>JAWNNO010000731.1:0-1250153 GCA_035044985.1 Lordiphosa fenestrarum
CTGATTACTAATTATTTTCAGAAGGTACAAAACTTCTAGCTCCAAAATTGTGTAAGATATGCAGTTTTTTCCAAAATGCTTACCACTTCATAAGAAAAATGTTAGAAATAGTTGGGAATTGTAAGAGCAGTCTCGCTTAAATGTTTGTTTTGCATGTTTCATTGCTCACATTTTCAAGCTGGCATTGTTTTTGTGCTTTTTATACTTAATTCAAGCTGACTTTTAGTTGAAAGAAGTATGAAAAGTACTTGATTTAAGACTGTGTGTGTTCCATTCGATTTTAGAATGTTTTGTCATAGATTTAAGTACTTTTAAGAAGTAATAACAAAAATAAAACGGTTTGAATTACATTCCAATCTATCTATAACTCTGTTTGTCGGTTTTAACCGAGTGTAGCATAGTCGAGGTCAATCTGCAGTCTACTTTGAGGGACTCAGAGGACACAGGAAGGTGGCATCTGCTTGGACGAAGGTTAAACGGCCTTAGAGCTATAAGAAGACTTCTAAGAATCTTCCCAGGCGACGAATCTGAAACTGTCTAGTCTTCACTTAGATAAAATAGAGCACCAAGGTGCAGCCATCTCATCGATAGGCAAGTCAAGGGCCAGAACTTATCTACCTTCTATTGAGGTACCTGCTTTTTGGTAGTCGATTCGACTACGGATGAAGTTACAGGATTAATAGAAGAATTGTGGAATGTTCTTTAATTTTGAAGGAGTGGCCTTTGCAGGCTTCGCTAATTGATTCAATTTGTGGCCTAAACTTTTACAAACTCTGAGCCACCTTTGTCAGCTAACACCTATTATTTCCCATTTACTCCGCCTCCAAACTAACTCTCATTTCTGCGACTAAATGTATCCTACTTTCCGGTATTAAATGACCAAAAACATCTTTCCGTTTCCGTTTCCTTATGATTATAGGACCATGCTGCTTGTTCATTCTATTTGCCTTCATTTGTCAACCTTGGCGTTGTGTCTATTTGCCTGCCTGCCTGCCTGCCTGGGAGCACATTATTTATTTGACTTTTCACCTTGACCAGAGCACCTTCACACCTGGATTGGCTCATACAGTATCTGATGTCATTTCGCACACACGGCGATAACATGAGCCAGAATTGCGATACTACAGTGAAAGTCGCTAAGCGTAATGAAAATTGGCGTTGACACGAGATACTTGTGTGAAATTAATCAAACGCCCAAAATTAATGGCCAACAGAGAATGTAATTAATGATGCCGTTTAAAGCCAACCGAATTTTGTATACATATTTAAAGCAAATGCTGTACATTGCATGGCTGTCTGCATTCAGATCCGATATCCTTTTTACGCCTTTTATGGCGCCTGGCTGCATGCCAAGTTCATATTAACCGGTAGACCAAAAAATGTCAGTTCGTATGTCAGAGGTGCTCAATGTTGACTTTAAAATCAGATTCAAGAGTTGCCACGCCCTCTCACACACACACACACACTCGCTTATTGAAAGGTTATATGAATGACATGGACAGGGACACGCCACAGGAAAAACAGCAACAACTATTTGCATTGGGGCTTTTGTTTGGTTTTCGGTTGGTTTTCCATTGCATTAGGTGAATGTTGCCATCCCAGATATATGTGGCTTGACAATGGCCCCTCTGTAGTTAGGCCCCGGATCTGCCTGCTCGTTACGTGACAACACGAAGCCACCAATTTGTGTTGGCCGGGAATCCTACCCAACTTTAATTCTGTTTCTGCCTTTAAATGGATTTCTCATTTGCTTAAACATTTTGTCTTAGTCATAGTTTGGGACATTTTCCTTGTGCTTGACTCAGTGCAATAACCTTAGACCAGATTGCTTGATTGATGGCTTTTTTGTACGCTGTACCAAAAGGTACGCAGAGTATATTAAGTTTGTGTAATGGAATGTAACACACACAAGGCAGCGTCTTATACTCTATTCTTGAACAGTCAATTAAGACGAGTCCTTCTGTCCGTCGGTATCAAACTCAAACATCTTATGCTCATACATACTATACAACTATAGAAGGTACAGAGTATATTCTAGTCGGGACTCAACCTACTTTCTTACTTGTTTTTTCTTTGCTTTGGTTTGGAAACTGATTGATGGTTGGTTTTTTCGGGCAGATTTTGATCAAATTGGTCAATGGTGACAGTTCTTAAGGTTTGCAGGTATAAAAGTTCCTATTTTAATTTGGCTTTTTGCTAAATATAGAAATACAAGCAGTTGATTGAACTTCTTTAGTGTTTCAACTAAAAAAGGAGACGAGAAGTCAAATTTTAATGATTATTTTAACTCATTATAAAGCTGCGGCCGTCTACAATCATCATTATGAAAACTTATATTTGCATTTGGCAAATTTTGTAATTTCGCAGACCGTTTGATTTAGATCCACAAAATGTCTTGCATATTTTGCGATTTTTTTGGAAAAGATCTTATGAAAAACAGGCATATTTCAGCTAGTTAAAAGGCATCCCAAGTCCTAGGTGGGTCAAGCTTTCAGCAATAGCTTATCTCCGAGTTGCTGCTTCCATTGTTGTCGCAACAGCTTTCTGATATGTGATGTAATCAGCAAATTGCAGCCGTCGATTGCTCGCCTGCTCTTACATTTCTGCAGTTTTGAAGCTAGCCTGACACTCAACTTGTTCAATGCGCCGCGCTAGCTATTGTTCTAGAGTCTCAGCAGTTGTTGACGTCGATAGCTCGCCTGCTCCAGCGTTTCTGCAAATCTTAATTCTGTCTGACCTTCAACTTGTCTAAAGCGCCGCGCTTATAATTGTTTCAGAGTCTCAGTAGCACTCTGGAATGCGTTGTGTTCAGCTAATTGCTGCCATCGATTGCTCGACCAAGTAGCCTACTTACTATTTCAGGCTATCAATGTTATCCCCTAAGGAAAAAAATGGTACTTTACATGGCAATTCCAGCAAAAGTCGGTCGGTGAAGAACACAAAACAGGTAAAAACCAATCCCTTACCCATATTTTTATCAACATATGTTCATATTTGTCAATGCTAAGAGCAGTTTTTGGTCACATATTTGAAATAAGATAGCTTAAGATAGAAATAGCTTAGGAAATGGTATCTAAGTTGAAATTTTTGGAAAATTCGGTTAAGAAGAGTATAATACAGGTTAAGACCAATCCATAACGATCATTTTCATCAACATATGTTCATATTTTTCAATGTTTAGCTCATGTTTGAATTAAGAATTGCGATTTTGGATGGTACCACCTCTTAAGGTTGGGAAAAGGTACCTAACTTGAGAATTCCTAGAAAATTCGGGTTAGAAGAGTACAATACTGGTCCACACTAATCCAAAAAGACAGTTTTTTTTCAACATATGTCAATATTTGTCAATATTAAGGGCTTCAAAAAATTGTTGTTTTTTTATTGTCTTATTAAATTCTACAACATCTCTAGAATATTGTCCTAAAATTTCAAATCGATCCGAGTAATAGTTTTGAAGATACACTCTAAAGAAGTTGCGCGTGCCAGGGTATGAAGGAGCAGCTGCTCGTCTAGTTAGCTAATGAGTTGAAATCAGGGACTGTAATCCTTGAGTTCTGCTATAAAAATCGAAATTTAATGATAATTTGTGATTTTTATTCCATTATTTAAAAAAAAATGATTCAATTTATTAAAAAATCGAGAGCGTAAGTTAAAGTCGGCCCTGCCCGACTTCGAAATACCCGTTACTCAGCTCGGATAAGTATGCAACATTTTTTTAACTCGGCCATTTATTATCCGATCCTTTTGAGAGATTGTAGATATTGGCCACATAGACTACACTGCAAAATCTGAGCTCGATATCTTAACAATTGTGCGAGTTATTCAATATTTTTTATTGCGGGGGCGGGAGGGGGCGTGGCCAAAATTTGAAACAAACTTGATCTGCCTACAGACAATACTAGCTTACGTATAAAATTTGGTTGCTCTAGCTCTTCTAGTCTCTGAGATCTAGGTGTTCATACAGACGGACGGACGGACGGACGGACAGACGGACATGGCTATATCGACTCGGCTGTTGATGCTGATGAAGAATATATATACTTTATGATATCGGAGATGCTTCCTTCTGCCTGTTACATACATTTGCACGACTTTAGTATACCCTTTTTACTCTACGAGTAACGGGTATAAAAAATATAAGCAATTAATCATACTAAATATTACATAAACGCCGATAACGTGTTGCGCATAAGAAATTGTAGCAAGTTTGATGCACATCCTTAGTAAGTGACTTAATTCGAGCCAATGAAAAATATTTCCATGTTCGGAAACATACGAATATGCCCGAGAAGTTGACGAAAACAGTATCTGCGCCGCCGAGATAAAATCTTCAAGTGAGACTCGTGGAGCGCTAGGATTCGTCATAGATAGGAACAAAAGGATGCCCTGGACATTGCAGCTGCAGCAGGTTCTTTATATTATGGCCCAGGAATCGATGACTCCACGTAAGTTAGAAAAAAAAATTCTAACCCGGTTTTATTGTTACTCAAAACTTTAAGCGCGTTTTTCTCAAAACTGTGTTTTGAAAGTCGGTTGACAAGATTTCTCGAAAACTACTCAACCGATCTTGATGAAATTTTACACAGATCTTCGAGATACAATTTGCCATGACTTGGACGAAGGATTTTTTTTTTTGTTCAAATACAACTATTTCCCCAAAAAACAAGAAAGAAAGTCGGTCAAGCCCGACTATAACATACTCTGTACCAAGAAATTTTGTCTTTTGATCATAACTCGAACACCGTTCATCCGATCTTCTTCATTCCTTTGGCGGATCGATAAGTTATTCTAATAACTAAATATGTCCAGAAGGAACAAGCCATCTATCTTCAAAACTGTGGGAGATATGACGTTTTTTCTAAATTGCGGGGGCGGGAGGGGGCGTGTCCAAAATTGAAAATAAACTTGATCTGCCTGCATACATAAGAAGCATATGTCCCATACATGTCAAACCTCTATCTCTTACCATCTCTGAGATCTGTGCGTTCATACGGACAGACAGACAGACGGACGGACGGACAGACGGACAGACGGACATGGCTATATCGACTCGGCTGTTGATGCTGATCAAGAATATATATACTTTATGGGGTCGGAGATGCTTACTTCTGGATGTTACATACTTTTGCACAAACTTATAATACTCTATGTACCTTCGGTACAGAGTATAAAAAATTATTGAAAATATGCCGTTTTTTCCCCTACGAAACCCATGTAACCCCTTAAAGGAAAATGTAGGTCATTTAGTTGAAAATTTATTAAGGATTTGGATGGTAAAAAGCTGCAAACCATTCTAATACGGAATCCCACAGATTCTGTTCGGTTTACCTTTTTGTGGTTGCCTCGAAGCAGTCCTTGAATCGGTCATTCTAAATGTATGACCTTTCGAACAAGAACCCAAAAACAGACCTCCTCTGTTTGAAAAGGGTTCACTTCGCTTCGGTTTTAAGAAGAGAAACAAAATTCAAGCTGCCAAACGGCAAACACTGGATACATGCTGGACAGTGAAAGCAGCAGAAAGTCATTTAAATGGCAATAATAATAAAGGTGGAACATTCTAGTATTGATTTAAATATCAAACCAAAACGAACCTGAATCTTTACGCAGGGTTAGAAACTCTCAACCGAAACTATTGCAGATTTTTGGAGGTTCTCGTAGGTTGGGGGGCCAGTATAGCTAGATGTTTTAGTAGTTTTTCTAGACTTAAGTATCGAAAAGGGTAAAAACTAAAACCAATGACTTATCCTTAATCTAACTAACTTAATAAGCATTTAACTATCAAAAACTCTTAATAAAAGTAGCTTTAAAAGGTTCTTTTTAATTGGATCGTCGCTCGTCAATACTTTAAAATTGTTGCGCTCTGTTGAATCTCAGACAAGCCTAAAAGAACACAAAAAACTTTCCACTTGGCAGGAACAAAAACACACACACAGACACACACACACAGCAGAAACCCAAAAGTCAGTAGGCGGCAAATGAGGTGGAGTCAAAGGGGCAGGCAGTCAGGCCGAAAGTCAAGACTTAAGAGCAACGTGACGTATACGCAATTTTCTACATTTTGTTTTTCTTGTGTCCTCAGTTTTGTTTTTTTGGTTTATAAAATTTATGACTTGACATTTGCATTGTCTTAAGTCAGTCAGTCCGTCAGTCATTTTGTCAACCTCAAGAAGGGACAAAAGGGTTTCAATTTAAGGGCCTTTGCGCGTTTTATGTTCGTATCGAAGCATCCGCGGAATTTCACCAAAAACTCTCATGAATTTTCACACGCCCTGTGCCTTGGCAACCCAGGGTCCTTGTGGCTTTTGTTGTTTTTTCTGTGTGTGTGTGTGTGTGCTTGAGTGCAAATTCGCGCATTACGTACAATTCACGCTTTTTGGCAACGCAAGTTTTGTATTTGTTGCCGGGGTTTTTTGTAGTTGTTGACTGCTGCAACTACTTGAAAAAGCCAGATAAGAACCCACCACAGGCTGCTGTGGCCTGGCCTGGCCTGGCGTCGCCCGGCATTTGGTTGGCCTTTTGTCTTGCATAGTTTTTGGTCGTGAAACTTTTACAGATTTGTATTTAATGCGGTCATAAAAGGATTTGAAAGAAGTTTTGTATGTATGGAATGGAATTTAAGTAATTGAGAGTGGTGTTTTTCAATCTATTTGAGACTAAAGCTGTTGGGAAAATACTTTCTTTTAGACTGAATTTACACGGTGAAGCAAACTTCATGGAGTTCTCTTAGTAGGCGAGAGAATCAGCTGAGATTCTAAAACTTTTCTTTATAAAACGTATTCATTTTGCCTTGAATATTCCGCCTACTAAGAGAACTTCATGAAGTTTGCTTCACCGTGTAAATCTAGTCTTAGATTTTAAAATCAAGACAAGAAAGCCAAGCTACCTTCGTCTGTGCCAAAGTTTTTAGACCCTTGCAAGTGCTCGCTTAATTATTTTCAAATAATACTCTTTTTTACCCATTTTTCGACCGATCGTTCGTATGGTAGCTATATGATATAGTCAACTGATTTGGCCAAAAATTTGTAGAATTATGTGAAAGCATATGAAACAAACAAATACAAAATTGCAGGATGCTACCATTAAAAACAAAAAAGTTTTTCCTACTAAGACTGTTTTTCAGACCTATCTTTTGTATGGCAGATATACCATATAGTTGTCCGATTTTAATAAAACTTGGTAGAATTATAAAAATGCAAAGAAAACCTATGAATACAAAGTTTGGACACGTTTCCCTTGAAAAGAAAAAAGTTTTTCTCACTAAAACTAGTTTTCCGATCGATCATTCGTACTGCAGCTATATGATATAGTCAACCGATTTTGACAAAACTTTGAAGAAGAATTTTAAGGACATTTCCACGGAAAACAAAAAAGTCTATCTCACTAGACTACTTTTCTGACTCTACATTTGTATGACAGCTATACTATATAGATGTCCGATTTCGACGAAACTTAGTGGAATCATGGAAAAGCATAGCAAACTTAGACATACAAAGTTTGGAGGCGTTTTCTTTGAAAACAAAAAAGTTTTTCATACTAAAACTAGTTTCTCGACCGATTATTCGTACTGCAGCTATATGCAATAGTCAACCGATTTTGACAAAAATTTGAAGAATTGTGTAAAAGCATATCAAATAAATATAATCCAATTTTAAGGACATTTACACGGAAAACAAAAAAGTCAATCTCACTATATAGATGTCCGATTTCGACGAAACTTGGCAGAATCATGGAAAAGCATAGCAAACTAAGACATACAAAGTTTGGAGGCGTTTTCTTTGAAAAGAAAAAAGTTTTTCTCACTAAAACTAGTTTTCCGACCGATCATTCGTACTGCAGCTATATGCTATAGTCAACCGATTTTGACAAAAATTTGAAGAATTGTGTAAAAGCATATCAAATAAATAATATCCAATTTTAAGGACATTTACACGGAAAACAAAAAAGTCCATCTCACTATATAGATGTCCGATTTCGACGAAACTTAGTGGAATCATGGAAAAGCATAGCAAACTAAGACATACAAAGTTTGGACACGTTTCCCTTGAAAACAAAAAAGTTTTTCTCACTAAAACTAGTTTTCCGACCGATCATTCGTACTGCAGCTATATGCTATAGTCAACCGATTTTGACAAAAATTTTAAGAAGAATTTTAAGGACATTTCCACGGAAAACAAAAAAGTCTATCTCACTAGATTACTTTTCTGACTCTACATTTGTATGACAGCTATACTATATAGATGTCCGATTTCGACGAAACTTAGTGGAATCATGGAAAAGCATAGCAAACTTAGACATACAAAGTTTGGAGGCGTTTTCTTTGAAAACAAAAAAGTTTTTCATACTAAAACTAGTTTCTCGACCGATTATTCGTACTGCAGCTATATGCAATAGTCAACCGATTTTGACAAAAATTTGAAGAATTGTGTAAAAGCATATCAAATAAATAATATCCAATTTTAAGGACATTTACACGGAAAACAAAAAAGTCCATCTCACTATATAGATGTCCGATTTCGACGAAACTTAGTGGAATCATGGAAAAGCATAGCAAACTAAGACATACAAAGTTTGGACACGTTTCCCTTGAAAACAAAAAAGTTTTTCTCACTAAAACTAGTTTTCCGACCGATCATTCGTACTGCAGCTATATGCTATAGTCAACCGATTTTGACAAAAATTTTAAGAAGAATTTTAAGGACATTTCCACGGAAAACAAAAAAGTCTATCTCACTAGATTACTTTTCTGACTCTACATTTGTATGACAGCTATACTATATAGATGTCCGATTTCGACGAAACTTAGTGGAATCATGGAAAAGCATAGCAAACTTAGACATACAAAGTTTGGAGGCGTTTTCTTTGAAAACAAAAAAGTTTTTCATACTAAAACTAGTTTCTCGACCGATCATTCGTACTGCAGCTATATGCAATAGTCAACCGATTTTGACAAAAATTTGAAGAATTGTGTAAAAGCTTATATAATAATTATATGCTAATTTTAAAGACTACTAAGACTATTTTTCCAACCTTACTTTTCTATGGCAGCTATACTATATAGATGTCCGATTTCGACCAAACTTGGCAGAATCATGGAGAAGCATTAAAAAGTAATAAATATGGAGTTTGGAGACGTTTGCATTAAAAACAAAAAAGGTTTTTTTTACTAAAACTAGTTTTTAGACCTGTCATTCCTATGGCAGCTATATGTTATAGTTATCCGATTTGGCTGATTTCGATAATTGTATAAAATAATTGTACCACAAGACTTTGTGCAAAGTTTCGTGAAGAAAGCTTTCAAACTGACGGAGAAGATAGCATAATAACTTAAGGACGCACAGACGGACTTGGCCATATCGACTCAGCTTATGCCTTACAAACAGCTGAACAAATTTAATATACAAGGGTATAAAAACTAATGATTTTTTGGCTTATTCACATAAACTCAGCGTAAAACTGATCATTTTTAGCATCGATGTGGCGCCAAATGAACTGTGTGTAGAGCTGAATAGGACAATAGCACAATAATATTCGAAATGGGAAGGTATCTACAATGCTGTACGCGTTGTTCTAGCTTTATTCCCTCACTAAGTAAAATAACAAGACTTATTTTGACCCCTTAAGAGATAGAAAACCAGTCAAGTATTTGTGGTCCTTAATCAATCCAAACATTCCAATTCGAATGGGTTAATTAAAATCCAAAAATCGACTTGACTACGCATTTAATTTCAACCAATTACTTAGCCTCCACACACACCTGTGTTCCCAACCCCCATCGCAAGGCCACCCTTATTCCCTCCACTCCAGTGGCATTAAAAATGTATTACCAAGCCATTTGCTAGCTTCCTAACATAATTTTTGTTATGTTTAGCTGTTTTTATGTTTGTCATAAACTCACTTGCTAAAAAAAGTCAGGGCAACTGTTAAACCAATTGAAAATTGGGCTATTTCTGGGCTGTTCCTATACAATAATACGTGACCTGACCGCGTTTTTAATTAACAACAAAATGGTAAGGCAAGGGTGGTAGGGAAGGTGTCTCAAATTGAGGTAGCTAACACACACAAAAAATTACAGCCGGTGAAATCTAAAGCAGTCAAAAGACACACCCTGGGGCAGCGTATGACGCCAGTTCCTATTTAAAAGCATCTTGCATTTTAATTACATGGTTTTTTACACCTTAACGTGTTGAAATGGCATAAAAACAGCCACAACAAAGCAAAGCAAAGCCACAGAACATGCCAGGCACAAGAGATTAACACACGGACAACAGTTGTAAAAGCGATGGGGAGAGCTTATATAATATAATAAAAACTTATTTAATTTATTTGAATTTAATTTTCATTTCTATTCAATTGTTTTATGTGCGCTTCGCCTTGTTAACCAAGTGGCCAAAACCTTGTTTTTGGAGCCATAAAAAGTTGCAGTTTGAGGTGTGGAAATAACTAATGTGCGTGTCGTGTTGGTGTTTGCACAGAGATGATATAAACTACTACACTAAAACTTTGCCAGAACATGCAAATTCTCATTTAGGGTTTAGTTGGCAACTGTTGCTGTTGTTGGTAACTCCAGGCCACGGCCCAGCGTGTGGTGTGTCCCTGATGGAACTCAGTGGAGCAGACATTCTCTATGCCCAGCTCTTTCAAATGAGTCAAAATCTTGGGCACATTCGCCTTAACACCCAGCATGCTGGTATAGATCCTGTAAAGAATTACATTCAAATTTAAACATTTCTTTAATCCTGTATTTTAATTGAAACTTACCTTACCTGCTCCTTATACAGCAAACTCTCCTCCACGATGCGTTGCACAAATTGCACCTCGCCGCCCTCGCAGGTCAACTCCTCTGCACTGCCAGTGCGTACATTATGAGGCGCGGGACGTCTCAAAGGATTGCGTGTATTTCCACCAAACGGATTGGGCAGGTTGGAGTCAAAAAAGGGAGGATTGCACAGGCAGAAGTCGTAGATTGATTTACTGCTGTCAGCCTCGAAATAACTCTTAAATATGCTGGACTTATCAGGCTGGGCATAGACTTCCACCAGATTTGCCAATTGATTTCTCTGCACATTTTCCTTTGCATAGGCCACATTCTCTGTCTTTGATTCCAGCGCCAGCATTTGCCATTGATTCTTCTTGGCTGCCAGCAATGAGTAAATGCAAGAGGAGCCACATCCTATGTCAATGCCCTTGACAGTTGACTCTAGTTTGAAAGGCTCCAGCAAATCCTCCAGCCAGAGTATATAGTTCAAGCGCAAGGCCAAAGTGGGCACCAGACTGCCCGGTGCAAAATCCACTTGCAATCCGAAATATTCCTTTAAAAGCATTTTCGTAAGCTCGCGCAGGGTGTTTTCATTTCGAAAATTAAGCGAAACTTTGCCATTGAGTTCCTAAGCGGGAAAAAACGAGAAAGCTAAGCTAAATTCGTCTGTGCCGAAGTTTTTATACCCTTGCAATATTTCAATATTTAAATAATTTCAAAAAAAAGTCTTTTTCCCCAGTTTTCGACCGATTGTTCGTATGGGAGCTATATGATATAGTCAACCGATTTGGCCAAAAATTTGTAGAATTAGGTGAAAGCATGAGAAACAAACAACTACAAAATTGCAGGATGCTACCATTAATAACAAAAAAGTTTTTCTAACTGAAACTGTTTTTCAGACCTATCTTTTGTATGGCAGCTATACCCTAAAGTTGTCCGATTTTAATAAAACTTGGTAGAATTGTAAAAGAACATAGAAAACCTATGAATACAAAGTTTGGAGACGTTTCCATTGAAAAGAAAAAAGTTTTTCATACTAAAACTAGTTTTCCGACCGATTCTTCCTATGGGAGCTATGAGATATAGTCATCCGATCCGGTCGGTTCCGACATATTAGTAGTGTGCAGCAAAAAGAAGATTCTGTGCAAAATTTCAGCTCGATAGCTTTAAAACTGAGAGACTAGTTTGCGTAGAAATAGACAGACAGACGGACGGACAAAGCTCAATCGACTCAAGAATATATATAGTTTATGGGGTCGGAAATGAATATTTCTATGCGTTGCAAACTTCTGGGCAAAATTATAATACACTTTGCAAGAGTATAAATATAAAATTAGCCAAAGTACTACTGAGCCAACTTACCAATTCGCAAACCTGCCTAAAGTCCTTGTGTTTGATGGCCAACTTGGTGTAGTCGGGTGGCAGACGCAATACATTACGCGGATGCATATTCAATTTCTTGTTTCTAACCATTTTAATGTTGTTTTAATTGAAACTGTGCTTAGTTGCAAATGCCGCCTCCATGCAATCAGCTGATGAAGAACAACTATGTGGCAACGCTTAAGCGATAACACAGTGGGACCAGCAGTGAGAAAAATGCTTGAAATATAAAAGCCATGAAATAATATGCAATGAATTCGCTTCAATTCATGAGTCACCTTAATTGCCTAATCACACTGATCACATCTAACAACATATTGAAGCTTTTGTTGTGACAAATTATTAATTGGGACAGTGTCTTATAGAAACATGCCAAAAATATGATAAATTTCGGTCAGACAAATTGTTGTGACTCGTGATGGTGGAATTTAGATGTGCTCAGTGTTACTACGTTTATGCTTGCAAAAAACCATGGTTTCAGATCATGATTTTTTCAAAAAATACAAGCATAAACACAAAATCATGATTTTGTGCTATACACGAATTTTGACTATGGTTTTTGAGAAAAACCAGGATTTCTTACATAGGTGGCATCTCACTGTAGAAATATCGTGTTTTTTATATGACAGCATAAACAGGCGCATTATTAAAAGCGTGATTTTAAAAAACCGTGATATTGCGAGCATAAACGTAGTATGTGATTAGCAGTTTACAGTGGCTGCAGATGGTGTTGCCACTTGGCTTCTTTTTTTAAAACTCAAGTGCAGCCCTTAAGTATTTTTCTGCTTGACAAGCTTTGGTCACACTGCTTAACAAAACAAAACACATTTATAGTTTTCACCTAACAAACTCGCTTTGTACCTTAATTTAACAAATAAAAATGTCGGAAACTAGCTCCAAGGACAACGTTAAGACAGCCATGACGTACATCTGTGGTGGTAAGCTACGATAATTATGGAAATGCCACAGTCCACTAAAACACTAGTTACACTAGGAGTGCGTTGTGCGTTAATAGCCAACATTCAGCTTTTTTTGTATGAGAAAAAAGCCGATTGTTAGCTATAAAACTCTACTCGGCACATGTCGACATTGGTTTCCACAATTAAATTGCTATTTCTATTTAATTTAGAATGCCATCATGAAAACGAGATGAGAGCACGCGATCCCATACGTTGCCGTGAGTGCGGCTACCGCATCATGTACAAGAAGCGTACCAAGCGTCGTAAGTGTTCCTTCAGTGCTGTGGTGCACAGTGGCTGTCTAACTTGTGACTCTAAAACTTTATTCTCTTGCAGTTGTGGTCTTCGATGCACGCTAGGCGGGATGCAAGGAAAGGAATTGGAGCTATTTTATAAGATTATGGATGTTGGTGCAGAAATAAAATGTGCTTAAGAGTTTAATTTCTTTGAAGCAATGTAACTAAATTTTTAAATCATAATGGAAATATCCTTATCAAATGCAAGTCTCAACCGAACCGTTTCGAACACGGTATTCCGACATATGCTATACTGATATAGTGCAAGGGACTCTCTAAGTTGCCAGCCTAAAACATTTCAAAATTCTACATAGAGCTATAGAGTAAATTAGCATAAAAGACCATCAGGAGTACTTGTTTCCGTACTGCATGGCTCGGAATTGGTAAGACAACTAGAGAATACGTTTAAAGCTTTCAGCCATCAACACATATAAGCCTAGTAATCGGTAGCGAAGAATATTCTCAGTTCTCAGGGAGGCCTCTAAGGTTGTAGTGTGACCAGAGAACAGCAAAAAACAGCTGTGGTTTGCGTAAAATAAAGAGATGGAGTCATTTAGTAGAGCTTTGCAGCAGGAAGAAGCAGAGTCCTTTATCTAAGTAAGTAAGTAATTCTATACAAATCATCTAAGGTATTCAATAAACAGTTTCGCTTGTTGATGTGGGTGGTACAGCATCCTCAGCTAGGCAGAGCATGCAATCTTGTATACATTCGGCTAGAAAATGTCTGAAAACACACCAAATGAAGGGTATATATATCAGAGCTGCAAACCGGTTTTGAACCGAACCGGTTCGAACCCGGAATTCCAACTTTCAGATTACTGTGAACCGAACCTTGAACCGAACCTCTTAAGGTATTAAGGCTGAACCTGAACCCGTTCCGAACCCAAAGTTTCGGTTCGGTTCAACAACAATTATAAATTTGAACTATTTCCCAGTAACTTCTTCTGTTATCCTGATAGAATTATCCACATTACTGTGGAAACACTTTTCGTATGTGGACTACGAAATTGCATTTTACTTTAAGGGCTGTATGCGGAACTTCGAAGTTTTTATTTCGTCACAATACTTTATATAAGTAAAAACACATTGTCATTGCTTTGATGGTCATGAGCTGTATGAAAGTGTTTCTATTTATATAAAGTATTGTGAAATCCCATCCCAACCCAAAATCGAGACAATTCCCTAACAGTTTATGTCGGTTTTAGGTCGATTACTTTATAAACATGCTATGCTATATACATGCTATATACAGGGTTGCCCATATTCGACGGACCCATGTTTTTTTTTAAAAAATCAAAGAAAAAAATAAAAATTTGGCGGTTGGCAATCTTAATCATTTAATTTGTTCCAAGTAGATTTGTTTACATCAATTTTTGAATATGATATCTCTCAAATGGCCGCCTCTGGCGTTGATGGCGTATTGTGCCCTTTTTGCAGCATTTTCCATCGTTTTCGCCAACATTTCGGCCGGAGTAGCGGCTATTTCTTCACGAATGTTGTCCTTGAGCTCTTCTACGGTCCTTGGCTTGTTAACGTAAACCTTTGACTTCAAATATCCCCACAAGAAGAAGTCAGGCGGCGTCAAATCGGGCGAACGCGGTGGCCAGTCCAAATCACCACTTTTCGACATCAAACGGCCCGGAAACAATTTCTTCAGAAAATCGATTGTTATGCGACTTGTGTGCGGTGGAGCGCCGTCTTGTTGAAACCAGAACTGCCTCATACGCTTTCGACGAATAATTGGCATCACAAAATTGGTCATCATGTCGCGATAACGCTCCTGGTTGATGGTAAACAGCACTGCGGAAAATTCCTGCCAGGAATTTGCTATTTATTTTGAGTGTGTGGAACCCAATTGAAACCAACTGTCAAGCGGAACGTTCTGTGTCTCTCTCTGTTCTCTATATTCAAGCGTAGTTACAGTCAGTCGCTAGCAAGCGTTTATAACATTAATGAATTTAATAATTTTGAACATAATATTCTTTATTTATTTGTGCAGCAACACTTTCCCAAGCACTTTTCACAGAAATGTTGTCAAAATGTTTTTTCTCTGTGATTCGCCAAAGACATGGTCTTGCCTCAACTGCTTTTATTTGATTTTATTTATCTTCTCCTCACGTTAAAAATGTCCATTCTCTTTTTAGTCTTGCGCACAGTTTTTGCCTCCATCTTTTGCCTAATCACTTCCAAAATAATTGTCAGCAATATATTCCTGGCCTGAACATCAGCTGTTTCTCGTTCCACACACGCTTCCGAAACGCCGCTATTGATACGCCGCTATCTATAAAGTGTGGATTTCGTTCGTGTTGCTGGATACACAACAAACGAAAAAGCAAACTAAAAATTCCTGGCACAGTTTTTTTTATATGAAGTTTGGCAGGAATTTTTAGTTTCCGCTGTGCTGGATACCCGACTTTAGACCCAACTTTTGCGGTACCAGTTTCCTTCCCATTTTTTGAAAAAAAAAACGTCCCGATTTCTATATATTTTAAACTAGTTTATGTGTTTTTATTTTGAATGCTTTTGGAAATATATATATAATTTGTAAACTAAAAAAACACTCACATTACAGTTTTATTGTAATAATATTGTTTTTATAATTATTTTTGCTTAAATAAAAATTAAAGTAATTTGTTGTTCATCTCTTTCGTGTTTTGTGTTTTTTCTTTTTTTGTTGTTTTTTTTTTTGTTACATTTTCTTTCTCGTAAATGTCTTTTTTCGTCTCAAAAATTTTGTCTAAATGGCTTTGTCATCCAAAAATTTATTTTACTTAAGATTTGCTTTTTGTGTTTTCTCTTCTTTTATATTTTGTTTTCATATATTTTTTGTGTAATAAATTTACGTTTACGTTTACCACATTTAGCAAAAAACACACACGCACACGCACACACACATGTACGATTTACACTTTTCAGTCAAATATTTGTGTGGTAAAAATGGTATCCTTTGAGTTTGTCATGTGTGTGTGTGTGTGTGCCGATAAAATCATAGGTACAACTACACATACAGTAATTAGTTAATAGTATTAATTTATATATATATATATGTATATTTATTTATATACGCTGCTTGAGAATGTGTTTCGTGGTCGACTTTGCTGCAAAAACTAAAACTAGCTCAACTGAGACTTAAAGCTTAAACGATAAGGCAAATAATGTGGAGATATGGTGAATGGCAAAAACATAAACTGAAGCTTTGTAAATGGCAGAAAATTAAAGCTTTGTTTTACTTCATCGAAAACTTACAAATTATTTGATAAATGCTCATTAAAGGTATAGTACACATGTATTCTATGCGGTATTTAAGTGAGTATATTCGTGGGGGAACTAATCCAAAGAAATCCATTGATTCGAGTTTTTGTTTTTGTTTTTAAAGAGAAATCATATTTCAGGTACATCACAACTTAAAATTTAAAACATAAATGCATATGGCAAAGTTAAAGAATTATGCAATTTGTGTTAGAAATTATTGAAATCAATGTTTGTTGTTGTAGTTTTTTTGTTTTTTGAGTCAATTTGCAATCGTTAAATTAAAATTACAGTTCGAGAGTCATGGTCCTTGCTGGTGCCAGAGCCGCTGGTGTAGATTCAAACTGTAGCGCTGCTCAAACCGTCGACCACAGGGCAAACACTTGCCAGCACCCGCACCCCGGCTACCAGCACCATGTCGCCAATGGCGATGCAGCGCCAGCGAGCCTAGTGTGTGATAATTGAAGCTTATCGAGCTATTCCTACCCATTCGTTGGCATTTAAGGCAACCCAATTTGTGATGCACCAAGCGATTCAAGTACTTATCCCTCAGCAGGGCCACCACCGCCTCGGGTGTCAGGCGTATCTTCTTGGGCTGGGCCTGTTTGCGTGAACTGCGCGCCGACTCGGCGGCAGCCATTTCCGATTTCTTGCTAAAGTCCAGGGGGGCGGCCAAGTACTCCTGCTTGCTGGCCGCATCGGCCAGCAGGGGCAACAGGGTGGCCAACTGATTGAGAGATTTGCGTGGCTGGCTGGCCATTAGGCAGGGAGCAGCCGGCTTCTTGGGTGGCGTCTTCCTGGGCTGCGGGGGTAGGTCCAGCTGGCGCTTGAGCAGGGAGCAGGGAGGTGAAATTGCAGCGGGTTTGGGTGTGATGGTCAACGTGATGTCCTCCTTGTTACGCAAATACTCAATATATTCCTCCGTTTCGCTCAGCAGACGCGTCTTCTTGGGCGGCGACACATCCTGCTGCTGCTGCTCCTGTTCCCTCTCCCTGGGTGGTTGTCCTGCGGCTGTTTCGGCTGCATAATATTTGTTTATAATATCCTTAACATAATTCTGAAATTGTGTGCCAATGCGATTGAGATTCTGGTACTCCATTTGGGTTAAGAATGTGGCCGGAGTGACTCCTCCTGCTGCTGCTCCGGTGGTTGAGTTCTCCTTATCATCCGGGCCAACGGCATTTCTATGCAACGACTTGTCCTTGTAGTAGTTGTTATTGTTATTATTGTTGTTGTGGTTGTTGTGGTTGTTGTTGTATTTATACGCGGGAGACGATTTAATAAGCTGCTGCACTCGATTCTCTTGATCCTCTGGATGGGCGCCCTTCTCGGTTTTGATCTTACGCTTGCTGGCGAGCAGCTCGATGGCCTGCTGCTCGTAAGCCGCTGCCTCTAGAAATGCCGTGGCCACCATCTTCTTGTTGCTATCCTCATCCTCGTTGGCCATTTTGACCATCAGCTTCAGGGGCGAATTCGTGGACAGATTATATTCATCGCTGGATGAGGATGATGCCGATGAGGGTGTATTCTCATCATCCTCGCCCGTGGAATGTTGTCGGGCACGAATGCCAAACTTTTTGATGCTGCTGCTGCTGCCGCCTCCGCCGCCGCCGCCGCCGCTGTTGTTGTTGATGTTGTTGCTGCTGCTGCTGCTGCTGGTGGTGGTGGTGGTGTTGCTGGTGTTGCCCATATTGCTTAGGCTATGCAGCAGGGCCGCCGCCTCTCGAGTCGTCCATTGCGAAGGCAGTTTATTATTGAACAGGAGTTGATGATTTGCTGGTAGTTTCAACTCGTGCACGCCTCCCGCTTTATGAAAATCCTGAGCGACCGATGCTGTGTTGCGACTAATGGCGTCCATTTTGAGCAGACTGTAAAATAGGAACAAAAAGGATAATTAGTAAGGGAATTCACAGAAAGTAAAATCATTTTAGTACAGTGAAAATTGGCCACAATGTGGTATGAAAATTCATGGGAAATTCTAAGTAAGTAGAAATCAACAATGCAGTACAACAGCTAACAACAAGGTTGGTAAAACTGATATATATATAGTATATATATAAAACTGACAATATATATTAAAAATGGGTTGAAAATTGGCAACAGTGTGGGACAAGAACATACAAAATGTGCACTAAAACAACTGAAAATGGGCCACAATGCAAATTATACTATTTATTCTTTACAACTTTTAATCTGCAATGAAAAACCTTTTCAAAACAAAGCAAATTCATGGCGAAAACAACTACAAATGCTTAGAAATATTTTACTTTTATATTACAAACAACAAAACAAGTGAAAACTGGCAACAGGGCACACTTAAAAAGGAAAAACACAGCTAAAAATAAGCAAATTTGTAACAGACAAGAAAGAAAGTCGGTCAAGCCCGACTATAACATACTCTGTACCAAGAAAATTTGTCTTTTGATCATAACTCGATAACCGTTCATCCGATCTTCTTCATTCCTTTGGCGGATCGATAAGTTATCCTAATAACTAAATATGTCCAGAAGGAACAAGCCATCTATCTTCAAAACTGTGGGAGATATGACGTTTTTTCCATATTGCGGGGGCGGGAGGGGGCGTGGCCAAAATTGAAAATAAACTTGATCTGCCTGCAGACATAAGAAGCATATGTCCCATACATGTCAAACCTCTATCTTTTACCATCTCTGAGATCTGTGCGTTCATACGGACAGACAGACAGACAGACAGACAGACGGACAGACGGACATGGCTATATATATACTTTATGGGGTCGGAGATGCTTCCTTCTGGATGTTACATACTTTTGCACAAACTTATAATACTCTATGTACCTTCGGTACAGAGTATAAAAAGCTTAGAAAACACATTTTTTGTATTTGTTGAAAAGTTTTATACCAAAATGGATTAAAAATAGTTGGAAAATGTGCAACAATGTGGCACAAAAACATCAAAAATGTGGCTTAAAATTATAACAAAATGGAAAATCAATTGAAATTAGTCAAAAAAAATGTGCAAACTATAAAAATATAACATAGAAATATGCATAATGCTAAGTTGAAAATTGGCAACAGCGCCAAAAACATATAAAAATGGTGGGAAATATTTAAAGTAGACACCAAAAACTCTGAAATTTTGTTTTTTTTTTTGCAGAAAATGTTGAAAAATTCAAGTTTTCAAACTAAAATTGATTGAAGTAGTTGAAAAACGAGAAAGCCAAGCTAACTTCGTCTGTGCCGAAGTTTTTATAGCCTTGCAAGTGCTCGCTTAAATATTTTCAAAAAATATTTTTTTTTCCCATTTTCCGACCGATCGTTCGTATGGTAGCTATATGATATAGTCAACCGATTTGGACAAAAACTTGTAGAATTTTGCAAAAACATGAGAAACAAACAAATACAAAATTGCAGGTTGCTACCATTAAAAATAAAAAAGTTTTTCTAACAAAGACTGTTTTTCAGACCTATCTTTTGTATGACAGCTATACCATATAGTTGTCCGATTTTAATAAAACTTGTCAGAATTATAAAAAAACATAGAAAACCTACGATAACAAAGTTTGGAGACGTTTCCATTAAAAAGAAAAAAGTTATTCATACTAAAACTAGTTTTCCGACCGATTGTTCCTATGGGAGCTATGAGATATAGTCATCCGATCCGGTCGGTTTCGACATATTAGTAGTGTGCAGCAAAAAGAAGACTCTGTGCAAAATTTCAGCTCGATAGCTTTAAAACTGAGAGACTAGACGGACAAAGCTCAATCGACTCAGCTCGTCACCCTGATCAAGAATATATATAGTTTATGGGGTCGGAAATGAATATTTCTATGCGTTGCAAACTTCTGGGCAAAATTATAATACCCTTTGCAAGGGTATAAAAAGCTTGATCTGATCCAATACATGCACATTAGTGGGCACCCATCACCATACTAACGACTGGTAAGGCAAGTTCGTACCGATAGGTACATTTTTCGAACATTCTCATACCAAATTTGGCAACGTTAATGCAACCGAGCTGAGCAAATCGAGCCAAGTCTTCTTTTGTTGTTGTTGCCTTAGAATAACACTAGCACGCATACACACTTGCAGTTCACTGAGGCACACGCATAAGATTCCGACCAGCAAAGGGCCAAAAAAGCTCTAGTTGGTTGAGAAATGTCAGAGGCGAAATGTCATTTCGGTTTCCCTTTTTCAAAGGTGTCCTAGGGTAACTGTTTTCTTCCAATGAACTGTAAAAAAGGACTACTAATTGCGATTTCTGGTTGATTGTAAAAGATGGAAGACAGATGGATTCTAAATAGCTTAGAGCTGGAATCGGTTATCAATGAAAGAAAGCACTTAATAGTAAGGGAAGAAACTTTTTAGGCGAATCCCTCAATTCAGAACGGTTAAGGCTAAGTAGTAGAGTAATAACAACTTATTTCTGGGTATAGTCCTTTTAAGGAGGAGAGATAGCAAAGTCTTTACTATGTATTTCCATAGATTCCACAAGGAAACCCGTCAATTAAGAATCAGTTGTTCTTGTTTCGGGATCATGAGGTAATGCAAATGCCTTAAATTGATTGGATCATGAAAAAAACTCAACGATAGCTGTTGGATTAAGTCGTTAGTATAAAATGTTAGCTCCTTAAACCTCAACACTCGGTGAAATGTACCTAAAAAAGGGTTCGATTCTGGACCTCTGCAGGCAATTTATGTGCAAAATTTAAAGAAAATCTCTGAAGAAATCAACAAAAATCAAAAACGATAAAAATTTGACAAAAAATCCAAAAAAAAACTAGCAAAAAGAAGATTGATCACCAGGACAAACAACAGACAGCCAAAACAAACGAAAAAATGCAAGTCTCGGAAGAAAATACCGCGCATAGTCCTCCGGATCGCTGCCCTCGGCCTCAAGATATTGAAATAATCGCTCCGAGCCGCGCTTTTGTGTGGCGGCATTCGGCAGGCCGCCGGTGAGCAGATCATGCGGTGGTATCAATGAACCGTTGGCACTTAAACGCCAACCGACCATCGATGTGGGATTCACAATGATCTCCTGCAAGGGTCCGCCGGTGATGTTGTTGCTGTTGCCACCGCCACCGCCGCCGCCGCCGACGCCGCCGCCCCCACCAGCCACTCCCTCATTGGTTGTGGTGGTGTAGATGGTGACGGAGCCTCCGTTGGCATTGCCTACATTCTGGCCACTGGGATTGCGAGCGAGGGGAGAGAACGAGAGAACAAATGGGGTGGGAGGGAGGACACTGAGAGTTAGGAACGTTGTGCGCGCAGGGATGAGGCGTTCAGTGAATGTTACCCAAAAGCGTTGCCAGCATTGTGGAACGTGTTCAGTTGATTATTATGGGCCACCAGGGTGTTGCCAATGGTGCGCAGGACATTCAAATTCTGGCTGGCATTGTTGCTGGTGGCGTTGTTGTTGCCGTTGTTGTTGTTGTTGTTGTTAGTGTTGGGATTGCTGCCGGGATTCGTACTCCTTGCCGGCCGATTATCGTGCGGACTGAGTTCAGAGAGAGAGAGAGAGAGAGTGAGAGACAGAGAGGGGAGGGAACGGGAATTCAAAGAGCATGGGACCAAGGAGAACAGCTTAGAGTTGGGTTGTTAGTTAGTTTTGGGTTGCTGGTCAAGGTACTCACTGCACATCGCTCATATGAGCCTGGAACTCCTCCTGCGTGTCCGCCAGGTAAGAGCACTTGCTGCACGCCCGCTTATTGTGCACCTTCAGCACATGCGTGGCCAATCTCTCCGAGCGCGCGGCCTTGTAATCGCAGAGCAGGCAAACAAACGGCTTTGTATGCGTGTTCAGGTGACGCTTGAGACCCCATTTGTCCGCCCCGGACCAGGGGCAATAGCAGCAGGTGAAGCGTTTCTCACGTTTGGGTTTCAGGAGGCCGCCCACAGCCGCCCCGCCGCCGGACGAGCCGTTGGCACTGCCGCCGCCGCTCGAGCCCGAACTGGAGCTGGCCACCGGCTGCTGGGTGCTGTTCATGATGACGGCGCCCACATGCAACGGCAGCACCGAGCCATCGTCCAACTTCTCCTGCTTTAGCTGGGCCAGCGGCATATCGGCCGCCGAGGCGACCGCCTCGATGGTCTCCACAATGCTCATGCTGGTCGAGGTGGGGTGTCGTTGGGCCTCCAGGAAGGCATTGTCTATGTTCACCCCGGTGGGATTAATGGTCACATTGCCACGGCCACCCGAGTGGTGCGACTGACTCGCGGTTGCTCCGCCGGCCGAGACGCTGCTGCCGGCGGACACATGGCGACGCGTCTTGTTGATGTCGTACTGCAGCTCGCGGTGCATGCGCAGGAAGTGCTTCTTCACATGATCGGCACGATTGAATTGCTTGAGGCAGGCGTAACACTGAAATGGTTTCTCATCCTTGTGGATATTCTCATGGCGTGTGTAGAGATCGCGTCGATCCGTGGAATAGGGACAATGGGTGCAGGCATAGCGCTTCTGTATGTGCACACCATTGGCCGCAGCGGCTTGGGCATGGGCAGAGGATTTCTTGCGGGAGGAGCCGGAGGAGCTGCTACCGCCGCTGCCGTTGGTACTGCTGCTGGTAGCCGCTGAGGTGGGTGTGGATTGGACCAAATTTTGGGCAACAGCATTGCCGGAGGTGGAGGGACTGGCATAGATCAACTCAGCGGCAGCGGCATGCTCTTGACGTTGATGTTTTCTGCAGAGGAAAGTGGGTGGCAAGGGTTAAGGATGAGGTTTCTTAGCAGGATCTCTCAATCTGTACTCACTTGGACTTGGGCGTGCTCTGATGTGATTGCTGTTGCTGTTGTTGTTGCTGCTGCTGTTGCTGCTGCTGCTGCTGTTGCTGCTGTTGCTGCTGCTGTTGTTGCTGCTGCTGTTGCTGCTGCTGTTGACTGACCTGAGCATAGCTCTGCAATTTTCCACCTGTTGTCCATTGGACCAACTGTGGCTGTTGTTGTTCCACCACCGCTGCTGCCACTGCAGCCACTCCGTCGGGTGCCCAACGTTGCTGTTGCTGTTCACCCGCCTTCAGAAGATTTGCTTGACCGGCAGCAAAGCCGTTTTGCATGAGTGCCGCCAAGCCAAAGGCCGTGCTTAGATGATCTTCGGACTTGAAGCCACCCACAGAACTGGTTGCCGGCACCACAGTGGCACCCGTGCCACTGCTGCTGGCTGTGACCACCACAGAGTTGCCAGACTCTTGTTGCTGCTGCTGCTGTTGCTGTTGCTGTTGAGAGGTGGTCACCATGTTGTTGTTGGAGCCGGCGGCAACTACTGCCGCCTGAGCTTCGTATTCAATGCTGGGCGCTGCCGAGCGATCGAGTTGTTGCTGAAGGGGGGGAGGGGAGATTAGCTACATTTAAGCTCCCTTGTCCCTTGACCCGTTACTACTCACCAGATTTGTAAACGAGCGCTGCTCGCCCTCGGGCACCGCTGTGGGTCCACTGGTGGCCACCTGAGCCACCGGCGTGCCAAGCGTATGCAAACCGTTGCCGGTCTCTTCGCCGTACAATTTGCGTGTGATTTCCTTGAACATATCTTCATAGGATGCCTCAACATTTGAGGACTGTGCGGATGCTGCTGCTGCTGCTGCTGGATGGCGGCCGCTGCTCGCTGGGATTAGTGTTGCCATGGCTTGGCCTGCGTTAGCGGACGCTGCTGTGCTCGGTAGGAAAGGCGGCGACTACTGCTTCTCTTGCTTAACTCGCCTCGCCCTGCACACTGCGAAAACTGCAATGGAAGGAGACGGGGAGAGAGAGAGATTAAAGAGAGTTCAGTCCATGTCTACATCCGGCAAAGTCTACGGTTCTGGGAATTGATGGCTGATACATTCAAGCTGCTGGCCTGGTCTAAAGTAGGTAGGAGAGGGGTTCAGGCGGGGACTCGTCTGCCTTGGCTGGGCTGCGTGGGGGTTTCGCAGCATCAGCTGAGTCAGCACTGAGCGCTGATTTCAGTGACAGGCGACAAATAAAATGGAAACGTTTTCAGACAAAAAATGTTTTAAAATTTAAAACAAAAAGTAAAGACCATTTGAATGCCTCAAACAGTAAAGCACAGCCACGGCGACTCTGCAACGCTTTGGGAAACTTGTTGAAACATGAGGGAACATTGGTTTCAAGCCTGATAACCTAGATTTTCTTAGGAAAGTTCAAATCTGAGGCTCCAAACCATTGTCAAGCCTAAAGATCGGTTCGCGATACGCTTTTCAAAAGCTCAGATCTCAAGAAATTGTATAATGTTTTTTAAAATCTGTAAATTTGCTGTTTAAGCCGGCTCGAGTTCATAATATGCTTTCGTATAGCTTTAAACAGGAGGCTGGTTGACTGTATAACTGTTTTAGGACCCATCAATGCTCTTTTTTCTGTGGTCTTTTGCCTGTCGACTGTCATTCCAGCAGCCGTAACTCCATGCCAGCGTTGCCTATAACTGCTTGAGAATTCCAAGGCAGCATGAGCGCAAAAACCGACATCAGACAGACAGCGTCAATATAGACAGTAGCTCTTCTGAGTATTAACTTATAACTTTTGTGCTTAAACTGACCCTGCAAAACTTGTTTGGAAGCGAATCTATGCCAAACCGTAGACCGAACTCCGTACCAGCGATCATACAAAAACGTTAAAACAAACTTCAAGTCTCGAAAGCAAACAGTTCGCTTCATTTTATCGATAAATTTAGATACTATTTAGACATTTTCAAGGTAGTTACTGTGTTAATATCTCAATCTAACTTCAGAAGGTACATTTTGGTCCGCAAGGTAGCGTATTTGACACTTTTGCTTCTCAGAGCAGTACTTTCGAGGATGCTTTGCGTCATATTTTGGCTCGAAAGTGTTTTGCAGTTCACACTCAAGATATTATTAGTAAAATTCCAATTAGTAGTCTCTCGAAATCATTAAAAATGCTATGTTAAGCTCTTTCTTCTGTGATAGATAATAATCGAAGTCGATTCGGAAATGGATTACCATAAGCGTGAACCGCTCAACCGAACCAAACACGAGGTACAAGATCCAGGATTAAACCCCAATGGCTCGTTGTGCCCTAGTAGCTTGGCCCGCTATTGCGCACAAAGTGATATATAATACATTTCGTTGTTGCGTTGCCTTTTAGTTATATATTGGTGCCCACCGCTGACATTACTTTTAATTCTTCTCAATTTAGAGTCAAAACGCCTTCAACACTTTGGTCGCCTGTGCCAGATTTTTGACTTGTGGCCAACCTCAACTCCGTTGTGTGTGTGTGTGTGTGTCGGTGTTGTTTTTTGGGTCTCAGGCTTGGCGCGTACAAAAATCTCTTCGTTTTTTCCCCATTTTTTTTTTGGTGGGCTGCATATATTAATAAAATTTACCACCTTGACGTGCCCAACTACAGATGAACCAACCCAAAAACCCATTGAGAGAGAGCAGCAGCAGCAGCAGCAGCAGCAGCAGCAGCATCATCAAGGCGGTGCTTTTGTAGTCTGTGGTTGGGTGGGTGGCAGTTTGGGTGTGTGTGTGTGTGTGTGGTGTGGGGTTAGATCTTTGTGGGCCACATGTTGCTGCGCCTTCTATTTTTTTGTTGTTTGTTTCTTCTTTTTGGCGACAAAATTTTGCTGGGCACGTTCTATGGCCCAGAGCCAAGTGCTTTGCCGCCGCCACCCACGCCCAGTGGACGATCCCCTCAACAACACCCCCCGCCAGGGACGGGGAGGGGGATTTTTTCAGATTCGTTTTGAGTTCATATTTCTTATTTGAGTTTAGCATATTTGATTTTTATGCTTCGTGGGCTTTTTACAGTTGGGCCGGGTCGGGTCTGGCCTGCCTGTTGCCTGTCTGCCTCCATGGGGGCGTTCGCTTTGTGATTGTTTGCTTGGCTTGGCTCTGGCTCTGCATGTGGTTTTGTTTTCCAAGCCAAGGGCATTGTATCTGACTTTGGCTCAAGGCTCAAGATCAGGCCAGTAGTTGATTATATGTAGTGGGTGGTTGGTGGGTGGGTGGTGTGGCTGCCAAATCCTTAATCGAAAATTGGTTTTCTCTGATAAGCGGTTCGCCTCAAGGGGGTCAACTGTGGTGGGCGAGCGCGGGTGAGACGATGACGACAACTGCAACAACAACAAAGTGTCATGCGTTCGCGCGTGTGGGAGGGCAGCAACAACAACATCCGCTTTGCTAATAGCAGACAAGCAAAATACATACATAAAAAAAACCCCAGTGGGCAGAAAATGGGCGCGCTAAAGCAACAACAACAAACAGAACAACAACACACAACGCCGATCAGACGACGGACGACGCCAACTTGGGGGAGTTTGTGTTGGGAGAGAGCAAGAGCGAGAGAGCCCCCAAACCGGTTGGCAGCTGAAAAATGCCGGTTGGGGCTTTTTTTTCATATTTATTTTATAGCAGCCAAGAGAGCGCGATCAATGAGCACATCGCCACCAGCCGAAGGCTCATCGTTTTCTGCAGATGCTGCTGGGGCGGCTGTCTGGCTTAACGGTTAAACGCATTATGAGCTTTGGCTGTTGTTGTTGTTGTTGTTGTTGTATTGGGTGGTAGGGCATCTCGGGGGCGTTTAGTCAAAAGCGCAAATTACAAAACACACAAACTTACATATATGTACGTATGTATGTATATGTATGCACATTTTATTTTAACACCCGTGGGCAGGGCCTGTAATCGACCGATTGCGACGACCTGGCAGCTCAGGGTGAGCCACAACATTCACAGTGAGCGGTGAAAGGCCAGAGGGTAGGGTAGCGACGGAAGAGGAGCGACAGCAGCAGCAGCTAATGACATGTTAACACCGCACCATCTCTGACCTCCCCCTCCACTCGCCACCCCACCCCTTACCCCATACCTCACGCAGTTATTAAAAAGCGCTTTGCCCGACTGGGCAGTGCACTGTGGGGCAAAGTGTGGGGATGAAAAATTTAGATATTCCCTTGTTTTCTGCAAATCCTTTGAGAGTTGAGTCATTTTTGGTTCGGTAGTACTTTTAGTTTTCTCAGCTTTAAGGCTGAAATTTGGTTTTCCCATGTAGATTGCCTACAAATTGAAGTCCGTATGAACGCACAGATCTCAGAGATGGTAAGAGATAGAGGTTTGACGTGTATGGGACATATGCTTCTTATGTCTGCAGGCAGATCAAGTTTATTTTCAATTTTGGCCACGCCCCCTCCCGCCCCCGCAATTTAGAAAAAACGTCATATCTCCCACAGTTTTGAAGATAGATGGCTGGTTCCTTCTGGACATATTTAGTTATTAGAATAACTTATCGATCCGCCGAAGGAATGAAGAAGATCGGATGAACGGTTTTCGAGTTATGATCAAAAGACAAAATTTCTTGGTACAGAGTATGTTATAGTCGGGCTTGACCGACTTTCTTTCTTGTTTTTAACATATATGTGTCATTCCTGCTCCTCAAAATAAGTTCTTACAGTTTTTTAAGCCAAAAATTGAATTCTAGAATCTTAAATAATCTTATAAACTAAAACCTAAGAATAACTGAGATTTTCAGCAGACAACTCGTCGGAAATCTCAGTTTATATAGCCGAAGCCCACTAAAATATCAGCCAAAAATATTCCAAGCAGTCAAAATATCAACTCCATAAATTATCCCACATCAATATTTTGATATTATTCACCCATAACAAAGCAGTACGAATAGCTTTTGACTGCAAGAATGAGCAATCTTGAATTTGAGTGCGTTTAGCACTTGATACAGCATGTTTTATACTTAATTCAAGCATTAAACCTCTTGGATTAAGAAAAGTGGTCTCCATAATGCTTACTTGGATCAAGAATTTTCATTCTTCTTGAACTTCTAGCATTAAACTTTCTTGATACAAGCATAAAATTCTCGATTTCCTCTCTGATTGTTATGGGAACCCTAGTTTTAAGCTTTTAGATTCAAAAATTTGGCTTAAAAAATTAAAATTTGATCAAGAAATTAAATCTTAAGTCAAGAATTTTACATTCTTTACTACTTTTGTTGTAAAAAAATCTAGTCCTTGGTTTAAGAAAAGTAAAAGAGGTTTCCCATAGACTGACTATAAGGATCCATCTTAAAGTAAATTCCATTGTTTGCAATTTCTAATTTCTGCACTAAATCGCTCAGCCCCAAACCACTGTACCCACAACTGTTTTCAAAACAACTAATCATCATCAAAGTGGGTGGGTGTCTAAAAGCAAACGGCGTCAACTGACCACAGCTGTCGAATGATCCCACAAAACGTACGGCCCGACAACAAAAATAAAATCTTCGATTTTATATGCGAGCCAAATTAACAATCAACAACAACAGCAACAACAACAACAACAAAATGCTGTTCTCTCTCTGGCTCCCACTGTGGGACGCCCACTCTTAGCTGAGGCGCAGGCGCAGCTGGGTGGCTGTTAGAAGGTGTGGGGAGGGGTTGGAGCTGGTTTTTTGAGTGGGGGCTGTTGCCATCGATTGCACTTTGGTGGGACAAATATTAAGCAAAATCAACTTAAGTTAAGCTTAATTTTATTTGCTGGACCAAAGGCAGCTGCCTTATCAAGTCGAGTCAAGTCAGAGAGGAACTGCGGGCCAAATATATGGGCGGCAGGTGGTAAAATGTTGTGGCCAACAACAGAGTCAACGTAGATGATGATGATGATGGCAGCTGCTGTAGCCAGTCTTCTTCTTTTTCTTTTATTTTTTGGGTCCAAGCTCGGCGCACAGACAACAAAAGCAATTTAAAGCTGGTTTTCTTTTGTTTGAATGTATGTACAAGTATTTTTTGGGTGGTTTTTTGTGCCTGGTGGGCGTTCGAACATTCTTCAAGGGCAGGCCGACAGGCCGACAACGAGACTTGGAGGCAACTTTGGCAGCTGTTGGCAGGTGCGCGCCCTCATATAAAATGTACGGCAATATGCAGGTCCAAGTCTCAGCGTCGCCAAGCTGCACATGCTACATGCTACATACACACACACACACACTAGGCACCCTCCCCTCCTGCTGCAGCTCCTGTCTCCTTTTTCTTGTGAAATCTTTGCGGCAACATGTGCTTCTTTTGCCCTGTCTGGCTATGGCTATGGCTATGGCGCTGGGGTAGCAATTTATGCAGTTTGCCTTTTATTTAGGGGTGGTTTTCAGTTTTCGAAAAACCAATCCGACAACCTGCAGATCACTTTTAGGGTTGCCAACGTGGGTTGCAGGTTGCAGCTGCCAGCCTGTTGCTGGTTTGTGTTGTTGTATGGAGAGTGAGAAATGGTTAATGTGGCATGAATGCATAAATAATGAAGACAAGGCAACAGTAATCTGGTTTGGAAATTAGTAGAGTCAGTTAGAATCACTTGCATTCTTCATTCAAATGTTTTGGTTGGCCAAAGATCACTTTTATTTGATTAATAATATCAAATTAAGCTCTATTTTCGAACGTAGGGCGGAAAAGACACGCCTGATTAAAGCTTATAGAGAGGGAAAGGTGCGAAGGTCTTATAATCAGTGCCCCAAGTGTCTTACCAAGTCTTGAAGCCAGTTGCCCACTAAACTCGATGGTGAAGAATAGGTTTAGTTGACTAAAAGGTTCTAAAATCTGATTTTAGACCTGAAATATGGAAGATACCATATTTCAACAGAAGATCGCATAATTTTTAGCTCAAAGAACATTCTATAAGTTGATTTAGTGTCAAATGTGTTCATTTTTACATTTCCAGCTGAAAGTTGGTCGACTTTTTCATCTATTTGGGTTCTAATTGTAATAGATATTATTTACATTTTATTGGTAAAGTCAGTAAAAAGTACTTTGTGTACAAAGAATCTTGATTTTTTAAGTTTTTCCTTGCTGAATTCAAAGGATCTTGATTTTTTAAGTTTTTCCTTGCTGAATTCGAGCTAAATTCGTTTTTTTTTTGGGTTCTAAAGGCATGAGGACACGTAACTAAATAAAGAAATCAATCAAAGTCAAAGAGAATAGCATTAAAATCCCATGAATCAAGAAATATGGTATCAAAAGATCATTCTTGAATCAAGAAATTCGTCCCAGTATCAGGAATTTTCATTAATACTCTTATTCTGACAATTGACATTCTTGATTCAAGTTGTCACAGAAGTTTTTCAATACTTTTTATAAAACTTTTTGGTCTTAAGAAGCTCTGCAAAGTTGGTTCTGGTCTGAAAATCATTCAAAGAATGATCACTTATCATATCCCATGGATGATATTCAGCTTTATTGGATAACTAATAGGATATTTAAGACATATTCAGTCCAAATGAATACGGCAAATCATCAAAAGGACATTTTTTAATATCCTTTTTTTACTCTGTTGTCGATTTTTTCTATAATAACAAACGGTTCTAGTACTTTATACTTATTTAAGAGCAGTTTGGTAGAACCCCGTGGTTTTACTCAAGGTCCGAACGCAGAATTTGAGTGTTCTGGTTACATAAAGCTTCTATAAGAGAAATAATGTGTTACACAGAAAAAAAGATCCAAAAAAGTATCCTTTTGGGAGGGATATGTCTTAAATATCTTTTAATCATCCAACGGAGCTGAAAAATCATCCCAAGGATGATCCTCTTCCATATGCTTTGGATGATTTTCAGCTCCGTTAGATGATTAAAAGGATATTTAAGACATATCCTTCCCAAATGGATACTTTTTCATATCCTTTTTTTTCTCTGTGTACGGAATCATCTGAACCACAACCACCAACGACATTATAAATGTACTAACTTCCCAATTTGTATTTCAGGGTACTTTTAAAGCAAGTCTCACTTTAGATTCTTTAAGAACCTTTTTTTTGATATTATCGAATCCATTTTTTTCAAACTTTCGAAGATTTTCAGCTCAATGGGATGAAAATCTAGTATCAATTTTACATTAAATGGACTTTATTAAGATCCTTTTTTTGTATACTGATATTAGGCAACTGGAAAAGGATACCAAAGTCGTATAGCGTATCATCTACAAATAATATGTTGTCTCTTAGTATCTTAAGGATCGCTTAGAGAGGCTACCACCAAAGGGTTTTTCTAAAGAAATGACGTAGATGATCTTTAAATTGTGCTTATTTTGTAAATCATTTAAAAAGCTTTTAAGGGATCTAAAGGATCTTAAAAGACAGATCCCTGGGGATTCAAAAGTACATTCAGATATATATTGAAGTTTTCATTCAACTTTCCTGACGATTTGAAGACTCAGTCGCCCGAAACCGTCAGGCTAACAGTAGAAGTTCGATGGGTTCAGTTTTCCGGCTGCTTTTGAAACTTGTTAATGTTAATGATATCAATTGCCTGTCAGGATCTAAGTGGTTTCTACTGCTGTCTGCCTGAATGTTTCCAGTCTTTGATCTCCGAAAATTTTCCTCTCTTTTTGTTAATAATTTTTCTCAATGAATCAATTTACAGCCCCCTAGCCAGTGATCTCATTTCATTCAAGAAAAACCACACCAACCAAAGCTTTGACTAAGACCCACGCTATGTTTCTTTGGCAAGACAGCAAAATGCGCTGGGTGGGGGAGGCAGGGGGCGTACTTCTCCCACATCCACTCCCTACAGCTCCAATGGCGGCCGCGTCAGCAAAAAAAAAACGAAGTGAACGAAGTCGTCTGTGTGATCTGCTGCTGCTCTCCCGGCATTTTTGTGGGTTATCATATGTATGTACAAATGGATTTCCAAGAAAACCACCTACCTACACTCACACACACACACACAGAGATGCACGAGAAATGCCAGGCCAAGCCAAACCGAAAACCATCATCAACCCATGACGACGGGGCCAGCCTACCCTACCAACACACAGAGCCGCAAATCCATTTTTTTTTTAAAACACGATACAACCCAACCCAAAACTAAAAACCCAACGTTGAAATGTTGACGCTGGACGCCTCTTAAAAATAACAACAGCCAAAGCAGCAGCAGCAGGCAATCAGAAGAGTAGTGGTGGTGGTGGTGGTGGTGGTGGTGGTAGTGGTTGTAGTAGGAGGTGGAGGTGGAGGAGGAGACACAGACCCAGACCCATAATGAAATTTCACAACAACCTTCGCCGCCGTCGTCGTCGTCGTCGACGTCTTTTTGAATATTGAAAAACGGTTGAGGTTTTAGGCAAATTTGTAGTAGGAGGAGGTTGGCCCATAGAATGAGGCAGCGAAACGCAGATGGAGATGATGATGAGCACAAAGCAAAGCTGAAGACGAGTTCGAGTTTCGACAATGATGACTGGATACCATACCGTACCCATACCCATACCCCCTCCCAAATGAAATGAATCCTACGCAATGGGGTGGCTGCTGCAGAAAGGGGACGCCAACAGGTAAGAGAAGAAAAAGAAACCTTGAAAGCCGCAAAACAAACAGCTGCTGTTCCTCAAAAACAGGTAAAACTCAGCGAGGGCATGGGCCAGGGCAGGGCAGGGCAGGTAACTTTCGGGGCGGGCGGCGGTGTAACAGACTCGCACACAGGAAATTCCTATGTGATTTTTGGTGAGATTGTTAAGTTGGCCGGTGCAGCGCAACAACCCTCACCGAGCAGGTACGTCGATCGTCGATCCGCCAAAAACCACCCCTCCCCATTTGGTCCCTATAACCCTACACAAATTGCTTTACACTCAGCGGACGACGACGACGACGACGGCGACGGGAAGTGCGTAATTTAGTTTTTTTTTATGTTGAAGTTCGCTGGGTTTTATATTTTTGGGGTCGCGTTGGCTTTTTCATGGGAACTTGAACTTTAGTGGGGGAGGAGTTTTTATTGGCTTGGGTGTGTTGTCTATCAAAGGGAGTTATATTTGATCCAAATCAGCTAAGTAGGCATGAAATAGCTTTGCAGACTAGCCTTTACCTTGACCTTGTTTGTGGAGTATCAAGCAGAGGGTTTTTTTCCGATAGGTTAAGGGCCCATTTCACATCTCTTTTAAGGCCCCAACTGTCACATAAACTTGCAAATAACATTGTAAATTCTATAGTTATCCAGAAGATGTTGGCACAGTAGCATCATAGCATTCATATTTAACGGAATCTTTTCCTCCTTTTTTTCTGGGATTACTAAACTAAACTAAAGCATTGTTTTGATGTAGAAACTAAACTAAACATAACAATATTTCTGTGATATAAACAAGCAGTATCCTAAAGATTATTGGCATCGATATAGAACTGCTTTACATATCACTAATCAACCTAGGCTAATAAAGAAAGCCTTTGCGAATTCTGTGAAGCCTTTACCTTAGTATTATATCAAGACTTTTCGTGTGGAAAGTAGAATGCTTCAAGGCCCCTCTACCCCTCTACCCCTACTTTAATATTAAAACTTAGATTTTCCTAACGATATTTATAAGGGATAGTATGGGACACAGCATCCATGACAACAATGTGAGACCGTTTTGGATTGTTTCAAGTTATAGTTGTAGATAGGTAGGTAGGTAGTTCCGGCTGAGTTGTAGATAGCTTCGTATTCATTTGGTCTAGATCGTAATTAAAGTTTTATTTTGGACATTCACATATCCATTTAATGTTAAATTGATCTTACATTATCTAATGGAGCGGAATTTTTATACTCTGTACCGTAGGTACACAGAGTATTATAAGTTTGTGCAAAAGTATGTAACAGGCAGAAGGAAGCATCTCCGACCCCATAAAGTATATATATTCTTGATCAGCATCAACAGCCGAGTCGATATAGCCATGTCCGTCTGTCCGTCTGTCTGTCCGTATGAACGCACAGATCTTAGAGATGGGAAGTGATAGAGGTTTGACATGTATGTATGTACATATGCTTCTTATGTCTGCAGGCAGATCAAGTTTATTTTCAATTTTGGCCACGCCCCCTCCCGCCCCCGCTATTTAGAAAAAACGTCATATCTCCCACAGTTTTGAAGATAGATGGCTTGTTCCTTCTGGACATATTTAGTTATTAGTTATTAGGAATGAAGAAGATCGGTTGAACGGTTTTCGAGTTATGATCAAAAGACAAATTTTCTTGGTACAGAGTATGTTATAGTCGGGCTTGACCGACTTTCTTTCTTGTTAATATTACAAAAAGTCCATATGCATCTTAATGTATCTGTTTTCATCTGTGTAGAGATCGGAACAGGTTTAATCCATATAGTTTTAGCTTTTGGATGCTCTCAGATGGTTAAGGCAACAAAAAACAGTCCTTAATTCTAAATATTTTCGAAATCACATAGATAAAATTGCAAATTTTAGTTCGGAGACGGGTTGGGTCGAAATTCAATGGCATTTATTGGGATCTAAATCGGGAAGGGATCAAGTAGAGCCGGTTCGGTATGTGGGCTTGACTATATTGGGGTCGTTGGGCGAGTTAATCGAGAGACAGGTTTTGGAGGGAACGGCTTAGAATTGAAAATTGAAGATCGGGAAGGTTAAAACTGTGTGATAGTTTAATAGTTGGAAAGGAAAATAGGTTCTTCAGGGTTTTCGGTGTCTTTAACCATGGCTCAAGACTCGGTGTCCTCTATATATTTTAGTTCTTCTGATTTGTAGGTGTCTTTTCAGGGAAAGGAAAGTGCTAGCCGTGACTGAAGTTTTCATAGTCTCCTAGATATTTCGGGAATTCTGGTCCCACATGTTCCGAAATTCTTGAAAATCCGAAGGACATGTTTTTGGTACTATTTTCCCTGTTGACTTTCAGAAGATTTGCAAAAATGATACACCAAGTGATCTTCCAGGTGCTTCAATAGAAACTGCAGAACAGCAGAATACGAAGCTTCTTCCATTCAAATGTGGAAAGTTTTTATTATAGTAAAAATATTTGTGAAACTTTAGATACACTTATTTTTGTCTGCTTTAACGCCTCGATCCCTCCTCCTGCTTCTCCACCCAATTGACAACTTTAGCAAAAAAAAAAATAAAAAAAAACAGCCATTGGAGGAAGAGCCCCTGGCATAAACAATCACATAATAGCAGACGATTGTCTTGTGGGGGCGGCATAAAAACACGCCGCGCAGATAAAGGGGGAGGCAGTAGGTGGCGGGGGGAGGCATGCAAAAGTAGCAGTTGTCGATGGGTGGGTGTAAAAAATTCATCAGAATGCAGCAATGTGTAGTGGAAGGAGGAGGAGGAGGCGGAGGTAGACCAAAATAAGAACCTACAGCAAACAACATTGGAAACAGCGGGACGGGCGACGGTCAGTCGCCAGGCGGCAATTAAAGAGGGAGAATGTAGAAAAAGACAGACCGTGAGCAGAGAGAGGGAGTACAACCATGTGACAAAGCGGAATAGGGCACACTCACACACACACACACACACACACACATCACCCACTCACAACTCGTGGACGAAGAAGCAAAGAAACTGGCGAGGCAAAGAAAGTAGGATAAGTGTGAGCGATGAGGTTGTTGGGTAGGGTGAGTGGGTGAGGAAGAGAGCAAGAGGACACCACACGCAAGCTGCCACCAAGGATTGAATGGTGACACCGGTGGTAGTGGTGTTGGTGGTGGATTTCTGTTCTTTTTTCTTGCCCCTTGCGGCGTCGCGTCTGCGCCAAGCGAGGGAGGAACAACTTGTTTTTGTAGTTGTGTGTGTGTGTCGGTGTGAGGAGTGTGCTCTGGCATCTTTCCGATCCCAGAGTCCCGGCTCAGAAAAGGGGTGCCCTACAGAGTTGTTGTTGGCTGGGCTTGGGTATAATTTTTTGTTTTTTTGGGCGTTGGAGTGGCTGAGTTGATTTTTTTTTTGGTGTATAATTGGAAATTGGTTAACCGGTTCTGTGTGAGCCAGCGGCTACCTGTGGGTTGTGTTGATGGGCCCTCTGCAGCAGCCGCAGCCGCACATGGCCTTCGGTATGATTTTTCGATGGGTCGAAAATTGTAGGTTGCTTGGGTATGCATGTGAGTGTATGAGTGTGTGTGTGTGGGTTAGGAGGCAACATGTGTCACCCCAAAGAGTCTCCTATTGGTTACATCTTTACCTTTTCAACTGTTGCAATTTGTCCTTTTCTTTGGTGTAGCCTTCTTAGGCCATTTCTTTGAGCTTTGCTGAGGTAAACACCCCAAAGCCGGCACTTTTTTTGTTTTGGTTTTAGATTTGCACAATTCACTTTGTGGGTTTGGTTTATCACTGAGTGCATCCACGCACAATTAATCCGGCAGTTTCTTTCAATAATAACAATAACAATTGGCCAATAACCACGCGCTGCACTTTAGTTTACAATTTTTGTCCCCCAGAGCTATAAATTTGAGCGAATATCAACCGCACAGCACGAAAAATTCCAACAGACTGAGACGAACGATGACGCAGCAGCTGCTGCCTGGGCCGGACGCCGACGCCGACGCCGACACACGAACGAGACAAAACGCACAAAGCAGCGCGACACCAACAACAACGGCGACTTGGTACAGTGGTACGAAACGTCATATTATTGATGATTATTGTTTTGTATACAAAAATCATACGTTGGTCGTCTGACAACTTATTGTTTTAGGTAAAAACTTAAGTTTGCTTTGAGAGACAAAGAAATAGTCCTCCAACTTTTCAGTGACTTTAAAATACTAAAAAAAGGTATTCGATTAAGAGCAAACCTCTTCATTTTACTAAAATCTTAACCATTTTATTAGCTTTGTCAACAGGACTTGGTCCTTAAGGGCCAATCTTGAGAGTAAGGTGTCCGCAGAACTGATTTTTACACCCATATATAACAAGAAAGAAAGTCGGTCAAGCCCGACTATAACATACTCTGTACCAAGAAATTTTGTCTTTTGATCATAACTCGAAAACCGTTCATCCGATCTTCTTCATTCCTTTGGCGGATCGATAAGTTATTCTAATAACTAAATATGTCCAGAAGGAACAAGCCATCTATCTTCAAAACTGTGGGAGATATGACGTTTTTTCTAAATTGCGAGGACGGGAGGGGGCGTGGCCAAAATTGAAAATAAACTTGATCTGCCTGCAGACATAAGAAGCATATGTCCCATACACGTCAAACCTCTATCTCTTACCATCTCTGAGATCTGTGCGTTCATACGGACAGACAGACGGACAGACGGACATGGCTATATCGACTCGGCTGTTGATGCTGATCAAGAATATATATACTTTATGGGGTCGGAGATGCTTCCTTCTGGATGTTACATACTTTTGCACAAACTTATAATACTCTATGTACCTACGGTACAGAGTATAAAAATAATTGTTCCGAAATGCAGTCGATATACCTACTCATCGATTACCCCTGCCATTTTGGGAAGTTTTGAACCCTCCTTTGGGGTTTTCTCTGGATGCTGCTGATCCCGTATTCAATAGCTCATTAAGTTAAGATTAGAGTCGACATTTTGAAGATACGAAAGTTGATCGTGTTGCTTTTGAAACACTTAAGGGAACGTAACCCTCTTAAAAAGTTATTGAAGGCCCGTTCAGCTTTTGCTAGCTATGAAAATTATTGAATATTTTGAGCCGAACCACTTCTTCACTTCTTTTGTGGTTGTTAAAATAATTTCGATTGTTAATTATTAATTGCTTTATATTTCTTGCAAGTGGTCCCACTGTGCCACCTTACCAAGCGAATGATCGCATAAAAGAGAAATTGCAACAAACAAGCGACGGCGTCGTTGGCAAGGCAAGCCACCCGCTCATTCACGTTTTTTTTGTTGTATTCTGTTGTTGTTGTGTGGGCCGCAAGTGAGAGCGTCGGAGAGCGAGAGTGGGAGAGGAGTGGAGTGGAGGTTCGTTCGCTTTTGTAGGGTGGTTCGGAGTAGAATTTTTGGACGGCGCGGCGCAGTTGCGCAGAAGCAGGTCAGTTTGAGTTGGTAATGATCTTCGTGCATGTGGGTTGTTGTTGTTGTTGTTGCTGTTGGCGTCGGCGGCGGCGGCGTCGTCGGAGGAGACCGAGACTGTTGCGTTCATTAGCGGGGCCGAGGCTTTTTTTTTTGGTTTTGGGTTCGTTTTGGGTTATGCTTATATATGGCCAGAAGGAGGGCGTGCTGGTACATGGCCTCAGGTAGAGGTACATAGGGGTTTATGTACATATGTATGTAGAAGGTTGGGCAGTCAGGTAAGTCAATTGGGTGGTTTCTGTGGCGTGGGCTTAAGTGTCTCTAGAAGTTACCATGCAAATCGAATGACTCACTTTACGACAGGGAAACACCTCAATAACTGGTCAATGAAATCGAAAGTTGAACGCTGGCTAGTGCATCCTCCTCATCAGTCGCGCTGGTCCACGTTGTCTTGCATTTTCATCAACCAACTGGCGTTTCGGCCAAGGAAGCAACAGCATAAGTTACCACACAAGGAAGCCGAAAGACGGCCCGAACCGCCAAGCCAAGTCCCCTGCCACAGCAGAGCAAAGTGCCGTCTCCTGGCCATAAGCCTCGCCGCCCTGGGTAGGGCAGACAGGTAAACAGGTTACCCTACCGAAATGGAGCACCACCGTACCGAACCCTACTTCAACTTCATTGCCACTCCAAGTGTAAGTGGATGAGGAGCAGCAGGCAGTCCAAACCGGTTCTCCTTCATTTTCAACATGTGGGCCAAAAACTTGAGTGCAATCTTGGGCGCTGGATTGCACCTTCGCTGTCCATCCTGGGTTGCCCCCTCCGCTAGGTTGTGATATAACCCAACCTGCGTAATGAGCTCAGCCAATTACCAAACGACCCCAGCACATGGCTTCCTTTTCCTTCTGCCGCCAAACCTGTTGCAGGCGAGGAAGCCCTTCTTCTTGCGGGGGGGCTCTGGTGGGAGAAAGTGCCTGGCATAGGGCTTCATTTGGGCGCCGGTTGAGAGCAGAAATTTATCAAAAAGAAGGGTCGAATTAGTTGCACTCTTGTCACGTCTCATTTAATCGTAGAACTATGCACAGCGACTCCCTCCTGGGGCGGGGTGGCAATCGTTTCAATATGGCGTCACCCCTGCTTTGATCGTGGGAGTGGGACGGCCACGCATGCGCAATTCTCTTTAAGCATTTGACACGAAGCAGGAGTGTGGGAGTGGGAGTGACTTTTTGTGGCCATGGGTGGGCCAGTGGGTACAGTCGCAGTGTTTGTGTTTGTGTAAATGTCTGACTTTTTGTCTGATGTGGGGGTGGGGGGGGTGAGTCATCGATGATAATCAACCGGAAGTGGCAGCGAAATCAAGAACCAGCTGAAGTTAAACGTAGTAAACTGTGTTGCACATTGCAATATCAAAGTTCTTTTTAAACTAGCAACTTGAAGTGCTTAATTCTAATCTAAATCAGCGGTGGGCACGAAATTTGGGTTCGGCAGCTGTCCAACAACATAAAAAAAGGACCCTTAGGGGCAAGGCTAGCCAGAATCACACTGCATTCTTTGGTTTTTGCACCTGTTACGGATACAAGTGTTGTTTTTACTTGCCTCGAAGTCAAAAAGTTGTGTGCCAATCCGACAAATGTCGCTCGGAGCAATGGGAGCAAGGTCATGCCCACCGCTGATTTACATTAAGACTGTGTTGAGGCCTACAAGTTCTTGGAAATCCTGAAATGTGTTTATCCAAGCCGTTCTTAAAGTTAAGAGCTAAGGGATTTTAAAAAAAAAACAAGAATTTCGTACTTAAATCTAGTATTTACGGCAATATTTAAGTTTTGGTATTGAAAAACTTTAATTAAATCACGATTTCTTTTGATTTTTCTCTCAGTGTTATACATTTGTAATATTATATATCTTAAATGAGCTTTACTACTTTAAACAAGAAAGAAAGTCGGTCAAGCCAGACTATAACATACTCTGTACCAAAAAAATTTGTCTTTTGATCATAACTCGAAAACCGTTCATCCGATCTGCTTCATTCCTTTGGCGGATCGATAAGTTATCCTAATAACTAAATATGTCCAGAAGGAACAAGCCATCTATCTTCAAAACTGTGGGAGATATGACGTTTTTTCTAAATTGCGGGGGCGGGAAGGGGCGTGGCCAAAATGGAAAATAAACTTGATCTGCCTGCAGACATAAGAAGCATATGTCCCATACATGTCAAACCCAAATATCTCTTACCATCTCTGAGATCTGTGCGTTCAGACGGACGGACGGACAGACGGACCGACGGACATGGCTATATCGACTCGGCTGTTGATGCTGATCAAGAATATATATACTTTATGGGGTCGGAGATGTCCCTTCTGCCTGTTACATACTTTTGCACAAACTTATAATACTCTATGTACCTACGGTATAGAGTATAAAAATTAAGTTTCTTTAACCAAAAATCCATCTACTGAAGCTCCATTCAAGCTTAGTCCCTAAAACCTCTTCCTATTTCTAATCTAATAGTTGTATCCTTCTTCTATTGTACAGGTTTTTACCTTCTAATGTTATAAGTAATCACATATCTTACAGCTGACAAAGTAATGCTCTTTTAAAGCCAACTATTAGCCTTCTAACTCTACAGTTTCCGAAAATATATGCTCTGAAGGATGTGAAAGGTCTCTAAATCTCGAAAAGATGCCCCACTAGTTCTTGACTGAACTTTTTACTCTCTATTTAGGCTACTTATTTGTTAAATGTTTCAGTTTAAAGGTTTAAGCGGTAACTATTACAAACTGAAACTCCAAAAGGTTCATTAAATCTAGCTGAAGCAAGGTTTTGGTTCGGTTCAGTGGTTCAAATTTCATTTTCCGAATGTAAATAACTATAAATATTTGAAAAAAGTTAACTTTTTGCGCATATTATATAGTTTATAATTGAATTACTTAAAAAGCATTCGTATAGTTAGAGAATCTTTATCAAAATTTACTTGATATTGAGGAAGTAGTTCTAAGACTGAACTTTGAAGTTGAATGAATGAACCAATATGTTAAACTGCCGCTCAAAAGTGGGTGTCAGCTGTCCTTACAAACGCTGAATAGCCTACTGTAAAATAGTATCTATCAATACTATCAAATATCGAGAATATAGTCCCTCAGACAATCACTATTCAAGAAAGGAAAACAGTCGAATGACAGGTATATAAGGTCGTAAATAAGTGCAGGAGATATACAAAAATAGCTTCTCTGTCAGTGGATTAACAAGATTTCTACTGTCCCTATCTACTAGATAGCAAAACCACACGGGTTGGAAATAATAAGCGGGGAAGGAAATCCATTTCGAGGTTGGATTGTAAGGTAAGTAATAAGCTTACTGGATTTAATGAAACTAGTAACATTTCGTAGCCATTTTGTGATATGTGTTTAATATGTTTGATTAGAAAATGTCGTAGAACTGCAACTACTCAGGTAAGGTCCAATTTAAGGCAAATAGACAGTATACACCTACATATATGAAATGAATCTCAAATTGATTAGCAATTAGAGCTTAGATGTCTCAGATTCAACTTCATCCTGAGTCCATTTCGTGTCAAACGACAGCCAATTGCCTGACAATCAGGCAAAATACTTTTACATAGCCGGCAATTTGTACATATAAGCAGGTATGTATCCATATCCTTGTCTATATAGAACCCCTGAAATGCATTTCAAATGCATTTTATATAATATGAATGTGTTTTGTACATATACTCAAACTTTGTCAGCAACTCCCCCCCCCCCCCCCAAGTTTGTTTCCATTTGCCTAGCAACTAGCAAAAATAAAAAACCCCAAAAATTTATGTGCGTATGGAAATTCATCAAAAGCAAAAATAATCAAATACAAATTATATAATAAAATACACACACACACACACACACACAAACATATGTTGCATAAAAACCAAAACCATATGCAAATAGACGCCCAACGCCCCCAAAAATCGAAATGAAAGTGCAGCAGCAGCAGCAGCACAGAGCGAAAGAGAGAAAAAATTACACCGAGTGACAGATAGACAGAGAGAGCCAGAGAGCGAGAGAGAGAGAGTGAGATGTGCCGTTATGCGCTCGAAGAGAGCGGGAAAACTGCAACAATTCCTTTGCAGTTTTTGTAAAGTCAAAAGTTGGGGGAGGCAACAACATTTGTTATAGACACAAAATTTATGATAGGAAAAACAACAAACCCACCAACCCACCCCCTCAAGGGTGGAGTAAGAGTATGAGGCTTAGTTTTTCTATTGTTAACATAGAGTGTGCGACAGAGAAAAAGGTGTGAGAGAGGGAGAGAGAGACAGAGAGCGAGCAAGAAACTGGGAGTGAGTGGCAGAGCTTGTGCATTGTGTGTTGGGGGTTGCTATACAGATTGCATAGAGAGCGCGCCTGCTCCCTACCCAATACCAACAACTTAAGCTTACACTCGAACAAAAATCTTTCCTTAAGCAATCAGCTGTGGTATTCCAATTTCGAAAGCTATAGCTAAGAAGTTGAGTTAACTAAAGTTACACTAAAAATTTTTTAAAAAACCCAAAATACCAAAATATTTCATAACTTTTCATTAAATCAGGAAAATCAGGGAATATTGAAAATATCTCCAATCTCAAAGAATCCAAAATGGAAAAATATTCCAAAAAAATTGAAAATATACTAGGAAAAGAAGAACTTTAATAAAAGATACTAACAAAGTTCTTAAAAATACTCTTAAAATGCACAAAACTAAGAATAAAACCGTTTTAAAAACAAAAATTGGAACTAATGTCAGATCAGCCTTTTTCAGTATTCCCATTTCGCAAAAGTTTTGTGATTTCTCTACCAATTTAAAGAAAGTCCGTTTTAAAATCACAACGTTTTTGAGGAAGTGGAATTGAAAACAGGCTGTTTTAGCTGTTTGAGAACAGATATTGTTGGTGTGGAACCTCATCGATTGTCTATAAGTTCAGTTAGAAACCGCTAGATGCTTAACTAGCAGCCCACCTCCCGCCCCAACGAACGAGTTGAGTGACAGGGCGACAAGAAAACGCCTTGAAATCATCAAAATCAAGATGTTTAATGCTAGAAGAGACTCTTTACAGGTTTAGAGCCTGGGATACCGACCATTTTGATTGACTGAGATCTATAAGTTTGCCTGAACCAACTTTGAAAAAGTAGTTAAAACTGTTCCAAAACCAAGTTTTTCTACAACTGACATACTTATACAAGGTTTTTCCAAATTTGTATTGCAAATTCTATGAAAACTAGCTATAAAAACGCATCCACACAGAAAAAGAAAGATTCAATTGGAATAGATAGTTTTTAACATCATTTTTTTGATAATAAAATATAAATTTTTCATATCCTTTGGATGAATTTAAGCTCTTTTGAATGAAAATTTAAGAACCATTAGGCATTAAATGCATATTTTAACATTCAAAAAAGGATATGACATTCCAAATAGATACCGAAATCATCCAAAGCATATTTTTTAATACCCTTTTCTTTCTCTGGGCAGTAAAACCTCAAGTATTTTTCACAGAAGAAGCTTAAGGGCACATTAAAAAACATTTGTCATAGTGTTGAGGTACCCAAGCTCGTCCTTTTCCATGTCGATTTAAAACGAAAACAATTTACCAACATATTTTTGCATTGTAGAACCTTAAAATGTGGTCTGAACCCAGGTTTGTGCCAAAACTTTAAACCCACAACCTGAAACATTCAGTTTTCGAGCATTAAAGCATTAAATAGTATTGAAAATCCCTTCAAGAAAACCCTACAGGAACCGCAACTTGGTATAGATAAGCCCTTAATGTAGAATTTGGTTGCCAAGTTAATTGTTTTCAGTGTAAATTTTCAAAGTATTGATGATGGGGAAAAATAGAAGTTGGCGCTTTTTAGTTTGGGGGGTGTTTCTCTTTGGGGAAAAAGTGCATACCGAAAAAACACACACACTCACACTCTCACACACACACACACACACACACACACAAACGCATTGCTGAAAAATCAATAAATCATTTGTGCTGGAACATTTTCTGCCTTCTTTTTCGTAAATTTTTCTAAATGGCAAATCAACTTGGTTTTCGGTTCTGCTGTTTACTCACCATTTTGTTGTAAATATTTTCTTCGGGCTGGCCAAAAGTATGCAACACTTTTTGTATCCTCCACACACGCACGCACACTCACACGCAGCGCACTCACTTATTTTTTTTCTCTTGGCTATTTGAACGATTTTTCACTGCATCAGCATTCCAACATATTTTTGATTTACACTCTTTCCGATTTCTGATTACAATTACAAACCGACCTCATCAACACTCACACACTGAATGAACATTTGTAACTGAATGAATGAAGGCTACAGCGAAGCTCCTAAAGCGCCGACAACGGCGCCCCTCCCCCCCCACATGGTTTTATTTTGTGTTGTAATCTTTTTGTTGTTGCTGCCGCCGCTGCTGCGGCTGGTTCTGCTGCCGTCGTTGTTGCTGTTGTAACTGTTTAGGCTCTCACTTTGCGTTGTTTTGGGGATTTGTGTGCTGTTGTCGCCACGATTGCCAGTCGCGTAATAATAACTGTGCTCAGCGCTCGTAGTGCAATTGTAGGGAAAAGCTTCCTGTCTGCCAGTATTCCTGCTTGTTGTTACAAAAGAAAAATAAAGCGCGCGCATTCCATAACACGCTCCCACGCAGCACTCGGGGCGTGAGAGTAACGAGAGCACATGCTCGTGCTCTCTCACTCACTCTCTCACTCTCTCTCTGTGGATGTGCCAGCTCATACCCTGGCAGCCATGTTTATTTACAAAAAGTTTACCGTTATTTGTGCGCTACAGCATCAGAGTCCCTGAGTTAGAACGGTTGGCTGGGCAAAAGTATGCTACGAAAATGTTAACATTATTCTACATGATATTTTATACACCATATAGATTCTTGATCAGCATGAAGCACAGAGAGTAATTTATAACTCTGTTGTGTTTCGTTTTTTTGACTACAAAACAAATTTATTCGTTTTATTTTCATATAAATATTGTTTAGGCATGTGCTAAGCCAAGACACCAACCAAAACTTCGAATTTAGCATTGCTAAATTTTGGTTCGAAACTGTGAACTGAAACTCCGAAATTGAAGTTGGGCTTGGAACCCGGCTTAAAACTTAATACAGCTACACAGAGAAAAAAAAGGATATTATAAAATATCGATTGGATGATTTCCGGTATCTATTTGGAATGGATATGTCTTTAATATCCCTTCAATCATTCAACGGAGCTTAAAATCATCCGAAGGATATCAAAACTGATGTTCATTAGAATGATTTTGCAGCTCCGCTGGATGATTAAAAGTATATTGAAGACATATCCATTCCAAGTTGATCCTTTTTTTTCCGTGTAGTTTTTCCATGACCCAGCTTAGCTTCTTTACATATTCCCCATCGATCTGAATAATTCGTAGTCTTAGACGGGGTTTTTGCGCGGCAAAGCAAACTTCATGAAGTTTTTAGAAAAGCTCTTACTTGTTGTTACTCATAAAAAAAATCGCCCTGGAAATAAGAAATTCTCCTACAAAATCCATCCTATGGCGATTCACCCTAAAAATAAGAAATCTTTTTCTCGTTTATGGAAAATTTTTCTGAAACTTTGAAAATTTTCCATTATTGAGAAAATATTTTTCTTAGTTTTAGGGTAAATCGCCTTAGGACGGGTTTCATAGGAGAATTTCGAATATTTTATGAGTGTAGGTGTGGTGATATCGCTTTCCCCTCTACACCACTTTTCTTTAAACGAAAGCTTTTTTAAGAACTTCATTAAGTTTGCTTCACCGTGTAAATTCAGTCAAAGTCTTATATGAAGGATATGAGTTTGAAAAGCCAATTCAAATGCTATCTAACTATCATCTACTTGTGCAATTTTCATAAGATTTGTTGTATTTAGCAATTCAGTTGATCATTTAAGACTCAGCTTACCCTACTTCTCATATAATTTTGTGCTGCTCTGCTTGATTGCCCGTTATCTCAGTTCCTATAAGTTAACAGAAAAGTGAAAATAAAGCTTAAGTATGAAAAGATTTATTAAATTTATATTAAGACTTCAACTAGATTTGAAAACTGATAAATATGGTCATATTTTGAGGCGTTTGAATTGAAAATCACCTTTTAGGAGAATAAGCAGCTAAAAGAATAAAAGCTGTCACTTCACCACTACGTATTCCGCATACAGTTTATCTAAAAGTCGCTTAAAAATCGTAAAACCAGGCTCAGACAGTCTTCGGGATCAAGAAATCTAAGCAATACTGCTTATTTTTGTAGAGTGTCTCCGGGGCCACTGCTTTTAACTGCTTTCTACCAAAGCCACTGTTATACTTGTTTCTAGACAGTGATTTTACATTACATGTGTAAAATAAAGCAGGATGCATGAACAACATGTTGATGGGTCATGTAAGTGATATGTAGAATTCGTACGTACGTTACATTTAGTCGTGTTTCAAACCCTAAGCAAGTAAGCAGTTGGCTTCAAATTTCCAATGGTCTTTACTCAGTTTTGTGAGTTCTGGTCTAAGGGTTATGGGTACTTATAACATTTCTTTCAGCTTAAAATATTATTAACCAAGCAAATACAAACACCAAACTGAAATTACATAACAGAAGGTAAAACTTAGCTGCAATGCAAAGCCAACAAAAAAAGATTTGCCTTAGCCGTGACATCAACAATGCTGCTTGTCTCTTAACAAAAGCTGCTGGCTATGAGACACAAAAGCTTGAATAAAACTTGTAATATTCGACATAAAGTGATAAAATTCGATATATCCTGGCCTCGAACCATTTCGGCCGAACCACTTCAAAAGTGGTTCGATTGGAAAATTGCTCTGGTAAAGACTACCAATGTAATTGCAAGTGGACTCAAGAGGCCACAAGCCAACTGTTCGACCCCGGGCCTGAAAATTTCAATGGGCCTTAGTTCTAACCTTAACAAAGCAGACTTTGACATGTATAAAAGCTTGGAAAACCTGGCCAATGTCAGAAATTTACTAAGCTATGAACTGAAAATTTGGTGTAAGAGTTGGGAAATTGTAGTTGGATTTTAAATGCAAGTAAAATGAAACAGAAGTGCAAAAATCTGCATAAATTGGTGTGAATAAAAAACGAGTAAGCAATGCTAACTTCGTCTGTGCCGAAGATTTTAGACCCTTGCAAGTGCTCGCTTAGATATTTTCAAAAAATACTATTTTTCACCATTTTCCGACCGATTGTTCGTATGATATAGTCAACCAATTTGGCCAAAAATTTGTAGAATTTGGTGAAAGCATGTGAAACAAACAAATACAAAATTGCAGGATGCTATCATTAAAAACAAAAAAGTTTTTCTAACTAAGACTGTTTTTCTGACCCATCTTTTGTATGGCAGCTATACCATATAGTTGTCCGATTTTGATAAAACTTGGTGGAATTGTAAGAAAACATAGAAAACTTACGCTTACAAAGTTTGGAGAGGTTTCCATTGAAAAGAAAAAAGTTTTTCATACGAAAACTTGTTTTCAGACCTATCTTTTGTATGGCAGCTATACCATATAGTTGTCTGATTTTGATAAAACTTGGTGGAATTGTAAGAAAACATAGAAAACTTATGCTTACAAAGTTTGGAGAAGTTCTCATTGAAAAGAAAAAAGTTTTTCATACTAAAACTTGTTTTCAGACCTATCTTTTGTATGGCAGCTATACCATATAGTTGTCTGATTTTGATAAAACTTGGTGGAATTGTAAGAAAACAAAGAAAACTTATGCTTACAAAGTTTGGAGAAGTTCTCATTGAAAAGAAAAAAGTTTTTCATACTAAAACTTGTTTTCAGACCCATCTTTTGTATGGCAGCTATACCATATAGTTGTCCGATTTAAATAAAACTTGGTAGAATTGTAAGAAAACATAGAAAACTTACGCTTACAAAGTTTGGAGAGGTTTCCATTGAAAAGAAAAAAGTTTTTCATACTAAAACAAGAAAGAAAGTCGGTCAAGCCCGACTATAACATACTCTGTACCAAGAAAATTTGTCTTTTGATCATAACTCGAAAACCGTTCATCCGATCTTCTTCATTCCTTTGGCGGATCGATAAGTTATCCTAATAACTAAATATGTCCAGAAGGAACAAGCCATCTATCTTCAAAACTGTGGGAGATATGACGTTTTTTCTAAATTTCGGGGGCGGGAGGGGGCGTGGCCAAAATTGAAAATAAACTTGATCTGCCTGCAGACATAAGAAGCATATGTCCCATACATGTCAAACGTCTATCTCTTACCATCTCTGAGATCTGTGCGTTCATACGGACAGACAGACAGACAGACGGACGGACGGACAGACGGTCAGACGGACATGGCTATATCGACTCGGCTGTTGATGCTGATCAAGAATATATATACTTTATGGGGTCGGAGATGCTTCCTTCTGCCTGTTACATACTTTTGCACAAACATAATACTCTATGTACCTTCGGTACAGAGTATAACTAGTTTTCAGACCCATTGTTCCTATGGGAGATATGAGATATAGTCATATGATCCGTTCGGCTAAGACATATTTGTAGCGTGCAGCAAAAAGAAAACTCTGTGCAAAATTTCAGCTGGATAGTTTCAAAACTGAGGGACTAGTTTGCATAGAAACCGACAGGCAGACAGACAGATGGACGGACAAAGCTCAAGCGACTCAGCTCTTCAGCCTGATCAAGAATATCTATAGGTTATGGGGTCGGAAATGAATATTTCTATGCCTAATACCCTTTGCAAGGGTATACAAACTTGAGCTGAGAGTTAAATAACCGAGCATCATCAAGAGCCATGTTCCGCCTTATTTTTTTAGGCCAGTCTTAATCAAATTGCACATGTGACCACAGAGTCAACCGCTCAACCAGCCCCTCAACTCCCCCCTGCAAAACTTATCTACTAACCTAATTCACCAGTTGCCACCTCTTAGTACTTTTGTTATTTTTGGGAATTTTTTTCAGCCACGTCAACTGTCTCGAAAAGTTTTTAATCATCGTCGCTCTTTTTTATTTATTTTTGTTTTTTTTTGTTTTTTTGGTGTCCCCGATTTTGTCTGCAATTTGCAATGCAATTAAAAACAATTCATAATGCGAAAGGGAATGGAGTCTTGTAATTTGTCTCACTTTTGCTTTTTTGATTTTTAATATCGCTTTTATATTTGTTTATTTTATTTTGTGTTTTTTTTTGGTTTATGCATTTAATTAAAAATGAAGACCCCCAAAGCTGAAATGAAAATGCTCACACAGGCACACACAATGCAATGAATAGGGACAGAAAGTCGGACAAACGTTGGTTTTTTTGGTTAAAATATGCAAACAAGAAACGGAAAAACTTATTTAGACGCCGCACCGGGCTAGACGAAAACGCAAAAGGAGGATACAAAAAAAATATAAAAATAAATATAACAAAAACATATAAAAAAAGAAAAGCGCAACAGAAACATAGACAAAAATTGTTGGTGCTGCTGCGGCTGCTTATGAAAATGGCAACACAAACGGAAAAGCTCATACAAGCATACCCAAACACATACGTACATAGGTACATACATGTCGGAAGCAGCAAATCCCACGCTTATGCAGCCAAGTGAGTGGCACCATGGGAGACGGGAGACAAAAACGAAAGAAATGCAAGTCCTAAAGTTAACTTAAGGGTGTAAGAAAACAAAAATAAGGTACTCTGGGTACTCTGGAATATACCTATTACTTAAAACATAGTCCAATAAGCGCATTTACTTCACTTACTCCCCTTTTGGGGCCTTATCCGATGTAAAGAATTGGATTGTTCTATATAGCTGTAGCTATTCATGTCGAGCACATCAAGGCCTGCTGCTAGCTTCTATAAGAAAAGGATAAAAGATTTTAAAAAAGTAGAAACCAAGAAAACAGAAGCTTCTATGGATGAGTTTTTCCGAGAGCAAGAGTTGGTTCTTTTCAAAAAATTAACTAAAATAAGAAATAACAGTGTGTTCCAGTCGCTTTGAAGGCCAGCAAATGAATGAATCGTACAATGTATTTGCTGCTAGCCTTGTTTATAATTGAAATTCAAATAACTTTTGGTTCATGGCCTGCTATAACATTCCCAAGAATCTACAGAGTGCTGCAAGTCTTCACGAAATCGAGTAGTTTATAGCTTTAAGTTAATTTCTGTCTTTTACCAATTCAGATTCAGTTAAAGCTCCGAGAGAGAACAGTGTTAAAATTCCAGGCTGCAGGCCACTCGAAAAAAAGTACTGGTTCGGTTTTAGTGCTTCATACAGGTTCTTAACCGGCCGTTCGTTTCATTAAGTGGTTTTTGGTGTTGGCTGAAACGCTGTAGCGGTTCGGTTCAGTGGTTCATAAGTTTACATTATGAAGTATTTTAGTTTTTGTCGTAAAGTGCATCCCTAAAAACCATTTCAATATCTTTAAAATCCTTAGAAGAATGTCCAAAATATATGAATTTGCAGGTATCTTCTATAAGAACCTAGAGGAATGCCTTACGGAAACAGAGGATGTTGGCTAGAAAAGCATCTTAGACCCCCTATTTATCATATTATATGAAAAAAACGAGAAAGCCAAGCTAGCTTCGTCTGTGCCGAAGTTTTTATACCCTTGCAAGTGCTCGCTTAAATATTTTCAAAAAATACTCTTTTTCCCATTTTCCGACTGATCGTTCGTATGGGAGCTATATGATATAGACATCCGATTTGGACAAAAACTTGTAGAATTATGTTAAAGCACGAGAAACAAAGAAATACAAAATTGCAGGATGCTACCATTAAAAACAAAAAAGTTTTTCTAACTAAGACTGTTTTTCAGACCTATCTTTTGTATGGCAGCTATACCATATAGTTGTCCGATTTTAATAAAAATTGGTAGGATTATAAAAAAACATAGAAAACCTACGATTACAAAGTTTGGAGACGTTTCCATTGAAAAGAAAAAAGTTTTTCATACTAAAACTAGTTTTCCGACCGATTGTTCCTATGGGAGCTATGAGATATAGTCATCCGATCCGATCCAATTCCGACATATTAGTAGTGTGTAGCAAAAAGAAGACTCTGTGACAAGTTTCAGCTCGATAGCTTTAAAACTGAGAGACTAGTCCCAATCGACTCAGCTCGTCACCCTGATCAAGAATATATATAGTTTATGGGGTCGGAAATGAATATTCCTATGCGTTGCAAACTTCTGGGCAAAATTATAATACTCTTTGCAAGGGTATAAACAGTTTGTATACCCTTGCAGCATGTTTTTCTTACCAAGACCACATTTCAGACTCTACTTTTCTATGACAGCTATACTATATAGATGTCCGATTTCGACCAAACTTGGTAAAATCTTGGAAAAGTATAGCAAACTAAGAACTACAAAGTTTGGAGACGTTTCCCTTGAAAACGAAAAAGTTTTTCTCACTAAGACCACTTTTCAGACTCTACTTCTCTATGACAGCTATACTATATAGATGTACGATTTCGACCAAACTTGGTAAAATCTTGGAATAGCATAGCAAACTAAGAACTACAAAGTTGGGAGACGTTTCCATTGAAAACAAAAAAGTTTTTCTCGCTAAGACCACTTTTCAGACTCTTCATTTCTATGGGAGCTATACCTTTTAGATGTCCGATTTCAACCAAACTTGGTAAAATCATGCAATAGCCTAAAAAACAAACATGTAAGAAAGTTGAAGTCGATTCCATTTAAGACAAAAAAGTTTTTCTCAATAGAACTTGTTTTTCGATTGATTATACGTACTGCAGCTATATGCTACAGTCAACCGATTTCGACAAAACTTGATGTGAAAGCATTTAAAATAAATAAATGACAATTTTAAGGACATTTCCATGGAAAACAAAAAAGTTTTTCTCACTAAGACCACTTTTCAGACTTTACTTTTGTATGACAGCTACACTTTTTAGATGTCCGATTTCGACCAAACTTGGCAAAATCATGGGAAAACATAGCAAACTAAGAAATACCAGGTTTGGAGGCGCTACCATTGAAAACAAAAAAGTTTTTCTCACTAAAACTAGTTTTTCGACCGCTCGTTCCTATGGCAGCTATATGCTATAGTCATCCGAACCGGCCGGTACCGACAAATGTTTAGCGTATTTGTACTAAAAGACTTTGTGCAAAGTTTGGTAAAGATAGCTTTCCAAGTGATGAAGGAAATAGCATAGAAACAGACGGACTGACGAACTAAATCAACTCAGCTCGTCAAGAATATATATATACTTTATGTGGTCGGAGTTGCTTTCATCTAGGCGTTACAAACACCCGAACAAGATATAAAATCCCCTGCAGGCGTATAAAAAGGTTGTAATCCTTGCACGGTTGCGCTCTCCATTCAAGGTAGCTTTCATACCTTCGGCTTTCTTTTAAAAAGAATGCCAACTGCATTTAATACCCAACAAACAGTGCATTTGCAGTTCTGGTAATGCTTCCAGCTGCTCTTCACCTCTTATAAGGCAATTTTCATTCAACCCAAAATGAGCTTCCAACATCATTTGGAATGGATATGTCTTTAATATCCTTTTAATCATCCAGCAGAGCTGCAAAATCACCCTAATGATTATCAGTTTTCACATCCTTTGGATGATTTTTTATACTCTGTACTGAAGGTACATAGAGTATTATAAGTTTGTGCAAAAGTATGTAACAGGCAGAAGGAAGCATCTCCGACCCCATAAAGTATATATATTCTTGATCAGCATCAACAGCCGAGTCGATATAGCCATGTCCGTCTGTCCGTCTGTCCGTCCGTCCGTCTGTCTATGTGTCTGTCCGTATGAACGCACAGATCTCAGAGATGGTAAGAGATAGAGGTTTGACATGTATGGGACATATGCTTCTTATGTCTGCAGGCAGATCAAGTTTATTTTAAATTTTGGCCACGCCCTCTCCCGCCCCCGCAATTTAGAAAAAACGTCATATCTCCCACAGTTTTGAAGATAGATGGCTTGTTCCTTCTGGACATATTTAGTTATTAGGATAACTTATCGATCCGCCAAAGGAATGAAGAAGATCGGATGAACGGTTTTCGAGTTATGATCAAAAGACACATTTTCTTGGTACAGAGTATGTTATAGTCGGGCTTGACCGACTTTCTTTCTTGTTTTAAGCTCCGTTGGATGATTAAAAGCATATTTTAGACATATCCCGTCCAAATGGATACCGGAAATCATCCAATCGATATTTTTATACCCGTTACTCGTAGAGTAAAAAGGGTATACTAAAGTCGTGCAAATGTAGGTAACAGGCAGAAGGAAGCATCTCCGATATCATAAAGTATATATATTCTTCATCAGCATCAACAGCCGAGTCGATATAGCCATGTCCGTCTGTCCGTCCGTCTGTATGAATACCTAGATCTCAGAGACTATAAGAGCTAGAGCAACCAAATTTTAGATGTAAGCTAGTATTGTCTGTAGGCAGATCAAGTTTGTTTCAAATTTTGGCCACGCCCCCTCCCGCCCCCGCAATAAAAAATATTGAATAACTCCCATCATCCCATTAAGATATCGAGCTCAGATTTTGCAGTGTAGTCTATGTGGCCAATATCTACAATCTCACAAATTTTCTAAAGGATCGGCGGAGTTAAAAAAATGTTGCATACTTATCCGAGCCGCATGAGGTTATTAAACACTAATTGAACTGAGTAACGGGTATTTCGAAGTAGTTTAACTTACGCTCTCGTTTTTAATATCTTTTTTTTTTCTCTGTGTAGCCGAACACAATTTTCCGATAAAAAAGTGGAATTCTTAAAACAAAATCGCATTATCTGCCAGCGTTGTTCGTTTGTAAGTTGATATATGGTTAAATTAAAGACCAAACTGAACATGTTTGACTGTAACAAGTGACACGAAAACAGCTAGGCTGACAAAAACAGTATGGCCACAAAGGTAGTTTCTAAAAAATCGCCTAAAATAAACCACCTTAAGCTAAAATTTGCACAGAAGAAGGAAGCTTTATATCAGGGCTGCAAACCCAAAAAATTTCGCGGATCTCCGGCTCGCGGGTTCAAACCAAAATTTACCAATGGTTCAGGTTCAGAATTTGGAGGTTCAAGGTTTTTAGGGCAGGGTTTTGGTTCGAACCTTGGTTCAGCCAAGCTTCATACATGTTCATATAGCAGTCGACATAAAACCTACATAAACTGTTAGGGAATTGTCTCGATTTTGGGTTGGGATGGGATTTCACAATACTTTATATAAATAGAAACACTTTCATACAGCTCATGACCATCAAAGCAATGACAATGTGTTTTTACTTATATAAAGTATTGTGACGAAATAAAAACTTCCAAGTTCTGGATACAGCCCTTAAAGTAAAATGCAGTTTCGTTGTCCACATACGAAAAGTGTTTATCCTATCAGGATAACAGAAGAAGTCACTGGAAAATAGTTCAAATCTATAATTGCTGTTAAACCGAACCGAACTTTTGGGTTCGGAACGGGTTCAGGATCAGCTTTAATACCTTAAGAGGTTCGGTTCAAGGTTCGGTTCACAGTAATCTGAATGTCGGAATTCCGGGTTCTTACCGGTTCGGTTCAAAACCGTTTTGCAGCTCTGCTTTATATACTCTAAATGTTAAAATTTCTTAATAGTTTTGCAATAATTTAAAATTGTAGAAAAATACCTAAAATATTTGGGAATAAAGCTCCGAAAATCTTTTAGGTAAATCAAAACACCTAGAACTCATCAAATCAACGAATTTACCTATGTGGACCTACGATTTGGAATTTGTATGCTGTGTGTGTGTGCAAGGTTTGTACGGCAGACTTCACGACGAAGGTCCAAATGGAAATATTCCTAGATCTCTTTGTGCCTGACTCAATTTACATCCTTCTAAAGATGTACCTTGGATTTTTTTTGTTTTCTTTGCAGGACTCGGCACAGTTTTGCAATTTTCCACCACACTTTAAACTATTCTTTTGTACCATTTTCTACCATTTTCCACTGTCTGGAAACCATTGTCTAAATTCGAACTGCTGCTGCTTCTTGCATGCTTTTTCTGCCGTTGCCCTCTCCCCCAAAACATATTACCAATGCCTGGAAAACATAAAAACGTAAAATTCTCTCACTATTGTTCAGAGCTCGTGGGAAGCAGCATTTCAATGGTTTGTTTTGTTTTTCTTCCTCTTTTTTTTGTTTTTTTGTTTAAATCTTCTTTTTAAGTTTTTTTTTTTTCATTTTTTGCTGAAATTATTAATACATGCATAATTCATGTTTAATTGTTCGCTATTTTGTCTGTCGTCTGTCGTTTTATTTCAGACTAATGACTGTCCAATGGCTGTTGATTGAAAGCTCTCGCTGATTGAGCTGAGTTGAGTTGCAGTTGAGTTGCAGTTCGATTGACAGACATTTCAATTAGCACAAATTGCGGCAGGTTGAGGATTTCTCAATTTTCGAATCGTCAGTTACAATTTGAACCCTGTGGCGCTGTGTGAATGAAGGAATTAGATGGAGCGTTGACGAGTTGAATGCAGCGGCGCACTTGCACGTTGCACGTTTCAATGAGCAGGAGGGGGATAGTTTGCGTTTTGAAATCGGAAGTGCCTAACCCTGCCTCAATTTCTCATTTCTCAATTTCTAGGTTTTTGTTTTGTTAATTTCAGAGAGGGGGGCAAAAGTTACAAGTTTCAAGTGCCATGGTTCTGGTTCACAAATGGCGAGTGGAAGGCGGAGTAGGAATATTAACCCTCATATTGTATGTAAACCGATTCTATGTGTGTGTGTGTGTGTGGATGCTTTTTTTTAAATTTTTTGTGGCCTGCGATTTTGTTGTTTGTTCTCGCTGTGGGTGATTAATTTGTGTGAACAACCAACCAACCAACCAACCAACAAAAAAATGCCAAAAAGGTAATCAATTTGTTGAGTTGAGGGATTATGTAGTATGAAGTGTGTAAACTTAGGCTTTAGCAAGGGCTTATGTGAGCGGCAACAGTAAAAAAAGGTATTTAAAATGGGGTTGAAGTTGAATATTTTGGGCGGCGACTCTGTTTCCAGTTTGATTTCTGATTCCTTTTAACGTTTTTAAAGGTGCAAAGAGCCCAACGAATACTTTTCTATAACTTTTTCTTAAAAAAGTGTTTAGAAAATTCGATTTTTTTCAAAGGAACTTTCTTCTTTTAGGTCCGAGAATAAGTGTAATACCTACCCTCGGAAAACTAATTCGTATAAACAAGATTTCAGTACGTTTTTTCATTTTTTTCTTTCAAAATTTGAAATATTTTCTTTACAAAGTCCCACCCAATACATTGCTGATGCAATATACCCAGCAAACATTTTTTATCGCGGAACATAAGAATGCGATTCGCCTAGTAGGTATCGCTTTACCCTAGGGATATCGCATTCTCATCTCCCCACGGGAAGAAATGTGACACTATGCGATAACTTCCGGGCGATGAGAAAGCGATACTTCTTGGAGATAGGAAAAAGTCTCTTTTGAGCTATAGGAAAGCGATTCAGCCTGGGTATAAAAAAAAGTCTCTTCTGCGGGATAAGAATGCGATTCTTCTTAGAGCTAAGAATGCGTTTCTTCCTTGAGTTAAGAATGCGATTATTCCTGGAGATAAGAACGCGATTCTTCCTGGAGATAAGAATGCGATTCTTCCCCCCAACATAAGCCATACAAATAAAATGTGTTTCGGATTCTGTTATATAACAGTAGGGGAAATAGTTTATTTTTTAAAGCTAAGTGTGTCAAATTCTTCAAATATATACAGGGTTGTCCATATTCGACGGACCCATGTTTTTTTTAAAAAAATCAAAGAAAAAAAAAAATTTGGCGGTTGGCAATCTTTATCATTTAATTTGTTCCAAGTAGATTTGTTTACATCAATTTTTGAATATGATATCTCTCAAATGGCCGCCTCTGGCGTTGATGGCGTATTGTGCCCTTTTTGCAGCATTTTCCATCGTTTTCGCCAACATTTCGGCCGGAGTAGCGGCTATTTCTTCACGAATGTTGTCCTTGAGCTCTTCTACGGTCCTTGGCTTGTTAACGTAAACCTTTGACTTCAAATATCCCCACAAGAAGAAGTCAGGCGGCGTCAAATCGGGCGAACGCGGTCCGGAAACAATTTCTTCAGAAAATCGATTGTTATGCGACTTGTGTGCGGTGGAGCGCCGTCTTGTTGAAACCAGAACTGCCTCATACGCTTTCGACGAATAATTGGCATCACAAAATTGGTCATCATGTCGCGATAACGCTCCTGGTTGATGGTAACAGCATGGCCATTTTCATTTTGGAAGAAAAACGGCCCAATGACCGTTTTCGCACTAAAGCCGCACCAAACTGTGACTTTTTCGTCATGAAGAGGCACTTCTTGAATCTCTTGAGGATTTTCAGTGGCGTAAATACGGCAATTTTGCTTATTTACGGTCCCATTCAATGTGAAATTTTAATTTTTTAAAAGCACGTGGAGTTTTCACAATTGACTTGTTCTGTTGAATGTAAATTTCAACTATTTCAGAGCGCTCGCGTGGCGTGTATTGTTCCATGGTAAAAATCTGCTTGGACTGACGCTTCAAACGCGGTATGTCATTAAGCGATCTGACATCTCTGTCAAAAGTTATGGCGTTGCCAGATGGGTCCGTCGAATATGGGCAACCCTGTATGTATGGTGGTTTCTTTATTTGTTATAAATTTAAGTTTAGTTATTGATTTTGAGTTGTTTCTTATTTATATGGTCCTTAGCATGCAAAAAATGTTGTGGCCAGACTTTGTTAATATCTGCATCCGTCGTCTTGGCAAACATGGTTTGAGCAATTTCTGAAAACAAAAGCCATAATTAGTGACTAAAATCTGAATGCTGACCTCTCGCCACCACTGCTGGCTGGCCCTTGAAAACTGGGCCCTGTATTTCCATAACAGTTTAAGACAATTCTGGCTGCTTGTCGTCTCTTCTTTGCTCTTTTGGCTTTGATGGAGGACAATTCGACTTACTTAACGCAAAGCGCGAGGAATTTCAACACAAATTTTTAACGAAAAGAAGGGTCTGCTTTTAATAAAACACAATCTATTTTGCCTCTCACTCCGTTGACTATTGAAACGGAAAGGTTTTCCCAGGGGAAGCTGAACCAAAAAACGAGGCCTACTGTAGTTTGTGCTGAATCGGAGCCTGTGCACTATGGTCAACTTTACTGGCAATGTAATTGTCTTTACATCAGAGAGACATCTCTTTTTAATATTATTTAATAGAAGTGGTAGCAACATTTTGAATATTATTATTGTCTGACCGTTTGCTTGATTTAATAATGGCTTTCTTAAAAGCCACAGATCAAACAAGTTACTACAGCGGACAAGTAAACACACATTTTCCAGAAGGAAGAATTTCCTACTACCTTAAGTACATGTGTACATTTTTTTATTGGGCCGGTTTTTTCATCTTTTGAAAGCGTTGCCAAAGTATTTTACTTTGTTAACATTGTAAAAAGTCGTTGAATTCACTTCAAGAAGAATCGCATTCGGATCTTCTTAGGGAGTTTTTAGCGATGTATCGCCAATTCTCAGATGGGATGATGAAAAAGCGAATCGAATTTTTGCCCCCAAGACGATTTTTGAGGGATATATCGCCAATTTACCGAATGGACGGACAAAATACGATAGCACATATCGCCAATTTATCCCTTTTATGATAGAAATGAGTTACCTAATGTATTTTGTTAGTGTAAATCGCCAAACTATCTCCGAACTCTCCCCTCAAGCAATCGCCAAACTCTCGCATTGACGAGGGAGATAAGTAACACGACATAATGTTTGCAGGGTAGGAGTGCCTAAATCTTCCCATAAAACTCTCAAGCCATTTCCAATTTACTCTTGAAACAAGAACTTTGTTTTCCATCAAATAAGGCAGCAAAGTAACATTTCTCATCAAGTATTCCAAGGCAAAGAAGTTATTACCCAGCTTAAACAGACTAGAGTTATGTTATAAAGAGAAGGGTCTCTGAGTCTAGAGTCACTGAACTAGACTCACCAAGTCTCTGAACAAGTATAGCTGCAAAAAAAGTCACTGCACAAGAGTCCCTGAACAAGAAATGACTAAAAAGTAGCCACCGAACATAGAATCCTATACTAGCAAACGAGAAATTTCAGCTAGCTTCGTCTGTGCCGAAGTTTGAATACCCTTGCAAGTGCACGTTTCGATACTCTGATTGCTAACAATTATTAAAAAATCATTGTTAAAGCTTAAATTATTACAAATATATAATCAAAGTACGCTAACATTGCAGAAAAAAGTTTTTTTCTTACCTAAACCCATTTTTCCACCTATCTGTCCTATGGGCTGCCATAAGATAGAGTCATTCGATTTGGACCAAATTTAGCAATTAGCTTTAAAATCATTTTAAAATCATAAAAGCCAGGTTAAGCAGCTTTAAAACTAAAAACAAATCAATTTTTCTCACTAAAAACCAATTTCCAACCAATCAATCGTATGGGAGCTATATGCTATAGTCAACCGATTTTGACAAAACTTGGTAGAAATAGGTATAACCGTATAGAATGAATACATACCAAATTTCAAGACGGCAACATTATAAACAAAAAAGTTTTTCTAACTAAGATTATTCTTGTGAGCTATCTTTTGTATGACAGCCTTACCATATAGTTGTCCGATTTTTAGCCAACTTAGTAGTACCATAAACAATCATCGAAAACCAGTTAATACAAAGTTTGGTGACGTTTCCATTGAAAACAAAAAAGTTTGACTGACTAAAACTAGTTTTCCGACCGTTTGTTCCTAAGGCAGCTATGAGATATAGTCATCCGATCCTGTCGGCTCCGACATATTAGTAGTGTGTAGCCAAGAGAAGACTCGGTGATAAATTTCAGCTTGCCAGCTACAAAACTGAGAGACTAGTTGGCATAGAATCAGATAAACAGACGGACGGAGCTAAATTAGGTCAGCTCGTCACCCTGATTAGGAATATATAGCTTTTATGGGATCGGAAATGTGTATTTCTATGCTTCTGGGCCAAATTATGAAACGCCTTGCAAGGGTATAAAAGGAGTCACTGAACAAGTGTCGCTTAGGAAGAATCACAAGTCAAAAGTCTCCGAGCAAGAGTCACTCAACAAGCGACACTGAACAAAAGTCAGGTTTAGTGTTCAGTGACTCCTGTGTATTTCTATGCTTCTGGGTCAAATTATGAAACGCCTTGCAAGGGCATAAAAGGAGTCACTGAACAAGTGTCGCTTAGGAAGAATCACAAGTCAAAAGTCTCCGAGCAAGAGTCACTCAACAAGCGACACTGAACAAAAGTCAGGGGCCAATTAAGTCATTGAACAAGATTCCTCGAAAAAGAATTGCTTATCAAAAAGCATTCAACTAAACAGCAGTCACTGAACAAGAGTGACTGCAGAAGTATCACGAATTAAGAGTCGCTGAACAAGGCACTGAAGAAGATTCACTAAACAAGAGTAGAGTCGGGGCACAATTAAGTTGCTGAACAAGAGTACCTGACGAAGAATCACTGAACAAGCAAACGAGCTATTGAACAGGAGTCATTGAACAAGAGTCACAAGAGAAGAATCACTAATCAATTATCACTCAACTGAACAGGAGTCACTGAACAAGCCTGACTGAAGAAGAAGAACTAATTCAGAGTCCCTGAACAAGGCACTGAAGAAGACTCACTAATTAAGAGTAGAGTCGTGGAGCAATCAGGTTACTGACAACGAGTCCCTGAAAACGAAATCCCTGATCAAGAAAAAGAGCCATTGAAGAGGAGTCACTAAACAAGACTCACGGGAGAAGAGTCACTAGAGAAGAGCCACTAATCAATTATCACTCAACTGAACAGGAGTCACTAAACAAGAGTCTTTGAACAGTGAACAAGAGTCACTGGAGAAGTGTCACTTGAGAAGAGTCACAAGAAAAAGTCACTGGAGAAGAGTCATCGAACTAGAGTCACGAGACAAGAATCACTAGTTAATAACCACTCAACTGAACAAGAGTCACTGAACATTGAATAAGAGTCACTGGAGAAGAGTCACTAGAGAGAGTCTCTGGAGAAGTGTCATTGAGCAAGAGTCGCAAGAGAAGAGTCACTAATCAATTATCGTTCAACTGAACAGGAGTCACTGAACAAGAGTCTTTGAACACTGAACAAGAGTCACTGGAGAAGTGTCACTTGAGAAGAGTCACAAGAAAAAGTCACTGGAGAAGAGTCATCGAACTAGAGTCACGAGACAAGAATCACTGGTCAATAACCACTCAACTGAACAAGAGTCTCTGAACACTGAACAAGAGTCACTAGAGAAGAGTCACTAGAGAGAGTCACTAGAGAAGTGTCATTGAGCAAGAGTCGCAAGAGAAGAATCACTAATCAATTATCACTCAACTGAACAGGAGTCACTGAACACGAGTCTCTGAGCGCTGAACAAGAGTTACTGAAGAAGAATCATTGAACAAGAGTCACGGGAGAAGAGTCACTAGAGAAGAGTCACTAATCAATTATCGTTCAACTGAACAGGAGTCACTGAACAACAGTGTTTGAACACTGAACAAGAGTCACTGGAGAAGAGTCACAAGATAAAGTCACTGGAGAAGAGTCATTGAACAAGAGTCAGGAGACAAGAATCACTTATCAACTAACACTCAACTGAACAGGCGTCACTGAACAAGAGTCTCTGAATAAGCGTCCCTGAACCACTCATGTTTGCTCACTCACTCCTGAAAAACCTTAAATATTTATCAGCTTACAATAATTTCAATTCGAAGTCTTTCAAATCGAACCTTCAAGTCTGCTTACAACCGCAACTGCAACTGCAACGCAATGGCAATCAAACGCAACTTATATCAACCCTTCTACACTCACATTCGACTTCAAACTGTTATATTATACCAAACCAAGTTAGTCGGCACCACACTTATACTAAAGTGGCTGCAAATAGCTCTTATATTGTGCTTATACCAAGTCTTATACCATTAGAAGAGCTTAGCCGAGACCACCACCCGTGTGCTCAAACCCAGCCTGTTTGTTTTGCAACATGCTTGCCCTGCAACATGTAGGCGTTGCACTGGCTTACCAACAGAATGCACTTGCAACATACCAATGCATTCACCCCACCCCCCTCCCTGCCTTTACACCCCGTTCAAACATGCCGTTGCTCAAACTCAAGCGACTTTTGACTTTAGCCACGCGTTTGACTGTGTTGCGCTGATGTTTTTCGCTGTTTTAATATTTATGAAAAAAGAAAAAGGCGAGAGCAGTGCAAGCCGCATAAATATCCACTAAGCCAAACACACACACACACACACACACGCACATGAAAAATATATACACATATGTGCGGCAGTGCCACCCTTAAGTAAAAACCGAAACACTCTGAGCCCTTGAGGCTGTCAAGCGTAAATTCAATAAATATGAATATAAGATTCCAGAGCAAGGGCACTTGTTGTTGTTGCTGTTGTCGTAGCTAACTTGGCTAACATTTCAAAGATGACGTTCTTTTGTCTGTGCTTTGCCCTTTTACGATTAAGGGAAGAGTCCGCCGTCGTCAATTGGGTAGTAAAAACACATGAAGAAAATATGAAAATAATTCATTGAACAGACAACTGAAATTGTGAGTGTGTGCTCTATGTCTTGGCCATCAACTGAATGGAGTCATCAAGAAAGAAAAAAAAAAGTGTTGTCGCATCTCCTCTTTCCCTGAAATATGCACGCGTCCTGTTGATGTTTATGATCGTTGGCATAGTAAAAGTAAGTACCAGAGCAGAATAGCTCAGCTGATTAAAGTGAGAGCGTTTTTCTTGTACTATTTGGAAAGGGGTGGAGCTGGTGAGCTGATGAGTTGCATTAGGGGCAGGGAACACTCTACAGAAATGAGTAACAAAACTACATAAATAGGAAGGGAAATATACCTTTAATTAAGTTAGCTCAGTTTGGAAATCTTTAAAATAGGTGAGTCAAGTGGATGTTATCATCTGAACGTCTGCCGACTTTGCTTGTCAGCTAAATATATGCAATAATTGTAAATTTTTATGAATTAAAATTAATATTTTTCACTAAATTGATTGAAAACTTGACAAATAATAAGACAAGTGTTCTCCTCGTACCCAAAATATCACCATTAATGCTTCAATATAAGAAAACTTATGGCATACCATTTAAAATACTAAAAACTTTTGTGAAAATTACACAGAAAGGTCGGAAAATGTTTAGTTTAGTTTGGTTTTTATTAATTATTTTAAAATAGAAAAAATTTATTTTCCAGTTATTAGTAATTTTTATTCAAAAGAAAATTTCTTGATTTTAGGCAGTTTTTTTTTAAACTAACTGAAAAAAACTTGTTGAGTAAATAATTTTATAAATTAGGAAAGGGTAAAAGGGAGTAAAAATTTACACTAAAGTCGTGCAAATGTATGGCCACGCCCCCTCCTGCCACCGTAATGAAAAATGTTGAATACCTCCAACCAAATCCAATGAAGATTTCACTTGCAATGTTGTGTATGTGCGGAATATTTACAATCTTTGAAACTTTCATAAGGATCGGATAATAGATGCCAAAGTTATATGGTTTATAAATAATGTGAGGTTTTATTCTGAGCTTACAGCCTACAGAAGTGTTTTTGAATGTAAATAAAACCTGAATTCATTAACCCTTAAGCAGTTATCAAAAAACCTTCTGTTGATGATTTAAAAGCCCAATCAATTTAAGAGGAAGATTCTGTATTATCTCCGAAATCTAACTGAAATGACAATATATTTTATTTGCTCACTTTTTAAATACTTTTGTTATAATTCGATCAAATTAAATTTATGTTTCATTCAAATTCAAATTTAAGTTGACCCACGGACCTTTTGGTACTAACGCTTCGAAAAGAAACTTATCGGACCAACGCATCGAAAAGAAATATCGATAGTTGGCTAGTTGCATATTTTCTATCGGTGAAGACGGCCGCCAATTGCTCGCGCTTCCAAGTTTTATTAATTTTTGTGGTTTTTAACGCTTTGCAAGCTAACCAAATGAGTTCGCCTATATCATAGAGTGCCCGTGTGTTCGATTTAAACTATTTGCGGCTTTTAATTAATAACTTAAAGCAATTGTTAAATTATTTGGCCGCCTGGCCAGTTCCGTTAAGTTTTGTCTCTCTCTCTGCCAGGCTGGCTCTCGCGGCCGCAGACTTCGTTTTTGTTGTATTTTTTTTTATTGTGTTCTTGCTAGTGCTTTGATTAAATTGAAATAAGTGTGTAAATCAGCCGAAGGCCTAGTTGCTATGGCTGCTAAAATAAGTTGGCTCATAATTTTAATTATTAGTTAAAAGCGTCTAAATATTGTGTGTGTATTGGTTTGTGCTGTGCCTACTCTCTGCCGCTCTCCCTCCCACTTCATTTTTTTTTCGAGTTTACCGAGTTCGTAAAGTGTGTTTGTTGTGCCGTTCGTTTTGCTAAGCTCCCCGCCCCCGCTTGCGGTCCTTGACGTCGCGGCTGCGCTTGTGTATTTGTTATTGTACTGCTGCGCCTGCTCTCTGCTGCTCCCGCTTTACCTACTGTTTCGTTGGGTAAGTGTATTTTATTGTTGTTCTCCTAATGCAATTTTGTTATTGTTAATTTGGGGAAATTGTAGTCATAAATGCTTGCTGTGCTAAGACAGGCTAGTATAAGGGGCTATGTAAAAAACGCTAGATACACATTTTGAAAGCTACACCGCAGCACACAAAGGTCCACACTTGGTTGGTATGTATGTATTTTGTTGTCATTTTTATACCCGTTACTCGAGGAGTAAAAAGGGTATACTAAAGTCGTGCAAATGTATGTAACAGGCAGAAGGAAGCATCTCCGATATAATAAAGTATATATATTCTTCATCAGCATCAACAGCCGAGTCGATATAGCCATGTCCGTCTGTCCGTCCGTCCGTCCGTCCGTCTGTATGAACACCTATATCTCAGAGACTAGAAGAGCTAGAGCAACCAAATTTTATACGTAAGCTAGTATTGTAGTACTGTAGGTAGATCAAGTTTGTTTCAAATTTCGGCCACGCCCCCTCCCGCCCCCGCAATAAACAATATTGAATAACTCCCACAATTTTTAAGATATCGAGATCAGATTTTGCAGTGTAGTCTATGTGGCCAATATCTACAATCTCACAAATTTTCAAAAGGATCGGATAATAAATGGCCGAGTTAAAAAAATGTTGCATACTTATCCGAGGTGAGCTGAGTAACGGGTATTTCGAAGTCGGGCAGGGCCGACTTTAACTTACGCTCTCCTTTTTATACCCGTTACTCGAGGAGTAAAAAGGGTATTACCAAAGTCGAGCAAATTTACATATGTAACAGGCTGAAGGAAGCATCTCCGACCCCATAAAGTATATATTTTCTTAATCAGCATCAATAGCCGATTTCATATAGCCAGTCCGTCTGACCGTCTGTTCGTCTGTCTGTATAAACACGTAGATCTCAAAGACTGCTTCAGTCTCAGCTTTAATCAAAAGTGCCTTGGCTTAAGCTTTGGTTTGCAGTAAAAAAAGTTGTCGTTCGTGCTTTCACTAGCATGCACGAAATATTATTGCAGATCGGAGAATAAATCCAATCCAATAAGCTCTAGACTGGCTGTCCTCACAACGACTTGACAGAACTCAAGAATTCCCATTGAAACCGCTTACCTTGCAGCGACTTAACCAAGACAATTCTTAGACATCTCTGTCAGGCTACTTTGTTTGCCACCTAGATGAGTCCATCTAGCCCTTGCCCTAAGCCTGTCTGAACTCAGATTTAACGCAAAAGTATGCTACAATTGTTTTTGCAACACTTTCGCCAGCCACTTGAGTCTGCCATATCCATGGCATCTTAAACTCAGGCAAATCTATTAAGTGCCTTTCTCTCTGTCATCAATGCAACTTTTGGCCCAGTTTCTGGGCAGGCCCTAAAATCGCGTCGAGCTGGGGGAAGAGGGGGATTGTAAGTTTCTTTGGCTTATGGGCTAGCTTTTCCTGTTGGCAACTTCAATTACTTTAAGTTTTCTAGTTTCTTAACCATTCTCTTGCCTTTACTTGTTCGCTTAATTTGACTATCAAAGTTCTTGGCCTTAAGCAACCCCGTTTGGTCATATGCCATTTCCGTTCTCCCTTTTGCTTTATTCCTTTATGTTTGGCTGCCCAAAAGCTGGCTCGAAGTCATTGGCTTAGTTATGTGAAGAAGACGAACCCTTGCGTACGTTTTCATAACATTTACGTTTTGGGGTTTGAAATTGAAAAAAAAAAAACTTAGGGTTGGCGCATGAGGGTAGAAGTTTTGTTTGGCCAAGTCTCAACTTTCTTTAGTTACGAAATGCTTGAAATTGTTGTATAGATATCCTGCTACGCTGTTGCAGTATAATTTCAATATTAACAGCACTAGCAATCCGCTTAAACAGCTTCCAATGTTTTTGCCCCCAGTCACAAGTAAAACTACATGGAAAATCAACATAGCATTAATCTCTCCTCCTTCCACTTACCCACTTCGCTTCCAATCAGTTGTAGAAAAATCAACAAAGCCCCAAGTCAACGACTGGGCGGAGAGTCGGCGGGTGCAGCTTATTAAAAACTACTTGTTAAGTTTTGTTGTTTTCCGTTTTGGCCAAATTGGCGGTGGAAAATAGAAAACAGTAAACTGCTGCTGCAATTTCATTGTTTATTGTTTTCGTGGGCCAAGCGTAGAGATTTTCCGTATTTTTTTTCTCCCATTTCTTTTTATACCCTGTTCCCATTGAAAATGGGAAAAGGGGGATCATGAAGTTGTGCGAATGTATGTAACAGGGAGAAGGAAAATTTTCCGACCCCATAAAGTATATATATTCTTGATCAGCATGAACAGCCGAGTCGATATAGCCATGTCCGTCTGTCCGTCTGTCCGTCTGTCCGTCTGTCCGACTGTCCGTCTGTCCGTCTGTCCGTCTGTCCGTCTGTCCGTCTGTCCGTCCGTCCGTCTGTCCGTCTGTCTGTCTGTATGAACGCGTCGATCTCAGAAACTATAAGAGATAGAGCCACAAATTTTTGCACGAAGGTAGATTTATGCTGTACGCAGATAAAGTTTGTTTCAGATTTGGAAAATTCCCACCCGTCCCCCTTTTATCCCCAAAAAACCAAGACCTCCTCTAGAAATTCTACACCTAAACAACCGTCAGATGCACAATTTTCAAGTTAGAGCCTCGTGGTTTAGTATGCATCAAGCTAGGCCCAATATCTATCTATTCTGAAAAGTACAATCAGATCGGACAAAAAACACCGGAGTTATAAGCGAAACAGTAAGAGCACAACTCCCCACCCAGTTGTTGGCCAGGACTACCAAAAGTGTTGCCTACATTTAGGATGACATTTTGTCACAAAGAAATAAATGAAAACAAATGAACAGGGTATTTTGTGGTCGGGAAACTCGACTACAGCGCCCTTACTTGTTTTGTTTAAGTTTTGATTGACTTTTAATTGAAAATAAATGAAGCCCGTTGTTTTGGTTTAATGGGCATAAAATCCACCAGAAAGGGGTGGTGCAGGGAATTTGTTATTTATATACTCCACAGCAAGGAACTGAGAACTGGTAAAGTGAAACGGACAACAATGTTGAAAATTATCCCTGGATCAACAACTGGAGGGGTGCGAGAAAGAGAGACGGAACAAAATGAATCCTAAACGGAAATGTCGATATTAGCATTGCAGCAGCAGCAGCACCAACAGAACAGAAAGTAACAGAAGCAACAAACAGGAGACGACAACACCGACGACAGCTACAGTTAGCGACACAGTTCCAGTTTACAGTTTACTTTTACACATATGACCGAAAGGTTCACTGACCAACCACACACACACACAATCGCACTTAGTGCTAGAGATGAAAGCGTGAAGAGTCAATAATGAAATTGATGGAAAACATGCCACAGTTTGTAGCAATCATGAGCAAATAGACGTACATATATAGGGGATTATTTTATGTGCAAATTTTACACAATTAGAAATTATTAACCGACCCTTCCAATTTATGACCCCCGTTTCCAAATCCAAACCCCACCCCATCACTTTTATATGAACTTGTACCATTTTCTGCTTATTGTGTCTTTTATACTCTGTACCAAAGGTACGCAGAGTATATTTAGTTTGTGAAATGTATGAAACAGCAATTTCTTCTTGCATTTGCGACTCTATAAAGAATCTATGGTCCGAGTCGAGTCGAATCCAAGTCGATATTGATCACATATCTCAGAGATGATAAGAGATAGAGGATTCCCATGTATGGGAAAAAATCTTCTTACACTTGCAGGCAGATCAACTTTTCTGTCAAATATTTGCCACATCCCTTCCCCATATCTCCCACAGATTTTTGAAGGTTTATACCTTCTAGATATATTTGGTAATCGAAAGTATTTATCGATTCGCCAAAGGATTGTTAAAGATCTATGAGCTATGAGCGAACAGCTACAACTCCAGCATCAAAAGTCATACAGTGCATACACTTTTGTTAGTACAGAGTCTTTAAAACAAGACAAGAGAGTAAAATATTAGTTATCGGATGCTTTCATAGACCTTAAAGTGGTGAGTTTACCGGGTTTTTAGAACTGTTGAGAAAGATCAAATTCAACACTTTCTTAATAAAATCTACATAAAATGTTGGCCGATTGTGAAGCAGCATATAGTGTGCGTACCTGTTGTGCAAGAAACCGTAAATTCAATCTCAACTCGGTACGTCTAATAAAAAGTGTTTTCTCTAGAAAAAAAACTACCACAAGCGGTCACCATAACCAGCTATTGGCGCCAGTTGTGAAGTAACTAGCCAGCCAAAAAGTTTCTCAAACTTTGAAGTTCATTTTCACCGCTTTACTATAGGAATTCAGATCAAAATATGCTTCAGTAAACATCAACTTGGGTTTTTTCCTACAAAAAACCTGTGAAATTGTTGAACCAACATAAATTGAAATTAAAAAGCTGAGCTCACGCTTTCATCTCTCGCACAAAGAGGATGCTCTAAGCAATGAAAACAGCTGAAAAATAAACCGAAACGAAACGAAATCGCGCCATATTGACCAAACGAGTGCAGCAGCCTGATGCAGTGCAGCAAGCAAAAAGCATTGCTAGCAAATGTGGGTGCTAGGGGGCAGGGGGGGGGCTATCTACTCGTTTTGTTTTTAGCCAAAGTGCGCGCACTGTGTTGACAAACGCCAGTGGTTAGCAGCTGTATGTGTGCGTGTGTATGTGTGTGTGTGTTGGCAATTCAAAATGGCATGCACTTCACTAAAAACTGCGCATTTCCGGTCAAAATGACGACGACGATGGCGACGCGGCTGCTGACAACGCCAGCCGCATGTTTGTGTGTGTCCCCCATAGTCCGCTGTGTAGCTGTGTCTCTGTGTGTGTGTGTGTGTGGGGGGGGGGGGGGCAAAACTTTTTTACAGCTTTAATAGTTCCACTTGGCAGGAAAAGTTTTCTGTGTTAACGTCATAAATGTGTGTAATAAAATATTTACTCTTCTTTTACCTTTTTTTCCGGGGCAACCAGAAATTAGCAACAAAAAGAAAAATTCATTTCAAGACGAGAGTTACCTCTCCTCTCCTCCACCGTTTTGCAATTGTTTGTTTTGTTTACCCACAGCCAGGAAAATATGGTTCTAGTTGCTGGAGTTGGGTCTGACAGGGTCACCTCCCGTTCGCTTGTCTTTGGTCTTGACAGAAGGAGTAACCCTGAAAATTTGCTCGTCAACTTGGCTTACTGGCGGACTTAACGAGTCGCGCTGGTAATGGGGGGAGGGTGGGGGTCGCAGGCTGAAGCTGAGGAAAGGGGCTAGTATATAGCAGATGTCGCTTACAGACGCTCTAACTTGTTGTTGTTGTTGTTGCTTACTTATTTTTTTTGTGGGTCCACCTGAAGGGATTCGAACCCCAAATGTCTGTGCTTGTAACCGTATAATTGGCTGTTGCAGTTGAATGCCAGGCAAACTGTTAAGGCGGGTTAATATGTATGTGCATGTCAAGCCTAGGGATATAGTTAGAGTTTTGGAAATTTGAGAGAAAAAACATGAAAAACATTTGAATTTTTAAATAAAAATTACAGAAATATTTGAAAGACACCCTAAAGTATGCTACACTTTTCAATTCTGAAAGAACTTTCATTAGTTAACTTTTAAACCACAGAAAATTCGAGTCTGCAAACACTCAAAAGCTGAATGAATATAAAACCTAAGTCCTTAATTTGATGTCCCTCCCACATCATCCGCTTAGCACTTGCGACCTACCTCAAAATGGCCCCAAATCGTCCACCGCTAAGCACAATTCTCGGCTGCTGCTCCTGCTCCAGCCTAGACACAATCAAAAGCGCGTATCTATGACAAGTTCAATATTATAATTTGTTTACGAACTTTCTGCGTCACAACCAAAAACGAAGGACAACAACAAAACAAAAAAAAAGGAAGAAGGAAAGCAAAGTATAAACGATAACAAGAAATGCTGCGCCTCCAACCCGCAAAAGCGAAACTCAATTTTCATGAAATAAAATCAAATTTAAATAATACAATACGGGGGACGGAACCCTAAACGCCAGCGAGTAACCAGCCAGGATAACAACAACAGCAACAGCACCAACAACGACAAGGACATCATCAAGTGTATCGCTGCTTATTTATCTTTATCACAATTCGTTTGTCGTCCTTTTTGCAGGCTGCCAGGCATTTTTTGTGCTGCCGCCGCTGCCCCGTTTGATGTGGATGCTGGCAAGACGACATCAATATTATTGCCATAAGTTTCATATTTGCAGCTTTAGATGCCGCTTAATATTTCCCAAGGATCTCGGGCACAAGCAAAAAATAAACCAGCTCGAGCCTCACAGTTTGTTTTTCATTTCGCTGCGGCTTCTAGGATTCCGTTTTGTACTTCGCATAATTTTTTATTGATTTATTTGGCTTACAGTCGTTTTCCCTGGAAAATGGAAAAAATGTTTGCTGAATTATGTGCGTGCGTGAGTCTGTAAGTTGGCGGGGGGTAAAATCAAATGTAGACAAGTGAAAATTTGAAACGATTTACGCGCAATTTACGGAAATTGCAGCAGGGCATATCAAATTGACAACAGGGGGGAACAGAGGAATGAATGTAAAATGTGAAAAATGTTTGAGCAAAACTAATGGCATACAGTCATATAAATGTAAATGATAAAATAAGTTGCTGGAATTCGTTTGCACCAAATACTTGAAAATAAAGGGAAACTGTGAAAATATTTACATTGAATTGAACAAAATAATAATCATTTTCGATTATGGCATTTAAGTGTACTTTTGCAAGGGCGTAAACGGTAAAAATATTTATCCGGGTGTGGTGCAGCGGGTGTGGGTTCGTTGCTGCCTCGGGATATCAGATGAAAAGTTGATTTCTCGGACGTCAGATTTGAAGTTGAGTGAAGATAAAAAGCATCCCCAAACTTTGCAGTTCGGACTCGTTGTCAAACTGTAGGTCTCTTTCTCTACTGAGAAATTTAGAAGAAAACAAGCCGGGAGATTGAGTAAGAAACTCTCATAGCATCATGGAGATGACTTCTAAATCTGTTTTCATACTCTATGCTCCCTTAAATTCTGATAGAAGTCACCTCTGTAAGCATCACCTCATACCCAGTTTGAATTGTATCCTAGGTTCGCTTTCTATCAGTACTTTTGTACTAACCACACATAGAGACAACAATTTTGGCTAAGTTGTTAATGTCTCAAGATAAAAATCTATAAATTTCAGCAAAATTAGAAAGACAATATCACAGAAGTTCCCTTTACCAGAATTTAAGCATCTCATTCCGGGTTTAACAAAAAAAGTTTTATAACTTGGAGTAGAAAGATGGACGGGCAATCAGTTTGATTACTTTTAGCAAGACCAATTAAGCTTTTTCCAAAAATTGTTTGACCAAAAGACAAGAACATTCCGAAACTCAAAAAATGTGCCTACAAAATCTAATTTTTAAATTTTTCTTTCTCAACTGTTTTTTTTTGCCAACTTCTCAACTCATAGACAGGAGCAAAAGGCGACAAATACATTTCCATTTTCCCCCCATTTATTTCTTATGCAAAAACTTTGTTAGTCCTGAATCTTGGGCTAAATAACAGGACTAATAAAAAGTTCTTAGGCAGCAAAATGAAATTTTCTATTTTCGTTTTATGTTTTCAAAATGTGAATGTGACTTTGTGCAGAGTTGGGTTAGATTAAATGCAACTTTTTGTGCAATGTGTTGAATATTTTGCACAATTTAAGAATTTAAGAACAGAGGGAGAGAATGTGCCAACATAAGGATGATGCACTCTGACAATGCCTGTTGGCTTTCATCTAGCTGAATATTTGGTATCCAAATTGGCTTACCACGCATAAACAGAGCAGAAGCTGACGTCCCATCTTCCCTCTGCCTTCTGGCCATGCACTTGAAAACTCAAGTTGCTGTGATTATCGTGCAATTTTCGCTGGCTTGGGGTATGACAATGGCACTGATTCCCCTACCACTTTGGTTGCTGCTCCGCGCAAAGTGACTTTGACTTTGTCATCGACCGTGTCGTGGCATTTGACGTTATGGTTTACGTGTTGAGGCGTCGGTTTGCTGTGATTATCACTGACTTACGCTTGAATGCATCTTTATTACATACAAACATATAATTTTTTGTAAGATATGCAAGGTTTTTTGGGGCGTATAGGGATGAAGGAGAATAGGCGAAAACTTGACTTTAATTAGCCTTCACATTTGCTGTTATGTTTTCATCTTTGATAAGTCTTTCAAATTTCCCCTTAATTTAATTAGTAAATACTTAAAAAATGCCAGGATATCAAAAGGTCGTTTACCAAGGCTCTTTAAACTGCCTACTCCTGTGAGACTGCGCTGGCAGGTAGACGACAACCCCTCCAGGCCATTTCAACCTAGTCGCTGTCGTCGACGTCGTCTTGGCTGCCTCCTTTGTGTGCTCTTCTTAACCTTGCTGGTGGGTCTGTGCCGCGTCTGTGCATTTTCATTTGAATGCAGTCCGTCCCTTTACGTGTGTCTCGCTCACTTTGCTTAATTAACGCGCTCACACACACACACACACACACACACACACCCGCACACAAAAGGTCGAGTCGGGACTTTGACTTGACGTTTTGCCAATCATTGCCCCGTTTTCAATGACAATGACAATGCCAATAGACCGCATCACGTCCCAAAGTCAGTTCTCAGACTCTTCTCTGGCCTCTTCTTTTTGGGCCACGTTGGTTTTGTTTATTTAAACACTCCGCCGTTCGGGGGTTTTCCACAATGCTCGGCCTTTGAGTTCGTCATGTGTTTGCCCAGTTTGCTCTCCTTCTTTCTCCTTATCTTGTTCATAATTTCGTTTGCATGTTAATTACCATGATTATTGTATGACAGTCGTACGTTTTCTTTTGTAGGCCTAATACACCTGGGAAATTTTCGTTATATTGTGAGGAACATGAATCCAGAAGCTGTGGATTTGTGTGGGAGTTGGGGATAAGAGAGATTAGGAGGTGTATGACATTCGGTTGACATTACATGAAGTATGGTAAACAGCTACAAAGTGACTTGGCATAAAATTACAAAAATTCACTTTTATTTCTAGATAATAAATGGTACAAAATGGAAAGAGAAATAAACATGGAACTCACTCATTTAGCTCGTTAAATCCTAACGTATAACCCTATGTGCCTTTAATTTTTTGAGACTTTTCAGCTCTGGGACTTAATAGTTAAAGCTCTTTCGATTTTATTTGTCTTTAGGTATCAGAATCATAAAGATATAGTGTCAGAATTTGGGATTTTTCAGCCCTGGGGTTCGATAATTAGTCGCTCTATCGCTATATATCTGAATCATGATGAGTAAACCTATATGATCCAATTTTTTTTTGGCTTTTCAGCCTTCAGGCTTAATAATCAAAACTCTTCCGATTTCTCTTGATATCTAAGCTATCGAAATCATGAAGAATAGCCCTCAGCTTATATGGTTTACCAGTCCTGAAGTTCGAAAATTGATCGCACCATCTCCAGCTATCTAAATCATAAAGAACAAGAATGAAAGTCGGTCAAGCCCGACTATAACATACTCTGTACCAAGAAATTTTGTCTTTTGATCATAACTCGAAAACCGTTCATCCGATCTTCTTCATTCCTTTGGCGGATCGATAAGTTATTCTAATAACTAAATATGTCCAGAAGGAACAAGCCATCTATCTTCAAAACTGTGGGAGATATGACGTTTTTTCTAAATTGCGGGGGCGGGAGGGGGCGTGGCCAAAATTGAAAATAAACTTGATCTGCCTGCAGACATAAGAAGCATATGTCCCATACACGTCAAACCTCTATCTCTTACCATCTCTGAGATCTGTGCGTTCATACGGACAGACAGACGGACAGACGGACATGGCTATATCGACTCGGCTGTTGATGCTGATCAAGAATATATATACTTTATGGGGTCGGAGATGCTTCCTTCTGGATGTTACATACTTTTGCACAAACTTATAATACTCTATGTACCTACGGTACAGAGTATAATAAACCTAGGTGTACTCAGTTTTTGGTTAAATATTTTATGCTCTACCGATTGCTATATCTCTAGCTATGTAATCTCAGTTACTGTGATTTTTCAGCCCTTTGGTTCGATAGTTTGAGCTCTTCCGATGGCTTTTTTTGTAGCTTTCTTCATCTTGAAGAATAATCTTATGTGCCCATAGATCTTGTGTTTTCACACCTGGGGTTTGAGAATTAATCGCTCCATCTCTAGTTTTTTAGATCATGTGCCTCAGTTTTTGTGAGTTTTCAGCCCTGGGGTTCCATAGTTGTAACTTTTCCGATTGTTCCATCCCTAGTTTTCTTACTCGGTTCGTTAAATTGAAACACTTTCAGTGCCACTACCTCAAAATGAATGCACCCCCCTGTATTTACCCATTTTCCAAAATGATCACATAAACTTCTGCAAGTTATTTTGTTTACATTTAACTTTAACGTTTGACATTTACGAAGACATCGTGGCGAACTGTTCTTGACAGACAGTCAAGTCTCTTCTGGCCCCCTGACCCAAGGAGACGCCTGGCACCCGGTGGGACATCTAACCGCACCTTGGTGCTGCGGCGGGCGGTCTGTGTAACTATAAACGTTCACCGCAAGCCGGGCATCGGGACCACATCAATGTGATGACTGATGGCGACGACTGCTGCAATTGTCAGAGTCGGCGGCAACAATTAGATAAAGATCAACCGGCAGACAGCAGAAACCACAAAAGGAGCCAAAGAACCGCAAAACTAAAGGACCACGCCCATTTAATTGCAGAAAACATAACGCCACATGGGCGACAATACTGCAGCAGCTTCAAAGGGCAGCCGTTGTCCCATAGTCCCGCTGTCAATGCATAAAATTATTCCCGTCGCTTCTTTCTGCTCCCCCACAGACCTGCCCTCCCCCCCGCACACACACATCGAGAGCAATTCTAATTAAGGCAAAAGACATTTGGATTGACACGAGACAAGCAAACGGGCTGTGTAATCGGAGCAGCCGCTGACCACCAACACGCCCCCCTCTTTGTGCTTCCGCCCGCTCTGCAAATTGCATAGAATAAATTTTCATTAAATGCTCAGTCAGGACAAAACAGCGGGGCGCGGCCTTTGCAGGTTCACTGACCCCTTCCAACTTGCAGAGTTGAAGTTGAAAACGAAGTCAGACGCCGACTTGTCCATTTTCATAATTTTTAATTATTTTTAATTTAATTGTCGCGCCTCGCGTGCTCTTGGCAAACACAGAACACAACAAGTGAATCGGACTCGGACGCTGTGAGTCAACTGTGAATGTGAATTGAGGAGGTTGAGGTCGAGGGAGTGAGCAATAAAACCGATGAGTGCTTTCCGACTGTTTAATAAGACAGCTAAGAAATATGGAGAAATGGAATCATGACACTTGCAATGCTCTTACATTAGAATAAAGTATTCTAAGATAGTTTTCATGCCATCTGAACTAGTTTAGAGCTGAGAGAACAGTCCTAGAACCAGCTATGGCACTTTTGAGCCAGTTCAACCTAGTTATACTCTGTACCGTAGGTACATAGAGTATTATAAGTTTGTGCAAAAGTATGTAACATCCAGAAGGAAGCATCTCCGACCCCATAAAGTATATATATTCTTGATCAGCATCAACAGCCGAGTCGATATAGCCATGTCCGTCTGTCCGTCTGTCCGTCCGTCCGTCTGTCCATCTGTCCGTCCGTCTGTCTGTCCGTATGAACGCACAGATCTCAGAGATGGTAAGAGATAGAGGTTTGACATGTATGGGACATATGCTTCTTATGTCTGAAGGCAGATCAAGTTCATTTTCAATTTTGGCCACGCCCCCTCCCGCCCCCGCAATATGGAAAAAACGTCATATCTCCCACAGTTTTGAAGATAGATGGCTTGTTCCTTCTGGACATATTAAGTTATTAGGATAACTTTTCGATCCGCTAAAGGAATGAAGAAGATCGGATGAACGGTTTTCGAGTTATGATCAAAAGACAAATTTTCTTGGTACTGAGTATGTTATAGTCGGGCTTGACCGACTTTCTTTCTTGTTTTGGAATAGGTCTAGACATTACACTCCAGCTTACCCACGGGAAACGGTTCGTTTGAACCGTTTTGAAACTGGTCCTGAACCATTAACTCCCTAATATCAACACATTAGGCTTAATAACTGAAATATTTTTTGGGATTTAAATCTGAACCACTTTTAAACCGGTTCAGTCTATTTCGGAAGGCGGTTCACAACTTTGAAGGGATTTTTAAGGGGTTCTTTTAGACCATTTCGAAACCAGAGCTGAAGCAGTAGCTTCATTTTATCAACACATTAATCTGACAATTGAAGCTGAACCACTTTTAGACCGGTTTAGTCTACTTTGACGCCAACTTTTAAGTGGTAAGCGGATCCCAACTTTTTAAGAATTCTGATTTAAGTATATTAGATATTGGTTTCTCAATACTTTCTCATAAATCCCAACACATATGCCATACCGTGCTTCTGAACCACTTTGAACCGTAGCCAACACACATATCCCAGCACAAATGCCATATACCCACCTAACCATTACCTTGCTGATTCATTTCAATTCTTACAGAAACTGACCCAAGCGTGAAAGAGAAGATCACAACATGATGTTCATTTCAATAATTCAGTTTTCCAAGAATTATATATCAAATTTTTCATGGTCTTCGTCGACAACGACGACGACGACAAAAGTGAGCAGAAGCAACATAAACAGAAATTTTAATTACTCAAAATGTGCGGGCGCACTTAGTGAACGGCACATCATTTTGTGGTGGTGGTGGTGGCGGCACCGGATGAGGTCAAGCGATCCGGGGCCTGCTCTAGCACTCTGGCAGGTGCCCAGGCAGCTAACCACTCTCTGTCTCTGTCTCTGTCTCTGCGTAGTTCAAAGTTATTTACCCTCGACAAAATTTTATGTAATTACAAAAGTTTTTGGCTCACGAAATATAAAACGTTAGCTGGTTCGTTGTCAACGGTTATGGCCAAATGCTGGTTATCATTTGCTCCAAAATGTCACCCCTCCGCCCCCCCACCGCCGTCTGGCCCCACAACAAGAAGGAGTGAGAAGTAATTCACACAGCAGGTGCTCGCCGTTAGCTGTGGTCCTACGAAAATAATTATCACTCTTGATTATCTTTTGTAGAAAATACAAACCCTCCGCTCCGCTAGCGTAAAAGTAATTGTTGTGTTTTTGTCACACAAAACCTTTAGGAGCGCTCTTTAAGTGGCAAACTGACAGCGCACTATGCTAACTGCTAACTGCTTAATGTGCTTCCTACCTACTATCTGAGCAAATTGTCGACGCTTGTGCAAATTTCTCTGGGGGTTGTTAAAAGGGGAGGGGGAGCAAATTGTTGCATATAATTTTGGGTAAGGGATTTTAGGACTAACAAATGCTACTACAAATGAATTGGCAGAGGATGGCAGAGGATGACAGAGGAATTTTGCATAATTAAAAAAATTGAAATGCAATTCATGTTGCCTCTTGCTAATTGTTAGAAGCTTCTGCTTTGACCCAGCCTAATCAACAGGTCACATTTTAATTAACTCTGACAGGCCCGAAAACACAGGAAACAAAAAGAATTTACCTTTTTCTGTTGCCTTCATGCTGCCCTCGTTCTTATCACCGGGCATCTGTCCAGAGCTAGAAAATTGCCCCGCCAGCAGGCGTCCAAGAGAAAAACTCAATTAAAAGCCGCCTTTACGTAGTTGCCGCATGGAGCCGTAATTGTATTTATTTTGAACAATTTCGTAATCAAAGTCAACCAAGCAAACAATCAACATTACTTTTATTTATAAAAAAACGCATTAAATGGGTTCACACAATGCCAAAAAAAAACCAAAAAAAAAAACTGCACCAAATGACAAGGCAAAAAAAGTAAAGTCAAGTCTCTTTGAAATTAAAAACGAAATAAAATGAAAATTCCGGAAAACGTGAATTTATTTCAATGCGAATGCAAAAATTACAGCGAATTAAGTAAGTAATAAAGAAATCAAGTGAAGTTAACAACAGCAACAACAAAAAATCTCAACCAGCCCGCTAACAAAGTTGCCACTTGTCCAACATCCGACGACTCGACGAGGCGACGTCAGTTGTCAGTAAATGTTTATGAGTTAATCAACTTGCAATGACCAAAGGACAGACATTTGCTTAAAGTGCGGGCAGAGCGCCGAAGAAAACAAACTTAATTAGCTTTCATTTAAAAAGAGGCAGTCAACGCGATTGCAGCTGCAAATGATGAAAAAACAGCAACTTGAACATCAACTGAAATGAGCGACAAATAAACAAAAGTAAAAGTTTCTGTTTGGGACGGAAATGGGAACACAACACAAAAGGCAGCGGGCCAAAAGTGGCTGTAAAGTGTGCGACGACCAAAGAGTTGGCCAAGAGCAAAACTGTGAGTGAGAGAGAGAAATGTTAGCTAAAAAGTTTTTGGCCTCAGCCATTTATGGAATTTCTAAACTGACACTCAAACCCACTCGACCATCCCTTTGCCAATCAAGAATTCTGCACTTTTAGGGAACTTCAACTAGATACAAATGATAAGGCAAAGCCCCCTAGAGAATGAACATAGTACTGTGAAGGAAAGTTGTATGGAACATTGGTTTAAATTTTAGGCTTCCTTAATTTTTAGAATTTTCAAAACGAATTTTCAAGAATATTCATTAATTGTTTGGCAAACTCTCTTGGTTTATTGGTAGATTTACTACTTATCAATATGCTGCCGAATTTCCAAGAGTCAGTAAAAGCTGAAAGTTTCTAGGGAGAAGATGAATTTGAACCTCCTAAGTCAGCGCCTAGTTTTGCTTTCTTTTTTTTTAAAAGTGAATAACATTACTGACGAATATAAAGCAGGGGTAACCGCAACCTATACACATCGGCCGCAAGCTTCGTATGTGCCTGTCTCTCTTCTCTTTCTCTGCCATGATTCTTGCAGAATTGAATACGACTACAAATTATAATGGGCTTGTGTATGTAACATGTGTTGTTGTGCGTCGAACGATTGCGTTTGCTTCAAAATACCATATTTATAGATCTAAAAGGTAGAGTTCTTAGCCACCTTCCAAACCTTTAGATAGTCTGCCAAAGAATGAAGCAAGATTAAGTTAATTTACCCTTTGTATTATAATAAGAAACCACTAAGAAAGTCTTTATACGTCACCTAAAAGTATTATCAATAAGATTTGAAAATAGTTCGAAATGTACTAAATATATTCCGAAACAAAATCAAATCAAGAAATTCTGTATAGAAAAAACGGTTCCATTACCGTTTAAACCGTTTATATTTACTCAATTCATGGCAGACTTCTATCTAATGAGACCTCAAGTTATTTATGGGCAGCACATGGCGATCAAGTTTCTTCCCCCTGTCTTATAGCTAAAAGAATTCAATTCAATTTTGGTCAATTCAATTCTTTTCATTTGATTTTTAAGCGTTTTAAGTTCATTTAATGGTGAGCCACCAACTAGTTCCAGCACTACGATAACCACAATCATACCGAACTGCAATTCACCCACATCAAATGCCAGACGAACCAGCACTAAACCAACCCATACTCTCATGTGCTACGAGTGTGTGTGTGTGTGGCGCAGTGGACAGCGCACAAAAGTAGGCAACATTATTCTCTCCCCTCCTCATACGGACATTAAATAGCTGTTGATGTTGATATAAATCAGCAGAAAGCGACGAGCAAAGCAAAAATCATCAGCACCAACACCAACACCAGCACGAGGGGTGAAATGCAATAAACAAATAAATATGCAAGCATTTTGTTTGGTGTTGGCTGCTGCTTTTTATTTACACAAAAAAAAAGAAAAAAAAAACAGAAAACGAAATGCGGGCCATGATTTTTAGCGACATGGCACGTACAGCGGCGGCTTGGAGATGGGGCAGACGCACATGATGCAAAATACCCGGCCAGACAGTTGGGCACTTGAAAGCAACCCGGCGGTGGTGGCAGCAACAGCAGCAGCAGCAGCTCCTGTTGCTGTCAATTTCTCGTTTCGTATTCTTTTTCGGGGGTATTTTGCTTTTCTCTTTTCACGTGCCAGACAAGCGGCTGTTGAGCTCTTGATGAGCCAGGTTCGTCGCCGGTTGAGCACAAAACTCGAATTTGGTTGTTTGTCTGTGTTGTTTTGCTGGTGGGGGGCTCAGATTACACAGGCAGTGTTGATATTTAATGAACAGTTTTTAGACCAAATAGAACTTTTCAACCTTCAATTACAATCATAAATTCCCTTGGCTCGCTTTACCCTTGGTGGTTTTATGGCCAAATTAAATTATTTGAGTTCACTTTTTCACCCATTCTGGCTGCATTGCTGCGCTTCACTGACATGCCGGGTGCGCCGTGTTCTGGCCTCGTGAAGTTTTTGTTTTTTCTTTTTGTATAATTGGCCTGGAAAAAAAACAGCTAAATGCAAATGGTGCTGCCTGGTTAATTAAAAGCCTGCCGGTATATCGGAATTACAACAGTTGGTGCAGGCTTCTGGATAATGGTGGATAATGTCTGATATAAATAACACTGCACAAACAACAATAATAATAATAATACAAATAATATTCGTATATAACAAATAACATGCAATAAAACAACAGAGACAGAAGCCAAATGACATGAAAACAGCAGCCTGAAAAGGGAATTTTCAAAGGCTGCAGCTCAACAAATATGTGCACAGTGAATGTTCACATACGGCAAATAACTCGACTAGATGATACCCTGTTAGTGGGAATGCAAGCAAGAAACTTACTAACAAAAGGCATGAGTGTGACTTTATACAACTCAGTACTCATAACTCAATATTCATTTCTCGGTTCTAGCTACACAGTATATACTAAGTTGAGAACACTTGAGACTTGATACTAAGAACTGAATATTCAGTAATTGAATCTTAAGACTAAGTACTTGAAATCCAATGCTCTACGTTCAGTACTCAATACTCAATACTTATTCAACACGATATTCACTGCCAGATACACAGTACTCGTTACCCAGTACTCTATACTCGATTCCACATCACCCTTTATGGTTAAACAACATCCTCATCGAGAATAAAGATGTCTTACTTCAAAAACCTTTGCTTGCCAGTCAACTCGAGACCACAACTTCGATATTCTAGGGCAACGATATTACCATCTGCACCACTGCGCTAATTTTTGACTTCGTTCTTTACTGTCATACGCCGAACTGTTCCGCCAGTACTTGATAGTCGTATGGGCTATGATGCCACCGCCCTTGAAAAGTTCTCCCTTCCCCTTTTATATTTTATTTCTTGTGGATTTAAATATCGATTACAATATTTCGAAGCTTTCATTACCTAAGTGGGAACTTAATGATCTTGAAATAATCTGAACAAATGCTCATGAATGTAAAACAAGTGTGCCCAAGCTGTATTTTACCTTGTATGCTTTCTCATATGACATGGCTGAAGAATAACTCAGTTTTATGTTAGTTGGTTGTCAAACAACTCTTATAAGATCTCATAGAACCTATTTTTAAATGCGCTTTCTTAGTTCATCATGCTTATAACTCAAAAAGAACGATTTTGCGATAATAATACCAAAATATTTCCTATATCGTGTTCCATATAGTGTTAAGTTTTCATATTGCTATCTTTTACAGATTCATTTTCATGACCCAGCAGTTCAGAGTTTTGCTGCAGACGATATTGCTTGCAAGATGGACTCAAAAAACTAAAAGTCATTGAGAACTTGAGAAAAATTGGATTATTTTGCGCTAGGACAGTCTCAAGGTAAGTGAGAACATTTTTGGGGCATCTTAGATTGAACAACTCATAAGTAATATCAGGCAAAGTAAAGAAAAGAAGCTTCAGTGTGATTTAAGCTACTCGAATACTTTGTAATAATCTCATTTTAGACAGCTAAATAATTTGTTGCTACGAATCTCTGCACCTTGATGCTAAACTTATATTAATATATTAATATTTAAACCGAATATACCCATTAACCCCTCTCATGGGGTATCAAGCATTACAAAACGAGGGGTGGCAATATAATTACACTAAATTGTTGTTTGTGGTTAACAAATTTATAACGAGGCAGCCAGCCAGCCAGCCAGCCAGCCAGCTAGCCAGCCAGCCAGCAGCGCGCTCGTCCTCTCGTCTCGGCTAGTTGGCAATTTTCTAAAATGACCACGCCCCCTCTGCTCACGCACCAACTCGCATGTGTGTGTATGAACAAACATATGCACATACACCGAGTGGTACACTTGACCAAATGTTTCCGGCGGTTCCACTTTCAGCCACAGGTTGTGACAGTCTGAGCTAAGCCCTCAAGAGCTGTCGACCAGGACAAAGGGAAACCGCTCACCCGCTCGCTCCGTCCCCCGGGCAGGTGATGCGGTGCAGTCAACTGTTTGATTTATATGGCTGCGGCACAAATTAAAAACTTGCAACTGACTTGTAGGGAATGTCATAACTCATGTGTCAATGCATTTGTTAAATGTGAAATATGCATGTGGCAGCATTAAAACTTAATTAAAGTAATTGTAGCAACAGGCGAAAGGGCCCTGATATAGAAATGACAGGGACAATACTTGTCAAAATGTTTAATTGCTTTCGATTTGTAATTTAAGTTTGACTCAAGTGAATTTCAATGGTATATCGAGACTTTAAAGCGATGGGGCGATTCATTAAATAGTTAAAAAACTAATAAAACAAACATTCACAAGCCAAGAACAGATGAAATATTATTTTTATACTCTGTACCGAAGGTACATAGAGTATTATAAGTTTGTGCAAACGTATGTAACATCCAGAAGGAAGCATCTCCGACCCCATAAAGTATATATATTCTTGATCAGCATCAACAGCCGAGTCGATATAGCCATGTCCGTCTGTCCGTCTGTCTGTCTGTCTGTCTGTCTGTCCGAATGAACGCACAGATCTCAGAGATGGTAAGAGATAGAGGTTTGACATGTATGGAACATATGCTTCTTATGTCTGCAGGCAGATCAAGTTTATTTTCAATTTTGGCCACGCCCCCTCCCGCCCCCGCAATTTAGAAAAAACGTCATATCTCCCACAGTTTTGAAGATAGATGGCTTGTTCCTTCTGGACATATTTAGTTATTAGGATAACTTATCGATCCGCCAAAGGAATGAAGAAGATCGGATGAACGGTTTTCGAGTTATGATCAAAAGACACATTTTCTTGGTACAGAGTATGTTATAGTCGGGCTTGACCGACTTTCTTTCTTGTTAAAGCATAGAGCGACAAAATGTATTTCATGGGGTCGGAGCTGTTTCCTTCTGGCTGTTACACACTTTTGCACAAACTAAATATACTCTGCGCACCCTTAGTAGAGAGTATTACAAGCAGGGGTTAGCTAATCACAATCCCACCGGAAGAGTTTTATGAACATCTCTAGAACTAAACAGGTTTCTTTTGGCTATCCAGCGACTCTCCGCCAAATATTGGATCTTCAAGATGACTAAGTTGGACCAAGATCTCCCCTTTCCCCTGTCAACTAAATTTAAGCATCTTCCACAAAACACTTCAAGTTACACACTTTAAGCCGATAATTCTGATTCCACCCCTGCTGATCAACTGTACGTGGCTTTCCAACTTGAAATTGTTACATTTGGCAAAAATGGGCTTACCCTGAGCACGGGCTTTTGCGCTTTTGTGGTCACCTCATGCCATTCCAATTTGCAACGCAACCAACTAAAATTTCCATTTCGTCCAAGTGGGTTGATGCGGCTGGCTTTGTCAGGCATTGTCTAGACCTGATACGTTGCTGGCGTTGATTTATAATTACTGTGTGTGTGCCAGAGTGGTGGGACGACGACATTGTCTGCCACACCTCATAGACGACACTCGTGGCACGCTGACTAATAACCAAATTTCATTTCCTCAATTTTTGATTTCCTGTACTCGACGGCGAGGCGGTTATGTGCGGTAAGGAGCCGCAGCCAGCCAGCCAGCCAGCATATTTTATTATTTTAACACGCGCCAGTCAGCAGTCAGTAGAGAATGCTAAATTTTTGGCACGCACAAGCGAGAGACGGAGAGCAAGGGTTAACAGCTGCAGCCACGCCCAATTGCCAGTTAGTCCTTGCCATTTGTATGGAGTTTGTCAAACCGAACATTGTTTTTTGTTGGGGTTTTTATGATATGGCAAATCCTGATGCTGCTGCTGCTGCTGCTGATGATGCTTTTGCTATTGTTTGTTGCCAGAAATCATATTCATAAAGAAAATTTGCATTTGGCATTGGAAACAGGAGAAGATGGGCGTCCATCCATGTGTTGCCAGGACTTGGAAACGAGGACGAGCTGGGACCACTGCTGTGCTGTGAGTGTGTGTGTGCCTGTGTGTTTGTGTCTGCTAACTGCCCGACATTATGGGCACAATGGAATGTCCTTTTTCTTTAGTTACGTGCCTGGCTAATATATATAAATATGGCCACCCGGTTCTGACCTGACCTTTCATAATGCTGTCAATTTGTTCGCCTGCCTGCACAAAATGTTTATAGATATAAAATTATAACGTTTATTCGAAGAGGAGAACGTCGAGTGAACGACCTTGAAATACTCTAGCTGAGACTGTGAAGAGATTAACTAAAGACAAATACTTGATACTTTACCGAATATCCGGCTCGAAGGACCATTGAAGTCTAGGAGCCAGAAGAAGAGCATAAAGAAGAGCTTGAGCATTCCCAAGTTACACCCAATGTCACACCCTCAGATGAGCTCCAAGAATCTGCCATCCTAAATCAGACAGACAGTTTATTAAATTCTTTATCCCCATGCCCAAAGTGTATCCCTAAAGTGTATTTAAATTTAAGCAATAATAATAGCATAATGAATATTTGATGCAAATAATCGGCAGACCTTCTGCTGTGTTGGAAATATATGTATAAGTTTTGGGATTTATGTGGGAGCCACCAAACAATGGCGCATAAATTGAGGCTTTTCAGCTCGTCAGCTATCAATGCCCAAAAATCAAAATCAGTTTTCAGGTGAGCAACCATTCTGTCATAGCTTGTCAGTAGAATCCACACACACACACACACACACACGCCCGGCACACACACACAAACACTGGCTTAAGTTGATATGAGAACTAAAACATTCAACAGCAAACTAAACACCAAACTGTGCAAGGGAAACTGTCATACAAAGAATTTTCGTCCAAGTATGTAAAGTCCTTTCAAGCTGAAATACAAAAGTTGCTGCAACAATTGGAACAGTGGACGAGATGTGAATATAAAGTGGAAGTTTAAGGAAAAAACAAAGAAAAAAAGAAGCGGGGAACTGATTTGGTACCCAAGTGAGTACTTTACCATTAAATGCTAGGCATTATGTTTACTTACCCACAAGTTTTGCGACTCAGTGGCCAATCTTTCACATTTTTGGCCACAATAGAACCTAAAGTCTTTAGAGTTGACTTAAAACAGAGAGTTAGGTTGTTAGTTTGCCTAAATTTGTAATGAAACGATCATTAATTGATGTAAACGGTTAAGTTTAAATCTCTAAAACTGAGATCGGCACTGTTGGCAGACACGTGGGCAGAATTTCAGTCGTTGCAACTGTGGTTTAAGGCTAGCATAATGCGTAATGCAAAGGTGTGTGTCACAGAGAGGCAGAGAGCCTCTCTTCTTGGGCAACCCTGCTTTACAGTTACTTTCTCTGCTACCACTGGCAACTTCTCTGCTCATATTGCCCACCACTTCGGTTAAACAAAAGAACCTCGAGAAAAAAAGACGAGCCTTCCTATCTGTTTTCTGCACAAGCTAACAATTATTTCCTCAGCTGCCACTGTAAACTTCTCTGCTCGTATTGCCGACCCCTAAAGTTGAAGGACAAGTCTAAGGAAACAAAAAAGGAGCTTTCAAAAGCATTCTGTCTATATAATTCTCTTCTCAGTTACCAATGGCAACTTCTCTGCCCATATTGCCGACCTCTTTAGTTCAAGGAAAAGACTTGAAGCCACAAAAAAGGAACTTTTAAAATCTTTTCTGCCTGTCTTTGTCAAATTTTTCCGCCCACATGGCCGACCTCTGCACTTTAAGGATATGCACAAAGTTCAATTGACAGACAGATTAATTTTACATACCAACTCAAAAAACGAATTCAATATATAGATCTCCAGACGAAGGCATTTAGTCCACAGTGCCTAGTCTTGGCAGCCTAAAGAAGCAACAGCAGCGTCGGAAGCGGAACAGTGCGGGTAGAGGGTAGAGGCAACTCCAAGAACATATCAAAAGTTGTAGCGCGACTTTAATTAAACTTCACAGCGAACAGACAACTCAACTGAATCTTATGGGCGGAGGGAGGGGAAAAGGAGCAGCACTTTTGGCAGTTGTAGCACACCGACCCACACATGCAGATGCGCGGCATAGAATAACCAGGCAGGGGCTGCTGGGCTGGGCGGGGCGGGGTTCAGGGCAAGACATACAATGACTCTGTCTAGTAGCGGGTAACAATGGCTTAGCAGAGCGGCCGGAGCAGGAACTGAAGTAACAGGACTTGCACACCAGGTGCCACACAATGTCAGCGTCTTTCCCCGGCGTCCTTGTTGTTGTCTGATTTGGAACAAACTGTTGATGGCTTGTGGCAGGCTGAGAAGAGCTACATAGCTGTGCATTAGTGTGACACCCAAGACAGTTAGGGATTAAATAGTAAAATACCACAAATTGCTGAAAATGCCGCAAAGTTTGCAAAATGTAGTAGCTACCCCCACGACTTTCAGGCTAAACGTTGTTGATGGCAGCTGAAGTTTTGTGTACGCGGGTCACAATGTAGCAAGTGCATAAAACTAGAACCAACCAACACAAAAAAAAAATACAGAATTAGTTGAGCCATTGTCTCGCTGTCTCCGTCATAAACATGGCAACTGCAGTGCAGCAGCAAATTAACGCTTCTCGCCACTTTAATGAAAATTGTTGAGCAACGAAACTTTAACCAAGTATTTTGCGCTTAGGCGGGAAACTTCAATTTAGGTAACAGGAGGAAGTTTGATGATTCTTTGGTCCTGGGTGCTGGTCTCGGTTTTAAGCTTGACAGCGTCTCATTGCGTGCTAAATAGTTTCACGCCGCAAATGCAAACAGACTTCACACACAAACACACACAGGGAAGAGAGAGCGAGAGATAGCGGCAGAATGAAATAAGGAAATTGGTATTGCTTGGTGTTGTTGTGCTACTTGGCTGGTTTGGTATTCCTTTCACAGGCAAATATTTAGTTAAGCAGCTGCCAAAAAGGAGCTTTTCTTGAGTAAACCAGTCTTTGAATTCAGCCACCGAATTGACCAAGTCTTAGTCTATACAGAGGCTCTTAGCACATCTGGTGGAAATTGTTGTCCAAGGACTTAGTAACAGAGTTGGCTGCGTGTTGTCGCTTGCTTTGGGTCACGAATAGACACAGGCCAACTCAACTCAATTGAATAATTATTAATAAAAAGCAAAAACTAATGAAATGTTTATATGATAGCTGAACCCGTCTCAACTTCGTAAGCCTCCAAGTTTTAAATGAAATGAAGAAAGCTGGGGAAAATAAAATTGCAACCCACTTATTAAATGCTATTTGGGACCCAAAAATATTACTAAAGTTTACAGAAACAAGGCAACGTTTTAACAACAGAAGATAGCACACATTCCTAATGTATTTTTGTTAGGTTTGCTCACACTCTAGGCCACATTTGATAAGCTATAAAAACCAAACATAATGAACTTTAGCATAATGTTCTGATTCCTAAGATACCATTAATTTGATTTAATTTTGAAAAATACGAATTTTTCCGAGAAATTAAACTTTTTTCCCAAGTTTACAAAATTCGCAAAATTTATACGCCACCTAAAAAAAATCACAAAATTAACTGGTTAATAGACCTTTGTGCTCTTAATTTCACTGCATTTACATATTTTTTATACCATCGCAATTTTGGAAGTTATGCACTTAAGAATAATCCAGTTTTCGATTTTTATACCCGTTACTCGTAGAGTAAAAAGGGTATACTAAAGTCGTGCAAATGTATGTAACAGGCAGAAGAAAGCATCTCCGATATCATAAAGTATATATAATCTTCATCAGCATCAACAGCCGAGTCGATATAGCCATGTCCGTCTGTCCGTCCGTCCGTCCGTCCGTCTCAGAGACTAGAAGAGCTAGAGCAACCAAATTTTATACGTAAGCTAGTATTGTCTGTAGGCAGATCAAGTTTGTTTCAAATTTTGGCCACGCCCCCTCCCGTCCCCGCAATAAAAAATATTAAATAACTCCCACAATTTTTAAGATATCGAGCTCAGATTTTGCAGTGTAGTCTATGTGGCCAATATCTACAATCTCACAAATTTTCCAAGGGATCGGATAATAAATGGCCGAGTTAAAAAAATGTTGCATACTTATCCGAGCTGAGCTGAGTAACGGGTATTTCGAAGTCGGGTAGGGCCGACTTTAACTTACGCTCTCGTTTAAAATTTTTTTTTTGAAAATTTGTGTCAGCTAAGATAAATTAAAGTAAACTAACCCTGGATTAAGTTGTATAGGAGGCTTATCGGCCAGTAGAAAACAAGACAGGAGGTTGGTTTTTCACTAAAACAAGACTATTCTGGCTTACTTCCAGGGCGTTGAGAAACGACTTAACGTGCTCCTTTGGTATAGAGTATATGAATAGGCACACTTCAGATCAAATATAGAAAAAAGAACCATCAATGCGTATATGAGCCGACTTATCTTATAACAGTTGGATTTTTCTTGTAGAGTAAAAGTTATAATCAAATGTTCGTGCTTATTCGTGCCTGCACGAAGCTAAATTTGTGTACAAATAATTGCCATTTAAGAAAAAAAAATGGAGTTATGTTTGGGTACAACATTAAATCAACTGAGCAGATGTCACTTGGATAGTTTTATGAGCTTTACAAATGGGCATCGACCAAATCCCAAACGAATTGGATCGTTTTTGAGTCTTACTTACTTCCACACATTTACCAGCTGATGGCTTCTGTTCCAACTCAACCATCTCCAACATTCATTAAGCAGTCAAGAGCCCAAATCCAAGTAGAATACACTCTCACACACACACACACACACCTATGTACTTCGTATATCTGCTTCGTGGCTGACTCTCTGGCTTCCATTTGCATGCGACATTTAACCAAAGCGTTGAGTGTTTGGGTAGCAATTAGTTATGCCATTCCTTTAGCCAAGATTTTGTGTGTAGCTGTCTCCAATTCTCTCCCTGTGTGTGTGTGTGTGTGTGTGTGTGTGTTCAACTAGCCTAAAAGTCGTTTAGATCTTACGCTCGGCACGCTTTGCCCCCCTCCCCACCATCTCTCAACCCGTTGCCACCAACCGATTCACATGCTGGCAAAAAATAGCAGAAACTTTATTTTAATTGTTTTCGAGCTGAGCCACTTGACTTGTACGTTACCCTCTTTTTAATAAATAAAATTTGCGAGCTGGCTACAAAGTCAACGGCAGAGTTTAATGGAGTGCATGCTGAGGGAGTTTGTTGCAAAATGGCGGCAAAGGATCAAGTTGCCAGAGAGCGGGACAAGCAGCAACAACAAAGCGAAAAACAGAAAGAGAGCGCTGTGGCTTAGGATGGCAGAAACGAAGAGGAGATGCTCTTTGATGGAAAAGATGGGCTTATTGTAAAAATGTGACCAAATCTAAACATGCAGTGTGACCATATTATAAGACAGAGTGCACTAAAATTAAACGTTCACACTGATTTGGTTTCGTTTTAGGGCATTTTCGAGCAATCATTGTATGCAACATTAATAAATAATGCTTTTTTACCTTTTAAAATGGTTCCCATCCCACTGGACACTCCTTGTTGTCCAACCAAGTCCAGTTTAGAGTATATGCAAACAATGTTGTTGTGCTGCGACTTTGCTGGGGCATCGTTATTTTACGCTTAGTGTGGCGCGAGCGCATAAATTTTTGAAATTAAAAGCGGCAAAGAAAACATGAACCTAGGCAGGCAGAGCGCACTCGTCCTTGTTGTTGTCGCGCTTTGTTGCTCCAGTTGCAGGGTATGGGTATGGGGGTGGGGAGTCAGTGCCAGAGCCAGGCAAACACTCCAAGTTGAGCTTCCGGTTGCCAGGGCGTATACTTGATGCGACTGTTGCAACAGCGGGGCGTTCGTTGCACTCAATTTTGAAGCGTTAAGTTGCACCATAAATTTAAACGGAGACTGAGGCAGGCCGGGTGCCTACCCTACCCTGAAGCGCAGCAGTGATTGCTTGCAATTAATACACAAGGTCTGCTCCCCCATTAACATTTCAGTATCTATATAAAACAAATCTATACAGCAAACTCCCAATTAATACCAATTTTATTTGCGGCACTTAAATCGAAATTTAAAACCATTTATTTTCCACACAATGTGTGACATCATTAAGTGTTCGCCTCCGTTTGTCTGTCGGCTTTATCTATGCCAAAAAATATGAGAGAAAGTTTTGTGCATTTTATGCACAAAAATTGTTGTTAGTTAATTGCGCATAATTTATATGCTACATGGCACATAATTTATTACTGCAGCTTATTAGCCCCCACACCCCACCTCCACCCCGACCGTCGGCCCGGGTCAATTTAAATGTGCAAAACAAAATATAAAATCATCATAAATATTGTGGCCCAAAAATCAGTTGACGTTTGCACTTTTTGCCAGGGATTTATGGCACGGCAAAAGTAAAACTGAACAATAAACCAAAAATTTTTGCACTGAAACTGAATTTGTGTGGCAATTTGATTAAAATCCTAGTCCTGCCATTAGCTGAGAGATAGAAAGAGACAGAGCAACTGCAGGAACTGACAGCGGCAGTTTTGTTTGAGTTTGGATTTAGGATCATTTGTTGGTCATATAAATATACCCTGACAAAGTGGATAGCTTTATTGGTGCATGAAAATGGTTTTAGTTGAACCTTAAACACAGCAAAGCCACCTCCCTTCGCAGCTTTACTTAATTGTTGGCAGAAGCTTTGACGACTGAACCTTCTTAGTCTTCTTGGACGTGGCCGAGAACAGAAGGATATGCTTTGTACGCTCACAAGCGAGTGGGATAGGAAAGAATGATTACAATTAAAGATGCTCAACGTTTGCTGTTGAAAGAAATATTTCAACCTTGCATGAACCGTTTCAGAAGATGGGAAAAATGTTGGTTTAAGCCTATCTTGAGGTCTTCACTTAACAGGTCATATGGTATTTGGCATTTTCCTTTGATAAACGTCTTTCATAGTAAAGATCTCGTGGAAATGATTGTATAGAATCATGAAAGACATGACTTGAGCAGAGCAACTGCTGTGCAGTTCTGTATTGTGCAGAGATTGGCTTGATTTGAAACGTATCAAATGTCTTACTGTGATCAAGCAGAGTCAAAAGAGTGACACAGCCATTGTCTAGCTGTTTTAGAAAGTTCTCAATAATACTAAATATTAATAACCAAACTTACATAACAAGTACAAGTACATACTTATAAGAATTTTTCCATTTGTTTAGTTTACACTGAGTTGAAGCAAATGGTCGCCGGTTTCTACAGCCAAATGGGTCATGTGGAGTCTGTTACGCTTAAGCAACGTAGGACTTTCAATTCTGATTACCACACTACCATTTCATTAAGATAAATCATTCTTCATCACGACAATGCGAGCTCTCACACATCATGTCACACAAGCGACTTAATGTCAAAATTAATGGGTCATCCGCCGTAAAGCGCTGTTTTAGTACCCAATGATTTCTTTAAATTCACAAACATCACATATAAACTGCATGGTGAACGTGTTTTTTTTACGGCGTACGAAGCTGTTGATGCGTCTAAAGCCGGAATGAAAAAGTGATTAAAATGGTGGTTGGCAAAATGGCAAACTAAAACAATTCTAATAATATTGATATTTCCGAAATGTATATGGTAAGCTCTTGTTATACCCTGTATCCCTGTAGAAATGGGAACATAGAGTTGAGCAAAAATAGATAACAGGCAGAAGTAAGCATTTCCGATGCTATAAAGTATATGTATTCTTGATTAACATCAACAGCTGCGTTGGTATAGTCATGTTCGTCCTTCCGTCTGTCCGTCCGTCCTTTTGTCTATATGAACGCGTCGATCTCAGAGACTATGAGAGATAGAGCCACATATTTTCGCAAGTAGGTAGGTGTATGACATACGCAGATAAAGTATGTTTCAGAATTTAACGAGAGCGTAAGTTAAAGTCGGCCCTGCCCGACTTCGAAATACCCGTTACTCAGCTCAGCTCGGATAAGTAAGCAACATTTTTTTAACTCGGCCATTTATTATCCGATCCTTTTGAAAATTTGTGAGATTGTAGATATTGGCCACATAGACTACACTGCAAAATCTGAGCACGATATCTTAAAAATTGTAGGAGTTATTCAATATTTTTTATTGCGGGGGCGGGAGGGGGCGTGGCCAAAATTTGAAGCAAACTTGATCTGCCTACAGACAATACTAGCTTATGTATAAAATTTGGTTGCTCTAGCTCTTCTAGTCTCTGAGATCTAGGTGTTCATACAGACGGACGGACGGACGGACGGACGGACGGACGGACGGACGGACAGACGGACATGGCTATATCGACTCGGCTGTTGATGCTGATGAAGAATATATATACTTTATGATATCGGAGATGCTTCCTTCTGCCTGTTACATACATTTGCACGACTTTAGTATACCCTTTTTACTCTACGAGTAACGGGTATAAAAATTTAAACCGCAAAAAACTGTTTATTTTTTTTTACTTTTACAATTTAGTTTATTTTAATTTAGCACCCCTTTACTAAATTTGTACAATTTACTGTTGCTCTTGAGAGCAACTTATATTGTGGTGTATGTTGATTTTTAGTTATAGGCATTAGCCGTTTGTGGTGAGATGTGATTTTTTCCGTGTAGAACTAGCTGTAGGGATTTTAACATCTAGTAAGTTATGGTAGGTTGTGTGAGTTGAGGTGAGTATTTACAAATGCAAGTGGGTATATCGCTCTACTCGCCAGGTCTGTGGAATGGATCCCATTTATTCTTCGTCTTCTACGGAGACGTCTCGCTAGGATGTTTGGGTGGCACGCAACTTTATCCAGGTAGCGGGCAGCCTGCTTGTTAATAGTGACTCCAACCATAGGGACTCGGCACTCTTTTTCACAGTTTGTTGTTGGCACTCAGGAACCAGCTTATCCTTCTGGCCTTGCTTCGCAATTTCCCAGCTACTTCGGCGGTGTGTTGCTTGAATGTGAGTCTTTTGTCCAAGGTAACTCCTAGATATTTATGACCCAATTTGTGCGGAAGGGTCTCTCCGTGCAAGAACACGCTAGGACTAACATCCCTTCAGAGGGTGTGAGTAACCGAGTTACCGAGATATTCCATCTGCAGGCCCAGTTCTCGAATTTTCTCAGGTACTCTTGGAGTGCGTCTGTTGCCATATAGACACACTTGTCTCTTGCCATAATCGCATTGTCATCTGCAAAGGTGGCGATAAGAAGGTCCTTTGGGTCTCTATAGGTATGTCACGCACTGTGGGCCTGTCAGAACCACAAATTTGAAGGCAGAACCTTATGATTCTATTATGAAAAGTATTACAAGATCGGACAAAAAACAACCAAATAATACGGGAATCAATTATGCTTGTAGGATCGGAGGGGTCTAGCATCGTCAGCTAGAGCTTGCGTGAATGTGTGTGTGTGCATGTTTTCATTTGTGGAAGGATACAAGCGTATTTTGGAGTAGGGATACTTAACTACAGCGTTCCAGGGCATCCCAGTGCTGCCCAACTTTGTCTATTTATAGTAAAGAAATTTAAAGAAATTGTTACTTAATTGTTGAAAAATCTGTACCATGCCATTGAAGTGTGTATGGGAAATAGATAAAATGTTGACACATTTTTTTTTAAAATCCAACTAGAAAGCCACCCAGAGTCTGAGTCTTAGTTCTGTCATGACCATCCAATGGCTGCTGCTGCTGCTGTTGCTGCTGCGTCTGTTGTTGCTGTAGTTCCGTTGTGGTCATCGTTGAGTTGTGGTTTATGCCCACGGAGATATGGCACAAACATATGGAGCATAAATATATGGGGTGTGTGTTGTGTGTATGCCTCTCTGATTCCGAGTTCCGAGTTGCTTCCGGTGCTGTTTTCTATGTGTGTGTGAGGCAATAAAACACATGAATGAGGCAAATGTTAGCCTTAGCTTTGTTTTGGAGCGAAAATACCACTGACACTGCCATCGACTGCAGCAAAAACCAGACAGCTTCCAATATTAGCCATGAACACCAATGACAACAATGCCCCAACTGGCACCCACACACACACACACACACAAAATGCTCATATGGTATATGAGGCAGAATGGAGAACGACTGCTGTGTGGTCGCTGAATCGAATCCTAACTGCACAGCATATGGTTGGGACGCCAAAAAATGAAGCCAAAGCATAATGAGCACTCGGCTTGGGGACATTCGAATTTCAAATGGACTTCTATATGTGGTCAGCCATTTTACAGAGTGGAGTGTTGGCGGTGGTCTGCGTTAGATAGGGCATAATGAGCAGTTGGTTTGACAGTTTGCTGCGCGAACGGGCACATAACTTTTGGCAGCCACTGTATATGTGATTTATGGCCAGAAGCTGGGAGGCGAGCTTCATTGAACCGACAGCGGAGAGCGGGGTCGCAACAAATGTGAAGTGCTAAAAATGAGTCAAACTTATCAAGAGATTTCTATTCCTTGGCCATTCCCCTCTTTGTTTTGAATCTGATTCGATTTTGTGTAAATTCTGCCCCTCGTTGCATAAATAAAGTGAATATCCTTTTAAATGCCTGTTTCGCTTTTTCGGCACTTTTGCCACAATGGCCGTTAGCAAAACTGTCGCTAATGTTAACCATTCATTCCAACTAACCATCAATCAGGCAGCCATTTCTCCGAGCCGCGCTCGCTCGGTTCTCCGGTTCGTTCGAATTCGAGACTAGCAAACCTCCACCCCAAGCAATTTAGCGTAATCTATGGCCAACGGGCTCAGTGGAAACTACCAAGCCCAGCATTAGAATAACAATGGTGAAAAAAATTTGATAGAGCCAGGCCCTACCTAGGCAGAAATCGGCCCAAAAGCCCTGAGAACAAAAACCAATTGACATGACCATTTCCAGTTTCATTTCCCTAAAGGCGGGGAGCGCAAAAATTTCACATTCATTTGGAGGACCAGCCTCGAAAACGGATACCAAATAGCACAATTGCAAGTTCTGGCACAGCGCGGCGTATGCGTAATTTATAACCAGAGACACCAAAGTGAGAGAGAGAGAGAGAGGGAGACGGAGAGAGATAAAATGCAAATATCAGCTTCGCTGTCCAATTCAATTACAAATGTAAAAAAGAATTCAAAAATGTTTTGTGACCTGCCTGAGAAATGACAACTCATTGGGAAACTAAATAACAGCTAGAAATTTAAGGCAACTTTTCATTATGCAAATCAATTTGACACGTTTTATTGCTTTGCATTAATTTGCGCAAAGTTTGTTGATGTACTGGCAAGGGGTGGGTAGGGGAGGGGGGGGGAACAGAGTAATTTCGAGTGCAAATCTGCCATAAGAAAAACACAAAAATTCACAGCCTAGCCTCCCCTAAAAGCTAAAGTTGTGCTTTTCTTGTTTTTGTTTTCTCTTGCCGAGCTAATTATGCGCTACAATGCGTTGCTGTGGCGCACAATGAGCCAGACTTTCGTCTGCCCCTCCCCCGCCTACTCTGCCTGGGGAGGTGGTAAGGTCAAGGACTGACTGCCTTTTGGCCAGTTTATTAATGTATATATAGTACACCCCCAAAAAGAAACAAACGAATAAAAAGGAGCCATAGACAGCTTATGCAGTTGCGCTGGGCAAAAGAAGAGAGATGAAAAATTCTTTGTCAATGCATTTTAAATAAAGCCTCTGGGGAAAATTGTATGAATTTTGCTGCTGAGAGGTGGGTGGACCTTGCTGTGGTAGAATTCTATATATTTTATAAGTCCTAACTCATAATAGTACATTTTGTGAAAATCACATTTAAAGTTCTTAACATCAAAAGTTCTTTAGTTTTGGGGTAATCTAGTAAAATGTTTTATATTTCAAATTCAAGTTAAAGAAATTTGAAATCTTACAAAAAACCTTAAGATCTTTACTTAATATCGTCTGCAGCATAACTAAGAGAAGTCTTTATTGCTGGAGGATGAAAATTAACCTGTAAACTGATATCTTAACCCGTTTTAGTATCACTCGAGGACGATAAAAGATAGCAATATAAAGAAAATGTAATATCACTGCATTATTAGCTCAAAAATCGTGTGTTTGTAGTTATGACAGTGTTGAATATCTAAATATCTCTTGGCCCCACTGACTGACTGTTTAACAACTCACAGCCCAAACGGTTTATTCTAGATATCTTAGATTCGACAAAGATCTACGTTCAGCTATGTAAAATAATTTGGAAATTTCGTTTCCGAATTGGATGGAAAGGCTCTCGAGTCTTGTCTTATCTCGATTTCGGAAAATCCTCCCCCAAAGAAACTGGCGGGAATAAACTACTAGCTAAATATTTATACGAAATATTTGCGATGTGATTTTCGATGTTAAAAAACGAACCTGAGAAAAAAGTCTGAAGGAAATGCTTAAAAGGGGTTGAAAAAGGGTTAAGAGGGTGTTAACGAAGCGATAGAAACAGAAAGAGCAGGATGGTGGAGACTGGGAAGAAGGGATGATGAGGATTGAAGAGGGTGTTGAGTTTTGAAGAGGGGCCATGAGGGATGGGAGGCAACTACCAGACATTTCTAACTAAGTAGCTCAAATGGTTTCCGAAATAAAGACCATTTTGTGACCGCGTTTTAGAAGGGTCGGGATCCGATCATATATAATCAGTCAGAATTCAAAGAATAATAAGTTGGAGTCCCTATAAGATGGCAGCACAGAAAGTGGTTTCTAACAACTTCCTAAGGCTTAATCTTGCGCTTTCAAAAAATCGTAGAACTATTTGTGAACATTTATTTAAGAGCTAAGAGATATATTGATCAGGGCTGCAAACCCAAAAAATTTCGTGGATCTCCGGCTCGCGGGTTCAAACCAAAATTTACCAATGGTTCAGGTTCAGAATTTGGAGGTTCAAGGTTTTTGGGCCAAGGTTTTGGTTCGAACCTTGGTTCAGCCAAGCTTTATACACGTTTATATAGTAAGCGACCTAAAACCTACATAAACTGTTAGGGAATTGTCTCGATTTTGGGTTGGGATGGGATTTCACAATACTTTATATAAATAGAAAAACTTTCATACAGCTCATGACCATCAAAGCAATGACAAAGTGTGTCTATTTATATAAAGTATTGTGACGAAATAAAAACTTCGTAGTTCTGGATACAGCCCTTAAAGTAAAATGCAATTTCGTAGTCCACATACGAAAAGTGTTTCTACAGTAATGTGGATAATTCCATAAGGATAACAGAAGAAGTCACTGGGAAATAGTTCAAATCTATAATTGTTGTTGAACCGAACCGAAATTTTGGGTTCGGAACGGGTTCAGGTTCAGCTTTAATACCTTAAAAGGTTTGGTTCAAGGTTCGGTTCACAGTAATCTGAAAGTCGGAACTCCGGGTTCAAACCGGTTCGGTTCAAACCCGGTTTGCAGCACTGATATTGATGTTTAATGCCTACAAAACTGCCCATTTCAAGTCAAAATAGAACTTTTAGCAACAATTTCCTTGCTTAAAAGGCACATATCAAAAACGTATAGCAATATTCCAACGATGTTGAACACTATCGATATTAAGAACTATCGATGGTGCCCAATATCGATACACTACTGCGTGTTTATATGCTGCTTTTCTTTTACAATTTAAACTAAATTCACGCAGATGTAACCATAGAAAAGCCAAATAAATTTATGTGCTTATGCAGGTATTTCAATTTCATCTCAGATTAAGCCTAGTAAAGAGTTTCGCTAGCTGAATGGCATTCAATTTTCTATTCCACAAGCTTCGCTAGTATTTTATATATATTTTTGAACGGTATTTTTTCACTCCCCCCATTTGATTGGGCAAAACCACTACAGTCAACTTGGCTTGATTCATACATTTTAAAAATAACCTTAAAGCTTACCTTTTCCATTTGCTGGCCTTAAGTTGTTATGCTTACAGCAAACAATACCCCTGTGACAATCCGCTCTCACCCCTTAACACATTAGTTGAGACGGGGACGGGACCTCTGGGGTCTACTCTAGCTTGGGTTATTGGCCCCGACAATTTTACCCACTTTATGTATATTTATTTGCATATTTCTCAACTTAAAGACTACAATGACTACATGGCAGCCACAACAACAATGGCCAGGACAATAGTGGAGGTCCCGGGCCCATGCATTGTGCCGCCATTTTATAATTGACAATAATACCTAAAAGATATACATACACATGTACACATCTACTTATGCAGAGAAAGAAAGCAAAGAGCATCATAATGGTAGGTAATACATTAGCCAGACATAAGCCCACCCCCCAACTACCCACCCAACCAACGGCCCCAACTCACCCCCGGCTGACACTGACAATGCATTTGTCCCATCTACCTTGCCAGAAAAAGGTCACGTCTTATCTATTTACCTAAACAATTTGCTTAAAATGTTTACAACATAAGCAACATCATCATCAGCATCGGGGGTGGGGGTGGGGAAGAGGGAATCTTTTGGATGTGTGGGTAGTGCCATCTATTTACCTTAAGTAGTCATACGAAAGTTGCTTCTTTTTTTTCTTTACTTTTTACTTGGCCCGTGTTACGTTTTTTTCTGCTTTTTTTATAGACGGGACCAAATGCGCAATAGCCAAGGGAATTGTTTTATAAGCTAAGAATAACAGGGCCAACCCACAGAAAAAAAGAAGAAGAAAAACCAAATGACAGGGACAGGGACAGCCAAGAAAAAAAAAGAAAAAAATGGAACCAAAAATGAGAAATAAAAAAACATGAGGAAGACGAAATACTCTGAGCTGGCAAAATAAAAGCAAACAAATAATTAAAATCAGCAAGGAAATGTTAGTTTTTCTATAAATTTGAAACTGTGCCTGCTTCTAATTGTAAGCGGTGTACCCAAGCGACAGATCCTTGCCTGCCTTTCGCTGCTTTTATTTTGTAAAAGGTCGCGATTTATTTTTGGCATCAAAACCCCATTTCCGAATTTCCACGCTGAGCTGCGGCACGCGTTGCCTGCAGCTCCCCTACTCAAAGGGCTTCTTAGGCCACGGTCTTGACTTGATTATTGGTTCGTCGCATCAGTCTCTGCAATCAACATCATCTATCAGCATTAAACTCAAAGTCAAAGCCCAGCAAACAAAATGAAACAAAAATAAAACACCAGAAAAGGAAAGAACAAAGCAGCCAAGGCACTTCCTTTATACGGGAGGAGGAGGAGGGTGGGTCAGTTAAGGCCTTTAATTTATCTTATACATATATATGTTTGTTGGCAATTCTCTAATCACAGACCCCTCCCTGGCAGCAGACAACGCCTTTAAGATAAGCATAAATGTTGAAATTTTTTGCTGTTCGCGTTAATTGTATAAATATAGACAAAGTTTTTATGAGCTACAGACGGTAGCTTTCAGCTTTGGCGGGCCACCCTTGTTCCGGGGTAAACCCCCGAAAAACGGTTGCTAATTGAACTTGAGACGGGAAGGATGTGGGGTTTTATGAGCCAGGCACAGAAGTGACTTATCTTGTTGGGCAAAAACAAAAATAAAGTGGCTATGTATCAACAACAAGAACAACAACAACAAGCAGCTTTTGTCTAATGCGTGAGACCCATTAGTGGAATGGAACATTGGACATTGATTTGGTGAGATAATAAAAGGAAATGTGACGTCAGTGAAAAGTTTAAAGAAAACGTTGTCGCTTTCAGTTGTTGTAGTAGAATGCAAAATAGAGAAACTCTATAAAGCTCTCTCATTTCTCAGCTGACAATGGCAACTACTCTGCTCACCTGGCCTACCTCTGGCATGTTTTATGAAAAACAACAACTTTTCCCTATTAAAACAATAAATATTTAACTTAAGCTCTGCTCTGTTTGCCTGCCGCCTGGTCTAGCCTTTTTTGCAACCAAAAATCACTTAGCCTATCACTGTGCCATATTCCCCCTTTATAAGCCCAGGTGCTATCTCATCGCGCTCACCAGTGAGCCAGCTGAGCCATAAGTCGTGGAGGCTTAGCCGGCATTGTGCGCCATCAGCATCATCATCATCGAAGAGCGAATGGAGCTGTGCCTTCTGCTGACCTGACCTGGCCCCGGACCGGCCCTTCTTTTTGTTTTTTTTTTTTGCAATCATTTCTATTCAATTTTGCCGTTTTGCGTCAACAAGTTGGTGCCTTTGCTGTTGGTTTGGTTGCCTCGACAATATTAAAAAATAATACAAAACAAACAATTACCGCCTGCCTGCGTGGCAGGACGGAGGGGGGGCAGGGGCTTCATCATTTTTGCAGCTGGCAGCAAACAAAAGTGAGGAAAAAACAGTCAAGTGGCCCAGGCTAATCGAATCCGATGGCTTCACACTGATAAAAGCAGCTGCTACACCTACTTACCGACCGGGATTTTTATTGCGTTTCATACTTATACGGGCCTAGCCATATGCTCTGCAGATTCCGTTTCTCCCCCCCACACACACACGCACACACACATGCACAGCTTTTGTAGATTTCATTGCTGATTTTTTATGTTTTCGGCGTTTATTATTCTATACATTTTTTCGCGCCTCGAACCCTTTTGGCGTTTATTGTGTGTGCGTGTGTGTCGACCGGAAATGCCTCATTTTGAAAAGTGTTTTGCATTTTTGTGACTTTCTTTTATATGTTTTTGCACAATTCTTGTGCTTTGTTTTTTTCGAGTTATTTGTGAGATATATGCAAAGTGTGTGTGTGTGTGTGCATGTTATTAGTGTTGAGGATTTGTTTTGAGCGCGCGCCGCTCTCATGTTATTCATTCGTATTTGGGTTTTAGTTTAGTTTTGTCATCCTGTCAGAGAGGATATGCAATATGGTTTTTGGGGTTGGATTTTGTGTATGTTTCTGATGATTTATGCAGGCATATTTGTATAGTATTGAGTTTTAGTTGAGTTAAACATTTTGTTTTTTAATAAATTGCTGCATCAGCCACCATCAATTTTGTGAAATATGCTAAGGTTGAGTTTTGCTATATTAGTTTTTAAGCTTTGGAAGTTATTTTTTGATAAATTTGTTCGATTTTGTTTGAATTAAATAATAACAATCGTTTGGTTTTATGACTCTAAAGTAGTTGTTGGCAAGGGGAGCCGAAAACAGCGAGCTTTTAAAGCAAATTGCTTGAATTTAGTATTCTCAAGTAGGGATCGGCCATGTAAGCAGAGAAGTTGCCACTGGCAACTGAGAAAACGTACAAAAAATAGGCTGAAAGCTCTTAAGAGCTGTCTAAGGAGCAAGCAGGGGCAGAGAACGTAAGAGATTACAGAACTTTACAGCAGGGGTTGGCAAGGAGAGCAGAGAAATTGCCAATGGCAACTGAGAAAATTTTCAGAAAACGGCCCCAAAGGTTTTTAAATCTGCCTCTGTAGCAAACAGAAGCAGGTAACAAAGCACTTTTGAGTTCATTGCTTACTTTAAGGACTTAAAAGCAGGCATCGGCAGTTTGAGCAGAGAAGTAGCCACTGGCAATAAAGAAAATATGCAGAGAACGGGCAAAAAGGGTATTAAATCTGCTTAAGGAGCAAACAGAGGCGGAAAACAGAAGGACTTAAAGCTCATTACTTGATATTCTGACTTTAAAGTAGGGGTCGGCAACTGGAGCAGAGAAGTTGCCATTGGCAAATTAGAAAATAAACAGGTAACGGAAAGAATGTTTAACCTCATTGCCCGCTTTGAGGACTTAAAAGCAAGGATCGGCAGCGTCAGCAGAGAAGCAGCCGCTGGCAACTAAGAAAGTAAACAGAGAACAGGCGAAGAGCTTTTGAAATCTGCCAGTGTAGCAAGCAGAGAGCGTTAACAAGGGCAACTTTTCTCCGCGATTGGCTCTGCTCCCATTGCCGATCCCTACTGTAAAAGCGCTCCTTAAGCTATTTTACAGATACTTAGCATACTTTTGGTTGTATACTTTTAAGTAAGACCTTGTAGGCTTTCTCAAGAAGCTCAAAGCTAGGCGACATCCTAGCACTAGATCTTCTATCGAGTCACCACAATGTCCCTCACCAGATGCCTGAAATGGAACACTTAACTAAACCCAGCAACCCGCAGAGCAAACGACAGCTAAGCTCGACCAAAACCAATTTTAACTGAGTCCCTCTACCAACAACTACTGCAGTTCCATTTGTATTCCATTCACTTGGCTCTTTCACTTTATTGACTTTTACATAAAAAAGCTAAAAAATTGAAATCGCACTCCACCCAAAAAAAAAAAACACAACCATAAATAAAAGAAATGAAATCATTTTAAGCAATTTGTCTACAATTTTGTGTCACACTTTCTGCGCCATTTCTCACATGCCATAAAAGTTGCCGCACACACAAACACCCACTCGCACACACACACACACACACACACACCACAAGCCCAGCTCAGCAGCCAGTTATAAACTCGGAACCCAACTTGATGGTGGTGGCCAACCAACCACCAAAAGCCCCCGCCCTGGCAAGGTGTCACGCTGATAAATGGCCTGGCCCTACTTTACGCCAAACTTCTCGCATCCGTTTTTGCCGTGTGCCAATTTCAAGAAAGATTTCCTCTAAGTATAATAAAATGCAGTGTGGCTGTCATAAATCTATTCCGCTCGATTGTCACCATTACCGCCCGCCGCCCCATCGAGCCATACCAGCGGCCACCAGAATTTTGAAATGCATTGACATTGAAAAGCTCATAATGAAAATGAATTGGCTTTTCCACAAAAGCAAGCAGCTAAACTTTGGCATTTTTGTCGCAAAACCTAATACGGAAATTAAATATTTTTGCAAAATGAAACAAAGGAGAAACAAAAAATAAGCCGAGGCGAAACAATTTTCAAAACATTTTTGGTGGCAGCGACCCCAGACAAACACACACACACACAGACTCATAAGTGCAGGTCATGCTGGCGCTTGATAGTATGCTACATATTTGAAGAAGGGTGTTCTGGGAAACGGAATCATTCCAATTACTTATTCAGTAAACATTTTAGGTAAGATTAGAAGTTAGACCATAAATTAGATTAGTATTATGTTTTGACTTAGAGTTAGTAGCTTGAACAACTGAACAATTGAGTAGATTACCAAGTTTTAAGCACACACTAAGTGTCGAGACAATACGAATTTTCCGGGCAGTTTCACCCACTTGGGGATCGAATTTTTTGAAAATTTCCTTCAAATGTCCTTTCTATTTAAATAAATCTTAGCATCGTTAGGTCAAATCTTTGTTCTCTAGGTTAGGCATAAATCTCTCCGACGGGAGAGATTTATAAATATAAAAAAAAATATAAAAAATAGTCTTGCGGTATTTTTATTGAATTTTCAATTGTTCATAAAATTGGTTATAATAAGGCGATTTAAGTCAAATATGCGCCGTTTTGTTCGATGACGAGTTCCCAACGAGATGCCAACTTCATAATGCCCCTCTTATAGAAGCTCGCTTCCCTATTGTCAAAAAACTCGGAGAGCCAATTTTCACAAGACTCTCTTGTGGCCAACTTCCGACTACCAAGCTCGTTCGCCATGGACAGAAATAGGTGGTAATCACTTGGTGCGAGATCCGGACTATACGGTGGATGCAAAAGAACCTCCCATCCGAGCTCCCGGAGCTTCTGGCGCGTCACCAAAGATGTGTGTGGCCTGGCGTTGTCCTGATGGAAGACAATTCGGCCTCTGTTGATCAAAGATGGCCTCTTCTGCATGAGTGCTGCATTCAAGCGGTCCAGTTGTTGGCAGTACAGGTCCGAATTGAGCGTTTGGCCATAGGGGAGCAGCTCATAGTGGATGATTCCCTGCCAATCCCACCAAACACACAGAAGAACCTTCCTGGCCGTCAATCCAGGCTTGGCCACCGTCTGGGCAGCTTCACCGCTTTTCGACCACGACCGTTTGCGCTTCACGTTTTCGTAAGTGACCCACTTTTCATCGCCAGTCACCATCCGCTTCAAAAACGGGTCGATTTTGTTGCGATTCAGAAGCGATTCGCATGCATCCATACGGGCCAAAATGTTTTTTTGCGTCAAGTCGTGTGGCACCCATACATCGAGCTTCTTTTTGAATCCAAACTCATGCCCAGCTCTTGGCCGATGCTACGGCTGCTTCATGCCGGTCTCTTTCGATCAATTCAGCGATTTTATCGCAATTTTCGACGACAGGCCTTCCGGACCGTGGCGCATCTTCGATCACCTCTGCACCAGAACGAAAACGTTGGAACCATCGTTGTGCGGTGGAAATGGAAACTGTATCGGGTCCATAAACTGCACAAATTTTATTGGCAGCATGAGATGCATTTTTGCCTTTATCGTAGTAGTACTGTAAAATATGCCGTATTTTCTCTTTATTTTGCTCCATGTTTGCGACGCTATAACTCACGAACGACTAAAAACAAACAACAATAAATCAAACACGTGTTAGCGCGAGAAAAGAGCTTTCCAAAAAGCTCTAGCGTGAACCGATGCGACGAATACAACTAGAACTACGCGCTTGCAAAGACAAGCTTGCGGAAATACCGCAAGACTTTTTTGACAACCTTATATTAATTGCGATTATTCCAAGTAAGAAGCTTCCAGGTTTCTCATTTTCTGTCAGTGTTTTTGTCAATTTTGTATATACGAATTTTTGCATATTGAATTTTGATTATTAAAATTCTTTTCTGTTACCGAGAACATCCTCTCCTTCACTCAGTATGCTTATAACTTTTGCACAGTTTAGTTTTGTGCGCTGACAAAAACGTTTTTCGCCAACCCGGCTTAAAAATTCTAATAACACAAATATTTGCAGATGAAAGAGGTACTAAAAGGCATTTGGCCGCATGTTCCACTTGTCAAATGTTTGGGGCCAGGGAGGTGAACTGAACTCCGAACCCAAGTCTCCTGCTACCATACACGGGACAGCCAGTGGCTGTCAGACCATCAGTCAGGACTCGGGATTCTGGCTTCAACGTTGGCACACTTTTTGACAACGTCAGAGGAGAACAACAACAAGCCGCAGATAAACTAACAAACAATAGTCGTAAAAACAAAAAAACATGCAGAAATTTTTGTAATTTTCCTAGCATGTTTGCTGCGTTTTGCACTTTTGCTGAACATTTTTCATCTGTTGGGCAAAACTTTTTGACATGTTGCAGTGCAAATTGAATAAGTCCCACAGAACAAACAAAAATGCACACAAATTGTTATATGTCTGTGAGTTGCCTCTGGTGGTAATAATCAAATTGGCCAAGCAGGTTACCTCGCCCTTGTTAATCGCTTTTCGATCAAGTTTCCCAACTGTAAGGGGTTGGGCAGAGCTGTTACCTTTGCCAAGGTTCATAATTGGAGCACTTAATAGTGCCATTGGCAGGGCAGAGTGAAAATGGATTGATAAGTAAATGATTGGGATCTTAAAACGTATCTCAACGTATCTAAATCTTGGCTAATATCTAACTCCATTTGCTGTATCGTCAAAAAACAGTTTGAGGGGCGAGTTTAGAGTTAGTTTGAGGATTTACACAATCACAATGCATAAGGTATTGCCTTTATTTCTTTCCGTCCATTCAATAAAATGGCAATATATTCCTCCAAAATCTTAAAGGTAAGGCTGCGATTCTTTAGAACTGCTATGGCTTTTCCATCATCCAACTTTAAAAGGTATACAGCGTATTCAGCGATTTTCCAACTTGTTTTAGATATTTGCCTTAAAATTTCCTTTAGTTCATTGCTCCGCCCTTTCAATTCCTTCTTCATTTCTACTCCCATACAAATCAATATTTATGCTGCTATGTTGCATTTAGCTTCTCAACTAAGCTTCTTCTTTTCCCCCCCTTTTTTTTTGGTGTTGCATCTCTTCTCCTCTTTGCATTTCGCAATCGATTCGTAGTCATTCTTTACCATTCTTGGCCTAAATTGAAGATAGCCGCAAATTCAATTCATGAGAGCCAGGCAAAAAACGAAGTGTAGAGGACACTGGTCCAAAAAAACACAAAAAAAAAACAAAAATGGAGAAGAGGTAAGTGCTTTTCACTCACAGCGACTGACCAGAAACACCTCCCCAAATGCCACTCCCAGTATCCATTGTCCAATTTCCAGGCAGACTGCCGGCTGCCTGGTTGGTTCACTTTGTCTTGGCGTTTCGACACGATTTTTCTTCATTTTGTGAAATCAATCAAATGCAGGACCACACTTGCCCACTGCCAGCCTGTCAACAGGGACACCCCAGCCTGATCCTGGCTGCCTGCATGCCTGCCTGCCTGATGCCTGCCTGACCGACTGCTTGTTGGACATTCATCAAGCCATTTCATCTATTGACTGATTGATAATATTTTTGATAAATGATTGGCGTCCATGGCCATCCCTGGTCTCGTCTGGTCCTTCCGGTTCGCCCGGTTATTTACGGTGTGCAAAGCATTGCGAAAGGATTTATAGGTGAGCCTTCTGAGCTGGCTGGCAATATGCAAATTGATGGATCTCCCCCAGATAGGTCATGTACATATGCCAAAGCTTAAGCTGAGGCTGACGGGTGACGGGTGACGAAACTATCATTTTTCACCCACTAATAAAAATTAATTGAAACATCCACATTAACACCACACTCCAGGTGATTAGAATCAGTTCCAGGCAGGCGCGCTTGCCTCTGCCCGGTGGCTTGCTCCGTGGCACGCGCCAATGTTTACACGGCTCAGGGCACACTCTGGCGACAGACGACTGGACACACGGGGAGGCAAGAATCAAAACAATCAGCCAAGAGGCAAGAAGAGGCAACCCATTACAGCAACAGCAACAATAACAAGGGAGCCATACGATACGCCCACATTTGGAAGGGGCGGCGGACAGACTCGCGCAGCTACAATAAGCCACACATGGGCACAGAGACAACAAAAACACCTGAGCGGGGGAAATGGAAATGGGCAGGCAGATTGGTGGACCTGGTCCGCCAAGTCAGAAAGGTAACTAAAATCTTTCGAGCAGAACTTGAAGTGCAGTGCAGGAAGGAGACTTACTGTTTGGCCATGCGGTTGGGGAAACTAACAAAAATATCAAACTTAACTTGGAATCTGCAGTAACAAACTAAAATGTTAAGTAAAAAGGAAGTTAAATGAAAATCAGAAGATAAAAGAAAACCTGGAATTGAATAGTTTTTGACAGGGATGCAAACCAATCTAATATAATTATTGGTTCGGTTCAGTGGATCAGACAGTTTCTGAACCGCCGGTTCGGTTAATTACACGGTTTTTGGAACTGACTGAACCGCGGTTCCGGTTCGGTTCAGTAGTTCACAAAGGTACATTATGATTTCTATTGTCATGTGACTTTTGCACACTTTCAAATTGAATTCCTATAATCCATTTGAATATCTTTAATACCCTTAGAAGAATGTCGCAAATTTATTGTGCCAGATTCAAAGGATTCGTCTATAAGATCCTAGAGGAGTGATCTTTGAAAACAGAGAATGTCGGCCAGAAAGGATTAGAATAGAAAAGTATAAAAACTCTCCTGGTTAGCATTGAATTAAGGTGAATGTATTACAGAAAATTCCAAATATTGTCCACTAGAGGAAAGAATGTTCATTGATGGTACGTATATTAAGAGATCGGAGGGCAATTACAGAAGACTTTCAGAATTACTTGTTCTTAAATTTTCGTTAGGTCATCCTTAAAAGTTCCGGCATAGGTAAGAATGTAGAGAGTCGAACGATATGTAGAAAAATTGTATTGGGAAAACGATTCAAATCCCCAAAATAATAATTATCATTGGCTAGAGGAAAGCGACTCCCGTCTTAAAACTCGTCAGAGCGCTGAACCGAACCGAACTGTTTTTATTTGTGGTTTCCGGTTCGGTTCATCAATTCTTAAAGGAAGCCGGTTCGGTTTGTGGTTCGGTTCACCAGCTGGAAGAAGCGGTTCGGTTCGGTTCACAACCGGTTCGGTTCAGAACCGGTTTGCATCTCTGGTTTTTGAGAAATATTGTCTGACTTGTATAAAATCCATTAGTGATCTGGTCTCTAAGAGGAACAAAAAAAAAAATTGCAGATATCAGGGATTAAATCAATCTCAAACGTTGTCAGAAGTCAATCCCGGATTTTCTCATTCCAAGTACAAATAGGATTCTTAGAAGTATGTGCGGGCGATCGAAACAGCAGCACATCTTCAACGCTTGTAAAGATTATGGACTTCCAAACCAATTCAATGAGATTCCCTAGAGAGTCAGATCCACCTACAACCCTTTGTAACAAACTCTATCAAATTGTTTACCCAGTTGAGCTTAAAATGTTTTTTAAAATGAAATATAACAACTCAAAACAAGATTTTGGACTCTCTAAAATGGGTTCTTAAAGTGAGAACATTGTACTTTAAGTTTTCCACGATTGTGCTCATCTAGGGTCCAAGATTCTCGGGTTTTTCCGTCTGTGTACTCTCTTTTGAACAGGTTTTCACTTATGTTGGGTCCAATGATTTTGGCTTTATCCCCCTGTGTACTTCCTCTTGAACAGGTTCTCATGAACTAAACATTTTTATCACAAAAACTCGTTTCTCCTGGCCTGTGCCAATGGCAGGAAAGATACTCATTGAACACCAACTCGACCTTTGCGGACGATTTCGCAGATTTCAGTTGCTTTTTTCCAAGGAAAGGTGTGAGATGTAAATTGAAAATAAGGTAAAATCCACCCAGAAACAAGGCAAATAATTAACAAAGAAGAGAAGTGGTGGAAAAGTGGTTTAACTCTGTGTGGGAGTAAAGAAGTAATAAGACAGAAAATTGCAATTGATACGAAATTGGTTCACAACGATTTCTCTAGTCTCTGCTGAAGTCAACTTCAGCATATACTAATGCAATTTGATACTCCATTCCCTGTGTGAGTGGAACAAGTAACTATAAAATGTCAATTTTCTTCGCCATTAACTTTTAAAAACTACTTTAGGGCATAAGTTCTTCGGTTTCCGTTACAAATATTGTATTTTCTTTTTGTTTTTTGTATATAAAAACTTTTTTTTAACACCCAGTTAATGTGGCTGTTATTGTTTTTTGTTGTTGTTGTTGTGCTGCCTTCTGCGGCTGCCTTCGCCGCTCTGTGCTTCCACCTGAGTTGAGTTAAGCGCCGCGTGACTTATTTGATTGTTAAACAACATAATCGCCTGTTGCCACCGCTGGCTCCCACCGTTGGGCCAATTGATTTTTGGTCAAGTGAGCAAACAGAACTGCGAATTTTGCTGCAAAGCAATTCAACCAATTTGCAATAAGGCTACATCGATTGCCTTGGACTGTCTTTGACAGGACAGGAGGGGGGTTTGAAAACTTTTGATATGGCCTTCCCTTTCCCACTCACGTGTAATGAAAATGCAGCGTTGCGGAAAATCGCACCAAAGACACTGAGTGAAAATTTTTCAAAGTGGAAAGTGGAAATTGAAAAGTAGCGGGGCCGGGGTAGATGTCAAGAATATTGCGCAAAAGGTATGAAACATTTTTTGTTCGCTCAATATTCATGCATGAATACCGCTCACACCACGCAAAGGGAGCGTGCTGTTGGCGGGTGGCAGAGGTGGGAAGGAGTGAAATGGGATTTTTGGAGGTTTGGCTCTTTTTTTTGTCCTGCTCCGGGTATGCTGTCGTGAGCACTTTCGCCATAGTCAATATTGCGGGGCCGACACAAAGCCACTTTAGGTGTTATTGTGTCAATGTCTGGATGCAGCGCCGCCTCCGCCTCCGCCTCCGCCTGCTGCTCCTTCTCCTGTGAGTGGTTTTTGCTGTTGCTGTGGCAGCTACAAACAGAAATTGGTAGTTCATATTTTACGGCAATTTCCATTTGGCCATATTGTCAGTTAGTTGCCGTCTCGCTCCTTTTATGGCTGGCACATGCCACCAAGGGGCAAGCTTGCCGATAACCGACCAACTTGTAACTGAATAACAAACAAATCAAAGTTAATTTAAATAATCAGCACTTTTGTCGCCCGGCCACATTTCCTGCCAAGTCAAGATCATAAAGAAATGAACGACCAGGCTGCGCCTGATTCTCACTGGAAATGGCCATTGATTACGCCACATGTGGCGCTGCATGCATAGAGATGCGGCATATCTGCTGACGAGCAGCACTTCTCCGGTTCTCTCTCTCTCTGTCTCGGCAGATCTTCGAAAGCATAGCCCCAACCCAAACGCCCCACTCGGTGTAGCTCCAGCTGACAATTGCTTTGCTTACCAACCACATTATGGCCACAATGTTGTTGTCAGGCCCTTTGGCAACTTCCTTTAAGCAAATTAAGGCCCAAACAGGCCCAACTGGCTAAAAATAAAAGTGAACCAACTAGTTGACTTCGGCCACGGCTTCAAGCCGTACCGGATGCTGGTAATAATATTTAGATTTTTAGCCCTTGATGCAAAACTTTATGCTTGTTTAGATAACATTATCGCGCGTTGGCCGCTCTGGCCTCGGGTGGCTGGCTGGCCAACTTGTTTCCACAGAACACGCTCAACTTTCCCTTCGCCCCTCCCCGCCTGCTTCTGCCCGTCCGTTCCATCCTGGCCTGGCCATAAACTTGGCTAATTTACGATTGCATTGTAAGAAGCATTTGGACTTGGCCGTATAATTAGAGAAATTAATTTGTACGCTTTAAGATGCAGGCCAACGAGCACAGAGCTACCCCTGATAATGTCCATTTAAGAAGGGGCTGGTGCATACACAAACAATAATAAAGCGAAACGCTGGAAAGCTGGCCAACACCTGCCGCTGGCCAAAGCTCCTTTTCCTGCCGCCGCGAAACTAAAGTGCATTAAAAAAATACAGCGAAACGGAGAAATGCACAGAGGGCGGAGGAAAAAAAATTTATGATGATTTTTATGATGCAACAAAAAGAAAAGTCTCGGCCTTTTGAACTTGCTGGAGTCATTGCACGCTGGAAAAGGGCTGCGTCGTCGCGCCCGTTGGCTGTGGCCATTATGCATTATTATTATCCTGGCTGCTGCTGACCAGCAACTGACGGGTTGAATATACTACAGTGTATAAATATGTATGTATGCATGTATTTATGTATATTTCGCTGCCCCGCAGCTCGAGTTGAAAATTACTGCTCGAAATCAATTTCATGCAATTGAAGCACTTAATTTTTACCAATTCATTAATTGATTTCGTTGCTCCGTTGGTCCAGTGCTGCGGCTACAGCTCCCAGCCCCCTTCCAGGCAGGTCCCTGCTCATTGAGCACTGGCAGGAAAAATTATTAAACCGAAAAGGGCCAACAAAAATAAAATATAAGCAAATAAAAATTTGCAGTTGCCGGTTGGTTGTTTAATATGCAAGAGAGGCGAGCAAATGCTCTTCCTTTGGATCAGTATTAAATCACAGCAGCTAAAGGAAGAAGGTTCGTGTAATCGGTGAGGAAATATCTTAGATTAATTCCTTAACTATACATTTTAAAAGAGCTTGTGTAAAATTTTGAGACCGATCAGTTCACACCTTAGTGAGCTTCCACTTTTTGGATTCATTGTTATCTTCTTAAAGCGATATAAAAGGCTCATTGAAGTTTTGATTTCAATTTGGGAATTATACGATAAACTTCGAGGCTGTACAATCAAAGGACTTAATAGGTACCGCTTTTAATCTAATATTATACATCTTTACCTAGAATTTCAAGACAGATAACATAATATTTTGTTAGTATTTTAGTTTTGTATACTCTGTAGCCGAGTCAGCTTAAGAACAATATATTTCTAGTGTTTGTATCAAGTTGGATTTACGTGCATGGGGAATATAAAAGCAGCAGTCAAAAATTTCTCTTTTGAATACATCTTAAGTCTAACCAAAGTGCTTTTAAATTAACTATAATTAGGGCTGCATAACAGTTTTGAACCGAATCATTTCGAACCCAGAATTCCGACTTTTTTTATACTGTGAACCGAACTTGGAACTGAACAGCTCTAGAAATAAAAGTTGAACCCGAACCGGTTCGGAACCTAAAATTTTGGTACAATTGATTAAAAATAATACACTTCAGAAATTTGATCCACTGCCTAGCGATTTTATCAGTTATTTGGTGCGGCTGACTCTTCCAAAAAGTGGAATAAAAAATCTAGAAAAACTTTTTGGTATTACTTATAAAGTCCCCACCCAAAATAACCTCGGTTTTTTTAGCTCCTGGACTCTAAAGCTTTTAAACTATCTTTCTTAAGCAAGAGTCCAACATTTCTTTGGTAATTTTTATACTCTGTACCGTAGGTACATAGAGTATTATAAGTTTGTGCAAAAGTATGTAACATCCAGAAGGAAGCATCTCCGACCCCATAAGGTATATATATTCTTGATCAGCATCAACAGCCGAGTCGATATAGCCATGTCCGTCTGTCTGTCCGTATGAACGCACAGATCTCAGAGATGGTAAGAGATAGAGGTTTGACATGTATGGGACATATGCTTCTTATGTCTGCAGGCAGATCAAGTTTATTTTCAATTTTGGCCACGCCCCCTCCCGCCCCCGCAATTTAGAAAAAACGTCATATCTCCCACAGTTTTGAAGATAGATGGCTTGTTCCTTCTGGACATATTTAGTTATTAGAATAACTTATCGATCCGCCAAAGGAATGAAGAAGATCGGATGAACGGTTTTCGAGTTATGATCAAAAGACAAAATTTCTTGGTACAGAGTATGTTATAGTCGGGCTTGACCGACTTTCTTTCTTGTTTTCGATGAAAATTACGAAATGGAAAAGTAAATTACATATTAAGTATTCTCATGTGTTCTACTAACCAATTTCGACCCAAAAACTCAGCGATTCGCATACGACTTGAGTAGTTTTTAAAGCAAATGGGACTTTTATAACGCATAGAACACAAATATGATTAATATTGTTAAGCCAAGGTTCGTGCCAATACCTTCTCCCAAAAACCTTAACCATTGTTTCATTTTGGTTCAAACCAATGAACCGGAGATCCGAAGCATGCAATCCTACAGGCAAATTTTTCTCCATTTAAGTCTTCTGAAAAAAAAGAGACATACCTACACATTTACAAATTGTTGTTCACTTTGTCTATAACTACAAATCGAAAGTACGAATACGAATGGCATTTCAAAGCACTGCACCATCACAAACTCTTGTGGCCACATTATACTGCTCTTGCTTCTTCATTATATGTACGTGTGATCTGGAAAAGGGTACACAAATCGTTCTGACCCTTAATCGATCGAAATCGTATGAGAATTTTTAGAACACGTAGAAAGAATGTTATAAGTTCGAAAGACAAGTGAAGAAAGGCTTGAATTGAGTCCAAATTGGTTATGCACTCACAACATGTGGATACAAATTTGTATCCAGTCATATTAGTGTTTAATTTTAGGTGGCTTTTCCAAGCTACATTTTATATTTACAAAATCTTTGGTGATTTGAGTTAAGTTTTTAGAAGTATTCGAGTAAATAGGTAGTCGTTTTCTGTACTTTTTTAACGCAGTTTCAGTTTATACACGGTAGGACTTAAGAATATACTATCTCAGCCTCTTGATATATTGTCTGAGTGGAGTATTTGTTTGTTAAGAATGCTAAGTCCAACCCCGAAGACTTGCCGAAGTTTTTAAGTATATTTCAAAGAGGTCAATGATGGTTTTTTTTTGGCATAGTCTTTCGAATTTTTTGCATAGTACCTGCATTTTTTTCAATTCAACATTTTTCGCACCAAAAAACATTTTTCGCTTATGCAGTTTATAGAAATAGAATAGCATTAGAAACAGAATTCATAAACCGAACTGCAGTGTTTTTTATTCACAAAAATAAAAAACTTGTCCCTCAACCAAAATAAACCTCAAATCCCCCAAAGCCTGCCTATACCCTACAGCAAACTTTAGCATTTCGTTGCAATGCAAATACAACAACAACAATAATTTCAACAAAAATAACAGAGAAATAAGATGAAAAAAACAGAAAACAAAAATACAGTCTCGAAATATGTAATAAAAACCCATTTGGCTGTCGAGCTGCCATTTTAAAAATGCTTTCATCCATTTTCCATTTTCGCTGACGGGTTTTAATGAGCTCGCGATCCGGGACATTTGGGACAAATGGTTCACTGAACAACTCTTGACCAATTTATGAGTTCTGAGGTCCTGAGCGCTGAGAGTTTTGCCAAATGGTAAAAGGTATATAAATTACAGTTTCTTAATTGTTAATTTTATGGCCACATAAATACACCGAAACGGAATTGTAATTTAAGTGAAATCCATTTTTAAGCCAAAACCAAATGGTTTATTTATGATGAATTGTTGCAAGCAGCACACAATGTTTATTTAAATTTTCGGTAGCTCGTTTAATTTCATTAATTATTCAGTAGTGTGAACCTGGCCGGGCCAAGTACCTTTGGCTTGAAATGACAATAATGCAATTGAAATGCAAATAATTAATGATTAATGTTAAAATTGATTACATTAATGTGCGCTTAAATTGCAATGATTATAAATGAAATGGGGGTGGGGAAATAAAAGGAAACACAGCAACTGCTATAAACATCATTAAGAGATTTGCCAGCAAAACACTTGAATTCTTTTGCCGGGAAATATCAACTCGTCGCCTCAATTGACACTTATTATAAATGCACTTTAAGCTGCAAATGAGTTAAAGCACACAGGATCGTGCACATTTGATGGTTCGCCCCTGTAATTGTCGATTTATATCCGATTTGCAGGCTGTGACGGTTGGAAATTAGCTTGTTCAATTTTGCAGAATTAATTTTGCAATGCGCCTTAATTAAATGTCATCGTATATAATTTCCAGCCCATTTACAGTTTGCTGTCCAATTTAATAGGAATTATTATTGTTCACATATTACTTTACCTTTTTTTTTGTTGTTTTTTTGTTTGATTTTGAAATGTATAATTAAATTATTTCATATTGATTTAATGCTTTTGCACTAAAGATATCTGTTGTTCAAAGCCCACTCCACTGTATGGTATGGTTGTCTGGCTGCTGATTTTTTAATGAAACGCTAAAGCATAATTTATGAATTTTAATGAGTTGCCAAATGATGCCGAAGCGTTGATTCTCCATAATTATTAACACGGACGAGGCTTCATCGGCAACACGCGCGCTGTCTGGTCTGTCTGCGGGACCTGCAACTGGGCCTGGACTGCACATGCAAAAATTAATCCACAGAAAAGCAGGAGCTGTTGTATTTTTCTTCGTCTGTTTTTTTTTTTATACACACTTGGGCCCTATACTCTTTGGGGGTATAATAATGAAATTACTTGTATGACGTACACTTAATATACAATTTGATATGGATATCTATAAAAACCACAAAGATTTGTTCCATGAAAACCTCTGCGCTTGGCCAATTATTCACACCAGTCAATTTGTAAAAGGGGAAATTGCATATCAGAACTATGTTGTAGGATGACATTAAAGGGGAGAATTGTAAATGATTATGGTGCTTCTATGCACTGTGTTGCCAATCGGCTTGTAGCTTAACTTCGCGGAGGTTCTTACGAAGTGATTTACAAAGTAAATAGAGTTTGCCATTCTGTCAAATGACTCCGATTTCCTCGACGCAATTTCTGATGCCACCTGAAAGAGATATTGTTCAAGAGTTCTGTCTACACTCAACCGGACCAGTTGCCCAAAAGGTGCTAATGGCATTCTTGTTGTATCGTATTTGGCTGAGCTTACAGTCTGAGTCTTTGGATTGTTTGTAAATCCAATCTAAAATAGCTGGATATTTCGTTGAATACGCATATAACAGGGAAAGAATGGACAGAAATGATCTAATTAAAGCTTTCCAAATGGGATAGGGATCCATATCGCTATAGTGCATACTTCTACGAAGAGGGCTTGTGCTCCAGTCTCCTGACAAATGAAGGTTTTTGAACATTTTTTGTTACCTTTTTTTATACCCGTGCAAAGGGTATTATAATTTTGAAATATTCATTTCCGACCCCATAAACTATATATATTCTTGATCAGGGTGACGAGTCGATTGAGCTTTGTCCGTCCGTCTGTCTGTCTGTCTGTTTCTACGCAAACTAGTCTCTCAGTTTTAAAGCTATCGAACTGAAATTTTGCACAGAGTCTTCTTTTTGCTGCACACGACCGGATTGGATGACTATATCTCATAGCTCCCATAGGCACTATCGGTCGGAAAACTAGTTTTAGTATAAAAAACTTTTTTCTTTTCAATGGAAACGTCTCCATACTTTGTAATCGTAGGTTTTCTATGTTTCTTTATTATTCCACCAAGTTTTATTAAAATCGGACAATTATATGGTATAGCTGCCATACAAAAGATAGGTCTGAAAAACAGTCTTAGTTAGAAAAACTTTTTTGTTTTTAATGGTAGCATCCTGCAAATTTGTATTTGTCTGTTTCTCATGCTTTTACATAACTCTACAAGTTTTTGTCCAAATCGGTTGACTATATCATATGGCTCCCATACGAACGATCGGTCGGAAAATGGGAAAAAGAGTATTTTTTGAAAATATTTAAGCGAGCACTTGCAAGGGTATAAAAACTTCTGCACAGACGAATGATGCTTAGCTTTCTCGTTTATATTTGTGTTACTATTAACCACCTAGAGATTTTAGATTTGCCATAGGTAGGTAGGTAGGTAGTTCCGGCTGACCCCAGATGGGGTCACACATAGACCTTAGGGTCCTTAATGAGGCCGGGTGATTATTTGGGTACGTTTGTCTTAGAAGTCCAGGAGGATTTTTGTCGTTTTGGCAAATGCCAATAACTGTTTTGGGGGTCTCTTTGCCATAAACCTTCGAAAATTTGATCCTGTGGGTGGGAAAAGTTCGCATGGGATAAATTTGTATTTTCGGTGTTTTTTTTAAGAAAGGACCTGAAATAAAGTGTTTGCAACCGATTTCGGAAACACCGCGCACTAGGAAAACGCTAGTTTAGGCAGATATGAACGAGTCTCGGCTTGGGACACATAAATGGATACTTTGACACGCATACACGCGGTCGGAGTAATTGCAGGTTCAGCTAGTTGCGAGTATAGTTTGTGCAAATGTAAGTAACATACAGAAAAAGGCATCTCCGACCCTAAAAAGAATAAATATATATTCTTCATCAGCATCAACAGCCGAGGGGCTAAAGCCATGTCCATCTTTCTGTCGCTTTGGACAGACCATAAGAACGCACCAATCTTAAAGATGGTAAGAGATAGAGGTTCGACACTTATGGAACATATACCCTCAGGTAGATCAAGTTAGCTTTCCATTTTTGACACGCCCCTGCAATTTTTAAGTAATACTCATATCTCCCACCACTTATACATTCTACATATTTTAAGTAATCATCATTATTCAAAGATTAAGAAGAGGATTGGTAAAGATCGGATGAGCGGTCGTTAAGCTATGACCAAAATAAAGTCAAAATTCAAACTGAGCATACACTTTCGTTGTGGGGTTTTCCTATGCAGTTGAACTCAAATTCGATTTACTTCGTAAAAATATAATTTTTATACATTTCCTATCCCTGCTTTTTTCCCATTTTGTGTGTTCTCTTCGGTTTTATAATAGTCTTGTCTAATAATCAAGTATCTTAAGATTTTATTTTGTTAGTTTAGCAACTTTCTTGACCGTTTTCTTAGTTACCCGTCTACAATTTCCGTCAATTTTTATAATAATTTAGACTCTTATACATTGCGCTATATTTTAGACCGGTTCTGAACCATTTTTGGTTCGCCTCTGAACCGTTTGGGATCCCTGGCATAAACTGTATGTAAATTATGAATTGTAAATCATTTTTTTGGGTTATACTTACAACTCTTACAACTCCTTAACTTTAACGTTGTGAAGTTCTGTCTTCACATTTGAAAGACTAAGTGTTGGTTATAGACTAGTGCTTCAATCCCGCTTTCTAAATATATAAAATAAAAAGTTTGTAGCCTTTTCTCAGTCGTCATTCGTACAGCTACTGTAAAGTAGATAGCCAAGAAAAAACTGCTCGAAACCTTAGCTCCCATTCATCTAAAGAAAACACACCAGCACAGAGGATAAGTTCTTCCAAGTTTGAAATAAAGAAAATGCCATTCCATTCCTTTCCTTAGCAGGCTAAAGTTTATTTCTGTGTGGTTTCTCGATTAAATCTCTTCACTGGCTTTTCAGGGTATGCTAACTTCGCTGAAAAGTTCTTTGTTTTTCAATTTTAATATTTCTTTCCGCCTGTCCTGTGTGTTGGTTGGTTTGTCTGTTGACTATTGCGCTTGTAGCACACTGCACACTGGCTGTAAATTGTTTATCTTTATTATTATAATTTTCTTTTTTTTGTTCGCCCATTTTTCGTATTTTTAATTAACAGATTATGGGGATTTTTGCTTATTAAGTTCGCCTTTAAAGTAGGCATTAAATTTTTCGGAAATTTTGCAATTGATTTCCTGATCGGAAGGGCGGGATCATTAATTTAAATTAACACACAATTCACGCGCATGATGCGTGGTGGGGAGCTTGCCAAAGCCGCGGCTAATATGAGAATGCAGCCAATAAGGCCTAATTAAAGCCAATAATAATGTCGGCAGAGCAACAACAATGTAACGGGATATTGCATAATGAAATTAACTAAAATATGCCAGCGCGCTTACTTAATTAAAATGGGGTCTTTGCGTTTAAAACCAACGTGTGAATGACAACGCACACACACACACACACACACACTGGCACATGTTTGATTTTAATGCAATGCAGCTAAGCCGGCTTACCGGTCGTATGATTAATTGTAATGTGTTGCATTACATACAAAATGTGCGCTCGATGCCAAAATAATTTGTATTCTATTGAACATTTTATTGCCGCTTTAATGATATCATTTTGTTTACAGCAACCTCGATGGTAAATGTTAGCATTGACAGAAGCAGTTGGGTCAGTTGGGACTTCTTTTCTTCTAGCGAGCTATTTATACTAATCGACTATTCATATGGAAATGCCTGGATTATTATTCAATTAGAACTAAGAAATAGAATTCAAGATACCCACAAACACACACACACACACACACAACAAAATAAATGGGCGGCTGAGCAAAAGTTGCTTCGCTTCAGTGAATTTTATTAATGAACTGTGGCCAACTGTGGCAGGTAACTCGAGCTTCAGCTTCGAGTTTTGGCCACGGGAAACGAGCTAGAAATACACCTGCAAGCGTTTCATGTTCATTATTTGCCCAGGCCCGACCGCCCGCTCACATGTGTTCTTGTATCTTGTTTTGTATCTTGCGAAAGTCACAGCCTCAGCCCCAGCCCCAGTCCCAGTCCCAGTCTCAGCCACATAGTAAACGCAAATGGCCATGGGGAGCTGAGAAACTGGAGCTGGTGCTGCTGCCTGCCAGTTCATTCATAAAAATCCACTGCGCCAAATCCAGTTTTAGCCATGGCTGTAAACCAGATTTTACAAGCAGAGCTTTGGTCTCAAGTTCACAAAAACCAGGCACAGTGGTACCTGTAGGTACAAACTAAATGAAGTTTAAGTCTAAGTTTTATTGTTTTGAAATATCATCAATATCCCACTGTAAGCAAGCGGCGTCGGCGTCTTCGTTGTGTGGGCAGCAGCGGATGTTCAATAACAACAGCAACAACAACAATAACAACAGCAGCCTGAACCAAGTCGTCAAAAGCTGCCGTTGTTGAAGAGTCTTTGATCTTCAGTTTGTTGGCCATATGAACCTGTTTCCGTTCATCCACTCGCTGTGTTTATATTTCGCCCCATCCATCTATAAGTATAACTTTGAAGCTGCTCAATTTTATATTGATTGACGCTGTCGGCATAAGCGTGGGCACCCCGCTAAAGCAGCGGAGGAAGCGGAGAAAGCAGTTGGGGACAGGCAATTAATTATAATGCGAGTGTGGGTGTTAAAATGTTTGATTTTTTTTGGTGTCACACAAAACAAAAAAAAACCAAATAGGCATAACAAAAGCAGAAGCCAATCAGTTGGGCTCTTTTGTTTGCGCAAACATGAACTTTCCGGGCGGCAAACTACGCCCCCAAAATGCACGCTATCCGATTTTTAAGTACACTCTTTTAATGAGTTTAATAAATGCTTGTTTGACTTTTAGCGGTCGTAAGTTTCTCAAGTACCAAACAATTAGCAACATGCAGCCGCCACATTGCGAACGGAAGCCTTTGGCACACGCAATGAAGACGCGACAAGAAGATAGACACAAGTCGAGCACAAGTGCTCACTGGGAGGGAGTAGAAGTACATAGAAGGTGCGGCAAGTCAGGTTTCCGGCGGGGTGCGGCAAGGGGGAGAGTTTGGCCAAATGAGAGCAAGTGCGATCTGCATTTGTGGGTTTTCGTCTCAAAGAGTCGACGACTCTTTGATTGTAGGCTATAGGTATTTTCATTTTACAGGGTAGCAGAAGGGTGGCAGAACTTGCGACTCCATGGCAAAAGTAGAGCACAAAACTGAGCACAGATTTGAATCAAGCTTGAATTTTTTGATTTTGGTATGAAATTTTGTGGCTGGACTTTGTGAACCAAAAATTATAATGTCAAAAGTACCTTAAGAATGAAAATTTTTTAATAAGTATACAATTTTTGTTTCCGAATTTCTTGTTTCAACCATTTTTATACTGTTTTTCTTGATCCAATAACTTTCGATGTTAAAAGAACTGTAAGAATAACAATCAACATCAAAGTTCTTGTTGCAAGTATGATTATTGATCCCCATATATACCTAGATTCTTCAACTTTTTGATCTAATATTGAATTTCTGGCTCTAAGTATGATTTGTGGATAACTTAAGTTCTTTGATCGAAGTGTTTTGGCTGTCAAAGATATGGTAAGAACTAAAATTCTTAATGCAAGAACAAATTTCTTGAGACAACTATGAATTTGTTTCCATATTTAGATGACAAAATAACTTACAGATAGAAAATGTTTGATCCAAGATCGTATTTCTTGAATTTAGTATTAAATTTTGTTACCGAACTTATTTTTTTGAGTTCAAGAGTGAAGATGTATATTGATTCAAGTAGAAGTTATTGAATATTCTTAATTCTAGATTGAATTTCTGAAACTAAGTATGCATTTTTGTTACCGAATTTCTAGATTTAAAAGCAAATAAATTGATTTAAGTATGAATTTTGAAAAATTCTTAATTCTAGAGTGAAATTCTTGAATTAAGTATGAGCTCCTGTTACCGTATTTCTAGGTTAAAAAGCTAATATTTTGTATCAGGTATGAATTTTTGGAAAATAATTGACTCTAGAGTGAATTTCTTGAATTAAGTCTGTATTTGGACTTGATTTTTTGACTCTTCAACTGAATTTCCTGACTAAAAAGTGTTCAACTTCAAAAATACGCAAATTCTAGATCCAACAGCGATTTAGGAACTGGATTTCTACAACTCTGGGTTCCAAATGCTTTACTCTCCAAGTGTAAGCTACTTTCCTTCACTCTCCAACCCTCTTAAGACCAAATCGGGGACGAAATTCTGAACAATTCAAGAATGCTAACAATTTTTGTTCACTCCAAGCTGCATTATGCATCAATTTTAGGATATCCACAGGGTCGTTACCATCGCCGCTTCCTTCATTGTCATGCTTCATTCTTTACCTGCTTTTGTTTTGATTTTAATTTAGTTCACACAATTCATTTGAGCTTGGCCTAGGAGTTGACTTTCAGCTGAGCGAATGAGTTGACGGGATGGGAATGACTGGCTCAAGATTCTCACATAAATTATGTGCGAGCCCAAGTGTGACCAATAAACCAACTGTCCAAGACCAAGGGTCGTTCTTTTTTTCCTGTCTTTCTTTTTGCTTTTTTGCAATAAAATATGCCTGGTAAAATCTTGAAGACGCCAACCGCAAAATGCGAACCCTTTTTTTCTCTCCTACCAACTTAATTTCAAGTTAAATATTAGAAATTACCTCACGTTCAGAAAAAGGGGATCCAAACATACAACATAACTTTTAAGTCATGCAAAGTTTGTGCCGGAGGCAAATGTGCCTGCAAATGTCTTTTCAATTGGCAATCGAGTGGCAGGCGCAAAAAAGTTGCGGTAATATCGTTTTCAGTGTGTGTGTGTGTGTGTGTGTGCGTGCGTGAGTGTGTTCCTTGATGCGGTCCTTAAGCAGGCGTAATCCTGTCAAAGTGTTATCGCTAACCCCATACGAGTATTGCTCCTCCTGCATGCAAATTCCTGTTCCGCCTGATTTCCTTTACTTACATTCTGCTGACTTTGCTCACGAGTTTTATGCTTAAATAAAAATATATCTTCACTTAACACTTTCTGCTGTTGTTGCTGTTGCACCTTTTCCAAGCTGTTTTTTCATGACTTTTGTATCGAACAAGTCATCAGCTGGCGGGAGTCAAATGGCAACGCTTGTCGCCATAAACTTGTACAAATATGCAGGCCCAGAACGTGCGCCTTCGCCATCCATCCACCTTGGGCCACGTTTGCATTGACACGTACGTGTGTGTGTGTGTGTTTGTGTGGGCACACCTACACCTTGGTTTTCGGTTGTGGCTATGGTCGAAAGGGAGTTGTCGAGGGTCTCAATGGGCGGCATCCGCTGCTGCTGCGCTTTTTGTTTGATCTGCGGTGGCCTCTTCTGATGCTTTGGCGGCTTCCAATAGTGGTCTGTGGTCTGATTGAGAGATTGTCTTGGATAACATTGGCATGTGGTTGGATTATACATAGAGAACATGTGCATATATATATAGCTATTTGTATGCCGAAAATTATGGTTGTTTAATGTTGAAGGATAACTGTTAGAGCAGCTGGGCAAACGAGCCCACGGGAGTGTTTTGTGTTGTTTTTGGAGTACGAGGGCGGACTAATAAGTTGCTTACTAAAGCTACGAAATTCCGCTAACAGTTATCCAGCTTTAGCTTTAATCTACCGAAGACCTTAGGTGCGGCAGTTAGCTGGGGATAACGAAATCTCACTTTGGATAGGTGATAGATGGTAGTGAGATCTTGGAGGGAGGATTAATTTAAGTCAGGGAATGGTCAAAGCTAAGGAAATTTTCTTTATGTTCAATATTGGAAATATTATCTAAGAACATCTAGACCAGAGCTCGGCAATGAGAGCAGAACTGGTGCCACTGGCAACTGAGAAATATAGATGGTTTTTTCCTTGTATAATATACTTGGCCTGACATTGACAACTTTAGTTCTGCCGAACTCTCTGCTCCCATTGCCGACCCCTGATTTAGACAAATTATATGGTGCTACTCCAACTCTAAGAGATTCATAGAAATAAGTTAAAGGGTTTTGTTTAGGTAGGGCCCAAAACATTATTTCCTGACCTCGTAGAGTAAAAAACCAAACCCAAAGTAAGTTATTTTTAGGCCACTTAGTCCAAGTGTAGGCCACTTCGAATACCATAAAGCAGAAGTGCCCACTGCCTATGCGCTAACAGTTCAATTGTTTGTGAACCACTTGTTTTTCTTAGTACTGATAACATAACGTGCTCTTTGCTTACACATTTGTATGCAAACTTTGATGATAATTCTTGTAGCATAAGAATGAATATGTTATAAATATATCCAATTATCCTCCAAAATCGAATTCCTTCAATTTTCCCCATGTAAAAAGTAGCTCTCTAAAAACTTTAGTAAGGAATTCAGTCAGATACTTTCAAGAGGTCGAATAGAAAGAGTTTTGAGTCTTCTTCTACTAAATGCTTGGGCTGTGGCCTAGAAGATGGAGTTGTGTTTCATTGACCCATTGCTGTTCCGACAAGAAGTAAGATGACTCCTCTTAGAAATATAAATTCTTTGGTTTTACACTCTTCTTCATTCTTTTTCTCTTGGATATTTTCCAAATATCCTACAACTTTTCTTAGATTTAAGCGAATCTTTATGTAAGAGGATTCTGTTCTAGATCAGGAATTCCCAAGTTATTGGGGAGGTTCGGATAAGGGACCTTCCTTTATTACAACTTTCAAAAACTCTCACACTTTAATACAATCGCTTAGCTTTTTGGCCGGACCCAACTTAAACTTGTTGGCATTTATTTGTGTCATAAAAAATCAATGACTGCATTTAAATGATCAAAATCAATATTATCCATCTACCCCAGCTTAACTTCAAATAGCTTTGGCTCCCCCCCCCCCCACATCGCAATTTCCATATTCAGCATAATCCCCACTTAAAGCCCATCCACTATTCAGCTCCTCCCATAATACTTTAATCCTTTAAAGCAGCTGCAATTGTAAACTTTTTTGCTGGCCGGCCCGCAATTGGCGTTGTCCTACGAACGTTGGGGTCTGTTTTTTTGGGGGGGCAGTTTCCCACCGGACAGCTGCCAATTGTTCAATTATTGCACAGTGGCTCACTGGCTGGTTGACTGCTGTCGCAGCAGAAATTCACAAAAATAAAACAACAGGAGGAGGAGGAGGAGAAGAGGACTTTAACTATCATTTAATCATAAAAAATGCAAGCGCCCATAGAATAATCCCCATGCGTCAATTGTCTACTCCCGGACACCCAGCCAACTCTCCTCCCTGGTTGCTGTTAATTGCATATCAATGCAGCATCAGCAACCAGGCGATGGGTGGATTGGGCTGGGTGGAGGTAGTAGTTCATCAGAGTGTCATTGACATCCATGTCCGTTGGTGGTTGCCGCCTGCTGATAGTTGTAGCCACGAACGGCAATTAAACTGATAGACTTTTAACGCATTTTGCGATTTTAATTATTAACTTGGCATATCGATAAGCCAGGGAGCCAACTCGTACTGCATGGCTTCATTCCGTTTCTGGCTGGGCATGATGAATGCCTTTTTAATGACATCAACATATGCTGGAGAAGATGGGTGGGTGGACAGGCAAGGGTTGTTGTTTGCACACAGTGATGTGAGTCAGTGTTGTGCAAATGGAGATGATGCGGTAGCTGGGTCCTTCGAGCCGGATCTTAAGTTGAACTTTTAAAAAGCAGAGTTTTTCACTGATTAACATTTTAAATCAGTGTCAGGTAGTTAAGCAGACAGAAATTGGCCAACTTTGCCCCACTGTGCCCACCCAGTGTGTGGCCACATATGCGACCTGCCAACTACTTACTTTGACTGACTCTCCTGCTGTTCAGTTCTAGCTTTGTCATGATGGCGCGCGCACACTCGTCTTTATTTAATGTTTGCAATTTGGCAAATTTATTATGCAAGGATTTGATTCACTTGTGTCCCTCGTCCTCTCCGCCACCTATCAATGTGTCATTTATTGCATTTATTCCCCACTCTCCCGCCTCCCTGCGTTCACTGCAATCGCCATCCTTTTTGCTCAGTGCAGCTGCCACTGGCTGACAGTGATTGCAATTTTAATTTACAATAAAACTCATTACCAGTGATTGCTGTTTACTGTTAGGCGGAGGCAGACAGCCGTTAGGGTCCCAACAACTAAATGTGCCAAGTGCCGGCCACCCCCAGCCACCACCACCACCCCCCCCCGTTCTGAGTGCATAAACGTGTCAGTGTATTACGAGTTCATTTACTTCAGGCACTTGCGAATCTAGTCCTATCCATCTCCTACCCACTCGTCAACTCACATCTAATGTCGCATCTGTTTTGCCATGTGTTGACTTTGGCAGGCATTATCATTAGCATTAGACCACCTTAAGTTGTAATGCCAAAATGTTGTTGGCCAACAAACAGGCAGGCAGGCAGGCAAGCAAGCAGGCAGTGCTTGCAATTTACCACCTGCCTGGTGGAGCAATTACAATCAATATTGGTTTAGCAATTGCCGAAAATGTGTTTGACAATTAAATTATGTTTAAGCGCAAATTGAAATGGATAGAGCGGAACTCAGTTCTGGTGGCGGAGTGGGGGGTATGAAGTGCAGTGCACATTTTTCGAGTAGTACGCGAGCAATTACAACATTACGGAAACGATTAGTGTTCTAAATTAATTAAATGCTGCAAAAACTGTGCCAACCTCGATTCAAGCATCAATTGGCAGACCGCAAACACGGTTAGAGATACAGGTTCCATATGTATGGAAAATTAGCTAAGTGCTAAGAAGAAAGAGGTGCTAAGTTTCATCCCAAGTCCAGAAGAGGTTACGTAAAAACGAGAAAGCTAAGCTAACTTCGTCTGTGCCTAAGTTTTTATACCCTTGCAAGTGCTCGCTTCAATATTTTAAAAAAATACTCTTTTTCCCATTTTCCGACCGATCGTTCGTATGGGAGCTATATGATATAGTTATCCGATTTGGCCAAAAATTTATAAAATTATGTGAAAGCATGTGAAACAAACAAGTACAAAATTGCAGGATGCTACCATTAAAAACAAAAAAGTTTTTCTAACTAAGACTGTTTTTCAGACCAATCTTTTGTATGGCAGCTATGTCATATAGCTGTCCGATTTTGATAAAACTTAGTAGAATTATAAAAAAGCATAGAAAACCTACGATTGCAAAGTTTGGAGACGTTTCCATTGAAAAGAAAAAAGTTTTTCTCACCAAAACTAGTATTCAGACCGATTGATCCTATGGGAGCTATAAGATATAGTCATCCGATCCGGTCGGTTCCGACATATTAGTAGTGTGCAGCAAAAAGAAGACTCTGTGCAAAATTTCAGCTCGATAGCTTTAAAACTGAGAGACTAGACGGACAAAGCTCAATCGACTCAGCTCGTCACCCTGATCAAGAATATATATAGTTTATGGGGTCGGAAATCAATATTTCTATGCGTAGCAAACTTTTGCAAGGGAATAAAAATATTTAAAACTATTTATCTGTTGTTTTCAGATGCTCTAAAACTATTTGTAATACTTAGCCAAAAAAGTAGAGTGAAATGCTAGTTGTATAGAATGATACACCTGACATTTCCTATATATTTTTTATATATCATAGCAAAATGACATTATAAAATATCAATTTGATCTTAAAATATTGATTTTGTATGCTTGAAAATATTATAAGACAGTGGCGTACGGCAGATGTTTCCAAGGGGAGGGTTAAACCTTGGTTTCGAGCTTGCAGCAAGTCTCTCCAATATATGGGTATCTGAACAGATACTAATAATGCCACATCTATGGCCAAATATAGCTCTATACTTTGATTATTCAAAACTCCTCCTTTATTTGAGCGCAGCTCATCATTTCATTAACGACTAGAGTGCATTCAATTATTTTCATTATATTTTTGCTGACTTTTCGTCAACTTTTACACCAGTGCGTTAAATTGTATCAGCTCTTTATGCAAGAGTTATTTTAAACCTGATTTGTTGAATAAATATTATTGCTTATACATCTCTTCAATACTTATTCACAGTGAGGCTAAAAGATTTATAGCTCAATGTGCACAAATACCAATTTTCTATGAGCAGTCTGAATGGTTTGCTTAATTTACACCACAGGAACCATAGATTTGAAGGAGATAAGAACAAAAAACTTGTCTTTTATATATATTAGTACCAAGTTTCTTGACCAATTCACCCAAAACTCCCACCGCTGTGTATTCTTCCAATTATAGTTTTCATATACGCATTGCATTTTGAAATGGTAATTAATATACTGCAACTGCAATTCAATAAACGAACTAAGTATATACTTAAACAAGATTAAACTAATAGAATTTTGCCATTATAATTGATTGATTTCAATTGTAATATTAATAACAAAAATATGTTTAGTTTTAGTCAATATACATTAGCAAAATGTTTATCATTTTAAGCCATTTTGTGCAATTCGAAACAACAATTCACATATTAAGTAAATATGCTGAAAAGCGTAACAAAATGTATTATTGGCCCCAGTTGAAACTAAACTCGAACTGTGCCTGGACGGTCGTAAGACTATCCCAAAATGGTCATTGCAGGGTAGCCATAAAAAAGATGAAGCGATTTGCAGGCCGTGTTGTAATTGCGAGACGCGAGAAGAAGCTACATAAAGTACATAAACTTTTGCCTATACATACACACATACACAAAAGAGAGCGTCAAGTGCTGCAGATACAGATACGGAAAATGTTTGCCTTACCGCAAAAGCAAACTGACGAACTGACAACCAGGGTCTGTCGGGGAGGCAAGAAGGCAACTGGGTCTGGGGGTATCAACGAACGAATGAGTGAGTGAGCGAGTGTCTTGGGAATCGTCACAGGCCTGAGAATAATTAATTCCCACGAATTAATGTGCACGGCAGCAACAGCAGCAGCAGCAGCAACAGCAACAGCAGCAACAACAACAAGGTGTCGTTGTCTGGAGCAGCAGAAGGAAGCGGCTGTATCTCAATCTTCTTCGCTACAAGTTGAAGCTTAAGTTACTTTGCCTTTGCCACGGCAAGACGAAATTAATATCTGTTGCTGCAGCCGCTTTTTGGCATCGCTTTACCTGCCGCCACAGTTGCTACAAATTACACGCAGCTTGAGAAACAGCCAAAGTCCTTGTCCCTCCCCTACATCCATCTCCATCCCTCCTTTTACTTGAATGTATTTAGTCACCTTAATGAATTCTACACATGATGTACTGGGAATTTTGCGACAAAAGCCTGCACACAGATTTGCCAGCGCAAATTTGCACGGCAAAGAAAGTTTCCACAAGTGCCTACAATCCTCCCCCAATCCCCCACTTTCCCACAACACTCCATCAACCCAGTTAGGGATACTTTATAATTTTATGCGCAATGTTCTTGTTGTGTGTTCCGGGAGGGGGGTTTTTTTTTTTTTTTTTGGTTTTTGATGATGGCCCAGAATAGGAATCACTGGAAACTGGTGAACTAACATTCGACAGATGAATAATTAAGTGTGATTTTAGGTATTCTTTGTCAAGAAGTTAAAAATTTTTATACTCTGTACCGTAGGTACATAGAGTATTATAAGTTTGTGCAAAAGTATGTAACATAAAGAAGGAAGCATCTCCGACACCATAAAGTATATATATTCTTGATCACCATCAACAGCCGAGTCGATGTAGCCATGTCCGTCTGTCCGTCCGTCCGTCCGTCCGTCTGTCCGTCTGTCTGTCCGTATGAACGCACAGATCTCAGAGATGGTAAGAGATAGAAGTTTGGCATGTATGGGACATATGCTTCTTATGTCTGCAGGCAGATCAAGTTTATTTTCAATTTTGGCCACGCCCCCTCCCGCCCCCGCAATATGGAAAAAGCGTCATATCTCCCACAGTTTTGAAGATAGATAGCTTGTTCCTTCTGGACATATTTAGTTATTAGGATAACTTATCGATCCGCCAAAGAAATGAAGAAGATCAGATGAACGGTTTTCGAGTTATGCTCAAAAGACAAATTTTCTTGGTACAGAGTATGTTATAGTCGGGCTTGACCGACTTTTTTTCTTGTTTAAAGTAGAAGGCAGTGAAACGAGTGATAAAGAGCATGTTAAAAGGAAGATTAGGCGGAATTCACATCGAAGTAGACTTAAAGAAGAATCCTAATCTAACCTAACCTAATTTAATTCTTGTTAGGTCCCAACATGACCTAGCCTAACCTAACCTAACCTAACCTAACCTAACCTAAACTAACCTAACCTAACCTAACCTAACCTAACCTAACCTAACCTAACCTAACCTAACCTAAACTAACCTAACCTAACCTAACTTAACCTAAACTAACCTAACCTAAACTAACCTAACCTAACCTATCCTAACCTAACCTAACCTAACTTAACCTAACCTAACCTAACCTAACCTAACCTAACCTAACCTAACCTAATCTAACCTAACCTAACCTAACCTAACCTAACCTAACCTAACCTAACCTAACCTAACCTAACCTAACCTAATCTAACCTAACCTTGCCTAACCTAACCATTGAAGAACAGGTTTTACTGAGTAGTTTTTGGATTCTTTCCAAGCGATCCTTCTACTTGATGAATTAGCTGCAAAGATTTGTCAATGATCAAATAAGCTCTTAACCAAGGTGCGCTCCAAACCTTGGGTTCAATGGACTTCCGAATCACACATTCCACAGAACTTTCCACAGGTTTTCCAGATTTCTAATCAGATTTTATTCATTAATTTCTTGGCACATTTTTCCTCTTGTAATTTTACCTAATCTTTTCCCACTTATCCCCACAGTCACAACATTTCCTCGATTTCTGTCACTGTTTAGTCCATCTCCAACTCCTTGGCAAAGCAAGTCCTCTTTATGGTGTTTTTTCCTTCAGCTGTTCTTGAGCTATATTAAATAATTATAATTTTAATTAAAATAGATTAAAGCCGAGTTGTGTGCTCGAGCGCCTTGTGAGGTGATTAAGTAAAAAAGGCAGACTGCCAGCCAGGAGCAGGATGTGGAGGGAGCAGGGAGCGTCAGCAGGTAAGCCATTGCCATACAGAAGGCGGCGGATAAAAAAACACAAATCACTTCAAGTTGTTGATGTTGCTGCTGTTGAGATTATGACGATGATGAAAAGCGCGAGTTTTCCTTTCTGCCACACAAAAGTGGAAGGAATAAAGCCAACAACAGCAGCAGCAGCAGCAGCAGCAACAACAACAACACCGGCAGGCAGGAAGGAGTATTCTTTCGAGGCATTCGCGGGTCTTACAAAGTGAAAAACTTTGGCGTTGATGAGTGCACAGCAAATTCGGTGGCTGCTTTGGTGGCCAACCATATAGAATTTTAAATATGTTATTTTATATGCGTTCAATTAAAATTAGAATAGACTTAAGAATTCTATTTAAAATGTGCACCAGCGGTATAATCCTCTCGCCCCACTGGGAAAAGTAATATACGCTTAAGGGATAAAGAGCGAATTGGTTTCCAAAGTTTGAGCAGATTAAGGATCAAACTTCAATTGCAATTAGGATTATTTTTGGGCCCAGATTTAATCGTGAAATCTGAGCTCATCCCTTTCGAAGGTCAACAAAAACCAAACAAAACTACTGGATACTTTTTCAAGTGCACAAACAAAATACTTCCGCTCCAGAAAATCGAGGGACAGTCGTCCTGCCATTCGATAGCAACCCAGAAACAAAAAAAAATGTTGACTAATTAATGTCAACCCAGGCCAAGGCAATCCGATATGTTTAGTTTTAGGATACAAAGGCGGGCACTTGAAACGGGCCACCGTATCACAGATTATGTGTTGATATTTGTATTTCAAACTAATGTCCGGACTCATAAATAAAAGGCGTCTCGTGTGTTTTGTTTTGGGACAGCAGCAGCAGGCGACACCTTTGGCTGCAGCTTCAATTAGTTGTCAGCGACGGAGACGAAGCTGCACTCAGAGCCAACCATGTGGCACAGTCTTGGGTTGTGTTTTATTTTTAACCGCACATTCCTCAACATGCCCGCTGGGTCTCTGTATCCCTCTGTGTGTGTTCGTTTTTTTTTTCGTATACATGTATGTGTGCTTATGCCTCCTGCCACTGCCCTTGCCTTGACTTTGTCTGAAGATATTTTCATGACCTTTGCGGGGGTTTTTCCTTTTGCCTTTGTTAAATCATTTATTGATGCCGCTACAGATTGGCTTTGGCTTTTGCTTTGTTGTCCCTTTGGGGCATATCTTTTCTGTTATAAAAATACATATGATTCTGTTTCAATTAGCTGCCCCCAACTCTGCCATGTTCTCCTTTCTTTTTTTTTGGGTTTTGTTTTTGTTTTTGGTCTGTCGTCGTTCAAGCATGGCTTATTATTATTATATGTGGAAATTGTTTGATGTGCTGTTAAGTAGCCATAAAAATTTGAAAAATGAGCCCATTTAGTACATTAGCTGCCAGTGCCTGGTGACTTTCATTTGCATGAACAACAGCCTGCTGGATCCTGTTGACAGCTTTACATACATATCTATTTGGGTGGGACGAGTACCCCTGTGTTGCCAACTAATGAGCTTTTGGCTAGCTCCTCTTACAATGGCCGACTGACAGGCCAGAGATATGATGTGTGGATCCAGTTACAAGTTAACTGGATGTATATACATGTTATTTTAAACTTCTATAGCAAATAAATCTATTTTAGTGCCGGCCAGTGAAAAATGTCTCATTTTGAGTTGGCAAGAAACGCATGCCATCGTCTGTTGATGCTAAGCATGAGTTATATACTATGGTTACAGCATTGGATACCGCATATTTTGAAGGAAAACAATCTGTTTTTCAAACGAAACATGGATCAATGCAAAGATGTTCACCAAATGGATAAAAATAGAAATGCTTGCCCTTTTGCCTTTCATTTGATTCAATCTCTTCAAAATGTATTAAATGGTGGTCGATTCTGCTGGGTTTCAGTGGATAAGGACGAGAAGTTGTACTAGTGTGGAAGTCGGTCAATATAATCAATATATAATTGATAAATGTTTATTTCAAGGCTTTAGACCTCTGGAATTATGGAGAATGTTGATTGACAAGTCGAAATCAGCTACTATTATTGAGTTTCAGTTTTTGGTTTGAGTCTGAGTTCATGGATCTGGCGATCGGTAAGGCAACAGCTCAGTTAGCAGAACTGGTTCGGTTCAGTGATTCACTCAGATTTTGAACCGACGCGCCGGTTTGGTTCATCAAATGGTTTTTGGAACTATCTAAGCCGCGGTATCGGTTTGGTTCGGTGCTGTGATTCAATCTTAATTTATTATATTTCTTATTAAGGCCTGTTTCCGCCCTGTAAATTGCTAATAGGATGACCTATGAAGTTGATCTGTGATATCAGTTTACAAACTCGTTTAGAAATCGTTTAAAAATCTTTAAAATTCTCTTAGGTCCAGAAACCAGTGATTTGACATTTTGACAGCTAGTCTTAAGCTTTCCTTGGTTCTCAAAGAGCAAGTAGTTTTGATTGGATATGATTTTAAAATGAACTTGTTACGCGCGAAATAGCAGCCCACCTCCTGCTCAACCGAACAAGAGACGCAGCCGCCAATGAGCGACACGAAAATCGGAAGTAGAAGTCTGTTATAATGTTAACTGAGGCCCAAAAAAGTTACAACAAAAGTTTTTAAAGCAGGAAGCGAATGTACCAAGTTGATTATTCGTTGGAGTTTATTGTAGTCAACACAGAGGACACGAATTGGATCATGCTACGCATCGTAATACAATGTTTCAGAGATAAAGTTATGATACATTTTACTAGAAACATTGAGGCTGCACCGGTGCGGCATTAACGAATCTCCTAACACTTCGTAGCGAAGACTTGCCACCAGACCAACCCTCAGCCAAGTACTTGCCTAACGGTAAGACCTTGCTTAACCAGTCGTTAGTGTGGTGATGGCTACACAATATACTTCATGTATTAGACTACTGTGATGCATTACCAGTCGTCACTGACGGGTTAACTCTTAGTGATGCATAAGGTCGTTAGGCCTGGTAGAATCTTAACACCAGCAGAACTATGGGGTTGCTTATATTATATTGGAAAACACTTTAAAGATCTATTAAATCTGTGTAGAGCAGTATTCTTAGTTAAACAAGACTATATCGACTCGGCTGTTGATGCTGATCAAGAATATATATAGTTGATGAGGTCGGAGATGCTACCTTCTGCCTGTTACATACATTTGCACGACTTTAGGATACCCTTTTTATACTCTACGCTAAAATAAGTCGAACTTTTAATATAAACAAGTAAGAAAGTCGGTCAAGCCCGACTATTACATACTCTGTACCAAGAATCAGCATAAATTTTGATGCTGCAGTAGCAGCGAACAGTCTTTTGATCATAACTCGAAAACCGTTCATCCGATCTTCTTCATTCCTTTGGCGGATCGATAAGTTATCCTGCTAACTAAATATGTCCAGAAGGAACAAGCCGTCTATCTTCAAAACTGTGGGAGATATGACGTTTTTTCTATATTGCGGGGGCGGGAGGGGGCGTGGCCAAAATTGAAAATAAACTTGATCTGCCTGCAGACATAAGAAGCATATGTCCCATACATGTCAAACCTCTATCTGTTACCATCTCTGAGATCTGTGCGTTCATACGGACAGACAGACGGACGGACAGACGGACATGGCTATATCGACTCGGCTGTTGATGCTGATCAAGAATATATATACTTTATGGGGTCGGAGATGCTTCCTTCTGGATGATACATACTTTTGCACAAACTTATAATACTCTATGTACCTACGGTACAGAGTATAATTATACGCTCAGCATAAATTTTGATGCTGCAGTAGCAGCGAACAGTCTTTTAATCATAACTCGAAAACCGTTCATCCGATCTTCTTCATTCCTTTTGCGGATCGATAAGTTATCCTGCTAACTAAATATGTCCAGAAGGAACAAGCCATCTATCTTCAAAACTGTGGGAGATATGACGGTAGGGGGCGTGGCCAAAATTGAAAATAACCTTGATCTGCCTGCAGACATAAGAAGCATATGTCCCATACATGTCAAACCTCTATCTGTTACCATCTCTGAGATTTGTGCGTTCATACGGATCAAGAATATATATACTTTATAGGGTCGGAGATGATTCCTTATCGATGTTACATACTTTTGCACAAACTTATAATACTCTGTGTACCTACGGTACAGAGTATAAAAAGATGTTTAATTGCAGCTGGTCACACTTAAAGTAGCCAAAACGATCTCTAATCTTCAGCTTTATCTCCCATTTCTTCCTGCTCTGCCGCCGCCACGACTTTAGTTGAGCTCACTCCACCCCCTCCCCCTTGCTGCATTGCGCAAGCATTGTACTATGTATGCAAAAGTACGTCTCTTTTGTGCTTCCCCTTTCCGTTTCAGGCTAATGTCTCAGGCTTTGCGTTGTTCTTTTCCATTCTCCTTTGCTTTCATTTATTTTTTGCCACTTCACATTGCATTATTTATGTGTAGAATTTTTGTTAATAATTCCTAGCAGCAGCAGCAGCAGCTTGTAAAAAATATAATTTCCCTTTTTTTTCTCTTCTTTTTAGACTATTAAGTTGATGATTTTAATGAGTGAATAATGTGTATGCCTACAGACTAAGCGACGAAGGGGCAGGCAATGCGAGAAACGCCAACAGTTTTTCTGCTTTAATTTTTTAATAACTTCTTGGGGTCACCCCGCGCGCACACATGTGTGGGGGGAGGTTGGAGATTTTCCCAATTCAAGTGGAGCATTAAAAATTTGTCATTTTGGAAATTACCTAACCGCCTTTGTGTGTGTGTGTGCATTCAAAATGTTTCAAATGCCCGACCACTTGAAAGGCGACCAAATTGGTCTCTGAGAACTGTTTGTTATCTATTTGCGGTTGGACTTCTGACAGATGTGCGGTGGGAGGCGTTCAAGTAGCTGCATTGGGGGTGCTGGTGTGACAATTTTTATGGCCTGTGCTGATGTTTTGACCCAGTAATTTAATGATGCTAAATGGCGTGGCAGTTGATTGCCGGAACAGGCGGGGGAGCTGGGTGTGAGAAAAGCTCCGGCTCAAGCTCAACTAAAACCCTTTCCATCTCCGGCACAAGGCGAAAGGAAGTCATCCATTCTGAGTGCAGTTTTCAATATCACTTTCCAGCGACAACTTCCTGTGTGCGGCGGCATCTACTCAACTGTTGGCACTTTGCATACAAATGTGCTACCAGCCGGGCCAAAAACTTATCGCAACATTTTAATAACTGGCGGCAACAGTAGCCACTGCCTGGGAGTTGGGGAGAGGAGTCGCAGTCAGCTTTCATTAATTACCAAGAAAAGCGAGTTTTTTTCAGCCGCAGTCTATATATAAGTATTTTCCTTCAACAGGTCTGATCCGGTCCGGTCCGGCCCGGCCCTAACTGGGCACCTTCTTCTGCTGGTGCCTCGTTTATCTAGCGTCCACATCACGCTACATGCGCGTAATTTTATGAATGAAGTGCTCGCTGCCGGCCATGATTTCAGAATCGTACTCTCCAGATACAACCGAACTGGTCAGGCGGGTACTTAATTGCACTGGCACCTCTTTTTTTCGCAGGCAACTGGCCACAGTTTGTCAGTCGGGTTAACAAATTGCGCTAAAAGTAGCAACCGGTTTGCTGCACATCTGTGCTCGATTCTCATTCTCCATGCTCCTCTGTGGGCACTTGTTGCATCCAACAGCAGTTGTGCCTGACGACCAGGAGAAGAGACTAGCGACGCGCTTATTAAATATGATTATGCGTTCGATTGCAAGACTTGGTCTTTGGTCACAGGAAGTGGAGCTGCGCCAGGCGTCGTCACATTGGCGGCCAACCCTAGTTGCCTCCAGCTCTCCCCCCCCCCCCCCCCCCCCGCCTAGTCTCCTCAATGACGGCTGCCAACTTGCTGCCCACTTTTAATGAAGTTTTCCTGCCTGCCTTTGGCTTTTCTATCGCTTGTTATACACTGCGTTTAGAAAAGGACCAAGTGATTTTCGTGGAAAACTAGAAATTAATACCCATAGTTAGGGCTAGGATTAAGGGAACCAAAGGCACTGCTGCCAGCACAGAGATGAGTGAAGTTTTGGCATGGACCCACGACTTTACATTTGTGTGCTTGCGATCAGAGCATTAGAAGTTCGTCTTCATCAGTTAGATTCCCACTCTCGAAGCTCTCTCTCTCTCCTTTCTATTTGTCGCTCTGGCAAAAGTTGACGGGTAAAATAAAAATCCATTGCCCGTTCAAATGTTTTAATTAAAATTTAATGAATTCAGTGTATTTAATTATGCGTTGTTGCTGTTGTTGTTGCTGCCGATGCTAGGATGCTGTTGGCACTCGGCATTCGCGGCACTTGAAAGTATGTTGAAAATTAATTTTAATTGTTTTGTGTTGTTGCTGGTTTGGCTTGCCAACACTCGGCCATGAGTGTTGGCCATCCAGGCAATGATAAAACGTATCTAAAACCAAAACGAAAACCGTAAAACCAAAAAATATCAATAATATTGCAATTGCAGTGACAGGCGGCCGACAACATGGCAATTAAAATTACATTTATTAGATTTTGATTCGATCATTGAAAATGGCTACTTTAATTAACTGAGTCAGCGCATAAACAAATACTCAATTTAACAAAAATAATAAGCAAAGCGAAAATGTCATGGTAATTAAATGAAATAAATATGCAAAGTGTAAAAAAGTATATTGAATTGACAATCAAACAAATTGTGGAAAATGGTATAAACAGTATTTCCCCTTTTTTCGCTTTTCAGCTTTCCTTCGGGCGGTGAAAGCCAGCCATATGTAAGTTCATAATCCGTTAATCCATTGTCCATCATAAATTAAGAAATATGCATTATTAAATTCAGCCATTAATTAAACACCGAGCGCTGATGCTATTAATTAATAAAAGTTTCCTCAAAAACCACAAACAAAAAAGGCCGCCAAACGAAAACAATTAGGCAGCATTTAAGGTGCAAGCCGATACACGCCCACTTCAAGAAAGCGCCTCCAGTCACACACAAGCGGAGTGAATGAATGATGAATGAAAACAAAAGCACTGATTGATGACAGTGGACACAATTTAATGGGATATGACTATTAACTGCATTTTTTTTGTTTATAGAGCTACAATTAAAGAGGTATGTAAATTAGGGGAAAACTGAATGCAGAAATCAGATTTGAGTTGGGTGAAAGAATGCAATTAAGTCATAAATATATCTAGATAAGGTGCAAGTTTTTTGGAATTTTCTTGCACCTAGCTAAAGGTTTTAAAGCCAGGTTTATCCATCTTCATAGAGGGGTTTCCTCGAAAAATCAGCTTATTCTAGAGACAATCAAAAGATTCTCTCGAGTAGGGCTGCCTTTACACATCTAGCTTATATGTTAGATTTAAATGTAAAGATTATCAAGTCTCATGTGTCCAATAGTGTAAAGGCAGCTTATGTAGAACAGTTCTTTAGGACATGGCTATATCGACCCGACTGTTGACACTGTATACTTGAATATATATATATATGCACTTTATGGGGTCGGCGATGTTTTCTTCTGGCTGTTACCTACTTTTGCACAAACTAAATATACTCTGTGTGCCCTTTTGGAGTATAAATAGTACAAATTATAAGAGTTTAACCTTCTGTATATATATTTGGGGTTAAAAAGAATATATTATACGTTGCATACCTTAAGGCGATTCCCAAAAGGACACAACATTTGCTTTACATAATGTTAAGTTAACATTTATGTAGTTAACATAGGGAATGCTATTGAAAATAAGAGAAAACTTGAAAATTAGTCATGTGTATTCTCAAAATGTGATTTATTTAAGTTAACATTTATGCTCTATTAGTTACCATAGGGAATGCTATAGAAAACCAAAGAAAACTTGAAAATTAGTCATGTATATTTTCAAAATATGATTTATTGGAAGACGATATCAAAAATCTCGAATCTCTAATGATTTGAAAATAAGTCAAAACAGATGAAAAAAGTGGAAATTTTCTTCAATAAGAAACGTGGTTGGGGTACCATTATTACATACTTTACTTTGCATAAATTACGGCGATTCCCAAAAGGAACACATCATCTGCTGTACATAATGTTAAGTTAACATTTATGTAAATGCACTATTAATTAACATAGAGAATGCTATTGAAAACACTTGATTTCCTGGCCTACCCCATATTTGGAAGATCATTTAAACAAAAATCATTTGAATGTGCCTTTCTCGAGCACTTTTGATAATTCAAAACAGACAATTATTTTGTGCTACTTAAAGAAGAATTGAAACTGACTCATTTATATTCTCAATATGTGATTTATTGGAAGACAACTCCAAAAATACTCTTTAATGATTCGAAATACAGAACAGAAATGTTCTTCAAGAAGAAACGCGGCTAGGATACCATTATCCAGACCAGACACAATTGTCATATATATGATCATGTGTGAATGTGATCAAAAATTTCATAAAATGGAGACACTTCGAATTGCGTTTCTATGTTACAACTTGTTTGATTTTAGAGGCTGAACTGGTATATTAATTGGATCGTACTCGAAGTTTCCGTGAAACTGCCCTTGGCCGGTAAAGCTCCCAACTAAATATAATATATGTATTCATGCTAAATACGAGACTAGAGGAAAACTTTCGAAGTCCCCCTTGAACAAATCCTGGCTACACCACTGCTTCATACCAAATACTCACCTGCTTCCTAAAAGCACGTCAACACTGTTTCTCTTTCTGCTCTTTTCCAAACTAAAGGCATTTTTATGCTTGCTATTCAGAAAGGCTTGCAGCATCAATATTCCAGGCTATTTGTTAACCCCTTTCAACTCTTAGGAACCAAAGGTCTGGTCCACCATAAGCTGATGATCAATAGGGGAATCTTTCACCTTCAGTCTATAATCACCCCTCGCAATTCCAAGTCCATATGCTGCCGCAGTTTTCACTCTAATTTCTGTAATGAAAATGCGCATTTTAATTTTCAAAAAATTTGTAGTTTTTAATCAAATTGTATTTTGTTTGAAATTACAAAAATTTGTTTTGGGATTTCGTTCGTTTGTCTTCTCCTTTTTTTTTTTGCGTTCTTTGATTTGAAATATTTTAAATATTAATTACATTGATATATATATATATATATACTTGTATATATGTATGTATAGGTGTATGTATATATAATTTATATTTATTTGAAATTGATTTTATACACTTTAAATGCAAAAGTTGTGTTCCTTTTTTTTTTTGTTTTTTGTTTGTAGAAGTCTAGTTTGTAATTAACTTTGATGTTTTCATAGCATAATTTTTGGCGCTGACGCGTGCTGATAATGATTTCGTTTGTGTTTATTTTTCAATGATTCTTTTTTTTTTTGTCGCATTTATTGTCATGCATGATTAAACAGAACTGGATGTATGGTGTGTACATGTAAGGAGAGAGCTCTTACGTCTAACAAAAATCACGCTTACACATTAAGTCTAAATTGAATTTCGTTGAAAATCGTTTACGCTTGTCGGGGCCTGGTTCGCATATACTTGTATATATTATAGATATATCTAGGTAGAATTAATGGTATGTCTATAGCTTAAACTTGAACAACTGCTAATGAGAATGAGTCACGACTCGGCAGACTCGCCTTTAATATTTATGCTAGTCACTAAAATGCGTAATTCCTACTACTTAATATCAAGAAAACTTGCTAAAAACTAACTCTGCATTCATCGGTTTGGGGACCGGGGGAAGGGTGTGTGTTGCAGCTGTCGTTGGTTGGTTGCTGAAGGGATTGGGGGTAGAGTGGGATCTAGGGTTTGCGCACCTGCCCCCCTTGGGCCATGCCTTAGGCCGAATCCAAAAATGCCATGATTGATGTTTGGGCCTTGAACGTGGATTGCGTGTCCAGAAGAGCGTTTGGGTTGCAGGTACTTATCACAGCCTTCGAGCGCCGCCGCATGCAAATGTCTTTTCTCAAAACACATTCAACATGTTTTCTCCATTTGCGCTCCCATATTAATAATCGGTAATAATTATAATTATAAAACAAGAAAAAACGAACGAGCTGACAAACTTGCAACAGGCCAGCCACCAACCACCAAATGGAAAGATGAAAAAAATTCAATTTCCAACTTTGTGAGTGTTGTGTGGAGTCGGTTGAGGTTTGTGTTGTGATGCTTGATGTTTGATGTTTGTGTGTATGTATGTGTAAGTCAATCAGTCTAGCTGGAGCTTGTTGTTGTAGTGCTTTTTTTTTTTGGCTGGTGTTGTTTGCTGTGGTTCGGGTTGACGTCTTTGACGAACGACGCCAATGCCGCACGTTGGCTTAGTAAGTCTGTGGAATAGAGCAGAGCAGAGGTGGGGGGGGAGACGAGATAAAGATGGGTTATTATTGTAAGCCATAATAAGATGTTGATAGATGGAGGTGGACATGATCTTGAGTAGTGTGTGATTTGGGTGCGACAGAAATGAAGGTTACTTTGGTAGGAAATTAGGTCGAAAAATATTTAGAAATAATTAAAATAAATACAAATTTGCAGCAGCTTTCAAATACTTTCCCCAATCTTGATCTACCTATATAATAATGATATATAGACAATGTCTGCTACTCTAGCTAGATTTTGGAGTATTTTTAAGGCACTTTTGCTCGTCTAGCCAGTTTCTAGAATTTATTAGATACATATATTGAGCAAACTGTTCAGTTCATGTATTAATCTGCCCTCTAGATGAGCCGTGAGCATGCGGAGGCTTGGCCCAAGAGCGCAAACAGCACTCGGTTAGCAATCGATGTGGGCAGATCAGAGCTAGTTTTTTTTTTTTTCGTACACTCTTACTTTTTGGCCTTTCTGGACAAACCCTGGGCTAAAGTTTTGCGAAATTTTCACAATTTTTAAGAAAGATAAAGATTTTAATGAAAGTTTTATGGGTGCCAAGTGGAGACAGATAAAAAGGAGATATAAACAAGCCAAAAAATAGCTATATATGCAAAATTCTAAAGAATTCTCATTGTACGGACCTGGCAATCGTCGGCCATGTTATTCAGGAATATTAAGTCTTCGGCCCCGGTTAAGTAAGCTCCGCCTCTTCGTTAAGTGTTTAAAATACTAAGGGGAACGTCGGATAGCTGCTTATATTTACATATTTTTCACCCTCATCTTATGGTTTACCTTCTTTCTCTTGGTTATGCCTATGCAACCCCCTATTCTTTGATCATTTTGGCTTTTGAAGCATTTTAAAATGTTTTTTTTTTCCATTTTTTCAGTTAGCTTTTCCATTTATGCCTTAGCTTCTTCAACTCTGTTCCCCCCAAGGTTTTCTTAGTAATGACAGAATCAACCCTTTAAGCCTCAAGATATGTTTAAATTCAGTTTTGCACTTACCACCGGTGGATAGGACATGTACTTGTCGCTCATATTAAAATAGGAGCCATCTGCTGGCGGCGCCGGCGATGGTGACGATATGTAACTACCCTTAATCACCAGCGATGAGGCCGGCGATGGCGATGGTATGTACAGGCCGTTAGAGATCAGCATATGATCATCTTTGGCTCGCATGGGCATACCCTCGATCATGCCGGTGGCACTGTTGCGTTGACTATGTCGCTTCGGATTGGGCAGGGTGCGTGTAAAGTCGGGATTGCATAGCGACGGATAGGGTGGCGTGCACATGGAGCTTTCCTGATATTTGGGTGGATATGCCGTCGATTGTATTATGTCCACATTCTCCACCAGATACGTGGAGGCAGCCGCCTTCTTTTGTACATCCGCCTGCAAAGCAGTGATGGGTAGCTGGGTTAGATTAAAGCCACAAATGAGTTCCATTGGAATTTGTTGTTAAAGTTGGCGCACACACAACTCACCTTATATACGGACTGATTGTCATCCTTGGAGTAGACATCATCATTGCTGGGTTCCGTTTCACCTTGTGACTTATTCTGGCGACGTATTACAAACCAGGCTACTAAAGCCGCATTTAGTACTAGCAAAACCATGGCAGCCGAGGTAATGCCTATGATCATCACATTAGGCAGTTCATCCTTCTCCGTGTACTCGGCCGAATGGGGTTGAGAGCCTTTACTCAGGGTTAACTTAATATCGGGCAGGAATTTGCTGCCGCCAGCCTCATTGGCAGCCATCACAGAGAAATAGTACGTGGCTCCCGGCTTGAGGCTCTCCAGACTGACATTCTGGTGTCCCGGCTTGGCATCCACATATTTGTACTTATCCTCGCCATGTTGCTTGAAGCGCAGACGATAGTAGACCTGCATGCCGCCATCGAAGCCAGGTGTCCACAGCAGTTCCACGCCCGTGTCGCTGACATTACCCACCCGCAGCTGCATGGGTGCATCGGGACGTGTGGGCTTGCTAAACTCCAAAGTGGTGCTGGCCTGTCCCAAGCTATTTCTCACCACACACTCATATTGGCCATAATCTTCCACCGCGGTGCTCTCGATCAGCAAAGTGGATTCATAGTTCAGGGGATCCACTTGATGTTCCACACTCTTGAACTTATTGCGACGCTGCATTTTGAGATCCTTGTTGTGACGACGCCAAATGAAACTGGGCTGAGGGGAGGCCAAGGCACGACAAATCAGCTGGGCACGTACACCGGGACGTGCGGCATAACGCGTATAGCTGGGCGTATGATCGATTTCGGGAGCGGCTACAAAACCAACGAAAGAACTGGTTAGTCAAAGAAAGACTTTCCCTCAAAAGTGAACTTACTCTGCACCACCAGCAGCACATTATGCACGGCCGGAGGACCCCTCTGATTGTCCACTATGCAGGTGAAGTTGCCTATGTCACTGCGCTGCACATTGTCAATATGCAACAATGCTGAACCGTTCTCAAAACTGGATACGGTACGAGAGCTAAGATCATAGCCCTCTCGCGACCATCTGATGTGGGCAGCCTCCAAGGGACGTGCTTGTATGTGACACACCAACATCGCCTGCTCACCGGCCACAAAACTTTGACCCTCACTCACGGAACTGATAATGGGAGCAACTGTAAGTAGCCAAAGGAAGTTATAAAAGTGTTCCGAGGATCAAGGCTTAGTTTAGCTTTACTTACATTCAACCAGCACTTGAATCTCCAGCAAAGCGCTGCCCTGACTATTACTGGCCTCACACACATAAACTCCGGCATCATTTCGATTGAGTTTGCTGATATTCAGACGAGAACCATCCGAGATCAAACGTTGACCGCTCAACGAGTCTTTGGTAATGGGTAGACCATCTTTGGTCCAGGTATAGGTGATGCTTAAGGGATTACCACTGGCTAGCAGTTCCACTTGCAATGATTGTCCTTCGATACCCACAAAACTGGTGGATTGTGAGGCCTCAAATTTGGGTGCATCTACAAGGGGGGGGGGAAAGAAAGAAGGAATGGCATTTAGCAGCTATCTTAGTTTTTATCTACCGCGACTCCCTTAAAAACTCTCTGACTTTATTCTTCAATCTCAAAGTATGTGTACTTTGTTGTTGTAGCTTACTTATTTATACAGTTGCAGGCTTAATTGTACCTTCTTAATTTGTAAGCCTTCCAAAGGACTGCCCCAAGGCTCAAAGATTATGTCAGTATTTACACGATGAAGCAAATGTTATGAAGATTTCTTAGCGCAGACGCGAATTTGAAGGCAAAATAAGCAGAAGTTGTAAGCGAAAGGTATAGAATCTCTACTAATTCTCTTACCTTCGTCGTGGAGCTCCCGACTAACTGTCAGAGTCTTCCATAAAGCATCTAACTATTCTAAAAGTAACTATATACTGTCTGTAGATAGATAGATATTAGATATGGTAAGAGCTAGAGCTTCGACATGTAGAGGGACATAAGCTTATTAAACTTGCAGGCAGAACAAGTAATTTACCAACTTGTGCTGTTATAACCAAGAACAAAGAACAGCAAGATGCATAACAGCCATAGAAAATGAATGTCAGAGAAATTGGAAGAGCTATTTGCAATGTGGATCTTCGATTTTACATATGTGTGCTGTTTGTGTGCCAAGTTTGTTGGGCAGACTTCGCACAGGCACAGCACACACATCTAACACAGCAGGTCCACATTGAAATTCACTTTTGCCATTCACTTGTCAGGCCGTTAGGCATCTTGGTATTCCTTTGTTAACCTATTGAAAGATTTGACGAAGCTAAGACTAGACAACTAGAATTATACCTCACTCTGGACTAGCTTGAATGTCCTTCAAGCCATGCACCTATTCACAGCTCAGAGTTATGTTAGGAGATGACTTTTAAGACAAAAAGTCTTGTCTGGATGGTGGATGGTGTTGCCGTTTGGTTGACTTTTTTATACTCTGTACCGTAGGTACACAGAGTATTATAAGTTTGTGCAAAAGTATGTAACAGGCAGAAGGAAGCATCTCCGACCCCATAAAGTATATATATTCTTGATCAGCATCAACAGCCGAGTCGATATAGCCATGTCCGTCTGTCCGTCCGTCCGTCTGTCCGTCTGTCTGTCCATATGAACGCACAGATCTCAGAGATGGTAAAACGTCATATCTCCCACAGTTTTGAAGATAGATGGCTTGTTCCTTCTGGACATATTTAGTTATTAGAATAACTTATCGATCCGCCAAAGGAATGAAGAAGATCGGATGATCGGTTTTCGAGTTATGATCAAAAGACAAAATTTCTTGGTACTGAGTATGTTATAGTCGGGCTTGACCGACTTTCTTTCTTGTTTTCTACTCCAAACTTGTGTTTTATGTTAGTGTACGTATACCTTCCGAGTCTTATTTCTATACTTACACAGAATATCCAGGCTAATGGTCTCATGTACACTGCGCTGCAGCACCTCATTGTGACTCTGACACGTATAGATGATGCCATCCAGATCTTGGGTAATATTCACATACATCTCCAAAGTGGATACCGAACCACCCCATAAGCCAGGTTTATTGGCCAAATTTAGACCCTCCACAGGTATACCATCCTTCCACCAGCTGATTTTAGCCGGAGGATTACTTGAGCTGGAGTCACAGATGAGTTTGGCCCTTATGCCAGGTACCAGATTGCGGGGAACCACACTAATTTTCACCGTCTCGGGGGGAACTAATAAGAAAAAACAGACAGAGTTTTAAACATACCTTACCCACTTCTCTCTACCCTTTACTCACAGTGTACGCCCAAAGTTTTGGTGGCAAATAAGGGTATATCTATGGCTGCATTTTGCACCTCACACTTGTAGATGGCATTATTATCCGAGGCATTGACCAGCAGAGATAGCTCCGAGCTTATCTTATTGTCCAACAGCTTGGAGGCGGCATTTAAGCGTTTATCGTTCTTGTACCAGTGTAGAGAGGGGGCAGGATTACCACCCGCTGAGCTACATTGCAGTTTTAGTATGGAGCCCGAGATTAGAATATCTCCATCATTAAAACCGGTTACCAGAGGTGGAGAGGGTGGATCTATGTAAAGACAAATTAGTGTCTGGCGAACCGGACATTCTTCACGTTTACTTACATAAGACATTAACCGTATGCGATCCTATGACATTCTGTGTGAGTTCCTTATTTAAGGCCTGACACACGGCTATGAAAGTGCGACTTTGCGTATCAATGTTGAGGGTAATGTTGGAACTGCTCACAAAACCACCAGCCGAGCCAATGGTAGTCTGATACGTGCTATTGGTAACAGGACGTCCATTTAGGGTCCAACTGAGGCTGGCCGCAGGATTTGAGGGTGCGGTGACACAGCTCAGCTGTACCGTATCCCCCACCTTGGCCTGTTGAGCACCACTGAGAAACACATCTTTGGGAGCATCTGTGGATAAAGCACTTAGGTCAGGCTGCAGGGAACAAGAGAGGCGTCATACTTACACATGACAGTCAAATTGAGTTCGGCTTTTAGGGGAGTATTGGAGAGTAGATTCTTGGCCTCACACACCAGATTGGCGCCATTGTCCTCCGCTGTGGCCGTAAATTTGTACACATTCTCCGAGAGACGTCCCGAGGTACGTTGCGGGGAATTGAGGGCCACACCATTGCGATACCAAATCAATTGAGCCGGAGGATTACCGCCACGACTGCGACAAGCGATTTGCATTTGCTGATCACGATGCAGGGTCTCGCCCTGGCTGTAGCCCTCAAAGAACGGCGGACCAGGTGGATCTAAACACACAAAAAAAACAAGCTTAGCCATACCAAATCGCTTCGCTTGACTATCCCAACTTACACAACACAGACAGCTGCACCTGGGCACGCATGGGCACATCGGGCGGCAAAGCCTTGTGCCGCGCCTCACAGGAGTACTCCTTGTAATCATCCTCGGCCCGTGGCTGTAGCTTCAAAGTGGAGCTGGTAGTAAAGCGTTTGGCCGAAGTTTGATTGATGGACACCACCGGCACCTGGCTAACGGGCACCTCTCCCTGATACCACACGATTTCCGCCGCCGGATTGGCATTCTCGGTGATGCACTGCAGCGTTAGATTTTGTCGTTCCACCACCTCCACCTTGGCATTTCGTGCATAGCCCTCGATAATGATGCTACTTGGTGCCGCCACTATGCTCAATTTGGCATTGGCTCTGATGGCTGGATTACCGGCTGCAGGACCCACTTGACACTGATACTCGGCATCATCCTCGAGAGTGGCGTTCTTGATTTGCAGGTTGTAAATGCCATGTTTGGCGTCCACCAGCACCGAATACCTGGGAAAACCGGGTATGACCGCAGAGAAACCCAACGCGAAGCCATCCTTAGTCCATTGCACTTTGCCCGCCCGTGAGGCTACCTCGCAACGTAAGAGAGTGTCGGTGCCTTCGAGTATTTGCAAGTCGTGTGGGGTGATGCGGAACTTTTGCACAGCGGGTGAGGTGGAGGATGAGGCGGCCGCTGACGACGACGTCGCCGTCGCCGTCGCCGTTGACATGGCCCTGGCGGCAGCAGCAGCTGAGGAGGAGCAGAGTAAAATTCGCTAGGTTAATCGGCACGTTCGACATTTGCTCACGTAGTTGCCAAGTGCACACGGCAATGGGAACAGTTCAATTGGCAACCAAATCGACATCGACCTGTCAGAGTCACCCAGTTTTTACCAGCCCACACATTACTTAAAGCGTAAAGCCTCGACGATGTCGCTCAGTCACATCGCACTAATTTGGTACAGCAATTTTTCTTTGTTGTTACTGTTGTTGTCCCTCGCACACATGTGTCAGCCATTGAGACATGTCTGTCTTTCCGTTCTCCTCGCCAACCTCCAACCCACACCTAAGTAAGACCCAAAGTAGGTCTACAGCTCTTGCGGCTCATTAGCATTAAAATGTCTTAAAGAAAAGAGCCTAAGAGAAACGTTCGATACCAAATTGAACAGCCCACTCGTTGTGTGTCTGTGTGTGTGCGTGTGTGTGTGAGCCAACCTAATCAGCATTAGAGCAATCTACATATAGGTAATATAAAAGCAGGGACACACACGACCCGCACATTGGCTAGAGTTCTAGGGAAAAAGTGCAATTAGTGTGGGTTTTTAGAGGCAGCAGTAGCTCAGCTGCCATGTTTCATATTTGTCAGAGAGCTTTAAGAGCTTTGATTAGAGAGAGAGCAGGGAAATATACATAAGTTTGTACTGACTGATAGCAATAATAGATAAAATGTTGATAGTTCTTGCCATTTCTCATAAAATTGCTTTTGGCCGGCAGAAAATGTCTGGAAAGAGCGAGTAGAATGTATTTCAGAGGCAGCAGTAGCTCAGCTGCTTTGTTTGCAAGATTGTGAGAGAGCTTTTTGAGCTTTGAGAACACAGATCGAGAGAGAGAGAGCGGGGAAATAAAGACTAGTTTGTTTTGACTAAGAGCAATAACAGATAGAAAGCTGATATTAAGGCAGTAGTTGCCATTTCTGAGCTTTTGAAGCTTTGAGAACACAGATAGGGAGGACTGGACTGTCAAGCTTACCTTCGTCCATTGCTTCTGCACCACTGTGCCACATTTGGACGGCATGAAACTTGTCTACTAAATAAACATTTCGTGTCGTGGACTTGATCAATGGATTAATTGATTATTTGTCAGTGAAGACACATTCCAACTAGCTCACCATTTGGTTCCGATATGATTGAGTCACCAAAACGGAAATGCTGGCGGAGAGTTCGGGGGGGCCACCCACAGTTGTGGCATTTGCATACGACTTTTTACTTTTTGCTAGGCCAAAGTTCAAGCAATTAACTGAGGGACAGGCAGAACATTTCCTGTGGCAATTAACGACAACAACAACAGCAACAAAACACAAAAAACAAAAAAAAAGAAACTGCACAACTTGACAGGTTTTTGCACAAGCAAATGGACGACAACTCATTTAGTGTCATTACGACAAGCCAAAGGGAAGGCAAAGAAGCTGAAGGCTGGCAGGCAGGAAAAGTAACCCCCAGAACAGAAGACAATAAGCAGCAGGGTAATTGTCACACATATGTACACTCGCACACAGGATGGAACCCCAAAGAACAACAAAGAAATCCTTGAAGTGTGACAGTAGGAAGCAATGAACAACAAAAAAAAAACACACAAAAACGAAAACAACAACCAAAATGTAAAGTGCAGCAGTAAATGAAAGATGAGAGCAGCAGCAGGGCTCGACCCGAACCGGTTTATCATTTCATTCATGGGCTCCAGCCTGGACTGGACTGGACTGGCCTGTAATTGTCAACTGGCACCACAAAATGCTACGCAAACTAAACTAACAGCCCAACCGCAAAACGTTCTTCGATGTGGATGATGGAGATGGGCCACAAGTTAAGTGTAGTGGACTGCCTAGCAGCTGAGTGGTCATCTCTAATTCTGGCCAGTGCCAGCCAAGCGCAACGCCGGATGTCGCACTAATGGTCAACGCAGTGTACCTCGGAGCAACTCCTTCTGCTGCTGCCGCTGCTGCTGTTGCTTTGTAAGTTAAACTATCTACAAGTCATTAACTCATACAAAGCCCCTGCCTGGACCTGGACCTGAACCTGGACCAAAACGCACAATTTTTGCTCTGTTCGCCTTTTGTTTTTCACTCTGTTCTTCTTTCAGTTTTTCCCCTGTTTTTTGTTTTCGTCTTATCAAGACCAAGACCAGTTTCCAGTTTTGCTCTCGACGCGTTAATGGAAAATATTGTGGCATATCACAGGAAATCCGGTGAGGTTTTTTTTGTTGTTTTTGTTGTATTTTTTCGCTTTCTTTTTTTGTTCCTATTTTAGCGCCCAGCCAGGACACACATTTACTCGCTTTGACAAAATTAACGTGCACATAAATCTCTTCTGGGGGGTTTTGCGGCTTTGCTATATAAATTTAATTAAAATTTGTCTATTTTTTACATTATTATTTTGTTTGTTTGTTTTCGTGAACGAATGTCTTTTATTATATTGATTAAAATGACTTTGGGGTGTCTCAAATTTGTTGGAGAATTGTTTTAAACGTTGTTTGTGCAAACGGGCCAAAAGGACATGACAATTATTTTTTCATATGGTAGGGGTAAGCGCCTGTGGAGAGGCTTAAGCTAGGGCTTATCATGGCCTGTGTGTGTGTATGTGGGCGAGCCGCTTTGGTTTCATCCTCCATTTAAGTTACTCTCAAGCGGTTTTGTTAGCAAGCGGCTTGAGCAATCTGTGTGTCCCTGGCAATTTAATGGTTTTGTGAGTGAGCTGTTACTTTTTTACAGAGTTGGTTGAGTAATCCTATCATATTTCAGCACATTTAACTGGCTAATTGACTACAAAAAATGGGCTGGCCTATACAAATGAATTTATTTCGATTTTATAGACAATTATTTTGATATAATTAGTCTTATTGCTTTTAACTTTCCTTAAATCAAGTCTATTCAAATCAAATTCAAATTCATTGGTCTACAACAACAAAATCTACGTTGAAGATCACCTACACGGTTCAAAAAGGTTTATAAATGTGGAATATGTTTTGTATTAGGCCCAGAGATGTTAGGTGTTGAGTTTAAAGTACGCAAACCGAACCGTCTTCCCTTTGAAAATGCTGAACCCAATCGGAAGAGACAAATCAAATTGGTTCAGTTCGGTTCAGTTCACTGACGAGTTTTAAGACCTAACAATTTTGGGATTTTTAGCCAACCTGAGACCATATCAATGCCGTTTCTACATGGCAGTCCCCTACTTCTCCTGCAATTTGTCTAGCACCCTCTTAATTAAACCTTTAATCAGTCAACATTCCTTCTTGGGTAGTTGCTAATCGACTTACAGACGTATCCCATTTCCCAATGACAAGGAATCACCAAAGTATGTGGTACAGCTTAGGCTTCTCTGAATCTGCTGGCTGCAGTAGAGCGTTTGAAAGCTCTTCTCTGCTAACAATGCCGACCACAAGTGTTTTATTGGCAGTTTACAGATTTGGATAGACCACTCAAACTGTTCAAAACTAACAGAGGCACCATTTTAAAGACAGAGGTTGAAATTGAAGAGACACCTACACCAAGTACTTATATTTGACTATACACAGCCCAATGAGCCCAGCCGAGCGGCTCTCAAACTCTTGGCTTGTGTGCTTCTAGCTCGGCTTCTAGCTCTAGCTTGTTTAAGAAGCTTATTCATGGCAAAGTAACTTCAAAGCTGGCGCCAATAGCTGGTGAAGTTGACCGGCTGTGTAAGTTTTTAAAGAAAACCCCCCCCACGACCTCTGGCATCTCACACACACTACCAGCTGTACCACAACCCCTCCAAGTCCTTATATCAAACTCAATAAGATGGGACAAAAAACACAGAAATTGAAGTATTAGCATGTTCTTTTCAGCTTAGGGGAAGCGAGGGAATAAGCAGCGACAGCTACGTGACCATTTAAGGCTGGTGGATGTGTGACAATAAGTTCGAACAAAAGAAAAACAAGTCAGATCAAGGGCACAGCATATTTGGTAGTTTTATTTTAACAGAAACGCAAACCTTCAAATTAAATACAAGTATATTGATCTAGGTTGATATTTGTAAGAGTTAAAGTTAGATTCGGGCCTTAAGTTACTCACCCGGAGTCATTTGCCATCAGCTTTATACTAAAACAAGAAAGAAAGTCGGTCAAGCCCGACTATAACATACTCTGTACCAAGAAAATTTGTCTTTTGATCATTACTCGAAAACCGTTCATCCGATCTTCTTCATTTCTTTGGCGGATCGATAAGTTATCCTAATAACTAAATATGTCCAGAAGGAACAAGCCATCTATCTTCAAAACTGTGGGAGATATGACGTTTTTTCTAAATTGCGGGGGCGGGAGGGGGCGTGGCCAAATTTGAAAATAAACTTGATCTGCCTGCAGACATTAGAAGCATACACGTCAAACCTCTATCTCTTACCATCTCTGAGATCTGTGCGTTCATACGGACAGACAGACGGACAGACGGACATGGCTATATCGACTCGGCTGTTGATGCTGATCAAGAATATATATACTTAATGGGGTCGGAGATGCTTCCTTCTGGATGTTACATACTTTTGCACAAACTTATAATACTCTATGTACCTACAGTACAGAGTATAATAATGTGCGATCTCATTGAAGGACATTGCAACATGCAGGTAAATGAGTTAACTACCAATTTCAGTTCGAATGACATGTCTTCCAACTGCATTTTTTTTTTTTTTGTTGTTGGCCAACTCTCACAATTTAATATTTTTGCCACCTCATGCTGGCAACTTTTTCCCAAGCACATTCCTGCCTTTGCTTGTCCTCATCAGCTCTTAATAGAGACCCCCTTTATGTTGGCAACTCTCTCACCAGAAAAAGTTTCCTTTTGCCCCCATCGGTGGAGGTGGAGGTGGGGAGGGGATGGGGGGGGGGGAAAAAACAAAAACAGAAACTGCCGCATAATTACAACCCCTGGTCGGATCGAGTCTGCTCTGGGCTGGCCTGTGTCTGTGTACATCTCACTTTGCACTGTCGACTGTCGACTCTGACTTCGACTTGGTAAGGCAAACAAAATGCTGGTCATTTGTTTTTATGTAAATAAAAATGCGCTTCCATGTTATGCATATTTCCCTTTTTGTTAATTTTGTTTGTTTGTATAGACATTTCTGGTCAAAAGCGCAAAGCATTTTCCTTCCTTTCATTTTTGATTTTTTTTTTTTGTTTTTGTGCTGCAAATTCACTTCCGCCAAAACTCATCCAAAAAAAAAACCTGAAAATTGCTTGGATCTTGCCATAAAAATAAATAACAGTTTATGAAAATTTGCCAAAAAGAAAAAAAGAGGAGAAAAAATTATCAGCCGCCACAGAGCTACAAACTGGAGTGACTTTTCCTGTTTTCAGTGCCATTCCTGTTGGTTCTATTGTAAAAAGCTTTTTGCTTTTTGGTTTGCTGCCCATTTAAAAGGCGTTGACACTCACTGGCAACGACTCCCACTCCACTGCCCACCTCTCACCTACCCCCCTAAAGCAAATTTGCGCTAACGAGTTGTCGAGTCTGAGACTTCAATAGGCCTTCATGTTGTCTTTGTGCTAAATTGAACCAATTTTTTCTCGTATTTTTTCCTTCTATTGCGCTTTCATTTTGTTTGTTGTTTTTTGTGTTTTGTTGTTGTTTTTTTATAAACATATAATTTTTTTTCTTTTTTTTTTTGCACTTTGCGCGTCAAGTGAGTGAAAACTCTACACGAATGTGGAATGTGTGAATGCGAATGCGCTTTCAAAGCTCCACAGCTGCCTATTCAGGCGTACCCAATGGCAGGAGGAGGGCGGGGTGGGGTATGGGAGGGTCTATGTTAAAGCACAGGCATAGAGATGAGCCGGTCTATGAAATTGATATTACACTTCATGTTTATGCCCATCATTGAATTTTATGCTTTTCTATAACTAATTTATGGATCATTTTCAAAGAGCAATTGCGATACATTTATGATTTGGCTAATTTCATGGATTTTAGGAATGTATAAAACATAATTGGAATTGATTTCGCTATCTAATCCTCCCCATTTGGGAAAAACATAACGAAGATCGAAGTTGGGTAGCTGGCTAAAAAGTCTTAGCTGGTTAAAACGTTGCCAGTTACGAATTTTCATAAATTTGAACTTATCCTTACTTCAGATCAATCTTCTCAGAGTTATTTCAACCCAAAAGAATCTAAAAAGTGTAGAATTAAAGGTTCGAAAACGAGGAGAAGCGATTCTGGAGTACTTTAACAAACGCGCTTCGTTCCTGAACCGGTTTACAGCCTGGCTTTTAAAATGTGAAACGATATTTGGCAAACCAATTTCAGGGCGAAGATCCTTCACCTTATATATGTGACTCTTGTGCAAGCAAAATTTAATTAAACGTTGCCTGTCTTGTTATTAAATTAAAACATAGTCGCGTCTTGTTAATAATTGAAAATTTGGTACATATTTCTGGGCCAAAAGTAACCGTACACTTTTGTGGGTTTTTTTTTTGTTTTTGACAAGTCCCTGGCAGTTTAATTGGTGGCAGCAAGAATACAGAGAAACAACTGGTCACTGAAAACCGGCTTAGGCGCGTCTCACACACACAAACCCACACAGTGGAACACTTGTAAGCCATCCATCCATCATTACGAAACGCTTCAGTGTGTGTACAGTGCACCTGCTCGCATTTTGTTGGCCTGGGAAGAGGAGGTCTGCTTCATTGATAGTTTTCAGCAGGCAACTTTCGCATGCGCAAAGTTGTTGGACAACATATGCTGCTGCTGCTGCTGCTGCCGCCTGTCCAGGAGAGATCCAGATACCCAGCTGGTTGCGCTTCTGTTGTTTTTTGTTTTTGCTGTGATTCTGAGTCTGGTTTCAGGATTTTTTTCCTTTTTTTCGAGCCCAGCGTAAGTTAATATGACTTGTAGCACGATGATTGCTTCCTGTGAGCGAGCGAGAGCCAAAGTCACAGTCCGCTTAGGAGGCGCTGACACAACGCTTCATCAACTTTTGTTGGTTGACTTTTTTTTTATGAATGAAAAGTCGGCGCTGCCGCTGCCGCTGCCAATGTTGCTGTTGATGTTGGCGGAAGTTATAAATTAATTGAGTAAATATCGATTCGCAGCTCAAGTTGGCAGGGCCTGGCTGTCTGATGTTAATTGGCAGCACTTGAAAATCAACATCAACTTTTTTGCCATTTGCATAGCCAAATTGGCTGAAGAGCATGAATAATGTAGATAGAGAGAGAGAGAGAGCGGGGGGAAACATCGAGTTAGGATACATCAATGTCTCGAGATTAATGACCACAGATAGATAGACACACACACACACACACACACAGCATATTCAATTGCTCATCGAGTGTACTCGCTTGAAGAGCCAAAGCCAATGCTGGATAATTTATTGAAAGTGCTCCTAATGAATTTTTATGTTTATCTACGGGTTTTGCTGGGGTGTTGGCCGCCATTTAACGACTGCTTCCGCGTACTAAACTTAATTAATTGCCAAAGGCAGGCCTCATTTTGCTATTATTCACTAGTTTGGCCAAATAGAAAATAGAGCAAAACATCAAAAAATTAATGCTCAATTTATGATTGCTAAATGGCTTTCAATAGATTTTTATGCATGTTCTCGCTTGAAAAGGCATTGCACATTTTTAAAGAGTAACCAGCTGTGTTAATGAAGCTTTGAGCGCAGCGCATGCTGCTTTGAAATTCCCAAACAGTTATGCCATAGCAGGCATGGAGAGAGAGTGTTGAGTTACAAACAGTTGGCAGGCATGCTAATGAGAGAGTGAGGTTCCTTTTGAAACAGGTGTACGATCCACCAGCAGCATCCTATGTGGCATAAAGGTTGTAAAAAACAGTAATTGTTCCAGGAAATATCTTTAAGGTAATAACAAAATGGTTTGTAAATTGGTATGCTAAGTTTGAAATCATGAGCTTAGAGTGACCAGTTGTGTATATAAGAAATAGATCATTATTTTGTTAGTTGCCAACTTTAATTGGCTACTTTGGGTATCTCTCCTTTAAAGCTAAACTTATTAGAGTGACCAGATGTGTTTATAAAGCATCTATAATTCTGAGAACATATTTATGAAATTATGAAAACTTTTTTTCACTTCTTTATAAGCCAATTTTTATATTTTAAAAGGGGTTTTCTTTAAAAATTTGATCTTAGCTTTTTTTTGGAGTGACCAGGTGCGCATATGAGTATATAGACAAATTATTTTCTAATATGCTGTGTTTCTTCTATACAATGAAACCTTAAACAAGGCTCCTCCCAATTCCCAGTTATCTTTCCATTAAAATAAACTTATTTAGAGTGACCAGGTGTGTTTTTTAAGCTTTAAAAAAGTTTAGGAAATATTTATAAGGCAATGGAAAAATGGAATAAACTGTTTATCAATGTGTTACGCCTGAACTAATTTTGAAATCATGATTTTAGAGTGACCAGTCGTTTCTATGGGTCTGAGCCACTTATGAGTATGTAAAAAAATAATTTTGAATTAACTGCGTATCTTCTACAATAGAAAACCCTAAGCATTGCTGCTCCCAAAGCCCAGCCATCGACCCATTAAAGCAAAATCAATTAGAGTGACCAGTTGTGTTTATGAAACAGTTGAAAGTTTGAGAATATATTCATCAAATTATGTAATATTTGCATAAAAAAGGTGTTAATTTAGAAAATATGAATTTAGCCACCTTTAGAGTGACCAGGTGTGTATGTGAGTAATTAATAACTTCTGTAATTTGCTTTATCTTTGGTGTCACTCCCACAAAAGTAAACCTTGAACAATGCTGCTCCCAAAGCCCAGTTACCTCTCCATTAAAGCAACAACAATTAGAAGCCCACGCTCTCATCTCTAATATCAGTCAAAAAACCTGTCCCCAACTCTGCCTATTTCACATGTTTACATACTGGCAAACATATGTAGTATCTGTGTAACCCAGTAATTTTTGCAGAATTTTTTGTTCATTTTTGAAGATATCTTGCTGCGATCTGACAGCGTCATGCATAATTGCATATATCAGATGCAAACACCTAACTGTACATACTTATATGTACAGATACACATATATACAAATGCTCGTTATGGGCCCGTCATAAGAGACAACAACAACAATTGCAGTTGCAACTTGTTTGCTGCCGCTGACGCCACCACCTAACTGTCAACTTTCTTTTTTCCCTCCCCGCCCCAAGTGCAGGCACATAATTACAGGCAGCACTGTCTGTCTGTATGTATGTATGTATCTTTTACTTGCATGCAATTAGCATAAAAAATATCAACACGGTTTGCATTTTATATAACGTAACAAATTATGCATCATTGAAGCTGCCTGCCAGTGCCAAACTGCAATGACGTTGAATAATGACCGAAAATGCTATCCCCTCTGCCACTACTCAAGTGGCAGCCACCGTCAGCCGCCAGCCGCCACCGCAGCTTCAACTTCAGCTGACACCAGGAGACAGCGACGACGACAACATGTATATGTATTGTAGGAGCTGCAGCTACAATGTCGTCGTGGTAGGTGCCACTGACACCTTACGCACGCCCACTCCGAAATAAATGCTGCTGTTCAGTTGCGGCAAATGCATTGGCGCAGCAGTTCACCAGATTTGTAAGGCTTACGCTAAAACCAAATATTCCAATCAAAGGAGTGATCCTTTAAACTTGGTCTAGGCCAAGTTGCAATGAGAGGAAGGTGTGCTCAAATCTGATTACGCCCGTTTAAAACTTTAAAGAATTGGGCAAACGGTTTCTTCTTCTCTTTTTTCCCCTGAATCATGTGGTAAATATTATGGCAAAATTTAACTAATTGCCTAACCCGCATGCCGCAAAGTATTTTTAGTTTTTAAAACCAAAATTGTTCTCCCTTCGTTTTTGTACAAGTTTTGTAATTTTTGGGGTTGCGGTTAGTCAGAAGAAATAAAAAAAACAACCAAAATTGCCATAAATAGTTGACAGAGTTCAAAGCTTAATGAAGAAATTTTTTGTGTCTGCTTATTAATTAATTAAAGATGAAAAGCCTGCCCCGGTCAAGACAACTTCATCTAAAATGCTCGTGAAGCAGAAAATAATTAATGTTAATGCCCAACTGGCTGGGAGAGGGGGTCGATTGGGGGTGGCTCTAATTTGTGTGGACCGCAAAGTTCAGGGCAAATTAGTTGATTAGTTTAACGTTGACTGTCCGGATTGGCCACATTTGTTCAGCTGCAAATTTTATAATTCAATCAGTGCCAAGAGAAAGAGCAAGAGCAGACAGACTTGGTAATGCGGCAATTTGGTGGCCATTCCCAGAGCTGGCGGAGCAGTAGGGGATGGGGATGGGGATGGAGATGGGGCTGGCTTTCGCGTTCGCGTGAGTCAAATGCGTTTTATTGTGAATTTATTAAGCGTGCCCAAGGCGAACATTAAATGTTTGTTCGGTGACAGAGCGAATGTGGCGGCTGGCCGTTAAGATAGCCAGCCGCTGGAGTAGCAGCAGCCACAAAAAAGGGCAAGAGCTGGCCTGGGTGTTGGGGGGGAGGGATTATGGGAAAAGTTTTAATGTTAAGTGTATTTATTTGGTAATGGCTGGAAGTTGTAGAAACACTTGCCTAGAAGAGTTATGTCAAAAATTAAATTAAAGTTTTTTTTTTTGGTTTTAGATTATATTTTGGGATAGATGTCGATGATCGAGGCACCGAATGACTTTGGAAACTACAGTTAGGGCTTATCAACCACATCCATTAGACATTTTTGAAATGAAACGACTTCAACTAGTAGTTGGTTTGTAAATAACGAGTACAGAGTAGCGAGTACTGGGTATTATTTATAGAGGTTCGAGTTCTTAGTATCCATTGTCGGGTACTGTGAATCGAAGAATGAGCATCAAGCAGTAAGTACTCAGTATCGATAAACGAGTACTGTGAATCGATGACTGAGAATCCATCACTGTGTATCGAGTACTTTTAATGATTGATAAGAGATTACTTTCTTTAAAGAAGACAAAACTACCGACAAAACTATAATTTATGATCAGAAAGTGGAAGCAATAATCAGACCGAAGAGTCGAAAAAGACTCCCATGAAAACAAAAACTTATTCCACCCAACATTTGGAAAATCGTTTCTACAAAAATCGCCTTAATGAGTCTTTTTCGATGATTAAAAAGAGATACTATCATGTGCGTTTTAAAGAAGACCAGAAAATGACTCATGCATATGCTCAAAATGTGATTTATTGAAATACGAATCGAAAGAGACTCAAAGATTACTCGAAAACGAGTCGAAAGTGTTTGGAAGATCGGGTTAAAAAGAACTCCCAAGAAGAATCGCGGCTAGGGTACCTTTTTATACTCTGTACCGAAGGTACATAGAGTATTATAAATTTGTGCAAAAGTATGTAACAGGCAGAAGGAAGCATCTTCGACCCCATAAAGTATATATATTCTTGATCAGCATCAACAGCCGAGTCGATATAGCCATGTCCGTCTGTCCGTCTGTCCGTCCGTCCGTCTGTCCGTCTGTCCGCTGGTCTGACTGTCTGTCCGTATGAACGCACAGATCTCAAAGATGGTAAGAGATAGAGGTTTGACATGTATGGGACATATGCTTCTTATGTCTGCAGGCAGATCAAGTTTATTTTCAATTTTGGCCACGCCCCCTCCCGCCCCCGCAATTTAGAAAAAACGTCATATCTCCCACAGTTTTGAAGATAGATGGCTTGTTCCTTCTGGACAAATTTAGTTATTAGGATAACTTATCGATCCGCCAAAGGAATGAAGAAGATCGGATGAACGGTTTTCGAGTTATGATCAAAAGACAAATTTTCTTGGTACAGAGTATGTTATAGTCGGGCTTGACCGACTTTCTTTCTTGTTTTTTATGCAAATCTATAAAAAAAAGCCGAAAAATCGCATCTCCGACCTTATAAAGTAAATATAGTCTTGATTAGTTGAAGATAGAGATAGAGGTTCGACTGGTATGATAAACTTTTTATACTGGCAGGCAGATCAAGTTTATTTCAAAGTTTTGTAGATAGATGGCTTGTATCTTTTATACGTATTTAGTTACCAGGATTATTTATCCAATCGCCAAAGAATTGTTAAAGATCGCATGAGCCATGGTTGATTTATAGGGAAAACAAAACAGTTTGATGGGCAGCACCAATAGCATCAACAATGGGCAGCACTTGTCGAGGCTAAACACATTACAATCTTGGGGAGTTACAGAGTATATTATTATAGGGCTTGGCCGACTTACTTATTTGATTTTTTATTGCTTTTTGCGCCGAATTAAGAAGCCATACAGCTTACGTTCTACTGTTGTAAGTCAATAGGCAGATGAGTTAAGACCTGAGTCTCCGAGAAGCTGATTAGGGAAAGCTGTGTCTCTTGGAACCTTTACAATTTAAGGAATTTGCAGACTTTAAGTGCCAAATGCTTCCATCTATGAAACTCCCGGAAATGTTAAAGAAGAGAGGCATATTCTATTGAAGGGGAAATAGCGCAGCGCGACTAATCCTTTTCTATCTATTAAGCCCCTGGGCTGAGTTTACAACTCTCCTAGCAGCCCTCTTTATAGAACGAAAGTCAGGATTTCCTTAGGTTCTAGGTTAAAGGAGATAATTTTAAATTATGCTGATCAAAATTGGGATCAAGCTATTAATCCATTTGTAGATATTATATTTTAACAGCTTATCACTTCACACTCTCTCTCTCTCTCCCTCTTCCTCTCATTCGCTCTCTACCCCTTTTGTGTATTTGCCCTTTGGCCCTATCATAAGATATCTCCCATCATCATATGAAAATCTATGTTATGCCTTTTGGGCCTTTTGTTGTTCTGTTGGCGGCTGCCGTGTTAATTTTGACAAATGAACAAATGGATTTTGGTTGTTGCTTGCTGCTGTTGTTGTTGTTGTGGTTGTTGTTGCTTGGGCCGCTGCTCCGGCCAGAGAGCAGCTTGTCTATAATTTACAAATTCTGACTAAACTGCGACTTGGTTGCGTTAGGTCTTTTGCTTAATTACGAGCTGGCCTTTTGTCTTGTCTTTTGTCTCTGGCCTCAAACTAATCAGCTTGGAGCCATTAATCTGGCTCTAGTGTCTCCCCAGTATCTCACTGTGATTATCTAAGTTTGGTGGAGTCAAATGTTATGCTCGAGCGGGTTGCCCCAAGAAAACTTGAATTTTCAGCTGACGCGCTTGACTGGGTATCCAGTTCTTTTGGCCAAATCAACTGGCTTTTAGCAGTATTAAAATTGTCTCTTCAATTAAAAAAGAAACAAAACTGAGTCAGGTTTTTGGCTGGCCCGCATATGTTCACACGGTTTTCTTAAAGTTAATAATGAACACAATGAATCCTTGAAAACATTGTGGTATTTTTTATTTTTTTTTTGTATTTTTTCATTCATTTGTTGAAAACAGCTTCACCAACTTTTAAGCTGCATACATAAATAAAATAAAAAACCCAAATTGTTAATCACCTTTGCAGAGTGTGCGGGTACATGGCTATAAAAATGGATAATACAATCGATTTTGAAGTTAAATGTTATTTGCATATAAAACTTTAAAATATTATTCAAAGTGGCAATTGAAAATGAAATGAAAACTTAAAAGTTGTGTGTTTAAAAATTAACATTTTTTACTTAAAACGTTTAACCAAAAACTTAAAAGATACTTAAAACCAGGGCTGCAAACCAAAAAAAATATTCGGATCTCCGGTACACTGGTTCGAACCCAAATTAACGAATGGTTAAGGTTCGGAAATTTAAGGTTCGAGGTTTCTGGGAGAAGGTTTTGGTTCGAACCTTAGTTCAGTATATGCTTTATAAAACATTAATAGCTTTTGTGTTCTATGTGTTTTAAAAACAGCATTCGACCTAAAAACTCGCCAAGAGTGTGCGAACCAAGTGGTTTTTGGGTCGGAATTGGTTAGTAGAACACATGGAAATATTCAATAAATAATTAACAGTTAAGTGAAATTCCATTTCTAATGTTATGTATAAAAATATTACCAAAATAATGTTAGACTCTTGCTTTTGAGAATTTTTTAAGAAGCTTTAGAGTCGAGGAGCTTTAAAAATAGAGTCTGTTATGGGTGGGGATTTTATAAGGAATTCTAAACGTTTTCAAGATTTTTTTTCCACTTTCCTGTCTATTTTAGTAGTCAGACGCAGCAAATAACCGATGAAGTCGGTAGACAGAAGGTCAAATTTTTGTGTCTTTCAGTTTTGTTGAACCGAACCGAAGTTTTAGGTTCGGAACAGGTTCGTGTTCAGTTGTAACTTCTAAAAGGGTTCGGTTCAAGGTTCGGTTTATAGTAAAATAAAAGTCGGAATTCCGGGTTCGAACCGGTTCGGCTTAAAACCGGTTTGCAGCTCTGCTTAAAACCAAAGACCTAGAAATCACAGAGTTAAATAAGGACAATACAGGTGTATTTCAGGGATATATAAAAGAAAATTTGTTATGTGCACCCACGATTTAACGTTTGTGTGCTGTCTGTGTGCAAAGTTGGTTCGACAGATGAAAATTTCCCCTTGGTAATAGGATCAAAGAGGCGACTAGTCAGAAATTCCCAATACGATTTGTTTGGTTTTTCTGTTTGAAACAGAATCCTTGATAGAACTCTCCTAAATTATATTTAAAACCGACAGCTCTCTTCGTTTTCTTGCTTTATTTTCCCACCCCCCAATAAAATCCAAAAAAAAAAGAGAACGCCGAGAGTCGCGTAGGGTAATAGATTTGATGATTTTATGACTGTCCAAAAAAAAATAAAACCAAAAACCCGTTTTCACTTTGGTGTTTGTTGTCAACCAAAATAAAAAAAAAAACCGTGGGTTAAGTGCGTTTTAACACCCACATGCGGGAGGCAGAAATTGACAAATTTTATTAGTCATAAATTCAAAAGCAAAAAAAATCATAGAGGGAACACCTCGTAGAGGAAATTCGTTTGGCTGGCCATAAATTAGCCAGTGGAAAAGCGAAAGTTAGGCAGGAAGAGCGCCTTAAAATATGCAACAAAATATTATTTAGTGCGAGTCGTAAAAAAAACTTTTTCTCTCTCCCTAAAAAAACAAAATTAATAAAGTTAAATCCGAACACACTCTCCCGAGGGACGGACTACCGGTGTTTTGAGAGCGCTAAGCGCTGAGGGATATTTGAATAAGAAATCAACTGGAGGTAGTAAAAAAATAGACTCATAAAGAAATCAAAGCCAAACCAGTTCAACAGAGACTAACTAACACAGACATCGACGACCGTCGACACAACCTACGTGCTTTGGAAAGAAATACGGGTTTATGAATGGCAGGCAAAGTTGCCGCCGCCACAGCCATATGAATGGCTGGTGAGCCACCAAGCAGACGTGGGCTGGGGCTGAATTTGAAATTTGTGTTTAAGCTGGGCCAAAAGGCACGCACCTGGCTTAGTTTTTTAAGACCAAGTTGGATTGGACGATCGATGCGAAGCGAAGCGACGCGACGCGACGGCTGCACTTGTCGCTTAGCACAAACTGCAAAATGCCAAAGCCGTCGCCGTCGCCGTTGCCGTTGCCGTTGCCGTTGCAATGTGCTTGCGCCAGCTGCATAATTATAATGTCTGGGGATCGGTACGTTCCGTTGTTGTCTCGCCAAAAGGTCAAACTACATATTGAATTTAGCAATTTTGTTAAACCTGTTTTGGGTTTTCAAAGATATTTCGAAGCTTAATTCTTAGAATTTTTTTTGAAATTGTTTTGATATTTGAAAGCTCTTTCGAAAGCACTAAGCAAGGCAGCTGCAACACAGCAGCATTGATGTATTTGTAAACTCACGTCTTGGCAAACAGCTGCCTGAAGGTAAGTTGTTCTTTTTGCAGTTCGTAGAAATTTTTGAGACAATATATTGATATACTTTGCTTCAGCTTTGCGGGTTTAATTAGTATGGGATTTCTACTCCTAGAAACTATCAAATGAACTATCCTAAATGTATTAAAGCAAATTCGAAAGACTCTTTTAAAAAAAGGAAACCTCTCAGATATCGAATGGTTTGAAGAGAAAGAAAGCGTATTTTCTAAAGCTTTTCCAAAAAGAAACGTATGATAAAAAGGGCTTTAGAGATCTCTATTAGGCTGCTGGTTGCCATTTCCAAACTCGATTCGTTAGATTTCGCAGAGCCGTGGTGAAATTTTCAGCCATCGAAACAGTCGAATGAAGAATAGCACTTTTAAACATTCCAATTCCGCAATAATTGATCGAAATTGAATACTAAAACAGCCTAAATGTTGTGGATATGCTTGATAAGCCCTTCTTTTAGATTTTGGATTCCATCCATGATCAATACAAGAATCTAGTTTGATATGTATGAACTGTACTATGCCATGTTTCTTTAAATTCAAGAAGCGAAGTCTGCTGATTTTGGAAAAGCTTATTAAAGAGCTTGCAAACAGGATCAAATAAAGTAAAAGCTGTTATTTCACTTGTCTGATATCTCATACGAGTTTTCCGTATCAAAAACAGAAAGGTGTTATAATTATAAGAAGCTGCCTAAGAAGTATTCCATTTGAGCCAACTGAGAGGCAAAAAATCCGTAAAAAAGCACCTTAAGCGTAGTCTGCTAATGATAAGTTAGTCTATTGCTTCAATTCGTTTTGATTGCAATGCAATTTTCCCAAAGGATCAGTTTTTCTCTACGTTCATTAAAATAGCATTAAATAGCATTCCCACCTAGTTTAAGGATTGTTGGTACAATTTTATGTTGAGCACAAATTGCGGTCAGTTTTTCTTTGCGCTCTTTATATTTTTATATGCTTTTTTTTTTTGCCATGTTCCATGTTCTGCTTTCAATTTAGCGCAAAAAAAAAAAGCTGACTGGCACTCATATGTGGGCTAGTACTTCATTCGCACTTTTGTATAGACCTACTCAACCCCCTCATAACCTGTTCGTCATATAATTTTTCTTAATCAGAGCAAGTGGCTTAGTCGGGCTCAGTTGATGACGATGACGGCGGCCAGTCCGGTAAGTAGTTGGGGCCAGCGATTAGCCCCGGCTTAGTGAGTTCAATGCACTGCAAAAATGAGTTAGGCAGAGATTTTCTAGCTTTTAATTCAATTTGCATGAGATTATAAACCTACATACATGAGGGCCGGATTCCACTTTTTGGTTTCTTTTCTATTTTTTTTGGTTAAAGGCTGAGAGACCACATCCTCAATTAGCTGGCTGTGCTAAAAAGTAGCCACAATTTGTGGTGCCGCTTGCGTTTTTTTGTTTTTTGGGCAGGTGTATTTCTTGTTATCCCCTTTGCAGCTTGACTTGTGTTAATTTGGAGCGCGTGCAAAATGTGTCTAAAGAAGGCAGCTGCCTCACCTTTAAACGTTCTGGGCTTGTGCCAACGAGTGAGTAACTTTGAGTCCTTGGTAATGATGTGGGTAATCGGCTAGAGCCTGTTTTTTTTTCCCCCCCGAATTAAATTTACTGGAGTCTTGAGTTGACTGGCGCTTGACACACAGGCTACACACAAATTCGGAGAATTTATTTATTGAACAACATAATTAATTGGATGAAAATTCAACAGAAAATATGATTGAATGTGAAATCAAATAACAGATGTAACAAGCTTGTTTTTAGGAATTTTAACAACCTTGTTTTGCAATTGTTATTAAGTAAGAGCTTGGGGGGGAAAAATGAGAATTTTTATGGCGATATTATTTACTAGGCATTGAGGTGGTAGCTGTATTGAATCTACTAAATTTGTGGTGCCCGCACTCGAAACGCTTTGGTTGTATGCAAATGTAACAAACGCGTGCTATGTATGTGTTGTTGTGCGTCGAATGATTGTGTTTGCACAATCTTTCGGTTCCTTGTGCTTGTTGTTGCTTCAGAATTATGTGTTGGTGTTGTAAATGATCATCTACCCAAGTCTAGGTTTTAAAAATATAAAGAAATTATGAACATTATGAACATACCATATTGAACAAATGGTATAAAAATGGTCTTCTTGGTGTAAAGTGCTGTTCTTTTATAAGGAACGACATTGATAGGTTCTGAGATGCTTCTTCTTAATATTAAGCCCTGTTCAGAAAATAAGTCAACTTCAAGTCCATATAAGAACAAGATGTTCTCTTGTTGCATTCCACAGATGTATGGCACAGTGAGCTAGGAAGCCGCCATCGTTAAGTGCAAAAGGGGTAGATAAGTCTGACAAAATTCAGTTTTTTCATCTCCAACGCTTTGAAATAATAATAACTCCCGATCCGATCAATTGAGATCCCCCTCAACCAATTTCATTATAACTTTGTATCCAGTTAAGTTAAAGTGATCTCAAAAGTGGTTAATTTCAACTCAAATTATGTTCTTTTCGGTCTCAAAAAGTTGTTCTTGAAGTGAGAACATTGTACCACAATTGAGAAAAACCGTTCATGCTCTGTTTTCTAAAGATTTTGCTCATATTAAGTCCAATGTTCACAAATCTACATGTTTTCGAACTTAAGTGTTGACTTAAGCGTCCAACCAGCAATTATCAGGTAGCTACATTTTATATAGTTGAAGCATGTACTCCAAATCCTCTCGAAAATTCTTACATATACAGGGTTGTCCATATTCGACGGTCCCATCTGGCAACGCCATAACTTTTGACAGAGATGTCAGATCGCTTAATGACATACCGCGTTTGAAGCGTCAGTCCAAGCAGATTTTTACCATGGAACAATACACGCCACGCGAGCGCTCTGAAATAGTTGATATTTACATTCAACAGATTAAGTCAATTGTGAAAACTCAACGTGCTTTTAAAAAATTTCATTTCATTTCATTTCACATTGAATGGGACCGTAAATAAGCAAAATTGCCGTATTTACGCCACTGAAAATCCTCAGGAGATTCAAGAAGTGCCTCTTCATGACGAAAAAGTCACAGTTTGGTGCGGCGTTAGTGCGAAAACGGTCATTGGGCCGTTTTTCTTCCAAAATGAAAATGGCCATGCTGTTACCATCAACCAGGAGCGTTATCGCGACATGATGACCAATTTTCTGATGCCAATTATTCGTCGAAAGCGTAAGAGGCAGTTCTGGTTTCAACAAGACGGCGCTCCACCGCACACAAGTCGTATAACAATCGATTTTCTGAAGAAATTGTTTCCGGGCCGTTTGATGTCGAAAAGTGGTGATTTGGACTGGCCACCGCGTTCGCCCGATTTGACGCCGCCTGACTTCTTCTTGTGGGGATATTTGAAGTCAAAGGTTTACGTTAACAAGCCAAGGACCGTAGAAGAGCTCAAGGACAACATTCGTGAAGAAATAGCCGCTATTCCGGCCGAAATGTTGGCGAAAACGATGGCAAATGCTGCAAAAAGGGCACAATACGCCATCAACGCCAGAGGCGGCCATTTGAGAGATATCATATTCAAAAATTGATGTAAACAAATCTACTTGGAACAAATTAAATGATTAAGATTGCCAACCGCCAAATTTTTATTTTTTTCTTTGATTTTTTTAAAAAAAAACATGGGCCCGTCGAATATGGGCAACCCTGTATTGTATTATTTCCCTTTTATCAGTATTATTGGGTGCTAGACGACTATCAGATAACATTTTAGTTCACCTATCAACACTTAAAAAGCTAACTATAAGTCTCAACCCCCATGTCAGCCAAATGACACCTCCTTAAGACCATAGGAAACCATTCAGATTTTCTCACCTTCAAATATTAATCAAGCTCTCAAGTAAATATGAAAACATTTATACATTTTCATGCAAGAGGACTTTCAAACTGCTTATTAGTTCTCACACATTACATGCTTGTGCACTCAAATGCCAGATTGAGCAGCTTCTGTTTTATTTCCTTCAATCAAAATTAAATTGAAAAATCATCATAGTTTGATGACTAAATCTTTCAACCTCATGCATCAGAAGCTGTATGATTTTAGAGCAAGTTGCTTTCAACTAAGCTTGTTCCATGTGTAAGTAATTATTTTGGTAGAATTCTCAAAATTGTTTAAAAAAAACAGCCTGCAATTGCAATCAGCTCAATATTCTAAAATTGAACTTTTAAATGGAAAGAAAATATCAAACAATTTGCCAGCACAAACATTTGAAGAAACATTTCCAGTTGCAAAGCTTCGACTCAACTTCAATGGCGAGCCGCTCCGAATCGCCCTGCACTTCTCACATGTCGATTCCAAATCAAACCATTTTCAATGCCCACTAATAAATTCGTCATGTCGAGTCCAAGAAGTAAATCTCTGTCGATCCGTTAGCCAAATTAACACTCGAACCATAAATAAATTAAAAACAGAACTCTTAACACCTAACAAATTGTTAATGGAACATTAAGTCAAATGCAAATAGTTTTCAATTAGCAGGCGGCAGACAATAAAAGATATTACTGAAATAATTAAAAACAAAAAACAACCGGAACCCCCCTGCCCTCCCGTTGCTCTCTTTGCTCTTGCTGTACTTCTTCCTCTGTCCCTTGAATTATGTGTGCCACAAAGTTCGCCGGAATTATGTCGCATAAATCAAAATATAAATACGAAACTGTGAAAAAATTTATACGAGAAACTTTTCCCGGGTAGGGAACGGGGCACATATTAAAGCAACACTTGCCACTTTGCGGCAGAAACACTTTTGTTGTGAAGAAGTAAAAACCGCAGCGGCTAGTGGAAAAACAAGTGTTTAAATGTCAACAGCTAGCAAAACCAGCAGTCAGCGCCAGACTAAGCCACATTTCATATGGCGCTGGGGGGGGAACTCATCTTCTTTTGCGAAATGTCATGAACTTTTGGCAACGGTCAGAAAATTGGTATCTTAAAGATACTTTTCCACATGTTGATATATAACTTACCACACAAAAGCCAGACAAATGTCAAAGATATCCAAAACTGCATCTTTTGGCCGAGTCGCAGATTTATGTCTTTGTTTGAAAGCACAGTTTTTTGTTGTTGTTGTTGTTTGGTTTGTTAGTTAAAGATACTTTTGTTGTTTCGTTGTTATGTTTTGTTTAATTATAGAGCTCCAGAGCCTAGAGCAGGCATGGCGGACTTTTTGACATTTTTAAGCATTTCAATGCACACTTTTTATTCCCACCAAACACACATACACACAGACACACACACGCACACACCACAGACAGTAAACAAATGCTAACTGTTGATTTTTTCGAGTTTCCGTGTTTTTTTCAAATTTTTATGCACGCGACGTCGTTTTGGCTTGTACCTTAAGCAACCGCAGATCGAACCAGACTAAATGTTACTAAAAAGAAGCGCAGCTTACCACTTCCAAAAGGAAAACGAACTCGAACTTGTTTGGTTGGTGTGGTTGAGGCTTGATGGCTTGGCACCTGGCGGGTTTGAGTCACCGCTAAGCCAGCCTTGGTGCGAGACAGGTTTGGGTCTTGGTTAACTGGGAATATAAGGGTTAAAGATAAGACCTTAATTTTTCGAAATGTGTAATTTTAGTTTGAAATTATAATTGATTTTTTTAGGTACAAAGTTGAAGCTTATTTTTTAAATTATTTTAACATATTTTCTATACTTGCTCTAAAATTACAAACCCTATGAGATGGTTCAAATGTTTTAGTACCATTTAACTTCGTCGGGAGTTCGTCTCTCACAGCATACACAGCGCCTGCGCTTGGAGAGGTCTGTTGACATGTGCAGATTTCAGCTTATACCATGCTCTCGGCTGGTATAAGAGTGCCGAACGCAGATTTTAGCTTATACACGGCACTGATTGTGGACTCATATAAGACCAATATGTTTTGAAGCCTTCTATGTAGTAGAGTAAGGTCCAAAAGGGCTTATATGGATCTCTTATACAAGCTAAGGCCACTTCGAATATTATAGAAAATCAGCTAATACTTTTCAAATGCTGCAATCCCTCTTATCTTTTGTGACTTACAGCTGAATTATTGTTGGATATAACTAATCAGATTTTTTAAGGAAAGAAAAAACCAAAAATATATAAGATCTTGTTTAAGATCTATTCAATAAGTGACATAATGTACTTATAGGAAAAGCAAGTTATCTGTCTAGCTCTTCCGACAATCATTCAGAGATATCATAGTACAGCAGTAGTTAGGAAAGTCTATTGATGATAGTAAATAATTCTTAAACAAATCCAAACCAAACATATATAAGATCTTGTATAAAAACTAATATATTAGTGACATAAGATACTTATAAAGAAGGCAAGCACTAGATTTCTCAAACCAGACAATTTTACATAAAAGCCTTCCCAAAAACCTAAGACCAAGGGCTGATTTCTCAACTTCTAAATAGCAATTATGTATCAGATAAACTTTTGCTTTGCCTTTTGTGACTATATCTAACATATCTCTATGTAGAAGACGTGAAATCGAAAACATAAGTATAAGTGTGTCTCTATATAACTTAAGTGAAATAACATTTCCATCCTAAATAAAATAAATCTACTTCAAGATCTTATATTTAAAAGATTTGTATAAGACTAATATAAGAACTTAGCTAAAACCAGCAAAAATATGAAATATAGACTTATTATAAGACACCGCAGAATATAAGTAGCTGTCTTTTACATCACCAAGCATGATATTAAACATATAAGTAGTCTTCTTATACAATACAAAATGTTGTATAAGACAGCTTCTTATACTTCACAAATCAACCAACTCATATAATATACATTCTTATACATCACTAAGCATCGTATAAAAAGCCTTCTTATACATCACAAAATTTTCAAGGCATAAAATGCATTGTATAAGCAACCAACTCATATAAAATGCATTCTTATACATCACTTACCATTGTATAAGCTGGCATCTTATACCCCCAAACAAAAACATTAAATCAAAGCGCTGAATACATTTTCGTAGAGTTTACTATACTAGCTCTTATATTTCTTGTCTACTGAGACTTATAGTCAAAAAACAATCAACTTCAGTTACCAAAATTTAGGTGAACTTAAGCACATATTTTATTTATTTGTCAAGGCTAAGACTAAGGTATAAGAGCTCTATGAGGCTAATTCTAAGAGTCTGTATAAGTTTCATATTCACTGAGCAGACTTAAGAGTTATTCGATGAGATTTTGTTCAAGTGTTAGGCTTTTTGGTTATGAAAGTAAAAGTGTTTGAGGGTAAAGTGTGTTGGGTGGCTGGACTGGGTGTTGGGAACACGAGAAAAACTTTATAGAATATTTTGTTCGAACAACAACAAGTTGGAAAAGAAACTTTTTGAGAATCTTATCCAACATAAGCGAAAGTAATTGGTTGAGTTTTCATATTAGAGCCAAAGGGAGAAACCATTGAAAGTGAAATATGAATAGAGAATTCTTACAGATTTGACCAATTATTATTTGAGGTTTTTAAGAACTATGCAAATGGTGGGTCATCCCTTCAACATGTAGGGGGTAATGTGATGACACCATTTTTACACAACTAATTGAAATTACCACTCCTTCCACTCTTCCGAATCTTCTTTTGTGTATTTGTGGAAGGTAAAAGGTAGGTAGGAGAAAAAAACAAGTAAGGAAAAAAGGTTTTGGATGCACCATTTGGAATTGCCAAAACATTTTGCTAACTTTTGCCAATATAGAACAAATAAGGACATTGCAATGACCATTGCAACGTTGGAACAGTTTTATTTTTGGCATTTAGACTGCCACTAAATATTCAAAATAACAAAGACGCAATGTGCATCATAAAAACACAAAGGCCACAGTGCTGAAACAATGAAAAAATAGCATTTGGGATGAATGCACCTTCTCCTAAGGCAGAACACTCGCATTATAATGATTTTCATTGTCGTACCTATAAGATTTGCATTCGCAATGACAAACAATAAGTTGCAAGATCAAACGATGTACGTTTGCTGCTTAGATTTGGCATGTTCTCGGGTGGACAGTTAATCGATCCTATTTGTGTTGGATTGAGACGGAATGGTTGAGTGTTTTTGCTATTGTTTTCTTAGCAGTCTTCGTCTACAGCGCTGTATACCATCCCATTCCAACCATTCATAATAAGCAATATTCACTAGAAATAGTTAAGTTTCTGGGGGTATCTTTCTCAGCACATACAAAGCTGTTTTTGTTGTCAGTTAAATGGAAAATATGAGAGCCATTTCCTGATGGGCTTAGAGAATTGGTAGATCTACCTTTACCCTTTATCAGTACTTTCCCAAAGTACCAACTTCACTTAAACCAATGACCAGCGATTCCCAAACTTGACAAAATTTAATTTAAAATATGTTAAGCATGGAAAACTATGCCAAAAAATAAAACCAGAAAGATCTACTTATATGCTTCAAATGACACACAAAAAGCATTCTTATTTTTTGGCACTTGAACAAATCCATTTGAGTGAATCGCTGTAAAACTGCACGCTTACTGCAAATGCACATGCATTTTTGTGTATTTTGCAAATTAATTAAATATCTCTCGCACTTGTGTGTCCAAAAACAAAATACACAAACGGAATGCACTTCAGAGTTTTCGCGCTGATAAAATTGTAATAAAAAGCCAGCCACAAGAGAACCAACGAACAAAAAAAAATGGGGCAAAGCTGATTTTTGATGCATATATGTATGCAGTAGACAGGCCAGGCCAGAGCAGTCCAGACCAGCAGGCTTTATTAATGGCTCATAATGACTTAAGTGAAATTACTGAAGCATGGCTGGATCCCCCTACTGCCCCTTGCACTATCACACACACACACAGACAGAGACCCAAACTGCTGCTGCAGCCCATAAACAGCGAGAATTCCCACGCGGCATTTAATATGCTTGTGGCCCAAGTAAATTTCACTCACCCTCCCTTCTCCCTCCTCCACAGTTTCCCCCCTCTCCCTTGCTCTTTTGCTTGTTGCTGGCTGCTAGTTGTTAAGGTCAGTTCATATATTATGCTTTGCCAGGCAGAAAGGTGCCATAAGTCTCAACTCTCTGCCATGTGCGTGTGTGTGTGTGTGTGCAGCATTAAGTGGTACGTGTAGTTCTTCTTCTCTCAGTTATTTACTTTCTGTGCGTCGGCAACTGTTGCCTACATTTGTGCTGCTGCCTGCCTGCCTGCCTGCCTGCTAATTAAGCGAAATTTTGCGTAATAAGCTTGTCTGTAATTTGCGCTATCTTTTTTGCTGCTTGTTGCTCGCTTTTGTTTTGCTTTCTGTTAACTGTCACCAAGGTGTTCATTGGCTTTGTCATTATGCCTCAATGAATTGATGCCCCCAGACGGTAGAGTTCTTGATTGTACACAGATGGGCTTTTGTGATAGGTTGATGGATTGATGGTCCTTGGCTGGGCTGGGCTATTGCCTTTGGAATAGTCTAGTCGTAGTTTTTTTTGTATAACTAAATTTAAGGCATGCATCAGTTGATTCAAAATGTGATGTTTTTTTTTGCTTAAACAATCAATTCACTTTCAAGTGGTCGCCATTCACTAGGCTTTCTAGTTTCAAGCTTTTAGTATAGAATTTTATATAAAACCTTGATTCCACTCTTCTCCAGTAGTCAGTTAAGGTGTGAGTAGAAAGAGAGGACAATTCTCTATAAAAATACCCTTATGATAACAACAACCACTAGAAAACGAAAGAGAATCCCGATTATTGCCTAATGCTGTGTGTGTGTATGTTTGTGACTGTCTGAAGCACATGGCAACAACAAAATCCAAGGTGCGTACAGCACGCATATGAATTGTTGCTGTCTCCAATACCGTAAGAGGCCTAGAAGAGAAAGAGAAGACAAGTTGTTGCTGCAGTTTCTTTATGCATGATCCGTATACGGTCGGCAATCGCTAAGCGAGAAACAACAACAACTGCAACTAAAGCGTATATAGCGCGGGCAACCCTGATTTAGAGCCTCATCGTAATACCTTTTTGCTTCCTCCCCCATATCAGCGCAATGGTCCTTCTACACATATAAAGCGTAGTCGGTGGCTTTCCTTAACCGCTCATCGGTTTCGAGGTTCCAGCAGAGGTCGCAATAATCGGTCTCTCTCGTGCTTGTTGTCAGAAAACAACCGCTCATTCACTGACACGATGCGTAACTGTTGCGAAAAAACACACAAACTTCGTTCTTCTTTGGCTTGCTCTTCGCTCAACCGCCGACCGCTTTTGGTCGCTCGCTCGGCTCAGTGTTCACTCGAGACCTTTTCGGTCGTAAAAACTCGGCAAATGGTCTTTTGCGCATGTATGTATGCATGTGAGTTGCGCAGAAATTTTTATTATGCGGCGCACTGACTATTTATACATACGCATATGCACACAAATGAGCGCCATATCACCTTCTCCCTTTCCTCTTTAATGCTTTGCCTGTGACGAAATTCTAAGGCAACAACATAAGGCAAACGCAACAACAAAAATAAAAACCTTTTTTGCTGACTTTTTCCTTGCTTCGCTCACTTACTGACTCTCAGTAGCTGAACAACAACCGGTTCTGTTCGCTTCGCGCGGTCAGTAAAAGACCGACTCGTGTGTTGCGCTCAACCCGAAACCGAAGAGCGAGAACACGAAAGAAACGAAAAAGAGGGTTGCTGGTCAGACACTGAGCGATGCCGTTTCATTTTTTTCGGTCTTTGTTGTGAGCAGACCGCGCAGAAAATTTTGGTTGAGCAGATTTTGCGACCTCTGGGTTCCAGTCAAGCTTCCCCTCTCACTTTCTTTTTATTTTGACTGTCTGCTTTCTTCTTAGGACTCTATATATTTGAATCAAGACTGGACCAGAAATTCTGAGAAAAGGTTCAGCTCGGCGGTTCGGTTTTCGGACTAATACTCCTATTGATAAAGCATTTTCGGTTCATATTTATACCCTTGCAAAGGGTATTATAATTTTGCCCAGAAGTTTGCAACGCATAGAAATATTCATTTCCGACCCCATAAACTATATATATTCTTGATCAGGGTGACGAGCTGAGTCGATTGAGCTTTGTCCGTCCGTCTGTCCGTCTGTCTGTCAGTTTCTACGCGAACTAGTCTCTCAGTTTTAAAGCTATCGAGCTGAAATTTTGCACAGAGACTTCTTTTTGCTGCACACTACTAATATGTCGGAACCGACCGGATCGGATGACTATATCTCATAGCTCCCATAGGAACAATCGGTCGGAAAACTAGTTTTAGTATGAAAAACTTTTTTCTTTTAAATGGAAACGACAAATTTTGTAATCGTAGGTTTTCTATGTTTTTTTATAATCCTACCAAGTTTTATCAAAATCGGACAACTATATGGTATAGCTGCCATACAAAAGATATGTCTAAAAAACAGTCTTAGTGAGAATAACTTTTTTGTTTTTAATGGTAGCATCCTGTAATTTTGTATTTGTTTGTTTCTCGTGCTTTTACACAATTCTACAAGTTTTTGTCCAAATCGGATGACTATAACATATAGCTCCCATACGAACGATCGGTCGGAAAATGGGAAAAAAGTATTTTTTGAAAATATTTAAGCGAGCACTTGCAAGGGTATAAAAACTTCGGCACAGACGAAGTTTGCTTAGCTTTCTCGTTTTCTTTAATTTCAGACATACCTTTCCAGTAGGCATGCTGTACTAACACTGACGAGTCTGCTCCTTGTGAACGATACCAGTAATGCCTCACTGTTCTATATTTTCCATATTTAATCGACAAGGTTGACTTTCCTGAACAACGAACATCAGTCTCGTCAGCGTTGCTTTGAGAATAGTTCGGATGTCGTTGTTAAGAGTGCCAGGTAAGCTGCAAGATTCTATTTTTTATCCAGAATCAAAGCTTTAGGGGCATAGTTTTGATATAATGACTGCCGGTACATGATTTGCACTCATGAAATTATCATAAGCAGAGCCTACTGCATGATAAGGTTCGCCTCATTAGAGCAGAGATCAGAGCTTGCAATAAGTAGTCACTTCTGTGTGTTGTTAACAAGCTTTTTGTTCCACTAAATAGAGTTTTTATGCAGAGACCAAAGGCTACATTAATATTGTACCTGTCATTTTGTTGAGCAGACAGCATAGAAAAAATTACTTTATTATATGATGCCAGCTCGACAGCGATTTCAGTGCTGAACTGATGAATGGAAATTATGGGTCATGAATTGGAGCAATTCCTTAGAATCAGGTCTAAATTTAGACGGTCAACTTAACCGTTTCCCAACAAAATATATAAAAATAGAGTATTTTTACTTCAGACACATCAAAACATGCCACCAGCCAAGAGGCACAATGACTTGGACCAGAACAAACGCCTTAAAGTAGTCCTCAAAGTGGGCATAAGCTAAGCAAATCAATGTTGCTTTAAATTTTGCACTAATTTCAATTCGTAAAGCAAAAGTTTATTCAGAAATCTCCAGAGACTTTCCACTCAACCTCGTGTGTGTGTGTGTGTGTTTTTTTTTTGATCCTACCCGTACATTTAAAACGAATCAAGTATTATCTGTCATCACATATCATCACCACCAACTCTCTCCTTGCCGCAGCCTACTCTCGCTACGCTTCGCACATCATTCATCAGTTTGCCTGAATGCCTCTAATGCTTTCACTGATAACTCGTATTATTTTGCGCTATGCCAACATAATTTCATCAAAAATGTACAGAAAATAAGTAAAACTTGGCTTATCGTTTGTGTGAAATTTTTTGCACCTGGTGCTGGTTGTGCGGCTTGTGGTTATATTTTATCAAGCAAAATAATAACAGCATTATTTACACCAAGCAACAACAAAAGGTGTAAAGCCAAAATGTCATTACGCACACACACACGTTATTTAAACACATGTAAACAAAACCATTGAATTAAACCAAAAATTAGCATCGATTTAAGTCAAGAAGTGGAAGCCAGCTCACCTCGCTTATCTGTTACAAAGCCAACACTCGCTTCCCCTCCCCCCCAACCACCCCCTGCTTTAAACAAATTTTAAGCATAATTTAAACATGTGTTGTCTCTCTGTAGGCGACGACGCACACGGCGCTGCGTATGCTTAATCCTTTTTAATCCGTTTTTCGGCTACGTGGGCCTACATAACCTCAACAACAAGCTTCGGGACCAGCCAGACAACAAGCCTAACCTAACCCAACTTGGCAACAACAACAATAACAAAGTGCCATGCAAATCGCGCCTGAGTCGCTGATAAGGTGCGAGCATGTCCTGCTCTATGCTGGTCTGGGATTTGGCTGGGCTTCTTTTTTTTTGTCTATTTACTTGGAGATGGCAAAAACCTGCACCAAATTGCTGTAAACTCAAAGCAACAATTCCAGTCTGGCTTCCCAGTTGACAGGATTCAGTTTCTTCTCAAATCAAGTTGGCCCTTGCTTTGCCCTTCATTTCATTGGCAAGTCGTTTCCACTCTTAATTTTTAGTTGAACTTCAGTCTTGCTCTTGTTCGGAGTATAAAAAATATATATTTTATTCTAAAATAATCTATCCCAAAGCGAAAAGATGCCGTCTATCCTGAAAAACTGCACAAAATGGATCATTTTCTTCGCAAAGTTTTTTTTCGAATGTAAATGGGTGATGCTCTATCTGTATGTTATGATATATGCAGTGGCCATTGTACCTGAACTACAATATCGCTGGGAGCTAAGGAACTGGACTTTCTTTCAAAAGATAACTCCTTCCCACACATATCTGGTGAACTGGGGCACGCTTACGGAGTTATGGACACTGATTACTCTGCTGACGGTGTTGCAAAGTTTATTTTGCGAACTCGGCCCTTGCAGTGATATGTTTCATGGTGCGGATGATGTCATTTTCTATCTGCGTATAATGGCATTTATTGTACCCTTTTTATACGAATTTGCCAAGTGCTGTGTAACCTGCTTGGCGAGTATGGTGGGGGACATAGTGACGGTGATACGTCATGGAGATGAGCTGGAATGCACCAAAATCTGCATTGAATACGCTGTAATCATACTGTTTAAGGTGGCGGTGATTTCGCAATCCACAGCTGTCTTTCGACACGGCTGGGATATCTTGGAGACCAATTTTGGTTAATATTTTCAATGCCGATACGATTTGCATACATCAGTTTTGTGATTGATGAACTGAATTTGCAGGAGCTGCTAACATTTAAAATGAAATAAATTGAAGCGCTGGCAAACCCTGCATAACATTTCTGTGTAGAGTTGAATGTTGAATGATCTATTAAATCCATTTGATGATCTGTCCAGAAACAATCCATAACGAGCAGAAGATCAATAGTGGTGTTATATGTAATACAAAATGATATAATGTCAGAACCCACATACTTGGAACAGACAGAGCAAGGTGTATTTACTTACAAGGTGATGTATTTCCCACAGCTGCCCTTTTTTGATTCGCGAGAGCGAGGTGCTGAAATGTAAGGCCCCTTACAACTACGGAGTACGCCACCTTGTAAGTAAATTCACCTTGAAACAGTCGTTACGGATAAACTGAGTACTTTTGTACGACCAAAGATAACCACAATACTAATAAGCTCTAATTAATGCTTCGTCCTGGCTTGTCATTAAGGAAATAGCGACTAAATCATTCAAGAAAGCTCTCAAGTAGGGTTTTGTAGAGAAGTGAGGAGCCACAGCTTGAGCGTTTTGGTGTAGCCAACAACAGAAAAGCTGTTTGCTCTCTTGGCACAGGCATCGGCAGGCGTTCGGCTCGTGTCTGCGGGCCAGGCGTGACCAACGCTGACCCTTAAACACAGGCTTTTATACAATATTATATAGACAGAGTGCTGTTAGAGTTTCATTTTGTAACTTTTACCCAATTATCTTCAGTCGCCTCTTCTACTAGCTGTATTTTTACTTGTCTGATATCTCATTTAAGTTTTCCCCACACTTTCACCTATAACAAGAAAGAAAGTCGGTCAAGCCCGACTATAACATACTCTGTACCAAGAAAATTTGTCTTTTGATCATAACTCGAAAACCGTTCATCCGATCTTCTGCACTCCCGTGGCGGATCGATAAGTTATCCTAATAACTAAATATGTCCAGAAGGAACAAGCCATCTATCTTCAAAACTGTGGGAGATATGACGTTTTTTCCATATTGCGGGGGCGGGAGGGGGCGTGGCCAAAATTGAAAATAAACTTGATCTGCCTGCAGACATAAGAAGCATATGTCCCATACACGTCAAACCTCTATCTCTTACCATCTCTGAGATCTGTGCGTTCATACGGACAGACAGACGGACGGACGGACGGACATGGCTATATCGACTCGGCTGTTGATGCTGATCAAGAATATATATACTTTATGGGGTCGGAGATGCTTCCTTCTGGATGTTACATACTTTTGCACAAACTTATAATACTCTATGTACCTACGGTACAGAGTATAATTATTATTATTTGCTGTGGGGAATAAAGCGCACCGCGAACAGTCTTGGCCCATTGTGCCCCCTAATGAGTTCCAACTCTCCTAGCAATCCAATTTTCTGTACGAATGCCAGGTTTTTCGGGGTTCTAGGCAACTAATAACACAGGCCAGTTCCCCAAATCTGTTGAATCTGCGCCTCTCTAAAGCATTGCAGCGAGCTTTTATATGTTCGGAGGACTCCTCCTTCTCTTCACAGAATCCACATAATTGGAAGTTTGTTATTGCCAACTAGTACAGGTGACCCCGCAGCCTACAGTGGCCCATGTAGAGCCCTGTCAGGATCCTGAGGGCATTCTCTTCTTTGTTAGTTCAATTTTTGGAACCATTTAGTGTTGTGGCTCAAAATTAATACTAATAATAGTGTTTACCCAGAAAGCTGTTCTTAGGGAACTGCTAAGAAAAGAAGAGAATACGGTGTGTTGGCCTATGTCACAGTAAGATTCCGGTCCTACCATTGCGGTGGCCATTTCGTAGGAACTACATGCCTAGTTGGTCCAATTTGTTCATTGTCTCTAAAACTTTCACCTATGCCAAAGAACTAAATCTCACAAAGATTAGTAACGACCAAGCAAGTGAATGGTAACATTTCAAATGTGAAGCCACACTTCTACATGAGTGTGCGGTGCGTGCTTGAACAAGTTTTGGCACACAGACAGCACACAAAAGTAAAATCGTACGTCCACTTAGCAAATATCTCCGACATTCATTTGTATGGTCTCTACTTATCTTTGTGAGCTCTGTGTCTTTGCTTTTAACCATCTATTACTTGATAAATTCAATGCAGCATCATTCAATACAGTAGCCCTGTTGCTAGAGAGGCTAAGATCTAGAATAATTAGTACTAAACTAATGCCAGTTTATGGGACTGACTTTTTGAAGATGATTGGGCTTCAAGGAAGAATATTTGGTACCTATTTTAGGTAACCAAAGTCTTATTCTAAGAGCCATTTGCATTGGGCTTGTGAATGAAAATTGTAATAAGCCAATTTCAAATGAAATGAAGCCACAAAACAACTTAATTTAATGCGTGCCGAGTCATCTGATTTGTAAGAATAGCCTCATTTAGAGCACTCCGTCAACTTTTGGCCTAAACTGACCATCTTCAATGCCATTCAATTACACAAATGGTACTAAAACCTCACTAAAAACGGCACCCTTACAGCTCGTGAGTGGCCCGTGGGCCATCGCTAGGCGGGCATAAATAAATAAATAATATGTTTACTTCTATGTTTTACTGTAGGTGCTAAAAACTGGGCCTCTAATGTTCATTCTGCAGTCCTCATAAAATAAACGTGTATTACCCTGCTTCAGCGACCTTGTCGCTGGGTGTTGTTGTTGCTGTTGACACTCCCACACACGCGCTCTCTCTCGCTGTCGTCTCCAGCCCCCACCCCCCCAAAGTAGGATGGATAGTAAGTGAGTGAGTGGTGTCTGGTACTTATCATATGCAAATGTTTGACAATGTTTATGCTCATAAATGCTTACAACCCAGCAAAGTGTTTGTTTTCGCACGCCAACTTGCAGTTGAGTTTAAGCCAAAGACGGCGGCTCCTGCTGCTCCTCCTGCTGCTCCTCCTGCTGCTGCTTACCTTTTCTGGGTCGCGCTCTACTTAGACCTACATATCTATGCCATAAATTCATTCGTTAGCTACTGTTCGTGTCCTTCGTGTAACTCTTGGGCCGTGTTTTATGTGTTTTATATTTAATGATTTTTAATTTCGAACCAAGTGGGGCGTGTGTTTGCCACAGACCAGGGAGTAGTTTAACAAACTAAATTAAATTACTAACATTTCTCCGAAAATGCTCAGTTGTAAATTGGAAAATGTTGTTGAAATTGCATTTCTATTTGTCAAATTTGACATTTTAATAAACTGCAAATATCATAAATTTGGCTTGCTGAACAATTCATTTGGCCTTTTTGTTTTTTTGTATTATTATTTTTGCTCCATCTCCCCCTTGGTGTGTTTTCAACATATCTTCAATTGGCCAGAAATCATTCCGTTTTCTCAAGTCTTAAGTTTTCTTGCTTTGTTTTGCTGCATTTGCATGAGCAATGTAATTTATACAAAATTAATTTACGTCATAAAAGAACTCAGACTGTGGATTCAGGACTCGGTCTTGGACTTGGACCATGCCATACATAAATGTTGTATGTGGCCTGCATTGAAATAAAATAAAATATAAGCCCAAAAGTAGTAAACCGTAAAGCGGCCCAAAAGCCAAGCACAATTTATGCTGCTGCCGGCCCGCACCTTCTCCTGGCCTATTGTAAATGCAGCTTAGAAAATTTGTTGCAAAATAAAGTGAAATGGCAACGGCTGCTACAAAATTCCACACACACACACACACACACACAACAAGGAAAGCCAACCAAGCAAGGGAAAGCCCGAAGAAAGCTAAAAAAAAAATACAAAAAGTACAAAAAATTGGCAATTTAACATTTGACGTTTTCTACGAGACTTGTTCCAACAATATACTTGGGAATTTGTTTTAATGCTCCAACGGGACGAGAGGATCGAGGTGGCAAGCTCAAGAACGTTGGCAACTTGCAATAATGGCTTTAAATTTTTATTAGATGACGACGCTTATGCGCCTTAGTTGCTGCCGCTTGCCTTCAGGTCTGCCATTTGGCACACAGAGAAACACACTGCAAATGTTCGAAAATGTTGTTGAAAACATGTTGTTGCTGCACCAGCCACGTGTGCCGACATGGCTGACTATGGGAGTATATTAGTAACATTCAAAATTATCCAGCTCACTGGGCAGGCAGAACTTTAAAGTAACAATTTTTCACAAGACAAGAAAGAAAAGAAGTGCTTCTCAACCCATTGAAGATTGTTTGATTATTTGTTGAAGTATTCAAACTTTTAATTAAAATCTTTGATACAAGAAGAGGGCTAGAAACTGCGGTTTGTTAGGCTACCGAAAACCATGTTGACAACCGAACCAGAGGCTTAATATTTCTGTGAACCAATTAGCCGAGAGGTTTCTACAGGTTTTCATACGAACTGTATGAAGTTTACAGAGAAAACAAAATTAGCTACGAAACAGAAAGTTACACGTGACATGTAGAAAAACTTGCTGCCTCATGTGGATATACAAAACGAGAGCGTAAGTTAAAGTCGGCCCTGCCCGACTTCGAAATACCCGTTACTCAGCTCAGCTCGGATAAGTATGCAACATTTTTTTAACTCGGCCATTTATTACCCGATCCTTTTGAAAATTTGTGAGATTGTAGATATTGACCACATAGACTACACTGCAAAATCTGATCTCGATATCTTAAAAATTGTGGGAGTTATTCAATATTTTTTATTGCGGGGGCGGGAGGGGGCGTGGCCAAAATTTGAAACAAACTTGATCTGCCTACAGACAATACTAGCTTACGTATAAAATTTGGTTGCTCTAGCTCTTCTAGTCTCTGAGATCTAGGTGTTCATACAGACGGACGGACGGACGGACGGACGGACGGACAGACGGTCATGGCTATATCGACTCGGCTGTTGATGCTGATGAAGAATATATATACTTTATGATATCGGAGATGCTTCCTTCTGCCTGTTACATACATTTGCACGACTTTAGTATACCCTTTTTACTCTACGAGTAACGGGTATAAAAAGTAAACGAGGCATGTAGAAAGTTAAGTGTAGAACAGTCAGAAAGTCAATGGGTAGAATATCAGCTTATTTCCAAGTAACTTCTACATTATCTACACACCGCAATCTAAATACCACACGAAAGCTTTAGGTTTTATACATGTACTTTTGGATATTGAAAGCCTACATGCGCTAGGGGAAGTTCTAAAGAAAAATGTAGCTCGAAATCAGTAGAGAATTATCATATTTTGTAGACATGTAGGTTATCTACATAAAAGCTGAAGATTTCAAATGCGAAATGCTAAAGCTACATAAAACTTGTTGTTGATACCATTTGATCATCATCGCTGGTCGCTCTTTTTATTACATTGATTTGCGTCAATGCCACGCGAGTGCTTGTGGGTAGTATGAGCTAAGATGCCGGCATTTGTTCACAAATTAAGGAAAATGAGTTCGATTTCCAGACAAGTTAGGTAAAAAAATATTCAAGGTTTACTTTTTTCCAGAGGGCAGACTTCCTTTCTTTACCATTCTTTACTGCTGCCCTACTTTCCTCACTCCCTAGTGTAGAGAAAAATAGCCCTAAGCGTGGCATGTAGAAAAGCGTACACTCACATGTAGAAATAAGAAAAGCAAACGCGGCTTGTAGAGAAGCTAAACAAACGTTAATGGGTGCAAAAATCCATGTCAAAACGTGTAGATAAACCACATTTTCATGTCAAGTTTACATAATCTGTATATTTTAGTGTACTAGTACTACTGAACTAGTGTAAAAAGCCCTAAACGTGGCATGTAGAAATGCTTTTACGGCATGTAGAAATGCTTTTCCGCATGTACAAATGAGAAAAGCTAAATGCCACGTGTAGAAAAGCTACATGCCACATGTAGAAACGATATATGTAAATGTAGAAATCTTACATTTTCATATAGTTTTTACATCTATTGTTTTCTCGGTTTACTAGTCCTATTCAATGCAGCTGCGGCACTAGAAAAACTGTGTGAAGTACTTCCCATCTTCTCTGTAGCTCAATGTGAGAAGTATTATATAACGAAACTGTGGCGCCATATGAACTGTATGAAGTGCTACCCCTTGCAACTGTGTCGCTACAAGAACTGTGTGTAGTTCAGCCCATCAAAGCTGTGACAGCTACTACCCGAACTGCCTCTATACTGTCACACGAACTACCTTTCGACGCTGTGGCGCTATACGAACTGTGTGAAAAACCATACGAACTGTGTACTTGCCATTGTAGCCCCAAAGTATATTAAGAATAATGCCAAAAATATTTAAGATCAATGTAAAAATTCCAAATATTCGCCAATCTTTAAAAGAAAACAAAATTAGTCAAAAAAGAGAACTAAATAACATTAACAACAACTAAAAGCAGGCAACCAAGCTCAAAATGGCTAGTAAATAGCATAGAAAATGGAAAACCCAAGAAGCCAGACGCCTTGAAGTAGGCAACAAAAAAAAACCAACATTAAACCTGACTATCCAGAAAAGCATACAACAATTAGGTAGATATAAAGGTAAAACAACAAAGAAAGTGCCGAAACAACATGATAAAAATGTTTTGTTTATCAACACAGCAACAACAAAAAGAAAAGGCCACACAGCCTTAAACTAGGCAAGAGGAAGCATAATAAACCAAAAGAAATTGGCTACATAAAATGCAAATAAATGCATAAAAACCAGCCAGGAGTGAGCAAAGTATTAACATAAAATATTAAATCGATCAACTCGGAACACCCAAGTACCAGAAGGTGTACCAAATTGCTCCTCCATCCAGACCATATAAAGTAGATAAAAAGCAAAGTATGTACAATAAAAAGTTCTTTAAAAATAGGCACCAAATGCTCCGCGGAAACGTAAGCCATAAAACGGGTGAAATAACAAGGAGGCCACTGAAATGCCAAAAGGTGTGCACCACGCGGAAGATAATGAAAAATAATTTACCCAAAAAAGTGGGCAACAATTCAGTAATCACCCATATTTAGAGGCCCCCCGCACAAAGTGGACAGCCTTTTGAAGCTTCAAGTGTGTGCTCAACCACGCGCATGTTTTATACAATTTAGCCTCGAAATTAAATTTCGCCGAGCTTTTGGCTCGCCTAAATAGAAATCAAATTGCCACAACGGCCACAAATGAAAATCGCTGGAAAATTATACGCGTACCCGTAAAATGGTTTCCAAAATACGCAAAAATGGACAGGACTTTTGGTGGCATTGGAAATCTGAAAGCGAGGGGTATTTCTGTGTGTCGACGTTTGGTTTTCTTTTGCTTGCTTCTATTTTTTTCCCATTTGTGTGAGTGTGTGTATTAAAACCATAGCCTGAAAATAGCGTGAAATTATTTTTAAAACCCTGTAAATGGGGGCTAGGAAGCAAAAGGTGTGCTGACCACGTACCGCAAATATTTGTGAACATGTGTGTGCTTGTGTGTGTCTGTGTGTGTCTGTGGGCAGAGCGGAAGTGGCATTCGCGTTTTTCTAATAAATGAAAAGCAAATAGTGAGGCAAGCAAGGCCGCCGCTTGCTGCTTTTCTTCATTTTGTCAGCAAAAATATGAAATAGCACAAGCTTTCCGCACGTATGAAATGGTCCATGGCAATTTAAGTAGATTGGAGTGGAGCAGCAGTAAGCCAGCAGCTGTCAGTTGCCATGTCAATTGTATAACGGTCATTAACATCCAGGCACAGGTGCCGCCACCTTCAACTATTTCTATATATATAGCAACTGATTTTGATGGATAAGCAGCAGCCGTAAACTGTTGGCAAATGCTTTTAGCTGCTGACTTATCCCCATGTGTTGAATTGGTGAGGGCAAAACTTTAATATGTAATACAGGGTGCGTACTTTTGTGGGGTTTCTTATAAATAGTTTATTTAATTCATAAAACTCGTCTGAGAACTGAACCAATCCGGGAGTTTTTAAAGAAACCAAGGTCCACAATAGACATCTGCCGCAGAACACTGCATAAGTAGTTGAAATTTTTCGATACCCAAGTATTCCAACCACTATAACGAAATGCATGCAGTGTTTACTCTACTCGTGGCATATTCGTGCCTCGTTAAGGCAGTGCCAACGATAAAAGCGCCACTCGTGTAGCTAGCTTTTAACATTCAGGCGAACAGAGAGCGTAGAACTTTGAGTTGCTCTCTCTCTCTCTACAAATTACAAAAACAACTCGACGGCTTCTGCGTCTGTTACCCAGCAACACAAAAGCACATTACAACATCGATGTTCTCTTCAACACTTTGTTCTCTGTCAGCAGCCTTCAAATATCGATTACAATCCGGTATACACTCAAAGCCTGTATAATTCAAAGCAGAATTCTATGTAATCGAAACAGAAAACACTAAAAATATGGGCTAGAAAGTATGCATTCAGTTCACAAGACGATACACCATTTGAAAATTTGTGTGTGGACTTGTGGACTAACAGTGCAGGCATCCACACACTTGGTGTAAAGAGTTGTAATACAAATACTTAACAACCTTGGACATTGTTTAGAGCTAGGTGAAAGTCTCCATTAGGTAAGTGTCTCGTTATCATACGACTACCATGCGAGGTCGATAACAACCACCGATTAATGCCCTTCAAAGTATGCAAACTTCATGTCCTTAAGCTATTATGTGTTAAAATGCAGCCATGGCAAGTCTGTCATAGATTTTACACACTGCATACTCACTCAGATTGTTAAGTATTCAACAAAATGTTCAATATAAAATGTATACTTGACCAAAAAATCTGATTTTTAATAACATAGCATACTTTTAAGGGCACTAAGCATGATTTGGTGTGCATAAACGTAGTAAATGTTTGATTTGACTGCATATTTTGGGTGTCTGTCACACTGCATGTGCTGGTAGAGTTATCTGGTACAAAACCATGTTCTTTTTGCACGTTTCTTTTATTGGATACATTGAACCCGAACATGCAGCGAATCTTATAGATTAAAAACCCTACAAAAATATCCTTTTAAACCTATTTATTGTGTAAAGGGTATAAAGAAGTGGTTAAAATATATTTCACAGGGTGAAGGAAACACTTAGGGCTTAGGTGTGTGTATAAGAATCAGGGCTGCAAACCCATCAAATTTTTTGGATCTCCAGCTCGCGGGTTCGAACCAAAATTTACCAATGGTTCAGGTTCAGAATTTTGAGGTTAAAGGTTTTAGGGCCAAGGTTTTGGTTCGAACCTTGGTTCAGCCCATGCTTTATACACGTTTATATGGTAATCGACCTAAAACCGACAATTTTGGGTTGGGATTTGATTTTACAATACTTTCTATAAATAGAAACATTTTCACACAGCTTCTGACCATCATGTGGATAGTTCCATCTGGATAACAGAAAAAATCACTGGGAAATAGTTCAAATCTATCATTTTTGAACCGAACCGAAATTTTAGGTTCGGAACGGGTTCAGGTTCAGCTTTAATACCTTAAGAGGTTCGGTTTAAGGTTCGGTTCACAGTAATCTGAAAGTCGGAATTCCGGGTTCGAACCGGTTCGGTTCAAAACCGGTTTGCAGCCCTGGTAAGAATATCTACATTCGGCTAGAAAATGCACAAGAACACACACAATCAGAGTAAACAGTGTATTTTGTAGGCGATGACAGTGCTCTGAGCTTAGAACTGCAGCTTTAAACCAACCAGCAACAAATTTGACCAAATTTAAAGCCAAAGCTGTATTAAATATTTAAGAAAAAATTACATAACAATCCTCCCTCTTTCATTTGTGGCCTTATTAGGTCACATGAAACTCGTTGGTTCTTATATTACTCCCCAGAAATGACATCACCCACCTAACTAAACCCACAACAAAGATTATGCTGGTAAATAGAAAACGAGTTACATCTAATCCCTTCACCACAAAGCACAAGCTCTTTTACCACTTTTTCGCGACCTTGACTAAGACACTAAAGTACAACAACAACAACAAGAACAGCAACCACAACAAGGATTGCCCTTTCCAAAGCAAATAAAAACAGCGTCGAAATATGCAAGTTGAAGTCAGAGGCGAGTTCAGTTGAGGTTGTCTGTGCAAGCTCAGAAATCCTGAACAAAAAACCAGAAGCCAGAGACAGTGAACAGACAAGCCAGCAAGGGAGGAGCAAAGGAGGAGGAGATGGTGGCAGGGAGCGGAGCACCAGACGTTCACTTGCTGACAGCTGAGTATATTCTTAATAATGCATATATACCGCCCCAAAACGACAACAAAAACACATGCAGCAGAGACGAAAAATTTACAATTTCGCACGCCATAGCGCCTACAAAATGTCACAGCAGGAGGAGCCGGAGTTAGGTGGAGTCGCCGCCGACAACAATCACAAAACAGACAAATCCTGCAGCAACGACCACGACAACGTCGCTGGCCTGATACATGAGTTTTGTCTCTTGTCTCCGTGTCTGTTACGTGCCACATGTGCGTCAGATGTGGCAATGATTTGCATCGAGGTGGTGGCATAAAAAAAACCAAAACCGGGGGTAAGGGGAGTTGCCTGTTTTTATGACACATATGCGAGGCTGAAGAGCCAGATGGCAAACCACCTACCTCGGTAGATATGAGAAAGCCGGGTCCCTTGTTTATTTGTTGTTACTGATAGGTCACAAAACAACAACAACAAAAAATATAATTGAAATTCTACAGCCCAACCCAAACATTGAGGAGACGCCAGATCAGAGCCTGGTTTAATTAACTCGGGTGGAATGAGTGGAAAACAAAATATATAAATTGAATAAATGAAAATGCAAACAATATGCAAAGCTGTTTGGGCATGGCAGCTTTGAGATGTCTTCAACAAGGATTGGGTAACGGTCTGTCAGAGGCAGAGGTTCTACTCTCCAAATTTTGGCAGTGGTCTTTTCATCTATTTAACCAAAAGGACGATTGCTCACTTCGGCCATAGAATCAAAGTTTGTCTGAAAGAAACTATAAATATTCTGTACTCACACAGTTCAGCACACTTCAAGGACAGACAAAAATGAAGCAAATATGAAGCCAAAGCGCTTACTTTTGAATGGCTTTGGTGGTTGAGTATCCAAAGTGAGCGAAGAGTCAGTTCAGAGAGCAATAGAAGGCGCATATTATATCCTGCATATATTGATTACTTACTACGTTAATAGTCTGGAAACTACCGAAATATTTGAATTAAATACAAAACTCTTATTGGAGGTACGATTTAAATCTCAAAATACTTTGTTCTAGACTTTTTCGGAACATATTCAGTACATCTGGAACAATTTTGAACATATTCCGTAATAGTGTATGAGTTGAACCCGTCTAAATCTCAAAATAAGTACAAACCATTCTTTGTTGTAGTTTCTAGAATCAATTTGGGTTAGTTAGTACCAGTTGGGAATTTGAAGAACACTTTTGCTTAAAAATGTTTCGCATTTCCGCTGTATTTTTTATACCCGTTACTCGTAGGGTAAAAAGGGTATACTAAAGTCGTGCAAATGTATGTAACAGGCAGAAGGAAGCATCTCCGATATCATAAAGTATATATATTCTTCATCAGCATCAACAGCCGAGTCGATATAGCCATGTCCGTCTGTCCGTCCGTCCGTCCGTCCGTCCGTCCGTCTGTATGAACACCTAGATCTCAGAGACTAGAAGAGCTAGAGCAACCAAATTTTATACGTAAGCTAGTATTGTCTGTAGGCAGATCAAGTTTGTTTCAAATTTTGGCCACGCCCCCTCCTGCCCCCGCAATAAAAAATATTGAATAACTCCCACAATTTTTATCGAACTCAGATTTTGCAGTGTAGTCTTTGTGGCCCATATCTACAATCTCACAAATTTTCAAAAGGATCGGGTAATAAATGGCCGAGTTAAAAAAATGTTGCATACTTATCCGAGCTGAGCTGAGTAACGGGTATTTCGAAGTCGGGCAGGGCCGACTTTAACTTAAGCTCTCGTTTTTTTCAGCTGCTGCTATAAATTTTATATTGTACTCAATCTAAGATGCAGAGGACTTGTCTAAACATTTGCAAAGCAAAGAAGGAAGCCTCTCCGACCACATAAAGTATATATATATATATATTATTGATCACCGTGAAGCGCCGAGGTGATAAGGTCATGCCCGTCGGTTTCTTTGCTATCTTTTCCGTCAGTTTTAAAGCTATCTTCACTAAACTTTGCCTGAAGCCTTAAAATACTTATACGCTGCACATATATAGCAACCGGCCGGATCGGTTGACTATATCATATAGCTGCCATAGGCACTATAGGTGGAAAAATGAGATCTAGTGAGAAAAACTTTTTTGTTTTCAATGCAAACGCCTCCAAACTTTGTATTTCTTAGTTTGCTATGCTTGTCCATGATTTTACTCAGTTTGGTCGAAATCGGACATATATTTAACATAGCTGCCTTAGAAAAGTGGAGTCTGAAAAGTTGTCTTGGTGAGAAAAACTTTTTTGTTTTCAATGGAAATGTTCTTAAAATTGTCACTTATTTATTTAATATGCTTTCACATAATTCCACAAAGTTTTGTCAAAATCGGTTGACTATAGCATATAGCTGCAATAGGAATGATTGGTCGAAAAAGACGTTCTAGTGAGAAAAACTTTTTGGTTTTCAATGGAATCGATACCAAATTTCTTACATGTTCTTTTGTTGAGCTTTTATATGATTCCACTAAGTTTGGTTGAAATCGGACATCTATATAGTATAGCTCCCATAGAAGAGTAAGGTCCGAAAAGTTAGAAAAACGTGTCGCAAGGGTAAACAAACTTCGGCCAAGCCGAAGTTAACTTCAAACTGCGAATATATTAGTTTGTTATGCTTTTCCACAGGATTCCACTAAGTTTGGTAGAAATCGGACAACTATATATACTTCGGGGAAGCCGGAGTTACCGCTCTGCGCTCTTCTTTAATTTCGTCGGCTTACTGTAAGAGCAAAAAGTGCTTAAAGCAAGCACATTTGCTCTCATTTGAATACTATCTACAGAGGTTTTTTTAATTCTAGAACGATTTGTATTTACTTTAAGTACTTGCAAGAAAAGTAAGACTTTTATTCCGACCGAAAATTCCCTTCTTTGCATTTATTAAAGCCTCCTGTCGCCATCAAATGCCAATTGTCGTCTGTATCCCTTTTTTGTTGCGCCAGGACACGCTTCATTTCTAATCATTTGTATCCTGCATCAGCTGCTGCTGCTTAAACGGCCCATTAAAATGCACAACATCTAGAAAAATAAACACTTCCGGCTAATTCGCACTGGCAACAATGTCTCAATTTCTTTTGCCTCCTCGGCTTTTATTAGAAAAAAACATAAACATAAGCATAAAATTTAATGCCAATAATAAAAGCAAATTAGCCACAACCAAAAGTGTCCGGGAGGGAGCAAAAGACATGCCCATAAAGAGCCAGATATAAATTCAAATGCGATTAAAGTATGGGTGGGCCAATAATATTGACAATGTCTCTGAAGCTCATTCAAGTTCATGTAAAAATGCTTAAGAGTGGGGCGGCGAAGGGGAGGGAGCGACACAGCTAATTGGCGTGGGAAACAGATGGTGGAAAAACGTGAAGACATAAATTAGAGACCTGTGGCCCTTAACCCTCAATGTGTACCAGATAAAAGAAGGTGCGAAACTTGAGTAGCAAAAGGTACAAACGAATTATGGTTAATGGTGAATATTCCTTTTAAGCGTCAGGTAAATACTTTAGATGGTTCTCCCTTTAATACTTTCCCCTCCACCTAAGCACGACATCAAAATTGACCCTTTGTCCTGTGCCAGGTTTAACACCAACCTCCACACGAATAATGTCAATGCGGCGTGTTTCGGTTCCCTCTTTGCGCTAATGAAATCAGACAACATTAACTGCGCCGCCGGTGGCAGTCAAGACAACGTCACTGACGATGCTCATGCCGATGCCAAGGCGAAGGCGTAGGCCAACAGGTGAGCAGGTGAGCAGTTGAGTGAATTAGATGGGCAATTGTTGCCGTTTGAGTGCTGGGTGTGAGTTATGAGTTACCCGGCCAGAAGGAGGCGGCGAAAGCGTTTGATGTGACGGAACTTAAATAAATGTAATTTTGTGTGGTTATTGAAGGCAATTGAATTTGTGGCCAATATGTCTCGAGTGAGTGTGTGTGAGTGTGTGTGCTTTAGCCTGCAGCAGCCATAATTCAAATTACTTAACGGAAGCTGGTTGGGATTTGGCTTGAACTGCAAACTGCAGAGTTGGAAAATCCGCCAAACTGAGCGCCAAATGCAACAAAAGCTTTTCAATTAGTTATGCTCACATCTGCCATAATGCGATGGCCAAACACAACGAACTGAATTTGAAAAACCGAACTGGCAAACATGCCAATTCGTAATCCAACAAAACGAGAATCTGCTCTACCAGCGGCAGCCATAAAAACGGGATGAAAAAGCATCATCCACAGAATAAAATAATAAAAATACCAATATGACAGCCATTTAATTTGGTGTTGTCATGGCGAATCCCCAAATTTCTAACCCTGGGGGGGCCATACGAAAAACTGTAACTCCATAATATATGCATTGCTCTGTGTGTGCGTGTGTGTGTGCGTGTGTGTGTGCGCTTTCAGTTGTTTCCACAGTAGTTTCTGCAATCGCTTCGCCCGCCGGCAATGCTCCGCCATTTTATTTATTTGGTTAATTATGGAGAGCAGAGCCTGCAAATAGATAATACAATTACACGATGTACGCAAAGCTAAATAAAATTACAACCAGGAAATACCAGAGACAGTATGCAAAAATAATAAGCGCGTAATTAAGCGAATTAGGCGACAGGCGACACGACGAGCCACACGCAGGCAGGCGGCAGGCACATAAACTAAAGTGTAGCATACGCTCAGGGGTAACTAGCTAAACATACTCACACACAGACACACACACACAGACGCACACACAGGCATACAGAGCTGGGCTTGCCAGGAATTGGGTGGTATATGATTAGGAGGCTTCTTATGAGTAGCCAACAAGCTTAAAGACGCCACTAATGCAAACAGACAATCAGTTTTTCTCACTAAAACTTGTTTTCGAGGAAGTGTTTCTATGGCAGCTATATGTTATAGTCATCTAATTTTAATAAAACTTCGTAGAATTGTGTGGGAGTACATAAAATGAATATATACAAAGTTTGAGGACGTTTCTATTCAAAACAAAAAAGTTTTTCTTACTAGAACTAGTTTTGCGAACGATAATTCCCATGACAGCTATAAGCTATAGTCATCCGATTTTGATCAAAGTTTGAAGAATTGTGTAAAACTACATTAAATGAATACTTACAAAGTTTGAGAACGTTTCTGTTGAAAGCAAAAAAGTTTTTCTCACTAGAACTAGTTTTCGAACGATTGTTCCTATGACAGCTATATGCTTAAGTCATCCGATTTTGATCCAAATTTGTAGAATTGTGTAGGAGTACATAAAATGAATATATACAAAGTTTGAGAACATTTCTACTGAAAACAAAAAGGTTTTTCTCACTAGAACTAGTTTTTCGAACGATTGTTCCTATGACAGCTGTGTGCTATAGTCATCCTATTATGATGAAACTTTGTAGAGTTGTAAAAAAGTACATTAACTAAATATATACAAAGTTTGAGAACGTTTCCATTGAAAACAAAAAAGTTATTCGCACTAGAACTAGTTTTCGAACGATAATTCCCATGACAGGTATATGCTATAGTCATCCGATGTTGATCAAACTTTGTAGAATTATGTATAAGTACATAAAATGAATACTTACAAAATTTAAGGACGTTTCTTAAGAAAACAAAAAAGTTTCTCTCTCTAGAACTAGTTTTCGAACGATAATTCCCATGACAGGTATAAGCTATAGTCATCCGATTTTGATCAAAGCTTGAAGAATTGTGTAGGAGTACATAAAATGAATATATACAAAATTTGAGAACATTTCTACTGAAAACAAAAAAGTTTTTCTCACTAGAACTTGTTTTTCGAACGATTGTTCCTATGACAGCTGTGTGCTATAGTCATCCGATTTTGATCCAACTCTGTAGAGTTGTAAAAAAGTACATTAAACGAATATATCCAAAGTTTATGGACATTTCTATTGAAAACAAAAAAGTTTTTCGCACTAGAACTAGTTTTCGAACGATAATTCCCATGACAGGTATATGCTATAGTCATCCGAATGTTGATCAAACTTTGTAGAATAATGTATAAGTACATAGAATGAATACATTCAAAGTTTGAGGACGTTTCCATTGAAAACAAAAAAGTTTTTCTCACTATAACTAGCTTAAGAACGATAATTCCCATGACAGGTATGAGCTATAGGCATACGATTTTGATCAAAGCTTGAAGAATTGTGTAGGAGTACATAAAATAAATATATACAAAATTTGAGAACATTTCTACTGAAAACAAACAGCTATATGCTATAGTCATCCGATTTATATTAAACTTTGTAAAACTGTGTAAAAGTACATAAAATGAATACATACATACTAGGAACGATGTTCCTAGGGCAGCTATGTGCAATAGTCATCCGATTTTGATGCAACTTTGTAGAATTGTGTGAAAGCATATGAAATAGATAAGTTTTTAGAAGTGTTTTCCTATGACAACTTTGCCATAGTATAAATGTAGTATTCCGATCAAAGATAATGCTTTATGAAATGGTGAAAAAGCCTAGAAGTCTAATAAATCGAAAGTTTGGAGACGTTTGCAGTGAAAAACAAAAACACCTCGTCATGCTAAACACGAATATATATGCTTTCTATGCTAGGAAATGCGTCTTTCTGGACCACCAAGGGTATATCAGTTGTAAGCCATTATTTAGCTTGAGGAAGTACCGAAGTGGTTGTAAGAAAAGGGGTTTTCTTTGGCCTCTTGCCGCTAGATCTATTCAGCACCTGTGTAAAGCTTTCCTTAAGTCAGTGGCGTAAGCAAGGAGGCGGGCTGTGGGAGTGATTATATATTTCTTTCTAAATACTAGACCCAGAATGCCGCATCTAAAGAAACTTATTTCAACTTTCCTGCGCACGCCACTACCTTTAGTTCAAAACCTGATTCCTTTTATGAATATAAAAAGTTTTCCTTGCATACCTAAAGGCCTGAGGGGGGGTTTTTTCCTCTATCAACTAACTCGCTCAGCTCGTTGTCAGAAGTTTAGCCAGCCGGAATCACAGAGCCAATATTACGCTCATTTATTGACCAATGGCAAACAAAAACGTACAAGTCAAATGAAATTGCTATAAACGATGGACTAAACTCTTTCATTTCCGTCCCCCCCCGCTCCACACACTCACTCACATACTCGGAATCACTATTGACACACCGTTTCATGTGGGGAGCAAAGAAAGGAAAGACAATTGCAGGGAGCTCTCTCACTTCCGTAAAAAAGAAAGAAAGGTAGGTAAAACGGCACAACAATTGCAGGAGATCTTCAATTTCCTGCTATCGCCTGGCAGGCACGACACGACAAAAAAAAAATCAATAGGAAATGCAGTTAAATATTTTGGCAAGCTGAAATCAAATATGAACTGAATCCATCCTTGGCCCAGCCATTCATATCCCTTCATTGTTAGATGGAAAATTATTTAATTAAAATCCGAAATTGAAGCTGACTTGGCAGAAATTTTCAGCAAACTTTTTTCCTGGTGCTCAGGTGAAAAAAGTTTGCCAACTTGTTAAACAATTTTCGTATATTTTTTTTCGACAAGTTTTTGCTGCTGCTGTTAAAAATCTTTAAGACACGAGAAGAAAGCCAGCCAGGCGAAAGAGCTGTGTCTGTCTGTCTATCTCAGCCAATCCTAGGGTTCTCTGACTGGCAACTTTGCCAGACAATTTTTCTGCTGCTTTGCATGTCAGTGTATGTGTGTGTGTGTATGTTTGTGTGCTCTGCAAATAGTCAAAAAGTTACAGCGGGTAAGTTTTGCTTCTCGCTTTTTTTTTTGCAATTGAATTTTGGGCAAAGGTAAAGTCGTTCCTCACATGTGCATACGGAGATAACACTACAAAAGCATAAAGTGTGCGCTTAAAGTGTAGCGTTATCAATAATAAATGACCAGGCAGCCTGTTGCCAGCAGGCAGAGTCACTACCAAAATGAGAAAATACAGCCGAAATATGGGTAGAAATTAAATGGACAGCTTAAAAGTATGCTACAATAAATTGACAGCTTAAAATTGAAACAAATTCAGCCACTATATATAGAAATTTTGCATTAATGCCCAAGTCCGATGGCAAGGAGTGAGATAAATGGCTTCACTCTGTAGATAAAATGAGGAAAAACAGGACTTGGAAATCCTCGTATATTTCAACAAAACAATTTGTTGCCTAACTTTAGGCATTTTGTGTTATTTTAATGTTTAAAACCAGCAACATAAAGTGGTGAAATCAAATGTACAAACAGCTGAAAGCCATAGAAAATAGAGCAGCTTAATTGGAGCATTGAGATTAGAGATTAAATGGTTTAAATTGTGAGAAAACCCAAACAAGTAATTAAACTTATTAAAAGTTTTAAGAACATCATCACACAAAAGTATGAAACAATATCTGAAAACACCTCAAGTCAGCTTCGTGGCTTTAAAGTAGCCGTAAAGTAGGCCACACCAACATAGGAAGAAACTGAGCCCAGCTGGAAAATTGCTTAAATAACCAGAATTCCAGTAGAGAAATGCTGAAAAGTTGTATTGGCTTGGACGGGGATGGGAGCAACAGATTGTGAATGATATTCGTAAGCTGAAGTCTACATGACTTTGGCAATTTGAGCTTAGGTTGGCAGGAGTTGCTTACTGGAAACATTTTGCTTAAATTTTAAAAGGAAATATGTTAAGATTTTCATCAAGTGGTGCTGTAGGCGGACAATTTAAATTTCTGTTTACGACTTTCAATAAATCTAAAGCTGTTTACAAGTAATAATCTGATTTGAAATTACTATTCTTACCAACGCATTTAAATAAAGTCTGCTTTTTGTATGTATACCTCCGGTTGAATTTAATTTTAAGTGTAATTTAGCATTTGAATTGTAAAAGTAAGGGCATAAAAGATAGACTGCAGTTTATACACACGAAGGTAGTTTGGTAAAAACATAGAAAGTGATTAATTTTTTGATATTTTCCATTTGGAAATTACCTTTTTAACCATTAATTGGCATTTATTGTAAGCATTCAACATTGATTATTAAGCTGCTATGAAATCATCATATCAAACGACTCCTCAGCTTTAAGAAAACTTTTCAAAATAGTTCTATAAGTTCATTAAGCGCAGATATAACATAATGATATATCCATCCCATGGTATTTGAAGTAGTTGGAAGTTGTTTGAGTCTACTCCCGTTTGTAAGATCTTTTAGGAGAGCTTGCTCATTGTTCATCCGTTTTAAAACTCGGTCACAAAATAGTCACTGTTTCGGTCACTGTTGTGTCACTGTTTTGTTCACAGTAGTGACTGCTGTCTAAATCACTGTGTTAATCACTGTTTTGGTCACTGTTTGGTCAGTGTTTTGGTCACTGTTTTAATGACTTGTTTTTAATCACAACTGTCGTTGGTTTATTCATTGTTTGGACTGTGTTTTGGTCACTCTTTGGTCACTGTATTGGTTACTGTTGTGGTCGCTGTTTTAATCACTGTGCTTATCCCTATATTGGTCACTGTTATGGTTACTCTTTGCTCACTTTTTGGTCACTGTGTGTCACACACACACACAGAAACCACCTGCTGCTATGGTAAATTGCAAAACTGAAATGCGTAGCCAAAGAGATCTGTCGCAAAAACCCAACTTTGGTTACCCAATCAAAGTTCCTTAAAAGAGCGACTCCCCAAAAATCTGTAAGAACATATGCCAAGCTGTCAAATAGAATGTCCGCCTACTGCGCTACATGTTAAACTGTAACTGAGCGGGTTGCAGCAATAGAAACATTTTAACGCTTTAATGAGCTGTTCACACTTTACATTAAACTTTCACTTATGACCAAGGCAAAGATTGAAGTCAGGGGTGGTGGGCAATGGCAGCAGAGAAGCGGCCGAAGGCAACTGGAGAAAGCTTTCTCAGTTTCAAGTTGTTTGAGTGTGAATTAAATTGCCACAACACGAAACCAAGAACCCTTTTTCATGAGGTGCATTCAATTTAAAGTTCTAGCTGCTTATTTCGGTGGCAAATTGCATTATGCTGTGGAGTGGACAACAATTTCGTTTTAGTTGGGCAAAAAGTGTCAGCCCAAGTGTGTGCCGCATCTTACCCTAACTTACTTAACACGCACACAGCGAGTCCTTCTTGCCAACCGGAGGTCGAGACGGAGGCTAATTCACAGTCAGCCAGCGCACGGCAGCAGGAAAGAAGCCAACCCCCAGCACCCACCCCCTCCCCAGCCATTGTTGGGTGTTATGACAGCAGTTGCACCTGAAAGTATGCTGCGATTGTAGTTCTTTTTGGTTTTTTTGTGCTTTTTTTTATCGTGCCACCCTCCGCCGCCCTCTAAAAACTGTAAACAAAGCGCAGGACAATGGAGAACGAAACGTTTTGGCATGCCATGTGTTCATTGTCCATTGTCCAGGAGCTGTTCGCATGGGCACGCATTTGGTCCTGTGTGAGTGCCGAGTGCAGTTGGCATATCAACTGGTCGGACATGGTGTAAACACGTTTAATGTTGTTGCCATTGCTTGGCTGGTGCTGGTGCTGGTGCTGGTGCTGCAGTTGCTCGGGCTCGAGTTGCTGCTGGCTGTTGCTACGTTTAATTTAATCTACTAGCCAGAGAGCTGTTACCTTGACACGGTCGCCACTTGTGTGTCTGTCTGTGTGTCTGTGTGAGTGTGTGTGAGACTACCGCAAGTCCATTTAACTTAACTTTGGCATAACATGCTCACTGTCCTAGACCTGATGCACAGCACAGAATGACAAGGATGCGTACGCACACCCACCCACCACCCCCCTCAATCTCTGTGTGTGTGCAACGTAATTTGCATGGTCAGCTTGCAGTTTTGGCCTATAGAGTGGCAACTTGTTCCTCCGGTCCTGACTTAATTGCATGCAGCAACAGCAGCAACAGCAGCAGCAGTAAGCGAGAAGCATCATCAGCATTGGCAACTTCATCCAATTGGGACACACCGCACATACATTTCCTTAGTGCCAGCGATACGGACTTTAAAATGGCTCCATGGCCCTAAGCCCCAAGAATAACACAAAGAAATGGAAGTGTGTGTGCCAACAAGAAAGTTTCACAAATCACAGAATCAATTAATACAAAATATATCTAAAATGGCAATGCTAGGCGAGTAAATTGAAGTTGATTGTTTTAGAAATTGAATTGAGCTGCCGCAGAAAGGTCAAAGAAAGTGGGAATGACATGGGATGGTTGGGTTGTGGAAGTACGAGACAGTTTATCAGCAGAATTTCGCATTCAGACATGAATCTCCTCTAGGAAAACCGAGCTATAGGCATCTTACTTCAAATATTTTCAAATAGTTTTGCAACAGACTAATTGGTCATTAGAATAAGCTCTCAATACCTTGGGGTAGGCAGTAGTGGAGTCGTAGCAATGCCTTAATTAACATCAGCAGGTTCAAGACTTCCATTTCTGGAAGAGCCTTGACTATCTTGCCCAGCACTCCATTGAATCCCAAACCCTTAGTGAGTTTTGGAATCTAAGTAGAATAGAACTGGAGCAGAATGGTGAAAGAAGCGATCAGGAAATCCTTTATCTCGCTAGATAACGAATCTCTGTGGGAGCAGCCTCTCCGGAGTAACTAAAACAGATTGGTGGAAAAACGAGCCCAAGATCCTTTTTCTCGCTGGTTAAAGAAGCTGAGAGCTGGGAGCTGCCTCTCCGTCCTACTTAATGTGAAAGAGGAGGTGTCTAAGTGCCTACGCAGTAAGACTTATCCAACTGAATGCATTTGCCAGCACTTCCTCTTAACTTCGAGAGAGCAGAGCTATTGATTTCAGCTGTTGAGCTCCGCTCCGTGACTCAACTGCACCAACTGCTGTAATCTACACAGGATAAATTTGGCAAGCCTTATCTTTTCAGTTCGGTTCAAAAAGGATTTTTTGAGCAAACTTTAAAGCTACCGTTGCATCCTTTAAAGAATCGTAATGGGCTCACCTGCACCTGAAGGGAATGACACGACATGGAAGCTGATAAGAGGTTATTCAAGCAGTAGATTTGCTTAGAATTTCCGCCTGTTTGTGCCGGTCTTAGTGAACTTCATTCTTGCATACCTGCATTCTAGTGTTGAATAATGTTTCTAAAGTCATAGGCGCTGGTGGTAGCAACAAAGTTGCATTCAATTTGAATGCATGTGCATCCGTTTCTATTCGAGTAGTGACTGGACAAGCTATCGTGCGGGTATCGTTAAAGTTGTTAGCATTAACAAACATTAAAACAGCTTTCAAAGTTGATGCGGAAACAAAATTGCTAGCAGGTAGTCTTGTTGGCCGCTTTTGGAACTTTGGCATGAGAATTATGAATAGTCTTCGGCACTACTTTCTATGTAAAAGCTGCAGAAAATATGAAAATACTCGGGCAGGAGCTGGAGCCGATCCTCTGGGAACACTGTGATAAGTTGTCCAAGAATTTGCTTTTATTCTTGATAAAATAAAGATCCCTTCTAGTCTAATATAATGCTGTTTCTAGCTGTTAGTTAACTGAAATATCATTCTGCTAGCTGCAATCGATCAATAAAAAACTTTAAAAATGGAAGAAATATTGCCCAACCCCAATTTTTTTACCAGAAAACTATCTTTTATACAAGAATGTTGCTAAAACGAACATATTTTCAATAAATTTTGCTGTTGATGACAAAATTAAGGCGTTAAGAACCTAGTAAAACTATACAGAACATATTTATATTGAAACTAGATGGCCCGGCGAACTTCTTACCGCCTAACAATAAATAACAGTACAAAATTTATTAAATTCAACAACATATATGTGTTCGAGAGGTACCCGAAAGAGTTGACCGATTCGGACCATATTTGTTATCAGCCTTCCTCTATTCATGACGAATGTCTTTATAAAGTTTCATCCAAATCGGTTAAGTTTAGGTCAAGTTATAGTGCAAAAAAGCCGTGGATGGCAAATTACGCGATCCCTGTGTGACCTACCAGAATCAGCTATAGATATAAACCACCTACGCTGTTACTACTACACTCACACGAAATTTCATCGAAATCGGTCCAGCCGTTTGGGAGGAGTGAGGTTACAAAGCCATGTACGGAAGAATTTTATATATTAAGATGATACTTTTTCAATATCGTTAGAAATATCTATATAGAGATTTTTGAAACATACGCCAAACCTACGAGCAATTTCTCGATAAACTCCGCTGAATCTTCTGCTACATGCCATTCTCTGCCTCACTTTTTGGCGTTGCCGGACTGTTTTTTGAGATCGTGGCTATTGTGACTATCGATAGGTTATCAATATTTGAATTCATTAGGTGTTTTAAAAATTGTGTTAGTCTCAGATGAGTAATAAGTATGGACTGGGCGTGACTGTACCCAGCAGTTGAGTAATAACAGCGAAATGCGACTTCCATCCTGTTTGCCCCAAAGTCTGCAATAAAAACTGCAACTGTTGTTTAACTAAGCCATTTATGTTCTTCTGAATTTCCAGTGGCTGGCTCAGTTTAAGCTTTAGCTACATTCTAACCCTTTTCACTTGGTTTTTTGCTGGCAGGTGATTATTGTGGACCATTTCTCAGTACTCCATGTCACGTGGCCCCTTTGTATGGGGTAAAGCTTGTTATATGGAACGCAACAAAAACAATCAGTGCAAAAACAAGGTGCAGAAAAAACAGGAACCGTCATACAGCACATTGCACAAGTGCCGCGACACGCAAAACATTAAAGGCCAATTTTTTTTGTCGCCCGCGTCGCAGTCAAAATCAGACCATGTACAAAAAAAGGGCGAGTGGAAAACAAATGGTGCAGCATTTGGCTGCATGCAATGCCATTGCCATGTGTAGTCTTTGTGTTTTTACTTATTTCTTTTATTTGGTTGCAGTCGAATCATTTGCAAGCGATTTAATTTCAATTGCATGGGCGTTAATCAATGGTTATAAAAACCAGTCGACCGGTCACAACAACAAAATAAGAAGTAATCAAAGCAAAGGCAGAAACACAACAGCGGTCTATTAATGATATCAACCAAGCGCAGATTCAAACAGCGCGCTTATAACAGTCAAAGTATCGATAGTTGAGGTGGTTGTTAGGGTGACCAGCTGCCGCAAATGTACGAACGGTGCTTTGGCAGTGAACTGTGATTTCAAAATATGATTTCGAGCTTTTGAAAAGAAATTCAAGATTTTATATACGAGGGCAGCCTAATAAGTTAGTGGCTTCAAATGAGTCAAATTAAACTAGCTTACTGCCAAAGAAAATATCTACTGGAACTTGGTTTTTATGTAGTTTTGGAGTTTAAAAACATTTTCAAAAATCTCTTGGGGTAGTTACTCTATCTAAATAATATCTTAAAGATTACCACTATATATTCAAAATATTAAACAAACATCAAATTGAAGAATTTTCTTGAATAACTAATAATGTTATGGAGATTTTTATTGACAGTGTAAAACGAATATTTGCAAATTGTTGTTGCTTTTGAATGGAGGAGTTTAAATATAATGAAACAGAATGACAACTCCTGCTTGTCCAATTTGAATTAAACCTAATTAAAAGTAATCTAGACATTTTAATCATAACTCTTATCCCTTTTAATGGGAGCGCCAGCTCATTTAGCATTTAAGTTTTTGTTGACTTTGGTACACTGAATGCCCTTCGATTGTAATTTCCTCATAATGTCGGCGGTCTGCTGATTCTGGGTCTGCTTGGGATCCACAATGGAATTGGCCTCAAGTCGGGTATTACCGCGTTTCACCTCGACCCCGCAGGCACGCAGTTTGTTGAGTATTATTTGGGTACCATCAATGGGAATGGGTATGGACACCATGGGTAGTGGAATTGTGGGAGTTTTAGCCTCCAGACGCTTGAGGTCGTCCCTTAAGTTGGGCGGCACCAGCAACACCTCTTTTTTCGTCTTTGCCGTGGGCAGTGCTGGTGAAGGAGCTGGAGCAGCCGGCAGGGGGCCGGCGCCGCCGCCGACGCCACTCCCACGCAAGCGACGTTGCTGCTGCTGCTGGGCAGTCAAAATGGGACGGTTTGGTGTGCTGCTAACGAATGCTGGCTGCGACTTGGTTCGTTCGGCTGGCTGTTCCTCCACCTTGCGTTTCTTGGACACATTCTCTTTGGATTTGTTCAGTGAATCGTCTGTGTACCAGCGTGGATCCTCCAGTTCGGCCTCCCAGTCTATATCGCTGCTTAGATCCTGGTTGACACTGCGCACCGACTCAATGTCATAGATGTGCAGCTAGAGAGAGGCCACAGACGGCATTAGTTCCCACCGAGTCATGCCACCGCCACCTGCCTCAACTTACCTCTTGTCGGCCATTCACCAATTTCGTCTCCCTCTTGGCCTCATCGTAGCTTAATTGGTCAATGGGTGTGACCAAGTGCTTTATGCCAGAACAACTGAGCAAGTGCTTCTCATAGGAATCAAAAGTTACGAAATGTCTTCCACAGCTGCGACAAAACACAAGCAAGCGTCTTTGATCATCGATGAGTACATCGCCCAGGCGCACAGTGCGTAATGATTTGGGCTTTCGTCCACGGTTCATGACTTACAAGTGCACTCACATCACTCGATATTGGCGCCAAAAAAACAGTTAATGTTATTAAACAACAATTGTTTTTGTTTTTTTTTTCGTTTTGATTTGGCTTGAGTTAGAGATGGCCCCTCTGACGATAATAATATCGATAGTTGCGCTAGGGGAGGATTTTAGCCGTTGTCGCAGTCTGGTCATACTGCTGCATTGTTGATTTTCGCTGGCTGCCGCATGCTTGAAATCGGAATCGAAATAAACTTTCAAAATTCGGCCTAGGGTCCGGTTGTCGTAACACAGTTTTTGATACCAAGTTCCTTTTACACTAGTCAGTCAGTGTGTTGACCACCCAAACGACTTTTAAGGTAAGCCAGCTGCAGCCATTCTTTAGAATTGCCAGCTAAAAATCGGTAGCTTACATAATTTCATGGGACCTCGGTCGAAATTTGGCTTTGCAATTGATGTGTGCAGGCGGGCGGTGAAACAATGACATCATTTTGTTTTTGGTCCTCGGCAACTATTTGGCCCGACTGATTTATGACAATATGTAATATGTGAATTGTTTGTGTAAATGTCAGAGTGTTGTCACCCCTCAAAATAATAACAAGGTGATGCAATGTGTGATTCTCTTAAGCTGAGAAGTGCTCTTCCGACAAGCTTTCAACCTTGGCCAGTTATCAGTTATCGTATCTTTTCCTTTGATAATGCAACAACCTCTTCAGTTGCTTACACCCTGATGGGCAGTCCCTTGCCGTTCCTGTTCCCCCAAGAGCTTCTAAAGCTAAATTCACCCGTATAATCAGCCTTCAATTGAAGGCCATCGGTGAAATGTGGGTAATAAGCAGGACAGCCGAACAGACGCAGCCAACTTCTTTAGAATATCTACCTCTATACCACTTCCCGGGTCGGACTTGGGGTCACTTGGACCCGGCCGAGAGTCAGCCTTGCTTGAGGCCCTTGAAACCCAGTCTGCAAACCTTCTGGTCTGGGCTTTGGATCCATTCAAGAAGTCCAAGGTTCGGTTTCTAAGCTTGCCAAGCTTCAATCTTTGGTTTGGCACATCTTAGATCGTTGAGAAATGGTCCTCTTTTTCATTGAATCAAATACTGTTGGCACAGCCAACTTCTTTACAATACCTACCTCTAGCCCACTTACCTGGGCGGACTATTAGGTCACCTGGACCCTGCCAAGAGTCAGCCTTGCTTAACCAAGTCTACAAACCGTCCGGTCCGTGCTTTGGAATCCTTGTAGTAGTTTAAGGTTCGCTTCCTAAGTATGCCAAGGTGCAATTGCTCTCTTTTTCAGTGAATCAACTGCTGTAACACTTTTCCAAGCACATAGGGTCGAGTTCAGGTGCGGGAATTGATAAGCTTACAGGCTCCGTTTCATGGTCCGGTTCGACGGTTTACAGTGGTTCGGTTCAGAGTCCAGGTCCTCTATTTAGCAAGCAATCAGCCATTTCTCAAGGTCTAAAGCTCATTTCGATTCCAACTTCAATTCCCTGCGAAACAAATCCAAATCCCGCTTCCAGTTTCGAATTAAAATTGTAGATTTTTATTTTCAAATTTGAAATTTGTTTACACATATTTAACTAGGCTGCTAAATACTTTCCAAGGGCCTCCAGCTACATCTGCTTCATCCACCATTACATCTCGTCTAATTCACTAAACCTCCAACTTGTATACCTGTTTCCTTGGTTACATTTTTGAGAATTTCACTTAAATATCTAATTGAATTCGTTACAATTTTTCTTGCTTCTTTTGTGGTAATTTTAGTGCTTGGGTGCCCCAGTTTAACTTAGTGAGTTGGTTGCTAGACATTAACTTAAAGCTGCTCATTGATTTTGTTGGTTTTTCTTTTCTTCTTTTTTATCGGCAATCACAAAACATTTACATAGTTAACAGAGAGTGGGAGGGAGGGGGGTGAGTGGGGGGGAAACGATTACGAAAATATATGTCGTTATACTTAAATGCGGCATTTGATGTTTTAGTTATTTCACTTAGTTTTAGTTATTCATTTAATATAAACAAATTTGATATAGGCCCAAAAGTGCAACGTTCTATTCCAGAGAGCGTCTTCTCAGTTGCTTGCGTACTCCGCCCAGGGCGGCACTGCTGCGATCCAGCAGCTCGTTGGAGAGTCTGGCCAGCAGAGGTAGCTCCCGCATGGACACATTCACAGAGGGCAGCGGTGCCAACTGTTGTTGCAATTTCTTGAGGGGAGTGGGCGGCTGCAGTTGCTGCTGTTGATGTTGGGGGGTAATGGGTAAACTCTTTGCCTCTGCACCCAGCGAATCGGGTCTCTGTTCGACGGTTTTTGCTTTTATGGTTTGTTGCCTCTTGGCTGCCTCCTTCAGCATCATCAGATGATCCAATTTGTCCACAGTGGCCTTCAGTTCGTGTTCCCACACATCGTTCAACGGCTGCTGCTGGCCATCGCCTCCCTCGATGGGACGTACTGCCAGTATTTTGACCTTTTGACGCAGGGCCTCCAAATCGCTTTCGTCCACCGCACCGCGCAGCTCTCCCGCCCCCGTCTCATCGTAGTCGCAGGCATCTTCCTCATCTTCAGTTCCCGCGGGCTGAAGTTTGCCACCCAAGGACATTTGACTGCCCGCTATGGATGGATAATCACACTTCTCCAATTCCATTTCAAAATCGGGCAACGAAGGCAAAGCACTGGAAGTGGGTGTATTCAGTTCCGCTCCTACACCCGGCTCGCGGGGTCCCGGCGGTGGCGGTGAACCGCTCAATGCTGGATAGTCGCCCCGCTGTCGGTGTATATCCTCACTTATGCGCTCCAGATTCCGCAAAGCCTTCGAATAGGTACTCTTGGCGGTGGCCACCTGCTGCTGCAGCTCTTGGATGCGATTCTTTTGAGTTTGCAACTGATCCTGGCACACCTGTTTCTCCTCGAAGTAGGGACGTGATTTGTTTATGCTGCGCCGAAAGCGATCCTCCAGCTGTTGCAGCTTCTGCTCGGCGGTATGAAAGAGTCGCGTGCGTCTCTGGTGTTCGGCATGACAATCGGCTTTTTGAGAATCTGCATCCATAACCTTTTGGGTGGCATGATTGAGCATCTCCTGCCAGGCATTATCGAATTGCCATTCATGAGAATTGGACATGAAACGCTGCTCGGCCAGGGCTACGGTTTCCTTGGCAGCGGCATGGATCTCTGTGGGGGAGGGGAAAGAAAGTAAGCTGGGCTTTTGTGGGAGGTGAAGAGGGCAGTTGACTCACCATTCGCTCGCTGGAACTTGACGGCCGCCTGCTGACATTCGATTTGAGCCTCGCGTGCCTTGTCCAGTGCATCGTAATAGGGTCGTGCCTTTTCAATGCAGTTGCCCAACTTTTTGGAGGACAGCTTCAGGCGACGCGTCGACTCGTTTAACAGTATGCGGAAGGTAGAGTTGGCCTCCTAAAAGGGTGGCAAGTGTTGAATATAAGTCACGTTAAGAGGGTAACGAAATTATACGGCAGAATCTACCACTAATAGCTCCTAAAAGAGCCAGCCCAGAGTTTTGGAGGCCGGAGGAGGTGGAGGGTGAAGCGGAGGAGTAGGATGAGGCTGAGAAGTAGGATGACACTGAGGAGTAGGATGAGGCGGAGGAGTAGAATGAGGCTGGGGAGTAGGATTGGGCGGAGGGAGAGGATCAGGAAACGGATGAGGCGGAGGAGTAGGATGAGAATGAAGCGGAGGAGGTGCAGGATGAAGCGAAGGAGTAGGATGAGGCGGAGGAAGAGGATGAGGCGTAGGAGTAGGATGAGCAAGAGGTGGAGGATGAAGCGGAGGAGGTGAATGAGGGGAAGGAGGAGGATGAGAATGAGCATGAGCATGAGGATCAGGATGAGCCGAAGGTGGAGGATGAGGCGTAGGAGTAGGATGAGCAGGAGGTGGAGGATGAAGCGGAGGAGGTGAATGAGGGGAAGGAGGAGGATGAGAATGAGCATGAGCATGAGGATCAGGATGAGCCGAAGGTGGAGGATGAGGCGTAGGAGTAGGATGAGCATGAGGATCAGGATGAGGATGTACAGGAGGATGAGGCGGAGGAGGGGGAGGATGACGAGTAGGATGATAAGGAGGATGAGCGTGAGGATCAGGATGAGGTGCGGGATGAGGCAGATGATGAGGAACAGCCTGAGGACGAGGCGGATGACGGGAAGAAGGGGAAGGAGGTAAAGGAGTTGGAGGTTTCGGGTTCAGGTTTATCGAGAATCGAGCTATGAGCATTCGCTTTCTTACCTCCAATTCGATTTCCAGTTTATTAATCTCATCGGTTGCGCTATTGAGATTCTCCAGTTCAATCTGCCAAAGAAATAAACAAAATTACTAATACTGATTCCTTGAACTGAATCTCTTCACAGATATTTCCCAACACCTGCGCCTGCCCACACACACATTTATTGGAAAATGTCCGACTCATCCGCCTCCACCACAAAGGATCCCAAATACGATCTAACCAGAATTGCAGCACGCGTGGATCGTGTCAATGTCAGCGGCCTGCTGCGTACTCACAACGATTATGTTCAACGTGCCGCCGACGGCCTCTTCAAAGCTGGCAATTTCCAGGAACTCATGCTAGAGGCCATGTCCACCAAATCGTATTTGCATGAACTGGGCATCTTTAAGGATGTGAGTGTGCATATTGATATTAGTCGCGGTGCCGATGCCACACCACAGGGCTATGAGGTTACCTTCAAGGGTCACGAGTTCTCACGCATAAAGGGATCAGCCGGCACGGAGATTGGCCAGAATGAGGGCTCTCTGCGCACAGAGCTAACCATACCAAATATTTTGGGTCGAGGCGAAAGTGTTTCGCTGCAGGGAAGCTACAGCAGTACCCGGGCCAATGATTTGCAGCTCAAGTTTTGGAAACCCTTCTTTCATACACGCTTTAGGGAGAACCGACCGGAGTAAGTCAACTATTTATGTGGCTGAAATCAAAGTTCTAATGTTTCTTTCTTCTATTTTGCAGGGTATCATTTAGTTTATTTAGGCAAACCGATCGTTTCGATATCAGCTCATTTCAAACCACAAATATGGGCTATTTGGTGGACTTCTCGGCACATACCATGTTGGGAGTGGATGTAAGTGGGTTGAATTCTTTACTTTAAGACTCCCACTCAGGCGACTTCTTGTCCATTTTCAGCTAACACATTCCCTGCAGTATGAAAACTCGATTCGTGATTTGGGTTTACTCAACAAGTCGGTGCCCTTTGCCATTCGTGATCATTGTGGCCCCAAATTGGCCTCTCTGCTACGCTACTCGGTTGTCTATGACAATCGTGATGGCAACGTATTTCCCACTCGCGGTGTGCTCCTAAAATCCATCAATGAGTATTGTGGTTTGGGTGGCAATATTGCCTACACCAGCAGCACGGTGCATGGCGAGGTGAATGTACCGCTATTTGCTGGCTTTGTGGCTCAGCTTTGTGGACGTGTTGGCGTGATGAAGGAAACCAAACAGACTACCCAGTTGCCACTCAATAACATGTTCTATTGCGGTGGTCCCTTGACGCTGAGAGGATTCAAATATGGTGGAGCTGGTCCTGTTATTGATGGCACACCCATTGGAGCACAGACATTCTGGTGCACGGGAGCACATTTGTGGGCTCCTTTGCCATTTGCGGGCGTCTTCAAGAGTTTGGCCAGCAATTTCCGGATGCATTTCTTTTACAATTTTGGCAACAGCAACAGCTTTAGTACAGGTGAGTGAATGGCCAGGCCACTTGATATAAACTAGAGTTGAATCTGTTTCTTCCCTCCTGCAGAAAACATGCGCAGCGCCTTTGGCATGGGACTGGCCCTCAAGCTGGCTGAACGTGCTCGCATTGAGCTCAACTACTGCATACCAGTGCGTCGACAGAATACGGATAAAATATTGAATGGTTTCCAATTTGGAATTGGCTATGAGTTTATTTAAAACTACTCTAAAAACAGAAGAAACCTTGGTTAGTCGTTGCCCTAGTCCTTAGCAGAAAGCCACGAGAGTCATACAAAGAAACGAACACAAAACACCCACCACAATCAACTACAAAACTCTTTCCTATTTCTGCTGTGTATTTTTTGTTGTCAATGCATTTTAAATTTCCCTTAAATTTTTCTTAAGTATTCTTTAAGACGCGTGTAAATACGAAAAACGAACAAAAAAAAGATGTTAAACTAAACAAGAGCGGGGAATGTTTTCAATGAAGTGAAGGAATTGTCACTCACTGGATTAAGACCCAGAAATTGCTGTGGATAACTCTAAGGCCATGTAAAACAATATTCAGACAGGGTAGCGTTTAAGGCCTACGATGCCATCGAATGGCTTACCAGCCTGAAAAGCTAACTACTACGAAGAAATAATTGGTTTGGTTTGAGGAATATTAGCCCAATTGTCTCTAGACAAAAGGAAATCATTGGAAAACAAGCTACTTTCCATTCTACCTTAAAGCATATGAGCAGGGGCAATCATGGACCGTCTAACAGAGATTAACTTACATGAGGGGGATCGCTTACTTAGCCAAGAGAAGTCCTATCGCCCACACTGTATAACCCTGACGAACACGGAACACACCGTCAAAGAGATATTTTACCTTGCAAAAGAAGTCGGACTCATTCGAATCTCGTAGAAATCAGCTTATTTTCATAAGGAAGCATCTCCAACCCCAATTTTTGGAACATGATTGTTTGGAGCGACGAATGCAAGTTTAATGTCATTGGGAGTGATGGTAAAGCATATGTACGACGTCCTCCCAACAAACAATTGGACCCCAAATACACGAAGAAGACCGTTAAACATGGTGGCGCTTCGATTATGGTCTGGGGCTGTTTCACCGCATCGGGCGTAGGTCCCCTAGTGAAGATAGAAGGCATTATGAACGGCGAAAAGTACAGGGACATCCTTATTAACAATTTATCTGGAGAATATGCCGATAATTTGCCACTTGCCTGTATATTTTAACAGGACAACGACCCGAAACACACCAGCAAGATAGTCAAGTCGTGGCTTAACGAAGAGGGAATCAATGTTTTGCAATGGCCACCGCAGAGCCCCGACTTGAACCCTATAGAGAACTTGTGGGGAATTCTTAAAAAAGTCGGCCAAAAAAAACCAGCAAATAAAAACGATTTGTGGCGAATTTTTGCAAGAAGAGTGGAAGAAAATCACCCCTCAACAGTGCGCACGTCTTGTGGTCTCAATGCCAAAGCGTTGCTCCGCTGTTCTTAAGCAGAAAGGTCATCCCACTCAATATTAAAGTAAATTTATTAAAAGTATAAGGAATATTGGGCAAATTTTAACTTTTTCAACCATTTTTTTACAGGTGGCTTAAGTATGTGAGCAGGACATTTTGGAGATGGTCTCAGATTTTTTAAGTTTTACGTTGAATATATATTTTTATAACTTGGTTATTCTTCTAAAAGAACACTGATATATAGAACTAATGTGACACAAAAAATTGGAGCTGTGAAATAAAAACTTTTCTTGTGAAGTCTTGTGGCTTAAGTCTATGAGCACCACTGTATATAGTTATTAGTAATATTAATTCAACCGCCGAAGGAACGGTGAAGATCGGATGTAGGTTAGTCGAGTTATAGGAAAAACCAACATTTATAATGGGCACCAACGGCTGAAGCAGCGATGGGCAGCATTTACAAACTCTGGAAGGTACAGAGTATGTTATAGTCAGGCTTCACTGACTTTCTTACTTGTTTTAGTTCAATTTAAATGCCCATGGCTGTATATTTCATAGGGTCAGAGAAAGGTCCCCCCATAAATGTGCCTCCATTTTCAGTTTGGCAAAAGTTTTGAGATTGTCAGACGGAAAACATGTGTCAAGTTGCAAATGTTTTAAAAAAAAAGTCGATATAGGTACATGGCTGATAACATCAGACAACAGAATTAAGATTTGTATGGGTAAAATTGAAGGACTGGTGGCGATTCCAGATTTGTTTCTGTCTCAATTTTAATATTTTACGCTTTTATTTTTAAAGGTTTCAATTTTAAGTAATATGAGTTGCCTAAAATTCGTCTCTTGACCCTTTTTTTTGACTCTTTTTGTGGGAAAACTTTACAATTGGTTTACCTCTCTTTGATATTATCGAAAAGTCTTACTGCTTAGCTTTAAAATAAACTATCCCAAACATTTCTGCGATTTTTTTGAACAAAGATATTCTAATTTGAATGCATGCCCTGCAGCTCTACGTTTCAGTACCTATTTTTCAGGACCTGAGCAGTAGGAATAACTGAATTTCATGCCTGAATTCTGTAATTCCCATGAAACTCAACCATGAGTTCAGTATAGAAGTCATTCCTAAAATCAGCTAAGGTCATGATGTAGAAGAATGTGTCTGTGCTTAATTTTATGGCTGAAACTCATATAAAGGATGAAGTGCATTCAGGTCTAAGCCGAACTGCAGGGTGTGAACAACTTCCATTGCTTTTGGGCGGTACAAATATGGTCAATTGGAACACCTATATCACAAATGCTATATCTTTGCTTTAAAAAAATCGTAGAATTGTTTGGAATAGTTTGTTTTGAAATTAAGAAATACAACTTTAAGATAGTTTCAATTTGAACCATATTAATCGAAAAGATACTCACAAGAAGTGCATAAAAAGTATCATAATATGCATTTTAAGCAAGTCTAAGCTCACATTTCCAAAGATCTAGACGTGAAGGATGGATTCCGAGTACAGAAGCGGGTTTGGCACACAAAAATCATCTAGAATTGCCACCACATTACACCTAGTGTAAACTTTTCTTCTTTTTTAAACAAAATATAGGGAAATCACAGCCGATTAACAGTCTCGACTGCTGCTCCGTTTCGACCGCGCCCTTCTGCCGGCTTGCTTCATCATTTTTATATAGAAATAGCACTAATGTATTAATGTATGCTATATACACTTGACTTTCAAAGACCTTTCAAAGGATTTTTCTCTGGGAAACGTAGATTACTGATTGATCCGCTGATGTTAAAGTTTATACAGGACTAGAAATTGCTTTTGTATCCCTGAATGAGACGAATCGTAAGAGATTTATCAGTTTTTTATTTCATTTTTTTTGTTACTAAGTAATCAAAATCCTTTAGAACCTACAGATTGTACTCTCCCATGGCTACAGATTCAGCAAGCCAACAGCTAGATCGATTGAGAAGCATTCTTAAGTCAATGGTTGCTGTTGGTTGAAGAATTTTGTACTCCATCAACAAATTAAGAAAGTCTCAGAATATAAAACAAGAAAGAAAGTCGGTCAAGCCCGACTATAACATACTCTGTACCAAGAAAATTTGTCTTTTGAGCATAACTCGAAAACCGTTCATCCGATCTTCTTCATTCCTTTGGCGGATCGATAAGTTATCCTAATAACTAAATATGTATAGATGGAATAAGCCATCTATCTTCAAAACTGTGGGAGATATGACGTTTTTTCTAAATTGCGGGGGCGGGAGGGGGCGTGGCCAAAATTGAAAATAAACTTGATCTGCCTGCAGACATAAGAAGCATATGTCCCATACATGTCAAACCTCTATCTCTTACCATCTCTGAGATCTGTGCGTTCATACGGACAGACAGACGGACGGACAGACGGACATGGCTATATCGACTCGGCTGTTGATGCTGATCAAGAATATATATACTTTATGGGGTCGGAGATGCTTCCTTCTGGATGTTACATACTTTTGCACAAACTTATAATACTCTATGTACCTACGGTACAGAGTATAATGATTCTCTGACAACATCAATCAAACTCCAATATATTAAGCTGATAAACCAATTTTACCGGTAAGTTGTTGTATAATCTTAACTTATAAAGAATTCCATTAAGGCATAATTTAAGCAAACAAAAAAAGGTTTAAGCATAAAAGAATGTGGTTTATAATGTCAAGTGGAGGAATAACGCTAGATCGTGAGTGATTACGCGCGCATGCTCCGTGGAGTGAACAAACCCGTAAAATGCTATAGCCCCATGTGAACATGAAATTGCGTTTTGAGCAGCGAATTCCAAAGCAAACCTAGGGGCAGAGGCAGGCACAGCGTGCGAGCACGAAAAACCAAAGAGAAATAAAAATTCTATAAATATAATTGTCTAACTACCTCCCGCCGCATTCGAACCCGTGTGCGGTGCGGTTCTACACGAGCACAGCACAAGACGGACCACTCAACGATCTACGCCACGCCAAGCGTTGGCCTGAGTGTCACCCCAAACGAAATGTTAACGATCTGAGCGAGCGAGCATGTCATGGAACGCTGAACTGCGGGGGGCGGTTACAGTTTTCTTGTTGTTGGAAACAGGTTTTAAATACAATTTTGATGGTTCTTTTTTTCTTTTTTATTCAACTTGTCCCAGTTTGATTTTTATCGTGGTCGCTGAACATTTCTCCACATCCCGAACTTGGGCAAAAGGGCCTGGCCTGGCCAGGCCAGCACACTCTGGTTGATTGATTTAACAACCGAAATGACCAAAACTGGTTCCCAAACCAGTTTGAGCGAGCTTCGGCCACCAAACACTTGAACTTTACAGGAATTCCACACCAAAAAGGAAGTGGTTTAGGCCACTTTTGTGTGTGTGTGTGTGTGTGTGTGTTGCCGCTTTGCCTCCCACCAATTTGCCTAACGAATTTTTCATTTTCGTGTGTGTATATAATTAAAAGCGGAATTTTCCACATGCAACATAATGAAAATTGATGAAGCACGTAAACAAAGGCAAACGAAATTGTAGCTGGCTCAATGGCCCTAGACCTTTCAACCAACTTCCTCGGGCAGCCAAAAAAATGGATTATCTTGCACTAAGGCAAATTGTTTACCCATCAAAATAAAGAAACAGCCAGACAGCCGTACAAATAATTGCCACACAAATATTTGTGCAATGTTTTTGCACTCACACTCGGAAATTCAGTACAATTTCTGTGGAAAAATTGAAGCACTTTCAGTTTCATCACAAAAAAGAAGCCCTCTTTCGCTTACTATTGATTAAATCATTTCTGCACACGTCAATTTAATGCTAAAGCTACACAAAACAGGGTCAAAATCAAGCCTCGAAATGTAAGCAAATCACGCGATGTGCTGACGTTTTATGCAAAAGACCTTTAACCTGAGTCACAAACTGGGGGGGATATATAACAGCCAACTTGGAAAGGAAAAGTTTAGATTAGGTTTGTATCAAAAAAAAAAAAAAAAACAAGGAGCGTCTCTGTTTTGTAAGTTGGGAGATGACGTGTGTGCGGCTCGTTAGGCATCAATTCGTCAGACAAGTGGGCGCCCTTTGGGCCCTAAAGAAAATTGATGATGACATTTGTTTATTTTTGTGGAAATGTTGCTGTTGCTGTTGATGAGTGCGCCAGGGTAAGCGAGCTTTCGACTGCTTTCAGTTGAAGTTACATAAATGTGCTCTTTGACTTAGGTGGGTGGTTCTAATGGTATCATATTTAGGTATTTCCTATACAATTTTTGTTTAATTTCGATATTCCTATATTCTAAGGGAGATTTGAACATACGACCAATAGTCTTTCCACTTTCCACTTCGCATAAGTTTCCTACTGCTAAGTGTCTACATTCTTTGCTTGATAGTCGTGTGCGCTAAGATGCAGACATCCAGTTGTTCCGTCTTTCGAGGTCCTAAGTACAAATCTTAGTTGAGCTAGACCCAAATGGCTTGAATTTAACGTTTAGCGAAGTGTGTTGAAGCTATTTCCATTTTATTTTTAACTCAAAGCCATTTTCCGACCTTTGGGTCCTATGGTAGACATAAGATAAAGTCATCTGATGTGGACCAAAGTTTGCAAATACCTTTAAAATCATCTAAACTTCATAATAGTCAAGTTTGGATGCGCTCACATTAAATCAAACCAAAAATTCTCACTAAAACCCCGTGTTCCTGCCGAACGCTCGTATGAGAGCTATATGCTATAGTCAACCGATGTTGTCAAATCCTTGTAGAATTGGGTGAAAGCATATAAAACTAACGCTTACCAAATTTCAAGACGGCAACATTAAAAACAAAAAAGTTTTCCAAACTAAGACTATTTTTCAGACCTATCAGTTGTATGGCAGCTATACCATATAGTTGTCCGATTAACATCCATACCAGTAAAACTATGAAAAATCATCGAAAACGATTAAATACAAAGTTTAGGAGACGTTTCACTTGAAAACAAAAAAGTTTTTCTCACTAAAACTAGTTTTCTGACCGATTGTTCCTATGTGAGCTATAAGATATAGTCATATTAGTAGCGTGCAGCAAAAAGAAGACTCTGTGTAAAGTTTCAGCTTGTTAGCTACAAAACTGAGAGACAGACGAATAAAGAAAGCTCAAACGACTCAGCTTGTCACCCTGTTCAAGAATATATATGGTTTATGGGGTCGGAAATGTATATTTCTATGCGTTCTATAACTCTGGGCAAATTTATAATAATAGTCTAGCCTTTTTTTCGAGTGTTTTTAGCTAGATTCTTTATTGTGATGGCTATCTCTCGCGAGCGCTTAATAGTCGTGTGCGCTAAGATGCAGACATCCATGTTTTTCAATTCTTTTAAGATCCTAAATTCACATTTCAGTCAAGAAAAATTAAAATAAGAAACTATAATAGACTCTATACCTCCCATGATTACGATTCCGCATGATTCGATCGGAATTGATAACGAGAAAAGGCCAGAATATGGTTCATATACAACACAGTAATTGCTTTACTATCACAGCTTTAATAACCAAAACCTGTGGTCAAAAACCTTGAACCCTAAGTTTCCGTACCCTAAAAACCAAACAGTTTTGGCTTAAGCCCCTAACCGGAGGTTCGTATAGTGTGGTTTGCTCTAACTTACTTCCGATGTCAAAAAAAAGTACAAACTTTCTTTCTATTCAATTGTGGAAAATATGACGAACTACCAATTAACGAGAGCAGAAGAGGGCGTGGCAAAAATGGTAAGTAAACTGGATCCGCCTGGAAGTATAAGTATTACATATCGCATACACATCGGGCCTCCATCTCTGAGATGAGAACCTGCTTCCTTTTGTCTATTGAATACATTTGCACTTAGATTTAGGACTACGCCAGCTAAAAGCGGTTTAATCCAATTGTTTGTCCTTATTTACAACCAAAATAACAAGGCAGAATGTTTTCTTCAATCTCATTTAGTTAATTGGCCACCTCAATATTTGGGGACACACCCTGTTGGGTTTATATAGTTTCGCATGACGCCCCTCCAAAAGCCATTTTAACAAACAGCTGGCGCTGCGCTGACGTGATGCCTAGCTCTGACCTGACCTACATGCTTGTGTTACTAGTAGGTCGATGGACCGCCCGACCTCCCCTCCCTGTTGACCGTCTAAGAATTTACATAAGGAAATGCGAGCTGTAATGGAAACCTTATTTATTCATCGATTAGTTTAAGTAGCCCGGAGGAAAAGGACATTCAACTTTGAGCATTTAGCTGCGTCATTTTGTCCAAAACTAGAGAAACTATGTGTAAAAACTCGTTGACGTTGAATGGCGGAACCAGAGTTCAACAAAGTTTGTTACATAAAACAAACTATGGAAATTTAAACGTTGATGCGTGAAAGGGGGCAAGCGACCCAAAAATGCAATTGACCGCAAAAAGAAAACAGAGTAAAAAGAAAATGTTAATTAATTTGAAGAGTTATGTCAACAACAAATGGAGGGCCAGCCAGCCAGGGCAGGCCATTTCATTTCAAAGATAAATTGATGGGATTTGTTTAAGTTCAGTGGCCCAGTTTCGTGTTGTTTTCTGGTTTAATTGCAAGAAGTTGACTTCATTAAACAAGTTTACTATTTATTTGTTCATAATTAAATAAATAAACAACATATTTCATACTTCTCAGTAGACAATGTCAAGACTCTTGACCACTTGAGAAGTTATCAGTTATAGCAAATGTAGTAACAAGTTCAACTCAATTGTGCGTCGACAGATAAGATTTCACTTGGCCAATATCAGGAAATTATAAACTAAGATGAAGTAATGAATGAATGAAGCAACTAAATGGTCTTTTAAACATATTGCGTCCACAAAAACACCTCAGGGGCAAACTCTCTGTAAATGGAAATGCAAGCCACAGCTGTATGTAAATTGTGTATTGAATAAAAAAGCATTTCCTACAATTGTTTTGCTACTCATTCTTCACCCCAACGAACACAAAGGAATTCTCAGTTTGCATAAATTGATGGCTTTTATTTCTACTTTTTCCGCTAATGGATTGATTGACCCCTCTTAAAGACCAGGCAGACCTTCATTTACCTAGCGGGAGATCCCCCCACACACACACTCAAACACTCGCAACAAAACAAGAAAAAGTTGAATAGAAAAAATCGAAAAATTCTCACACGCCGCCGCGTGTAAAACATTAACCAAAAGGCAGGCATGTGATGTGATTAACTTTATCTATAAGTACGTGGGTGGCCCCTTGAGTTTTGAGTTCAATAAAATATTTGATTTTTGTGCATTGAGTTAAAAAGGAGTCTATTTTAGGGTATTAGGATTTTGTTTGAAGCAAAGTTTTGATTTCAGAAAAGTCTTGACATAAGCCAAGCTCTTTCAATAGCATTATTTGAGCATCAGCTTTCAATTTAGTAGGTCTGTTAGAAATAGTACGAAAAATGTTTGCTTTTAGAGGCAGGTCAGCAGTTGATGAGGCCAGGTCAGAGCTAGTTTGCGTCGCTTCAGTTTTCAGTACTAAAAATGTACCCACTTTGGAGCCTTTGAAACAAATACTATAACTCCTGAGCAAGAATTCAAGCTGGTACAGTGCTGAACCAATCAAAAACTGATTATTTCGAACCTGTAGGCAACCAAAACCGAACCCTTACTGATTTCTTATATTTAGATATTGTTCTCAATATTATGCATTGTTTCATAAGGAAGTTAAGTTTTTAAATCAAATCCAAATTGGTTATTTTACGATTTTTCGAAGAGGCAATTCAGGCTTTTCACTTGGCTTCTCATCGGTAGATGACAGCAGATCAGAGCTAGTTTGTGTCGCTTTACTTTTAGGCCTCGCTCTTTGTGACAAACCCTTGACTAAAGTCAATGTCGAGTTTTTAAATGGCAATAAGGCTGAGATTGAGCGAACTGATTGGACCTTTTTAGTGTGGCTTTCGACGTGGTAAGTCCAAGACAGACCTGATATTCACATTAAGAGAAAGGTTCAAGTTTTTTTTCTCACTTGGTTCGGTTCTTAGTGAAAAATATATCGTTGTTTCCAGTTCTAACCGGTTCGGTTCAAAACCGATTTGAAAGGCTAGCTTGGAGCCTGCTGCTTAAAACACTTTGGCTTTGCTTTGATGATCCTGAGCTGTTCGAAAGTGTTTTTCTTGAAATTGCTGTGTATTTTATGAGGAAAGGCTAAGCACCTTTTCCCATTGAACTGCTCCAACTTTTAAGGCCACCCCCTGTGTGAAAACTAAAAACTAGAAAGATAAGGCCTTGCGGCTATAAACAAATTTCTCAGTTTGGCAAAGAGGTGAACAATTTGCCAATTTTTGTGTATTTATGACTTGGTTCGTAGATAGTTTATGCTCGACTTCCTCTCCACGAACATAACCAAATAACCAGTTTGGTTTTTTTTATCAATAAAATGATAATTTTCGTCAAGTTGAGTCTGATGACGTCCAGCAAACGTAAAGACAAAGCAAAAAGCCAGGCAGAAAGTGCGACATCAAAGTCTATTTACCTATCGTGGGGTGGTGTCGTGACAGCTGTTTTGTTAGTGTTTTTGGCGAGTTTTATTTGAATTTATTTTTGTACAACAACAAAAAACGAAGCCCCCCACACGCGTCGAGTCTCCACTCCACAGTTTTGTTTTGTTTCTGGTGAAACTTTCTTCGTCATGGACACACGCACTTATCGTTGTCATGATAATAGATTAAGACTAGAGAAAAACTCAAGGAAAATGACTGGTAAATTATAAATAAAATTTGTATGTCTATGTGCAGCCTTGTCCCAGTTGATAATCCCTTGATGAGCAAAAGGTAACTTTTGCTTAACTGATAAAAAATGCTAATGCCTTAATGACTAATATAAAATGCTAGGTCATCGGTAAGCCGAGAAGAAGGCTAAGTGCGGGGGGAAAATTGAAAAACAATAACTTAACTCACTTATGGATGAATCAGACAAACGTGTGGAAGCTCTAATGATATTATACCTGCATAAGTTAATAAATGAATCATTACTCAACATTTTTTAATAATTTTAATACAAAAAAAAAAAGAAATTCAAGTGGCAGCGGTGGGATTCGAACCCACGCCTCCGAGGAGACTGGTGCCTTAAACCAGCGCCTTAGACCGCTCGGCCACGCTACCGCGACAGGGCCACACGCACAGTGGTTACAATTGCCAAATTGTGCACTATTTATTTATAGTTTTATGAGTAATTGTTCTATAAATTTCCATTTTTATCAGTTTTAGTGCAATTAATGCTTGTATCAATTCATAAACACAACAAAAATCTTAATTTATGCACACGGCGCCTTGGGCTAAGCCGAGATACGTTTGTCTGGTTGCCTCACACTCAAAAAAAAAACAAAAAACAAACAAAACAATAACAAAAAATGTGCAAAATTTGCTTTTGTGTGTGCGCTTTGGTATTTCCATTTATTAAATTTGTATGCATAAGCTACAACGACTCTCCCATTGACCAGGGATCATAAATACCAAATTACTTGGAAGAAAGGGCAAAGCAACAATGAAAATCACTTGACAAGGACAGGTCACATGTCCCTGAGGCTGCTGCGTGCGTGCGAGGGGAAAATTCCTAAATGGAAGTAACAAACTGTTTCCTGTACCCAAACTAACGGCACCTACAACTGCAACTCTGGCTCACGAGCAAGGCGGCGTGAGAGAGAGGGAGAGAGATATATATAAATAAAAACGTAACCAGGCACAGCCTGGCACTTGCATTGTTTCGCATTCTCACCTGAATTTGCGGGTCCAGCTCGCTCTCTTCAGCGTTTGACATTTTTACACAATTTCTGTTTGTTTGTTTTGCCTCTCCTCGCCCCCGCGACAATTAAATTAAATTTTCACTTTCAGTTGTGTGGCTGGCTTTTCAATTGATTGCCATTTGCATTTGCATTTTAAACAAATCTGTTGTAAATTACGTCGGGCGGCACTCGCAATTTGGTAAAAACAAAAACTATACTAGAAACTGCGTTTTGATGAATTGAGTTGATCGGAGAGGGGGGGTGGAGGACAACGGGTTAGACTGCGCCTGGTACACAAGGAATTGGTATTAAATTAAATATAAATTGTAGACCGCGCGCACTTCTAGTTCACCTTTATTCATATTATGTTGTATATGTTTAGATGTGTTGCTAAAACTAAACTTAAATTACAGCAGACGCGTCCAGACCCATTCGCGGTGAAGTGGCAACTCTCGTGCTCGCCATTGGTTGCAGCCTAGAGATGAGCTATTTCGAGGTAACTGCTACTCTGTCACGACTACTTGTGCAGTGACAAGTCACGAGTTTGTTTTCAGAGTGAAGCCTGTGTTCATTATGAATACCTGGTAATAGAAAATACAAAGAGAAAAAAACTGTGTATAGTTTTAATAGCATGGCCCGGAACCTAGGCGTCTCCTGTCCACCACAAAAAAATTGCTAATCACAAATTAAATTTTTTTAATATTAAGTTATTGTATTTTGCTCATTTTGTGCAGTTGTCGAAAAAAATCTTTAAATTTACATAGCTTCATATTTCTCTCCATTTCATTACTTTAATTGCATGATTGTTTACAATACGCGGTAAAGGATAGATGGTTGCCATTTGAACACGAATTTCATTTTTCCACCATCTTCTCATCATTTCGCCCAGATGGACTGCAGTGTGAAAAATTACAATTATTTCACAGCAGTCACAGTAGTCACCGTGACTACAACATCACTGTATTGCTCATCTCTATCACAATGTGACCAAAATACTGTTTAGCTATTAGAGATGACTCTTTCTGAGGTCACAATTACTTGTGAAGAGAACTTAAAAGTTATATATATATGCATGAAATTGCTTCAAATTAGTAATTAGTAATTAGTAAAATTGCTTTTAGTAATTTACACAGGATTCTATGAAACAGCTGGCAAGAGGAATGTTTGCATTTAGTAGAAAGTCGTGATGCTGTTTGCGTGTTTTAGCTGTAGCCAAAAAACACATTAATGGTAGCTCTGCAACCATTTTTAGGAAAGACATATATTCTTGAGCTTAGTTGTGCCATGCACAGCTCATGGCCATAATGAAAGGAGGGAAACCTCTGCTAAGGACAACTTAACCAACGCTGCAAATCCAGCCATTTAGCGGAGAAAGGCTAAATGCTGTAGCAGTGACTTGATCATAAATTGGGATAAAAACTTGGATTGAGAAAAAACGATGTCAGAATGAGCACGAGAAAGTGTCAGTGAATCAAGGGTATTAGTATTAGCTATGGCAAAGATGCAGCACTACTTATTCAATAGCTGTATTCGGTAGAAAACTCCAGATGGCCAATACAGTTGCAAGGCTCTCTAATGTTTCAAGTGATAACCCAAACTACCAGACTTGCACGGAGAATGTGCTTGTAGACAAAATGACTTAGCCCCACGTAGCCCCCAGTCCGTTGAAATCTAGCTGTTTCTTGCGCCTCTTTTATCGATAGTTTGATCAAGTAAGACTTTTGGTATCGATAGTTTAGCTAGTTTTTGTGCCATCTCTAGCCATGCCAGCACAACTGGCGGGAATGTGTTTAATTTGAAAATCATCTGCGCTTTCTCCAACCCTCCTCCACATTCGCATTAAAAATGTTCTCGTTTTATAAATTTTTACTATGAAATGTTTGTTATTTTATTGGTTTTTTCTTCATGTTTGGTTTTTGTTGTTTTGCCCTTTATGTGCTTTACATGTTTGTGAGTTCCTTTATATAAATTTTCCATAATCCAATTTCCATTAGTTAATGATGATATGCGCATTAACAAAAATCAAAAGTTAAGACAACAACTCAGCGCCAAACGAACAGAGGAGAGTACATTATTTTGTTGTTTCACTAAAATGGTGTTTATTTAGGTAAAATGATAAAGAAAGGCAATTCAAGTTCAAGTATACTAGATGTTATATTTATATGCTAGGGGAATTATATTTGATATAATGTTTATTTTATATGGAATAACACTTAATTCATATAGTTTGATTTCATTCATGATACAAATCGGGGGCGAAATGAGAAACCGAAAACGGGGGGGTGTGCTAAGTAGTTGTGCTAAATACTTGTTTAAATATTTATATATAATATTTATGTTTTTATATATTTTAGACTAAATATTAACTATGCCGTTTATGCATTTTGCGCTTAGTTACGGGGGAAAGTACAAAAGTATACAAGTTTTTCATCTCAAAAGCTTTTCAGTTTGTAGTTGTTGGTTGTTGTTGTTGTTGGTTGTTGGTTGTTAGTTTGACAAATTCAAATTCAAAATTTGAAACGGGGACTTAAAAAAAAACACAAATCTTAAACTGGGTAATTAAAATACATCAAAAAATCGTAAAAAAACATAAAACAAAGTTTCAGCTACACTACAGTTTGATTGGAAATTGTGCTGCTGCTGCTGCTGCTGCTGCTCCTATTCACTGTCTATATTGAGACCCACGCGCTTCTCCTCCTCGAGCATGGCATCCAGCTCATCCGTTAGATTGGCCAACATGTTTCCAATATCGTTCAACACGTTCACCGAAACTTTGGGTGGCATGGGTGCAGCAGCTGCCACAGCTTCTGTGGCCTTCACCTCGGCCAGAGCCGCCTCCGGCTCAGCTTGTCCAGCCTCGAGTTGGGTGGGCGAACGCAAGTGTAAGGCGGTGCTGCCCATGCTCTCGCTTCTGGCCAGTGTGGCGTCGTGTAGCGAACTGGAAGATTTCAACGAGTGAAAGGAATGCGCTATGTTTGCAATGGTGTTCGTGGAGGAGGAGCTGGAGCTAGAGCTGGAGGAATGCAAGTGGGCAGGTAGTGAGGTGTTTGGATTGCTGTGCAGACGCTGCTTGATGGTGCCGGTGTTCTCGTTGGCAAAGGGGATGGTGTCAATGGAATCGATGCTGGAGTTTGATTTATTGTCGTGATATTTCTCGCAATGAATCTCCGCCGTGGTCTGCTGTATGGTGGCATAGTTGGCATAGATGGGTTGAGAGTTGGAGTTGCCGGCTGCCGCTGCCGCTGCTGCTGCTGCCTGTTGCTGTTGCCAGTAGTACATATGGGACTGGGATTGTGTAGTGGGCTGGGCTGCTGCTGTTACGGCAACTCCCTCCCCGCTTAGCGTGCGGGAGTTGCGTATGCTGCAGTGACGTCGCGGTGGCTCTGGTGCTATCTTCTTGCCCGTCAATGGACTGCCGCTTATGTAGTTCTGTAAGAGATTCAACTGTTTAATTGGACTGCCCCACAATCGCTGTCTCTCAACTCACCGCCTCTGCACCCGTGGCTGCTCCATACTCCGCTGCTGCCGCTGCATTCATATAATGATGGTGCTCCAGTGGTGGCATCGTATTTAGCACCGCTCTTTGTAGAATGCCACGCTGTTGGCGTGGCAGGGTGCCGCCACCCTCCTCATACAGCAGCTCTCGTGTGGCCTCATTGGTGGGTGTAATGTCACCATCATCATAGGAACGACGCCAGGCCATGGCTGCTGCTGCATTGCTGCCCAGTAGACGTGCCGCAGCCGCCGCCTGTTGTTGCTGCTGCAGCAGCTGTTGCTGATGATGATGTTGCTGTTGCTGCTGCTGTTGCATTATGGCCGCTGCCGCTGTGGTAGGTGCTCCAAAATGCCCATAGTCTGTGGTGGTATAATGGCTAAAGGTCAAATGGCTGCGCGTGCTGTTGTCGTGTATATCCTCCAGCGATTCCAGACTCTTGCCACGCGGCTGACGCACCTGCAAGTGGCGAGAGAGAGAGAGGGGATTAGCTTCCGCCACTTAAAGTTCAAGGTTAACATTTGCTGGCAGCACCTTAATGAGCACCACATCGTTGCCCGTGCAACACTCATGATTGCTGCCCGTACAGTAGTAGGCATCGCCACTCAGACTCTGATTGCCATTCACCTGACCAGGGCCATGGCCATTGCCATTGCCGTTGGCTGTGGCATAGATTTTCGTATCATCCCAGGAGACGCGTGTGGTTGGCACATATGATGGCGTACTTGGTATGGGCACTTGGAATTGCCACGGTTTGCGTTGGTACTCCTACAATTTGGTTAACATAAATGAAAAAAGGGAAAAGAAATCATAAAAACAAACATAAATAAAGATAAATTGGGGAAAATTATGTTCAAAATTTAAATAAAACTAGAAAAATTAAGAATATCAAAAAACAAGGCCGGAATTTCATCTCCTCAACCAGTTGCTTATCTAAATTTGATGCTTAAATCATAAAAACAATATCATAAAAGTTCTATAAGTCGAAATGATCGGAAACATGGGAGCAGGAATGAATTTAGAGCAACCAAAAACCTAGAAAACGACACCCCATTTTATTTTTTTAAGATTTTAGCCGCCTTCTTCCTCCGAAAGTCGGTTCCCTCTACTCCGATCAGAAAAATATTGTCAGAAATGAAATCGGAACACTCGAAAACCTCTAAAACAAAACCCCACAGCATTTTTTAAGATTCTAGCACCCTTCATAAGTTGGTCCCCTCTCCCCCAGCCGGAAAATATGGCCACAAATGAATTAGGAGCCCTCGGAAACCTATAAAACGACATCCCATTTGATTTTTGAAGATATTAACCAGCTCCCCCCCTCCATAAGTTGCCCCCCTCTTCACCAATCAATAAAACTGGGCCAGAAATTAAATCGGAGTACCCGAAAACCTTCAAATCGATACCCCATTTGATTATTTTTGTTGGATTTTACCCCTTTTCTCCTCCGTAAGTCGGTCCCTTCGTCCATGATGGCACCAATATGGCCAGATATTAAGGTAGAGCACCCAAAAACCTATAAAACGATACCCTACTTGCTCATTTTTTTTGAGTTTACCTCTTATCCACTCCAAAAGTCGGCCGCCTCCCCCAGAATCAGAAAAATATGGGCAGAAATGAAGTCGGAACACCCGAAAACCTATAAAATGATGCCCCATTTGATTTTTTACAAAGATTTTAACCCTCTCCTCTATTCTATTCTAGAACGATTGGAAAAATGTGTCCAGATATTAAGTCAGAGCACCCAAAAACCTATAAAACTATACCCTACTTGCTCATTTTTTTTTGAGTTTACCTCTTATCCACTCCAAAAGTCGGCCGCTTCTCCCAGAATCAGAAAAATATGGGCAGAAATGAAGTCGTAGCACTTGAAAACCTATAAAACGATACCCCATTTGATTTTTTTTTTCAAGATTTTAACCCCCTCCTCTCTTCATAAGACGGCCCCCTCTCTGCCGATCGGAAAAATATGTGCAGAAATTAAGTCAGAGCACCCAAAAACCCATAAAACGATACCCCATTTGACTATTTTTCTTTTGAGTTAACCCCTTCCCCTTCCTTCTTGATTTAAGCTCGGATATATAATGAAAGTCCAGCTATATCGGTCTGTCATGTGTTTCCTAGTTTGTTGTACTTTTATATTTACAAAATTATGAAGGTCTTATTTCGTGTCTTGTAACTAAAAGCTGACACGCACTGAAATGCAGGCACGAAATCTGATCTTTCAGCACGAACACTTCGTGTTAAGTCGTGCGTGTCTGTGACACGCTTTTCCCTACTTTTCGAGCGTAGAAACATATTTTAAGAAGATGGCCCGCTTGGTTTTGACCCAGATATTGACTCAAAACTTTTAGGTATAGCTCCTGGCATTGAGATCTTGTCTGCCGAGGGCTGTTGTTTTAGTTAGTTACCCAGAAACACGATCTACTGGTGGTACTTAACCATAAAGGAACATATTTTCAATCAAGATTGTCTGGTTTAAAGTATCTTTCAACTCAAGCGAATGAGTTAAAGGGGTTTCTTCTCAAGTTTTGCTCTTTCTATTAGTCTTACCTGCTGCTGATAGGCATTGGCACCGCCCGGATTCCATTTACCGCTGATGATATCCTTTACACGCTTGATGGCCAAAAGGATTTTCTTTTGATGTCCCAACTTGACAATGCCAATATCCTCGAGATCTTCCCAAGTGACTTGGGTGACATCACGCACGGTTTTATAATTTTGCTCCAACAACGGCTGTATGTACTCCTCCAGACGCAGCAGCTGCAACCATTCCTCTATAGAGCCCTAGAAAAAGAAAATAGACCGAGCATTAGAGTATTGTCGATCAGGCTAATCGCATTTGATTGGTGCCTAGGGTTACAAATTGTCCATGAACCAGTTCTGCTGTTGTGTTTCCCCCCTCTGATGATGATGTGCCTGCTGCCTGATGAGCTTCGTCTATGCGTATGTAGCTCTAATCAGTTGTAATTGATAAGATATGACATAAATCGCCTCAAAGCACAAACATAAAGAGAAGCGGGTAAAAGCAAAAAAAAAGTATAAAGAAAAAACTCGTTGTCGTCGTCGTTAAACGGTAGCTCCCTCCACACACAGCCAAGCCAAGCAGCAGCAGTCAAAAATCATCAGCTATAAACGCTACCCAGGCAATGTCTTCTTTTTTTTTTGACGATGTGTTAATAATTTTTCTTTCGGCTAAATTGCTGTTGATTTCTATTTAATTAAATGTCTTGTCTGTTGGAATTGATTCGAGTGAGTAGAACGGAAGTTTTCAGGCAGTGAATTGTGTTTCCAAATACTTTCAACTGGAATTGAGGTTCGAATAGGTACACTTGCCTTCAATCTGGCTCTAATTTTCTACCTTTTATTTGCCTCTTTTGATTTGAAATGCCCACAAGGGAGTCTGCCTGCTAATCAATTGAGTTGCTTCCACATATTTTGGTATAAATATTGTATATTTTTTTCTTTAATTTAATGTTTGGCTTCTTCTTCGAAATCCATTAGCAGGTAGCATATGGTATGACCAAAAACAATAGAATAATAAGATGAGTAACGCCATACAAAATTTCTGCACACACTTTTTTTCGTGCTGGCTTTTCAAACTGGCTTTTCGCTCTCTTTATTTAAAAGCCAGTAGGAGAGCGCTCAAGAGCCAGCGCTCTCTCTCTCTCTCTCATACGCATACAGCGACATTGCCGACTGTTTGTGTGCACACGTATTCTCATGCTTCGCAACCGCAAGCATGTGTTCGTTTTCTACACAAGCAAGCGCATTCTATTTTTAGATTTTTACGCTCTCGTTTTTGTGAGAGCGGAGAGAGTGCGATTGTCGTTGCCACTGAAAATTCAACTTCATATGCAAGACGATTGTATGGGCGTTACTCATCTTATTATTCTATTGTTTTTGGTATGACACTACTAAACACAGCAGCAGCGGCGGCGGCAGCAAAACCGCCTTCATTAGCGCAGGCAAAAAACTGGTTCCTGCTGAACCAAAATATGAAAAGAGGAGGGGAAAAAAAAACAGACTGTACGTTCAACCGAAAACTAAATACCACTTTGAGTGTCTAACGGCCAGCAACAACAACAGCAACAACAACACCTTATGACCCTCAAGGTCGTTCGTTGATTGCGGTTTCAGTTCACAGACATTTTTTTCCATCAAAAAGATTTGCCAACGGACGTTTAATAACTTTTTTTGTTTTTTTTGCTGTATTTCCTTTTTCGTATACAAAAAGAAAGTGAGCAGAATGTTGGCTAATGAGGTTTATGCAAAAAGCCAGCAAGCCAACTTTCATTTAAGTTTGAGATGAGGTAAGTGCAGGATGACGATCGAACCAACCAACCAACCAACCACACCCCAAAGATCAACAATTAAAGGCGATAAGAAAAGACGTTGCCAACTTGGCAAAAACAGTCACGGTACGTTATATAAACACAAACAGAAAACGCCACAAAATCGACTGAGAACATAGTAAAAATAATATTATGGCTGGCATTTTTCAACTGAAAGCTGAGGTCATATTTGGCTTACAAAACTGGCAAAAAAAAAACTATTATATTATGCACAAGAAATAAGCCATTAGGTATGTCTAAAAGTCGTCAATGGAATGTGGTTCAAGTTTGTGAACTCGCAGCAGCTGATGAAATCTATGAATCACACACAAAGCAACACAAAGCAAAGCAAAGGCATTAACTCAACTTAAAGTTGGAAATGCAGTTGGAGAAAATGATGCCCGACTGTTGGTGTTAATTGCTGTTGGTATGCAGCAACGCACCAGGTGGAAGGTAAAGCCAAGTTAATATATGGATTTATTTTCTCAGATACAAATTGGTTCGGTTTTTTTTTTTTATACATTTTTTGTGAGTTTTCTTACTCACGTGGAATGCATATTGATAAACAGTCCCAAATTGGGGCGGCTTGCATTTTATTATGTCACGTACTTCAATCCGGATATGTGTTTGGTAGTTACATGTGGATAAGATCCAATCGCTCGAGTTTTCAAGCGGAAGTTAAGTTGAATGAATAAATAGATCAGTAGGTACAAATAAATATATGAAAATCAACTAGAAACTAATGCTTTGGTCAAGGGAAAAGGTTCCCCCCCCAATAAACCTCCTCTATAAACCAGCCTTGGATCCCAAATCTTAACTACAACAACAATAATTTGATGGCATTTAACTTTCAACTCGATATGTATTGCTTCGCAGAGTCGCGCGTTGTTCTTTTGTGTGTGTGAGCTATAAAACTAACTTTTGATATCTCAGTAAGCAGAAGGAAGGTTCTATTCGGTACTTTCAATTCCAAAACTGATGGTTCTCAAGAAACGGTCATCAAAATGTACCAAATAACTTATATACCTCTCAGTTTTGGTCAGTTATTTTTGCTATTTTAGGCGAAATTTACCAAAATTCAAAGTGGAATCTTTAAGTGTACGATATTTCATTCAAAAAATGTCGATTCCCGAATACTTTCTTGACAAATATTCAAAATATATTCAATCTATGAAAACTGTTTCTGAGCCGAACCGAACCCAACCGAACTGAACCGCTTATCCTGGCTTTTATGTGTCTCAAGTCAACTTAAATCTTCTCGCAATGCGAACCCTCCCTAGCGTAAAAAGGGTTGCTGCATGAGGCTTTTTACCCAAAACCTAACAAAACAAGTAAGGGCGCTGCAGTCGAGTTTCCCGACCACAAAATACCCTGTTCATTTGTTTTCAGTTATTTCTTTGTGACAAAATGTCATCCTAAATGTAGGCAACACTTTTGGTAGTCCTGGCCAACAACTGGGGGGGATGCTCTTATCAGCTCAACTGTTTCGCTTATAACTCCGGTGTTTTTGGTCCGATCTGATTGTACTTTTCAGAATACATAGATATTGGGCCTAGCTAGATGTATACTAAACCACGAGGCTCTAACTTGAAAATTGTGGATCTGACGGCTTTTTAGGTCTCGGATTTATAGAGGAGGTCTAGGTTTTTTGGGGATAAAAGGGGGACGGGGTGGAATTTTTCAAATCTGAAACAAACTTGATCTGCGTATAGCATAAATCTACCTTCGTGCAAAAATTTGTGGCTCTATCTCTTATAGTCTCTGAGATCGACGCGTTCATACAGACAGACAGACGGACAGACGGACGGACGGACAGACGGACATGGCTATATCGACTCGGCTGTTCATGCTGATCAAGAATATATATACTTTATGGGGTCGGAAAATTTTCCTTCTCCCTGTTACATACATTCGCACAACTTCATGATCCCCCTTTTCCCATTTTCAATGGGAACCAGGGTATAAAAAGAGCCGCGAACGAGACCGTTCAGTAATTGTGATGATAAACTGATTGACCCAAAGAAAAAGACGAATCAAACCGAAACAATGCTGAACCGTGCCTACAACAGCAAAAGCTACCTGTTCGGTTCAAGTCAACAACAAGTTTGTGGCAAAAAAGGTCTGTAAATCTATGAAAACTCACCTATACTTGACTCCTGCTTACATTGTAAAGTATTTCTAACAGCCTGTCAAGCTAATAACCCCATGAACCACTGAATTGAACCCGTTTAATTCCAGATCGGTTTACATCCCGCATATATTATACGGTTTTTAGTTATGGTCAGTTCTAGTCGGTCTCAGATGAGAGCTCGGGTTCCGTTCATGAAATATTCTGTCCCGTCTGGCGGGAGAGATGCGAAAGACGCATAATTATACTCTGTACCGTAGGTACATAGAGTATTATAAGTTTGTGCAAAAGTATGTAACATCCAGAAGGAAGCATCTCCGACCCCATAAAGTATATATATTCTTGATCAGCATCAACAGCCAAGTCGATATAGCCATGTCCGTCTGTCCGTCTGTACGTATGAACGCACAGATCTCAGAGATGGTAAGAGATAGAGGTTTGACGTGTATGGGACATATGCTTCTTATGTCTGCAGGCAGATCAAGTTTATTTTCAATTTTGGCCACGCCCCCTCCCGCCCCCGCAATTTAGAAAAAACGTCATATCTCCCACAGTTTTGAAGATAGATGGCTTGTTCCTTCTGGACATATTTAGTTATTAGAATAACTTATCGATCCGCCAAAGGAATGAAGAAGATCGGATGAACGGTTTTCGAGTTATGATCAAAAAAAGTTCTTGGTACAGAGTATGTTATAGTCGGGCTTGACCGACTTTCTTTCTTGTTTTCCATTAATATTTAGAAGTATGACCCTTGCAAACCTTTGCTAAACCCAACCCCTAAAAAACCAGTTGCGTTCGGGCTTGTGGGTGTTTCGAACCGGACCTATAAGCCGAAGATTTCAAATGTTCAGCCTCTCGAATCTAAAGCCGCACCTGTTTCCATTTTTTTAAATTTCGTTTAAACAATCATTTGATCAGCTGGTTTGTCTTAGACAGGATTTACACGGTGAATCGAACTTCATGAAGTTTTTCAATAAGCTCTTGCTCTTAGGAATGAGGCTCAAGCTGTTTCAAAAACGCTTGTACGACTTTTTCACAAATATTTATGGTCTATTTTAGTCGTTTGGGGGTCAATTTCTGCTAAAAACCAATTCTAAGTGACAAAATATTGTATTCAGAATAGATTCTTCAAGTAGAATGTTCGGTATTAAAGGAGTACGTAACTAGAATGTGGTTCTTGAATCTCTATAGGAAGGTTTGAGTCCAGTAAAATGTACTTGACATTGGTTTGGACTGACTATTTTGGGTATCACATATTTCTAGTTAAGTTGGAAGATTTAATGGACTCTAGTTCTTTCCCCTAATTACCTCTCTAGCGTCCAACTGTGCGACCTTAATCGTTTTATACCAACCATAACGAATTGATCTTATCAGCAAGTAGCAATTTTCCCATTACCCCATAATTTTGGGGAGCAAGAATCATTGTGAACTTTGAAATGTCGATTATCTCATTGTTAGTCATTTAAATGGCCTCACCTTGATCTGTAGGATCAATGTTTAATGATCACTTTCAATTCATCAAACAATTATCTAGAAGCCCAACAGCTGGAAAACTAAGCTCGACTTAATGTCACTTTAACAGGCGCCACGATTTTTGTTATTTTAAGGGGTTTGTGTGTGTGTGCGAGTTTCTTCAATGATTTGTTGATGGGAATTAATGTGCGCATATTAAATGAAATTCTTTCATTAATAATAAAACAAAAAAATACAAATACAAATGCTGACGGCGCTTGTTTTTTTTTTATGTAGTGCCCCTGTCTCGGATGGTTGGGGACCGCATGTGGGAAACCAGTTTTCTTCTTTTTTACTTTTTGCAAATGCCTTTTTAATGAAATATAACAGATAAGCTGGTAGCTAAACAAGTAAACAAAGCAGACGGGGGAGGGGGATGGAGTAGACGGAGAGTTGACTCCAACTGGCTAACGCAATTAATGCCAATATGGCAATTTGACTAAGTGAGTTGCCACAATGCGGGAAGGTAAATGACAACCGAGGATCTCTAAATAGAAGTAGGGAAAAGAAAGAAACCAGAGCTTGATATGCCCCAAGTGAGCTGGCAAGTCGGACTTCAATTGGCTGAAACAGAACTCCTCCTATTTCTAGAAACTTTATTTGGCATACTTCTCAGTTTTAGAAGCTTCTGTTTCCAGTTCTATTCTAAAACTGCACGGAATCACTCCAAACTTTCGTACCCATCTTCCAGCTGTTGGATACATTTCTCTAAAAAGATACATTCGAACTGTTAGTGTAGCCTTCGCTTGGTTCTATTCACCTAACCCGTGCTGTCTGGTACCAGTTTCACCTCACATGACATGAGCTAATGCTCCCACTGATTAGCTAAACAAATATTTGGTTTAGTTTCCGGTCCCCCCGCGCTACCCATTGACTCACCGGCACAAAATGCGGCAGATTATCCAGCACTTGTAGTTTATCAATTCTCTGTTTGATGCGCTCTCGATGATGTGGATTCTTGATACCTATAGCGGTGAGATCTTCGGGTGTCATGCGTGCTATGGTTGGCAAATCATAGCCAGCGGCTATAAACAGTTGTGCGTATTCCTCATGCTTCATCTCCAGCAACCAGTCAATGATCAATTCATCATTGCGCTGACGATCCACACTGCCTATGGAGCAAGAGCTGACGGAACTGCAGCGTGGCGACGAGAGCGGAGCACGTATCGAAGCTCCCGAAGAGGAGACACCAGTCAAATAGGAGGAAGCACGCCCAGAATCCAAGCTGGCCGTACTGTGACGAGAGCCCGAACCAGCGGAACCAGAAGAAGAACCCGGCGAATCGCGTCCCGGCGATTGGGTAAGATCAATGCCCTGATCCTCCTGCAGGGCGAGCTGTTGATGATAATAAACGGCCGCTTTGTGGGTAAGCGGTTCACGCAGAGTGGCACAAAAAACAGGCGGTGGGCATGGCACTAGATTGGACGCAGAGGATTTGCCCGTTGAGGGGGGCAGCTGAGCAGGTACAGCAGCAGCTGCTGCTGCTGCTGCTGCTGCGGCTGTTGCTGTTGTTGCTGCTCCAACCCCGCCTGCGCCGACCTCATCCTTCAGGCGTAAGGCCACACTGGTCTCACGTGGCAAATTGAAGCCGCCCTCTTCCAGCGAAGGCGATGACACAATGCTACTGCCACTCATGCTGAGGCCATCATCAAAATGTTGTTGTTGTTGTTGCTGTTGCTGTTGTTGATGATGTCGCAGTGGTCCACTTAGCCTGTACAAGGGTATTAAAGGCTGATGATAACCCGGTGAGGCGGGTGGTGGCTGTTGATCTCCTGGTATGGTGGGTGGTTGCACTTTCTTAGCTTGTGCGGTCGAGGCATGCGGCTTGAGTGAACGATGCATGGCTAGATGCTGCTCCGCCTGACCAAAACTGGAACGACGACGACGACTCCTGCAGAAGAAGAAGAAAAAGAGAGAGAAGGGAAGAAACTGCATTAGAAAATCTGTCCGCCAGATGTGTGTGTGCAACACCCAAAATATAAATGGAGGAAGGAAAATCTGCATAATTGGGAGACTAAAAATAGGTTCACACTGTTGTTTATGCCACGACTATGCGGCAAGTCAATAAACCCGGGGAATAGCCCACCCCCTGCCCCATCATAAGGCCCTCCCCCCTCTCACCCAAAAAGTAGACGCTGCAGCAGCATCGTATTACAAATTTCATTCACAAAAACCACCGCAGCTGAGCTAGCCACATGGAGAGTCGACTAGAGGGTTACCCTTTAAAGGGTTTGAAAACACATTTGATTGTGCAACAAAAAGAGAGAGCTTTAAAGTGGGTAATTATTGCATCGATGGTTAAGAGTAAGCGATTATATCGGTGGTAGGTCAATACCTAACCTTTAAATTACACAGATATGTCTTTAAAATCCTTTTAATCATCCAAAGAAGTTGAACATCATCCAAAGAATGATCATTTTTCATATTTTTTGGACGAATTTCCGCTCTGTTGGATGATTAAAAGCATATTTAAGACATAGCCAGTCGAAATCTAGATGGGAAATCAACCAATGGATATACTTTAATATCTTTTCTTTTCTGTGTAGAGCTTATCAGTCTATTTTCTATATAATTTCTTTAGTTTCGAAGATATAGTAAGCTTTGGTTCAATTGTTCATGGTATTAACAGTATTTAGCTCTATAAATCCTGTTTCATCGCGTTATAATGCCTTTGGAACTAGTTCAAAACGGTTCAAAATAAAGATCAGAACCATTGCTTAGAAATGATTGAGGTTATAAGTGTCAAATTTGCTGTTCAAAACTGTTTCTGAAGCTGATTTACCTCAAAATTGTATAAAATAGTTAAGTATTTTCAATATGTTCGCTGTTAAGAACCAGTTTTTAACCAGCTCTGGTTCAAACTGTTTAAAAAAAATGGTTCCAAGTCGAAAGAACAACATAATTTCAATTAGGTTTTATAATGAAATATAGGAAAATCGAATCAACAACCAAATTTCAATATAAAAAGGTCGAAATTAGGTACCTTTAATGAACGAAAGAGCTGATTGAACAAAGAACTATTGCAAAGAAAGAGTTTGCATCAAAAAGAACTGAACTATTGAAACCATGGCAAAGGGGATTAATAGAAAGACTTTCAGAACCGTAGGGCATTTTTTGTTGTCAACTTCAAAATGTGTTCATAGAGGAATAAAAAAAGGGGCACAATGAGCCATTGGATGCCCCTGGTAGCAATAAAATATAGAACCAGATAAGCTAATCGAACTGAGACCTAAAGAACCAGCTATTAGTTCAGTCCAAAGATTAATTCAGAGCCCAATTCGCTGACACCCCACTCTACCCTAGTCCTTATAAAAGCAGAAAGAGAGAGAGATAGGGGGGGCTCTAGCAATTGAGGAGCCGCTGCGTCTGTGCCAAAGTTCGTTGACTGTTTTATAGAGGGTTGGGGCAGTTGTTAGCAGCTGCTTGTCTAGGCACTACGTCATAATACACTTGAAAAATGCATAGCCAGAGAGCTTGGGCAAAATCTGACAAAAAGTCACGAACAAACAGCAGTACACAAAAGCCAAACGGATTTCAGGGAAACAATAAAAAGTATACATAATTCCCTGCCACAAAGTAAGTAAGTGCAATCGATAACAGCAGCAGTACCAGCAGCCACCTGTTCGATTAAGTACTCGATGCCCGGCAGGTGTGTCCTTGTGTGTGTGTGCAACGAGTAACGGTGGCAGTAGTAAATATTATTTACAAGCTCCACGAACGTCGCCGCCTTTTTAATGAAATTTTATGTATGCGACGTGCCCCGAAAAAGACAAAATAAAACCGCAACCGAAGTGCCGCTGAGAGGAAAGAGAGAACGCGCAATTGCAATGAAGTTTCGCTGGTTTTTGTTGCTGCACTGGGGTAGTATATCAACTGACATACACAAATGTGGGTTGTCCACCCACACCTCCTCGTTTTCGTTCGCCCTCTCACTCTCTCTCCTTCGCTCTGTCAGATGTTGTTGAACCGTTACCGGCTTGCATTTTTGTGGTTCAACAAATTTTTGCTTTATGTTCGTTGCCAGAAAAAATAAAAACAGTTTAATTGCGAACATGGACACACACAGCAGGGTTTTGTGTATGCCGCCTCGCCTATCTACCACCCCGCAGATAATGCAAAACTATTGTTGTGGGTGGTGAGTAACCATAATGAGGCATAACACTTGCTGCTGCTGTTGGCGCTTTGTGCTACGACAGTCGTTAAATGTGACACAGTGGAAAGGATTTATGAAAATTAGTTTTTACGATTTAGTAAAAGTTTTCATGGCCTGTTTTTTGGGCATAAAATGGTCGTAAGGATTCGAGATCGCTTTTCATATATTGCAAGGCCAGTTGAACTCTTAGCCATTGAAAAGCGAGCTACTCTTAGATATGATACATTAAAGAAAGGCTGCAAACCGCTGCTGAACCGAACCCCAAAGAATATGTTTGGAGTTCAAAACTGCGAACCGAACCGCTCAAGTATTTAACTTGCCAAACCTAAACCCGAAAGAAACTTTATGTGTACAGACAAGGATCGGTTCTAACAGTATTGGGTATCGAACTCTGGACTTCGGGTACTGAACACGACCAACACTTAACCTAGCTCGTAGCACCATCAAGCACACATACTTTAAAGAATGCACTCATATGTTAGTGCTCTCAGCGTGTAAAAGTAAAGAGTTGTGCGAAAAATACCTCAGTTTACTGCGAGTTGGCTGTTAAAAATCTTATAAGAGAACTCGGATAGCCTACTTCTAAGCAGATAAGAGAAAATACAGCTTAAGCAAATTTCTTTAATTTTTTTTCCCCCGAACCAAAGCTTTCGGTTCGGAACAGCTACAGGTTCAGTTATGATACTTAAAAAGGTTCGGTTCACAGTGAAATAAAAGCCGGGTTCGAACCGTTTTGAAACTATGTTCAAAATCAACATTTTTGGGCAGTCAGAATACTTAGAATCCTAGACCTGGATCATTCCTTCAGCTTAATTTGTATAAATTATGTTTTGAAACTTAATTTTAAACGTTTTACTTTCAAAAAGTGCCCACTGTATGCAATTTTGTATGAGCATAAAAACTGATTGGAAATGCAATTGGAGGCTTGGGACCTTTTGGGTGTTAGAAAATACATAATACATAAAGGGCAGAAGAAAGGGAGTGGGCCAAGGGGGACACACAGGAGAGGGGTTGAAAGATTTATTGATTGTCGACGTCGTCACACACACACAAACACACACACACTTTCATTGATGGATGTACAATGTAGCGGAGTTGCGGTTTTGAAGTTGCCAGCAAAAACGCTGAGCAACTAAAAATAATTATGCCTACACACACACACACACTCACGCACACACTTACATAGATGAAAGGAATAAGGGAATGACGAAGAGTTGAATACACTACTCTAATTGGTGGGGGTATAAAAAACAAAGAGTTTAAAGACCGCACTTAAGCAAAAACCTTGCGAGCCCTAACAATATGCAATTAGTTTAATTTTGAGAAAAGTTAGATGCCTTGCTCAGAGGGCTTAACGAGCCATTATGTGCCCATCGCTGCCCTAGAGTAATTGAATGTGTAAGACTAGTTATTTTGATTGTGGTTTCGTTGCAGTTTAAGCCTAATTCGATTCGAATATCGAAATTTTTGTAACTTCTTTGTAGCTTGATATTGTCGAAAAATTTGAAAGCATTTAAAAAGCGTTCATAAATTAAGTTTCAATGGGTTTATAAAGGAAATTTCGGCAAAAAAGAACACTTTCAGCCAGGCTTCCATGTTAAAAGTTGGTGGAAAAACCTGTTTCAAATCGCAAAACATTTGCGAATGTGAAAATGGAGACATCTCTCTTTAAACCCTTTCAAATTGTTTCAAAAAACAGCTTTTTCAATCCATACATGAAAATATTAATAGTATTTCGTGCGTTTTAGAGAGCCCATGTTTTTGCTCTCACAATTTAAACTACTCAGAAATGTTCTTATGATTTAAGAGAATATTCAGGCCCGTTGTTCGGCATTTAATATAACTAAATTAGGGTATTTACAAGCCATATATTCTAAGAATCGCACAAAAATGCTGCTGAACCACCACAAAAAGTGTTAAAACTGTAACATTACAAGGTTGAAGATCTGTGAAGGTCTACTCTGGGAAATCAGGCTTTAAAAAATATCTAAAAATCGCTTTTAGGGCTGGCTTTCAATCGATTAAAAGATCTACTTCAATCGATAACTACAATTTCACAAATATTTAATTAAAAACAAGAAAGAAAGTCGGTCAAGCCCGACTATAACATACTCTGTACCAAGAAAATTTGTCTTTTGATCATAACTCGAAAACCGTTCATCCGATCTTCTTCATTTCTTTGGCGGATCGATAAGTTATCCTAATAACTAAATATGTCCAGAAGTAACAAGCCATCTATCTTCAAAACTGTGGGAGATATGACGTTTTTTCCAAATTGCGGGGGCGGGAGGGGGCGTGGTCAAAATTGAAAATAAACTTGATCTGCCTGCAGACATAAGAAGCATATGTCCCATACACGTCAAACCTCTATCTCTTACCATCTCTGAGATCTGTGCGTTCATACGGACAGACAGACAGACGGACAGACGGACATGGCTATATCGACTCGGCTGTTGATGCTGATCAAGAATATATATACTTTATGGGGTCGGAGATGCTTCCTTCTGGATGTTACATACTTTTGCACAAACTTATAATACTCTATGTACCTACGGTACAGAGTATAATTATCTACTATTTACCAGAAAAATTTAATTCCGATTAAAGTGTATCAAAACCTTCGTTGAAAATGTACAAAGTAAACATTTTAGTTGCTTTTTCATATCGTTAAAGTTTACTGGCATGAGTAATCAGCCAAATGGAGCGCAATAAAATGGCAAACGGCAACACGGCCAATCTATCAGGGACCAAACCTCCCCTTTGCCCCCGCACCCCCACCCCAACCAACTGTCGGATGAAAGAGTAGGGCAGGCGGCACTGGCTGAAATCAAATGAAGCGCATCTCAATCTCATGTTTATTAACGGTGCTCAACTGTCACTCTGTGTGTGTGTGTGTGTGTGTGTATAGTGGGGTGGTGATGTGCTGGTGTGGGTGTCATTAAGCTCGATAGATAAAGTAAAATTCTTTTTCCTCACCCTGATGAACCACACTTCATTACCAAAGCGTGTGCGGCTTATTGACAACAACAAAAGGTTGCCCCTTTCCCTGCTGCGGGTGCTTTGCATATGACATGCTCGAGTTATAGTAAAAAAAAAAGTATATTTGTTCGTCTGTCCCGCCACGCCCCAGTTCAAGGCATTGTACTTAGTAGCACATATATTTCGTATTTTTTTGTCAAACAAAGATGGTGTCGAGACGATGCTGCTCTCTGCCTGTCGATAGCTAGAGATGTTGATCTGGCCAGGCAACCACAACAAGCATAATGGCCACGGGCAGCCCAAACTTGTTTTGCCTGTAAAAGGGAGTAGGAGTTTGGCGCTGCAGTTGTTGTTGTGCTGCTGCTGCTGGTGCTGCTTGCATTGTCTCTGCGTTTTGTTTCAGGTTTCAGGCAAACGCCAAGAACAGGCAAAAACAAAAAACAACATCATACCATTGCCATATAAAGTAAACTTTGGCAAATGGCATGGACTTTTTCAATACCCTGTTTGACATGTTTCTTTCGAAAAAATATAGCTGCCACCTACACAAACTAGCGAGGCGGGCTCTTACCAGGAAGAAGTGTAAGAGGCCTTCTCTGGAACTGAAGCAGCTTCACTGGAAGCGGCGGTCAGCTAAAAGCGACTGGCATTTGCTATTTATATTGGATTATTAATTCGTACCGGGGAATAAAAATAACAGCAACCAGACGGGTGAATACAACTGTTTAGCTGGTGGCTGCCGATGAACAGCGATTACGGGCCACTGAACCTAACCATCTATTAGACCTCAAAAACCACCGATCATGTACCAAAACGCACAACAACATGCAGGAACTTATAACTAAAGACACTCGAGATGTATGTAAAGAACACACCCAGAGAAGCACAAACAGGAAGTTTCATTGGCAGCATCTTAATTTCCCATTACGCGAAAAAAGCTATTTTCTTCTCATTATTTAAGGCAGCGGTGGTCATGTCCTTACTCCCATTACTCCGAGAGTTATATTCTCGTTTGCCGACTCGAGCCTCGCTAAAAAGAGATGATTTTGGACTGCTCCCAAACTCAAATTGCATGCCCACCGCTGATTTAAAGTAATCTTGCACCTAACTGTGATCTGTGGGCACTAAATTTCAAGCCACTTGGAGATGAATTACGCTTTGCCATAAGCATTTCTTGTACAAATGTCTCATCCTGGCAGAAATACGTTTTGCAGCCAACTTTTATCAAATTTTGTTTAAATCTTATTATTGAATCTAAATATTAGGAGAGCAAACCGGTTTTAAGCCGAACCGTTTCGAACCCGGAACTCTGAAAATAATTTTAAGGTGAACCGCATCTTGAACCGGAACTTCTTAGTATTACAACTGAACCTTAACCTGTGTATAGATTTGGAATAATTTGGCCAACCTATATTCCCTTGAGATTCACCATATTATAAAATTTGTTTAAAATCGATGCATGCTGACTTTTCCCAAGCTTTCCTTTCAATCCAACATAATTTGCCCTCACTCTAAGCCCAGGTGAATGAATCTTATATACCCCGAAATTGATTACCCATCTTGTCTGTTTGATTTTGGGGTTTGAAAACAATTCGTAGGAGTTGAAATGCAACAAAACTCGCTGAAGATGTGTCAAAAGTGTGGGCGAAGGTGCCGGGCAGGGAGGAGGAGAGCAGCGGGCAAAGCTTACGTGCTGTTTAACGGTTAATGCAAACGAAGACAACGACGAATGCGTTGCGCATATGGCACAAAAGACATGGCCCAAGCCAGGCCAACTCAAGCCAAGCCAGGCCAAGAGACAGCAGACAGTCCAAATAAGGACGGACGGACAGTACCACGTACAGGCAAAGAGCAGAGCGGAGCAGAGAAAAAGACACCAAAAGCGGCCATCAATTCTTTTCGTTTTGGTCAAACAAGTTGTAAAGCGAGCAATGAGTGCAGACAAAAGCAGTTACAAGACCGAAAAACTTGGGCGGATGGGGGGGAGGAGAGCGGTACGGGTTGGGGTGGTGGTGTGGAGAAATGAATAATGGAGGGCAGTGCAAGAGCATTTACAGCTACATTGAACCCACTTGCCAAAAAAAAAAAACTGAAATATATGTATGTATGTATGTATATCGTATGCGGCTACTACTACGCACACCCATACACATGCGTAGGCTATGGCAGTTAACGTTTTTTTTTTTTTGCAACAACTGTGTTAAAAATCTGCAAATTACCATTTTGAATTGGGGGTTTTGTCTGAAATTTTTCGTGGTACACCTACAACATGTGTAAAATACACTTTATCAATCAATTTTGATTAAATTGCAATTGATTTTTCATATGAAAATTCTGTGCAAAAATTTCTTTTTACACCAACACACACACACACACGCACGCACACGAGAGCCGCGAGCGTATACCACGAGCCGACAACGACCGCAAGTCAAAGCATATTGAAACACGGGCTCCAAACAGCATAATTTTCAAAGTCCAAGTCCGAGTCAGAGTCCTCGAGAGAGTCCAAGTGGTGCGCAAGCAGTGTTGCCAATCTAGCTGGTTTAGCTGGGACCTGAATTCTAGCTGTTTTTTGGCACTTATGGTTAAGGAGTTTTGAATTAAATTTAGCCTTTTTGGGGCTTAAATAGAAGACATCACTGTGCGCAACTTGTTTTGTACTCTCGCGCTGCCCGCTCTGAGTATCTCTGCCCGTGTCTCTCTCTCTCACTCGTTCTCTCTTACTAGCTGAAGCGGGCCTCTTTAATTTCGAACGCAATTTGTTGCAATTGAAACAATAACAATTCCACAGCAGGCAAATTAGTAAATATAAATGAATGAATGAGAAGGAGATGAAGGGAATGCCCCACATGAAAAGCATAGACCAGGTTTTGCCTTTGAACGAGTAACGGGGTTTTGTGGTTTTAAATAAAGGCAGCAAGGGGGAGCGCGCTAGGGAAAATGCATTCAGTCGGTGGGCACAGTGGGACAATGTAAGCCAAATGCAAAGTGAATCAATGTGGACTCAACGTTTGGAATGCATTTAAATCAGGGATGCTAGCCCAAAACGAACCGAACCGCTAACTCCAGATTTGGCAGTTGCAATCCTTACCTATTATAAGTTGAGTGCGTATACCATAGAGTTGGAACCAAAGAATACTTGGTTTCCGAATTAAGTTACATTTTTAAGCTGTTTATACAAATCTTTACGTATTTAAGAAGGCAGTGAAATTTCCGGAACTGTTCCCACTGTGCAGTGTATGCCACAAAAAAGCCAAACAAATCCAAACTGAACACACACACACACTCACTAACAGGGAGATAAACACTGATGGCTAGTCAACCACTTTTCAGGCCGCATAGGCCAATAAGAGAGAGGGAGAGAGACAGAGGCTCCAAACTTCAAAAAACGACTCCACAACTAGCGGCAACTTTATTTTAAGTCCAAGTGCGCGCAGCTCTCTCGCTCTCTCTCTCTCTCTCTCGATATGACTCTCTCCCCCCACCCAACCCCCGTTAATTCTAACACTTCATTGGAGCTGCCTCATTGCGACAAGTCATTTGATTCCCACACAAATCTCGGCTGCGACTCTCACTCCCTCTCTGTCTCTCTTGCACACTTGGTGGCAAGTGAGCTATAAGCGCTTTCTATTGATTTATATGAAGTTTTTATGACAACAAAAGGCGTTTGGTTATTCCGTTTTTTTGCATAAACTCGCCCAATTATGCTAACCAGTTTCCCTAAATTCAAGTCAAACATTTAAATCCTCCCCCGCTTTGGGCCAGAGTTGTCACGCGTCAGCTACAGCTCGAGCATGACCGAAACTCCACAGACACGTGTGGGTTTATTAATTATATAAGCAGCTTAGGCCAACAGCTGCAGCTGCAGTTTAATGTTCCTTTTGTTAATTTCCTGCCGCCTGCAAGGAAACCAATTCACAGAACAGCTGGCAACCCTCTTTTTTATTTGACAGATGGGGACGCTGACGTTGGCAGAGCGCAGCAGCAGGACTCGACAGAGCGGCATCAAAACAAAAACAATAAACACATTTTCTTGGCTACTTACTTTTACGAAAATGTACACATTAATTGTTGTTGTCACGTTGTAGTTTATGACATTTTCTACAGACATGAATTTTTATGTCAACGGCGCGCGCTCTCCAAAACCAGATTAGGTTTGGAGTTTTTCTGTGGTTGTTGTTGTTGGGACTGGTTTCTTATTTGTTTGGTTCAGACGCCGCCATTTTGCTTTCTGAGCCACTCCAAACTTTTAATTAAACTTCACTTGGTTAATACTTGAGCAGCAGTTCTGCGTACTTTTTGTGTCACTGATTTATGGTTTTGTATGATTTATTTAGATTTATAACATTTATTATATTTTTAAAATGCTTAGCGACCGCAGCAACCAACCGTGTACCTCGAAAACAAAAACAAAACTAAGGCTTGAAGATTTACAGCTAAATTTGGCCAGAGAAAAAAATACTAGATTCAGCATAAGGCGCTTTTGGTATTTTTGGTGTGACCATAAGCTGCAGCCCTGGATGGCCTGTTGATTTTTGAGGCCTGTTGATTTTGAGAACTGAATTACTTTAAAAAAAAATCCCCAGATTCGGAAATACAAAACAAATTATTCCCGGGCTCTCTTTCTTGAAACAAATTTTGATATGTAGTTAATATGGTTTCACGCCCTTGATTAAGTTGGCGCCAATTGTTAAGGAAGCAAATCTACATTATATGAGCGTCGTTCCGTGAACTGCTTGTTATTTACTTTCACGAAATCGAAAACGCATAAGGCGTTTTTGGTATTTTTGTATGACAGTCAGCTGCAGCCCTGGCTGGCCTGTCAAAATTTGTTCAGTTGCCAGCCCTGTGCTCGCCTCTCTGGCCCGCAAATAAAACATTACTATTCATAATTTTATTAATTTATTTAAACCATTTCATTTGTCCAACAAGCCATAACAATTTAAAGTTAATTCAAAGTGTTTGCAATTGTCAATTATGTGAGTGGGAAAGAAACAAAAGGCAATTTCAATTTCTCAGGTGCGAAGCGGCTTTTCTTTTGTAATTTTATAATAGTTTACAATTAGTTATATATATTTGTTGGTGTTTATTGAAACCTAATTGGAGTTTTAATAGAAAAAGTTAAAGCAAACTCGGTGCAATTGAAAAATGCAAATCAGTTAAAACAGGTTGTAGCGGCTCTCTCTCGCTCTCATTCTTTCACCATTTCTCTTGGGCTGAGGCATTTTGTTGTTGCCAAGCCCGTGGTCAATGCACGACGGCCTTAATTGTATCCAAAAGTAAAGTGAAGTAAAAGATAAAACACTGGTAAAACTAAACGTTCTAATTTGCTTTGTTGCCCTTTGGGAGGGGGCGGTGTATTGACTTTAAGCTGTTGTTGTTGCCTGTTGCCATGATTCACGCTTCGAATATGCTAGTAGTTGCTGTTTCTGCGCCTGTGTGTGTGTGAGTGTGTTTGGCCACTTGTGGAATGCAAGCTTGTGTTTTTGTTTCAAATGTCAAATGGTTGACAGTTTTTTGGGCGCGAGTTCGAATTAGTAACGGGCTCTAGCAGAGAGAACAGAAATAGGGTTAATGTACAAGGGGCCTTACATCAGGAGAGAGTACACAAAAATGTGATTGTGTTGGTGAGCACGAAAGTGGGCAGCAGTGTTCCCCTAGTATAGAGGCTCTCTTTCTCTCTCTCTGATACTCACTTATGCATTACTTCGTCAAGCATTCGGTGAGAATTGCCAAAAGTGTTCGCCCCCCCGGTGCATGGCTGGGGAACACTGGTCTACATGCCTGTTTCAGTGATATTTGAGGCCAAACACACTCGGCAATTCACACCGAATGCTTGCCGAAGTGAAGCATCAGTGTGTATCAGAGGAGGAGAGACAGAGAGCCTCTCTTCTTGGGGGACCCTTATCTGAATGCTCTCTGCCTTACCTAAATCTGTCTAAAGCTTTACAAATATATAAAGGAAACTGGCGTTATGGCTTAAGTAGAGCCTGTTTGGCTTTCTACCTTTTCCTGTAGTACCTTTTCTGGACGTTTAGAGGGTGTACTATCCTAATAAACCAATTTCAAGACCCTTTAATCACCATATGAACTCAATCTAGTTATAACTTCGAAAAATATCTTACAAGGTTGATGAAAACTGATGTTCTGGATTGCCTAGAGCTAGTTTTCAACTTTTACTAAACGATCTTTGCTAAAGTCGGTACACAATATACTTTTTCCGAAACGTAAAAGGGTGTAGGATTCCAAAAACCCTACTTAGAAGATCCTTAAAAGACTATCACTTAATGCTAGATGATTTAGAACCTATATTGACCTCACATTTAGTCGGAAACAGTCTATTGGACTTAAAAAACCCCACGTCAACCAGCTTACCTTGAAGAGCGGAAGAAGCTGAGGAAAATTTCTGACTGCTTGCATTCGATTCTCTTGGGCTTATGCCTAAGGGAAACTCTGATCCAAAAATTTTATGTTTACTATTTCTATTTAACTTCTAATTTTTATCTTTCTTTTTTTTCAGTTTTGTGTTATCATTGTTTTGTGTTTATATCTAATTTCCTGTGGCATTTAGTGCATGTTTTAGCCCCCTCAAATAGTTTTGTTTTAAATAAGAAATAAACCCCCCCAAATGCAGAAAATGCCTTCGCAAATCTTAAACGATGGCCACAGCAGCGGAACCGGCCAGTTGAACAGTGCCACTTTGCTGACCAACTCACCCAACAGCATTACGGTGAAGACGGCCTACAATGGACAAGTAATCATTACCACCATCAATAAGAATATTACTTATGAAGAGCTTTGCTATGAGATACGCAACATATGTCGATTTCCCTTGGATCAGGTGAGTAAACATAAAATTGTTAGCAAATTGGAGATTTCATTTAATTGCCCTTTTCAGCCCTTTACCATCAAATGGGTGGATGAGGAGAATGATCCTTGCACCATATCAACGAACATGGAACTGGACGAAGCCATACGATTGTATGAAATGAATTATGATTCCCAGTTGGTCATACATGGTGAGTCAACTGTACAGCGAGTTTTGTTTGTCGTTATTTTTAAATGTTTACATTCAGATACAAGAGATAAGAATGGGTGGGGCGGGGGGTTATAAAAAGTATTAAGAAAATATTTAATCATAAGAGTCTGAACTCTTTTTGGGGCATATGCCAAGTAAAACTTGAAAAAGCCTGGCTAGAGCTCTTTCCTATTTACTTTCCGGGCTTAATTAAGCTTAGACTTAACTTGTGACAAATATGTGTGTGCAAAATACTTTTCCCTCAACATATTCTCAACTCATTTGACACTGCCTCAAGCCTGGTTAAACATGAAAGCTTCTGGTTCGTTACTTTATTAGCTCAGTAAACTTACTAGCGTCTCCCTGGTTGACTTGCCGCACCCATGGTTAATATTATAAAATATTAATTATCTCATGCCGTCGCCAGCTTCCACATGTTGCCTTATGTGGTTTTTGTTTCGTACTCTTAACTGTTTGTTGATTTTCTTTTTGCTGCCGTTGCTCTGGCACCGTCCTCGTTTATAATTCATTATAATTAAATTGTTTGAAATTTAATATTTTCTCTACGGTGCCCAAAAGTATGCTTCAACTTACCACCCACACCCACACACACACACTCACGTGGCATCGGCTTAGTTAACTGTCTGTGCTTAATTATGCTTGCCGCAAAAAAAACTTTTTCTGGCCCTGCTTTTCCACGTCGTGTGAACGAGACGCACACACCAAAATTTTTTGCCTAATGCCAAAAAACAAAATGTTTCGACAACCCGAAATTAAATACCTAACAAAATTTAGAAACAGAACTTGAAATACTCTAAAGGATAATGCAGAGGAAGGGTAAAAGATAGTGTAAATTGTTATAACATCTGCTGAAAATGTAATATCTGGGGATCTATATTAATCGATTTCTGTAATGAAAATGCATTGCTATTTTCCGAACCGTTTGGTTTACAACATCCGTCTATATTTTTTGTATATTTTACTGTTCTTTGGACTCTATGAGCTTTTGCTTCCACTGCTGTCTCAGCAGCTCTCTGTATGTAGCAAATTGCTGGCGTCGATTGCTCGCTTGCTCTTGCGTTTCTTTAGATCTTAACCTGTCCTAACGCTTTACTTTATTATCACGATTGAGATTGTTGCGCAGTCTAAGCAGCTCTCTAAGATGCAATGTGCATAGCAAATAGCTGGTGTCGATTGCTCGCCTGCTCCGAAAATTTCTGCAGAGCTCAACCTGTTGCACCGCGTTTGCGAGTATTTCAAATTTTCAGAAGCGTTCTGGATTGCAATGTGTTTGGCAAGTTAATGCCATCGATTGATCGCCTGCTCTCTGATCCGCTTAAGAGCTTATCAGTTGTCTTTTCAGGAACTCTGCTTGCTCTGAAGTTTCTTGACATCTCATTTCTCTCCTCCCGAGTGCTTGTTTCTGAGCTTGGCGACCAAATAAACTCTTGATTTCCGATATAGAAAATCACAAAAATTACAATTTTAGAATGAAATATTATTTCTTATTAACCTTTAACAGTTGGAGGGATTTCTTTCGCTGTACGCCTTCTTAGCTCTAATAAAAACTCAAAAATCTTGTAAGTTCGCGGTTTTATGCCATAAAAAATAAAGTCTAATAGCCTATTTGATATTCGTTTAGTCATTTCTTGCGTGATTTGAGAACACGCATACACACAAACAAGCTGTGATATTTATAATATAAGTAAGATATGATCTGGTTTATACGTCAGACGTCTTTAAATCTCCAAAAACAAACCAAATAGTCAAATGTTCAGTGAACTTTTAGAGTAGCCTGTGAAGTCACCGAAGCACCAGTTTTTGGTTCTAATGATTCTAGATGATTTTCGAGTGCTAAACACAAAATTGTTGTGAAAAATGATCATTTACGTGTGGACTTTTGGTAATTTTTGGTGTTTTTAACCTTTTTAGTGATGTTCTTGCAGAAAAACTGCATTCTGACATGGAGTTTTTATGAAATATACTTACACAAAAGTTTCTAAGCTTTTAAAAAAAGTATTCCTATCAATTTTACGATTTTTTTTAAGCGAAGATATACCGTTTTGAGAAACATAATACTCTGTTGCCCTTAAGTATGCAACGTTTTGTATTACCCATAATATTTCTTGATCTTTTGGGCAGTAAAGAATGAAATATTTTCGTTAAAAAAAATCTTAGAATTGATCTGTTAAGTTTATTTTAAAAGTTAAGGAATAATACTTTGCTTTATATCAGTGGGATTGGTATTATTTAGTTGGATGGAAACAAATTATGTTTACAGACATTCGTCCTTTCTCAGACATTTCTTTGGGCTGAAAGAAAGCAGTTGGATGTGACAAGCTTCAAATCTGATATCGCTACTGGGTTGATGCTTTTTAAAAGTGGTTCGCAGATCAATTTGGAGAATTTTCTCAATTTTTAAACAGTTTTTATGTGATTGTGATCTTAAAGGAAACCTCTCTCTTATGTTGATACAAGAAAAAGTACTTCTTACCTGCTAGCGACACGGCATGTATGTTTTTGCGTCTGTTTCTGAACATTTTGTGGAATTTATGTATATTTTGATAAATGTTTCTGCCATAGCTTCGCCACGTTTTTTGCTAAAACCCATTTGGAGAGTGTATTAAAAAAAACAACACACACACACAGTGCTCAGATATGATAGCCAACGAGCCAACACTAAACAAAGTTGAGTTTCCTTTTTATCCACTCTCCGTGATGCCCCTGCTCCGACGTGCAACGGTAAGGATTGTTTTGAAACAGGTTTCCGGGGTTTTTGTGGTTGAGACCCCAAAAAGTATGCACTACTTTTTGTGCTGTTGTTTTGTGGCCACGTGTGAAAAAATGCGGCTTAAAATGTATTAAAAGCATTTTGCGTGTGGTTGTGTGCGTGTGTGTGTGTGTGTGTGCGTGCGTGTGTGTTTGTCAAGGTATTATGTTACCACACACGCACACAGAGAGGCAGAGGCAGCGGCAGAGCGAGACCTGCCTTAAAAGCCTTACACAACGGTTGATGTTTGTTTGTATATGTAGTTATTGTTGCTGTTGTTGTTGTTGCCGGGTTGATTAGTAAATGGTGGCCGTGTGAGGCATTTTTATAAGCCGTTGTTTTGCATGCTCTCAGCTGTACCTTCCGGCTTCATCTCCGGCCACCGCCTGCCACCCACCCCCGTGGCACGCTGTGTGTGTCACTCTTTCACCCAGGCCCAAAAACTTTTGCAGCACATAAGGTCGATATACACAAGATGCCTTCACACCCGAGCGAGATGGCCATATACGAAAATTGGGAGAGCAAATTTCCCGCCTTCAAGCCAACAAAAAAAAACAGCTGTTGGCATTGCCAACTTCAATTGGTAGTTTACCAACTGGCAAGGCTGTTAGGCCGGCCTGCGGCTTTTTCGTCCTGTCTGCATCACCTGACATTGAACAGGACTGGCTCTTGCTCTCTCTTGCTCTTTCGCTCTCTCTCTCTCTTTGAAGAAAATATCCCTAGCATAGTTTGCTGCGTCGGCATTCACTCGCGTCGTGGCTGCTAGCCTGTCAGGAAGTGCCGTGCGGATAACAAAAAAATTGATTCTAAAATATATATACAATTTCCAGGCTCAAGCTCGCGTCGCATACACACACACACATATAGAAATATATAGATATATATAATTATATATATAACAAAATTTTTGCGGTGTGCGTTTCGCGTGAACAAATCGAAAAAAAGTGAACCAAACTCAGCAACTATTTGTAAATTTAAATAAGGAATTTAATGTCGAATAGAAATCAACCCAAAAAAAAATACAGAAAATCAATTGCCCTCCGGGCAACAGAACATTTTTGGGAGCATTTTCAGATTAGTTGTCGTAAACTTTTGTGTAACGAGGCGTATGTGAAAAAGGGCTCGGGGCACTTTACAAGTTGTAGAAACATTTAAGGGATGTTCAACCAAAGCACTGAATGCTGATCGAAACATAGAAGAAACTGTTTTAGCTTTACTCTAGACTACCTTAAGAAGACTCTTTCGAAGTGCTAACAAATATAGTCTGCTTTTGAGCGGGCTGCCCCAAAACATTGTTTTAATATTTATATGAAAACTGATTTCAATCGTTGTCCTTTTAAAAAAACCAAAATTAGCCATTTGGGGCGGCTCCAGGAACTGATTTCAGACCAAAAAATCACAAAATTGAATACTTTTTCAATAAAACGAAAAAAAATCATGATAAATGCCCTTAAAAGTAGGCTAATTTTACTTACTTTTAGTTAAATGAAGCTTAAATGAATGAAAATAGGCTTCAAGGCAACAAAGTACTGTTTTTTAGCTTAAAAATTGACTATTCCAAAAATTTAAGCGATTTTTTAAGCCCAAGATATACCAATGATCAGTATTTCCACCGCCCATAGATATGCAATGGATGTTGTTTAAAATTGACAGAAGAACTCAAGAATATCATTGGCGTATTTGTGGGCAGTAGACGATTTAATCATTCGTATTCAAAACAGTTTACCTTTGCGTTTAAAAAAATCACAAAATTGCTTGGGATTGTTTATTTTATAGCTAAGTAGTAATACTTGAAGCTATAGTATAGGTTCCCCATTAAAACATGTCTAAAAAAGGGTAAATATAGTAATTCTATACCAATTTAAGCCCAAGATAATATAAATTTAGACGTAAAGGATCATTTTGGAAAACAGATTCGGGTTCACTATACGTAAATCATCTAGAACTACCACCAAACCTTTAATATACAGAAAAAGTCAAATTTAGATGCCTTGTGTCATTATACTCTGTACCGTAGGTACATAAAGTATTATAAGTTTGTGCAAAAGTATGTAACAGGCAGAAGGAAGCATCTCCGACCCCATAAAGTATATACATTCTTGATCAGCATCAACAGCCGAGTCGATATAGCCATGTCCGTCTGTCCGTCCGTCTGTCTGTCCGTATGAACGCACAGATCTCAGAGATGGTAAGAGATAGAGGTTTGACGTGTATGGGACATATGCTTCTTATGTCTGCAGGCAGATAAAGTTTATTTTCAATTTTGGCTACGCCCCCTCCCGCCCCCGCAATTTAGAAAAAACGTCATATCTCCCACAGTTTTGAAGATAGATGGCTTGTTCCTTCTGGACATATTTAGTTATTAGGATAACTTATCGATCCGCCAATGGAATGACGAAGATCGGATGAACGGTTTTCGAGTTATGATCAAAAGACACATTTTCTTGGTACAGAGTATGTTATAGTCGGGCTTGACCGACTTTCTTTCTTGTTTTTAGTTAGTATTATCTCAGATTGTCGGAGCAGTCCCAGCAAGCATCGAAGAAGACAAGAAAGCGATTCTTCCAGTGCGATTCTTTACTCTAGCGGTATCACATTGCCATCGCATTCTCTCAGCGACACTTCTGGTCGATAAGAAAGCAGTGCTTCTGGTTGATGGGAAAATAGTCTCTTTTGAGAGATAAGAAAGTGATTCTCCCTGGAGATAAGAAAGTCTGTATTTCGGAATACAACCAAATGTCCCTTCTGTGGGACTAGAATGCTTTTCTTCCTGGTAGAAAACGAAGTCCCTTATGTATTTTGTTAGTGTAAATAGCCAAAGTATCTCCAAACTATCGCCAAAGTATCTCCAAACTATCGCCAAAGTCTCTCTTTGATGAGAAAGATAAGTAATACGACAAAATGTTCACAGAAGTTAAACGTGCACAAACTATTCTAGTGCTAAGAAAGATGTATAGACAATATTTTCCGGAATTGATTTATATTCATAAACTTAGCATACTTTCTAGGGCATATATCATGATTTTTGTGTTTAAACAGAGCATCAGTTTGATATGAAAAGCTTCTGAAAGTATTATGTTTTGGTTTCCGATTTCTGTCCTCGAGAATGAGTAAGAGCTCTGATTTTCAAGACGAGATTAAAGGAGTTCAGTTGAAACAATTTCCCATTAAGAAAGACTATTGCAAGCAGGATAAAGCTAGATTTTGGTAGTCTATAGTCCAATGGATTCAGGTCTGGGCTGCCAGCAGGCCAATCTTTCGTAAAAATAAAGTTCGTTACATGGTTTTCAAGCCATGTTTGGAGCTGTTTCGGAGTCTTGTTGAAAGGTCCACGGCTTTTTTGCAAACAATTTTGTTTTAAAATGCTTCACAAAAATGGAGCTTGCTGACTCCTTCAAAGGCAACTCCCCATCAAACCATCACATAAGCCTAATAATGAACTCTCGGAATGAGTTCGAATGCTTAATTTGATGACACTCCATCGATTCATCTATGGAGAACACTCACTAGGGTCGCAATGCTTTAGATTTTGTCTTGCGTTTTGGTTTCAATGCTGTTGTAAGCAAATGGCCGGTATGTTTCTTGTATGTACTGAGTCCCAAGTCATGTTTTATGATGCGCGACTTGCTGTCCTTGCTGATATTCATCTCGCAAGGCATGATTATCTGCTTGCGCAGTGGATTTCGACCAAATCGATCTTTCACGGCTTTGATGACAACACGATTGTTGAGCGAGCACCATTCCCACAACTTTGGATGCACTAATATAGTTTGTCAAATAGCCCTTAAGTTGGAGTAGATGCGTTCATTGGCAGTGTGTTCAATGCTTCTAGCAAAACAATCCTCTTACAGGAATTACTCCCCAAAGCTCGAATTGCTCAATGCCTGCCAACCCACTTACCTTCAAGCTTTTCGAGTTGGTTGATTGAGGACTGTTTCAAGGCTAAAGCGAGTTTTGAAAAATCAAAATTGTGCCAAAAAGAATGCTTCACTCTCGGCTCCTACCCCAAACCAAACAAAACGTGTTTGCAAAATCGAATCATTGATTTCCATTCTCACATTTTCGCAGCTCATTCGTTTGGCTTTTTTGGCACTCTTTTCTTTTGCTGCATAGTTTTCGGCTATTTGGCTGCCAGACAGACACAGGCAAACAAAATCACACACACACACACACAGAGACAGACAGGCGGCGGCTAAATCATGCATGTGTATGAGAATCCCCACCCTAAACTTGACCCCAGGCATTTGCACTTCATCAAGCACTGCTTGCATTTCACAACAGTCCAAAAAAAGTTTACATACAAACGTTTCTCAGTCAAGAGGCTGCAGGGTAGGCAATTTTCTTTTATTCTTGCCATTTAAACTTTTCCCTGCTACGCCGCAAGCTGACTGTCTCCACAGTTAAACCAACAACAATTCCATTATTTTACACAATTTTTCGCAGAGGGGTTAATCTCTATGGGGAGATTTCTCATTTTGGTTATGTTAAAGCATATTTTAATGATGCCATTGGGGCTTAATGAAATTATTGTTAGTTTAGCAAACAGCAGACCAGCAGACCAGAGGGGGGCGGGGCGTGCGCCTCAGTCCACTCAAACATGCACATGATGACGTCCACATTTTGCCCGGCCTGGGCATCTTTTTCATTTTACTTTTGTTGTTGGTTTTATAACTTTTGGGGCGAAAAGCAGCACCTGGTAGCACACAGCCCTTGACGTCATTCGAGAGCAAAAATTGATGTTTAACTATTGATGCCACCAGCTTCAGCTGCAACGCCAGCTCGCTGGCCGTTTACGGCTCACGTTTATTGTTATTATCCGCCTAAAAGTTAAGTAAAACTGCTGGGTTTTGGGATGTGGTGCGGTCGGCAGGTACGGGCGGAGTTGTCAATGATTTGGGCGTGTCTGGTTAAATATCAAAGGTTATGAAGAAGGCTGTGTGTGATGTAAGGAAATATTTTGAAGGTCATTTTATGGTATGCAAAATTAGGCAAAAATGTGAAGTGCTGCCCATAGCTGCCGGTGCTGGCCAGCTGGCATGTTTTGGTAGATGTAACTGTTGTAAGCTGTATTTGATTTACCTGAAAGAAAGCACCATTTACGGTGATTTGGCTGTAAAAACCAACTCATATGAGAACTCAGATGGGTTATTTCTCATTTTATTCGAACATTTTTTTAAATTTTCACATTGTCAAGTGAAAATACCAGAGCTGCAAACCGGTTTGAACCGAACCGGTTCGAACCCGGAATTCCGACTTTCAGATTACTGTGAAACGAACCTTGAACCAAACCTCTTAAGGTATTAAAACTGAACCTGAACCCGTTCCGAACCAAAAATTTCGGTTCGGTTCAATAAAAATGATAGATTTAAACTATTTCCCAGTGACTTCTTCTGTTATCCTGATGGATTTATCCACTTTACTGTGCAAACACTTTTCGTATGTGGACTACGAAATTGCATTTTACTTTAAGGGCTGAATCCAGAACTTCGAAGTTTTTATTTCGTCACAATACTTTATATAAGTAGAAACACTTAATCATTGCTTTGATGGTCATGAGTTGTATGAAAGTGTTTCTATTTATATAAAGTATTGTGAAATCCCATCCCAACCCAAAATCGAGACAATTCCCTAACAGTTTATGTCGGGTTTAGGTCGATTACTATTTAAACGTGTATAAAGCTCGGCTGAACCAAGGTTCGAACCAAAACCTTGGCCCAAAAACCTTGAACCTCCAATTTCTGAACCTGAACCATTGGTAAATTTTGGTTCGAAACCGCGAGCCGGAGATCCAAACAATTTTTTGGGTTTGCAGCCCTGGAAAATACAGCCTTTTTTCGGGTTTGCAATGATTTCTTTTGCTTATAACTCGTCCGAAAATCACAATTCATAGAGGTGAATTGCGGTTTAGTTCTTTGACGACTATTAAAACCTTAGGCGCCTAACTTCAAATTGAGATACTTGTTTATATGCAAAACTTGACCATCGTTCAGCCGATCTTTATCGATTCATTGATAGATCCAAACATAATCCTTATTGCTAAATATGACCTGAAGGTATGAAACTTCTATCTATCTAAAACTAAGGGAGATATGAAGTTGATTTTTGCAGATTGATAGGTCTGGAGATGTTTGAAAATAAGCCTACCTGCAAGTATTTGAATCTTATGTCCCATACATGCCGAATCTCTGAGTTCTGAGACAGACATGACTATATCTTGATGCTGATCAAGCATATATAGTTTATGGGGTCGGAGATGCTTCCTTCTGACTGTTTGAAAGCGTTTTTAAAGGAAGCTAAGCTTCTTGTAACCTTCTTGCTAAATCGTAAAGTGGCGTAGAGCGAAGCAGCGAAGGTAGTAAACTAAGTACCCATTACTGATCCCAAAAGTTGAACTAACGGAAGTTTGCTTGCTCTTCATGGAGCTACGACCTAAGCATCGTCTGTCGATATTCGTTTGCAGAATATTTAGATTAGTTTTAATCGATGAATACATTGATTACTTGTGTAATGTAAAGTATGGGCACACTCAGCAGGGCAACTTAATTACTAATCAGCTTTAGGAAGTCATGTTTAATACCAAGCATACTTTGAGAGGACGTATAAAAACTGCAAAATTCTAGTAATATCTATAATTGATCAGGCATCAAGTGGTTCTGCTGAATGTAGCCTTTGATTAAGCTTTGTTAACATGTTTTTTATACTTTAAATCAGCGGTGGGCACCAAAATACAATTGAAAGTGCAAAATGCGCTTTAAATTTGCCTTGAGCATAACAAACTGAAACTGAAAAGCGATGCTGTGTGCCTCTCGCTGTATAAAATTAAGAAACTAAAAGTCTACAAAGCTAAAACTCAAATAGAATAAGACTTCATCGAAATAAATCGAAAGAGCTGAGGCCAAATTATGTTCCAATTTCAAATCCACTGAAAAACTAAGCTAAAAACTCAACCAAAAAGTATTTTCCATTATACTAAACACCACATAAAAATGGCCATTTCCATCAACTGCCTCATAAATTTTAACAAAAGAGAAACTTAAAGCCTGTCTAAGTTGCCTGAGATTGATTTACATCCTGCAAAGGCTGCTGCTGCTGCTGCTGTTGCTGTTGCTGCATGTCTAACCCCTGCCCCTGCCATCCAGACAAACAAGGCAACGGAGGAACCAATCTCCAGGCAAAAGCCAGGCAACAACCAATATTCATGCTCCAATTGCAGGCGGAAACAATGCCGGGAGAGTGCGAGAGGGTAGAGTGTGTGTGTTTATATTTAGCAAACGTTGTTCTCCTCCCACTCTTCAGCCCCCTAATCAGTTGGGCGAAACCCAAATCCAAAATGCATTGTCCTAGGGAGACCGAAGACCCAAGACCCAAGACCTAAGACTGCTGCAGCATCAGCAGTAAATAAAAAACAGGAGACAAAAGCAGATCCTTGTCATGTCTTGTAACACAAAAAGCTCACACCCCCTCCGCCCCCCTGCCCTGCCAACCACTCGACGACCCTCGTTAATCATGCGAATTATGCATGAAAGTGGAGTACTTAATTTCAATTGTCTAAACAATGTGGAACGTCAAGCCATAGCGATGTGACCTACCAATACACTTGAAGAAAATTTTTCTATTTACACTTGACTGCACTGGTGCGCTGGGGGGCGGGGTAGCCGCAGCCTACTATGTATTTTGTAAGGGCGACATTGAGCAAAATTTCCCTTGCGCGCGCGTCGAGAAAGAGAGCGCGCGAATGCTTCACGCCTTTGTCAATTTGCAGCAACTTGTGCGCTCGTTTGACTTGGGTTAAATTGTTTGTGATTGTCGCAGCCAACTGTGAGCCTTGTGCCTTGACAGAGTTGTCAGCTGTTTCGCATTGCATTGCCAGCCAGCCAAAGGACACCCGCACGCCCCGCCGTCACACGGATGCTCTCCCATTATTACACAATATATATTTTTTTTAGGTGTGGTTGCTGCGGCGGCTACGCCCAGTCCTTGCCTCTTCTTTTTTTTTTAATCAATCATTATGAGGGAGCGGGGGGGAGAGGTGGGGAAGGATGTCGCTTGGCTTTGAAACTTTTGCATTGCATAGTTTTAGGCGAAATGCAATTGCTAACGGGAGACCTTGTTTTGTTATGGAACCCGGCCATGTGCTCCATTTGTGTTAGGATAATCGAGGCCAGAAGGCGGCACTGTGGTGCAACAATAGAGAGAACGAAGTTGAATTGAATTATAGTTTACGAAAGCTACAACAACAAATTACACATAAATCGTATTGTTTGACTTTGGAAAGGCTCCAACCCTACCTTAAGACTAAGGTTCGGTTTGCTATACGGAAGGTTTTAAAAAAAGGATTGGTCCTGTTTAAATTTACAGAAACTTTGATTCCCGGATGTTCTTAAACTGTACATAAAGTTCGGTTTGAAGGTTCGCACCCTTCCTTAATACTAAGGTTTGATTTGCTGAACGAAAGGTTAGGTAAGTTCTCTAAACAAGGGTTCGGTCCCCGGTCTTTTTAAAGTGCAAACCTCTGAAAACTGAACAGATACCTACAAAACCCCCAAGACAGTACTGAAAGTTCGGTTAGAAGGTTTGAACCTCGCTTGTTGACCTGGGTTCGGTTCTCTAAACGAAAGGTTTGCAAGGTTTTATAAGCAAGAGTTCGGTCCTTGGTCTTTTTATACTCTGTACCGTAGGTACATAGAGTATAATAAGTTTGTGCAAAAGTATGTAACATCCAGAAGGAAGCATCTCCGACCCCATAAAGTATATATATTCTTGATCAGCATCAACAGCCGAGTCGATATAGCCATGTCCGTCTGTCCGTCTGTCTGTCTGTCTGTCCGTATGAACGCACAGATCTCTGAGATGGTAAGAGATAGAGGTTTGACATGTATGGGACATATGCTTCTTATGTCTGCAGGCAGATCAAGTTTATTTTCAATTTTGGCCACGCCCCCTCCCGCCCCCGCAATATGGAAAAAACGTCATATCTCCCAAAGTTTTGAAGATAGATGGCTTGTTCCTTCTGGACATATTTAGTTATTAGGATAACTTATCGATCCGCCAAAGGAATGAAGAAGATCGGATTAACGGTTTTCGAGTTATGATCAAAAGACAAATTTTCTTGGTACAGAGTATGTTATAGTCGGGCTTGACCGACTTTCTTTCTTGTTTCAAGTGCAAAGCTCCGAAATTGTACAGAAAGTTCGGTTTAAAGGTTCGAACCCTACTGTAAGACTAAGGTCCCATAGGCTGAATGAATGGTTTGCAAGGTTCTATAAACAAGCGTTTGGTCCACGGCAATTTTTAAAGCTCAAACGTATAAAACTGTACAGAAAGTTCGGTTAGAAGGTTCGAACCCTACTTCAAGACTAAGGTTCCATTCGCTAAACGAAAGTTTTGGAAGGTTTTATAAATAAGTAACATCTAAAACTTAGTAGAAAGTTTGCTTTGAAGGTTTAAACTCGTTTTTAAGGCAGAGATTTGGTTTGCGAACCGCAAGGTTTGTAAGAATCTACAAAAAGTTCGGTCCCTTGCTAAAGTCTTAGGTAAAAGCATAAAGTTTTGATTTGAACCCTTACCTATTGCATCTAATAATCTTTTTGACTTTATTCTCCCACGGAAGAATAACTTTAAATTTTAGATTTTGTTAGGAAATTACTTGAGAGATAACATATCTTTCAGTATCATAAGTTTTGTAATGTTCTGAGGCCTTTTAAAATATGTTCCCCTCATGGAAACCTCAAATCCCAAGTCCATCTTCTATACAACACCATTTTCTTTTCAACCAAACCAAGAAAGAAATTAATAAGAGTTCTACAAAAACATAATAAGTATATACAAGCTAATGATTTGATACGAACCTTCATCGATAGCATCTTATTAAGTGGAGAACGTGGGAGATTAACTTTTAATTTAAGATTTTTATAAGAAATTACATGAAAACGATACCAATACTCTGAAAGCCTCTGGAGCCCTTTTCCACTGGTTTTAAAACCCCCCAACACTCCGATTAAGTTAAGTCTTCTCCATTATCGCCCACATTTAGACCACGGTGCTTAGCTCAAACTTGCTGTGCGTGTGTGTGTGCGCGCGCGTGTGTGTGTGTGTCTAGTTTTTGCAAATTTTGCGACCATTAAACGCCGAGCCGAAGTCAAGTGCAAACGTTAGAAAACCAAAAAGAAAACCCAAAACACAAGAACCGATCTCATTATGGCCTGGGGCTATTGGTCGGCCACAACAGTGGATCGTGGACGTTCGCCGCGTCGCTTAACCCAGTGTGCACCATTGCCAGTGAATTTAGTGCAGCAAGAGGAAGAGGAAGAACCGCCATGTATACCCCAGCAACAGCAGCAGCAGCAACCGCAGCAACAGCAGCAGCAGCAACAGCAACAGCAACAGCAGCAGCAACAGTCGCAACAATCGCAGACCTGCCCCAGTACACCCAATCAACAGGGAAATCTCTGCTATAGTCCCACATGTCGTTCGCGCTGTTCGAGTCCCTGTCCGGGCTCACCCTGCGGTTCCATAACACCGCCGCCCCCACCACTGTTGACCTCCTCGCAACAGCATCTGCACTCCAACAAGAATTGTCCGGCGGCCCAGCAATTGATGACACACTTGGATTATGCAGCGCGTAGGCAATCACTGGATCAGCTGGACAGTCCACAGGTATTAAAGGGTTACTAGAACGAGAGAGAGAGAGCATTTGGTTGTCATTTTCCCCCCTTTTGCAGTCCAAGTACTTTGATATCCAGGCCAATCAGCTGTCGGACATCATGTGCCGCGGTGCCGTTGTGAGTTCCATACAGTCGGCCAATAACACTCTAACACGAGGCGTCTCTCTGCACAGTCGAAGCGGCAGTGCCCATGGCAGCCATCATGGCAGTCATCACAGTCACAGTCATCATGGCAGTGCACATGGCTCATTGGGTTGCCTGCAGGGAGAAGGCAGAGGAGGAGTGGCTACTGGTAGCACTGGCAGCATTGGCATGATGTCCGCTGGTCACATTGACACGGGTGACTACGATGTGCCCCATCCGCATCCGTATACGCATCATTATATGCAGACAACAGCCTCAGTGACACCGCCGCATGCCACCCTCAGTCGACCAGGATCGGCTGGAGCTGTTTGCACGGGTCATGACTCGGGCTCGGACTCGAGTCAGGGCTGTGGTGGTTCCATAATGGGTGGCATGCTGGTAATGGGTCATCCGGGTCATATGGGCAGCCTGGGACATCATAGCACTGGCAGCGGATCGCTGGGACGTTGCTCGAGTCGTTGCCACAATACGAATACCACCACAACAGATGACTCTGGTGGTGGCAGCAGCGGCGGCGGCGGAGGAGGAGGCGGTGTAGGAGGTGTTGGCCTGGGAGCAGTGCCCGGCCTGCTAATGGACTATCATCATGGACATGGTCATAGTGGCAGTGCTGGCAGCGGCCTGAATGGCTGCGGAGCGGGTAGCATTTCAGGAGGTGGAAGCCTAGGCGGTCGTAGCAGTGTCCTGGGCACCATACACAACGGGCATGGCCATCATCACCAGCAATATCATCACGAGTGCATACACTATGAACGTTTGCCCATACCGGTGCCCATACCCACTGTGCCCATGGGTATTGTGGGACAGCAGCAGATGCCAACGCAAACACATCAAATGCAGTCGGAGGAGGAGATTGAACCGGCCTATGCGACAGGTAATTGGTTGGGGGCGAAATGGAAATGAAATAGGGGCTAGTGGAATGAACTTGAAGCAAGTTTTTGAAGAAGAGCTAGGTTATTAGATGGGTTATAGATATTTCTAGTCACCTCTTTTCTCTTAACACCCAAACTTATTTAATTAAAATTCTGATGGCGAACTAGTTCCATAGTTCATATTGTAAAACTAGTTTTACTTATCTTTTGTGAACCAGCTCTAAAAAAGAGCTAGTTCCTCAGAATAGTTATTTCTAATCACCGAGTTGGCCTTAAATTTCACACTCAATCAATAAAGAATGGCGTTGTGAACTAGTTCCATTTGTGAACTAGTTTCATTCAGTTTTCTTGTACCAGCTAAGCCGATTAGATCAGCTAGTTCTTTGGAAAAGTAGTTTTAAATCGATGCTTTTCTCATAAATCCAACAACTAATAAATTTAAAACTCTATTTGGAACTAGTTCCCTCATAAAATGAACTCTAGATCTATTTTTTCTTATTAATTAACTCGTTTAAGTCTGAATCTAAGAAGAACTTTGCTTTTAAAATATACAAATATAGAACATCGGTTCTTTTACTGGCTACCAATTCATGTTTTCCATACTGGTTCACTTTCCAATCGGCTAGCAAATTGGTTTTTACTGTTCTCAAACCTGAACTAGTTCCTAAAAATTTTTATATCTAACCAATAGTTCTTCTCTTAACCAGATTCTCAAAGAATTTTCAAGTATAGCTCTAGAACAGTGATCGGCAAAGTGAGCTGAGAAGTTGCCACAGGCAGAAGGCTTTCAAAAGCTTATATTCTTTGCTCGGTCGCTACTTTAAAAGCATGTTGGTTAAATGTGATAATCACATTGATGACTTTTGCAGCATCTACAATTCTGTCGACATCTCTGCCCTCACTGCCGACCCCTGCTCTAAAAGTATGCTCATTTTAACGCTTAAAAAATGAACCAGATTTCCATCTCTCAAAGAAAACGCCAAAATCAAAGAATTTTGCCACCTTTTGGCAAATGAATTCACTTCCATCCCTGATCTTATCGCCCATATCATTTCAACATTTGGTTGCGCTCTCACTACTTGCTCCCAATTAAGAGGCTCGACAATTGTCCAATTCTTTTGACAATTCAATACGTCGGCCACTTGAAGCTGTTTTGCTTTCTTTTGTTGTATATGTTATTTCTGAATTTGGTTCTCGTTCTCTTTGTATTATTTGTTGGTCGCCGCTCAGTTTGTAGCTGAAAGTCGCACGGTACTGACGCTTCGCGCGTGCCAAAAGACGGCACTGAAACGATATCTGAAACAAGAAGATTTAAGCGTCGTCGCGCCTTCAAGTATTTAAATTGAAAACAGTTTTTTTTTCCCCCGCATTGACCCCAACCATTGACCAACGATGATCATCTGGAGCGGTTTCTGTGAGGCGGCGCAGATATATAGCACACAGACGGCCACATTTATGAGTGGCGGTGCTTCATGTCAGTATATTTACAAGTGGTGGGGGAGAGGGTTGGCGTTGGGGGAAAGGGTCGGCATAAGTGGACAACAATTTGTTTGTAAATAAGTGTCGTCTTGAGGTGGCTTTTAATCAGTGTGGAATCTGTGTGTGGAACTTATGTATGTTCATTGAGTTAAGCATTGCAAACGAACTACTTATTAAGCTTTCAAGTGTTAGCAAATTGTTATAGTTTTTAAGAAGTGAACGGAATTTTATACTTAAATGACCGGTGAAACAGTGAAATCTCTTAAAATTTAGTTTTATAAATAATATTTTTCATCTAAAATTGCATTTGTTTGTTATTTGTTTTAATTAATGATTTAAATTATGGGTTTAATTGGTTTTTAAGTGAAGAAAATGTGCCTCTATAGAGTTTTATGTTATAAAAAGTCTTAGAATCCAAAGAAATGTATTTCCGCAGCTGAAAGACCTTAAAGTTTTTACATAAACTTTCAAAGCTCAGGAGGAGGATTCATTAAAAATCGTTCCTTTGATCCTTTGTCTCTAACAAGCGCCCTTAAAGTACTAGGGCTCATCCCGGAAGCCTGTGGTTTAGCAAAAAGTCCTTTTACATTTGGAATATGTTCTCCCATAGCTTGAACATTTCAACCACAGCACTTTATTCTCTGTCGAAAGTACATGAAGTAGGCCTTCTGAGGAAACCACTTAAAAAAAAGCATACTGAACCGTTCCAAAACATAGTTTTCATATAAAATTAACGAATTTTACGACTAACCCAAAAATGGTTAAGTAATTCAAGTAACTCCATAAGAAGTTATAATTTCCATAATTTTTACTAGACCAGTGGTGCCCACAGCCTATGCGCGAGCCCTACTTTCGTTGTTGTTTTACGCATAGACATTGCTGCGCTCTTAGAGACTCAACCCAATTGAGCCAATTCCAATCGTTTTGTATGCTTTATCCTTCTCTCTTTTACCTCCTGACAAATTGAAGGGAAAGACATTGACCTAAGCGTTGTCTCTAGCATAGAGTTTGAGTGCATCAGACAGCCACAACTAGACATCGCAAGGATAATTTCGTAAATAAGAAATAAGCTGGCTCTGGGCAACTCTGTACTAGACAACTACCAAGCCAACGAAATATCAACTTAGCATTGAAGCTGTGCGTGGTTGGAACTGGTAACCTAGGGTCCTATTTACTATCATACTCTAGTAGACTTCCTTCAGTTAACCTCTTCTCCTTAAACCTGAAAAGTTGTACTACTCAACCTTGCATCAACACTCAAAGAAAAAATAGACAATTTCATACTTGGATCAAGAATTTTCGAGATCAATAGTTCGATAAGAGTGAAAATTCTCGATCTAAGAGCGAAATTCTTGATCCAAGTATGAATTTTTGATCCCGGTTTTCTTGATCCAAGAGCTTCAATACTTGATATAAGAACGAAACATTCTCAAATCAAGTAGTAAAATTCTTGAATCAAGTGCCAAACGAACTCAAATCCAAGGTTATTCAATCTTGAATCAAGAGCATACAGCATTGATCAAATTATAGAATGTTCTTCCGATTATCAAGAGCTCATCAGCTTCAAGAGTAAGATCGTTTACTCTTAAATCAAGAGCTTCATAGATTCCAATCATACAACAATTTAAAAGCAGTTGGTTTTTTCCATTTTGTTTAAATTTATTTCATGGAAAACTAATTGTTAAGCCATGTAGCAAGTTTTAGCCGGCTCGAGGAATACATAACACCTCAAAGGAGTATCACTCTTTGCCTGTCAACTGGCAGTCGCACAGCCGTCGCTCCATGCCAGCAATGCCATAATCGGTTGGGAATTCCAAAGCAACATGAGTGCAAAAATCGATTGTACTCTTCGCTCGATAGCTTCCCCACACACCCCTCTTCCATAAAAAATCAAACTGAGAGAGCGAGTTCAACGCTGTGTGCTCTCAAATGTGCTTGCTCTGCTCTCTGTTTTTTTACCTCAGTCCCCTCGCCAAAATACATCATACTGAGAACGAATTTAGCTCGATTTCAAGAGCGAAATTCTTGAAAATTCAAGAACGAATAAATATTTCGCTTTCAACTTATTCGTTCTACTTTTTTCTGGGTGAAGTATTATGTTTTCTCTGAGCTGATAACAATAAACCGTGTATCGAATAATAGAATGATTTCCTTCTTAACTTAGTAAACATGTAGCTTACTTTATCTGATGTTATAACTTCAGGTTTTACGTGACTAACTTAAGCGTCTTAACTTGGTTGTGCGGGAGTCGAGCTGCTATTTGGTATTCTGCTTGGGCAAGAAACAAGCTGTCCAAGCAGCTTTCTGGATCTCTATGTGTTAAGCAAATTTTAGGCGTCGATTGCTGGCCTGCTTCGGCGCTTCCCTAGATCGTAACCTGATCTGCCAGTCTACTTGATTACCGCTCAGCGATGGAGATTGTTGACCAGTAAGAGCATTACTGGCGTCGATTGCTGGTCTGCTCCAGCGTTTCTGCAGATTGTAACCTGATCAGCCACTCTACTTGATTATCGCTTTACCATGAAGATTGTTGACCAGTCTCAGCAACTCTCTCTTTGTATAGCAAATGACTGGCATCGATTGCTAGCCTGCTTCGGAGTTTCTGCAGATCTTAAGCTGGTCTGCCCCTACACTGATTTACAGCGCAGCAATGCAGATTGTTAGGCAGTCTCAGCATCTCTCTGTGTGCTTAACAAATTGCTGGCGTCGATAGCTCGCCTGCTCCCGAAAAATTCCCAATAAATATGCAAATCTTCAACAAAAAGTTTAAGAAAACCCAGCTGCTGCCTATTACACATTTCCTGTCACTTCTAGCCTTCATTCCTCGCCTCTAAAATGACTAATAGACCCTTATCCCACCTCTAGCCATATTTCCCAATACAATTATAACTGTTCTTGCCATGTTATCTCCATTGGCTAAACAAACCAAACAAATTTTGTCATTTCTCTATCACACAACCACACACACCACTGATAAGGAAGGGGGCAACTTAGTCCACCCATATTCTAGGTCAATGCAAGAGTTGTAGCAATATGGACGCAAAGTTAACCTTGCAGGGACCAACTAATTGATTGACCAACTGATGAGCTGAACAGAGAAAGGGAGAGATACAGAGAGAGCTGAATAGAAACAATTGAGTTCAATTGATGTTGGATGAATGGGGGGTTACCCGGAAAACTTAATTAACATGCAGAATTACTTGGAAAACAAAAATCAGAGAGTACCCAGTCCTCTCTCTCCCTCTCTCTCTTTGTGTTCTGTACATGGTGCGTAGCCACAGCAAGATAAGAATGGCCTGGCCTCAGTCATGCAGTTGGTGCTGACATGTGAACAGGGGCAACCGCAACCTCAAATGTGGCTGGGCAAAAATCCGTTTATAAGTAAAAAATAAAATCACTTTTGCTGGCTTTTGTGTTCTGCAATTAAACTGATAAAGGCCAGGCCCAAATGGGCAAACTAGCTGGTCGTAAGCATGCCCCCTTATAGTAAAATAGCTGACGTGACCAATCTCTGGCATCTTTAATACAATTTCTTTTGTTGTGCTCCTCTCATTGCAGTATTCCCCAATGTTCCTCAAGCGCCGGGCCTATCCTGCGATGGTGAAGATCGTAAGTAGGCAGATTGAGTGTAAGGAATGTCGATATTAACCTGGTTTCTTGTTTTGCCCTGCTAGGAAGCATCTATCGACGCGGCGCTAGACGCTGGCGTAAGTTATATCGCGTCAATGGACACATTTTCCAGGCCAAGCGTTTCAATCGTGTAAGTAGATAATTGCTATTCCATGCGAGAGAGATAACAGAACATTAATGTTTCCCCCCTCTTTGCAGCGCGCCTTCTGTGCCTATTGCCAGGATCGAATCTGGGGTCTGGGACGTCAGGGTTTCAAGTGCATACAATGCAAACTGTTGGTGCACAAAAAGTGTCATAAGCTGGTGCAGAAGCATTGCACCGATCAGCCCGAACCGCTGGTCAAGGAACGGGCCGAGGAGTCGAGTGATCCCATGCCGGTGCCATTGCCACCATTGCCCTTTGACTCAATGGGCGGCAGTAGCTCGGATGCCTGCGAATCGCATGAACATACACAGATTGTGGCGCCACAGGCGGCCCACGAAGATCCCCTGGAGGCGGGCACACAGCGTCAATATTCGCTAAATGATTTCGAACTGATTCGGGTCATTGGACGTGGCAGCTATGCCAAGGTGCTGATGGTGGAATTGCGACGTACACGTCGAATTTATGCCATGAAAGTGATCAAGAAGGCTCTGGTCACCGATGATGAGGACATCGATTGGGTGCAGACGGAGAAGCATGTGTTTGAGACCGCCTCGAATCATCCGTTCTTGGTGGGACTACACTCCTGCTTCCAGACGCCCTCGCGTCTGTTCTTTGTCATTGAATTTGTACGCGGCGGCGATTTGATGTATCACATGCAACGACAACGACGTCTGCCCGAGGAGCATGCCCGCTTCTATGCGGCGGAAATCAGTTTGGCCTTGAATTTCCTGCACGAGAAGGGAATTATCTATAGGGATCTGAAACTGGATAATGTGCTGCTGGACCATGAGGGTCACATTAAGCTGACGGACTATGGCATGTGCAAGGAGGGCATAAGATCGGGTGATACCACCTCCACCTTTTGCGGTACACCCAACTATATAGCACCGGAGATATTGCGTGGCGAGGATTATGGCTTTTCGGTGGACTGGTGGGCTTTGGGTGTATTGCTCTATGAAATGTTGGCTGGACGCAGTCCATTCGATTTGGCCGGCGCCTCCGAGAATCCCGATCAGGTAAGCGTTTCTCTGTTCAAGCTAAAGCTGGAAATGAAAGCCTTCTTTTTGTAGAATACTGAGGACTATCTGTTCCAAGTGATTCTGGAGAAAACCATACGTATACCACGTTCGTTGAGTGTGAGAGCGGCCTCCGTATTGAAAGGTTTCCTCAACAAGAATCCCGCTGATCGTTTGGGCTGTCATCGAGAGTCGGCCTTTATGGATATTGTTAGTCATCCGTTCTTTAAGAATATGGATTGGGAATTGGTAAGTGTGTTGGCCAGTGTTGAGGCCATTGTTTTGGTAAATGATGTTTGGTTAATGATGATGATGATCAGCTTTATGGGGATAGTTTTTTGGTAAAGAAGTTGATAAGCTTGTGAGAGGTTTACTAGATTGAAAGAAGGGGTAAACAGTTTTTAGAAAGTTTCTGAAATTTCTTAGAGCCCTGCTCTAAGAGAATACAGAAGCGCTGATATGGTTACACACATTCACTGATTGTCTTATGGTGTGGGTTTTTTCACTCTCCTTTACATAGGAGAGAAGGAGTAGAGAAACACTTGCTACAATTTCGCTATACTCTAGACCATTTACGCATTGAAATGGCTATGCGTAAAGTAACAACTAATGCAATCGATGCGTATAGCTTGCGGGCATCCCTGAACTAGAACATTAGAAATTGGGCCTAAGTACGTACGTTTATCTGATACATAGCAGATATTTAGATGAGATTAGAAGAGATTTTGGATTTATGTGACAGATGGAGCTCTCCAGAAGACCAGCAATCGGGCGCTTTCACATAAACTAACAAAGAACAGAGGAAAATCGAAATAAATCTAACACATAACAGCTATATAGAAGCTGAGAAATCGAAGCAAGCTGGATGGATGGGGTGTTTCCAATAGAAATTTGAAAAGGTATTCTCGTAAACTCCAAAGATTAGTATTCCTTACTAGACACCTGCTCACAGTTCTGTAGAAACCTTTGCTAGAGTGAACTATTATATAATCTCTGGTTTTATTCAAAAAAAAAAAAAAACAATATACGAAAACAAAAAGATTGCACAAAAGGAGGTACCTCCGCCTTATATACCCAACCTTGATCCGGGCGATCCGTACTTGACCACAAATTTCGATGTACAATTTACCCGAGAGCCAGCTCAATTGACGCCCGATGATCCGTAAGTTATAGATTGATTTTAGTGCATGAGAAAAATATATCCTTCCTTTTTTTTGTGTGTAATTTGAGTGGCCCCCCAAAAAACTAACAGCAGGTAATGTGCCCCTCCTTCGCTCAGCTACATATCCCCCCCATACTTCCACTCGCTATCTCTATTTGTCTCTCTCTCCGTGTGGACGTAATCATCATCATCATGCCGACAAACAAATTGGTTCCCTCTTTGGTTTAATGCCAAATTGGCGGCTCTATGCTCTGAACATTTTTGATTTATTTTTTCTTTTTGAAACTCTTCTTTCACAATCGCCAATCCACCACACCAACAAATTCAAATCGATATCATGCAGCTTGAGCGCAAACAGGTCACGCCACCATTTAAGCCACGTTTAGACTCAGATCGTGATTTGGCCAATTTCCCGCCCGAGTTTACAGGCGAAGCGGTGCAGCTTACGCCGGACGATGAGTAAGTGGAGTTTTTTTCGATTACTTTTTTTTGGACTAGTTGCTGATTTTTTGTTGAATCATATATGAATTTATTAACTTAATGGTTTTTCTTCTTTTCTTAGTCATGTCATTGATAATATTGATCAATCGGAATTCGAGGGCTTTGAGTATGTGAACCCACTGCTGATGTCATTGGAGGATTGCGTCTGACACCACGAAACGTGTGATTTGCATCCGTATAATATGCGGGTAAGTGGAAATGGGGAGAAGAGAATGTATGCTAAGTAGTCAAACGGAATGACCGCCTACTGCGCCACATTTTGAAGTGTAATTGATGTGAACACTGTGGTAGAACAATACTTTCGGCACTGAAGCTTCTTTTTAATCTGCAAATCAAGAAAAATCCAGTTTGCAACATATCAAAGCGACTGGCTGAAAAGCCAAGGTTTAAGTGTTGGAAAATTTTATATTTTTTTTTATATGGGATGAGTGCAGGATAGTGCCCAAACAATCGTTAGAAGCACTCGATGGCACATTTATAGATTCTTAGGCCCCGAAACTGTGCAATAGAACTTGATCTGATATGATAATGGCAAGGAGTTTAAAAGGACCTTTCAAACGAGAGGAATGCCTAACTTCACCAACCGATTTCCAGTTCCAGCTCGAAAGTATTCAGTTTCCAGTGAAATTTTCTATTGCGATGAACCTGAAAAAGGGACGAGGACAATCGCTGGAAGAGTGTAGCATAAATCTGAAAATGTCAAGGCATATGTGGCATGTTCGCGAGTCGCTTTCATACTTACGAGACTTGCTTCAGCAGGTGTAACAATAGAAAACCAACAAATTGCGGGTGGAAAGAACGAAGTTAAGTCAACTTAACCATTTGATTACTTAATTTGATTGATAGACGAATAAATGGAAGGTATAGAGGGAGCATGGCTACGCACAGTGGGCTTCAGCGGGTGGAAGTACGAAATTAAATAAACTAAACCATTTGATAGACGACTAAACAGATGGTATAGAGGGAGCATGGCAAGGCACAGTGGGCTTCAGCCCTTAAACGAATGAAGAACTAATTTCCCCTAAATTCCTTGAACAGCTCTATGGCGAGGACTCCAGTGATTATGATTCTGTGGCCGATGATTTGAGTCTCTTGCATTTGAACAGCGCGGGAGTGTCATCATCGGTCAATACCAACAATAATCTAAGCCAGCAGCAGCAACAGCTGCCGCAGCCACATTATCGCCAGCAGCAGCAACAGCCACAGCAATATCATCCCCATTCAGTCTACTCACAGCAACAGCAACAGCAACAGCAGCAACAGCAATTACAGCAGCAACAGCAGCCACAACATCATCAACATAATGGTAACAATAATAATCATAATAATCAAATGCAAGCAAATAATAATAAAAGTCTACTGCAGCACATGTTTTGCCTTCCATTGAACTAATTAAAATAACAAATTAGCAACATCAGCAACAACAGCAAACAACAAGAACAACAACTATAAATCTACTGTCACAAGTTGCTAGACACAAACAAAAAACATGATTACTTTACTATTTAAGCACTCTCAATGCAGCAGTAAAAAATAACAACAATTTCCAAAAACAAAGAAAGAAAACAAAACTCAAAGCAAGACTTTTCACCGCAACAAAACAAAAGACACCTAAAAGTATGCAACCATTTTTAAGCTAACTAAATCTACATCAAATCAATCTAAACTATAGTTAAATGTATGTGTGTGTGTTAGTATTAGTGAGCAGCATGGTTTTTAAACAGCAACAACAACAATTGATAAACATTTACTTAACACAGCCACAGAAATATTACACGAACAAAAAATAGAATTATTTATGGTATTCCCTTTTTTGTATTATTTATTTAAACCAACACCAACACATCCGTCTACTGGCAATACTTTTTGTTGTTAAGCATTCCAATTGTACTTACTAAAGAGAAAAACAATTAACCAAATCAAAAGACATTTTCGGGAATTGTTTTTTTTTTTACTATTATTAAAACTAAATAAACTTATGCATAATCTAACACCTAAAGAAACAATTGTAAATTATGTTTTTATTATTCCCCTATTTAAGTGAAATTAAAAACTAAACACAAAAATGTATTTGCAAATTAATTAAAATTAGTAAAAACAAAACAAAACACGAGACAAAGCATATAACTTCAAGCAAAAACAAAAGCAAAATGTTAAATGTTAAATCCTAAAATTGAACACAAAGAGAATATTGTTATGCAACTTACGAAAATTAACCAAGTAACACGTTTTTAATTACCCAAGAAGCAATCACAGAGACAACTCTTCAGTTTTGTGTTGACTTTCATTTCTTTGCACTTGTCAGTTGAGAATTTTTATGTTACAATTCTTATATATGCATATAAACGGAAAAACGAATAAAGAGTATTTAAGGTACAACATGCGGTTGAATCATTCAATTCGTTTGCAGTATGGAAACCGACGGCTCCTGCATTATCTGTTGGATTTTGGCCTCGGGCACCAGAACTCCGTTGGCTTTGAGGGTGTGCACAATGCCCTCGTGTTTGTTGCCACTGGAGCGTGCCTGTAGCACGAATTGTGTGTCCTGCAGCTGGAATTTGGTATCGGTGCCGTCGTGCACAAACACTGACTGGAAACAAGGACTGAATTATTTGAATTGCACTTCGTTTTTTGTTGCAACTCACCTCTTCGTCTCTGAGTTCATCGTTGACATATAAACTCAACGTATCCAGTTTAAGCATAATGCGATACTCCTGCGTACCACAGGTACTTAGCCACAGTCTGTATTGTCGCGTCAACTCTTCGGTGTATTGATCATGCGGCTTGCCATCTATGTACAGGGAGTATTCATATTTAAAACCAGGCGCTGGATCTACTCGGATAATGCAGCGGGCTTGTTCTATGTGAAATGTGTCCTCGCCCACCAGTTTGAACATCCAATCTCGTCGTAGCACTTCCTGAAAATGAAATATTGCTTAAGTGAGTTCGGTGGTTAAGTTAATAGCTGCTATGTATCAGTTAAACTTAGATGTTACTCTGATATTTGTACTAGCTATGTAGAGGATACTGAAAGATACTGGCAATCTGAAATGATTTATATTCTCATTTTTCTACCCTTGCAGAGGGTATTATAAACTTGTCCAGATGTGTGTAACTCATAAAAGGAACCAGCTCCAACCCCATTAAGTATATATTCGTGATCAGCATAAAGAGCTGAGTTGATTTAGCCATGTATATGCTATCTCCTCCGTCAGTTTGAAAGCAATCTTCAGCTATTTCAGCTTTTTGTTGAACCCGGCCGGATCAAATGACTTTAACTTATAGCTGCCATAGAAACGATCGGTCGAAAAACTAGTTTTAGTGAGAAAAACTTATTTGTTTTCAATGGAAACGCCTCCAAACTTTGTATTTCTCAGTTTGCTATGCTTTCCCATGATTTAGCTCAGTTTGGTTGAAATCGTACATCTATATAGTACAGCTGTCATTGAAAAGTAGGGTTAAAAAACTAGTTTTGGTGAGAAAAACTTTTTTGTTTTTAAAGAAAACGCCTCCAAACTTTACATTTCTTAGTTTGCTATGCTTTCCCATGATTCCACTAAGTTTGGTCGAAATCGGACATCTATATAGTATGGCTGTCATAGAAAAGTAAGGTCCCAAAAGTACTTTTAGTGAGAAAAACTTTTTTGTTTTTAAAGAAAACGCCTCCAATCTTTACATTTCTTAGTTTGCTATGCTTTCCCATGATTCCACTAAGTTTGGTCGAAATCGGACATCTACATACTATGGCTGTCATAGAAAAGTAAGGTCCCAAAAGTACTTTTAGTGAGAAAAACTTTTTTGTTTTTAAAGAAAACGCCTCCAAACTTTACATTTCTTAGTTTGCTATGCTTTCCCATGATTCCACTAAGTTTGGTCGAAATCGGACATCTACATACTATAGCTGTCATAGAAAAGTAAGGTCCCAAAAGTAGTTTTAGTGAGAAAAACTTTTTTGTTTTTAAAGGAAACGCCTCCAAACTTTACATTTCTTAGTTTGCTATGCTTTCCAATGATTCCACGAAGATTGGTCGAAATCGGACATCTATATAATATAGCTACCATAGAAAAGTAAGGTCCGAAACGTAGTTTTAGTTGGAAAAACGTGCTGCAAGGGTATACACAAACTACGGCGGAGCCGAATTTAACTTTCCTTTATTTTGTTTTAATAAAATATGATAAGATACTTGAATTCGATTGCCCAGATGTTAATCTCTTTGCATTTTTGAATAATTTGGGTACCCTTTTTAAGATTTAATGATTCGTCAGTCACGTCTACTTTATTTATATTGTTATTCCAGTGCATTCTATTCAGTTTCAGTGTTACAATCAGGCTTAAGCATACACAGAAACTCAGTTGTGGTCTTTAAGAACAGTTTCTTTAGTTTTTTAAGGTTTTATGTAATACAGAAAACCCTCGACATCATCTAATTGACTGACTTGATTAAAGTTACCACTATTTTCTAAGCTCTTTGGCATACTTTAGCTAGTTAATGATTCGTCAGTCACGGTAAATTGTCTGTTCGTGCTTCTTTTTACCATTTCAGACACCAACTAATCTAACCCAGGGCCAGGACTTGCATGGTTTTGTATTCCAAACATATATTTGAATAAAAATGTATGGTATTCTTTAAGAAACCTGAATAAAACTGGAAAAATAACTTTAAAAATTTCTCCAAATCAGTTAAAACGTTTGGTTTAATCTGCTTCTACTTAGCTTTCAATAAATGAGCACAAGTGGCAGAGGCTTTTAAAATGTCGCCTACTTAAGCACAGTCAAGCAAGAGTTCAATAGCCTACTCATACTTATGCCGATCTCAATGAATCTTAAAGCAAAGGTCAACTACATAAAATTGGGTTTAAAAAGCAGCAAGTTTGAAAAAAGAAAACGCTGCAATTATGTCACAGCCTCCACCCACATCTGTCAGAGTAAACTGTGTAGCTGTTATCTAAGAGATGTGCCATCTACTTAACAAATACAGATACCTTAAAGCCCTTGCCTCATTTTGTTAGTTAACTATTTCTCTGTACACTAGCTTCACTCCCTCCCCCACTTGAAAACTTACCCGACCATTGACCCAAATCATGCGCCTCCCACTCGTGGTGCCGTGTTCCAACTCTATGCGATACATCTATGATTAAAAGAGAGTTAAACTTCTCAGTACTTAATCCAAAGTCTTTCTTCCCACACACACACAATTAACCTTTCCATTGATGGGCGCACACCACTGGGCCACAATATTTTGCTTATTATAACGCTGAGCCTCCGGCACATGATCCTGCGTCATGATGGGTTGCGTCGACAGGTTTTCCAAGCGCAGTGTGGGCGACAGAAAGGACATGGGCTTCACCGAAAACCAGAACTTAAATCAATAAAGCGTATGATTAGGTTTTAAGGTAATTGCATTAAAAATGCAGTAGGGGGAAAATTATTTGTGGGTTAAACCTTTTAACGAAGTACGAGTACTTATTTTGGCTCGGCCAACCGCAAAAGCGAACCGCACGCTAAACAACACACAAAAGAACTAAAGGGAAATACTAGTTGGCTGCCATCGAGCACCGCATGGCGCCAAAACAGAGTTGGGCGAATGTGTCTGTGTGTGTGTGTGTGTGTGTGTATCCACTTGCCAGCATAAAAATAAACTTTGCTTTCAGCCCCGCCAAGTATGCAATTGTTTTTGCATTGCAATTGGCCTGCCTTGAGAGTTGGCTCACATTCCTACCCAAAGCGAATGGTTATGGCCGAATATTTGTCGCAGTTTCGGCGTTTATTGCCATGTTTATGGCGTCATAGCGTTTATGCTAATGACCGTGGTCGTTCGTCTACTATTTCACTCGTCGACTATTGATAAATGCTTTGGTGTTTTTATTTTTGGCCAGCAGCAGGAGCGCATCATAAGTCAAATGTTTAGCACTTTAACTGTTGGGTGGGGGGGGGGGGGGAGAGTGTGGTATGGATGGGTGGGGGGTGGTTGGCCAGAAGAACATATGCCCAGTGCCAACAACACGCGAAGGTCATTGGCAAAGCGCCGTTTGAAGTCGCTTACAGTTATAGTTATTGCTGGCAGCAAACAACACAGAAAAGATAACCCAACATTTGACAAGGACAAGGCCCCCCCCCCCTCTCGTGATCCTGTCAACCCCCCCATCGAGTAGAAAAAGCAAAGTGTCAGCAAGTGTGTATGTGTGTGTGTGTGTGTGTGTGGGAGTGTAATTATTATTGCTGTATACAGACATTCGTTTTTTTGACGCTTCAACTTCTAGCACTTAAGCACAGTGGGAACAACACAGAAGAAAACTGAACGAATCTTTCTTGAAAAAACGCTATTCGTTTTCGAATTTTTCAGAATTCAAGCCTGGCCTCAAAAAGCCCCTGTGGCCCGAAGTCTCTAGGCCATACCTACAGACTCATCACTAAGTGTCAGAGAGAGAGACATACATATTTTTCAGTTCGTGCTTAGTTTGGCGCTTTTATTTGAGCTATTTTTCCACCAGATCTAGCTATTTTGCAAGTCGAAAGCCTAAAACCCGCAATTCCAGCTAGGTTGAAAAAAATATTGGCCATTTTCGAGCTATTTAAAGCTATTTCTGATAAAGCCGACTGATTTTTTAGCCTTTTTTAATAGTAACTAAGCCAGTGGTTAGTTATTTTGAGCGTGTAACACTATTCTGTTATTGATACTCATCATTGAAAACAATTTCATCAGCATTTATCGAAAAATCGATCAGATATTTTGACCATATATCATAAGTTCCTTGTGTTTTCCAATAAATGTGAATAAATCTAAAATTGACAAAATTTCGGCTCAGTAAAAGATTCATTTCGACTGAATATGTCTTTAATATCCTTTTAATCATCCAACAGAGCTGAAAGTTATCCAAAGGATGATAATTTTTCATATACTTTGGATGATTTTCAGCTCAGTTGGCAACACTGAGAGAGGAGAGCAGGTACATTTGATAGAATAGATTAGAGCCCGGTCTCACAGCTTCGCTTAATTATGGGAGAGTGGTGTGTGGGGAAACTAACGAGAGGATTTTTGGGCTTATGTTGCCTTGGAATTCCCAAGCAGTTAAGGCCTTCCTGCCTTTTTTTTACTGACAGTTGATAGGCAAAGACTAATGCTGGGACCTTGAGCCGGCTAAAACTGGCCACATAGATCCACAATTCATTTTCTTTGAAATAAATTTGAACAAAAATATAAAAACAAATGATTTTAAAGTGTTGTTTGATTGGTATATAGCTGATCTTAGTTTAAAATTTGTGGATCTCTTGCTTTAAGAGTGAACGATGTTAGTCTTGAACCAGATGAGCTCTTGATGCAAGAACAAACATTCTAGGTCCTCGATTTGAGTGCGTTTAGCAGTTGATTCATAAATGATTGAACATGATTTGAGAATAATTCGTACTTGGTTCAAGTATTAAAGCTCTTGGATCAAGAAAAACGGCTTCTGAAATGCATACTTGTATCAAGAATTTGCAATTTCATCGAACTTCTGTCACAAAACTTTCCTGAACCAAGTATAAAATATTGTATATTTTTTCACCACCTTTTGCTGTAGCTCAAAAATACTAAGAACTGGTAGAAGTATTTGACCCACTGTAAAAGCGGTTGTGCTTTTTTTCGTTTGGTTTATTGCATAGCCTACTTTCCCGCTGAACTGGTAGACCCTTTTTTCCGCTAGTTGTACACTTTTTATGCAAATATTTTGCTTGTGTTTTCCCAAACGTGTTGTCTTTGTGGCTCATCGCTTGGAACACACCAAACACAAAAAAAAGAAACCAAGTTGCGTGTTCGCTGTTGTTTTTGGTGTCAGCCAGCCGGCACCCAACAAAATGTCGCCCACAATTAATTTCCGTAGATAATTGCCTGTCGATAACAACGCAGCCGGCGACAACAACTTCTAACCGAACATTAATCAAATGTTACTCAGCTACCAGGAGCTGTTGTGGACTTAATCAGAGACAAAGTGAAAGTTATGGTTTTTATTTTTCGCTTAAACAAAATTGAATTGTGTGCGCTTAGCTAATGTAGTTGTATGTATATAGAATTGATGTGGGGGGATACATTTCATTTCAGCTAAATAATAATACTGTTCACAACGCCAAATGAATTTCTCAACAATTTAATTTGATTGAAACTTGAATATCCATCGATCGATCCATAACAACTAACATAAACGGCTAATATCTCTGGCTTAATTAGTCTATACAAATGGGAACAAATTTGAACAACGCTGGGCGTAAAGTAGGCGCTATAATTGTAAGTAAGTCGGTATGATTAATGGTATTCGTGTGTGTGGGGGGTTAAGGGATAATATATATGTATATAATATATCGATTTGTAATGTATATACCTCTAAATACTTATAAACAATTGCTAATTGCACTATTTTGTATTAGTTATGCTAGGCGATTTCGAAACACACTGGCGGTCATAACTGTGAGATTCAAAAATGCACTTGTTTTTGGGTTGGGAAACGATATTGCATATTTGGAGAAGTAACATTAACTTAGGTGGGGGGTCTAACATAATATTGCTGGTTGAGTTATGTACAAAATTACAAATACTAGCTTAATAGAATCCAGCGGTGGAAAAATAGATAAAGGGCCGGTTTCTGTTTATGTTTAATACTAATGAAGCATTTGAGTATGTTCTATTGTTTTGATTGCAGCTGCTAAATGATAATCTTATAAGGCTAAAAAGGGGGTTGTTGGTATGGAACAATTATAAACTGACAACTTAATTGCACTAAAGGAAGAGCTAATTAATGGTAAATAGTCAACAGTTCAAGGCAACTCCAAACGAACCTAAGTAAAGGAAGAAGACTTATTATGTCTGACATCAAAAGGTGCTCTCAACTTTACTAGCAAGCTGGTTTTTGTATTGTGTTCACTTATATAACGAAATACTAAGCGTTTAATGCATTATCTGCAGGTAAAAATAAACACACAGACAGCACACAAATGAAAAATTGTGCGTCCATGCTAAAAATGCGGCTTGGCTTTAGTCATCTTTATATTTATAAAATCTAACCCTTTAGAAACATACAAAGAAATCCACCTGCTTTGGTACAACTACAAGAAATTGTCTTACATTCAATTAAAGACTCGCAAAATTCCCTCCGAACCTCTCAAAAGAAAGACATACAGTCTGATGTTAGCTTTACAAGGACAGTAGATAACTGAAAATTCTTAATAGGCGTCCGACACTTTTCATTTTGCTTGAATATTTGCATAGTATTACTTATAAAGCGTTCGTATCTTAATGGTAGCTTTAATCTGTTATAACCAAGGTTTAGTAGGTACATAACCTAACCGGAAAATGTTTTAAGCTTCTTTAATGTAGTTCCTCGAGACAGTTAACCCTATAATAAGAGTTGCCTACTGTCCCTGTCTACTCTTATGGAAAACTTAGCAGGTATAGATAACATTAACCAATTCAATTCTACAGAACTTGGTCTACAAATTGAGTTTATCATTTGATAGTAACCTCCTCAGCACCTTTACTATTTACTGTCTAATTGTAAATGAGAAAAGTTTGAAAAAAGGCATCAAGAAACAACAAAAAAGCAAAAATTAATAGTCAGCGTAAATTTCTAATATCATTTCAGTTATTATTGAAAGGGTTTATCAAATGCTAAGCAACTGAAATCTAGAAAAATAAGTTGTAGCTACTTTTTGTATAATTTTAACTTAATTTAACTAAACTTCATTGAGAATATTTCGTTAGGGAAATCAAATTATTACTTATTAAGACAAATAGGTGGAGAAAAATTCGTATAATATCTGTTATAAACAAAAGTGAACAAAACTTCATTGAGTAGACTTCTTTTGGGGAATAGACTTGAGGAAAAACCATTAGTTGTTCACCAAATAGCATCAAAATACATTGAAATTCATGTCTTCTTTCTTGTGTGAGTCATAACTAGTATCATATTATAACGCCTCACTTAATGGAACAATTTTGTAGAAGCCTGCACCAACTTCTAATCAAAACCAAGGCTGATAACCTTTCCAAAAAACTGTGTGCGGAATCGGGACGGAGTTTAATTTAACATTTGGTTTTCTGACAAAGCTTTACTGAACAAGCTGAAAGTGGACGACTTTACCAAAAAAAAAAACAATGAAATATTTCTGCAGTCTAACAAAAATTGGGATAATTTCTTGGGATAACTATTGATTTAAACTTTTGAAGCCAACTTCTTTTGTGTGACAAAATCACAAGACCTGGGAGCCGGTTTAAAATAGTTCGTTTCTTGGGAAAAGATCTGCTAAGATCTGTACCAATTGGCACTGCTTTTTGCTTTTTACTTCACTTACAGGCGTAATCTCTTTAATAGCTTAAGGTTGTTGCCTCAAAGGTCACTTTATGGGTTACTGCATGGAATCTTTACTACTTTCTGTTCATTTTCAGTATTCTATGTTTCGTTATTTGGCAGTTGAAGATTGATTGATTGATTGAATGATTCATCTATCTTTTCATATTCTGTGTTTTTTTTTTGACCGCCAGTGTTTTGTGTGAGTTTTTATGGCTTTTACGAAAGTGTTCAAATACTCTAAGTGGGGCGAGCGAAGGGGGGAGGGCGCTGGAAAAATGCTTTTAGAAAAATGCACAAAAAGTCTTCGGTCTCGTGTGGTTTGGTGTGGTCCATTCATTTCCTTGACAACATGATCTGGATAACAGTGCCGCAATTAAGCAGTATTCGTTTGGCATCACTCAGCTTGGCGTTGGTCAAATCGTAGCCATCGATTTCCAGGAGTTTATCGTTAAGGCTAAGCAGGCGGGCGGCATTTGAGTTGGGTGTGATGGCGCTGACAAAGATGCCCACCTGGAAAAGCCATTTAAAGTATTACAATGGAGTCTGGTTAAAGCCACTTCCTTACCTGATTAATTAGCTCGGCTATGTCAAAGCCCAGGTTATGCTCCCACTTCAGAGTGACCTGTTTGACTGTGGGATTCTTGTGTACGCCAAAAATCCAAGTGGATTTCTTTCTGGAGGTATTATTGGTGGCGGTGGAGTTGAGTGAGTGCTGCGAAGCACTGTCCTCCAGCTCCTCCTCCTCCTCTCCATCTACCTCCTCTTCTCCCTGCTCCAGCTCCAGCTCCCTTTGCTGCTGCTCTTCAATATTATTTTGGTAATCCAATTGCTGCTCCTGCTCCTGACTGCTTCCTATGGCTGTGGTCTTGAAATTGCTATTCAAGGCATCCAAATGCTGCTGCTGTTGCTTACGCTGCCTCATCGACTCATAGAGGGTTAAATCTTCGGCAGATTTCTTGGTGTAGACACGCGCTATGTGATACGGTGGCGGCTCTAGGCGTGGTGGTGGTCCCGAAGGTGATACCGACTGCAGGGGCTGCAGTTCGTACTCCTGTTGGCCATTCAGATGCGTGGTGGGCAGCGGCGTAACATTGTTAGCCTCCACATACAGCTGTTGATAGTGCGACTCGTAGTTGACCAGCGGATAATAGTCCTGAACCTCTGGCTGGATCTGACAGGGCATGATGGTTGTATCACAGTGATTCATCTGTCCATTGGGCACCACCACGCGAGCCTCACGCACCTCGCTGGCGGCCGCCGCCTGGGATTGTCTCACATATTTGGCCATTTGTCGCAACTCCTTGGGATAGGGCGTGGGCGAGCGCATCAATCTCACCGAACCGGCCATTTCCGCGGGCGTGGGATAGGCGGGATAAGGCGGTGCAGCAGCCGGTGCCGGTGCCTGAGGTTGGCTCTGCTGCTTGACGTTACTCAAAATGGTGGCCTCTTCGGCAAAGCATATCCTACGCGAAGGACTCACATGTGTGGCCTCCTCCTGATTGGCATAAACGAATTCATACTGCTCCTGGGCCTGTTGCTGTGCCTGCAGGCTGTTCATTTTGAAAGTGACCTGTGGCAGCATAAAGCAAGTGAGTTGCGTCTTGGTGGTAGCATCCAGATATTGCAGCGGCACCAGGGGCTGGCTCTGATTGTCACTCAACCACAGCGAGGTAAGATTCACCAGGCTCAGCATGGACACGGGCAAGGCATTAATATAGTTATTCACCACATTCAGCACACGCATTTTACCCAGATTTCCTATATTCTGGGGCAGAGCAGACAACTGATTGTTGGCCACGCTCAGCACACTCAACTGCTCACAACTGCAGATCTCGTCGGGCAACTGACGCAGCTGATTGTCATCGGCGAAGAGAAACCGCAGTCGTTTCAGCATGCCAATGGTGCTGGGCAATCTCATCAGCTTGTTGTGACTCAAGACCAGCTCCTCCAACTGTTCCAAATAGCTAATACTATCGGGCAGTTCGCTCAAACCATTCGATTCGCATTTAAAGGTAACCAGGGACTTCAACATGCCCACACTAAAGGGAAAGGCCTCCAGATTGTTGGAGCAAATGGACAACACTTCCACATTGCGCCAGTTGCTCAGCTCATTGGGCAGAGTGTCCAGCAGGTTGCCATTGGCCTCGAAATGCTGCAGATCTTTGAGCTTTCCTATATTGGCCGCCACTCGACGTATTTGATTGAAATCAATCCAAAGTTCTCGCAACGATTTCAACTCGCCCACCACCTCGGGCTAAGGGAAAGAAAACATAGGATAAGGCAAGTTCTTTGTGCTCTGAGTAAGGATGACTTACCAACTCGGTAAACTCATTGCCACCTATATCCAATCTCTGCAAGTTCATCAAACGCACCATCGACTTGGGCAGCGTTATCAAATTGTTGAGTCTCAGCTCCAATATTCTTAAGTTCACCAAACGTCCAAAGTTGGCCGGCAAAAATTCCAAATAGGTTTCATTTAACAGCAGCTCCTGCAGTGAAATGATGGAAGTGATGGCATCGGGCAGCCGTTGCAAACTGTTGCAACTTAAATCCAAATGTGTGAGATGTTTACAGGATTTGATCTCCTCGGGCACGCTGACAATTACTGAAAACGGAGAGTGCATAAGTAATTATTGTAGATTTCTTATAATTTTTGTATATTTGATTAATTGCAAATGAAAGCCTTTTCTTCTGATAAGTTAACCAGTAATTAAGCTCAGTGAGTCTGAACTTACACCAGAGGTTTAGAAATTCCCAGGTGATGTCATTAGGTAAATCGATTACGCAACTGTTTCAGTGGTTGTGGGCTTACAAAGGTTTTGAAAGGTAGGTTTGGCTTATTACATGGATTTTTGAAGCCAACTGAACTGCGTTTTCGGTGGGTCTATTGAAGGCCTGTTACCATTTTCGCAGGAATCTGCGCAGTAAGGCATTTTTAACAAACTTTCGAAGTTAAGGCTTCTGAAAAAAGTTATTTTTCGGACTCGGAAAAATGCCAAAATCTCATTTCTGTTCTAGCAACGCCCTTAATTCCTCCGAATCTCAGCTTCTAAGCCCTCTACTTGAATATATCGACCCAAATATGGCTTATATCTGTTTGGAAAGTTATTTTTTTCCACACTTTTGAAGGTAAGGCTGTCCGCAAAGCGTTTTAAGACTCATTTCTTGGTTCGCCCTTAATTTCATCCTATCTCAACTCTTAATCGCCTTATCTTGGGTAAGTCGTCGATACTTACACTTAAATCTGTGTGGAATGTTATATATTTTTATATTTTGAGTTTCCAGCAAATCCGAAATGATGTCAAAAACATCTTTCCGATTAAGAATCGGCCCTTATTCTATCGAATCTTGGCTCTTTAATCGCGTTATTAAGCCAAAACTTGTCAAAAACTTCTTTCTGTTCAAGGCTCGGCCCTTATTCTACCGAAATTATGTCAAAAACTTCTTTCTGTATAAGGATCGGCCCTAATTCTACCGAATCTTGGCCTTTCAAGCCCGTTTTTAAGTCCAACATACTGAAATTTCCTTTAATTTCTAGAGAAAATTGAATGTTTTTGTATTTTTGACTGTGCGAAAGTTTGAAAAACCATAGTTCTAGGTGTCCTTTACAGTTTGATGGCACTTCAGGTAGTGTTCGAACACATTATCAAGACTTTGCTCTGGTTTTCAGAGCCAGGTTTTTGTTAGAACCAACTCTATTTTGTCTATTAAAACTCTCAGAATATTGAATAATTGGTCATCGAAGGCTTTTTCATACCAAAATGCTTTTTAAAATGCCAAAGATTCCTTTGCTAGGTATTTGAGCCCTTTTCAACCATTTCGAAACGTAATTCCTGGAGAATATTTGAATGGTACATAATGATTTCTGTTTGAAAGCCGTGATCTGGGCTTGACATAAAGTAGCTTGAACTGTTAACTGAAGAGGTCGTTGGACAATTGCAGAAGATGTAAGAGATTACATGTTCTAGAAATGTTGATAGCTACCTAAGTCAGGACATGATTAAAGTTTCCAAAATTAGCCAGTCTCTAAACTGGCCAGAGAACTAAACCAAACCGTCTTAACGTCTTAACTAGTTGATTTTGGTCCATTTGAGCAGTTCCAAAGGAATGCCGGTTCGCTTCATCAACTCCAACTGAATCCACCCAAAAGTTGTCACTCACAATTCCGATTGAGATCCAAATGCTGCAGTTGCCTCAAGCTGCCAATTGCCTGCGGAATGCTGTCCAAGTTGTTGCTGTTGACATGAAGCACCCGCAATCCTAGACAGTAGAATAATTGCGGCGGCAGCGTTTGCAACTGCAAGTGACACAAAGGAGTGTGTGTGAGACAGAGTTAGATAGCGAGGAGGAGCACTTACTCTTGTCGTGCTCAAGTAGAGCTCCTCCAGGGTTCGTTCGTGTTGCCACACCTCGGGAAAATCGGTAAGTGGGGTATTGCTATAGTCCAGCACCTGGATCACCTCCTGCCGCTTGAACTTGAAACAGGGAAAACATTTGCTGAGCAGCGGCATCTTGGAACACGAATGGATGTTGGATGCTTATTTTTATGGCTTTTGCTTGGCGTTGGAGGTGCTGGAAGTAAAAGAACACACACGCATACATACACAGCAGGCGCATAAAGACACACACACACACACACGCACACGCATACGCAAGCACACGGAAAGCGGTGTCTCCATGAAGATTTTGATATATTAAAAACCATGACTCACCTCATCGTTGGCAAGTCCCTGCAGCTGCATTTAGTTTGAACTTAAATGCCATGTCTAAGGCCTTGTTTAAGACAATTTTACTGTCGGTTTTGTTTTGGGTACATTTTCAATATTAAGAAACAATATTTACCATTATACCAGTATTAAGCGTTAAACCATTATTTAACCACTATACAGCGCCCTCTGTGGGTGAGTGGGGAACAGAAATGCTTGGGGGGCGCCACACTGGGCGCTAAATTTGAAAAGTTAATGCATTTCCTGCACTTTAATAAATGTTTGCTCTCCGTTTTGTTGATAAAGTGTTAAGGGAATTAGGTAAGTTTATGCAAATGGTTGCCATTCTACTGCCAATCCAACAATTCACAACTAAAATACAGACTCTACACTGAGAGTGTCGTCAGGTGTTGGTTTTTTGAAAAACTAACAATATTTTTGTCGCTGAAGCATTGACGAATTTACACTTCCCAGCAATTGTAAAATAGTGCAAATAAGCGCACGTAATAAACAATGTGGTTGTTGTGGTTGTTGCTGTTGTCGGCTTTTGCAAGAGAAAAGATTTTGTGTGAGATTTTTGTTTCTGTTTTATTTTGCCTTTTTTTCACTTGCTAAACCGTAAGACGCGACGCATTGATGGCGATTTGAGGGTCTCACAGTTTCAGTTTGGATTTTCAGGCTGTGCGTTGCAGTCGGTAGACGATTTTTGACTATAGCAATATAACTGGCGAGTGGTTTCGGTCGATTGGTCACAAATATTGAAGTAAACCATCAAAAGTGTGTTAAGTGACAAATCAAACAATAGAATAAAAGAAAAAAAAAAGCGAAAACTGTTTTAAAAATAGTTGCAATGTTTTGGTTTGACTTGAAAATGAAACATGTACTGAAGTGATATTAAGTTGGCTATATTTGCTTGGGGACTAGTTAGTCCTTGATAAATTTTATGAAATTGTTACAACTTTTTGGTTTTTTTCTTACTTTTGGTTACAAACAAATGTGTTGTGTACGTGATTATATGTATTATGTGGGCCCTCAATTTTTTTTTTAGGGGCTTGTCAAGTGCATAAAATGTTGGTTTTTGAAATATTTGTTAAGCAATTTGTGTTGGAATTTGATCTCTCAGGTTGCTGTTGTTGCCATTTGGTCTTCGGGCTTGGATAAACGCTTAATCAAAAGTTTGAGAAATTTGTTAGATGTCTTATGTCATCTGTGTTGAGGCACGAACCTGCACGATATTATTAAGTGCCAAAAAGTGCGCGATTTTCAATAAGAACTGCTTAAGCGGCTTTGTTCGCGACCAAAGAATTGTGTTAATAAGTAGCAAACAGAAAATTTAACAAAATTTAAAGTAATCCTATCCAAAAGGCTTATAATCAAATGAAATATAAACATATGAAATGGTTCCTTCTTCTTCTTTGGCCTGAAGGGTCTCTGCCGCTGCTTAAAATGCCCCACAGTTGCTTCTGTCTTGTGCGAGTTGGCGCCAGTTGTTCACCGCAAGCTTCCTTATATCTTCCCCCAACTGGTTTTTCGATCTTAGTTTCGATCGTCCCCTCCTGTTACTTTTCCTTTGTCTTAAGTCTTTAATGTGTGCACTTTTTTTACAGGAGTTTGATCCTTAAGGGTAAATCCTCCTACGGACTTCCGTTCGTCTGATTTTAATGCTATCTCCTGCGTCAGTTTGAAAGCTATCTTCACCAAACTTTTCACGTAGTCGTTTAGTGCAAATACGCTGCACATTTGTCGGAACCGAACGGTCAAGTGAGAAGTTTTAGTGAGAAAATCTTATTTGTTTTCAATGGAAACGCCTCCAAACTTGGCATTTCTTAGTTTGCTATGCTTTGCCATGATCCCACTTAGTTTGGTAGAAATCGGACAACTATATAGCATAGCTGTCATAGAAAAGTTGAGCCTGAAATTAAGTCTTGGTGAGAAAAACTTTTTTGTTTTCAATGGAAACGCCTCCAAGCTTGGTATTTTTAAGTTTTCTACGCTTTCCCATGATTTTACTTAGTATGGTCAAAATCGTACATCTATATAGCATAGCTGTCATAGAAAAGTTGAGCCTGAAATTAAGTCTTGGTGAGAAAAACTTTTTTGTTTTCAATGGAAACGCCTGCAATCTTTGTATTTCTTAGTTTGCTTTGCTTTCCTATGATTCCACCAAGTTTGGTCGAAATCGGACAACTATATAGTATTGCTGTCATAGAAAAGTAGAGTCTGAAAGGAAGTCTTAGTAAGAAAACCTTTTTTGTTTTCAATGGAAACGCCTCCAAGCTTGGTATTTTTTAGTTTTCTACGCTTTCCCATGATTTTACTTAGTATGGTCGAAATCGGACATCTATATAGCATAGCTGTCATAGAAAAGTTGAGCCTGAAAGGAAGTCTTGGTGAGAAAAACTTTTTGGTTTTCAATGGAAACGCCTCCAAGCTTGGTATTTTTTAGTTTTCTACGCTTTCCCATGATTTTACTTAGTATGGTCGAAATCGTACATCTATATAGCATAGCTGTCATAGAAAAGTTGAGCCTGAAAGGAAGTCTTGGTGAGAAAAACTTTTTGGTTTTCAATGCAAACGCATCCAAGCTTGGTATTTTTTAGTGTTCTATGCTTTCCCATGATTTTACTTAGTATGGTCAAAATCGTACATCTATATAGCATAGCTGTCATAGAAAAGTTGAGCCTGAAATTAAGTCTTGGTGAGAAAAACTTTTTTGTTTTCAATGGAAACGCCTGCAAACTTTGTATTTCTTAGTTTGCTTTGCTTTCCTATGATTCCACCAAGTTTGGTCGAAATCGGACAACTATATAGTATGGCTGTCATAGAAAAGTAGAGTCTGAAAGGAAGTCTTGGTGAGAAAAACTTTTTGGTTTTCAATGGAAACGCCTCCAAGCTTGGTATTTTTTAGTGTTCTATGCTTTCCCATGATTTTACTTAGTATGGTCGAAATCGGACATCTATATAGCATAGCTGTAATAGAAAAGTTGAGCCTGAAAGGAAGTCTTAGTGAGAAAAACTTTTTTGTTTTCAATGGAAACGCCTCCAAGCTTGGTATTTTTTAGTGTTCTATGCTTTCCCATGATTTTACTTAGTATGGTCGAAATCGTACATCTATATAGCAAAGCTTTCATAGAAAAGTAGAATCTGAAAAGTAGTCTTAGTGAGAAAAACTTTTTTGTTTTCAATGGAAACGCCTGCAAACTTTGTATTCCTAAGTTTGCTATGCTTTCCACTATGTTTGGTCGAAATCGTACAACTATATAGTATAGCTACCATTGAAAAGTAAGATCCTAAAAGTAGTCCTAGTTAGAAAAACTTGCTGAAAGGGTATACAAACTTTTCTCTGAAGTTGTTCATTGATTTGAGTATTCCAAAAAAACTACGGCAGCTGTAGTGAGTTGTCTGTGGTCCCGTGTGTTGACTAGGGTTAGGGAGATCTTTCATTACTTAATAGTTTACTCTAGGTATTTTTCACAATCCTATAATATGTTGATTTATTTAGTATTTCGCCCCCTCCCCGACACTCAAACAAGCCCCTCGCTTCTCCTTTGATGGTTCTAGCTCAGTTCTAATGTGCTATAAGTACATAAAAAATTAACAAGCAGCTGTTAAGGTGTACACAATCAATTTCTAAAACAAAATGCGGCAATTATCCAGTTTCGATGAGGGTAAATAGATGGCTGGGACAAGTTGTAAATTGTAAGAACCACCTGTCCGCGAGAGAAAAACCCAAAGGGATTCATTCAAAAAATTATGTCAAAAAGAAGGGAGAAGAATCAGAGCAATAACACTCAACCCTCCCCCTCTCTCTCACTGTTGAAACCACCACCCTGTTTAAACCATCATTTCAACCCCATAATAACAATAACCCACAAATGTTTGAATAGTTTTTATTAGGATTTAGCTTTGCCAATCCGCCGGGTAAGTTGGTTGCTTCATTCTACTTTTTCTTGCCTTTGCTCTTCTTGGCGTTTTTGGCTGCATCCTTGTCACTGGCTGCAGCCGGCACATTGGCTGTGATGGCACTGGATACGTTCACCTGCTTAATACTGGCATCGGTGGTATCAGTGGCCAGTTCCTTTTTGGCCGTCTTGCCAGAGGACTTCTTCTTACCAGGCATTCTGACTAGAATGGAAGAACATTTTAATGTTTTGTAAATTTTGGTAGAAAATCCGTTAAAAACCTTGAAAATTTTGTTTAGTGTGTGTTGAGTGTAGCTCTCCAGTGAAAGGAATGAACTGAATCTACAAAAATTTACAAAAATCATAAAACTACTTTGACATATCAGCCACAAAATCAACGTCTACTTGGATGCCTTAGCTTAACCGTTTCATGAAACGGCTATATTTGACTTGTTCCTTCTCTATGCATATAGAAATACCACCCTGTGGGGGCCCAAATGCGCTCTCTCTTTGATTCTTTTCGTGCTTTGTTCTCTTGCGCCGGCCGGGTAGTCGTGTGGGCAAAGCCAAAGTGCGTGCACCAAATGCCGCACAAGTCCCAGCAAAATTGTCAAACTATAAAAATAAATTATCAACAACTAGAAATTCTGTTTCTAATTAGCACACAAAATTAGCTAAATAATTTTCACTTGTGTTAAGTAGAAAATTGATCAAAGCAGGCCAAGTTTTTGCCCTGCCAAAACAAAAGTGTCAAAAGAGGAATAGGAAAATTAGGAAAAATCGATTTTTTTTTTTGATTTGGTTTTAGGCTGTGCAAAGTTTCATTCGGTGAAATGACAGTCCAACGGAATACGGTAACCACACAAATACCGGGTGAAGGTTCTGCCCTAGCACTGGACACCCGACTGTCACGGCGCGTGGAGAGCGTCATACCCAAGAGACGGTGAGTGGAACAGGCGGGGGGGTTGGTTAAAGGAAAAACTAAAAGCTAATTTATGTTTGTCAATAGGCACGAAGCACTCAAGTGGTTTGGATGGGGCTACAACAATGCCGAGTTTTATGGACAGGATGGCATTATCTGTTTTCGAGGAGAAAAGTAAGTGGACGAGTGGGAAAAGGTTATCAAATCGTATGATTAAGGGAGTTGTAAGCTAGTTTCACGGTTTTTGAGGCTGCAAAAACTTCGGTAGGAACTGCATTAGGCACCCCATGACCCTTTTATTCTCTCTAAAAGCAAATATCAAGCAAAAACAAGCACAGCAGCTCTAAGTCGTAAAGTGAAGGCCTTAAACTGGTTGTGGCTATCAAATCTGGTGCCCACCGCTGGGCTAAAATAATTTTGTGTATATTTTCAAGCAGCTTAACTCTTTGAACTCAATGAGAACTCAATGGACAGAGCATTCCCAGAAATAGCCATATAAGACTTGCTTTTTAACTCCTAGCAACAGTTCAGATATAGAGCACCTTTCCTCTTTGAACTCAATGAGAACTCAATGGACAGAACCTTTCATATAGGACTTGCTTTTGATTGCCTAAGAATATGTAAGAAAAGCTGCGATTCACTTAATTTTACTGAATTTCAGACTTTTCATCAAGTTAATCTTCACAAATATAAGGTCACTTTTCCTTAACGTGTGTAATGTCAGTTTAAGCTTTTAAGCTGCCAACAAGCAGCTTGGCTCAGATGTTAGAAAGCTGCCTTAGAAAGTGGAGGTTGTGAGTTCGATTCCCACTGCAGTCGTATTAATTTTTTTTTTATTTGTGATTTTTTTTTATGGGATTTTTAACTATGAGTGCAGTATTTCAACTCACACTTAAACGGTGCCACAAACTATGGCGCTGCTTTGTACAATCGGAGGGAGGCACATGTGAAAAAATACCAAAACACAAAAAATACCAAAGAAAATACCAAAAAAATACCAAAAATACCAAAAAAAATACTAAACAAAAATAAAACAGACAGCAGTGGGACTCGAACTCAACCTCCACCCACCCACCTACTCTTCTCCAACCTCAACCTAGCTCAACTGACTCTACACACCTTTAGGAAAACAAACCTTTTATTTAGGTGACCATTTCCTCCCTAAAAACTAACAGAAATGTTATCGTTTAGGTCAAAATCTGGCCGTTGAGGTAAAAAGTTACCTTGTATGTTAAATCAAAGGCAATTTTTCTTTTTGGGAACTGCTTATCCTGAATTCTAGGATTCTGGGGGCACGTAGGGACTTTTCTTTTTCTAATGAATGCCTGGAGAGACTGCTGAACACAGAAGTCAGCTAAAGCTCTAAGAATTCGGTTCCAATCAGCGCTGTTAAGACCATTCCTCGCGTTCAGGGTGACTACAAGAAAGTTCTTTCTTAGATTCTACTTACCAGTTAGAACCCTTAAAACCAAACTGATTTGGCGAAAGTCCAGCAGCTTCATTGATTCCCTTGTCCTGTCTATGCCTCTTGAGCCTCTTCAGTATATTCTCATATTCCCATTTTGTAGTTTCTATCAGTTTTATACTCAATATACTCAACATCCTCCCACAATTTCTTTCCACAGCTACCCGCTAGGAGGTTGTGAGCTGCCCAGCTTTACCAAATGGGTGCAAGAGAAATTCCATTTGCGTGTGGATCAAAGCAAACCGTATCCTGAGCTGCCCAAGGAGTATCCCCAGCCAGTGGAAAATGTACCCTTTCTACACGAACTGCAGGGCACAACGAAAGTGGAACACTCTCAGGAGGGTGTCGATCGTTTGGTGCGCTGTCATGGTCAGACCTTGAATGACATCTATAGCCTCTGGCATAACAAATTCCAACGTATACCCGATGTTGTAGTCTGGCCCCGTTGCCATGATGAGGTAGTGCAGCTGGTGCGTTTGGCCCACAAACACAATGTGATGCTGTTACCTTTTGGTGGCGGTACAAGTGTTTCCGGTGCCATCACCTGTCCGCAGCAGGAGGAGCGTATGATCTGTGCCCTGGACACGTCCCAAATGAATCGTTTACTTTGGCTAAATCGAGAGAATCTAACCGTTTGCTTTGAAGCTGGCATAGTGGGACAAGATCTGGAGCGTGTGCTGAGGGAGCAGGGTTTGACGGTGGGTCATGAACCGGATTCGTATGAATTTAGCACCCTGGGTGGTTGGGTGGCCACGCGAGCTTCGGGCATGAAAAAGAATGTCTATGGCAATATTGAAGATCTGGTGGTGAGGGTACGCATGGTGACGCCCACAGGCACTTTGGAACGGGAATGCAGTGCTCCTCGTGTTAGCTGCGGTCCGGACTTTAATCATGTCATTCTCGGTTCGGAGGGTACCCTGGGCGTCATCACGGAAGTGGTGTTGAAGGTACGTCCACTGCCTGCTGTGAAGCGTTATGGTTCCCTGGCCTTTCCCAGTTTCGATCTGGGTATACAATTTATGCGTGAGGTGGCCCTGAAGCGATGCCAACCCTCCTCGGTGCGGCTGTTGGACAATGAACAGTTTATGTTTGGTCAGGCCTTGAAGCCGGAGAAGAGTTGGTGGTCCAGCTGTATGGATGCGGTGAAACAACGATATGTGACCGCCTGGAAGGGTATTGACCTGACGCAGATCTGTGCCGCCACACTGCTGTTTGAGGGCGAACTAAAGGATGTGCAGCGACAGGAGGCTTTGATCTATGAAATTGCGGCTAAATATAAAGGATTTCCGGCTGGTGGACAAAATGGCGAGAGGGGCTATATATTGACATTTGTGATTGCCTACATAAGGGTGAGTATTTGTGGGGATTTGTGGAAAAATCCTAAACCCATGAAGCGATTTGGCTGAAATTTCAGCTAGACACTTAATTTCTGCTAAATTAGCCATAAGAAAATTTGAAGAATGTTCTACGAGGTAGAAGCTGAGTTACTCGAGGTCAGTTTGTTGTAAAGTTGAATATTTCTTAGGTCTATGCAGCGATTTACTTAACATTTTGAACAGACAAATATTTTAGACGGCTTGCGTCAAATACTGATTTTAAGAATGGTAGTAGCTTCAGAAGCTGAGTTACTCGAGAGCAGTTGGCTTTAAAAACGTATAATTTCTATATTCATAAGTCGATTTGCTTGAAATATTAACCAGATACTTGTTTTCATGTATATAAGAAGTAAGAAATTTTTAAGAATGTTTGGTATGGTAGAAGCTGAGTTACCTGAGGTCAGTTTGTCTTAAAGAAGCATATTTCCTATATGTGTAAGGCGATTTACCTAAAATTTTAGGCAGCCATTTATTTTTGACAATACTTTACAGTTGCAAACTTTCAGAATGGTAGCTGCACTAATAGCTGAGTTACCTGAGTACAGTATGTTTTAAAAGCACCTATAATTCTTAAACCCACGAAGCGATTTGGCTCAAATTTTAGCCTGACACTTAATTTCGGCTATATTTGACTTAGGAACATTTTAAGAATGTACTATAAGGTGGAAGCTGAGTTAATTGAGAACATATGGTTGATTCAGGGTCTAAAACTTACATAAATAGGCCAAACTTACATCTGAAACGGTGTTTAAAGTAAAAATAGGCATTTGTTATGTTTCAATATAATTATATAATATATATAAAGTTTCCGAATTTCTAACATTCCCAGGACTTTGGCCTGCATCAGGGCATTGTGGCTGAATCCTTTGAGACGTCAGTACCCTGGGATCGTTGCAGTTTGCTGTGTCGTTCGGTCAAACAGCGTGTGGTATCAGTGAGTATTGCTCTCTCTCTTATCTATGCATCCGAATCTTATCCTCCACACTTTCTTCACAGGAATGCCACAAACGTCAAATTACCTTTTATACCATCTCGTGCCGTGTCACGCAAACCTATGATGCCGGTGCCTGCATTTATTTCTATTTCGGCTTTCGTTGTTCGGATACACCCAATCCGGTGGAGCTATTCGAATCGATTGAGCATAGTGCACGGGATGAGATTCTGGCCTGCGGTGGTTCCCTTTCGCATCATCATGGCGTGGGTAAAATACGTAGTCAGTGGTATCGCAAAGCGGTTACCGAAACGGGTAGCTCTTTGTATGCGGCCACCAAGCAGCACTTGGACCCCAAGAATATCTTTGCTTTGGGCAATCTGTTGCCAACGGCAGAGTCTACTGATGCGTTAGTCAAAGCCAAATTGTAGAGGGGCGGGTAGTTTTATATATAGTTCATGTACTAGTCTAAATTCTACTACGAATACTTTCCACTGATGTTCTAGCCATACTTTTTACTTGGTTTCTTTAAGCAATTTATGTTTCCTTAAGTGGGCTCATGTTTTCTATGGGTGTTGCAATTTTTGATAAATAAATGGAAGATTTGTATGAAAAAAACATAGGAGAAGAGAAGAAAATAAGATGTCTGTTGGTGGTCTGGATTAACCACAGAGCTGGAATCAGATCGAGTTCTTTTAATTGTTAAGTGTGTAGGGTATGGGGTAAGCTTATTGGTTTATGCTATGTATTCACTCTTACGTATTCTTGATAAAGTTCTAAGCTATAATTTCCTGAAATTCCCAACCAGTTCTAGCCTTCGCTTCAATCTCTTCTAGTTGCGTGTCTTGAGCTTTCCAAATTCCAAATTGCTGATCATAGTTAATGCTCTGTACATACTCATCTGTTCATCGAAGTCATTTGCGGCTTTGCGGCTGTCTAGTTCAGGTCTTTGCTTTTGGTTTTTGTCTACGAGATCCAAGAGATCAAATGTCATCAAGTTGTCAACTTCGTTAGCTTGCCGCAGGCAACATGGAAATTCTCGGTGTGTGTGTGTGTGTGTGTGTGCGACTGCTCCTGCTCCTCGTTAATGGCCCTGACTGCGGGCAACTGACTGCGGCTTATTGATGCTTGGACAACGTCGTCTCCGTCTTGTCGTTGACTGTCTTCGTCTTGTTACCCTGGCATTGGCCCCTAAGCGCCTCTTGGACACGCAGCCTATAAATAAAGATTAGCATCAAAAAGTGAGCAAAAAAAAGGTAATACGTAAGTTCTTCTCTAAGCCTCGCTACTCTGCCAACTGAAAATTGTCAGCAATTAACCCCCGGGTCAGTCTCAGTATGCCTCTTGCAGTTCCAGGTGATTTATGCCAAAAAACTGCCTTAAAGTCAAACACAATCAAGGCGGTAAATTTATGGTCCATCTGAAAAATGCAATCCTGACACGTTCCCAAAAACCAAGAGAGAGAGAGAGAGAGAGAGAGAGAAAGAGTAAGATATATAAGACCTTGATGCATTCTTTGTTTTTGTTTACAGACAGAGCCTAGTCGGCTGTCTACCTGAAAACTCATTTGCATGGGGATGGATGAGCAGTGAGCAACATGTTGCCAAGACTTTGGCAACATTAGATAGAATGTTCTGTAGACATGAGTCTAAGCATTGGTAAGGATTCAGTCAGTATTCCATTGAGAGGATCCATTAAATATATTTAGGTAATCAAAATAAATGCAAAAAATTACAAGTTTTGTTGTTGGAAAGTAATCTGTCAACTTCTTAACACTTAGCCGAACCGAACCGTTGAGATTAGGGGTTTTTGTTCGGTTCAGCATATTCAAAATGAAGCCGGATTGGCTTGTGGTTTGGTCTTAGCATTGGTATAATCACTTGTGCATTTTCTAATGAAATTCCTTTGTATTGCTTAGCAACATGCTGCCAACAGATGCCTTGGCAACATGTAGCCTAAGCATGCTCCCATTGCTTTGGCCCAGGTAAAAACTCAATGAGCAATAAACTAAAACAACCAGACTCAAAAGCCAGTTAACCCATTGACAACCAACACACATATTCTTCTCTGCTCTGCTGGTTTTTTTTTATTTTTATTATTGTTCGGACTGCGCCAAAGTCGCGTTTCAATTGCCTCTGGACGTTGTCGTCGCACCTGGCGCTCTGGCAGTTGTGGGCAAAGCGGCCAGCGAGCAACAAGCGCGACGTCGCATTCAGAAAATTCATTTCAAATTATATTTATAACATTTGGTTAGAACTAAATTCTCGGTATTGGCAACACGGAAAGAGTTGGGATAGCTCTCTCTCTCTCTCTCTCTCTCTCTCCCTCAGTCTCTCGTCTTCTCCATCTCTCTTTCGGTGAGCATCGAGCATCAGTTGCTGTTGCAACTTCTCGGAGTTGACTCTGACTGCAGTTGGTTTTCGTGCGCGCTGCCTGCCACAACATCAGACGGAATACAATTTTGCGTGTGTTTTTTGGTGTTTCTGTGTGTGGGAAAATGTCACAAATTATCCGGCTTCGTTTTCGGTTTTGTTCATTAAACGTTTTGTCGCTTTTGTAATTGGTCGGCAAGCGGCTTCTATTGTGCCTTAAGCAGTGAGACAGGTGCGTGAAAAAAAAACACTACCACAGCAACAACAACAACAACAACTTGTTATGTCAATCATTAAAAGTGCATTAGAAACTCATCTTAAAGCTGGAGACGGAAATTCTCTCGCAGTGAGTGTGGTGTGGTGTGTTGCACCTGCAATGACTCGTAAGAAAACAAATCAGCCTTCAACTCAAATATTTCGCACTAAAATCTACCCACACCCGACCGACCAGGCTTTGAAGTGTTTTATGTGCCTTTTTTTTTCTTTAATGACCAACTCACACACACACACACATGGACAGCGACTTGAATGATATCCAAAAGTCTTTTGCCAGTTATTGGGACCAGCCAACGCAAAATTCTTAATTTCGTAGCCAAGTTTATGAGTTTGAAATAATTTGAGTGGGTGGACTTTTCGTTCTGACTTGAGACATTTTAGGCTTAGAGATTCTAATCAGCATTTTTTCCATCAGAACGAGTTGGGTGAGGTGTGCAAAAAGTATATGAAAACGATTTAAATTGGTTCATTGAGGCAGCGAAATATACAATTCAATTTTGGGATTTTGGGCTTAAGTTCTATATAAAAAGAAGGTTAAAGGTGAAGTTTATTATTTGCCAGCTTCAGCTGCTCCAATTTTTAGTGATGCCTGCCTGAGTTAAGTCGACTTTAAGTTTATAGACTTGCTATTGAGAGAACTGCTTTCCCTTAATGTGATTAGTGCAGTAAGATAGGTTTATAAAATTTGTAGCCCAAGGATGAACAGTAGTAATATACTCTTAACTCTAAGTGGCGCCCTCCTGTTACCACAGGAACTATTCACATTCATATTGTTAATTTAAATCATTTCTTGAGATGCATTCGTACCTGACAAAACTCTTTTGCCATGTACAACAATCTGAAATCCATTCTAAAATGCTTTTCGTCCTAAGATCTAAGAACTAAGTTCAAATCTTAAACAATTTTATCACTTGGACGTGTTGCTCGGTCGAGTATTTTGACAAAAAATTAAATTTTAGAATATTAAAACTTAATTCAGTCTCAAAGTATACAATCCAAGAGAGTGCACAGAAGTACAACTTGGCTTTTGGGGCTGGAGTTTTCTGAGTTCTATGAAAGTTTCTTTATCATCAAGCTTATATGTTGAAAAGCTTTTCAAAGTTCAAAGTACACAATCTAATAGAGTGCATAATCATTTGGAGTCTTCAATTGCAGTAGACCCTCGATGATCTTTAAGATGTTCTCTACCGACTTTCTAAAACTATATTTCCACTTGTCGAGATCTCATATGAGATGAGTTGAAGACATAAGGTTTTTTCACTCTGTAGGTACATAGAGTATTATAAGTTTGTGCAAAAGTATGTAACATCCAGAAGGAAGCATCTCCGACCCTATAAAGTATATATATTCTTGATCAGCATCAACAGCCGAGTCATGTCCGACTGTCCGTCTGTCTGTCCGTACGAACGCACAGATCTCAGAGATGGTAAGAGATAGAGGTTTGACATGTATGGGACATACAGGGTGCGCCATATAAAGTGTCGGTATGGCAACACTGAATAACTTTGACATTTACCAACCGATTGCTTTTGTTAGACATGTTTTGGAAACATCAATCTAGTACAATTTTGACCATGGAACGCTTCACACCAAAACAACGTTCATCGAAAATAATCGTTCAATTGTGTTAACAAATTTTGATGACCGATGAGGCCCATTTCACGCTTTCTGGTGGTGTTAATAAGCAAAATTGTCGCATATGGGGCACGGAAAATCCACACCGCATCCATGAAATACCTTTACACGACCAAAAAGTGACCTGGACGCCTGGTATCAAAAAGAGGCGATATTGACTGGCCACCCAGATCTCCAGATTTGACCGCCCCAGACTTCTTTTTGTGGGGCTATTTAATAAGCAAGGTTTACGCCAGCGATCCACAGACCATTGTAGAGCTTAAGGCCAACATTCGTGCCGAAATCGCCACTTTATCGACTGAGACGCTCGAAAAAGTGTTGGAAAATGCCGCAAAAAGGACACATTTTGTTGTGGCCAATAAAGGCGGCCACTTGATTGATGTTGTGTTCAAAAAGTATTCGAAATAAATTGTACAGGACCAAATTAAAGGAACAAGATCAACATATAGCAATCGGCTGTTTGCTTTTATATTTATTCAGTGTTGCCATACCGACACTTTATATGGCGCACCCTGTATGCTTCTTATGTCTGCAGGCAGATCAAGTTTATTTTCAATTTTTGCCACGCCTCCTCCCTCCCCCTCAATTTAGATAAAACGTCATATCTCCCACAGTTTTGAAGATAGATGACTTGTTCCCTCTGGACATATTTCGTTATCAGGATAACTTATCGATCCGCCAAAGAAATGGAGAAGATCGGATGAACGGTTTTCGAGTTATGATCAAAAGACTGTTTCTTGGTACAGAGTAAAGGGTTGTCCATATTCGACGGACCCATCTGGCAACGCCATAACTTTTGACAGAGATGTCAGATCGCTTAATGACATACCGCGTTTGAAGCGTCAGTCCAAGCAGATTTTTACCATGGAACAATACACGCCACGCGAGCGCTCTGAAATAGTTGAAATTTACATTCAACAGAACAAGTCAATTGTGAAAACTCAACGTGCTTTTAAAAAATTAAAAAATGTGAATAAGAAAACCGTAAATAAGCAAAATTGCCGTATTTACGCCACTGAAAATCCTCAGGAGATTCAAGAAGTGCCTCTTCATGACGAAAAAGTCACAGTTTGTACGTTATAGTCGGGCTTGACCGACTTTCTTTCTTGATTTTGTTTGAAAATAGTTGAACACAATGGTTTGCGTTCATGAATTAAAGTCAAAGTTCAAAAATATCAAGGGGAAGAAACATTTCCGTGGTTGAGGAACATTTGCTTGTGGATCTTTTTGGAGATCGAGAAGAGATCACATGATAATCGAGCCTAATATTTTTCTTAGCATATATTATTGCACTAATTGCAGAGGCAGAGACCGTTGTTAAGCATTTGTGATTGAAATATCAGGCCAAATCAGAAGAAGAAAAAGAAGAGTTTGTCAACCTAAGTCGTAAGACATCATTTATCAAGGAAGCGCAACCAGAAGGGCCTTTCGCAGGCTTGAGAATTTATCGAGCCCAAAGCCTGAAAATATCAGAAAATTCAGGGTCAAATAGACGTTGTTAAGACGAAAGACTGGATAGCCCAGAAAATTGAATATAACCATGTCAGTTTCGATAGACCGAAATACACCTTTGAGTCGTAGATCCAAGAATGAGGCTGCGCTGTGCGCTACCTTGTAGTTATTGTGTCATGGCTTCTCCATATACTCCCTTGTCTTTCTCTGTCTCTCAAAATCCCATTTTCATTGACTTGGAGATAAGAAATTCCTGGTGTTTTAGCTTTGATTAAGCCAATTTTGGAAACAGCTGTTGATCTATCCATAAAAATATCGATAATTCTTTGGCCACTAATCTACAGATACAAAATATGATCTGATTATGGGCTAAGCGCACATCAGTTTGATTTACAAAGAATTTTCTTTAGTTGTCCTCAACGCTTGCCTGGCCATGATTAATCGAAACCAAGATCCATGACTCTACAACTATTTCCATTTTCTGTTATTTGCATAAATTTTCAAGTCATGTCGATGGCAAGAAAACGTGGCTTCAATTTATTAAATAGATATTTGAACTGTTCATCAAGTTGACATAAAACAAATGTTAGCCATAAAGGCTGCCTGCTGCCTGCTCAGCATAAATGAAGCATAACCCGTCACTAAAAAGCAACAACAAACTATTACAATTACACTTACAGCGGACAACAACAATGACAACTGGTAAATGCAGTCAAGGCGCGCTTAATTAACATGCAACTGGCAACACTCGCGTCAACAACAACAGCAGCAGCAGCAACACGTGGAAAAAAGTGCAGTCCAAGCTATCAAAATATACAATTTTTTTGTTTGTTGTTGTTTTGGTCTGGCCAAAAGGCGAACCGACGCGTCGTCGAGCTGTCTCTAAAGTTCGCCAATCAGTCAGTCTAATGATGCGAAGGCCTCGAGGGGCGAATACTCTGCCCGCCAGCTGCTAATTAAACGGCAACTGGGAGAGGGAGCAACAACAACAGCAGCAACAGCAGCAGCAACAGCAGCAGCAGCCATAAGTGAGAACATCAGCAGCAGTCACAAAAGTTTAACAAAATGTAAGTACACTGGAAATATGTTTTTGGCACACAGTTTACATAGTGTGGACAAATATTTCAGAATTAAATTGTTCTAAAAGTTTCTTCAGGAATCCTACATTAAATTTATATAAAACCATAAACTCATACATTATGTCTTTCCCTCAGTGTAAACATTCCTGAAAATCTTTACAACATTCTTCATCGCTAAATTTCTGTTCTCCCTGCTGTATGCAGCCGCATCTCTTGTGGCATTTGACTTTCTTTCATACAACTTGCAGCAGCAACCGAACCCAACCTACACAACGTCGCGACTTTCTAAGCCAGTTGCCAATTTGGTGCATGGCAGATTTGGCAACAGTCTGCAAAACAGGCAGCCACTCTGCCTTTGGTTTGGTTTGGCCTGCTGGTTTGTTGTCTTGTCGCCAATTGTTTGCCGGGAAGACCAAGACTGGGTCGCGTGTTTGACACAAATGCCGCGCATAGTTTTGAAGGCGGTTTGGCCCCACTGCGTCTTATGGTCAAAACGAGCTTCCTGTGCCCAGTTGATGGCATTTTAATAAGCCTGGCGAGTGCCTTGAAAGATAGTATTTATTTTTTTTTGTAATGATTGCCAACAATGGGTGGAAGCATCGCGTGCCAAGGGGTTGAATTGAATTAAAATCAAAAAGGAAAAAAAAAAATAACAAAATCATCGTTCACATTTATGTCTTATATACTGATCGCTGATCGGTCCATTGTTCAGACACCACAATTCCCATTTACTGCCATTGTGCTCTGGCGGTGGCTTTGATCCAAAGTTTGCCCAGTTACCTGGCTGTTTGGCAATTTGTTGCTGGCATACTGAAAAAATGTTTCACATAATTGTGTTTAAAACCAGCAACACCAAAGTAAAGGCTTAAATCGATTGAGAAACTGCAGCCACTTGTTTGACTTTGAGCTTAAGTGTGATCCATCAAATGCCGCGCCCCATTGCTGACCCTCAACCTCAACAGCTTTACTTCAAATGAACTTGGCTAATAAAATAAACAAAATAATAAACAAGGCAGCCAATAAATGTCCAACAGTGCAAAAAGGCCATTCATATTAATAAACTGAAATAGACAACGCACAAGCCAACCAACGAAAAAAATAAACGTCATACTTTAATGCTTACAAATTTGTGAGCGACGACTGCAACATGGGCAGGCAACAAGTTTTTTTTTTCCGTTTGTTTTCGCTTTGTTTTAGTGGCTCTCATTAGCCAAGTTATGAACACCAGTAGCTGTGGCTATGTAAGAAAAAACCAAAAAACAACAGCAGCAAAAATAAACAACAGACTTTGAAAATGGCTAAAAAGCTTCAATGAATGCACTCACAGTGGTTGCCAAAACTGGGTGGTCGTCGGAGCTAGAAGCTTGATTTTTCAAATAATTACGATTATTTAGGTAATCTTAATTGTGGCTTGGAGTTACAAATGATAATTACTTGTACAATTACTTGAATAATTGCACCTCCTAACCGCGAATTATTAAGTAATTGTGCTTGAAACATTCAATTATCCATGTATCTACAACTTATTACTAACTTATTTGGTGTTTTTTAAACTGAATTGCTATAATTACTTGTATAAATTCAGCTTTTCAATTGCAACTACTCAAGCAATTGATAAAGTTATTAAATTTTTGGTAATCTCTCAGTAATCGTAACTTAAAGTTTCAATTGCGTTGACTAAAACAATCGTAAACAATAACAACTATAACAAGATTATTACAAATTCTAATTACTTTTACAATTACTTGATTAATTCTGCCTGTAAACTGGGAATTATTAAGTAATTCTGCTTGGAATGTTGAGTTATGCATGTATCTACAACTATTTACTAGTGAATTTGGTGTTTTTAAAACATGATTGGTAAAGAATCATAATTTTCAGCTACAATTATTTGAATAAGCTTAGCTTTGCAAGTACAACTACTCAAGTAATTGACAAAGTACTTACATTTTTTAATAATCTCTGAATCATTGTAATTTCTAATTACAAAAATGATGACTAAAATAATCCTTACCAGGAATGGCGTTTTCATTATTTGAATAATCCTGATTATTGTAATGAAAAGTAATTAAATAATAGAAGTAATGATTACATTACAGCTCTGGTGGTGGCATAGAAATAGAGGAATATTTTAGAGTCTTTGAAATACAAACATCTTTTGGGAAAGTACTTCAGAATGAAAATTAAATTTCTAAAAAATATGGAAATAAAAGCCAAATCCTATAAAGTCTTTATAAAAGCAGAGTTGGCTTTTTGACGCTCTCATCTGTTGGGAGTTGTGTTTAAAGGATGAAGACCCAAAGAAACATGATAGAGAACTGTTGGTATAAAGGCAGCAAGCATCAGGTAAGGCTCAAAGCAACGGCTAAAAACAGAGGAGTTTTTTGGAGTGGTTAAAGCATTTCTTCAAATAGAAACAGACACAAGCACACACACACAGCAAGAGATGCTTCTGCTCTACTCTGGCTTAAACCATTGTTCAGCTTAAGGAATTTGTTATCGGAACATGAGGCAATCTACAATTATCTGAAATACCGAGAAAACTGAACAACAATTGAAAACTATTCTGAACAACAAATACCATTGCCTGTCAGCGAACTATTTGCACCTAGTGTAAGCCCAGTAATTTGATGCGTTTTGTATTTTTTTGCTGTGCCTTTAAAAACGCTTGATTCTCAGGCCTATCCACCAACAAATCAAGTTTTTAACACACGTTTTTCTAATCAATTAACTGAAATCCGAGTGGGACAGCTTAGCTAAAATGCGTTGTGTGGTTTTCTAATATCTCAGCAACAACAACAACAACAGCAAAAACAATGGCTCAGCTACAGAGTTGCACGAGTCGTGTCAAAAAATGGCTTTGTATTTCGTTTCTGTGGCATTGTTTGAGCGATTTGTTTGAATTTTACCGCCTTTCAGCAACGATTGGGGAGACTTGGGAAGATGCTGCGCCAGCATTTGGGGTTTCGTTTTCTTTCTGATGTTTTTTTTTTTCTCTCTCTATATTTTGCTGTGTGTGGCTTGGCATTTTATCCAGTCACGCTGCAAGTTATTTGCGCCGTTGTCGTGCAGAGACGATACAAAAAAAAAATGTTCTGCTCTCTGTTATTATGCCCAGCCGGTTTGATCGTCAAAAAAAAAAAACAACACAAGAAGATGAAATAAAAATACTGCTTGACTTTGCAAGTTTTGTGTGTGGTAACTTGAGCTTAAGCCTTTTGATTTATGCAGTTGGCCAAGTAAACTGTGGCTGGTCTGTATTTTGATATGTCCTTTGCTCGGTAGAGTATAAGAGGATCTGAATGAGTCAAAGCAGATTGCTGATTGTCTATTGACGACTGGTCTTAACTCATGAACAGCTTCAATACTTTCGATAGAAACTCATTTTAAAATGAGCTCAGTTACAGCGGACGGCTTCAATTCATATATAATAATCGGGGGTAGCATTCTGCATGTCAAGGCAAGCAGGTAGACGTCCGTTTGGTATTTAAAATCACCCCAAGAAAGAGAAGTATTTGAAATCTCTCTTCCCGTTTTCTGCATACTTATAAATATTATCTCTGTCGCCAGTGGCAACTTCTCTGACTGCACTGCCGATCACTAACTTCAGCTTTTAGAAAGTTCTCTTTCGTCTCACGATCTCTCACGTTCGTCTCACGTTCTCATCAAGTAGTAGTTCCCTTTTCTGCATATTAATATTTTCTGAGTCGCCAGTGGCAACTATTCTGCCTGCATTGCCGACCCCTTGTTTAAGGGCTTCAAGTAGTCGCTTTCCTTTTTCTGCATATTAATATTTTCTCAGTCGCCAGTGGCAACTACTCTGCCTGCATTGCCGACCCCTGATTTAAGGGCTTCAATTAGTCGCTTTCCTTTTTCTGCATATTAATATTTTCTCAGTCGCTAATGGCAACTTCTCAGCTCACATTGCCGACCGCTTGTTAAAAGGCTTCAATAAGTCTCTTTCCATTTTCTGCAAAACAAATATTTCTGAGTCGACAATGGCAACTTCCCTGCCTGCATTGCCGACCCCTGATTTCAGGGCATCAAGTAGTCGCTTTCCTTATTCTGCGTACAAATATATGGCAACTTCTTTGACTTAAGGGCATCCAGCAGTCGCTTTCCACAAAATTAATGGATTTTGCATTCTTAAATTGCATTTTTAGTTGAATTTTGATATGTTGTGGGAAAGTTGCTGCAAATTGCCAAGACTAATTTTTGCAACTTCGTCAATTGCTTTGCCATAACAAATTATCTTCACTTAACAAACACAAAACAAAAAAAAAAACAAATCTCCAGCAATTTGCACGTAACTCAAGTCCAGTTTCTTTTTGGTGATGAATGAAATCAGCACTTGGCATTTCCGAATGTGTGAACACTTACCTCTCGAGTCCGGCAATTGTATGAGCTACTCGTTGTCTACTTATTGTCGTTTCTCTGACGTCGGCTTAATGTCCAATTATAATTTGTATAACAAGCAAAAACAAAAAACGAAACACAAACCAAGGCTAAAGGCATAATTATTATGCTTAAGGGCAATTGTAAGTTTTGCGGGCGTGATTTCTAAGTGTTGGGCATAGTTTTCAGACAAATGTGCGGTTTCTGGTCAAGTGGCTAATGATGCTACACACACACAGGAGAATTCCAGTTAATCTGCCTTGGAGCTGTCAACAACAGTTGCCATTCACGGAGTATTGAGTTTCAGGCCCCTCGTTTGCATATGACACAGAAAAATAACCAAAAAATACTTAAAAATGTTGTCACCTCCACATATTTGCATAACTTTTCGTTCGTTAGAAGCATTCCTCTCCACTCCACCTGTTCATAGCTCATATTCAAAATAAACAAACTACGCCACAGGAAATTGTTTTGTTTGTAGACTCACGACTGGTACATAAAAAAAATGTAGTTTGCTTTTAAAGTTGCGAAAAAATGTTGTTTTATTGGTCGGCCTTACTTACTTTCACCGGCGCCACACTTGAAATTGAAATTGAATTACGAAACCCAATACGCCCAGGCTCTTAGAGACAAACCTTATCGCAGAGTTTATATTTATTAATTGGCGGCAACACACAAAGGAATGGCTTAAAAGCTGGCGGCAAGAAAGCAAGCCAAAACCAAGGAAGGAAAGGCGCAAGTTGGGGGAGGCGCAAGTGATGAAACTCAAATATGTTGGCTAAAACCAGTTAGATGTTTTGAAATAACTAAGCAGACAACCTTATTGCTGCCAAACATTCGCAGCTTTGTGTCAAAGTATAGCTTGAAAATAGCTACATTTTTTGCAACAATCTCAAATTAATTTATTTTGTTGTATGAATCAAGAGCAGAACTATATGAGATTTGGTTCTTTAAAACTATTTTTTTTATATAAACTTGCTTAAACTTTCGTTTAAATGACATCGCAACAAGTTGCGCCATCGCACACGCTGCTATATTAAATTGAGTCTGCTATTTTTATATAAGTATTCACCATTATTATCGCATAAATGAGAAATAAAAGCTGTGAATTGAAGCTGTGAATTCGAAAAAAGTTATATTATAGTATAATTATACTCTGTACCGTAGGTACATAGTTACATAAGTTTGTGCAAAAGTATGTAACATCCAGAAGGAAGCATCTCCGACCCCATAAAGTATATATATTCTTGATCAGCATCAACAGCCGAGTCGATATAGCCATGTCCGTCTGTCCGTATGAACGCACAGATCTCAGAGATGGTAAGAGATAGAGGTTTGACGTGTATGGGACATATGCTTCTTATGTCTGCAGGCAGATCAAGTTTATTTTCAATTTTGGCCACGCCCCCTCCCGCCCCCGCAATTTAGAAAAAACGTCATATCTCCCACAGTTTTGAAGATAGATGGCTTGTTCCTTCTGAACAAATTTAGTTATTAGGATAACTTATCGATCCGCCAAAGGAATGAAGAAGATCGGATGAACGGTTTTCGAGTTATGATCAAAAGACAAATTTTCTTGGTACAGAGTATGTTATAGTCGGGCTTGACCGACATTCTTTCTTGTTTTAATCATCCAACACAGCTGAAAATCATCCAAGGAATATGAAAAACAAGAAAGCTAAGCTAACTTCGTCTGTGCCGAAGTTTTTATACCCTTGCAAGTGCTCGCTTAAATATTTTCAAAAAAAAAACTCTTTTTCCCATTTTCCGACCGATCGTTCGTATGGGAGCTATATGATATAGTCATCCGATTTGGACAAAAATTTGTACAACTATGTGAAAGCTTGTAAAACAAAGCAATACAAAATTGCAGGATGCTACCATTAAAAACAAATAAGTTTTTCTAACAAAGACTGTTTTTCAGACCTATCTTTTGTATGGCAGCTATATCATATAGTTGTCCGATTTTAATAAAACGTGGTAGAATTATAAAAAAACATAGAAAACCTACGATTACAAAATTTGGAAACGTTTCCATTGAAAAGAAAAAAGTTTTTCTAACTAAAACTAGTTTTCCGACCCATAGTTCCTATGGGAGCTATGAGATATAGTCATCCAATCCGGTCGGTTCCGACATATTAGTAGTGTGCAACAAAAAAAAGCTCGATAGCTTTAAAACTGAGAGACTAGTTCGCGTAGAAACAGACAGACAGACAGACGGACGGACAAAGCTCAATCGACTCAGCTCGTCACCATGATCAAGAAATGAATATTTGTATGCGTTGCAAACTTCTGGGCAAAATTATAATACCCTTTGCAAGGGTATAATGATTATCATTTATTTTATTTTCAGCTCCGTTGAATGATTAAAAAGATATTCAAGACATATCCAATCCAATTCTATGTACTTTAATGAATTATACTTATGACAAGCAGGAAGGACATACACATTGCTTTTACTCAGAACTCAAAAGGGTTTGCAAGCGAAAATTAAAAACTTAGTTTTGAAGTGACTTCGCACAACTGAAAGGTGAAGGTTCATCTTAAGATCCAGGTTTAATACTTGTCCATTTTAATATATCTCTCTATCTTTATATGGCCCTTCACTGTTCAGCTTTAGCTAGTCATTTGTTTTGTTATTTCTCAAAAATACTTTAATTGTGGTGAATGAGATTGGACTTTAGCTGATTTCCAAATTTTTGAATCCTTCCAAAACCGAACTTGAGATAAGTTTCCTTTTTTTATACATAAAGACTGACCTTAAACGCAAGAGGTTTGAATTTGCTATTACTGAAACATTCTTATTTTTCTTACTTAGCTAAGATATTGAGATTTGACAACGTTTTTTGTATCATTTGGGCAAGTCGAGTACTTCAAGCTTTTGTCATAGCTGTGCCTGGTTTGGCCAATCAATCAGTTAAATACTTGCATATAGTTGGCTAGCATCATATTTATATACAATTGTCCAACTTTCTCCATAAAAGTTCAATGAATGCCTTTTTGCCTCATGACAGTTCTCCTGCCTTCAAAGCCATCGCTCATGTTTCACATTCAAGTTGCATGTCAGTAAACAGTTGTGAAGTGCATTTGGTACGCCAACCGATTTGGTACGACATGCAGTTGGACACATTGTTAATGGGTTAAATTGAAAAGACACTTATCTGATTGCAGGCAGATTGTTTATAAGTTGATTTTTTGGTACCACAACAATGTGTGCAGGCTAATTAGGATTCAGTTAATTTGCTAGGCAAATGACGTAAATATGCAAATTGCGTATACGCCCCAATGGCAGCAGTCACACTCTCGCTCTCTCGCTATTTCTAAGTGAGAAACATTAAAAATATTTGCTCAATGATGCAATCGTTACAACTTGACTTTGATTTGCACCCGCCAACGAGCGTTACGTGGGTGGGTCGGGTCAAGCTTAGAGATGATCATTAAAAGCCACTCACCTTTTGTGCATTCAACTTTAAAACTATATTTATGTTTAGCTCCTCCCCTTCATAACTTACAACTGGATGACGTTTGCCGGCGTCAGGCTTGAGCGCACGCGTTCGATTCTGTTTTCGATTAGCCAAACCAATCATCCTGCTCCATCTCTGGCCTTGCCGCTATACAGCCCCTGGCGGTTGACTTTTTATCTGACTCTGGCATCTTGTCCGACCACATGGGGTGGTGGTGGCGCTGGCAAGAGCATAGCAAAAATTTGTTAGCCTGCCATTAACTGCGCCAAATCGCATAAATTATGATCACAACCGTTTATCGATATGCAAAACATGATTGGGTCGAACATGAGCGAAAGTGTCGATGTCCCTGGGGGCTGAAAGCAATTTCTTTTAATTGATTTTCAACAGCCGTGTGAGCTTTTTTGTGCTGTCTAGACCAACGCCAACGCTGGAGAAGTGACAGGTGCTGATCGAAGTGACCCCAAAATGCAGAGAAGAGCCTTTCACACTTGTTCCACGGGGTTGAATGTTTACAAGCAGCTGGGAAAACATTTTCGTTAATTGATGAATGTTTGTGAAAACAAAGCATCACTTAGCAGAGAGTAGAATCTGACTACTTAATACACTAATCATTGTAAACAGTTGCTGGCCTATCAGCTGTCGCTTGTCCATTCATTGAACTCGCCCCCAAAGTGCCAGTCCATGAAATGATATTTATATTGAATATTTGTCTATTGATTTGTAATTTATGTTAATTTTTGTTTTGTTTTTCCATATTGTTAATGAGCCAGCGTTAAAATTTCATGCTCTATGAGAGGTGGCTGTGAATCTCTATCCACGAATTAGATACGTGTCCAGCAGGTTTTCATAAACAAGTTTTGGTTTTAAGCCCGCGGATTTCATGGCTTTTAATTATGCGTTAGCGATATTCTGCACAATTGCTTTAATGTCGAAATAAATAGCTGCAATTATTTATGCGTCACACCCAAACGGATTTGGATTTGGCCCGAGGGTCTTCATCGCATTGAAAACGTTTTATTGATGTGTTGTAAGTATTGGGAGGGGGGGTTTCGTATTTAAATTGCGGCTAGTTTTGAGGTAAGATATACTTTTTATGAGACCGCCGACGTTGATCGTTTCTTTTTTTTTACTGTTTGTAGTTCCCGCTGAGCATTTAACTACCAGTGTTATGTGGTCAGCGAATTGTATTTAATAAAAACGCCACGTTATAGGCTTACGTCTATGATTTATGAATGGGGAATTTAAATGTTTATGCATTTTATACTCAGACAAGCAGGTTTGTGTGAGCCTTGATTCAAGAGTTTAAGTTCAAGCCATGTTTGAGAGACTTTTTTCATGGCTACTTACTTCACAGCTGGCACCCAAAGTTAGTAGAGCTGACTGCTTGTCCAAATTGTGTGCGATTAGAAAATTGGCCATACTTGGAAAATGTAGCAATAAAACAGTGGGAGCTTAAATTTATAGTCGGTACTCTGAAAATAGCGAATGGTCTTGCCAGGACCCCAAACTTCGCAATTTACACGAATTCGAGCCGAGTCTTGCACCTAAAGTGCCAACAGCGCTCTGTTTGCTTTCATTCGCAGGCTAGCGGTCGTTGTGGGCAGATCAGAGCTAGTTAACTTCGCTTATAACTCTCTCTCTTCCTTGTTGGCTACACTCTTTCAATGTTCTTGATCGATCGGTATTGAATTCATAACGTTTTCTACCTTTTTTCTTCGAATTACTTGAACTAAGTACTATTACTGATACGAGAACAAACTTTCTTGTATACACAACACTTGGTACTTAAAGTAAGCCGAAAAATTTAAGTAATATATCTTGGATTGTTGCTAGCTCCAAAAAGTATGCCATCGTAAATGCGAGCTGTTTTTATGATTATTTGTTCCTGAAATTCCCAACTGGTGTTAGTAATTTTTTAAGAATGGTAGATTTCTGATTAACATTGAACAACGATTTTACATATTTCAAAATACTATAAGCTAAAATAGTCTAAAATTAAGTATTTCATGCCTAAAAATCGTTCTTCAAATAAGAAATTTATACTTGAATCAAGTATTTTCGTACTTACCGTGCGATTGCAAGCCTTTGTAGTCTATTCAACCAAAAAATTTATGCATTAGTTAGAGCAGTATGGATATTGTCTCAAATTACGTCAGATAGCGAACAGCTGATACATTTTTGAGTGAAATTCGAACCTTTCTAATCTGCTCTTAAGATCTTCAATATAAGGCACTGATTCATGAAATGCTAGGTAGTCTTACGAACAGCCAGGTTGCAGGAAGATGTACTTGCTATGTGGTTTCTTTTAACTCCTCTCGCTTTGTATTCGTTCTTAGACCTGATACTATGCATAATATAAATTTTCAATCAGTACAGCACACATCAAAGACAGAAAGAATTTAAGCAAAGCCGATTTTTACAATCGTGCTCATGCAGAGCTTGATGGTTGATGCTACTGCTCCTGGTTGTCTTATTAACATACATTTTTACTCAGCACAGCGCACATCAAAGACAGAAAAAAGTGAAGTAAAACCGTTTTCGGTGCCTGCACAACAGAGTTTGTAGAGTTAAATGCATAAACTAAAAGACGTATAGGTTCTTTTTAGTGAAAGGGTATATAAAACGCCCTTACTAGATTCTCACTAGTGTTAACAATAACACTCCACTGTTAGCCGAGTAGGTAAAAAAGCTGTATGAATCAAGGACATGTGGTATAGCATGAGCGGAGAGCAAAAAAACCTACCTACAAATAACTCTAAATTTATCTGCGAGCACCCTTTGTACCTTTTCTTAATAACTTATCATCATAGCTTGTCATGCCTGGTCCTGTCTTGTCACAATTTCCATAATTAAGATTTTTTTTCTCCCAGCTCCTGTTAAAACTATACATAGCACCCCACAACTCCCAGCCACTTAATGATCTTCACGCCAAGATCAAAGTAAAGAGCCAGGCGACACCTTTTCTAGTCTCATCAATCATCAGAATTTACAGCTCCCTCAGCTCTGCTCCGGCTGCCTGGTGGGGTCTTTTCCCGGTATACTTGTCTGTATGTATGCCAGAGAGATAGTGAGCGGTGTAAGTTCGCTTATCGGGCATGGTGCTTGTTTGGGTGTTCTCCTAACAGTTACTCGGAGACTTGGACGAACTGGTTTTTATTTTTCTATTTTCAATTTGTTAAGCAGACACTTATATTTTTATTAATTATCGCATCGATAACTCTACGCTTTGAGCCACGTTTTGTATACACTTGGCATTGTGTTTGTGTTCTGTGATTGCCAATGCCGCTCGGCAAACTAAACAATACAAAAAAAAAACACAACAAAACCAAACAAAAAACCAAAACAAATACGCATACGCTTACACACACTCGCACATACACCAGCATAAAGTTCAACGGCGGCAACTCATGAAGTTTTTCTCCCTCAGCAATTCAGTTCGATTCGAGCAATTTTCGAGCGCGGAGCGTTTAATTCGGCCACAAATAAATGTGAATTCAAAGTGCACTTGCCATGACTTCTTCGCTTTGTGGTTGTCCAAATTAATTTATTTTGGCTTGGCTAAAAATAATAACAAATTACTATCAAATGCTAAATAGGAAATACGTATGGAGTGCGGCAGCGATCTGATACTTGGCTACGATGAGTCAAAGTTTGTGGAAAAGATAAGACACTTGACGCCCACCGAACAGGAAGCAGTCAAACGTTTTTGGAGGTATTTTGTTATATATAGTTTTTACGTATGATAATGAGATCGATAAAATATGGGAAGAGTTGGCAGCAATTATGAAAAGATAAACATTTATGGCAGTGGGTGCAGAGTGTGTCTGCTGGAAACGTTTAGGCTCTTAACCGGTTTGAAGTGTGAAAAATTCAGAAATTAGACTCGAAACGAAAACTTGAAGCTGTCTGAAATGCTTAGCGATGAGTTAATAGATACAAAGTTTTTTTTAGGTTCAGTTAGTCAAGGGCACTTGCTCTCGATAGGGACCTTTTTAGATCCACAGAAATGTGGCCTTGAACTGTTTAACAGAACTCAAATAAGGGTAATTCGGCTTGGAATCACTTTTAAACCGGCTCAGCTGACTAGCTAGGAGCCGGAAATATATCTGATTTCAGCCTAGGTAGTCGGTTGGTACCTAAGCACCACCTTGATAAATAATTCAAATAATTTTCGTCACAGCACTTCATTTGTATAGAAATCCATTGCCTAGCAGTGAAGGCTTAATGCTTTCCAACCACTGTCTGATTCATACAAAGCATTGTGTGGCTCTGCACTATTTTTGGGCCAGTTCAGCCGGCTAACTTTAGTTTCTTTCTTCATCATACCAACATACATTTTAAGTTTCAAGCTTAAGGCTCTAATATTTGGACAGATATGTCACTGAACCACTATTAAACCGGTTCGAAACCGGAACTGAAACAGTAATACAAATGTAATCTTCTTATATTAAATATATTGAGAATTAAGACTGGAAACCATTTTAATTCCGAATTTAACTGCTTTTCAACCGTACAAACTAAATTTCAATTTTTGCCACGCCCCCTTCCGCCCATGAAATATGAAAAAATCGTCACATCTCCTACAGTTTTATAGTTAGAAGGTTCGTACCTTCTGAGCATATTTAGAAATACAAATTGTTTATCGATTTGCCCAAGGAATAGTAGAGATCGTATTAGCGGTAGTCGAGTTATGAGCAAAATAATGTTCAGCTGCATCAATATTTATACTAGGCATACACATTCATTGGTACACAGTATATTATTGTCGCATTTGACCGACTTTGCGTTGCCTTCCGCTTCTTTACAGACAGTCTCCAACTCCAAGTTCTGTTGGGTCTGCCAGTTGTCCACCCAAATCTGTCTTACCGGTTTCATTCTAGTTGCTTCCCAGCTATGTTGTTCTCATTTTTAAGCAGAAGATGCGGCGGCTTAACATTTGTCGATATTAGACACTAGAAACGCTGTAACTTTCCAAGTGGAAGAACCGTATAGAAGTGCAGGGATTGCTTTTGACTTGAGAGAGATATGACGAGCTTCGCCAATTAGCTGACAGCATCCCAAAGGCAACTTTACCTATTGGAAGGCGCGAATACAATTCGAGTTCCGTCTCTGCATCCGCAGCAACTACGCTTTCCAGGTTGCTGAACTTGATCAATCGGTTGTTCTTCCAAAAACAGAGACTGAGATTGTATGGGACTGATGCTAAGCGCTTTCGTTTCAGTGATTTTTGAGACCTGCCGTTTTAACTGAAGTATACAGGTAGGCTAGTGTACTCGCCAGCTGGCTTAGTCTATTATATATACTAGGCCTTACACAGCCCTAAAGAGCCCAGCTGAGCTCCTCTCAATCTATTGGCTTGGGTGCTTCTAATTTAAAAACAGCACACAAATTCCACGCAAGTTGTATTCTGTGAGTTTATTGGGGACTTTCACCATAAAATTGAGTCGATATTTGATTAGGTAGCGATTCCCAGCAATAAGTAGTCTTACTTACTGCAGAAAAGCTTTTGTCTGGAAATCGAAGTCAGGATTGCTTCACCTCAGGCTTCTAAGATGCTACTTAAGTTTTTTTTTTGTAAGGGGCTTGAGTTGAGTTCCAGCAAGATACTTAAGTTTTTGCTGGTGCTTAAGTTAAGTGGAATGGAGGTCTTTTCAAGCGCTTTCAAAACATTTCTTAACATTTTTGAATGCTTTGTACAAGGTATTTTTAATTTCTATCAATTTCCTAAATTGATTTGATATATTTTCCAAATTTGTGTCTTCTTTCGAAATGCACATAAATCAAAATTCTTAGGCGCCTACATAAACCTATTAATAGAACTCTGACATTTTATTTAAGGCAAACGTTTTACGCTCGGAAAGCCCTCAGAACTAGCACAAGACAATTGTAAATATTTACTTAGCCATTGACAACTGTTCAAAGAGAACTTATCAGTTTTTATAAATAAATCAATGCAGTTGGCAAACGACAGAGAGAGAGAGAGCGAGCCCACTTGCTGGAGCTGTTTCAAAATTATAATAAAATATATCAAGCTGTCAGCGTTTTTGAGTCTTGCTGTCGCCCCTTTTGTTGTGCCCAATGTTTTGTTGTCGTCGGCATTTGCCACAAATATCCACAATAATCTGTGCAGCTCCACTAACTCATTAGTGAACTCGACTGGTGCCCCCCTTTATTTTTTTGTTTTTTTGGTGTATTTTTCTTTATTTTCGAAATGCTTTTCCTGGAAAATGTAACAGGCGTGAGGCATTTCTCATTTTAAGCGGAAGCTGTAATTATTTATAATTTGTTTAGAAACCTGCACAAATCTTGGGCCATATCTTATTAAATTAATTGCTTGTCTTGAGTGGTCGCAAAAATTGTACAAGCATGCGAATGGTGGAAGAAATCAAAAGCTGTGAGCGCCGTCTGGCAATTTGCTGCCATATTTTTCCTCAAGCGGTTCCAAAATTTATGTAAAATGAAAATTTATGCGTCAACTGATTTATGCGGTTTGTTGCATGCCTGAAAGAGACATCCCCCCAGCCGCCACCCGCTTGAGTTGCAACCATGTGGAACATGTTGCGGCATCTTGCGTATTTTTGGAGTGCAGACCAAATTAATATGCGTGTTTATGATTATGATACACGAAACTTGTTGTTTTTATTTTCCTGTTTTTGGTTGATGTTTTTTTTTTGTTTTTTTGTGGTTGGTTTTTTGGGATTTGTCTAGTCACAATTTGTTGTGGTGACGGGGAAAAAATATGGACATAATTAGAACTTATGTTAATTGGATTTGGTTTGATGCTTGGGTAGTACCTAGATCAGACAACCTAGTCGGGAAAAACCAACAGTCCTGAACACCTTACACCCTTTTCGCTGCAGAAGTTGACAAGATGCTTTCCCAATCAAATTGCATCTTCTTCCTCTAGACTAAACAGATCATAGCCCAGAGATCAAGAAGCTTACCTGCCATTTCAGCAACTAAATATATGAAGTCCTTATACCCAAACCATTTATTCTATATATTTTTACCCATTTTCACCTCCCTGTTTTCGCTCTCTTTTTTTGCAGGTCGCTAGTTTTGCGAAGTCAACGCGCCTTCATTGAGGAAAATGGTAAGTAAATAAAACCATTTTAGCGTGGGTCTTAACGTGGCTTATACCCACATGGCTGACATTCTACGAGTGTGGATGTGGGTCAACTTGACGCCCGCACAGAGTAATATTTATTTTATTTTTTTTTCCTACACCCACTTAAAGATATTGTGTTAACAATGCTTTTAACTTGGCCAAATTTGTCACAGCAGCGCCTTGTCTGGGCGCCGGCTTCAACACCAAACGCACTTTTGCCCATGTGTCCAGACACTCCGTTTGAGGGGGCCCACGCTTGCAGAACTCCTTTTTTTTCTCTCTTTTTTTTCTTAATTAAACAGAAAATCCGGTTCGAATCGAATTTTTGCGTTATGCCAACTTATGATAGGCGGTTGTGAGTTGACAGTTAAAGGTGTGGGCGTGGCCAGTTTTTAAGATTTCACTGGGCGTTAATTGAATCAATTAAATCGCCAATGTTTGTGCGTGCAGTTCTTAGTTGCCGAAATGAACTCATTAGCCATATTTTGTTTTTGTGTGGCGTTGAAAACTCATAAAAAAAACCAACGCAAAGGGCCGCCGCACACTAAATTGGGTAATCAAAATAGTCATAAAGATGCAAGTCTGGGCAGCACTTTAAACCAAATCAAAAGCAAAATTGCTGGACTATGCAATTATGCGAAAATAGCTGCACACATGCACACTGCGTTTTTTAATACCCTCAACGAGTGGAGGAGGGACAAAAAGTGTGACAGAGCCATTAAAAATACTTGTAAAAAAACTTCAAATGGGAAAATAAAAATTAAAGAGGTTCCTAAAATGGAGAGAGAGAGAGAGTATGCATGCTCTAGGAAGTACCCATGACAGTAAATTCAAACAGAATTAATAAGAAAGTCTATGCTTTTTTAGCCAGAATCTGCCAAAGTTTGTATACCCTTCCAGCGATTGTCACGCCTGGTCCGCAGGGGCCTAGCTCAGACTCGAGACTCTAATACAGGTCTGGCCCATATGTCTGTCTCTCTCTGCCATTCATAGATAAATGACTTCGGCAAGCATTCGATTCGACTTCGCCCCCAGGACCTACACAGAAAAAAAAATGGGGATCCCAATCCCAAAAAAACATGATTTTATCTCTACATTCGGATTGAAATTTCAAGCAAAGGTCGTTCTGGAGCCGAGATATCCGAGATCAAGTCAATCCAATTTGTACTTGGAATGAGAAAGTCCGGGATTGACCGACTTTTGACATCGTTTGGGATTGATTTAATCCCGGATGGCTTGATTTTTATACTCTGTACCGAAGGTACATAGAGTATTATAAGTTTGTGCAAAAGTATGTAACATCCAGAAGGAAGCATCTCCGACCCCATAAAGTATATATATTCTTGATCAGCATCAACAGCCGAGTCGATATAGCCATGTCCGTCTGTCCGTCTGTCCGTATGAACGCACAGATCTCAGAGATGGTAAGAGATAGAGGTTTGACGTGTATGGGACATATGCTTCTTATGTCTGCAGGCAGATCAAGTTTATTTTCAATTTTGGCCACGCCCCCTCCCGCCCCCGCAATTTAGAAAAAACGTCATATCTCCCACAGTTTTGAAGATAGATGGCTTGTTCCTTCTGGACATATTTAGTTATTAGAATAACTTATCGATCCGCCAAAGGAATGAAGAAGATCGGATGAACGGTTTTCGAGTTATGATCAAAAGACAAAATTTCTTGGTACAGAGTATGTTATAGTCGGGCTTGACCGACTTTCTTTCTTGTTATACTCTGTACCGAAGGTACATAGAGTATTATAAGTTTGTGCAAAAGTATGTAACATCCAGAAGGAAGCATCTCCGACCCCATAAAGTATATATATTCTTGATCAGCATCAACAGCCGAGTTGATATAGCCATGTCCGTCTGTCCGTCTGTCTGTCCGTATGAACGCACAGATCTCAGAGATGGTAAGAGATAGAGGTTTGACGTGTATGGGACATATGCTTCTTATGTCTGCAGGCAGATCAAGTTTATTTTCAATTTTGGCCACGCCCCCTCCCGCCCCCGCAATTTAGAAAAAACGTCATATCTCCCACAGTTTTGAAGATAGATGGCTTGTTTCTTCTGGACATATTTAGTTATTAGGATATCTTATCGATCCGCCAAAGAAATGAAGAAGATCGGATGAACGGTTTTCGAGTTATGATCAAAAGATAAATTTTCTTGGTACAGAGTATGTTATAGTCGGGCTTGACCGACTTTCTTTCTTGTTTTTTTCTGTGTAGGTGATTTCACTTACTAGGTGACTTATTTCCCACTGCTGCTCTCTTTTAAGGGGCCTTATATTTGATTTGATTTGAGTTTGACCAAATTTAAGGCCTCTTACAACAAGGGGGTTACTTCACCTTGTCCCAGGACTTTTCTATTTTGACAAGTTTCACCTGGGGAGCTCATTTCTGCGAACTATAAGACACTCTCGCTCTTCACTAAGTTGCCTTTGTGGCGGCAGTTAGTAGCGCTGTGGCATCGAACTTACTTCTGCTTATAACTTCACTTTCGTTTATTTAAACCTTATTAAACTTGTTAAGATATCAGTTTGCAAAAAACCCGGAGTCGTAGAGGATAACAATGCACTTTAGTCCGCCGCCGATAGTATAAGCTGGCACATTTAAGCTTGAACTGTCCTTACATACACTTAGGAAAAGTGACCTTATATTTAGATGGCAATTTCCTTAAAGAACACTGACTGAAAATGTATTCTTTAGGTTACATTCTGGACGCTTAGGTCATTTAATTTAAGGGCCATTTGTTTTAGGAACTGCTTAGAATTAGTTCGAGCTGCTTAGGTCAAAAATTGCCTTGAACTGCTTACACTTTATTCTAAGACTCATATTTTTTGTGTGTAAACAGAAAGATAAACCCTGTTCATAAAATAACTTGCCTACAACTCAAAGTAGATTAAAACAGCCTCAAAGAAATGGAAAATAAATTGAATTCCACTCAACCACTATACAGAAAAGTTTAAGAAGCCATTCCAATCGATGTTCCTTGAATGCAAAAGAGGTCTAGGGTTCGATACTTTGTTTTTCTGAGAGACCAAAGCAGGTGGGATGAGGTTGTCGTTGAGGCTGTTCTACAGCAATGTCTCTGATGACATGTGGTGCAGCGGGTAGTGTGCGTGCCTGCTGTGCTAGAGGTTGTGGGTTCTCGATCCCTTCTAGTGAATAAGTTTTTTCTTTAAGAACTTACACTCTCGGTGTTCTAGGTTGATGATGATTATCTGAATGGGATGGCAAGGTTCTCTCTCTTCATTCGATTTGAAATCAAGAACCAGTATTTAGGGCTAAAGTTCACTTTTTCTCTGACAATTGCATTCGTTTATGCATCAATGTAAGTTAGAATCTGACCAATAAAACTGAAGAACTAATGATTGACAGACGATCTCTGTACATGGCTCAACATTTATTGCAGATTGTTCAAAATTTGTCAGTAATCCACTTTTAGATCAAAATTAATCGTAGCAATGTTGATATTTAAGTTTATAGAGCATAAATTATAAAGTCATCAACCTTTGAGACTGTCCTAGAATATACACTGTGCCTTTCTCCATATATTTAAGCAAAGTTAAGCTTCTCTAGTATTATTCGAGTATTAATCTTGTTTTTTTCAACTCAAAAAGTGGTTACCCTAAAGCGACCTTCTTGAAGGGTTCTTAAACTCTTCTGTAGTTAGAACAAGAATAGTATGTTGAGGGTTTACGAAGTCCTCGAGGACCCAGCAAAAGTATCTTTGTGGTTTGTATGAGCGTAGCTCATTTCCAAATCTACAGTTTCTCTCATGCTAATACTATAATTTGTTCACACATGAAAGCCAGAGTATTTAATTTATGGTTAACTTCAAAAATTGTAAAATTTCCCATTACTTTTTGTTAGTTTTTGCATTTTTCGGTTAGCTGTCATGTGAGTCGGTCCATGCAATTAGATCGAACAGCGGTGCACGTGTTTTGCATAATTAAATTTTTGCGCTTTACGGTAATTTTGTTGTTGCAGTTTGGTGGTGTTGCACCGTTAGCTTCATTAGCCGCAGTTGGCAGCAGCTGCAGCTGCATTAACCGAAACGCCTACCCGAGACAACCTCCAGCCCCAGTCGCTGTCTCCCGCTGTAGCAAATTGTACACATGTCAGTGTGCCAACAACAACCAGTTTTAATTTTATGTTTTATTTTTGGTGATTCGAATTTCATTCACAAGCCGGCTTCATTTTGTATGCTGGACAGCATCTCTGCATCATCGGGGGCCTCCCTCTAAGGCCCACGCTGCAAAACGAAAATTTAGTCATTACACTGGCAAACTGATGATTATTGTGAACGACTCGACGTGTTCAGGTTAAGCATAATCAAGTTGGGTTAATTTCTTAATTTTTATGTGAGTCGGGTACACGATTTATGTCATTGCAAGTAGTTAAGGAGTTGCGACTTAAGATTGAGCCGCATTCTTCTAGCCGGCACACCCACTTCAAAAGTAAACACACAGCGATCAACATTAACTAGTGGCAGTATCCAGTGTGGGTGACATTCCGGCCATGGCCCTGACTTGCGGCTAATTACGGCTACCACCAAGCTCATCAATATGCGGCTGCCTAAACACCTCTAGACACAAAACACTTTCACAAGAGCCACTCCAACGCCCACAACCCACAGCAAACTGATTTCCATTTTTATGAATGAATTCGGAAAAAAAACAACGTACGTTTCATTTAACTGACATCTAGATGGCGCCACCGAAAGCTTGATAATATATCTGGCATTATTTAAGTTTAGTTTGCCTTGCGCTCTCTGTGATAACTGAGGAGGCTAAATGTTGCGTATCTTATCGCCAATTTGCTGCATGATGAATAAAATGAAAATTTGGATTCTTGGCCCGTCTAGTGCTATGAGGACGTGCGTTTCATTTGGTTTGACAGCCAAACAATTTGTTAAAGAAAATTTGCAAATGTGCTTGAACTAAACAAAAATGTGGTGGAATTTGATATGGCTGGGTGTGCTATGGCTTTGGTATAAGGTGCAGTCTGACGAGGGATTGGCCGTAGAAGAAGAAAGTGAGTGAATCGGAATGGAGACCTTGAAAAAATCCAGTATTCAAATCAGCCTGAAGTAATTTAAAGAAAGTGTCTTAAATCTATGAATTTTAAGTTATAATCTAAAAAAGAAATAAAGCCTCCACAAAGAAGTTTAGAAAGTGTTTAGAGTTTAAAAGATTGTACTACCAATCAAGCAACTGCTTAAACTAAAAGGTATCAATTATATATTTTTAAATAATTTTAATTGTTTTCATTTAGAGTATCAAACCAACTCGTATATCGTTTCTGTTTCTAGATCAGGTTTGTTAAAGGCTTCTGCTTAGTCTTCGCTCCCTTGGTATGTGTTTAAAAGAGTTATTTGGCTTTAATTTTACCTCACCCCCGATATAAATTATACAATATAAATAAATAAATAATTTATTTTAAGGGCCCAAAGTATAAAACCGAACTTCTCTTCATCTTCATCATTCTTCTAATCTTCGCAAAACCTTTAAGTTAATGCCGAATCAGAAAGGAAAAGGGTAGTTACTTCACAGCTAGCGCCAACAGCTAGCGAAGGTGACTGAGTATGTAAGTTTCTTCAAGAAAAACTTTGTCAATGATATACCTAGGCGGAATGGAACCCACCCAGCCACCTGGTGTTCTTATTTTGGAAACTAAGGAAACAATATGTACAGGGTGCGCCATATAAAGTGTCGGTATCGCAACACTGAATAACTTTGACATTTACCAACCGATTGCTTTTGTTAGACATGTTTTGGAAACATCAATCTAGTACAATTTTGACCATGGAACGCTTCACACCAAAACAACGTGCCGAAATAGTGACGCTGTTCATCGAAAAAAATCGTTCAATTGTGCTAACTCAGCGTGCATATCGTCGATGACCGATGAGGCCCATTTCACGCTTTCTGGCGGGGTTAATAAGCAAAATTGTCGCATATGGGGCACGGAAAATCCACACCGCATCCATGAAATACCTTTACACGTCCCTGGACGCCTGGTATCAAAAAGAGGCGATATTGACTGGCCACCCAGATCTCCAGATTTGACCGCCCCAGACTTCTTTTTGTGGGGCTATTTAAAAAGCAAGGCTTACGCCAGCGATCCACAGACCATTGAAGAGCTTAAGGCCAACATTCGTGCCGAAATCGCCACTTTATCGACTGAGACGCTCGAAAAAGTGATGGAAAATGCCGCAAAAAGGGCACATTTTGTTGTGGCCAATAAAGGCGGCCACTTGATTGATGTTGTGTTCAAAAAGTGGTCGAAATAAATTGTACAGGACCAAATTAAAGGAACAAGATCAACATATAGCAATCGGTTGTTTGTTTTTATATTTATTCAGTGTTGCCATACCGACACTTTATATGGCGCACCCTGTAAAATTATTATAGTTTTCGAAAGCATTAAAATGATATTTCGAATATGTCAAATTGATACTAGTAATAAAGTTTAGGTATCAAATTGATACTAAAAATGTCAATTTGATACTAGAACAAGAAAGAAAGTCGGTCAAGCCCGACTATAACATACTCTGTTCCAAGAAAATTTGTCTTTTGATCATAACTCGAAAACCGTTTATCTGATCTTCTTCATTCCTTTGGCGGATCAATAAGTTATCCTAATAACTAAATATGTCCAGAAGGAACAAGCCATCTATCTTCAAAACTGTGGGAGATATGACGTTTTTTCTAAATTGCGGGGGCGGGAGGGGGCGTGGCCAAAATTGAAAATAAACTTGATCTGCCTGAAGACATAAGAAGCATATGTCCCATACACGTCAAACCTCTATCTCTTACCATCTCTGAGATCTGTGCGTTCATACGGACAGACAGACAGACGGACATGGCTATATCGACTCGGCTGTTGATGCTGATCAAGAATATATATACTTTATGGGGTCGGAGATGCTTCCTTCTGGATGTTACATACTTTAGCACAAACTTATAATACTCTATGTACCTACGGTACAGAGTATAAAAATATAAATTTGATATTTAAATTGTCAATCTCTTGGTATTATTTTAATACTACCTTTTCTCAACTTAAACTGTAGTCTTATCAAATAAAAAGTTACAAACTGTCACTAAAATTAAAACTTGAACACTTAGAAACTGTTTAATTTCATTTTGCATTCCTCTGTTTCCAATAAGAATACCTTTGCGTATCAAAAGAAAACTCTAAGGATCAAATTAGTAACCAAAAGATCAATTTGATACTATCTAGGATAATATTGATACCAAAAACAAAAGAATAATTTCAATTCGAATCGACGTGTATCAAATTGATATTGATACCAATTTCTTAGGGTTGTACCATCTTTTCCTCATTCTGAAAGAGCTTCCTACTTTCTACCTGGACTCTGATGATAGTCAAAAACAGGCTTCTGCTTGAATTAAGCCAACATGGCAACTGAAATGTTGAAAGCATTAAATGAATGATATTTCGGAGGCAATAAAAATAAGAATGTATTTAAAAGCATCAATTTGTTTGCCTTGAAATGGTATCAAGTGAAAGTGAAGTTGTATTTAAGCTTTTAAATACCCTACCCAAACCAGAAGTTATGAATAGCCAAACCAAATGAACGAGTTTCAGTAGTTTCTACATTTATAACTTATAATTGAAAACAATTCTGCCACGCATTAACCAAATTGGTACAAGTCAAGGCAAAGTTCAGCTGCTAATTTCATAGACTATCTCAGAGATGTAATTTGTATCTGTAGCTCATTGCTCTTATTATAGAGATTGCCTGCAGTTGTTTAATAACTAACTTATCTCCACATAATGACTACAAACTGCATTCCAAATTGCCGCAATCCTCTGAATAATCATCAAGAAAATGATTCCCATAAACTTGATGGCTTATCTAAATTAGCCGAAATTAGTTATGGAATGACGTAATTAAACATAAAAAAATATGTGTACATTCCGAGAACTGTGTCTGGGGGTGCTCAGATTACCTCAGAGAAAACGTGTTTTGGTTTTTTTGGCGGCAGGCAGGTGTGGCCAGCGACTAACGCAGATTCGTTTTTGATGTATTATTTACCGAGATGCTCTTTTTTTTTTGGTTTGGTTGCAGCCTCCACCTCCACGGTGCGCAGCTGCAACTGTTGTCCCTATGGCTATCACATTGATCTGGACTTTGTGCGCTACTGCGAGGCCTTGGCCCAGGCCAAGCCCAGCGATGAGGAACTACGGCGACGTGATCGGCGACGTTCGCGCAAATCTATGGAATTTATGCTGGGCTTCGAGAGTCTGTTTGGTGGCGATTGGCAGGCCGCGGCCCGAGTGGAGCCCAAGCTGGCGGAGGTAAGTTGTGTGCGGTCCCAATGAAATGGCAATATACATGTGTCACACATCTTTGATCTTTCTGATGATTTACTTGTCACCTGGCGCAGGCTGCACATGAAAGCGAACCAGATTCGCCACGCCCCACAGCTGCCGGTAGCTATGCCACAACTCCCTGCTACAGACCGCGTTCCTCTTCGGTGCCGCGCTTCACCTATGGCAGCATACCGCCGCCCCGCGCCGAATCACAATCACCATTTGGCACCGCCTCCTCCACTTGCTCCTCACTGCGTGGCGGCATAGAAAGCGATGCGGGCATCTATGCGCGCAGACCAGCCATCAGTCCGCCGGAGACGCGAGCCTTTCTGCACGAGGCACTCGATGAGGTGTGCAGCGATTTCGAACGAACACTGGAACGTGCCTCGGTGAAGCGACGCAAGGCGCAAGATACCATGTCCATGGATCGCAACAACAATCATTTGGGCATGAGTTTGAGTCTCAGCAATGGTCGTCGCTGGGGTCATAATGCTACCAACAGGGATCATGGTTACTTTGATGTTTCAGGTGAGTAAACAGCAAAAATGCCAAAAATAGATGAGAAGGAAATTTTACTTTGCACCGGCCAGAGAATGATGAATCATGGGAGTGCTTTATTCTTAGCAATTAGCGCTTTGACGCGCACATGTGACACTTTTCTCTACGCATGAAAGTGTGAAAAATTGTTGGTGTCGCAAGTGTTAGAAGATGGGGAAAGTAAGAGCAAAGGCAATGGCACCATAAAATTGAAAAAATTCTAAAATTAAAGTCAACAACTATCTACTTAAGAGTAGCTACTCTATGTATTTCTATTGTCACACATCAAGTTGTCACCCCGCCAAACTGTTCAGATCAAAGAAAACTCAAAGAAAAAAACTCTGCCCCAGCCCCAGCCCCAATCATAATTCAATTTACAGCAAATGCAACCAGCTTCAGTCAGCGTTTGGCATTTCAGAAACTCAATTTGAAGTCCGCCACAATTTCAAGGCAATTTTGTTGTTGGTGTGTGGTGTTCGTATCTGAAATCAATTTGAAATGCGCATTTGGCGCTCAATTTGCATGCAAATCTCGCTGATTCGATTTTCTTGTATTTGTTTATGCCATAAATTTGGCATAAAATGGCAAGCCAAATAAAAACAAATCAAATTGTGAACGCAGACAACTTTAGTTGGGCATTGATTAATGGTAAATGTGAGGTTCTCCTTTGGCCGGGATAATTGAAACGAGAAAAAAACTGAAGCAGATTGAAATCTAACAAAAGCCAAAATGCCAAGAGGCTACCTTGAAGGCAGCCGAATGACTTGAAAACGTTTTAGTCTGGCATAAATCATGTGAGTTAACCATGTCAAATTGGTTGAAAAAATATAGAAATATTAAATTTGCATAGGTGAATAAGCCCTGGCTACTGGCCGCCTCATCTCATTCTCTCTCTCTCGTTAGCAAAAAGCGTTATCACCATTCGTGTTAATAACATGCTGCATTTAGCTTATCTACAAATTGTTGTCTACTTAGTGCTGTTCCTTTTTTCTCTGTCTTGTTTGATTATTTAATTTGTATTTACTGAGCGAGAATACCGGCGACCTTATCGCTCTCATTCGCTCTCTAAACACACACCGAATAGTAATAAAAGAAAAAAACACAACGTTTTGTTAGTAATACATAACAAAAAAAAAAACGGAGAAATAAAAACACAAAATTGTTTTTGCCCCTCGAACAAGAGCTAGGTTAAATAATAACAAAATACACGGCCCGCTAAATGATTTGGTTGATGGCCAAATGAAAAATCTCAGAGCAGTTTGTCGACGACTTTCGAACGAAAAGCATAAAATGTGACTAGCTGACAAATAAAATTTACAAAAAAAAAAAACAAAACGCGAAATGCTTTCAACGAATTCAGCCCGAAAACGAGTGTAGTTACATTGTAACATAGCAGTTAAATGAAAATAATTGGCCTTTAATTGCACAAGTGAAACCTAATTATAAATATGTACATAAAAAGTGCTAATGAATATTTAACACTAACAAATTTCTAACAAATAATTATACAAAAAATTCTGAAAAATGTCAGAAACTTAAGACAAAATCGGAAAACTAATAAAAGAAAACAATTTCTTACGAAATTCGAAAATAATTTCAAATAAAAGACAACATGAAACGTGTTTAAAGAACTTTTCGGACATTCCTTATAGAACCGGAACCGGGAAGACCTTGAAAGAGACAACTCATCCCTGTACAATTCAACAGCCTTTGTGGATTTGTGTTTAACAGTTGACCTTGAGCTGGTTAAGCCACCAATTTAATTATAACCAAAACAGCTCACAAAAACTCATTTATACAAGTGTATAAAGTGCTTATTTATCGACAAACGATTGGTTGATATCGACCCACCCAACATTTGAAAGTTTATTCTATACGAAAAACGCCTTCATGAGTGTTTTTCGTGCCTTATTGATGATTTAAAAGAGATTACTGTCATCAGTAACCAACACTTCTTTTCTTCTTCCACTTAGCTGGAGATTACTGTCATGTGCGATTCAAAGAAAACTCAAAAATGCCTTCTCAAAATACGACTCGGAAAAGACTCTCGAATGACTCGAAAATGGTTCCAAACTGTTCAGAAGAACAGGCTAAAAACAATCAAAGTATTGAAGAGACTTCATCAGCTGTTTGTCAAAACAAAAAGCCAAGTTGGCAGGGCCATGCTCATTCTCAGAGCATATTTGAGGTGTCTAAGTACAAGCTCTGGGAATTTTGTCAGCGTCTGAGTACCTGCTTTAACGAGAACGTAAATTTAAGTCGGTCCCAGACCAACTTTGATATGTTACCTGTTACTCAGGAAAATAAGTGTTCAACAGACATGCCTTATGTTTCCATTAACAGAGCATTAACATTAATGTTAACATATTAACATTTAAGATACAAATGTTACAAGTTAACAGATCACTCATAGCGATGAATATGCCTCAATTGGTACCTAACACCGTACCTGAGTTGCCTTGAGGCATATTTTAATATTTTATTTCAAAATGAAGAATATCCTTTAACCTTATACCTCAAAATACATAAAAACAAACTTTACTTCCCCACTCAACAGCAAATGAAAAATGCATAATTATAAAACTAAAGACAAACCCTTAACCCTACCCACTTAAATGGAAAAGTAAATTAAAATGTTAACGATCTTAAAACGAATCAAAAACGAATTCCTACAAAGTGAGTTGACGTTTCTTACAAACTGTGCCAATGATTTTAGCCACCAGTGTGGCCAAGATAACGCGCCTTGATAACAATTTCGTTTGGCTTTTCCACTGTCTGTCGCGCAAATCAACAAAATTGAAAATGCTTTAATTAACGCCACAGTTTAATTAATTAAAAAAAATAATAATAACCAATGCTTTAACAATGTTTGCCACCTCGGACGATGCCTTGCCCCGTCGACGTAAACTGAAGACTAACCAAAAAAAGAAGGCGTTCCCGAAAACCACAACCAACTCGACGAGCTGGTGGAGTGACTGTAGGTTCATTAGCTTAACGAGAAGTTGATTTTCCTACAAATTGGTTATAGTTATTTGCCATGCCTTCTTGCCATTTTGATTAATTATGCGATGCGGCGGTCAATGCTACCCGCCGCCTTGACCAGCCAACTTGGCACCGAGCAGCATGGGCAGAAAATAGAAATGGGGAAATGTGTGTGTGTGTGTGTAGGATGTTGTTTTTAGCTTAAAAGTTCACTGCACAGCTGAAAATTAAGTAATTGTTGCAATAAAATAGAAAAATAGATATAAAAATACTTTGGCAAGGCGAAAGCAACAATGATGAGTAAGAAATGTTCAAGCGGGGCCACAGTGCGTATGAAAACATGGCAAGCACTTCGCCCTCTAATGAAAATCATCTGCGCTTTATTCCTATCGCTCTGCCTCTTATGTAAAGTAAATGCCTAAACTGAGTGAGTGATAAACAAAACCAATATTGAATAATATTAGCTCTCCCCTTGGCCTTATCAGCTACAATAGACAAATAAGTTGGTCTGCTTTTGTTTGTGTCCGCCAAATAATGTATAACTTGACATAATTATTAAATTTAAAAATTGTTATTTTTATCACAATTTGCATGAGCTTTTCATTCATTCAGTCGCCCACTGCCCACGCTCATGGCAAGTTTGCAAATCAAAATTGTTTTGACCAAGGCAAATGGCGGTGCAAGTAAACCATTCTCCTAGACTGCATCCGGTGTAAGCCCCGAGCTAAATATTTGAATCTTTCTCAGACTCCTGCATAAGTGGCAATCGCTCGCCCACGAGTACCCCGCGTCTGTTTCTGCGCTCCAATACATTGCCGCTGCAACAGCGGCCCAGCCCGGCGGAGGTACAGTATGAGAGTTATGTACAGGCCACTGTGGCTGCCAATGCCAAGTCACCGGTGGAACAATTGGAGTCACCGAAATCGGCATTGGGTAATCCACCACCACCGCCACCGCGTCGCCATCATTTGTTAGCCACACCCAAGGAGGTTAAGGAGAATGGCGATGGTAGTCCACTGCAGTCGCCAGTCATTTCGGAAACGGGCCAGACCACAGCCGATGCACAGGCTTTGTGCCAGATCCGCGAACAAATGGCCTTGAGCCTGAAGAGGCTTAAGGATTTGGAGGAGCAGGTTAAGACGATACCTGAAATGGAGGTAAGAGAACTGGGACTTAAGACTTTAATGCAGATTTTTTCAATAGTCAACCAATTAGTTGCTAGTTTTTAATAATTCTACTGGATCGGATGACTATAGCATATAGCTGCCATAGAAACAATCTGTCGAAAACTAGTTTTAGTGAGAAAAACTTTTTTGTTATCAATGGTAACGCCTCCAAACTTTGTATCTCTTAGTTTTCTATGCTTTCCCATTCTTCCACTGAGTTTGGTTGAAATCGGACTTCTATATAGTTTAGCTGTCATACAAAAGTAAAGTCTGAAAAGTAGTGTTAGTAAGAAAAACTTTTTTGTTTTCAATGGAAACGCCACCAAACTTTGTATTTCTTAGTTTGCTATGCTTCTCCATGATTTTACTTAGTTTGGTTGAAATCGGACAACTATATCGTATAGCTGTCATACAAAAGAAGAGACTGTGAAGTAGTCTTAGTGAAAAAAACTTTTTTGTTTTTAATGGAAATGTTCTTAAAATTGGCAATTATTTATTTTATTTACTTTTACACAATTCTACAAAGTTTTCTCAAAATCGGAAGACTATAGCATATAGCTGCAATACAAATGATCGATTGAAAAAGAAGTTCTATTGAGAAAAACTTTTTTGTTTTAAATGGAACCGGGTCCAAATTTCTTACATGTTCGTTTCTTAGGCTTTTGCATGACTCTACTTAGTTTGGTCGAAATCGGACATCTATATAGTATAGCTCCCATAGAAAAGTAAGGTACGAAAAGTAGTCTTAGTTCGAAAAACGAACTGCAAGGCTATACAAACTTCGGCCGAGCCTAAGTTGACTCTTTTCTTTTCCTTTTTTTTGAATCTAGAAATGCTTTACCAAAATCTAGAAAATGTTTTCTAAATGTTAGGGCAACATTTCAGTTTTCTAGTCTAAGCAGTTTGGTCTGTGCATTATTGAATCAGTAAGTCAGTCAAAATATTAGTTTTTTAGTTTCTGAAATCCTTTCCTAGTGCGAGCTTTCATGCCTACATATAGCTTTCTGCCAACTTTTCAGCTCTTTAGTCTGTGCATTGTTGAATCAGTCAGTCAGTTTGAAAACAAATGAGGGAATTAATGCTAAAATATAACTTCCTTTCAGTTTCCTTTATTAAACCCTTCTTTTCTTCTACCCCTTAGCTGGAGCTAACCACTTTACGCTCGGAGAAGCAACGACTTCTGCGCAAAAACGAAGAACTCCAGCGCAGTCAACGTCAGACCCCCTCACCGCCCAGTCCGGGTATTAAAACCTCATCACCCGTGCAGTTTACACCACAACGCATAAGTCCCGTTTCATTGGAAAGTTTAGGGTCACGCATGCGCAGTGGCTCCATTTCAGCTTCATCCTCACCCAGCAGCATCATTAGACGTGATGTGGCCATACAGGCTGTGGCCAAGGTAATAGCCACTCGGGATATAGCAGTGGGTCATCACATCAGCACACGTCATGCTGCCACCCAACAGGCCGAGGCCATTTACTCGCCCAAAGAACTGCAACAGCGGATAGACCAGGCCTTGAGTGATCAACACAAGCAGAACTTACGCAAGCTAATCTCAGTGGGTACACAGATGTATGTGCCACAGCGAGAGCAACGGGAAATGGGCAGCCAAACGCAGGCGGAGAGACCCAAACTGAAGCACAATGTGGGAGTTAGTGCCAAGCCCACGACACGTGAGAATTTCACCAGCTGTAAGCCGGAAATGCGTAATGTGGGCAGTTCAGACCATCGCATCACTGATGTTCTATGCGAAAAGTGTGTGGTCAGCAAGCGTTCAGTGGCCTCCGGACCGGAGGAGTTAATGGAGAAACTGAAATCCCAGACCGCAGCACCACAATTGCCAGCTCGCAGCAACACCTTTAGTTTGGGTGAAACCGAATCACTGGCCATCAAACGCAAGGCGGTGGCTTGTCAAACACCCACTGTACTGGTACATACGGCCGGCAGTCAAACCTCTTTGACCACAGTGCGTTCAACAGGAACTCAGGTGGCGCCACAGCAACAACAGGTGTCCACACAGTGCGGGGTAGAGCAGGCCACACGTCAAACGGACACTCGTGGACTGCAGCGACTAAGCAAAAGTGTCACCAAAACGGAGGCAATTGCGGAGGGTAGCAAACCTCCAGCCAAACGACACACAGCCAGCAATACGGAGGAGCTGGTCAAGGTGGAACACTCTGCCTGTAATACGGATCAGGTGCATAAACGAGATGTGGGCTGTGGTGATATTGTCAAGCCTCACATATCCATAGCCTGTGCGGCCAATTACTGTGATTCCTGCAAAGAAGCCATACAGGATTTGGCCAAGGACTTTGGCAAGGTGCCCTTGGCCAAGACACGTCGCTCCACTTCTGCAGATTCGCGTATTCCCAGACCCAAACAACTAACCAGTCCCAGTCCGGTGAGAAAGGAGTTCAAGCGGCAGAATACCTATACACTGGCCACTCCATCCCCCACGCCAAGTCCCAAAATGGAGAGAAAAACACGCTTGAGGTAAACTTAACCAAAGCTTTTAGTCAAGACTCAAACCCCGGGGTCATGCGCATTGGGTCAGTCATTGCTCTGCCGTTGACCTTCAGCCCCAGTTTACATTCTAACTTTGCCCCAGCTTCACTTGGTTCCCTCTTTTTGTGGCATTTTTTCTTGATTTTAGAGTTTTTTGAGTTTCGAATCGAATTTCCCATGTTTTCCAGTCTGAGCAGCTTTACCTGCTATCCGCTGCTGGTCAGCGGTTGCTCGGCTCTAGTTCTAACGTGGGTCTTCAATAAGGAAAGATTTTTATCTCGCACTTAAACTGTATTCCCTTGCATTTTTACAGCTCCCTGCAGGAGAAGCCTCCCAGCTTTCAATCGCTGGAGTCTGCGGGCGAAACGCAGAGTTTCATTCAACAGCCGTCCAGTAAACTCGATCTCTCCCAGCTGGGTGATGATGAGTTAGTCGTACGCGAGGAGAAACGTGTCAGCATTAGTTGGTCCAGAGATGCCTCGCCAGCACACTTGATGAGCTCTTCGGCCACCACAAACACCACCAAATCAGCCTCACCCGAACAGGAGCAATCACTTACCACTTCCAGTGAGTTGGAGGCAGAGATAGCGAGGGGTGCGCGTAAAAAATCCAGCACACCCCTGAAATCTAGTCAAAGCGAAGAGTCACAGATAACGGTGATTGAGAAGCCGGCCACCAAGGCTCAACTGCATCAGCTGGCCCAGGCACAGTCCGAGCCAAGACAGAAGTGAGTGTTGCATTTGTACTTTAGACATATTTGTATTATTGTGTGTGCCAAATTTCAGAACCGAACTGTCCAAAGAGCTGAAGGAGGCTCTCAAGGTGATCAACGATTCGTTGCTTAAGAAATTGGGCTCCAAACCGTTCTCTTCGCACAGCCTGAAGGCGGCTAAGGCTACCATACAGGAGAATTGGTTCCGCAATTCGAGCACCGGCAAGGCCGATCCCCATGAAGTGGAGGATTATCTGGATTATTTTGAAACGCTTTCGGTGCCGCTGTTGGAATATTGCGTGAATCTGTCCGATAATAATGTGAGTTACGAAATTGAAAGTGAATTGTGAGTTTCTTAAGAAACTAAGCTAAGTTCTTAAGTGATTTGAAACGAGAAGTTCAGGTTCAAAAGGGCCCAAACATTGCTTATGGTAGAGCAGAGCAATGATTTGTCAAATAACAACAAAGTATAAGTTTGGATCAGTTTCCGGCTCGGTATATATGTTACTTAGAAAGAGAAAACGTGGTCCGAACTTACTCTGAGGCAGGAAGTCCCACAAAATGCCTATTCTTTAGCAGAAAGTGATTTGTCAAATAACAACAAGCCTAGCCAGAGATGCAAAAACGCTGCCAGGGCGGTGTGTGAAGTGCATGCCTATGTTTGTTTGTCTTTCCACCAAACTTCTAAGGCTTAGAATACTGGACAGGCTTTCACAGAAGCTTAACCGAGTTTGAAAAATTCGTAAAATTATTATAATCAAATCTGGTCACACTAAAAGCCACCCACGAATTCTTTCAGTGAAGGGAAACTAGCTAGAGAGACCTTTTTTAAGCGAAGTGCACGCCTGCAGGTTTTACCCATAAAGATTTCTGATAAAGTCTTAGAGACTTTCAGCGAGAGTTTCTCATAGAAATTTACGAATAATAACAAGCCTTAGGTGGCCCATAAGACCTTCTGATAATGCTGCAGATAGAAATCTTAAAATTTTGATACTTACAAATGCTGTTGTGCCACTGCTGCCTTATCCAGGCAAGCGAGTGGGTCTAGTTAGCTGGGCAAGGGTTAATTGGTACAAAAACTGTTATAACATTGAAAAAAGATGATAAATATTTAGCTTTCTGATTAGTAAGAGTACTTTTATGTAAGGGGTCGGCAAGGAAAGCAGTGAAGTTGCCACTGGCAACAGAGAATATATTCCTATAGTTATATACTTACTTTTTTCTTACTAGCTGAGCTTTAAATATGAGCTCGAGAGAGAATGAGAGAGTGAGAGTGAGTGCTCGAGCAAAGACTTCTTAACCCACCAAGGTTTTAGGGCAGGGTTAACCAAGAAGAGAGGCTCCTTGTCTAGCACTCACTTTGCATTACATTACTTCGGTAGGAAATCGGTGTAAATTGTCAAGATTATTCCGCCCCTAGGGCTTAGAAACCTGCCTTAAGCCTTTTCAAATCTGATAATAAGCTTCAAACTTAATTTTGTGAAAGAAAACAGTCATAAAACAAGAAAGAAAGTCGGTCAAGCCCGACTATAACATACTCTGTACCAAGAAATTTTGTCTTTAGATCATAACTCGAAAACCGTTCATCCGATCTTCTTCATTTCTTTGGCGGATCGATAAGTTATTCTAATAACTAAATATGTCCAGAAGGAACAAGCCATCTATCTTCAAAACTGTGGGAGATATGACGTTTTTTCTAAATTGCGGGGGCGGGAGGGGGCGTGGCCAAAATTGAAAATAAACTTGATCTGCCTGCAGACATAAGAAGCATATGTCCCATACATGTCAAACCTCTATCTCTTACCATCTCTGAGATCTGTGCGTTCATACGGACAGACAGACGGACAGACGGACATGGCTATATCGACTCGGCTGTTGATTCTGATCAAGAATATATATACTTTATGGGGTCGGAGATGCTTCCTTCTGGATGTTACATACTTTTGCACAAACTTATAATACTCTATGTACCTACGGTACAGAGTATAATTATGTGTAATATTTCCATTCCATTCCGATTTCCCCATTTCCAGGGCAACTCCGCCATGCACTATGCGGTTTCGCATGGCAACTTTGATGTGGTATCCATATTGCTGGATTCCAAGGTTTGCAATGTAAACCAAATGAATAACGCCGGATACACATGTGTAATGCTCGTCTCGTTGGCCAAATTGAAGCAACCGGCACATCGGACAGTCGTTGAGCGACTGTTTCAGATGGCTGATGTCAACATACGAGCCAAGAAGGTAGGTAAGGGGCCTCAATTGATGCCAAAAGGCCCAGAATAATGGAACTTACCCATATTGTTCCCCTACTAACCTGCCTTCCTCTCCTTTTACTCCCCTCGCAATGCTCTTCCCCCCTCAGCACTGCCAAACCGCACTGATGCTCGCTGTGTCGCATGGTAATGGAGATATGTGTAACATTTTATTGGCCGCCGGAGCTGATATTAATATACAGGATGAGGATGGTAGCACCGCTTTAATGTGTGCCGCCGAACATGGACGGGTGGATATTGTCAAGCACTTGTTATCGCATCCCGACTGTGATTCCTTAATACAGGATGTGGTGAGTGGCTGAAGCCCATAATAATGCTGGCAATTTTATTTATTCCTTATTTCATTGCAGGATGGCAGCACCGCCTTTAAGATAGCCTGGCAGGCTGGTCACCGTGATGTGGGTCTGCTGCTTTATGTCCATGAGCAAATGCTGCGCAGCAAATTACCGAATCGCGGCGAACCCACCCGCAGTTCACTGCTCTCACCCACGCGCCACAAGCGCCAGCCATCGCAGTAGCCATAATTGAAACGGCCAAAATGTCGAACAAATTTTCAAATTTAACTTAGCATTTTTTCGTGTAGAGCAAATCGCATTCCAAAAGCTTAAAAATTTGTAACAATTAATTTTAGACTTAGGTTTTTATTTATTTTACTTTTAACAACAAAATACTGCAAACAGCCTGGGCTACTCCAAGAGTAGCAGCCATACAAAAAAAGTGAAATTCAACCATATCAGCAAAACGACAATGCAAAAACGATTTAAACTTAACACTTTTACTAAAATATATAACAACGATCTAAATGCATAAATAATAACCACAAAAACGAGGACAAATATTTGTTTTGGCCTAAACATAAAATATAATTAAAGCAAGACACAGTTTGTATACCTAAATACTTAAATTAGTTTGTGTAAAGCTATTTGAAACCATTTATGTTAGACAATGCTGAATAGCGGTTCATAAAGAATAAAATGTTTTATGTAGATTTTAAAATACATTTTACTCGAAAGATAAATAGTTTACAATCGATTATTAGTTTGGAATTGAATCTGTTTGTGGCGGCCTTTTGAAGCAATGGAAACTGTCAGAGTTGGCGTAAAATGGAAATATTTTCTAGCGCAAAGGAGAAAGAGAAGATTTCTTAAGCAAAAATATAGTTTTCTCAACAATATAATACAAAGGAGTTTCAGAGCTTTAACCCAAGCTCGTCAAATGCTTGAAAATCGTCATATTTCCCACACTTTTATAGCTAAAAGGTGCATACCTTTTAAGCATATGAAAACACACATATATGATGGGCAGCACTGAGCATGGGTTAACTCTTTGTGTAGCATCCAATCCAAGCATGAACAGAGTAGAGTATTTTCGAGTCAGAATAGGGAACATGTTCATTCCTTGCCTAAGTTAGTTTCAGCACCAGCCAGGAACTTGATATTTATTTTAAGTAACTAAAACAATTTGCCCTAATTAATCTGAAATGGGCAAGGTCACACTGATTGGCTTAAGGGAATAGCTTAGATGGGAATCGACTTGGAATTGAAACTAGAAGAGTTGCCTGAAAGATGGGTGTCACGTGTTTTTTTTAAGGACGACAATCAATCACTTCTTAGATCGGAAAAAAGCAACCACTCCTGGGAACTCGAAATCAATGTCAATATGGGTATGTTCGAGGTAAAACTCATAGCGATTACCATTTAAAACGCAAACCGATAGCACAAATTTTTATTCAGAGCTTATAGCTTGATGGAGTAGTGAATTGATACAACAAACGAATTGAACTACGAGTTGTGTTTAGGAATGTAGCCCCCTGAGACTAATTTCTGCTCAAATACCTAACAAATGCCTCAGCGTAAAGGTATTTTAGTCTGTAAATAGAATACATATTCATGAAAACCTTGACCAATTGCATTTTCGTTCCTAGGGCAATGACTTATCGTCGGAACCAGTTAATCTATTTGCAAATAATTGATAGAAGGAATTGATTTTTAAAACTTGACTTAACCGAGTGGATGGAAGCTCCGAAATCTGTTGAAAATTGAGGAAAATGCAACAACATCTCTTAACAGCTTATCTTTATGTAGACCAGTGGTCGACAGCAGCAGCAGAGATGTCGGCAGAATATCAGCTGAGCATGGAAGCGAGCTTTAAAGCTCTCTCATTTCTGCTTTAGTTTTTTAAGTAAGCAGTAGACGAGAAATGAGTTCAAAGACCAAGGACTAGAGCGATGAAGCAAACTTTATAAAGTTTTTGGAAGATCTTTTGCTTGTAAGAAAGAGGTGTAGTGGTGTCCCGCTTGCCCCTCTACACCTTTAACCACAAACAAAAGCTTTATCAACAAGAAAGAAAGTCGGTCAAGCCCGACTATAACATACTCTTTACCAAGAAAATTTGCCTTTTGATCATAACTCGAAAACCGTTCATCCGATCTTCTTCATTCCTTTGGCGGATCGATAAGTTATTCTAATAACTAAATATGTCCAGAAGGAACAAGCCATCTATCTTCAAAACTGTGGGAGATATGACGTTTTTTCTAAATTGCGGGGGCGGGAGGGGGCGTGGCCAAAATGGAAAATAAACTTGATCTGGCCTGCAGACATAAGAAGCATATGTCCCATACATGTCAAACCTCTATCTCTTACCATCTCTGAGATCTGTGCGTTCATACGGACAGACAGACGGACGGACGGACAGACGGACATGGCTATATCGACTCGGCTGTTGATGCTGATCAAGAATATATATACTTTATGGGGTCGGAGATGCTTCCTTCTGGATGTTACATACTTTTGCACAAACTTATAATACTCTATGTAGAAGCCTTTTCCAGTCTTTTCTGTTGCCAATGGCAGCTTCTCTGTGCCTGAGGCCGACCTTTTGGACAGTAAGGACAGTAAGGAAACAGTAAAAAATCGTCGAAAATATACAGAAATTAGAGTTCATTCAACTGATGCCTCTGGAAATGTCTCTGCTCCCACTGCCGACCCTTAAGACAGCATGTTTTAGCAGTTGAAGAGCTTAAAATCAAAATAGTTTAAACAACATCTTGAAATGGAACATTTTCTGAAAATTCGGACAGTTTTTTTCAAGGATACTTCAACCCATTGAAAACTATTGGTTTTATCTTAAAATTTGTAACGCTTCTTATAATTAGATCCAACATTCTGGCTATAATATTGCTATCTTCATTTTGATTTGATCAATTTGTAAATTCTTTCACTCTACTTAAATTCCTTCCCTCCCCACCCAACTTTATACAGCTCTCTCTTCGTTGCCGGGCTCTATAACACCCAAAGGTATCAGCTGCAGTGCAATACCATCATCAATGCTCACCAAAGGTCTCTTGGAGTTCAACATAAACTCATATTCCATCAGCAGCAAGGCCAGGCCCAAACGTATCTGAAGTTGAGCAAATTGTATGCCTATACAATTGCGTGCACCCACACCAAAACCAAACCAAGTGCCCTGCTCCTGTAACGAGTTTCTGGGGCCGCCCCAGCGTTCGGGCCTAAAGACCTCCGGTTGGGGATAGAACTCGGCATCCTGGTGTATGGCATGTGTGGGTATTATTAGGAAAAGCTCCTTGACCAGCTTATATTTCGGATGATCCGGCACCGCATAGTCATTGAGCACACGTCGCAGTATATAGGGTGTAATGGGATGTACACGCAGAGTTTCCAGTATTACCTGATTCATATAGCTCAAGGATTGTACACACTCATAGCTGAGGTTATTCTGATGCTTTTGCAGTGCTTGTTTCAGCTCGTCGCGTACTTTGGTTTGCACCAAGGGATTTAGGGCCAACTCGTACAGCACATAGGACAGTGCATTGGCAGTTTGTTCATAGCCCGCCTTGAGGAAGACGAAAGCATGTGCCGCCAATTCATGCTGCAAGTGCACTTTCAACTCCTTATCCGCCTCATACTCATGCGTATTCCACTCCAGAGCCTTGATGTCCAACAACAATTGCATATAGTCCTGTTGACGTACGCCCGAGCTCTCCCTTTGCTCCACCAGATCGGTGAGTAGATTCAGAAAATACACCTCCGCCTCTTTGGGTGTCAAACGCATTCGCAGAAATCGACAGAAATTTGGAAATCTAATCATCATCAGGTTCATTAGATAACCATGTTTGCGTGTGTTCAAAACCAATTCGGTCATTCGCTCAAACTCCTCCAGAGCATATTTCTGCCTCTGCTGGGCATCCAAGCCAAATACACAATTGGCCAAGGCGGACAACACATAGCGCCTCATTAGCTTCTGTATGTGCACCGTGGAGTGTGGCTGCTTCATGAGCGTTGTACTGACGGTGAGCAGCAAGTTTTCCGCCTCCTCATACAGATTGCCATACAACCAGCTCATGCGATCTCCCTCGAAACTGGGATCCAATTTCTGACGCATCTCCTTCCAGCAGTTGCCACGCAAGCCATACAAGTCCCCGGACAAGGGATCCGTCTTCTGATTACAGTACAGGCCGCGATCGTTAAAGTTCCAAAAATCCTTGATCAAGATCTGCCGGATCAGTTCGCGGTCCAAGATCAAGGCGCGTGGCTGCAGCAAAGCATAGAAGCCGCAAAAGGGCCCGCTACCCTTGAACTTCGTATAGAGAGCCGAGTAGTGATTCGCCTTCATCTGCTCGGTGCTGAGAGACTGCGTCACCAACTGTTTGATAATGGGCCACAACTTTTTGGGCCTCTCGTGAGGTACGCCCAAGTAGCGCCAATAGTCACGCTGATAGCGCGCCGCCATAAATAACAGAATCAGCAGGCAGAGAACGATTAGCCCGATTATCAGGAATATTATCCACATATTTCGCATTTTGTATCGAAAACCCAATTAAAACTAGATTATAGGAAGCGTAACCGAGGCGTTTCAATGATCTAATGCAACGCACTGAGCGAGTTCTCGGCCAACAAGTGGTTTGTTACGTTCATTACCAAAACGCGGCGTTCGACTGACTCTATTAACAATTTACGATACGCTCCCGACAAAAGTTGGAAGCTTTTTTCCATTTTTTTTTGAGTTAAGAGCAATGCGCTACACTGGGCTAAAGCTTATGGCTTAAGACGGGCAACTGGGCCTGTGGGCGTTGAGTGTAGTAAGGCCATATTTGCTTAGATGTGCTTGGCTATTACTTCATGTTGGTGTCGGTTCAATGAGATAATTGACATTCGCTGTTGATGTTTATGCGTAATGGTTAATAATTGACCTGAGTTTGTAGGCAAACTTATTCTATGAATAGATCATGAAATTGTTTTCAGGACTTTGTTCAACGAAAAGTGATTATAAAAGGAAATTGCTAAGAGCTTGGACTTTGTATGACTCTTTAAGTTCTCAAGATGCTCAACTTTTGTCTGCTCCTGTTCATCGCACCGCAATTAGCTGATCTCTGAGAAGTGTACAGCAAAATTCTGGCGTCGATTGCTCGTCTGCTCTGGCGTTTCTGGAGGCCCTTAACTGGTCTGTCGCCTGCTACGGCATTTTTGCAGATCTTAGTCTGGTCTGCCGCTCCACTTGCTCATCTCGTTGATATCAGCAGTTATTTGGGATGCGATTCATATAGCTAATTGCTGCTGTCGATTGCTCGCCTGCTCCTGCCTTTCCGCGTGTCTTATCTTGCTCATCTCGCCACAACTGAGATTGTTTCTGCAGCTCTTTGAAGTTCGATGTATATAGAAAATTGTTGCTGTCGATTGCTCGCCTGCTCTGGCGCCTCTGTAAGTCTTCATTAAGTTAATTATCGGGCCGAGCTTGAGATTGCTCAGTAGTTTCAAATGCAATTTGTTTAGCAAAATTGCTGACGTCGATTGCTCGCCTGTTTAGCTATTTGGGTAGCTTTCTTATACGCGTGACCGCTTACATGTTGCGTTTTTCTGAGCTCCGCTTGCAGAGAAGTTTCTTGACTCTGCTCTGCTCATTTAAACACTAAGGAATTCGGCAAATTCTCCGATTTTTTACACATTAAAAAAAGTTAAATGACCTCTGAAATATATCAGGTTGATATTTCATAAGCAAGTACGGTTCTCTGGCCACATTCCGCGTGTCAAGGCGGGCAGGTCAACGCTGATCTTAAGAAAATCGAAAGATAAATCTTACAAATTGCATTTAAGTGGTCTAGCATATTGATTTTCTAGTTTTCGCATATATCAACTGACTCATACTCTTATGAAAGCCTAATTACAGTGCAAATTTGTTTTGACAGTTGAGCACTTGCAAGTCGCCTAGGTACACCCCATAAAAATTATCTTTCTCTCTCCCACTCTCCGGCTCTATGACTTTTTTTTAAAATTCATTTGTTATCAGTTCTTGGCTGAGTTTTATTATTATTTGGCAGATAAAATGTGTGTGTAGGCATGATTGCTCTCTTGGGGGGTTTTCTGTTCAATCTATTTCTCATTGGGGTGGGGTGCGATCGAACTGTGTCTACACAAAAATCGCAGCTATTTGTTCTTATCGTTGCAAAGCTTGTAAATTTTAAATATATATGCCCCCACACACTCAACTGTAAAGTTTCATGCCCAATTAACGTTGAAATAGCAATGCAAAAAAAAAAACTACAAAAAAAGCTCATCCACCAAAACAAGTTAAAAAAAAAATCAACAGAGGTTTAGTGTTTTTGTTGTTAAGTATCAATATCCGCACTTGAAATCTAATCAACTGCCAAACAAATATGTATGTGACAAAAGGCAAACAAATGGCGTTGCCAGATTGATTGAAATACCAGAGTTGATGGATTTTCGCCATGATTAATTGGGCCAGCCAATTCAGCGTGTGACTGGTTCATATTCAAGTGGGGATGATGGCTACAAAAACTACAACTTAGATGGTAAATAGTAATATTCTTTTAATTCTACGCCAAGATAGTATTACTCGAACTTTTTTGCAGCCGGAAGTGTCTATTGCCAAGAGCCTTAGGTGATCGATCGTCTGAACAGCACCTTGAACTGGAACCTTGAATTATCATGGACTATGAACATTACAAAGAGAATTTGTTTAGCTGTTAAGTTTTTATACTCTGTACCGTAGGTACATAGAGTATTATAAGTTTGTGCAAAAGTATGTAACATCCAGAAGGAAGCATCTCCGACCCCATAAAGTATATATATTCTTGATCAGCATCAACAGCCGAGTCGATATAGCCATGTCCGTCTGTCCGTCTGTCCGTCTGTCTGTCTGTCCGTCTGTCCGTCTGTCCGTCTGTCCGTATGAACGCACAGATCTCAGAGATGGTAAGAGATAGAGGTTTGACGTGTATGGGACATATGCTTCTTATGTCTGCAGGCAGATCAAGTTTATTTTCAATTTTGGCCACGCCCCCTCCCGCCCCCGCAATTTAGAAAAAACGTCATATCTCCCACAGTTTTGAAGATAGATGGCTTGTTCCTTCTAGACATATTTAGCTATTAGAATAACTTATCGATCCGCCAAAGGAATGAAGAAGATCGGATGAACGGTTTTCGAGTTATGATCAAAAGACAAAATTTCTTGGTACAGAGTATGTTATAGTCGGGCTTGACCGACTCTTCTTTCTTGTTTAGACTATTTTGTACACAAAACAATTACAAACGTCATCTTGGTAAGGACAAGAAGGATTAGAAAGAGAGGAGGAGCAGAATGATTTTATGGATCTGTTGATTGAGCTGAAGAACAATAAGACTACTCGAAGGGAGACTGGTGAAGTAAGCAACAGTTTGAACATGAAGGAAATGAAAGCACAGGCTTTTGTGTTTTTCACAGCAGGATTTGAGACTTCTTCAAGTACCAAGGGGTTTAACTTGAATAAGTTGGCCCAGCAACTAAGGGCCGGGGTGGAAGTGGTCTTTGAGCATCATGATCAACTGTTGACCCATGAAAATCTTAAGGAACTCAGGTACTTTAAGCAGCTGATAATTGGTTATATTGTTTTTAAAGTACACAGAAAACCTTTCTTACACAGAAACCCTACGTCTCTATTCGACCATACCACACATAGATCGCAAGGCTCTTAAGCGTAAGCGTTATGTGGTGCGGGGGCAACCTAATTTTGTTATAGAAGCTCGACAATCTGTTATCATGCCTACAGCGGCCATACATCGCGTTCCTGGCACTTACGCCCAACCAGAAGAATTTCGTCCGGAAAGTTTCTCCAATAAAGAAATCTCTCAATGTCCACGCAATTGCACAGGTCTGCGATTTGGACGAATGCAGGCAATCGCAGGTCTGACGCTGCTTATCTTTTGCCCCATCCTTTGGTGTTTGATCCCAGCGCATTTCTGTTGAGTGTTAACCGTGGCATTCAATTCAAAGTGGAGAAGCCTTAAGATGATTCAGAAGCATTTATCAACATTGGGTTAGGTCAGTCATACATCTCGAGATAAACAATTTCTTATCAATAAAAAAAAGCGACGAAGCTGTTGTACCAGGAAAGTATTTGTGCTTGAATCATGAATAGAATTTCGACTAATATAAAAATACTGCTGTCTAACGCTCTGCATTTGTAAATTTATCAACCATTGCTAAGCGATAAGTGCGAACAACAGGTGTTCCAGCCCATTTCTGATTACTACAAATGATTCACTGGCATTTGCAGAGTATTTTCAGAATATTTTACTCTAGAAAAGTTAAAGTTATGCATTGTCCTTAATTAATGTGACTTCTAAATGAAATCAAGCTTAAGTCGAGTTGTTAAATTACAAAAAGCATTTGGAAGGTGAGGCCAGCTTTACATTTTTAAGTCCAGCCAGTTTTATAAAAAGTATTGTGAATGATATCTACAATAGGCGAGGTAGTTTCGGGTATTGATTAATATTATTAATAGCTTCCTGAAACTGAAGCTTCCTTCTCATCAAAAATATTTCCAACTTTATATACCAAGGACGCCTCAAAGATGTAAAATTCTATGAACCAAGCTGGGAACCAAATTCTTTCGATTGATTTGTAAAGGAACTGGTCCGAGAACTGCGTGACTTGCGACTATACCGCGCGAGTGCTTGATAGACGTGTGGGCTGAGATGCCGGCATTTGTCTTTAAATTGCAGAGATAAGGTAAGTGAGTCGTGAGTTCCAGCCCCTGACAAAAGGAGTTAAAACAAGAAAGAAAGTCGGTCAAGCCCGACTATAACATACTCTGTACCAAGAAAACAAGAAAGAAAGTCGGTCAAGCCCGACTATAACATACTCTGTACCAAGAAAATTTGTCTTTTGATCATAACTCGAAAACCGTTCATCCGATCTTCTTCATTCCTTTGGCGGATCGATAAGTTATTGTAATAACTAAATATGTACAGAAGGAATAAGCCATCTATCTTCAAAACTGTGGGAGATATGACGTTTTTTCTAAATTGCGGGGGCGGGAGGGGGCGTGGCCAAAATTGAAAATAAACTTGATCTGCCTGCAGACATAAGAAGCATATGTCCCATACATGTCAAGCCTCTATCTCTTACCATCTCTGAGATCTGTGCGTTCATACGGACAGACAGACAGACGGACAGACGAACGGACGGACAGACGGACAGACGGACATGGCTATATCGACTCGGCTGTTGATGCTGATCAAGAATATATATACTTTATAGGGTCGGAGATGATTCCTTCTCGATGTTACATACTTTTGCACAAACTTATAATACTCTGTTTACCTACGGTACAGAGTATAACAAGAAAGAAAGTCGGTCAAGCCCGACTATAACATACTCTGTACCAAGAAAATTTGTCTTTTGATCATAACTCGAAAACCGTTCATCCGATCTTCTTCATTCCTTTGGCGGATCGATAAGTTATTGTAATAACTAAATATGTACAGAAGGAATAAGCCATCTATCTTCAAAACTGTGGGAGATATGACGTTTTTTCTAAATTGCGGGGGCGGGAGGGGGCGTGGCCAAAATTGAAAATAAACTTGATCTGCCTGCAGACATAAGAAGCATATGTCCCATACATGTCAAACCTCTATCTCTTACCATCTCTGAGATCTGTGCGTTCATACGGACAGACAGACAGACAGACGGACAGACGGACAGACGGACAGACGGACATGACTCGGCTGTTGATGCTGATCAAGAATATATATACTTTATGGGGTGGGAGATGCTTCCTTCTGGATGTTACATTCTTTTGCACAAACTTATAATACTCTATGTACCTACGGTACAGAGTATAAAAATAAAGTTATGTTGTAGGTTTTCCAGAAGGAAGACTTTCCCCTCCCGTACTCCTTACTCCCCTCCTTCACACCATACTTCCTTATGCAAATAGTGTAGGGCGCTAGCTACATAAACGTAATTGGCATAAAATTCCTGTCCAATGTGCAAAGAAACTACAGTCTTATATGGCTTCTACATATTTTGTATGTCTCTGCGTAGCTTTAATATCTGATGTCATATTTTAATTGTTTTGTGTCAAAACTTTTTGAAGAGATCATCTTACGCTCTTTTTTTTATTGAAAGACCGCTCACTGACCTAGAACAAATTGAGTATTACACACAAATATGGTAACGCTGGGCCAGCCCAACCGAAATCTACCTAACTATTAGTACCTTTTGCATCAGCTCTTCCACAAGTCTAACCAGATAGTGTCAAAACACATATGTCACTGTGACTACAAAACGTAAAAGCTTTGGCCAATTGCTTTTAAAACGCTCCACCCTCGAGCTTTGGCTCTCAGTGCTGTGTGTTTGTCTGCCTGAACATGGGTGTGTGCACCGTGCTTGTGACCGCTTTGATAGCATTAGTTGGCTATTTTATACTAAAATATCGTCGTAGATTGCAATATTGGCAAAATTTGGGTATTGCCTGCGAGGAGCCTCATTTCATACTCGGCAGTTTGGCGGGAGTGCGTACCAGCCGTTCCTTTCCGCAAATATGGGAGGAGTACTATAAAAAATTTCGTGGCACTGGACCCTTTGCGGGCTTCTATTGGTTCCAGCGACCGGCTGTGTTCGTTTTGGAACCTTCGCTGGCCAAGCAAATCTTGATCAGAGATTTCAATAAGTTCACCGATCGCGGTTTCTTTCACAATCCTGAAGATGATCCACTGTCGGGCCAACTGTTTCTGCTCGATGGCCATAAATGGAAATCCATGAGGAATAAATTGTCGTCGACTTTTACTTCGGGTAAAATGAAGTACATGTTTCCCACGGTCGTTAAGGTGGCCCATGAGTTTCATGAGGTGTTTGGGCAAATGGTGGAGCAGTCGCCGATCATCGAGGTGAAGGAGCTGTTGGCCAGATTTACCACGGATGTGATTGGTACATGTGCTTTTGGCATCGACTGCAGCAGTCTTAAGGATCCCGACGCAGAGTTTCGTGTGATGGGTCGTAAATCGATCACCGATATGCGGCATAGCTCCGTTGGCATAGCGTTTCTCAATAGTTTTCCCAAATTGGCCAAACGTTTGCATATGAAAATGACCCCAGAACACATAGAACAGTTCTTTATGCGTATTGTGAGGGAAACAGTAGCCTACCGGGAGCAGAATAAGATACGTCGCAATGATTTTATGGATCAGTTGATTGATTTGAAAAATAATCAAATGATAAAGTCCGAGACGGGAGAGAGTATGAATTTGACCATTGAGGAGATAGCGGCACAGGCTTTTGTCTTCTTCAATGCGGGCTTTGAGACGTCGTCGACCACCATGGGCTTTGCTCTCTACGAACTGGCCAAACATCCTGAAATACAGCAGAAAATGAGAGATGAGTGTGCGGAGGTGTTGGCTAAATATGGCGGGGACTTTACCTATGAGTGTATGAAGGACTTGGTGTATGTGGATCAGGTGATATCAGGTGAGTTGATTGCACAAAATTTCAAATATAAATTAAACTTAAACTTTGATTTCACAGAAACTCTACGCCTCTACACCGTCTTACCGGTGCTGAATCGAGAATGCCTGGAGGATTATGTCTTACCCGATTATCCGCAGTTCAAGATCAAAAAGGGCATGCCCATACTTATACCCGCTGGCGCCATGCATCGTGATGAGAAACTATATGCCAATCCGGATGTCTTCAATCCTGACAACTTTACACCAGAGCGTGTCAAGTCTCGCGATTCGGTGGAATGGCTACCCTTTGGCGATGGTCCTCGCAATTGTATTGGCATGCGATTCGGTCAAATGCAGGCACGCATTGGCCTGGCCCTGCTTATCAACAACTTTAAGTTTTCCGTGTGCAGTCAGACACCCATACCGATGAAGTACAATAAGGAAAGCTTTCTGATAGCCAGCGAATCGGGCATTTATTTAAAGGTGGAACGAGTGTGATTTAATGTACATCATTAAAACATGTTGATAACATTACTATCTATGCATAAATTGGTTTTATTTAATACTATTATGAGTCAGCACTACCAAAGAAAGGAGTAAACATAACGATTAGAAAAGATTACAGTTTCTCCTCAAATTCTGCGAAGGGCTATTAAAACCAGTAAGTTGGGCGTTCAAGTCTGCCTATAATACAATCAGTATCAACGAAAGTGTATGCACAGTAAGAATTCTAATGCTGCAGTTGAAGCTGAAGCTCATGGCTCGATTATCGCTCGTGCGATCTTTTTGAATTCTTTGGCGGTTCGATAAATAATCCTGTTTACTAAATATGTCCAAAAGGTACGAGCGATGTATCAATAAAACTATAAGAGTTATGGCGTGGCAAACATTGAAAATAAACTTCATCTGGCTGCAAGTTTAAGAAGTTGATGTCTCAGAAACATTGAACTACTATCTCCAACCATCAATGAGATCTGTGCGGTCCTGGACATGGCTATATCGACTCGGCTTTTGATGCTGATCATGAATATATATACTTTATAGAGTCGGAGATGCATCCTTCTGGCTGTTTCATACTTTAACACAAACTTAAACCTTTGGTAGAGAGTATAAACCTTAGAATTCGAAGACATTCCGAGTGAAACTGGTCACTGGGCGTGTAAGTAAGCTTAGCTCTAGCTCTCGAGGGCTTCAGCTGAGTCATATGCTCGTCTGAATTGATGTTTTTTAGGTGGTACCTGAAGAACATAAAGTCAGAGCAACTTGATAAACCGTTTAAATCCTGCTTCATGTATTTAGCTGGGGAGTGTGGTTCAGTTTCTTCCCATTAAGATTTCAATGAGTTGGCCATTAAAGGGAGCTCTTAAAGGTTAACCTGGCATTATCCTTTTGTGTGTGCGCCGCAGTCCACCATCACTTCAAGGTTTTTGAGAGGCTCAGCACGAAAGGATCAGCTTTGTGTGCTGGTTTAACATAGTGTTAGTGTACTGTTAATTCTACATAGAGCTATCTGTAACATAATCTGTCAAACAATATAGTAAAATCTAAGTATATCCTACACTTAGGAGCTAACTAGAAGATTAGAAAACGGCCGTTAGAGATTATTGCCTCTGTCTTTGTAATGTTCTGAATTTTCTCAAGTTCTTGAGAATTTTCTAGAATCATCGACCTCAGCATCACAAGCCAAGTTGATACAGCCCATACCATATAAACTAGCTATGATAAGGTGACTCAGATTTGGCACCTGAGCTATCAATGTTATCTGTTCCCGGATAATCATGCTCGCAAATAACAGGGCTTCAGAAGTGCCACCCTATCGGTCTATCCACTCAAGCAAAGCGAAACTACGTCAAAATCAAACTCGTCATGTTACAGTTTAAAAAGTAGGCATGAGTCTGACAAACATTTATAATACAAAAAATATTATCAGATATTCTCTCTGCGCTCATGGTTCTGCCTGTGTGCGGCATATAAATATCGCCCCCCCATTCAGTATGAAACCAAACGTAAAATGTCGCTGTTTCTTGCACTAACTGCGCTTGCGGTGTCGCTGCTATTGTTTTTGGCCCGACGACGTCATAGCTACTGGCAGCGTCGCAACATACCACACGATGTGCCCCATCCACTCTCCGGCAATACAGCCGACTGGCCCAAGAAGCTGCATATTGCTGCCATGTTCCGGAATTATTATTTCAAGTACAAAAACGCTGGGAGTCCATTTGCTGGTTTCTATTTCATGTTTACCCGCATGGCTGTCATCACTGATCTGGAGTTCGTCAAACGTATACTGATCAAGGACTTTAATCATTTCGAGAATCGTGGAGTGTTCCACAATGAAATTGATGATCCACTGTCGGCCACCTTGTTCAGCATTGAGGGACAGAAGTGGCGTCATCTGAGACACAAGCTAACACCCACATTTACTTCAGGCAAAATGAAGCATATGTTTCCACTGGTGGTCAAAGTAGCGGAGGAGATGTCGAAAGTCTTTGATCAAAAAGTCACCAGTGCTGGTGGAGAGACCTTGGAAGTTGTGGATCTGGTGGCACGTTTTACAGCCGATGTCATAGGAGACTGTGCCTTTGGCTTGAACTGTAATAGTCTGCATAATCCTGAGGCCAAGTTTGTGCAGATGGGCAAGAGAGCCATTACGGAGCATCGCTATGCAGGCTTTTTGGACTTTTTCCTATTCGGATTTCCCAAATTGGCTCGACGTCTACACATGAAGCTTCATATCCAAGAGGTCGAGGACTTTTATATGGGCATTGTCAGAGAAACCATTAACTATCGTTTGAAGACCCAGGAGAAGCGTGGTGACTTTATGGATAATCTGATTGAAATGTATCAGAAGAATCAACAGGGCGATACCGAGGAGGGTCTAAGCTTTGACGAGCTGTGTGCTCAGGCCTTTATCTTTTTTGTGGCTGGTTTTGAAACTAGCTCAACTACCATGGGTTTTGCGCTCTATGAGCTAGCTCAGCATCAGCAGGTGCAGGATCAGTTGAGAAAGGAGGTTAAAGAAGTTTTGGCCAAAAACAATAATGAGTTTACTTATGAGAGCATAAAGGAAATGAAGTACCTGGAAATGATAGTCAAGGGTGAGTCTGGCTGGTCTTAGGAAACATACAAATGTACTTAATTGATGTTTTCCTTTACTAGAAACCCTACGCAAGTATCCTGTCTTGGCCCATTTGACACGCATGACCAACTCGGACTTTTACCCGGATGATCCGAAATATTTCATAGCCAAGGGTACTGTGGTGGTCATACCAGCTTTGGGCATACACTATGATCCGGCCATGTATCCCGAGCCAGAGAAATTTAAGCCGGAACGATTTACGGAGGAGGAAATTAATGCAAGACCCGCCTGCACTTGGCTGCCCTTTGGCGAGGGTCCACGCAATTGTATTGGTCTGCGTTTTGGTCTCATGCAAACCCAACTGGGTTTGGCTACTCTGATCAAGGATTACAAGTTTAGTGTGGCCCCAGAGACGCAAATACCCATGAAGTTTGTTACCAAGCATATTTTGATATCAGCCGAGAATGGCATTAAGCTCAAAGTGGAGAGGGTTGGCAAATAAGAGAAAAATATATATAAATAGAAATAAAATATTAAACGCTTAGAAATAAGCATACAGGGTGCGCCATCTAAAGTGTCGGTATGGCAACACTGAATAAATATAAAAACAAACAACCGATTGCTATACGTTGATCTTGTTCCTTTAATTTGGTCCTGTACAATTTATTTCGACTACTTTTTGAACACAACATCAATCAAGTGGTCGCCTTTATTGGCCACAACAAAATGTGCCCTTTTTGCGGCATTTTCCATCCATTTTCGAGCGTCTCAGTCGATAAAGTGGCGATTTCGGCACGAATGTTGGCCTTAAGCTCTTCAATGGTCTGTGGATCGCTGGCGTAAACTTTGCTTTTTAAATAGCCCCACAAAAAGAAGTCTGGGGCGGTCAAATCTGAAGATCTGGGTGGCCAGTCAATATCGCCTCTTTTTGATACCGGCCCAAACAGTCACTTTTTGGTCGTGTAAAGGTATTTCATGGATGCGGTGTGGATTTTCCGTGCCCCATATGCGACAATTTTGCTTATTAACACCACCAGAAAGCGTGAAATGGGCCTCATCGGTCATCAAAATTTGTTAGCACAATTGAACGATTATTTTCGATGAACAGCGTCACTATTTCGGCACGTTGTTTTGGTGTGAAGCGTTCCATGGTCAAAATTGTACTAGATTGATGTTTCCAAAACATGTCTAACAAAAGCAATCGGTTGGTAAATGTCAAAGTTATTCAGTGTTGCCATACCGACACTTTAGATGGCGCACCCTGTATATTTTCTTGATCAGCAAGACGAGCTGAGTTGATTTAGACATTTCCTTCTGTTTCTATGCTATCTTCTACGTCAGTATTAAAGCCATCGCCACCAAACTTTGCACGAAGTCTTCTGGTACAAGTACGTTGCACATTTGTCGGAACCGGTCGAATCGGATGACTATAACATATAGCTGCCATAGGACCCATCGGTCGTAAAACTAGTTCTAGTGAGAAAAACTTTTTTGTTTTCAATGCAAACGGCTCCAAACTCCGTATTTTCTAGTTTGCTACGCTTTCCTATGATTTTACTAAGTTTTGTCGAAATCGGACATCTATATAGTAAAGCTGCCATAGAAAAGTAGAGTCTGAAAAGTAGTCTTAGTAAGAAAAACTTTTTTGTTTTCAATGGAAACGACTCCAAATTTTGTATATCTTAGTTAGCTATGCCTTTCCATTATTCCACTAAGTTTGGTCGAGATCGCACATCTGTTAAGTATAGCTGTCATAGAAAAGTAGAGTCAGAAAAGTTGAACTAGTGGGAAAAACTTGTTGGTTTTCAAGGGAAATGTTCTTTAAATTAGCTAGAAAGGGTATACAAAATTCGGTCGAGCCCAATTTAACTTTCCTATATTTTTGGATATTAAAATATCTATTTAATGTTAAATTCATCCAAAGAATATGCAAAATTTATATTTTCCAATCAAAAATTGAATATTAAACAAGAAAGAAAGTCGGTCAAGCCCGACTATAACATACTCTGTACCAAGAAAATTTGTCTTTTGATCATAACTCGAAAACCGTTCATCCGATCTTCTTCATTCCTTTGGCGGCTCGATAAGTTATCCTAATAATTAAATATGTACAGAAGGAACAAGCCATCTATCTTCAAAACTGTGGGAGATATGACGTTTTTTCCATATTGCGGGGGCGGGAGGGGGCGTGGCCAAAATTGAAAATAAACTTGATCTGCCTGCAGACATAAGAAGCATATGTCCCATACATGTCAAACCTCTATCTCTTACCATCTCTGAGATCTGTGCGTTCATACGGACAGACAGACGGACGGACAGACGGACAGACGGACGGACGGACAGACAGACGGACGGACAGACGGACATGGCTATACCGACTCGGCTGTTGATGCTGATCAAGAATATATATACTTTATGGGGTCGGAGATGCTTCTTTCTGGATGTTACATACTTTTGCACAAACTTATAATACTCTATGTACCTTCGGTACAGAGTATAAAAATTAACATTTCAATTGTATTATCTTCTTTTCGTGTAGCTTTTTTCAGTCGAACATGAACGACTTTCTTACTTGTTTTAAAATGTGACAAAGGTCTTGGCCTCAACTGACTGAATGAAATATGAAAACAGTTCAGCTTTGCTCTAACCCAAATGTACTGAATTTAACTCGCTGCTATCATTGTTTCATGTGGAAAACAGTAATTATATAATCTATATTTGCTACATACAACCTTTAATTAAGCAAAGCTTCAAATTGTGGCTCTCTCTCGCTCTCTACCTCTCTCTCTGTGTATGCTTAAATTTCCAGTAGTTAAGGTTTAATTGCAGCTTCACTGAATGTTACATCACAATTGTATCAAACTGCAAACCGGTTTGATGAAATTCATTTATTAACTAACTAAAACTAAATATCCAAAGGTTCCACATGCAATTTGAAACCTCCTTTGGTGTGCAATAGAAACGAATGCTTCTCAAAGGGCATGGGTCTGGGTGTTTCGGGTGTGGTACTAAACCGAAATCGTCGTATAAGTTCCACCAAACCCACGGCCAACTTTAGGCGTGCAAAACGCATCCCTATGCATGTCCGTGGACCCAGACCAAAGGGTAAATAGGCGCAAGTATGTCGCTGTTTGATGGCCTCATCCGTAAAACGTTCAGGACAGAACTTCTCCGGTTGCGGATAGTAGGCGGGATCATGATGTATGGCATATACGGGTATCAACAGACGTGCATCTGCGGGCAAATAGTGTTTTGGATGCTCGGGTATTACATAGTGCTGATTACAGCGGCGCAAGTGTTCGGTGACCACCGGATACAGGCGTAGGGTCTCTAGAAAAACCCCCAAAAAAAGTAAAGTCATCTACTGAAATACTTTCCCGTTTTTTTTGTGCTATTCACCTGCCAACACTTGTTCCAGATACTTCATCTGCTGCACTGCCTCATAGGTCAGCTCTCCTGACTCACTGTAAACATGAACCTGCTCCACAATTTCGGCTCTCAAGCGATTTTGTATATGCTCCTGCTTGGCCAACTCATACAGGGCCAGACTCAAGGTGGTGGCTGTGGTCTCAAAGCCAGCCACTAGAAAGACATACATCTGTGCGGCTATTTCATTGACTGTTAAACCTTCCTGGGTGTTGCCCTCATCATATTTATGTTTCAGCTCCAGCAATATATCCACAAAATCATTTCGTTTCACTTGATGTTGTTCCCTGTACTCCAAGGTATCTCTGACCAAATTCAAATAGAAATTCTCCACATCTTGAGGTGTACGTTTGAGTCCCAGTTTGAGGCTAAGCTTGGGAAAGAGTATGCAGAAGAGGTAGTCATATCTACGCTTCAGCATGGCATTCAAACCCATTTGCACAAATGGAGCCTTTGCATTACGCAGACTCTGACAATCCAAGCCAAATATGGCCGCTCCGATGGCATCGGCAGTGTAACAGGCCAGAAGTTTGGTCACCTCCAGTTGTGAGGGCAAACCGCGACAGCGTTCACTTAACACTTGTGTCAGATCCTGGGCCACGCCCAGCACAGTGGGAAACATTAGTTTCATTTTCAAGCTACTAAAAATGGGAGTTAGTCGCGGTCTAAGACCTTGCCACTTGGCACCATCCACCGCAAACAGATGCGCCGACAAGGGATCATCCTTTTCATTGTAGAACAAACCACGACTATCAAAATTGGCAAAATCTTTGATCATGATACGCTTTAGCACTTCCAAATCGGTGATCATGTACATGGGACGTAGCAGAAAATAGAAGCCTATGAAAGGTCCTTTATGCTTGTAGCTGATGTAAAATTCCTGAGCCAGTTCCGAGGTGTGTTTGGTGACACGCCAACCCCAGAGATTACCCACCAGCGGTAAGGTGGGAGGATGTGCTATGCCACGACGTTTGAAATAGGAGAAACGATAGCTCATCCACAAATACAGACCCAACAGGGTCAACGCAACGAAGGTGAGTGTGATAAACATTTGAAGCAACTAAACCAGGCGACAAGTGAATCTCTCCTTATATAAGCCTCAAGGCAGGTGACTCTAGGTTAAGATTTTATTTCGCTAATCGACTGACATTCAACACAATTCCACCCTGGGCGCTGAGTAGCAAATGTTCCACCTTAAATCGCAAAGGCACCGAGGTCAGCGTTGGGTTGAGCTCAAATTTGAAGTTGTGTACAAGCTTAGCCAGTCCAATGTGGGCCTGCATGCGTCCAAAACGCAGTCCGATACAATTACGTGGACCTTCGCCAAAGGGTAGATAGGTGCAGGCGGGACGTTGATTCACTTGCTCCTCATCAAAGCGTTCGGGTATAAATTTCTCAGGTTCTGGATAGAATTCGGGATCATGATGTAGGGCCAAGGTGGGTATTAAGACGGCAGTGCCGGCTTCTAGGAAATATCTGGGATTGCGGTGCACATAACGTTGGGTGGTTTCACGTATCAGATGACCCGCCACGGGATACTTGCGCAGGGTTTCTGTTTTTTGTAAAGGAAGCAGATAAAGTCGAAGTCGTTGCTTGATCGCCCTAGTCTACTTACCATCAATAATCTTGTCCAAATACCTCATCTCTCGCATGCTTTCATAGTTAAACTCTCCCTGATGCTTCTCCAACACCTGATCAACCTCCTCTCTCAGGCTCTGCTGTATTTGTGGATTCAAGGCCAGTTCGTACAGAGCATAACCCATCATAGTAGAGCTGGTCTCAAAGCCGGCCAAAAAGAATATGAAAGCCTGTGCAGCCACCTCATTCAGACTCAAGCCTTCCTCCCGATTGCCCTCATCATATTTGCGTTTCATTTCAATTAACATTTCCATAAAATCTTGACGTTTCACTTGATTCTGCTCGCGATATGTCACCGTATCCTTAACAATTCTCATATAGAAATCCTCTACAGTCTGTAGATTCAGTTTCATGCGCAATGTGGCCGCCAATTTGGGTGCACCAAATATGAGTAAGTCCATTAGTTTGCCATGACGTCGCTGGGTAATGGCTGCCGTGCCCATGGTCACAAACTCTGCCTGTGGATTACGTAGACTATTGCAGGCCAGACCAAAGGCACAGCTACCTATAACATCCGCCGTATAGCGGGCCAACAAATCTATTATCTCCAGGGGTTGAGGCTTGGCCGTTGCTCGATCTTTCAACACCTCCACCAGTTCATTGCCCACCTTTAAGACCGTGGGAAACATGGCCTTCATTTTGCCCGAGGTAAATGTGGGTGTTAGTTTATGTCTCAGCTTACGCCACTTGTCGCCTTCAATGGCCAGCAGATTATTGGTCAAGGGATCATCTCTTGCATTATGAAATATGCCACGATTATGAAACTTGTCAAAGTCCTTGATCAACACACTTTTAATGAACTCCAAATCCCAGGCTATGACCGCTGGCTTGAAGTACATATAGAAGCCCACAAAGGGACCCTCGACTAGATTCTTGTACTTGAAATAGCTGCGCTTAAAGATGTGCGAAATTTGCATGGTATTCATCCATTCGCCCATATTGCCCTGGGGTATGCGCGGCGGGTCATGGGGTATGCCGCGACGTTCCCAGTAGCTGAAGATGTGCTGAACCCACCAAAGGGCGAGCGATATAACAGCTGCGAGCAACAGTATAATTGGACCGAACATTGCAAACTGACTAAGTGGGAAAACTGTTTTGGCTGCTGGTTTTATAAACTCGTCATGGAGAGGGAGAGTGAGTGAGACACGGAGAGAGAAGTTGCTTAAGTTTTTGCTCTAAATGAAAGCCTGTTTGGCCAGTGTTTCATGCCAGCAGCAGCTATTTGATAACACTTCACATTCACAACATCAACTTAAAGTCACAATTGCACAAATTCATCATAAAAGTTAACAAAATGACATACAAAAAATTTAGAGTTCACTTAAACTATGGTTCAGTCTGATGCTCCGTTGCTAGTCAGCAGGAATTGTGGGACAATTTGTCACTTTTCCTTTACTTTCCAAGAGGTGCACTTGTGCTTTACATAAACCATAACAACTTGGGAATTTTATTTGTTTTGAATCCGTTCATTTGTATTGATTTCTATTTCGCCGTAAGCTTACTCTAGGCACCTCTAATCTAAGCCGACATTTCTTTTATGTCTTGGAGATCAAAACTTTAAACAATTCCAGATTTAAGCCCCAAATTTACCGTACTTTTAAGATTAAGAACATTCCTTTATGAAAGCCCTTAAGCCCTTTCCACTTTGAGCTTAATTCCATTTTCGGCTGATATCAAAATATTCTTGGTAACAAACTTCATGGGTATTTGAGTCTCTGGCGCCACACTGAACTTGTAATCCTTGATCAGAGTAGCCAAACCCAGTTGGGTTTGCATAAGACCAAAACGCTGACCAATACAATTCCGTGGACCGTCGCCAAAAGGCAGCCAAGTGCAGGCGGGTCTTGCATTAATTTCCTCCTCGGTAAATCGTTCCGGCTTGAATTTCTCTGGCTCGGAATATATGTCCGGATCATAGTGTATGCCCAAAGAGGGTATGACCACCATAGTACCCTTTTCTATAAAGTACTTTGGGTCGTCGCGGGAATAGTCCGAGTTGGTCATGCGTATCAGATGTGCCAAAACAGGATACTTGCGTAGGGTTTCTATTAGAATGAACAAATTATTATTATTTTAACGGCTTACAATTAGCAGCACTTACCCATTACCACCATTTCGAGGTACTTCATCTCCTTTATACTCTCATACGAAAACTCATTTTGGTTTTTTGCCAAAACATCCTTAATTTCCTTTCTCAATTGTTGTTGCACCTCCTGATTTTGGGCCAACTCGTAGAGTGCAAAGCCCAAGGTAGTTGAACTCGTCTCAAAACCAGCCACAAAAAAGATAAAGGCCTGAGCACAGAGCTCGTTAAAGGTCAGACCCTCCTCCAAATCGCCCTGTTGATTCTTTTGATACATTTCAATCAGATTATCCATAAAGTCACCACGCTTCTCCTGGGTCTTCACTCGATGGTTAATGGTTTCTCTGACAATGCCCATATAAAAGTCCTCGACGTCTTGAACGTTCTGTTTTATGCGCAGACGTCGAGCCAATTTGGGAAAGCCAATTATGAAAGGGTCTAAAAGTCCCCCATAGCGATGCTCGACAAGTGCTCTCTTACCCATCTGCACAAACTCTGCCTCAGGATTATGCAGACTATTACAGTTCAAGCCAAAGGCACAGTCTCCTATGACATCGGCTGTAAAACGTGCCACCAGATCCACAACTTCCAAGGTCGCTCCACCAGCACTAGGCACTTTATTTTCAAAAACTTTCGACATTTCCTGAGCCACTTTGACCACCAGGGGAAACATATGCTTCATTTTGCCTGAAGTGAATGTAGGCGTTAGCTTGTGCCTCAGATGACGCCATTTCTGTCCCTCAATGCTGACCAAGGTGGCGGACAGTGGATCATCGATTTCATTGTGAAAGAGTCCTCGATTTTCGAAATAATTGAAATCTTTGATTAAAACACGCTTGACCAACTGCAGATCAGTGATGACAGCCATGCGGGTAAACATAAAATAGAAACCGGCAAATGGACTCCCAGCGCTTTTGTATTTTAAATAATAATCCCTGAAGATGGCCGCAATATGTCGTTTCTTGGGCCAGTCCTTCATGTTTCCAGAAAGAGGGTGGGGCACATCATGAGGAATCTTGCGACGTTGCCAGTAGCTATGACGTCGTCGGGCCAAAAATAATAGCAGCGACACCGCAAGCGCGATCAGCGTTAGAATCAGCGACATTTTTCACACTGAACTTGGGTTTTGATTAGATATTGATATTTATAAGCAGAAAGCTCGCTCTCCCTCAAAGAGCTTTTATTGGAAGCTACCAATTAAGTGATGGAGTTTGGTAATTAAGAACTCTGGAACAGATGTTAGCTGTGCTTGATGTTCAAATGACACAAGGCTACCAAATTTGACTTTTTTCGGTATATTGAAGGGTTGTTAATGATTCTAAATGATTTTTATGAGCTCGAAACAAATCAGATTTCGACAAGACCATAACACGTCTAGATTTATAGTAATTTGAGATTACAGCTTACTTAAGCTTGCTGTTTTAAACCTTTACTATTGTTATAGCTGGTACTATCTTACAGTTTTAGTCTTTAGCTTCAAAATATACCACTCCAAATAGTTCTGCGATTTTTTTAAACGAAGATATTCCATTTTGAATATTCGTGCTCAAAATTATTTAATTTTGCAGTGCCCAAAAGTATGCTATGTTAATGTTTGAGATCGTTAGAGCTGATGGACCTTTTCCGAAAACAAATACCAACCATTCCTTTCATAAATTGGACCTAGTTGCCTAGTGTTCTTCATACTTCTTTATTAATCGGTCTGCTTGGGGCAATAGCCCAGTCTTTTGGTCAAACTTTACCCAAGTTATCTCTGTTAGACTCATTTCTACTTGTTTCCACACACTGATTATTATTATTTGATAGTCGATTTGGACATTGTTTCACTTGGCTTGAGTAGTTTGACCGAAAGGGTATGGCACTTCTGTAGCCCTGTTATATGCTAGCCATAAGACTTACTCGAGCGATTGTTAACTCAAGAGATTGTGGAATTGTTTCTATGGCTGCAATATTAGGAGTTAGATAAACTTGGCTGGTAATGCTGATTTCAAAGAAGCTTTCTGCTATGGGTTAGTTTCCGGGGCGTATGTATCTTTTCTAACCGAGGGGGAGCCTGAGATGGACTGAGGAGCACACACAATTGTGCTGCAATAGCATCAACACTTGAGCTTCACAAAGCACATCCAAGCCGATCTGTTTGTATTTTTCATGATTTTTATTGTGAAATTGTTAGCCAGCTGACCCGGTCGGGTTGATACATATAATTATAAAGCAATCTTTAAAATTTAATTGAAGTATTCTTATTTGCCAACCTTCTCCACTTTCAGCTGAATTCCATTTTCGGCTGATAGTAAAATATTCTTGGTAACAAACTTCATGGGTATTTGAGTCTCTGTGGCCACACTAAACTTGTAATCCTTGATCAGAGTAGCCAAACCCAGTTGGGTTTGCATAAGACCAAAACGCATACCAATACAATTCCGTGGACCGTCGCCAAAAGGCAGCCAAGTGCAGGCGGGTCTTGCATTAATTTCCTCCTCGGTAAATCGTTCCGGATTGAATTTCTCTGGCTCGGGATAGATGTCCGGATCATAGTGTATGCCCCAAGAGGGTATGACCACTCTAGTACCCTTTTCGATGAAGTATCTTGGGTCATCGCGGGAATAGTCCGAGTTGGTCATGCGTGTCAGATGGCCCAAAATAGGATACTTGCGTAGGGTTTCTAGTTGAATAAACTAATTCTTATTATTTTAACGGCTTACAATTAGCAGCACTTACCCATTACCACCATTTCGAGGTACTTCATTTCCTTAATACTCTCATACGAAAACTCTTTATTGTTTTTCGCCCAAATATCCTTAATTTCCTCTCTCAATTGATGTTGTTCTTCCTGATTTTGGGCCAACTCGTAGAGTGCAAAGCCCAAGGTTGTCGAACTGGTCTCAAAACCAGCCACAAAAAAGATAAAGGCCTGAGCACAGAGCTCGTTAAAGGTCAGACCCTCCTCCAAATCGCCCTGTTGATTCTTTTGATACATTTCAATCAGATTATCCATAAAGTCACCACGCTTCTCCTGGGTCTTCACTCGATGGTTAATGGTTTCCCTGACAATGCCCATATAAAAGTCCTCAACGTCTTGGACGCTAATTTTCATGTGCAGAAATCGAGCCAATTTAGGAAAGCCAAACATGAAAGGGTCTAAAAGTCCCCCATAGCGATGCTCGATGATGGCTCTCTTGCCCATCTGCACAAATTTTGCATCGGGATTATGCAGACTATTGCAGTTCAAGCCAAAGGCGCAATCTCCTATGACATCGGCTGTAAAACGTGCCACCAGATCCACTACTTCCAAGGTCGCTCCACCAGCACTGGTGACTTTTTGGTCAAAGACTTTCGACATCTCCTCCGCCACTTTGACTACCAGGGGAAACATCTGCTTGATTTTGCCCGAAGTAAATGTGGGCGTTAGTTTATGCCTTAGATGACGCCATTTCTGTCCCTCAATGGTGACCAAGGTGGCGGACAGTGGATCATCAATTTCATTATGGAAGAATCCTCGATTTTCGAAATGATTGAAGTCCTTGATTAAAACACGTTTGGCCAACTCCAGATCGGTGACGACAGCCACGCGGGTAAACATGAAATAGAAACCGGCAAATGGACTCGCAGCGCTTTTGTATTTGAAATAGTAATCCCTGATGATGTCCGCAAAATGACGCTTCTTGGGCCAGTCCTTGATGTTTCCAGAAAGAGGGTGGGGTACATCATGAGGAATCTTGCGACGTTGCCAGTAGCTATGACGTCGTCGGGCCAAAAACAATAGCAGCGACACCGCGAGCGCGATCAGCGTTAGAATCAGCGACATTTTTCACACTGAACTTGGGTTTTGATTAGATATTGATATTTATAAGCAGAAAGTTTATCTCTGTTTAAGAGCTTTAATTGGAAGGGTCCAATTAGGTGAATTTGGAAATTAAGAACTCTGGAACAGATGTTTGCACACACAGTTATATGTTATTGAAAATTTGACTTTTTTACTGTATATTGAAGGGTTGTTTAAGGTTAATTTTTATGAGCTGATTTTTTCGATAAGGGCCCATAACGTCTAGATTTATTTTACTTTGTGCTAAAAGTTTCTAAAAGTATGTCTTATGACGCTTTTTAGACAAGGTTTATGGGATACCTTTTCTATTGTTTCAGATTTCCTTGATACTATCTTACAGTTTGAGTCTTTATCTTTAAAATTAACTACTCCAAAAAATTCTGCGATTTTTTTAAACGAAGATATTCCATGTTGAATATTCGTGCTCAAAATTATTTAATTTTGCAGTGCCCAAAAGTATGCTATGTTAAATCACCATAGTGGCCTTTAAGATCGTTTCAAGAAAAATGTAGAGATGATAAAAATTTTCCGAAAACAATAACCAACCAACCCCTTAACAAACTGGACCTTGTTGGCTAGTGTTCTTCATACTTCATTAATAATTGGTCTGCTTGTGGCAATAGCCCAGTCTTTTGGTCAAACTTTACCCAAGTTATCTCTGTTAGACTCATGTCTACTAGTTTCCACACACTGATTCTTATTATATGATGGTCGACTTGGACATTGTTTCAGTTGGATTGAGTAGATTGACTGAAAGGGTATGGCACTTCTGTAGCCCTGTTATATGCTAGCCACAAGACTTACTCAAGCGATTGTTAACTCAAGAGATTGTGGAATGGCTGCAATATTAGTAGTTAGATAATGTAGAACGGCTACATAAACTTAGCTGGTAATGCTGATTTCAAAGAAGCTTTCTTTTATGGGTTAGTTTCAGTGGCGTAGATATCTTTTCTCAGTGAGGGGGAGCCTAAGATGAATTGAGGAGCACACACAAGTGTGCAGCAATAGCTTCAACACTTGAGTTAAAGTTTTCTAAATCTACATCAGCTTCAAAACATTCACATGCCCTACAACCTCTAACACCCTGTCTGTTTGTTACTTGATGAGTAATTTTATATGTTATAAAACGACTTCAAGCATGCAAACAACAACTTAAGAAATTTCAGGTTTGATATCCAATGTCAGCCAGCTGACCCGGTTAGGTTTGAAACATATAATTAAAAAGCAATCTTTGAAAACTACTGAAGTGTATCGTGAAATATATTGTATTCTTATTTGCCAACCTTCTCCACTTTCAAGTGAATGCCATTCTCGGCTGATAGTAAAATATTCTTGGGTACCAACTTCATCGGTATTTGCGTCTCTGGGGCCACACTAAACTTGTAATCCTTGATCAGAGTAGCCAAACCCAGTTGGGTTTGCATGAGACCAAAACGCAGACCAATACAATTGCGTGGACCCTCGCCAAAGGGCAGCCAAGTGCAGGCGGGTCTTGCATTAATTTCCTCCTCAGTAAATCGTTCCGGCTTGAATTTCTCTGGCTCGGGATAGATGTCCGGATCATAGTGTATGCCCAATGCTGGTATGACCACCATAGTGCCCTTGGCTATGAAATACTTCGGATCATCCGGGTAAAAGTCCGTGTTGGTCATGCGTGTCAGATGGCCCAAAACAGGATACTTGCGTAGGGTTTCTATTAGAATGAACAAATTATTATTATTTTAACGGCTTACATTTTTCAGCACTTACCCATCACCACCTGTTCGAGGTACTTCATCTCCTTTATACTCTCATAGGTAAACTGATTATTGTGCTGAGCCAAAACCTGCTTAATTTCCTCTCTCAACTGATCTTGTACCTGCTGATGCTGAGCCAGCTCATGAAGTGCAAAGCCCATGGTAGTTGAACTGGTCTCAAAACCAGCCAAAAAGAATATGAAAGCCTGAGCCAGCAGCTCATCAAAGCTGAGACCCTCCTCGGTATCGCCCTCTTGTCTCTTTTGATACATTTCAATCAGATTATCCATAAAGTCACCACGCTTTTCCTTGGTCTTCAAACGATAGTCAATGGTTTCTCTGACAATGCCCGTATAAAAGTCCTCCACGTCTTGTACGTTAAGTTTCATATGCAGACGTCTAGCCAATTTGGGAAATCCGAAAATGAAGAAGTCCAAAAGTCCTCCATAGCGATGTTCAGTAATGGCTCTCTTGCCCATCTGCACAAACTTGGCCTCAGGATTATGCAGACTATTACAGTTCAAGCCAAAGGCACAGTCTCCTATGACATCGGCTGTAAAACGTGCCACCAGATCCACAACTTCCAAGGTCGCTCCACCAGCACTGGGCACTTTATTGTCAAAAACTTTCGACATTTCCTGCGCCACTTTGACCACCAGGGGAAACATATGCTTCATTTTGCCTGAAGTGAATGTAGGTGTTAGCTTGTGCCTCAGATGACGCCATTTCTGTCCCTCAATGCTGAACAATGTGGCGGATAGTGGATCATCAATTTCATTGTAGAACACTCCACGATTCTCGAAATTATTGAAGTCCTTGATCAGTATACGTTTGACGAACTCCAGATCCGTGATGACAGCCATGCGGGTGAAAAAGAAATAGAAACCGGCAAATGGATTCCCAGCGTTCTTGTATTTTAAATAATAGTCCCGGAACATGACCGCAATTTGCCGCTTCTTGGGCCAGTCGGCTGTGTTGCCGGAGAGTGGGTGGGGCACATCGTGCGGTATGTTGCGACGCTGCCAGTAGCTATGACGTCGTCGGGCCAAAAACAATACCAGCGACACCGCAAGCGCGATCAGCGTTAGAATTAGAGACATTTTGTACACTGAACTTGGGTTTTGTTTAGATATTGATATTTATAAGCAGAAAGCTCGCTCTCACCCAAAGAGCTTTTGCTGAGAGCTGCCCAATTAAGTGATAGAATTTGAGATTTCAGAACTCTGGAACAGATGTTTACAATGCTTCATATTCAGATTACTAGTTGTTGTATTTACCCATAATTATTTGCTATGTTTTATTCAAGTTTGTTTGCTTCCGGTAATAGTACACTCTTTTGGTGAAATTATAGGCAAGTTATCTCTGTGTGCGACTCATGTCTACTAGTTTAGTCAAATTCATTAATATTATGTATGATAAGCTATGACTTGGCGTTATTCGCGCTCAATTGGCTTGAGTGAATTGGACGGACATAGTACATACCTACATATAATTCTCTTAGGGCCAAATTCTCATCTTAGGAAACGAACAGAGAACCTTTGAAGGCGAAATATAGCTATGTTGGGTTTGTATATTATATTATGTTTCTCATTACAAAAAGTAATTACTGTTACAATTACTTGAATAATTGTGCTTGAATGCTGCATATGTGGGTGTATACTACAGTTATTTACTAGCTAGTTTGCTTTTTCTAAACTTTATTGGCTAAAAGTCAGCATTTTCAGCTATAAATACCTGAATAATTTAATGTTTCAGGCACAATTACTACAACCTTTAAAGCTACAAATACTTAAGTAATTGTAAAAGTAATTACTTATTGAAATATTTGTTGAATAAACGTAATTCAAAGTTACAATCAAGAATGTTTGTGTTTTGTTTGCCTGTATAATCGTGTTTATTGAAATGAAAAGTAATTAAATACTGCAAGTAATGATTACATTATAGCTCTGCAATGCACCTACAATTGGTTGGAAGTTTAGCTATTGCTGTTGTTAAAAAATTGTCATATGGCTTATGGTTTACATGAAGACGGGTTAATAGAAGGCAAAGATCAAATGGAGAAGGATTACCATGAAGACTTGGTAAATATAAACTTTGGGAGGTTAAAAAGAAGGTCTTAATTGGGCGTAGCAACGCACGAGTAAGAAATAATAGCTGACTTAAATCTAAAATCAGGACCTGTCTGAACTATAGAACTTAAGCAGTCAAGAACAACACGTTGTAGCTTCTAAGTATAAAACCAAACTCATCTAAAAGCAGTAAACTAGGGAATTAAAAGCAAATTTGTTTTGGTTAAAGAGCATTTTGGTTTAAGTTTCAGTTGGAAGTGTTTTATGTGTTTGGTTTCTTTTACAATTAAAGTTCTTTGTCTCAGCATTATTTGTTCTAAGTCTAAGCAAGTAAAGGGCTTAATATAACCTCTAAAAGTTCTAAAAGTTCCACTCAATTCATGCTTCACAAATACAAATCCCTCGAAATATCAAAATTGTTCGGCACTTAAATCAAACACTCAAATCAAATCAAAATTTCGTTACTAAAAGCAGAAACACTCAAATAAAGTACGAAATTTCTTGATTTTTCTCTCTCCAAAGTTAACATTTAAGTTTTAAATTCTTTATACTCTTCTCTTAACAATATTTCCCTGCCCTAGTCCAGTTATCATAAGTACATACAGTTTTTCCACTACTTTTTCATTTTGCTTAACTCCTGAACCTTCAGGTAAATGCCATTTTGTGGACTTAGCAGAACATTTGATTTGATGAACTGAATTTTCGATTCGGTGCGTGGACAGACACTAAACTGAAAGCGTCTCAAGAGATGCACCAAAGCAATCGATATCTGCATTTTGCCAAATCGCATGCCTATACAATTTCGGGGTCCATCACCAAAGGGCAACCAGGCGGCGGTGGGACGCTGTGCCAGCTGATCGGCCACAAAACGTTCGGGCATAAATTTGTGTGGTTCAGCATAGAGGGCGGGATCATGATGTATGGCATAGACTGGTATGATGACCATTTGGCCAGGTTCTATATAATAATGTCGATTGTCCAGGGCAGCATACAGTTTACGTGAGATGCGGGAAAGATGTGGTAGTATGGGATACTTTCGCAGGGTTTCTGTGGGGAAAGATTAGTTATTAAATTTGAAATATTTCTGAATTTCTCACCACACTCACCCGCTATGACCAGCTCCATGTAGCGCAGCTCCTGCAAGGCTTCGTAGTTAAACACTCCCTCGTTGAGCTGCACTGCCTGCTCTATTTCCAATCTCAGTTTCTCCTGTACTTGCGGCTGTTTGGCCAGTTCAAAGAGTGCAAATCCCAGTGTCGAGGCGGAGGTATCAAAGCCCGCCGCAAAGAATATAAACGCCTGAGCAGCCAGTTCCTCCAGCGTCAGCTCACCCTTTTGTTTCATTTCGATCAACAGATTCATAAAGTCATCCCTTACGATGCCCTGCTCCTCTCTCATTTTCACCGTCTCCTTGACTATGCCCACATAGAAGTCCGTAATATCCTGATGTATCTGGCACATTCTCAACTTGCGTGCCAAGTTGGGAAAGCTCTCGATGAATCCATCAATCAGTTTATTGTGTCTTCTCTCCGTAAACGCTCTCCTCCCCATCACAGCAAATTCTGCCTCAGGATTGCTCAGACCATTGCACTCCAAGCCGAAGACACAACGTCCTATCACATCCGAAGTATATCTGGCCATTAGATCCGTAATCTCCAGTATGCCACAAATGGCATTGTCTGCCTGTTCGCCACACACTTGAGCCAGGTCCACACCCACCGCACTGACAGCGGCAAACATGTACTTCATCTTGCCCGAACTGAAGGTGGGTGTCATTTTGTGTCTCAGGGGTCGCCACTTGGGTCCATCGATGCGAAACAAATGTCCCGTCAGCGGATCATCCCGTTCATTGTGGTACATGCCGCGATCCTCAAAATTGGCAAAATCCTTGATCAAAATCCGCTTGGCCAGCTCCAAGTCTAGTACGACCACCACGGGACGCAGCATGAAGAAGAGTCCCACAAATGGGGCACCGCTATTCTTGAACTTCTCGTACAAGGGTGTCAGGATGTCCTTCAACTGCTTGGTGGTGCGTACACCCTTCAAGTTTCCCATGGGAAAGGAGGGTATGGCATGGCCGATACCACGTCTCGCCCAATAGGTAAGACGCAGCCGCACAAACCAAAGGGAAATGGCTGCGGTTATTAGGAGTAGGGCCAGCAAATCCAACATACTGGAGCAACGTTTCACTGTCGACTGAGATGGGCGAATTCTAATCAGCTGCCAAGTGCAAAGTGCAACCATGTAAACAAGTGAATAGCAGATAACCTCGTTCCGCCCCCCCACGCCACACTTCCAGTGTTTGAAGCCGCTTGAGCTTGCATTGATACCGAGAGAGCGGGAGCTTTTAGCAAAACGATCCACTGAGTGAGACAGTTGTATAGAAAGAGCAAGAGTGGAGCAGCAAACAGCAAATTTAGCCTTGAACTTGAAAATGCAAGAGCTTTAACGGCTTTGTCTGTGCTATACAGTTGGAGAAATTATTGAAGTTTTTCTTGATGCACAAAGTTTGCGGAGAATAGACAGTGGAGCAAACTTGCAAAAAGGTGCAGTGGTGTCGCTATAATTATACTCTGTACCGTAGGTACATAGAGTATTATAAGTTTGTGCAAAAGTATGTAACATCCAGAAGGAAGCATCTCCGACCCCATAAAGTATGTATATTCTTGATCAGCATCAACAGCCGAGTCGATATAGCCATGTCCGTCTGTCCGTCCGTCTGTCTGTCCGTATGAACGCACAGATCTCAGAGATGGTAAGAGATAGAGGTTTGCCATGTATGGGACATATGCTTCTTATGTCTGCAGGCAGATCAAGTTTATTTTTAATTTTGGCCACGCCCCCTCCCGCCCCCGCAATTTAGAAAAAACGTCAAATCTCCCACAGTTTTGAAGATAGATGGCTAGTTCCTTCTGGACATATTTAGTTATTAAGATAACTTATCGATCCGCCAAAGAAATGAAGAAGATCGGATGAACGGTTTTCGAGTTATGCTCAAAAGACAAATTTTCTTGGTACAGAGTATGTTATAGTCGGGCTTGACCGACTTTCTTTCTTGTTTATATAATATAAAACTATTTCAAAGCTTTTTTTTTGAAAGTGCTGTTCTTTGTCTTTGGTTAAACAACATTATCAAAAACTCTATTGAAACTTACTCACAAAGTTGCTTGCATAGTCAGTAGCTGCGGCACCCATCTGGAACTGATAACGATTTGATCGAGTAGTAGAATAATTGATGACAAAGTAAGCTCTAAGCTTAAGTACATAAAAGTAATTCCTCTATAGAATGGTATGTGCTGTTTTGTTTTGTATTCAAAGTAGTTTTTAGGGTACTTTTATATGAATGATACTTTTCTTTAACCTTCCTTCTTAATGATTGAGCTGGACAACTGCGAATGAGTCACTATTGAGTAATATTCGAGTGATATCTAGTGACAACTTTCTTTAGAGTTAGAAGCCCAGGTGCCAAATGGGTTGTTCCCATTGCATATACCTATGTTATTTTACTATCTTTATGTTAGATAAGATATGTATAGAATGCGTACTCATTTGACTATCAGCGCAGCAGACAGTGGGTAAGTTTTAAAGCCAATTCCTTGGGAAAATTCTTATCAGTCTAATGAGCCACGACCGCCTGACTTCTTTCAAAACGGAATCTCAAGTTTTTATACCATAAATTTGCTGTATTTGATTGACAATTTATACTCTCTATGACCTAACTGTGTAAGATTTTGAGGGAGCTTCAAATTCAGTCATCAAACAGATGAAATTGTCTGGAAATAAAAACTTGGCAAATTTTACAGTCAATCTCAGATTCTGACAAACGCCAAGTAAACATAACACAGTTACCCACGCTTAAAAGCTCAGCCTATACAGAGAAGCCCATCAGTAAGAAGAGAGCTAGAAAAGCTTTCTCACATATAAACATCATAAAACTTAGCTTTTATTAGTCATTTAAGTTAAATGTAAATATATATTCTGAGAGTGTAAACAATCAGTCTTCTGTTTGAATTCTCTCCATTTGCAAATAAACTCCCATCTCGGAGGCTATCAGAAAATTACGTTTGGAAAACCTTAAAGGTATTTGCGTTTTGGCTGATTTTCTAAATTGGAAATCTCTTAGTATCGACACAATGCCAATCTTCACTTGTGTTTTGCCAAAACGCTCGCCTATACAATTGCGTGGTCCCTCGCCAAAGGGCAGATAGGCAAACGGATGACGTAGCTTGATCTGCTCCGGCTCAAAGCGACTGGGATCAAAACGTTCCGGTTCGGGATAGTATTGAGGATCATGATGTATGCTCTGCACGGGTATAATTATTTTCGTGCCCGGTTCCAATTTCAGGTCAGAGTCTGGCACGCTATATGCTTTAGTGGAGCGACGCAACAGATGTGGCAATACTGGATATTTTCGTAGAGTTTCAGCCACCACTTGCTCCAGATAGGGCATCTGCTGAAGACTCTCATAGCTCAATTTTTCACTAGGTCCCAGCACTTGCAGTATTTCCTCACGTAACTTTTGCTGTACCTCCGGATTCAGAGCCAACTCATAGAGACAAAACGACATGGTGGTTGAGGAGGTATCAAAACCAGCCAAAAAGAAGACCATAGCCTGGGCGGCCACTTGCTCCAGCGACAACTCATCCCCCAGTTCCATGAGTAATTGTATCAGATCTTGACGTTTTACCTGCTCTTTGCGTCTGTAGTCCACCGTCTGACGTATGGTCTGCAAAAAGAACTCACTCACCTCGGGATGAAAGAGTCTGAGACGTAGAGCTCTGGCCCATTTCGGTTGGGCAAACATGAAAGCTTGCACTAAGCTGGAGTGCAAAGGTTTCTGTGTTACCGAACGGCCCATGCGACGAAATTCGGACTCTGGATCATTCAGGCTATTGCACTCCAAGCCAAAGGCGCAGCAGCCAATGATATCTGTGGTGAAACGGGCGCACAAATCTTTGGCCTCAATCTCGCCCAACTGCTGGTGACAGGCCTGCACCAGTTTGTCACCCACCTCGACCATGGTGGGAAACATAAACTTCAATTTACCCGAACTGAAAACCGGCGTCAAGCGTTGACGCAACCAACGCCATTCGGGTCCATCCAGAAATAGTAGGTTGCCCGTCAACGGATCATCGCGCACATTATGAAAGAGTCCACGATCCGCAAAACTGCCAAAATCACTAATCATTATCTGCCGCACCAGGTCCAAGTCCATGACAAACAAATCTCTGCTCACGAAGGTGAAATAGCCGCAAAAGCGTTGTGTCTTGTGAAATCTTTCATAGATGCGTCGATTGATGTCGATCCAGTGTTGCGTACGTGCAAAGCCGCGCATATTACCCAGAAAATAGATGGGAGGCTCCTCGGCCACACCTCGACGTCGCCAATAGGAGTAGTGTTGACGCAGCCAGGCATAGATAAGACCACAAATGATGGCCAGCAGTGATAAAAGCGTAGACATGTTGCCTCGAACTTGAATGGAATGCAACTGAATGTTGTTAGGGCAGGCAGAGCTTGTTGTGAGCTTCTTTCTCTCTGCAGGCGAAAGCTTTTTACACTGGTATGCGGGGAATTAAATCAATTGTTTACATAAATTGAGCAATTTTTATAGAGACAAAACAGATTGTAGAAATTTTAAATTAAGATATAAATAAGTTCATACAAACATTAACTAGAGCAGGGGTCGGCAATGTAAGCAGAGAAGTTGCCACTGGCAACTGAGAGTTTGTTTTATAAATATAAAGAGCTTTCAAAACGATTTTATAATAATTTTTAGAGCTTTAAAGCTCATTGGAATTTATTCAACGGCTCTGCTCTTACTGCCTACCCCTAGTATAGTATATAATTCTTGAGTTAAGTCTGCCAAAGTCATAAAACAATGTTGAGTACTTAAAACCAGAGAAGATTGAATGCATTTTATAACTTAGTTTAGGTATAAAATGGGGGTCGGCAATGTGGGCAGAGAAGTAGCCACTGGCAACTGAGAAAAGTTCTTTTACAAATACAGAAAGCTTCTCTTTAATATGCCTTAATTTGATTGCTAGTATGTATTGAATATAAAGCTAATTGAAACTCTGCCAACGTCTCTGCTCTTACGGCCGACCCCTGGCTAAAACTAACAATTAAAAGTACTTAAAATATCTTCACAAACGTTCCACTTTCAGGTGTATGCCATGCTTGGAGGACAATGGAAAATTGCGATTATCCAAAATCAAGGGCACTTCCGTACGTTTCGATATGCCAAACTTGAAGCGCTTTAGCAGCTCGATTAGTCCAATCTTGGCCTGCATTTTGCCAAAACGCAAACCTATACAATTTCTTGGTCCATCGCCGAAAGGCAAATAGGCAAACGGATGACGTAGCTTAATCTGCTCCGGCTCAAAACGACTCGGGTCAAACTTTTCCGGTTGTGGGTACAAGTCAGGATCATGATGTATTGCATGAACCGGTAGTATTATGGTAGTGTCCTTTTCTATCACCAAATCTGTATCAGGCACTTTATAGTCCTCATTGGCCTCACGTATTAGATGGGGCAGTATGGGATGTTTACGCAGAGTTTCTGTTAAGGAAAAGTATTAAGTTTGGTCTTTATGATGGTCAAAACAACTCACCTGCTAGAACCTGTTCCAGATAGGTCATCTCAGCTATGGCCTCATAGGTTAACTCCTGAGTATTATGCTCTCTCAAAACTCTTTCGATTTCTTCTCTCAATTGTTGCTGCAATTGCGGCTGCAAGGCCAATTCGTAGAGACAAAAGGCCATGGTACTCGAGGAGGTCTCAAAACCGGCTATAAAAAACACAAAGGCCTGGGCAGCCATTTGCTCTATTGTCAATCCCTGTGAGAGATCTATTCCCTTCCTATTTCGAGCTAGCTTTTCGTCTTCCGCCTTCAACTCGATCAGCTGATCCATGAAATCATTTCGCTTGATTTTATGCTTCAGGCGATGTTCCACAGTTTTTTTCACTGTCTGCATAAAGAACTCCGACAAATCATCCGGCAGCAATTTCATACGCAGTTTCCTGGCCCATTTGACATTGGTGAAGATAAACGCCTGTACAAGCTGATGATGACGTGGTTTCTCAAAGATCATGCGGCCTTTGAGACGAAACTCTGCCTGGGGATCACTTAGGGAGTTACACTCCAAGCCAAAGGCACAGGTACCAATCACATCTGTGGTATAGCGGGCACACAGCTCTTTGATCTCCACATCGCCCTCATCCACGGCTGCGGCCTTAACAGTTGCCTCCATGGTAGAGGCCAGCCGTTGACCCACCTCAACGACTATACCAAACATATGTTTAATTTTGCCCGAACTGAAGACTGGCGTCAGCTTATTTCTCATGGAACGCCATTCCTCACCCTCCAAGGTCAAAAGGTGTCCAGTGAGCGGATCATCTCGTACATTATTGAATATGCCACGATTATGAAAGACGGCAAAGTCCTTGATAAGCACCTGTCTAATCAAATCCAAGTCGATAATGAACGCAGCCGGCTTGAAGAACATAAACATGCCAGCAAATGGTGTCTTTCCCTTGAATCGTTGATAGATACGCTGATTGATGTCACGAAAATGCAACGAACCGCTAATTCCCTTCATATTCCCAAGCAGGGGTAGGGGACGCTCGTGCGGTACGCCCAAACGTTCCCAGTAGCTAAACGTGTTACGATAATAGCTATAGGCTAGAGCCAAAATGATGCCCACTAGGGCTAGTGTAAGCCAAAACATGATCGATTCTACAGTCAATTGAACACTGAACTGAATTCACAACGAAAACAGATTGATATAGTGAGAAAGCTCACGTAAAAGCTTTTCAAAAGTTCTCTCTGAGAGGCTAAAATTTATGATGAAATAATGAAATAAGTATAAGCCGGTCTCGAACGCAAAAGCTACACCTCATTAAACGGTAGAGCCACATTTTTATAAGTTTATAGCTTGTCATGCTAGGATGTGGAATCTTATAAACTAAACAAAACTTTTACTTATTTGAGCATGCTCATGATTCCAGAGAGCGAAAAACTGAGAGAACAAACCAAGAATGAAAAGAAAACTTAAAATTTTCTTAAGTTCATGTTGGGGTATGCAACCGAAACGATATTCTATGCTATATTTCGGTTGTGGCATGCAGCTTTTGGTCAATATAAATGCTGGAACTATAGGTGGTCTACTCTGGTTCAACAGGTATCAGTATCTAGTTTAAAATCAATATATGCATTAATTCTAATGCGAATCAATTAGAACTTAAAGCTTTTTGTTTAAAAATAAGTATCACAATCTTATCTCCACATGGAAAACCTTCTTATCTTGCATAAGAGGCAAACTTTAAACTGTCTTTTGATTTTAAACAAAAAAGTTAATATTCAGGGAAAAAGAATTTCTTTTGTCATTCATGATGTTTCGTCATCAAAATCATAAGTAATTCAGGTTTATAGTGTACGTAAAGCTACAAATGAGAATGCAAGAGTGAACTGTTTTGCATACTATGCACAAGAGTAATAAGAGATTTACACGCTGAAGCAAAGTTTTTATAAAAGCTTTCGTTTGTAGCAAAGCGTGCGTTTTTCACCTCTTTTCCACCAACATGAGCTTTTTCAAAAACTTCACCGTGTAAATCCTGTCTTAGAGTTACAACATAAAAATACCAATCAAAGAGGGCGCTAGTGGGCTACCAAAATGTGGCGGTCATTGCTTAAACTTGCAAGCTTCCGACATCAAAAACAGATTTCGTTGTCTACTTGCCACATACAGCTTTGGGTGAATCATTCGACAAAGCTTTCCAGCATAAAGCTTTCCACCGTTACTCAACTCAATTCAAAACTAACATAACAATATCTATAAGTAATTAGTCTATTTTCAGCAATTTATATGAAGGACATTGGGGACTAACAACAAATGAGACCGGCGACTGATTAAAGGCTTTGAGGCTCGCGGAAATGGAAAGGCGTGCCTCTGGGCGGTAACCTGTATCTCAAGGCCAGGGTCAAATCGCATAGGATTATCAATACGACGGAGAAGTGCTGGCCATGAATGTGACTAAAGTTTGACGAAGACGGAGCTTAAGATGCAGCACAGCTGTAAAATGGTCTTAAAAGTTAGAACAAAGAAGCCAACTGCTGACAGCAGTTTACATAGGTAGTGTGCATTTATAGCCATTTGTGTCCTCATTAGCTAGCCGCGTCCTTGAGTGACTCCATAGATGCCACAATTTTCTATTAAAAGACCGTTAATTCAGTGCGTTTTTATTGTCCTGAAACGTAGTGGGTGGGCTCTGTGTTCGCTTTAACCTGTCCAACTATTGCTTTGCGGTAAGCGCTGCTACTGTAGGCGGACAGTTTGTGTGTGAAGCCTCAATAAATACCAAATTAATTAATTATTGGGGTTTGTTCATCCACAACAAATGGGTAAATGTGGACACACTCGATGCGTGCTGGTGTTGAATCTCAAATGCGGAAGTGAAAGCAAACTGTTGTAGGTGGGAGGAAAAGTAAAGCTATAGATTACTTTAAATCAAACTGCAGCTGATAAGCAGAACTTTGATTTCTTCAGTAGAATGAGGAAGTTTGAAAAAGCCTTCTTATGTTACAGAAAGTCTTCAAGGATGTTGATTGTTTCTGATCCATTGCAAGGTAGAAGATGAAGAGAGCGTAAATTTAAGTAAGCATCATATAACTTTCATATGCCTGTTACTCAATCGAAGAACTGCTTTATTTCCCCCATATATGTTTGTTAACAGAGCATTAACCTTAATGTTGCGATATGGAAGCGCCAAAAGGTATGTAACGATTTTTACATTGCCGGAAATATATATTAGATGAAAGCGACCCTGAATCGCGTAAATCAAGTACCTGGAGAGATGGAAGATATAAAATATCCTTCTGAAATAAGAAAATGTGAACAGGAATGAAGCTTAAATGAAAGTGACCTGGGATAAATATGTTTGCATTGGAATATATGAGATAAGAAGTGAACAGGTATCAATTCTATATCAAAAATCATCTTGTTAAGTAGTAAAATGTGACCAGGGGGGTGAAAAGAGAACATGGGAAACAAGCAACCCCATTCTAAAGACGGTAAAAGGACAAAGGATGAAGCTTGCATGAAAGAGACCAAGGAGCTCTTAGGATGAAATGAGGCTTAGACAATGCAAAGTGGACAAGTAGATAAATGCTTTCTGAAGTAAGAAACAAGAAAGAAAGTCGGTCAAGCCCGACTATAACATACTCTGTACCAAGAAATTTTGTCTGTTGGTCATAACTCGAAAACCGTGCATCCGATCTTCTTCATTCCTTTGGCGGATCGATAAGTTATTCTAATAACTAAATATGTCCAGAAGGAACAAGCCATCTATCTTCAAAACTGTGGGAGATATGACGTTTTTTCTAAATTGCGGGGGCGGGAGGGGGCGTGTCCAAAATTGAAAATAAACTTGATCTGCCTGCAGACATAAGAAGCATATGTCCCATACATGTCAAACCTCAATCTCCTACCATCTCTGAGATCTGTGCGTTCGTACGGACAGACTGACAGACGGACAGACGGACATGGCTATATCGACTCGGCTGTTGATGCTGATCAAGAATATAAATTCTTTATGGGGTCGGAGATGCTTCCTTCTGGATGTTACATACTTTTGCACAAACTTATAATACTCTATGTACCTACGGTACAGAGTATAAAAATGACCAGAGATGAAGCTAAGATGAAAGTGACCATGAAGCTTAGACAAATGACTACTCTTAATTATATTGTTTTCCTTTCTTTATGTGAACTGGTAAGTGGACAAGGAAGAAATGCCTTTGGAAGTTAGAAAAAGTAGTCAGAAATGATGCTTAGACAAGAGTGCCCTTGCTAAATGTTACCTTAGAACTAGACAAGTAAGAAAACTCCAGCTAAAGTTAGAAAAGGTAACCACGGATCAACCTTATAAAGAGTGACCAAGGACCACTTAGTAAGCAAGACCAAAATGTGACCGTAAAGCTGCCTGGGAGAACGTAAAACTGTTAAAATTAGTAAGTATTTATGACACTTCGGACTAGAAAGAACCACTGAATAGCAGCTTCATGTCGCTCGATTTTCACATTTAATTCCTGGACAATTTTAACTAAGTTCTGTTGACAAATCTAGCTTTCCATTTCCATTTGCAGCAGGAATCAAAAAAGAAGTCGTCCGAAAATTAGGAAACGTTTGTCGAACATCAAATTTTAATTATCAAAACGTATTTTAATTATCTGACAAATCGTGTCATAAACACCAACACGCACACCCGAGGAAACTCTCTCTCCCTCTCTCTCTCTCTCCTCGATGCTCTCTTCCTGGCGCACACAAATCAACAGTTTGAAAAGCTTCGGCAGAGAGCTCTCCTTGTGCATGTGTGTATGCGTGTGCGTGGCAAAGATGCTTCTCGCAGCAGCCACAAGTTGCCTTTTCGATATTTGCAACAGTTGCTGTTGAGTGGCTTCGAAAGTCAGACGTAGACGTGGCATTCAGGTAGAGCGCTGGCGACCAATTCAATCGCACGTTATCAGTGGGTCTGGTTGGCAAAACTAGTTCAAGTGCAAGTGACCAAGTTGCTGGCAACAAATGTTGCCAAGATTTAAATTTTTGAAAACAAAACCGCAACAAATTCAAAAGCATAAAAGTTTCGTTGGCAACGCATTTTAATGGTTCCAGCAGGAATGGAAAAATAAAACGTTTAAGTTATAGGGAAATTTGGTTATTGAATGCCACATGTGTGCCAAAGGTGCTGAAGCGAAAATCATTAAATGAAAAATTACTCGTAATTCAATTGTGCGCGCGTACACGTATTGCAAAATGCGTTCCCTCCCCCCCCAGCGAATTGCCATATGTAATCTGTGCAATGTCTGCGAATGTAACTGAAGCAACAACCTACAACAAAGAGAATATGTAGAAAAAATTTCACTTTTTCTTATTTATTTTCCCTGCCGCCAAAAACCAAATTTGATAAACAGAAGTTCAACCCAGTCGTAGAGAGGAGCGGCAGGAGCAGCAAGCGCAACCACAGCCCTCATAGGCCCCCAGCCCCCTAAGGTGTAAGTAGAACGTGTGCATTTTGATTTTTTGAATCGCTTCAGCCCAAAAATTTTGCTTGATTTGCATTTCAAAGGCCGCAGATACATTTTCTGTGGCTGTGGGCGTTTGCGATTATCTTAACTGATATGGGCGCACGCTGCGTATGATTGATTGATGTCACTGGGTGTGTGTGTGTGTGTGTGATTCTCTGTGTATATCCTGTATCCTCGAGTGTATGCCTGTTCCTATAATTATGTTAGCATGGGGCAAATTACGCGCTGGTACATTGATTTCTGAATACGAGGATTGGTTTGAGGCTTTCAGCTCAGGAATAGCCTGTTGGTCTCATTAAATCAAAAGATTACTTTTATTTTCACTTTTAAAGCAGAGGCAGACAAGTGGAAATGTGAACAGGAACAACAAAGAGGATTGCTTTTTAAATTCTTGGAAATTTGGAAGTGCAAAATTTATACGGGTACTTTGGTTGTGTTGTAAAACTTATTTTGTAAAAAGAGAAAATTGTGTGGCAACAGATTAAACTGTTCTTTGTGTTAGTCTTTGAAAAGGGCTTCAAACCTTCACGAGAGGATCTTTCGAAAATGTGTATCTATCCTTAGTTTGCTATACATCAGCCTCCAATGGTCGGACAGACGGAGAAGCGTCTGTAACCTGATTTATTAGTTCAATCGTTTCCGCTTACTCAGAAAGCTACTTTCCAGCTCGCATTGTGTTTCCTTTGCTGTACATTTCATTACATGAATGTTATCGAACACCTTTCTAGCCCTATCTGTCCAAAAACCCTACAAGTAACAGAGTAAGTTAAGATTTTAACTGTCACATGGCAAGCTGAAAACGAAAGCACTTTAAATTCCACAAAAAATATTACCCACCTCAATTCAAGCTGTCTTTTAAGTGTCATTTTTAATAAAATGTAATTTGTTCGAGAGCTTTTCTATAAATTCTAAAAGAAATCAATCACTTAACAAGTCATTGGCCAATTCAATTTACTTCAAAATCAACCTAAACTCCCCCTGGGCTGACCGGCAGGGCGACTAGCCGTTCAATATAATCAGATGTGTATAATTTGGTCAGCTTAATGATATTTTACAGGAAGCCTCAATTAAACCCAACAAACTAGTAATTAATCTGAAGAGTTGTTAAAACTTTATCGTTTGATGTTTCCGCTGTGCGTAACTTTGTAACTTTTGAACACTGTCAAATCTGTATTTGACTTTAAAACTTTAAAAGAGTTGAAGCCAACGTTGATGTACATAGTTCAGCAGTTTGGTCACTCCATTTCAATGGCAGCTGCCGTGCGTGTATATTTTTAATGCAATTTTGGTCTGCGGTGAGTTAAACAATTAAACTGCAATTATTAGTGTAAATTGAGTTAACTTAATTTGTAAAAATGTTTGAAACGCAGATTGTTTAATTGGATAGAGTCGGAGCAAGAGCTCGTTAAATAAATGAAGTTATTCAATTATATATATATACACACACACACACACACACAGCAGGACCTGCGCATTTTTCATATTTACATCTGCCTCTTCACCTCCTTGAGCGGCGTTCGTCTGCCAGTTAATTGGTCGTAAATGAGTTTGCTGCCCCAGGCTTCTTGCACCTGCAGCTGCGGCTGCATTTTGTGTAGCATACTTTCCTGCACACCCCACACATGGGCACACACACACACCAAGTATTCGATCCTGGCAAATTGGTTCTCCGAATGCACTAAAATTAGCAATAAACCACAATATAAAAATTTATAAACCAGAACGAAATACTTTAAATATACACAGGATATTTGTTGTACTGCTACGCGCAGATACCGCCAGCACTTGACCGAGTTTTTATGCTTTGATTCTGGTTTTTTTTCTTCTTCCATTTTGCTGTTGTTGCCTGCTGTTGCTGGTTGGTTGGTAAATGTGCGAAATTGCAAAGACCAGAAGAGCATGAAGCCCAGCTAGATAACTCTGCTGAGTGTACGGTGCGTGGGGCGGGCGGGGGAGCAGGCGCACTGTTCTGGAATGATGAGTCGGGAGGCGCCCTGTGGAATTCAGTTAGTTTGACATTGACATTTGCATGGAATGCGTGCGAAAAAAAACTGTGTTTTATGGCATATTATTATGCTTCTGTTGTTACGAGCGGTATATAAAATAAGTTTAATATAAAAACTTTTCGCATATGCTGAATGTTGAATGCTGGAGTGCAATATATTTTATGCCATTAGAAAAAGTGTTACAACTATTTGACCGCAGCATTTTTATACTCTGTACCGTAGGTACATAGAGTATTATAAGTTTGTGCAAAAGTATGTAACATCCAGAAGGAAGCATCCCATAACCCCCATAAAGTATATATATTCTTGATCAGCATCAACAGCCGAGTCGATATAGCCATGTCCGTCCGTCCGTCTGTCCGTCTGTCCGTCCGTCTGTCTGTCCGTATGAACGCACAGATCTCAGAGATGGTAAGAGATAGAGGTTTGACATGTATAAGACATATGCTTCTTATGTCTGCAGGCAGATCAAGTTTATTTTCAATTTTGGCCACGCCCCCTCCCGCCCCCGCAATATGGAAAAAACTTCATATCTCCCACAGTTTTGAAGATAGATGGCTTGTTCCTTCTGGACATATTTAGTTGTTAGGATAACTTATCGATCCGCCAAAGAAATGAAGAAGATCGGATGAACGGTTTTCGAGTTATGATCAAAAGACAAATTTTCTTGGTACAGAGTATGTTATAGTCGGGCTTGACCGACTTTCTTTCTTGTTTGGCATGCGGTTTGGTTTGAGCATCGTTTGGAATTTGAAACGAGTTACTGGCATTCCCTTATGAAAAGTCAACTGTTGGTGATAAAGCCTGCTTGCTTTGTTTTGCTTTGAAAAAATAGAACTTTTGTGTTATTCAAGACATCTAGAACTTGTTAGCTTTAGCTTGGAAAGGTTGCTCAAAAGTTAATCAGGCACTCGAGTTTAAGGAACTATAAAGGGGTTACTGAATTAATCTTAGGCCCAAGAAATTACCTGTAGACAGAAGTTTTAAGAGACTTTTTTCAACTTTTTTGAAGCATATGTCCCATACATGTCAAACCTCTATCTCTTACCATCTCTGAGATCTGTGCGTTCATACGGACAGACTGACAGACGGACAGACGGACATGGCTAACTCGACTCGGCTGTTGATGCTGATCAAGAATATATATACTTTATGGGGTCGGAGATGCTTCCTTCTGCCTGTTACATACTTTTGCACAAACTTATAATACTCTATGTACCTACGGTACAGAGTAGAGCCCTGCATGAGATGAATCAAAGTTCCCCTTGACTTACTTACTGATTTGATCTATCTATGAATTTCTAGTCATAGTTCACAAAATTATTGACTCATTGAATTATAGCTCATGACATGAGGCATGAGCTATAGCTCATGACATGAGGCATGAGCTATATGATCTGTTTGAAATAGTTCAGCTCAGCTCAGCTCATGCTCAACTCAAATAGCTCATAGGGTTCAATGTCAATATGAACAGCTCAGAGCCTTAATGTCATAAGTTTCTGGACTTGTTTTTATTAAAAATTTTAATTTTATTGCAAAATCAAGAACTATTAATAAGAAAGAAAGTCGGTCAAGCCTGACTATAAGATACTCTGTACCAACGAAATTATACGCTCAGCATAAACTTTGATGCTGCAGTAGCAGCTGAAAGCAGCGGTGCTACAGCGCTGCAGCAGCGAAAAGTCTTTTGATCATAACTCGAAAACAGTTTATTAGATCTTCACCATTCCTTTGGCGGATCGATAAGTTACCTGATTACCAAATACGTCCAGAAGGAACAAACCGTCTATCTTTAAAACTGTAGGAGATATGACGTTTTTTCCAAATGGCGGGGGAGTGAGAAGCATATGTCCCATACATGTCAAACCTCTATCTCTTACCATCTCTGAGATCTGTGCGTTCATACGGACAGACAGACATGACAGACATGACTCGGCTGTTGATGCTGATCAAGAATATATATACTTTATGGGGTCGCTTCCTTCTGGCTGTTACATACTTTTGCAAAAACTTAATATACTCTATGTACCCAAGGTACAGAGTATAAAAAGCATAAATAAGAAATGGAGCATTATGTTGAATAATGAGACTGCACTGGACTTAAACCAATCTATAACTTACTACATTAAATGGTGGTTTAATTTATAGCACGTTTAAACGATTAGTCGATTGCCGAAAAAATGGTTGGACCCCACAGATAACTCTACTAATTCAATGTTTTTCTTAATTCAAAAATAGTCCTCATCGAATTCCACCGAGTCTTCAGAGACAATCTCAGAAAGCATCAAAAGGTAGTTTATTTCAGGAGAACTCAAGATTTGCCAAAAGCGCGAAAGAAGTAAGGGAAGGTCGCAAACTTTTTTGGCTGCAGAAAGTGCTGCAGTGTTCTTTATATCTGCTGTCAAGGTTTTTATACATGGGGGAGTTAGGTATGGGGTAGTTACGCATCGACTGGAAGCCAAGAAGGCTGTATCAGGAGCATAAGTGGAGGTGTTTTAGGGGTCTGAAACCAGCAAGTCGGCGGTGTGCAGTTTCTACATAACTTGGCCAATTAAACTTCCTTTGAAGCATATATATTTAACTCGTATCTAAGCTCGACCATGAAGCAGCGTTCTTCGAGGATGTAGCGAAGTATAGCGAATTGCGCAGTTGGGAAATATGGTAACAACATTTTTTTGTGTTGACTTAATTTTTGACTCGATATGATCTAATGAACCACTGGAGCACAGATTGGAGCTTGATCTATTTGGAGCTTGATCTATTTGGAGCTTGATCTGTTTGGAGCTTGATCTGTTTGGAGTCATTATAAATTTGAGCTGACTAACTCGAATCAAAATATTTTCAGACTTGATTTACTTGAACCTTTTTTTTTAAACATGAATCAAAGGGCACTTTGATTCCACTCATGCAGGGCTCTAGTACAGAGTATAAAAATTACCTTGAAGTGCCTTTGCTCGTCTTCTGGCCGTTTGGCTTAAAAATGCAGCTTAAAAGCCTCAATTGAGTTCGGTAGAGCTGGCCTGTGATGGTCTGACTTGTTTGTAGCAGCTTATAGTACACTATGACCTCTTGGTGCCAACAAATTCTAAGCTGTTACAGCAAGTATTCGCCTTTGGCATCCATTTTGGCATTCTTCTGGTGATTAACGCGTATGAGCCCATTATTCACCATCACTAGTCACAAAACAATGCATTTAAATTGCGTTTTGTTGGCAAAGACATTGCCATTATCGAAGGGGCATACAAAATGTATGTGGGTTACACTTCAGCAAAACGACACATACCGAAGGATGAGTAACGAAACCTTTAAAATACCCCTTTATACTTATTAGTTCGGGTAATAACATAAATAATTTTGAAGAAAACGTTGTTTTCCACAATTGTTTATCTGCAAAAATCTTTCAGAATTCCGTTCTCATCTTAGGAAGCAAAAATGAACACAAAAAGTGCTTAACACAAACAAGTACTGGAAAAGGTTTGTGCTTTGCTAGTATTGAACAATGAAAAGGATTTTTGAGAGTTCTTTGGAATCTAGTTAAGATTCTTGCACCGAAACATACTTTTAAAAGAGTTGTAAATTCAAAAAACAAACTTTGATTGCTACGAAACATTTTCTTTCAGTTTATTCCAAACAAAATCCCAGCTCTTTGCTCACCAATCGATGGGCTGAGACATGTGTCGCATAGTCGCTTATTTTGGACTATTTCAACACATGTCGCCTAGTCCATCAATTGATGATGATCCTTTTAGAGGCATCGCAAAGCTCTGTTAAGCTGCTTCTGTTCGATAAGGCGTTGGCATAGCTTCAGTGCCTGATAACAACTGCCGAGCACTTGGCGTGCATAGGCCTTGGGTTGATTTTGCTGCTGTTGCTGCTGCTGCTCCTTACGTTTCCTTAACATCATTTCAATATAATAGCTGCGAAGTTCCAGTTTCTTGCGTTGATTTTGCATACGACGCATATACGGATACATGGCCTGTGTAGGCTGGCGGTATATGAAATCGCACAGGGTGCAGGTATCCTTTTTGATTGGCTCTGGTTCGGCTACAGCCTTGGGTCTGATTCTCTTGGCTTTCTTTGGAGGAGCAGGGCTCTGCTTTGAATCAGCATGAGTGGAGGGTACAGCTGATATATTGAAAACACTACTGATCCGTTTTGGCTCTCTATTGAACACATCATGTTTGACCAGGCCCGGATAGAGTTTGTTAAAGAACATTTCCAGTTTATTAGTGCGCATAAATTCGCCCACCAGTTCGGATATGACAACGGGTGGACCTTCAGGTATCTTTCGTAAATCCGGTTCGGTCATAAACATCTCATGTTTGTGAACACTTTGGGCGTATGATATTTGTGCAAACGAAGGAACCGCTACAGCCTTGGGTTTTTTTTCGATAGGCAGCTCGTGTGTTAAACTATCTTGGAGACGTGCTGCCAGTTCTTCCGGATTCACACCCATTTGAGTTGATATAGACATTTGGGAAGCTCTAGGCTTTTCGATTTCTTCGTCATGAGATTGCACAAAATTTGATCCTGCTAAACCGATTGGTCCAGATCTTACAGAGCCGCTCATAAAGGATAAGAAAGATTCGTTCATTCGGTCAATTTCGACCAAAGGTTTAGTATCTTTGATTTTTTTCCGTTTTTTGGCTGCGGTTCTCTTATGAGGATTTAGGAAGCCTTTTTGAATGGATGAGCTGGGTTCTTGAATGGATGAGATGGGTTCTTCAGATGGGTTAGTAACATGCATAGGTTGTATCACTTTGGCTAATTTACGTTTTGGCTCTTCAAAGCTCTTTTGACTTTTTAGGAAGGCTTTTGTAGAGGAAGAGAAACTTTTCATAGATGGTTTAGTACCGTGCAAGGGATGAATAATTTGGACAATTTTATGTTTTCCGCTTTTGGAGCTGCTGTGTGATTTTATGGAGCCTTTTTCCAAGGATAAGATCGATTGCTTAGATGTTGCAGACTTGGGAAAATGTTGGCTAGATTTGATGACGCTCACTGTTGATGCTTTAGCGCTCTTAAGAGAATTTGTAGTGGAATAGGGAAAGGAGGGGACAGTGACTAGCGATTGTCCGGTAGGTGACTTCTGTTGATTTTCTTTAGATTTGATGGCATACTTCTCAGTTTGTTGAATTTCGTACAATTCTTCTAAGGGGCTAACCGATCGCTGTTTTAATTTAGATTTTTTAGACGGCTTGACTTTGTCTGATTTCCTGTTTTTGGCCTTAGCTTTCTGTGGCTGCTTGGTATCCGATTCCGAATTTACAAGCTGTGAGACCATACTACGTCTTATAATAAATAGACTATCGGCATGAGGGAAAATTCTGTTCCTGGTAGGTCTCCTCTTGGGAACATACGAATTTTCTAGATACGTTTCATCAACTGCAATATTCTTAGGCTGAGGCTGGCTGGCGTCTTGTTGTTGAGGCTGGCTGACGTCTTGTTGTTGTGGCTGTCTGGCGTCTTGTTGTTGAGGCCGGTTGACGTCTTGTTGTTGTGGCTGGCTGGCGTCTTGTTGTTGTGGCTGGCTTACATGTTTTTGTTGATGTTGTACGATAAAGATGCTCTCCAGACTTGGATGATTAGCTCGAAATTGTGGCGTGTCAACTACCAAGCCGATTTCATTTGGAACAATAACTTCTGCCTTTTTAATTGAAGCACCAGTTTTACGCTTCTTGTCCTTAATTTCGCTTCCTCTTTTACCCCCACTATAATCCTCTGGTTTCTTCTCCTCCGATGCGTGCATAGTCTGGAGTGTACGCGCCTTTAGTTGTTCCAGTTTCTTCAACTTTTTTTGTACCTCCTCAATGGTATAGGGATTGCGAGTTTGTTGTAATATATTACAGGCCTCTTGTTGTTGACTCTCCCAGGTTTTGAATTGCTCGGTTGGTGCAGGGCTCCTTTGCTTTATTTTCCTCTTGCTCGGCTTGTTTCTCGTCACGCCAAAGCAATTCACAAATTGCTCATAAATTCTTTGCTCCATATCATTGCTCGAAATTTCAGCAAGCTCCTTGCCTTTGTTTCCGTTTAGCAGCTTAAGAAATGGCACTGCCTCCTGGTCCTTGATGTGGTTACCAAAGTCAGCGTTCTGCTCGATGCGTCTGCGTATGTCCTTCAGACGCAACTTGCAGCCGCTGGCATAGTAATTCCAGCTGGCCCGAAAAACGGCATCCCTCTGCAGCCAATCCAGTTTTTGTAGCTCCGGTGACCATTTCTTAATCTCCTGCTGTAAACACTTGCGATCCAATAGCCTGGCATCCCTTTTGAATAGGCTTGTCGTCTGCAAAATGTTCATAGTTAGTTTTCATGCACTTGCAAATTTTGTTTCAAACTAATTTGAGGTGTTTTTTTGGTAAAACTACTTGATTATTTAAATGTCTTGTCAATTTGGTTATTCAGACAACTGGTCACTTACTTACCGAGAGTGGGGCAATGCTTGAGTTGTGTCAGAAGCTGGACGAGATATGCTGCGCAACGCACTCAACCACCGTATTTGAGTTGCGAATAAGTTACAAAAACTTTTGACACTTGAAGCTTAGCCCCTGATACTTGGTAGACTTTTATGAAAATAAAACAAATGTATTGTGATTGATCCTTGACAAGGGAATTTGATGGATTTGTGAGGTTAAGCAAAATGTATTGAAACTTACCACAAGAGATGTGCACAGGCAGCTGTCAATGTGGTGTCTCTTGGGTGTATGATTTAGAATGCAGAATGAAATGAATAGGTTGCATTAGAGGGAAACACAATTTACATCTTAAATAGAGTACAGCTTGGGGTACAGCGAAGACAGCTGATTGTTATATTAAAGAAATGCATGCAATGCTAGGCAGAAGGCAGATTGTGTAATCATTATCATTAATTACTACTTTCAACAACTTTTGCTGTTAACTGGCACGATTTTCAAGAGCCTCCAAGGTACCAAGTTCATGCAAGGAAGTGTTTTCAGTGTGGCAAAGGTGGATCGTTGTGACACCGGTGCAGTCAAAAAGAAGAAGAATATTTTTATGGAGTTGATTATAACCGTGATGAGTGATAAAAGAACCAAATATACCAGAGAGAGCATTTTCTCTTGACAACTCCAGGGGAAACATTACTCTGTAATTCATTACAGAAACATCTTATCCAAGGCTTCCATAATAAAGGCTGGCTCTGATTGAAGATCATTTAAGGACTGGCACTGAATTCATGGTTACCCCTTATGTGAGTGTCATTCAGGCATGTTTTCAGTGCTGAATTTATGTGTGAGTTTAATAGAATAAGTACATAAATTAGGTCTGAATGAAGCTCTGATAAGCGGCCCTTGCTTAAAAGAAGAAATGTTTAACAGCCTTCTCTTATGTTAAACAACAGTTCATTAACATATTAGCATTATTTTAATAGACAGCTCAGGAAATGTCAGGAAAAGTCATAATATTAATTCGATCACTATAAAGTCATTCGGCAGGGACTGTTCACAGTCAAAAATAATGAAAACTGGTTGCTCTAGCTCTTCTAGTCTAGTCTGTTCTAGATCTACTTAGGTGTTCATACAGGCGGACGGACAGAAAGACGGATAGGGCAATATCGACTCGGCTGTTGTTGCTGATCAGGAATATATATGCCTTTTGGGTTCGGATATGCTTTCTCTTGCCTGTTAGACACATTTGCACGACTTTAGTTAACCCTTTTTACTCTACGAGAAGCTGATATAAAAGTTATATAAATCCTTGCTTTAAAGTGGAGTCCATCCCACGACCAAACCATTCTAAGGCGACGTTTTTGCCATCTGCACCACCGGTCTTTTTGTATGCTGAGTCTTTGACAAATGGTGGCATTTCTAAATCTAATTTTTAATTGAATTGTCGCACCAGTGTTCCCAAATAAAGGTTCGTTGTAAAAGCCCAGACCGAACTGGTTCTTAAGTGTTCGGTTAAGGTTGTTTACGAATGGGGCTTATCTTCTCTCCCCTGTTCTCTGCCTTAGAAATACTGCCTCCCGATTTGTTCTCCAAGTAAACACACCTTTTCTCTCTCCCAAGTCAAAGCAAATAAAAACATTTGAGTTTATTTCAAGAAACAAAATTCAGCCATGTCATCAGCTTTGATCCGACTAGTCAACTTATTTAGTTCGATCAAAGCTCATAACAAAGCTGCCATCAGCAATCATCAGGCACCGCACTCGATGATTGCAGTTTCCTCAGTTTATGCTCCACCAGTTGATTGCAATAGGAGAGTATCTGTTGACACATCTCCAGCTGGCGGCGCATAAGCTGCAAACTGCTCTTTCGTTGTGGTTGTCGGGGCTGTTGTGGCTGTTGCTGTTGCCGGGGGTAGCAGTGCTTGGGCAGGGATTCCCGGGACGACGACACTCGACTGCTTCCTTGGCTTAGCTGGTGTTTTGAGCTTTGGCTTAGGTTCTGCTTGTAATACTCCTGCAGCTCTAGACGTTCCCATTGCCTGGTCATTTCCTGCATATAGGGCTGAGCGGGTTCTGTGAGTCCACAACATCTGCACATGTCACATCTCTTGCTAGAGGATTCCGTTTGGCAGGCTACCGTTTTTCCAGCCTTCTTTAGGCGGGGCTTGATCACCGCATGTCCTCTTAGAGGAGGTTTCAAAGTTTCGATGACTTCACTGTGCGGTTTCCTACCCCACCAGCAGCGGTAGTTGTCAACTAAAGGCTTTTCCGTTTGGCAGGCTACGGACTTTCTTCTGATACGCTTTAAGAGCCGTTGAATTTTTGCAGATTTCGACTTGGCTCTTTTTCTGCCGGTGGTGGTGCTGCTGCTGCTGGGACTCTCCTGGGACTGTGGCCAAATGCGGGGCCATGAATTCAGTTGGCTCTTCGGATTGGATTGGAGAAACTCCGTCTTATGCTGGGCTATATCAATAGGGTGAAATTTACGATCTCGCCATAAAGCTTGACAACGAAACGAAATATTTGATGAATAGGATTTGAGTCTATGAGTCGCGTCCGAACTCGTGTTTAGATTATGTGTACTAGTTGAGCAAGTCATGTGTACCACTTTGGGCAAAAAAAACACTGCGGGGGCCCCGACTGATATACTGGACTGTAGGGATGTCACCTCTGGATCGTATTTAGTGTACGTATAATCCAAATTCAATATAGGAGTCTCCTCTTCAGGTTCCATGGGGCGTTCTGCGATATATTGTTTCCAGTTTCGCAAGGAGAATTGCGATGGCAGGCTGACATATGAGCGGCTAAAAGATAGTTTTGAGCTCTTGCGCCTGCTTTTGCTGCGTCTTTTATCCTGGATGTTTACCCTAAAGGTAGTTGATTTGAAAATAGAAGATCGGATGTTTTTGACTGGCTTGATTCGAGATTTCAATTGAGCTGCTTCTGCTTGTTCAGCAGGTGATTCCAGCAGGCTTTCGAGGGAATCATCGCTCGGTAGAAAAACCACCGAGGGCTTAGATGTTAAGCTAGGGTCATGTTGAAATGTCACATTGGTTGTTGAGTGAGAGAGTAACTTTCTTTGTCTGCTTAAGATAAGTTCCTGCTCTGACTGGGGATATGATCGGGCAGATATGCCGGCAGGGAATGGTATAAGCTTAGTTTTGTGCAAAACGGACACTTTCGATTTCACCCTCAAGGTTTTTGTTGCTTCAGAGTTGATATCCTGCTCAGACTTGGGTTTTGATTGACTAGTGACTTCAGTTGTATTTGGCTTACTCTTAGTTTTTTGCAGCTTTTTTGTTTTTCCTATACGAGTTGGTTTTGCCTTTGATTTGATATTTTGATGGCGATCTGCAGGAAGCTTAGTTGTTGAAGAGAGAGACGCTTGCTCCAAATCTTCAGACATTTCTGAAGAATCTAATTTTAGATCTTCCGGTGACCTGGCAGACACATTTTGCTGCACTTCCGATTTGTCTATGGAACTGGGTTTGCCTTCCTCTAAATTGGGCTCGACAGGATTTGGCATAGCCTCTGCTTCCTGCAGCTTTTCAGATATGCGAACTTTTTTTTTGGGTTTTCCGACAGGATTTGATTTAAGCTGAGAACTGGTTTTTGTCCTCGATTTGAGTTCTTGCTTTGACTTGGAGTATGATGTTTCAGCATTTTGGTTCCCTGGCAATTGGTCCTTAGAAATGGATTCAGTTTTGGCAGCCTGGTCTGACTTGGAATAGGAATCCGTTGAGAGTCTGCCAGGACTTGGCAAAGGCTTAGTTTTCTGGGGGTAGGTCACATATAGCAGCTTTTCCGATATTATTTGGCTTGAAGGCAGTCCATCCGTTGCTTTCTCGTTTCCCCTGCTAGCCGCCTGCTTTGACTTAGCTGAGGATTTTCCATCTAATTCGGGGGGCAGATTTAAGTAGAGTCCGGGACTAAGCTTCATTCGATGAAAACGCACATCAAGTCTTCGCTTCGGCGAAATTTCCTTTTTATTATTTGCAGATGGTTCCAGTTCTTGATTATCTATAAGTTGTTCTTGGACCAGGTCTGTCAACGATTGTTCTGATACGACAGGCATCTTAATGGGCACGGCCCTGGCCCTGAACTCCGACCGTTGTGGCTTCGGAGAGGGCTTTTTCCTGCTTGCCAACTTCGACTTTCTTTTCGCTTTTTGCTTGTCAAATAGCTTTACAAATGTAGCTGCTTCTTTGTTCTCCATATTGTTCCACGGGTTTGTGGTGCCTGCAGCCGCCTGCACTGGCCAAGCAGGTTGATTGAGCCATTTCGGTTGACACTCGCTGGGGAATGTCCTGCACTTACTTCTGAGAAACCCCGACTGCAATAATGCCACACAGGGATTGAACAGCGACAGACTATTCCTGAAATTCCACATACCAAATAATTCAAGAAAAACAACACAGAACTAGTTACAATTTCCAAACGGTTTTTAATTTATAACTTCAAATTTGTATATATTCCTGTTTGCAGCTTGACTTTAAGTTCTTGGCAGGCACGACGGCTAATTGCTTTTGTGTACGCCCTCATACGGATTGGAGCCCAATTGAATGGGATACTTTTGCGGGCGCTTGGGCAAACCCTCGCGACACAACTCCAGGCAATGGCATTTTGGGAAATGTTTATCACTTCGAGGCCTTAAGATAACATGATGCATTTTCTGCAGCGAACTGACCACATCCTTCAGCTTCATACGCTCTCCTGACGAATTGTTTGTTTCTTTCCGTGAATTCATAGTTTGTGGTTCGAGGATGGTTAAAAAGAAAATGTTCTATCCAAAGATTCCAGGCAGGTTTTTTCAATTTTAAAATAAAAGCAACCAAATTGTTGTGTTAGAATGAATGCAAATGCTGTAGAGAAGTCGACAGACATTCCAGGAGAGGTGTACTGTGGAAACCTTAAAGGAGCTAAGCTTACTTTGTGTGTGCCGAAGTTTTAAAACTTTTTCGTCCGGTTTTATGCCCGCCAGTCTCGAAAACGAGTTTCAAGATTAATATAATAATAATAAAACAATATCATTATACCCTTGCAGCGGGTATTATAAATTTGTCCGGATGTTTGTAAAACATAGAAGAAAGCATCTGTTTCAATGTTATCTCCTCCTTCAAATTGAAAGCTATCTTCACCAAATCTTGCACGAAGTCTTTTAGTACAAAGGCGCCATACATTGTCGGAATCGGCCGTATAGGATGACTATAGCATATAGCTGTCATAGAAACATTCGGTATAAAAACTAGTTATAGTGAGAAAAACTTTATTGCTTTCAGCTGAAACGCCGCCAAACTTTGTATTTCTCCGTTTTGCCCTCAATTCCCATGATTGCACTAAGTTTGGTTGAAATCGGACATCTATATAGTGTAGCTGTCATGGAAGAGTAGAGTTTGAAAAGCACTCTTAGTGAGAAAAACTTTTTGGTTTTCAACGGAAACGCCTTTATACTTTGTATTCCTTAGTTTGCTATGATTTTTTATAGTTCCACTTAGTTTGGCCGAAATCATACATCTATATAGCATAGCTCCCATGGAAAAGTAAGGTTCGAAAAGTAGTCTTGGTGAGAAAAACTTTTTTGTTTTCAATGAAAATGTTCTTAAAACTGGCATTTATACATTTTATATACTGTCACACAATTCTACAAAGTTTTGTCAAAATCGGATGACTATAGCATATAGCTGCAGTACGACTGATTGGTCGAAAAAGAAGTTCTATTGGGAAAAACTTTTTTGTTTCAAATGGAATCAACTCCAAATTTCTTACATGTTCGTTTGTTAGGCTTTTGCTTAATTCCACTAAGTTTGGTCGAAATCGGACATCTATATAGTATAGCTCCCATACAAAAATAGAGTCTTAACAGTAGTCTTAGTATGAAAAACTTTTTTGTTTTCAGTGGAAACGACTCCAAACTTTGTTATTTCTAGTTGGCTATGCTTTCCCATGATTTTATTGAGTTTGGTGGAAGTCGAACATCTATAAAGTATAGTTGCCATGGAAAAGTAAGGAAAGAAGGAAAGAAAATCGTGCTGCAAGTTAGCTCAAGTTCTGTTTAATCTATTCATGGGGTTTGATATGAGTATCTCTAAGCGTTGCTAGCTTCTGGGCAACATAATTTTATAACATATCCTGAAAGGGAAGAAATATCATGATAAATGCGTTTCTAGGTATACAAGCTTTATTTGAATGCCATTTTAAAGGCTCAAACCTGGCTTTGATTTGGCTTAAAGCAGTTTTAAAGGCTTTATGAGATTTGCATCTTAAAAAGTGATTTCCGACTGGCTCAAACTTTCCTCATTTATATATGCCATGCCATCAGTTTTCTGCTTTTTTAAAGCTTGCGGTTGCTTAACAAAAGAGTTTCTTTCGAAAAAAGATTGTTTTTGCCAACTTTGCTTTGTGCCCAATAAAACGCACAATTTATGACTTTATTTCTGTGAAATTTTCATTCTACTAAATGCATAATAAAAAAAAAACATTCTTCAGCTGTCCGAAAGCCCATTTAAAAGTCAATTAAACACGAACACAAAGCAGCCGGCGCATAATAATAATGCATTCAGATATCGGTTCAACTAGACCTTGCATCAGTCAGAAAGAAAAGTAAAATCAAACACCTGCAAAACGCCAGCTAATTTTAGTCAAACAGAACTCGCTTGTTGTTGTTGCCGTTGCGGTTGTTGTTCATTTTCTGCAGCGAAGTAGAGCGCCGGGCAAATGGCTGGAAATGAAACATGTGCTGGATCCACACTAGTATAAACACATTGACTTTCGGGGTGCGCGCCGTTTCTGTCGCCAGGGGAAAAGACCCAAAACATAATGAAATAATCAAGGCACACACGCACACACAAGCCAAAGTGGCATCTAATCAAAAACGGTGGCTCAGTGACTGGATAAAGTGAGCGGAGCAAGCTGGAGCTGTGAAATGTGATAGCAAATCGTGAAATTGCTTTAATGAAGGCAAAAAACCACAAAGGGAATGACAAGGACGATGTAGAACTTGAACCTATTCCCAGACTAATTTTTTGCAATTATGCTTTGAGCCAAGTTTACACAGCGTTTTGAAGTGGCCTTTAACGAAATGGAATTGAAACTGAAATTTGCCTTCAATTTAAAGCATTGGCATATCCAGAGAGTATCACAATTTTATTACAATTCTTAGAACTCTGCTTTGAAATGCAAGGCCATTGTTGCATATGGTCTAAGTTTCTTGGCTCTTCCTGTGTAGCTGCGGAACTGCCCTTTTACCAAATTAAAATATTTCATTTTCCAAGAGCCTGTGTGTGTGTGTGTGTGTGTTGGTGTCCACACTTTTTCATGGAAATATAAATAATGGTTGTGTGTCTCTGTAATTCTATGCACATTATGCAACCAGCATACAAAGCTTCAAAGTGCCTGCGGCCAAGTTCTATTCAAAACTAAACTCATTCTTTGCAATTCTAAAAAAAGACCCACCGGAAGCTAAAAATATTTTTAAATTGGGAACATAGGGGTGGAGCTTGAGCAGTTGCAAGTAGAGATGCGAAAATTTAAATTTCCTACCATTTTGTTATGTTTGACGGTTCATTGCTCTCCAAACATTGGCCTGGCCAAAAGTAATTATGCTATTGTTTGATTGGAATAGCTCTCCTTCTCTCTGACATCATTGTTAATGGCAGGCTAGCTTATCATATTATTTATTGTTATTGTTGTTGCTTAGCCCAGTTCATTTTGGCATTTGTTTGCTTATTTATTTACATTTGGCGCTAAAATAGCACAGCTGCCGCCGAGTTCCAACATTGTAGCTCAACCTGACGTAGGCAAGCGCCGCGGAGACAGAAGATAAAAGTACGAGTAATTTCTGTTTTTCCCATGGCATATGTTTAAATCAATGCCAATGATGGGCCAATGTGTGTGTGTGTGAGTGTGTGTGCCATAAACACCCAAACATTTATACCTATAAGCTGGACACACAGAAGCCAGACGACTTGGTAGCCCAGTATAAACAGTTGTTCGTTGTGTTTATTCGCAATTAATTTGAATATTGGCATTAACAATCGAAAGGTAAATGTCGACAACGCGTGGCCCATAAAAATTGGGAGAGCAAAGTAAAACAAATTAAACCAAGTGAAAGATAATTAAAATGGTGAAAGTAATAAAAAACGGAAAAATTAAAATAGGTAAATAGGTTGAGTGTGCGTCTATATTTTATATTTCTATTCAAATGTAAAAAACTAGACAAGGCAGCTGCAACACAGCAGCATGCCTAAAGGTGTGGATCTACCATAAATATAATATATCAACAAATCTAGGTTCATTTACAAGGATTGTCTAACAGATTCTTTTAAGAAACAAATAAGAAATAATAATGATAATACTCTATACCAATGAAAGCTCATGCAGTAGCAGCTGAAAGCAGAGCTGTGGCAGAAAATTTGATTTGACTCTTCACCTGACTGTCTACGCCATCAACTTTTATATCCTACAGTAAAAAACAAGAAAGAAAGTCGGTCAAGCCCGACTATAACATACTCTGTACCAAGAAAATTTGTCTTTTGATCATAACTCGAAAACCGTTCATCCGATCTTCTTCATTCCTGTGGCGGATCGATAAGTTATTCTAATAACTAAATATGTCCAGAAGGAACAAGCCATCTGTCTTCAAAACTGTGGGAGATATGACGTTTTTTCTAAATTGCGGGGGCGGGAGGGGGCGTGGCCAAAATTGAAAATAAACTTGATCTGCCTGCAGACATAAGAAGCATATGTCCCATACATGTCAAACCTCTATCTCTTACCATCTCTGAGATCTGTGCGTTCATACGGACAGACAGACAGACGGACAGACGGACGGACGGACAGACGGACAGACGGACATGGCTATATCGACTTTGCTGTTGATGCTGATCAAGAATATATATACTTTATGGGGTCGGAGATGCTTCCTTCTGGATGTTACATACTTTTGCACAAACTTATAATACTCTATGTACCTTCGGTACAGAGTATAAAAATCTATCCTGGACTAAATCATTCCTAAACGATGTTCGAAGTAGGACAATCCCAGATATTTTCAATCCAGTTGCGAGTAGGACTGAGCTCGGATTTTTCACTAACGGAATTTTTGTATTGATTCAGACTTTAGCTCGGAAGAGCTTGGCCTTAGCTTGATATAGGCTTTACTCTGTCACATAAGGTATGGATATAAGCAACAAATCCAAGCTCAACTTGATCGCTTATTAGTATCAAATCAAGAAGGCCCGATTTGGACTTAGGCTTGGCATTCGTAGTTGATTTGATCTTTAAATCGGCTTGGTGCAAGTTTGCCCGCGATTAAATTGAGTTCTATATTCATAAGCTTTAGCTGCTGACTCAAGCCTGCATTGCTAAGACTGTTTGGGAATTTCAAGGCAACATAAGTGCAAAAACGCAATAGAACAAACAATGCTCAGTTGATAGCAGCCTTTGCTTATGTGTGTGTACTCTTTTAACCGCATTGTTTTATTCGCTCTTTTGCTTTGACATAGGACTTTCGTACTTCCTTCAATCTAGAGTCAGAGTTTTAGGACTTTCAAGTGCTGATACGAGATTGAAATTAGCATTTTCGCATTGATATAAGTTTTTCTGGAGTGCTTCAAGCTATTCGAGCTTGCATCAAGTGTGGGTGTAGGCAATGAAGCACTTTTTGAGCAGGTTTAGCTTACTCCGAGCTTCCTCACTAAAACCTGAAGCTGCAAGCTGGACCCATATAATATGAAGCAAGGACTCCGACTTATCTTAACTGCAAGCCAAACCGTAAGCCGTCTCTAGCGGGTTGAACCCTGATCGATATTCAATCTTCTGTATAAAGTGATTCAAATTTGTTTCAAATATCCCTTTGCAAACACACTCTAACTTATGCCAAACGACTCCCAGAACAGGCTCCCCCCACCCGGGTAATCGCCAATCCAATTTCTCTATTTAATTACAACTTTCATAAGACCCTCCCCCCCCTGAACCTATTGAAAATCAATTTGTTAAACACATAACCGACAGCTGCTGCTTACTTATCAGATTGTGGCTACATACTCGCATACATCGAGGCGCAGTCGAGTCACTCAAAAGTTGGCAGTTTGTTTGCGGGGCATTAATTAAAGTGCTAGACTTGGCCAATGTCTGGAATTAATAAACGCAACACGTGCAGCGGTTGTGTTAGCTGCTGCCAGAATGGCATCTCCCGTTCACCATTCACTCAACTTCAATACGGTGGCTGTGGAGGCAAACTGGGTTTGTGTCTGGACATTGGCAATGCCACCAAAGTTTGTTGAGCAAACGGCTTTGAAGTCTAATAGGATTAGCCTGGGCAGCAGCAATCCCGCCCATTTGTGGGTCGGTTTGCTGTTACACAAAATAAACAGCAGTAGTGCTGCTGCTGCTATATGTATGTATGTATGTGTACAAAATGTAAGCCAGGAAATTGTATTGGCATAAAGAATATTCAATAATGTTGGGCAAATATGGCTTAAGCAAATATTTCAAAGCCAGCAGAAGTTCATATTTGTGTTGGTATGGTGAAAGATGAATGATTTTTGGAATATTGGAATACTTTGACTTTAAGTAACTATCAACGGAGCCATCTGTTTGTTGCATATTTTATGCCTGTCAATATTCAAATTGGTTAACAAAAGAACAGTACAATTACTTTCCCTTCTGCCGCATCTTTCTTAATCATTAGGTCGAGCAGCCTACGCATTTATTTATGTGAGGTAAAATTGTACAAAATTAAAAATAGAAAAAAGAAGCAGAAGAAAAAAAGTTAAAAAGTCTTGCTTTAATTTATTTTCATAGCCTGCAGGCAATTTTCGAGGGTTGCCACTTTGGGCATAACTTTGGGTTGGCTCTGAGCTTAGCACCGCCATTGCCAATGGGAACAACTGGGTAGTGGTTTCGGTTCTGCTTGTTATTTTTATTTGGCATTAATGTTGCTTACGTTTTACGTTTACTTTGGCTTTATTCTACAAAAATATTTGTTAAGGACTTTGAAAAGGAATAAGGGCACTGCGGATATTAGCATACTTTTGCTCGTCTCCCATATGTGTGTGTGTGTGTGTGTGTGAACAAGTACACCTGAGGGCAAATAATTGTGAATTGTAAATAATAAGGAGAATCAGAGACCAAGGCAGACAATTGAGACTTTGAAAGGGGCAAATATAATAGAGAATTTGGGTATATAAAAATGGCTTAAACAATAACAAAACGAGAAAGCCAAGCTAACTTCGTCTAAGCCGAAGTTTTTATACCCTTGCAAGTGCTACCTTAAATATTTTCAAGTAAATACTCTTTTTCCCATTTTCCGACCGATCGCTCGTATGGGAGCTATCTGATATAGTCATCCGATTTGGACAAAAACTTGTAGAATTGTGTAAAAGCACGAGAAACAAACAAATACAAAATTGCAGGATGCTACCATTAAAAACAAAAAAGTTTTTCTAACTAAGACTGTTTTTCAGACCTATCTTTTGTATGGCAGCTATACCATATAGTTGTCCGATTTTAATAAAAGTTGGTAGGATTATAAAAAAACATATAAAACCTACGATTACAAAGTTTGGAGACGTTTCCATTAAAAAGAAAAAAGTTTTTCATACTAAAGCTAGTTTTCCGACCGATTGTTCCTATGGGAGCTATGAGATATAGTCATCCGATCCGGTCGGTTCCGACATATTAGTAGTGTGCAGCAAAAAGAAGACTCTGTGCAAAATTTCAGCTCGATAGCTTTAAAACTGAGAGACTAGTTCGCGTAGAAACAGACAGACAGACAGACGGACAGACGGACGGACAAAGCTCAATCGACTCAGCTCGTCACCCTGATCAAGGATATATATAGTTTCTGGGGTCGGAAATGAATATTTCTATGCGTTGCAAACTTCTGGGCAAAATTATAATACCCTTTGCAAGTGTATAAATATGCCTGAGTTAAGTTCTTTTCATGTCATAGATAAGACCGGCTTAAGACCGGTTCTAAAGTTGTTCAGCGTCCTAGAGAAGTTGTAAATTGCAGGGCTGCAAGGCCAATCAACTGTGGTATCATCTTTGGTGTGCACAAGGTTTTGGTTGGAACCTTGGTTCTCCCTATGGTTTACCCAATTTTAGTTTAAAAGTCAAGTTATCCTAGCAATATTCAGATTTTCTTTACATTTAGTCGGTCAATATAGAAAGAAAGCTAGAAAAAGCCTAAACAGCTGTCGTTAAGTACGATTTCATATGTCTGCACAGGTAGTTAGTCTCAGAAACAACATCTTTGGAAGGCAAAACTGTTTCAAAGAATTGCGATGTAATGAACCAAGGTTCGTGCAATGAGTTAAGGAACCGGTTCTCGAACCGAACCTTAGTTTTCACAGTCTGTTGCAACTTTCGAATCGAACTTTCGGCATATTTCTAGAGACTTGCAGGCTTAAATCAAACAGAGCATGCAAAACCATTGAAATGCTGTTGGCCCTGGCCATCAGCTCGGCTCAGTACTAAATCATAGTTGCTTCAGCCTCTATTTGGAGTGGCTCAGACAAAACAAACTATAATTTCAATATCAAATGCTTTTAATATAGTTTAAGTGTTACAAACAAAAGTAAGATATACATAATTGGGAAAATTGGGTTGTCCTCGTCTACGGTATGCAGTGGAATGTCAAAGGATCTAGGGCTTGTCAACCACACGATCACGGAAAACAATATTCAAGTCGGTCTTGGCCATATTCTGGAATGCTCCAGTCAATTCAGTTAGATTGGCATTGGGCAAACGTCTGTCGAAGGGGAAGCCCATGGTGCGTTTATCAGGATACAATTTGTCCTTGAGACCACAGAATGAGTAGGCAGTGCTACAGGAATCATTGGCACTCCTAAGAGACACACAGAGAGAGCGATTAAATGGAAACCAACTAAATCAAACACTTGCTTACGTATTGGGCTGCTGCACTGCATCTTGTGCATAATCGGAAACCATGACAAACAAATCGAATAGCATGCCCTGAGGCTTGCCCTTGGGTAGCAGCAGATGCTGTGGCCAGCCACAGCCGCAGAAACGGAAACGGGCCAATTCATCGGCAGCAGTTGGCTGATAGGCAGCACCTATGGGCCGGAAAGAGCGTTCGAAGGGTATGGCCACCGAGGAATCAGTGGACTGACGTCTAATGGTGTTCTCACCGGGCAGCACTTTGAAAGGGAATTAAAATCAAATCTAAGCCCTGGTTACTCAATCACTTAAACTTACACTCGACCGTAAATTTGTCCATTTCAATGGCCATCAGACGTTGATCTTCCAATCTCAGTGGTTGATTGCGCTCATCCACCTTGGGACAGATGAAAATGCGACAGGTGCCTGTACGCTTGGCACCATTATTGGTCACGTTGAAGGTGTAGGTGAAGGGTGCGTTCTGCAGGTGGGTGAACGAGGCAAAGATGTTGCCATCGGACGAGGGTCCAAAGTCCAGACCAGCTGCCAGATCCGCGCTCGACTTCTGCCAATAGGTAATCAGGGTGTTGGCCTCAGCTCCGGCTGCGCCAATCTTCGCCTCCACATAGTCCACGCTGATGCCATCGAAACTCAACTGGGCGGCCTCGTAGGCTGGCAGCAGCGTCTTGAACTTGTTGAAAATGGAATCAATGAATCCGTGCCACCTGTAGAAGACGGGATCTCGCATGGCGGTGGTCACATCGCCCATAACACCAAACTCCTCCAAGTGACGTGCATCGGGATCGTGGGCAAACGAGATAATGGTATGGCCCTGGTTATGCAAGTTGCCATAGAACTGGCTGTTCATTGACAAAGTGCTGGAAGACTCAATCAGATTGCCCAGAATGTCAATGCCGCGTACCTCGTCCAGGGGAATGCGTTGACCGGAGGGCTGCAAAGAAGAGCACAACTTAGCTAGAGTGTAGGAAAATATGCCTTTACCTACGTCCTCCACATAGCCCTGATCAATGGCCGCCAGTATGCGATCGCGCCAACGTTCCACCTCGGCAATCTCAATGGCAGCATCCTCACGCTCCACATCCTTCAACAGTTGATCGGAAATACGCGCCGGATAGGTGCGATTGTTAACACTCGACAGGATCTTGGGGAAGTAGCCCTCGGGTACGGCAGAGCGTAGATTATTCAAAGGCTGCACCCGCTTCAGATTGTTACAGAAGCGTTCCACATTGTAGCGTGCGAGGATCTGGTGATGCATGTAGTAGAACAGCTCGCCACGACGATCCTTGTTGACCACGGCCATTGGTCCCGAGGCGGGATACACCAAATGCCAATGCCAGTGATGGCTATTAACGCCTATGTCCTCACGGAAATAGGCCAGTCGCTGCTCATCCTCGCGATCCGAGGCCGTATAGTTGCGTGGAATGTCCACATGCACACGATTGCCCGTATTGCCTATGACCGAGGCCTCCTGGCGTGCATCCTGCCAACAAATCATTATCACAATCTCCACCTTTCCTCTAAAATCCAACAACTTACCCTCAATACCGATGGCTCCACAAAGTTGCCCGGAAATACCTGTGAAATATTGGTAATGGGCACCTCACGCGTATCCGGACGATGAGCAATGGCCACTGCATAGGCATACTGAAACAGCACCGGATTCAGACGATCCCTGAAACATTACCCCTGGTTAAGTGGCCACTTTTATGATACCCATTCGCTTACTTGGTGAAAGCTGCCAGCGACACAAACTGCTTCAGATTGGGTGCATCCAAATACAATTGAATCAGCTGACTGGCAATTTCCCGATGACGATCATTGAACAGCGAGAACTGCGCCTTCAGTCCCAACTTCTTGGCAAAACCCAAATTCGGTTTCTTTGCCAGTTCCTGAATGGGTATCCTTAGGTCCACATCCAAGGCAAACTTATTGGATATATCATCCGTATCGTTGCGATAGCGATCCGTATAGAAACTGGGCGGTAAGTCGAGCACCGTTTTACCCTGATCACGAGTGGTAAACACTGGTTCCAGTGGTCGCTGGAACAGCAGCTCCAAGGCCTTCAGATCGGTGTTGGTCATTGCTTATTCTTCTTGAAGAGCAAACCTGCGTACGCTACAAAGGGCTGGAGTACACTGAGTGTTTGGTGAAAGGCGCGCCTGCACTTTATAGTCACTTGCAACTAACCGCAAGCCAAGTCAGCCGCAAGAGTGTAGATAACATGCAGTCAAAGCGGCTGCTTATCGTCTCATTCAACTGGCCTGCTTATCTCTTTCTGGTGTAATGTTTGACAGAAGAGTGCGCCCATGTTTATGGAAACATTCCCACCACTGCCATTTGCTTAACTGGGTGTGCGCTGAAATCCAGGAATTAGAATGAAATCCGAAATCAACTATTGACAGCTAACATATTGAAGCTGAGGCGATCAATTTGGATATATAACAAGTAAAAAATTGGTCTAATGATCGAATCAACAAGTTTCTTTTTTTAAGAACGTATACACCTGAGCATCTTCACCAGATGCTGGCTTCCGTTCAGAAGTAACTAGACATGAAAATGCTTCTTAGGTGTGCACAAGCCAAAATATTGAGAGAAGCTCGACTTTGACCCCTTTGGGGCTGTCTAAAGTCAATTTGTAAGTCGGTCAAGCCCAACTGATATATTAGTACTATGTACCAACGAAAGTGTATGCTCAGTATGAATACTGAATCTCTCCTTCTTCCGGAAGCTACGAACCTTTTATCTATTATATTACTGTGGGAGTTATGACTAATACTCCAAATTGATCCATACATATCAAACCTTAGTCTCTTAGATAGACATGCGGACATGGCTGTATGGACTCTGCTGTTGATTCTGATCAAGAATATATATACTTGATAGGGTTGGAAATGATTCCTTCTGGGAACCACATAAGCTCTTTACTTTACATTGCTTACTTTGTATTGCTGGAGATCCTTCCTTTTGGCTATTATACATTTTTGTACCTTTGGTGCAGAGCATAAAAATACCAAATACAGTGAAATTCTGTTATGATTTATTTTCATAGCTGCTTCGAAAGCTACCTATATGTATATATCTTTTGTCTCAATGACAACATTTGCCATCTTTTCTCATTAAATGCTGCATTGTTTAAGGTGAGAAATAGTTTGACAAAAATCTAGTAGAACTGTAACAATGCCCTGAGCCAGTCCTTCAAATGGTACAGGGTGCGCCATATAAAGTGTCGGTACAATTTATTTCGACTACTTTTTGAACACAACATCAATCAAGTGGCCGCCTTTATTGGCCACAACAAAATGTGCCCTTTTTGCGGCATTTTCCATCACTTTTTCGAGCGTCTCAGTCGATAAAGTGGCGATTTCGGCACGAATGTTGGCCTTAAGCTCTTCAATGGTCTGTGGATCGCTGGCGTAAACCTTGCTTTTTAAATAGCCCCACAAAAAGAAGTCTGGGGCGGTCAAATCTGAAGATCTGGGTGGCCAGTCAATATCGCCTCTTTTTGATACCAGGCGTCCAGGGACGTGTAAAGGTATTTCATGGATGCGGTGTGGATTTTCCGTGCCCCATATGCGACAATTTTGCTTATTAACACCACCAGAAAGCGTGAAATGGGCCTCATCGGTCATCAAAATTTGTTAGCACAATTGAACGATTATTTTCGATGAACAGCGTCACTATTTCGGCACGTTGTTTTGGTGTGAAGCGTTCCATGGTCAAAATTGTACTAGATTGATGTTTCCAAAACATGTCTAACAAAAGCAATCGGTTGGTAAATGTCAAAGTTATTCAGTGTTGCCATACCGACACTTTATATGGCGCACCCTGTATAATATATATTTTAAGTCGTTCCCCCAAGTTTGATAATGATGTTGTTGAAATGAGCATAGTTCAACTCAACTCCACCACCGCATAGCCAGGTATAAGCGTCCATTAAGATGTGCGTCTGCAAATGTGTGCAATGGCTCAGTGAGCTAACACGTCGTCGTCGTTAAAAGGTATAAAATTAATCAATGCAGGTGGGGTCAAAGGATTCTCGCTGCAGTTGTTGTACTGACAGGCGATGTTTCTAAGAAGATTCTAAGAAATATGAAGAGGAGATCCATTTATAACCTTACACCAAACTCTTTCATATTTTGTTCTCAGTTGAGTAAAGTAAGTTCTGAAAAACGGAAGATTAAAATTTCAAGTCACATTACGTGTTTGCGTTCTCAACAAATTGTTCTTGAAGTGAGAACATTGTACATCTTCTTCTTTGGCGAGATAAGTTTATCACAATAAGTCCATTTTTCTCGCTTTTTTCACTCTGTGTATTTCAAATCCTATTAATTTAAGAAATAAGTCTTCGAATTTGCTTCACCATGTTAAAATTTGAAAAGAATTTCACAGCGGATTTTCTTTAGCTAATATTGCCCTTGAGGCTGCCTTCACACAATGCCACACATGAGACTTGATAATCTGGCACGCCTGCAATTTCTTATTGTATCCCTTTTCACATTTATAACAACCAACATGTAGGCCTACCAGATGTTGTTATCATGTCTCATACTTAGGCAGCCTAAGTAATTTCTTTAAACCTTCTACCTTCCTTTTTTGTGAATTTCAAAGCCCAAAAGCTGCACAAACAAGCACTCAGTGAATGCATTTTTATTGCTTACATTGAATTTTACTATTTTTTATTCGTTTAATCAACGTAAAAGCAACTGAAATCGATTTCAGCTCCATTTTACAAGTCGTAATTAGTTTTTTTTGCATAAAAATGCCAATAAATATTTCACTCAAGGTCTTTTGAACTAGTCGGCAAGCGGATACGTTACCTACGGCTGAAGGATAAACTTTGGTTAATCGAAACCCAAACAACCAAACTGCAGACAAGAAAATAAATTGCACTTGTATTTTGAGTAAGACTCATTACTGGACATTTGGGCATTATACGTACTATATATACATTTCGGTTTGTGTGTATCTGTGTTGTAAATCAATTTTGGACATTTCAAGACCAGAACAAAAAACTTTGGCCATTGTCAATAATAAATGTTACTGCCAGTAGGCGGGGCTGGGGCGTGAAAATGTGCGTGCACATTAATCTGTGAAATTGACAGCTACGCGGGTCCCCTGAGACGGCGGAGGGAAATTGAAAAGATGAACTTTCACAATTTCTGCAAGTTGTGACTTAACAACCTGAAAATGACTTTTGATGCCGGTTGGCTTTGACCCGACTTTGACTTGTACCTTGCTGTATGCAAATGTCCTTGCAGTATTAATGCAGGGCAGGGCATATTTTCTCTCACGTGCACAACTTATTTAGCGGCATTTTATAGCACTTCCTGTGCTACAACAAAAAAGTTGCTTAAGTCTTAAAATATCCAACTTTGTGGTTTGTTGATAAAGATAAAAGTTCGTGTTCCCTCTCTGTGTGTGTTTGTGTGTGTGCCTTTGCAGCCCCATAAAAAGGCTGAGGCAGCAGGTCTGCGTTAATTATCTGTTGAATGAGCTTAAACTTAACACCCAGCTGCTAAATTTAAGCTACATGAATTGAAATTTAAATATTTTGTGGTCTCTCATGAATAACTATTCATTAGCTGTGTGAGCTAACCGCAAAAATTTGTGGCTCTTGGGTTATCAAAGTTTTGGGTTGGCAGTTGAGTCAATTGCTTGAGACTTGCTTAGGTGGAGAACTGATTAAAATTTCATCAACCAAATCTATTTTCAACTGTTTTAAAAGCTTTTTTGATAGTGGGCGTAAAACGTACATAAAGTTTACATAATACAAGCAGCAGCGGTTGGATTTGAGGCTGGCTAATCTTACAAAAGTTACAACAACAAAGCGCACAGTTTTTGGATTTTGTTCTAGTCAGAAAAACTGTGTGGTTTTCGATAATAGCGCTTAAAAATTTAAATTGTTTTAAGAATCTGCTGGGCTTTCACATAGCTCCATAAAGTTTTAACGAAATTAAATAACTATGGCATATCGATTGAGAAACTAGTCTTAGTAAGAATAACTTTAAGTTTTCATTGCATATTGGAACAAACTTAGACTGGATATACACGGTGAAGCAAGCTTCATGGCCTTCTCTTAGTAGTCGAGAAGATCAGGTGAGATTCGAAAACTTTCCTTTTTATAACGTATTCGTTTTGCCTTGAATATTCCGCCTACTAAGAGGACTTTATGAAGTTTGCTTCACCGTGTCAGTCTAGTCTTAGTGTTGAAATGTTTTCTGTGCTTCTTCATAACTCTGCAAAAGTTTGATCAGAATCAGTTAGATACAGCTTATGGCTGCCACAGGAACGATATGTCCTAAAACTAGTTTCAGTGTGAAAATCTTGTTGGTTTTGAATAGATGCGTCTCAAAACTTAGTATTGATAAGTTTTCTGTGCTTCTTCATAACTTAATATACTTCGGTAGATATCGAATTACTATATATTCCTACTTGGTTTCTGTGAGTTTCATAACTCAGCAAAGTCTGATCAAAATTGGTACACTTAATGGTAAGGCTGCCAATTTTGCCCTGTCAGATCTAATTCGGAATAGGATATTGTATAGCTCCTATATAAGATGATAAATTTCATGGGTCAGCTTGGAAAATACAAAGCGAAAATACATTTTGTATACTAAAACAAGTAAAAAAGTCGGTCAATTCGCCTAACAACATACTTTACCACACAAAGTGGACAAAGTGCTGCCCATCGCTGTTTCAGCCGGTGTTGCCCAGCATAAATGGTTGCTTAACCCATAACTTGACTATCGTTCATCAGATCTGTGCCATGCTTTGGCGAATCGATAAATAAAACTGATTAAAAAATATTTCCAGAAGGTATGAACCTTCTATCTATAAAACTGTGGGAGATATGAGAATTTTTCCACATTGTGTGGGCGTGGCAAAAATTGAAAGCGAACTTAAACTGCCTGCAAGTATAAGAAGTTTATGTTTAATAAATGTGGAAGCTCTTACCATCTCCGAGATGGGTTTGAGCTTACGGACGGACGGACAGACGAACATGGTATGTCGACTCGACTGTTCAACAATAGGTATACTTTAATTGATCGTAGATGCTTTCTCTTGGCTATTACACTCTTATGCACAAACATAATATACTCTGTGTACCCTTGGTACAGATTATAATTACCATAAAGCAAGGGTAAATATGCTTCGTCTACTCTCCATATTCTCATATGGAAAAACTTTCAAAAGTTTATGTTGAATATTTGATACTTTTTACTGTGCATTTTGGCAGAGCTCAGCACAGCAAAGTTGCCAGAGAGTAAGTATCATCAGCCTAATCATGTGGAATAAAGCGGAAACGGAAATTGCACAGGCACATAAACATGGCAGTTGTAGTGTAGCATACGCTCCAGCTTGTGTGTGTGTGTGTGAGTGCATATGTATGTGTTTTTTGCGTTTACCAGATGCCAGCACCTGCTCTCGGCACAAGACCACACAACACCCCAACCTTGCGGAAATGTGGGAAATGAAAATTTTGTGGTTTAACACAACATCAAATTTTGTGCATACACGAGTTTATGGTTGGGGGTGGGGGGCTGCTTCACCAGCCTCAAATGGCATATTAATCAAAATTGCAGTGTAACCAAATTCTCTGGTTGGTAGACTTAATTTTCGTACATGTCAGCAAGGCAATTATGAACCTCACCCAAAGAACATTTGGAAATGGATGGCACAAATAAATCTGCACTCAAGCCGAAAGACAATGGCCAATAGCCAATGGCTAAAAATACTATAATTTCACTTGCTTCATGCCCAAACATTAGCCAGAAGCTGTCCAATGTAATTCAGCAATAATAACGTTAAGTTGGCATTAGGCAAACGTTACCCCCAGGCAAACCGAAAATGCCTTGTAAGAAGGAAACGCGACCGGCATTTTTAATACCGGCTGGAAAGCAAAAGAAACGAAACTGGAAACAGCGGCACGTACGCCATATAAAAAACCTTCCAGTTGTCTGAAGAAAATGGCAAACAGAACGCAAACGCAACAAAATGGCTGCCTGACCCTCATTTTATTTCACAGATTTATTTAAAGCATTTCCCGTTCCTTGGCCTGGACTTTCAATAAAACCCTTTATGATCTTATTATGATTAACGACCATATCAAACCATAAATGCATATCCGCACAGCGTTTTGCATACCGAAAGACATAAAATCGCACTTCCTTGGACCGGAGACAGCGCTGGGGTCGGTTGTGCAGCCATTTATATTGCTCAGAACAGAATGGAGTGAAACAAAGAGATAGCAATAGCAATTCAACAAGTTGTTAGTTTAACTCTGCTCCAAACTGAAGCGCACTACAATCGAACAAAAATGCAAATTATTTTGCAATTGTCAACCAAATGAGCAGGTCAAATGTTAAGTTTAATCCGGTTGACTAATGGGGCATATTTTTAATTGCCGGCTTATTTTTTGTATGTTTATTATTTTGTAATTATTAACAAATGGGTTAATGAGTCAATAATTAACATGGAACTGTTGAGAGGTATGCAGTGTGTAGGAGAATGTGGCAGGCTGTCTGTAGGGTCTTTTTGCATGTCAAGAGGGCTGCCTCAGAGGTTCGTCAGTCAAAGGGGCAATTGATTCTGGTATCGGTTTGAATTGGAGGAGATTGCTTGTAACTGGTGGGGTAGTTTCATTCTTTTTAGCCTGGCTTTTACTACCAATTAAGTCGGTCTCTCAACTCATACTGACCCATTTAGGTAGTTTGAAGGGTAAAAATCAAGAGCTTGGCACTACCTCAATAATTTTGTAGCTTCTTTATGTTTTGAAAGCATAAATTCTATATTTTAGTACGCAATTTCTTGATTTTTCAGGTTCAGGGCAGTTATTTTGATCGAAGATTGCATAGATCGTGTATGTCTATTGCTGTCTGCTCCTCCTCTTCGATAATATGTACATATATTTCCATTTATTCACACATATCCTTTTGCATATACTCAATCACAAGGATTTATACAGTTCAATGCTTACTTCTTCCTCGATTGTAACAAAAGTTATTATTTTAACAGCATTTTGGACATCATTAGTCATGCTTGAACGGTTGCTTGGTTGGTTGGTTGGTTGTGGGCAATTGAGTTGGTGATTATTTAGACGTTGACCATGCATATTCGATTTCAATTTCAATTCGTTTAGTTCGGTTCAATAATCAGTTGAGGTTTTGCCATGGACCTGAAGTCCTTGGTTATTTGCTGCATATTTCTTTGCCATGTGAAGGCCAAGGTGCGTATGAGTTATTTTACCAATTGCAATTCCTCCACCACTCCATCCCTCTCTCTGACCCTCTCTCTGCTACTGCTTAGACCGAATTTGAGCTGCAGTTTGAGAATATTACCTGCAGCAGTGGTGATACCAAGAAACTGTTGATGAAAGAATACAAATGTGGCCTGAGCAAGAATGCCAAGCGACGTTCCTTTCACATGGAGTTTGTGCTGCGGCAGCCATTGGCCGAGCATGAGTTTACCATGACCATTGTGCTGCCGCGGCCCAGTCTTCAGCTGGACTTTGTGCTGCTGAATCTCACCACTGAAGGCTGTCAGTTGCTGTCCAACCGGAATCAAGTGCCGCTGTTGCGTATGGCACGCAACATTGTGGATCGCTACAGCAATCTGCCCAAGCAGTGTCCCATGGAGCAGGGTAAAACGTACTACGTGCGTGGCTTTCGTCTTGACTTGAGTCTGTTGCCGGCAGTGGAAATGGAGACGCCCGTGCATGTGAAATTCGGCTATCACCGCAAGCAATTGCTGGTGCTACAGGTCCACTTGCTGGCACGCGTGCAGCGCATGGCTCAGAACAAAAAGAGAGTCGGGTAATGGAAATTTATATTGTGACAAGTCAAAAAAAAAGAGAGAGAACACCAAAAATGTTATAAATTAAAAGTAGAGCGGAAAGCATATGGCCAGGGAGTTAATATGGCAGAAAATCATTCACATTCACCTGCCAGCTGGTGCTGCGAGTGCCACAGCCATTTCTTTCCAAGCCATTCAACAAATGTTGTTCAATTACCTGCACAGGCGAAGGCCGAGACAGGCCGACAGGGACACACAGCAGTACCCAGACAGCAATACATTGTTGCCACATGACGCCAGATGCCACAGTTTGGCATTTGACAGATGACAAAGCAAACGGTAATGGTAACTGTAACAGCAATGACTGTGGCAATGACAACGGCGAAGGTGAAGGCTAACTAATAACGTTGCCCTATTCGTCAGCAGCGTGAGACTTTGAACTGTGCTGCAACGTTTAGCAATTAGCCAGTTTTCAATTACCGATTACAATTAATGTGCACGCGTTGCGCTGTTGTCTAATTATACCCGTTACTCGTAGAGTAAAAAGGGTATACTAAAGTCGTGCAAATGTATGTAACAGGCAGAAGGAAGCATCTCCGATATCATAAAGTATATATTCTTCATCAGCATCAACAGCCGAGTCGATATAGCCATGTCCGTCTGTCCGTCCGTCCGTCTGTATGAACACCTAGATCTCAGAGACTAGAAGAGCTAGAGCAACCAAATTTTATACGTAAGCTAGTATTGTCTGTAGGCAGATCAAGTTTGTTTCAAATTTTGGCCACGCCCCCTCCCGCCCCCGCAATAAAAATTCAATAACTCCCACAAGATATCGAGCTCAGATTTTGCAGTGTAGTCTATGTGGCCAATATCTACAATCTCACAAATTTTCAAAAGAATCGGATAATAAATGGCCGAGTTAAAAAAATGTTGCATACTTATCCGAGCTGAGCTGAGTAACGGGTATTTCGAAGTCGGGCAGGGCCGACTTTAACTTACGCTCTCGTTTTAGCTTAGAGCCGGTTCAAGCAATCAGGCAAGATACAGAATTCATTATCGAATTAGTTTCAAGGGATTTGGTTAGCAGTTGCTTAAATAGATGCTGCTTTTGGTTGCTTAAACAACTTTTTGTAATATATATTATTACGCATACGCAGTGTTGGCTAGTTATACTCTGTACCCAAGAAATGGTAAAGATCGGATGAGCGATGCTCGATCTGTAGAGAAAACAAGCATTTATGATGGGCAGCACTTGCTGTAACAGCGATGGGCAGCACTTACAGACTTTGCGAGGTACAGAGTATGTTATAGTCGGTCTCGAACGACTTTCATACTTGTTAAACCCTTGAAAAAGGTTATTATAATTTCGACCAGAAGTTTGCAACGCATTGAAATATTCATTTCCGACACCATAAATTATATATATTCTTGAACAGGGTGACAAGCTGAGTCGATTGACGCTTCTACGCGAACTAGTCTCTCAGTTTTGAAGCTATCAAGCTGAAATTTTGCACAGGGTCTTCTTTTTGCTGCACGCTACTAATCTGTAGGAACCGACTGGTTCAGATGACTATATCTCATATCTTTCATAGGAACAATCAGTCGTAAAACTAGTTTTAGTATGAAAAACTTTTTTTTTTCAATGAAAACGTGTCCAAACTTTGTTTTCATAGGTTTTCTATGCTTTTCTTTGATTCTGCCAAGTTTGATGAAAATCGGACAACTATATGGTATAGCTGCCATACAAAAGATAGGTCTGAAAAACAGTCTTGGATAGAAAAACTTTTTTGTTTTTAATGGTAGCATCCTGCAATTTTGTATTTGCTAGTTTTACATGCTTTCACCCAATTCTACAAATTTTTGTCCAAATCGGTTGACTATATCATATAGCTCCCATACGAACGATCGGCCGGCAAATGGGTTTTTGCACTTGCAAGGGTATAAAAACTGCGGCATAGATGAAGTTAGCTAAGCTGTTTCGTTTTCTGTTTTGTTATAACCAATTGTTTGTTTGTTTTAACAATATTATTTTAAAAATTAAGCTATTAAAGCTTTTTCTGTGCGTGTAACAACTAATCGCTTGCAGATATTGTGATAACTTTGTCGAACATTTTTATGTGTGCCTGTGTGCGTGTGTGATTCTCCTCCTAAATGTTAATAGTGTCTGCTGGCCCCAACTGTCAGTTAAGTGCTGTCACTCCAATGGCCTGACGCCTGATATAGACACTCTTTTCCCTCTCCCTCTTCTTCTCTCACTCTGTATCTCTATCTCTCTGCCGCCGTCCCCCTCTTATCGTTTTGACTTTTTGCCATTTGTCCACTTTCATTTAATAATAAAAACGCAACAGCTGTCAGTGTTGTGGTTGCGGTTATTCTGGCTGTCCAATATCTATGTGTGTACAGGAGCAGCACCTCAGTGGTGGTGGTGTCCTGGGGGCAAAAATACTAAAAAGCCAGCTACAATTTATGTATTGGTCTTTTTGTGTTAGAGCTGAAAAGCGGCAGCGTTTAATGGACTTGCCTTGTTTTCAATTTAAGTGGATTCTTTTGGATTTTTTTATGCATGAAGTGTTAAAAATAGTGAATGCGAAAATGGCCACGAATCGAAGGCCAAACACGGCACGGGGTATTAATTGGAAACAAAAACTGCAAATTGAAATTGAAACTCATTTTTTGTCTCTCTCTCTCTCTCTCTCGCTTTCTGTTTTGCAGTATTGCCACGCCCGAAACAGCGCTTGTATAGGCGCACCGGCCCCAGCATTCCCATGCCAGCCCGCAAGGGGCTGCTAGCGCCCCAAAATACATTCCTGGACACAATTGCCACACGGTTCGATGGCACGCGTAAGTGAAACAAAAGCAAAGCAAAGCAAAGCAACTGAAACAAAAGCTAAGCGATGCTCCTTAAGGATCTTTTATATGATTTTTTAATGTAATATTTATGTCAGTTATATTGAAAGACACGAGGGCCGGGCCGTGCCGAGCCGGGGCGGGCCTATGCATAAGCCAAAAGCCCCGGCATTTGGGCCACTCATAAAAATTTATACAACACAAGAGATTTTGGGGCAGCAGCAGCAGCAGCAGCCTTTTAAGTGCAGGCGTTTGGGGAAAATGTGTCAGTGTGTGAGTGTGTGCGTAAGCTTTATCCTTATTGAAATCTGCCAACGACTCTCATCAGGCATGCTGATGTGTGCGTGTGTCTGTGTACTCGTGGAAATTAAAACTATGTGTTGTAAGGACTCGTTTTTGTACGATTGCTGCCTGGGCCGCTGCGTCGCCCGGCAACGCAATACACAAAGGACCCGCCTCCACTTCAAACGACACGGCGCAAGCAGCTGAATCCTTAAAATTTGTTAACTGCTGTACTGTCCATTGTTTTACCAATTCTTTTAATATGAAAATGAAAATATGTTTGTTTTGATTAGCAGCAATTAGTTGGAAGGCCTGCGGCCATTTAGTCTCAGCTGGCTAAAGTCAAGATTAATGGTTGATTCTGTGACGGCACAGAGTACTTCAAGTGAACCCCAAGGGGCTGTTCGTGTCCATGACGATGAAAGGCTTCACTCCGCTTAAAAAGCATTTTGATGTGGGTGTGTGCCGCAAACAGGTAGAGTCGGAATGTGCTAACATAACTTAATGCGTCTTGTCTAACTTAACTCTGCGGTCTCAAAATCTGACTGCAGCTAGAAATCTGTATCCCAAGAGTCTCCCAAATCTGCTGTGCTCCATCCAAGGTTTGATGGACCATCTCTTGGGCAAACCTTTGCTCTAAAAAGATAGACTCAAAGGAGACAATCTCCTATATTTAGGGATAAGCTACGATTCATGCAGAACTGCACAGCCTTTCGGTAAGGTATCAAAATGCTCACCAAAGGTAACTCTGGTTCCCCAAGTTCGCCACCTCCAAAGCCCCGCTTTGGTCTTTGTTATGACCGTAACCCAAACTAATCTCACCTATTGTTTGTGCTGCTGAATGAAAAAAGGTTTTACGAGACATAAATAATAAAATACACACATATTAAATGTGTCTGTCCAAGTTGATGCTGCCGCCGTCCACAGACGACGCTTGCGTAACTCCGGCTAAGCTTGTTAGTGATTTATTTGGGTCCACATGGCGTATGCTTTCCACTTAGTGTTCAGTCAACTAAACCGAGTGTAATATCGTTTAACAAATGTATTTTTAATTGGCAGTAAAACATGTTTATTTTCAATTAGATTTCATTGTTTGACAATTGAGATATGGATTGTGTACACAAATTGGTTATAACTTGTTGATACACACACTCGCACACACACACACCCACACACACACTGAGCTGCCATTTACCTTTGTCACTCTGTGTATGCCTTGTTTGCTTGCCATTCAGCTGGCTGTCCTTAATTCAATTTGTTGCAAAGGATACAGCTAGCACACACACACACACACACAGAGGGTAAGCTGTCTATGTACGCCCGTGTAATCTGTCCATTGTGTATGCAACTGCATTTGTAATACAAGTAACTTTTCATAGTTGCATTCATTCTATATAATAAATGGGTTATAATACCCCGAGGCTTAGCAATTAGACAGCCTGGAGTTGTAATGGACTTAAAAATATAACACTTGAACCGTATCCTAAACCTCTTAGACATCGACTCACTCTATAAGTCTGCACGATTTAATGAAAACCCTTGCCTTTGAGCCCAAGTCTAGCCTTTCAATAAAAATGCTCAACTACATTAGAAGTAAGTTGCTGCCTTTTCACGTTCACTTAACCTTTCAGGTCAGACGGCAGGGCCAACATTTTCAGGCACTTGTTTTGCTGTTTCTGTTGCCTGAATTGAGCAAATAGCATAACAAGAATTCCCATTTCACTTAAAGCCCGCCTGAAATTTAATTAAATTTTTATATGTTGAGATTTTTGTGTTTTGTTTTTAATTTGTAAATATAATAAAATGCGGCCGGGGGGAGCGCCAAGCAAATATAGTTGATGTTTCCGGAGGAGTACACAATTTTTCATTCCACTCTGCTCTTCCCCCCACAGACTCGAACTTTGTGCTCGGCAATGCGCAGGCAAATGGCAATCCAATTGTTTATTGCTCGGATGGGTTCGTGGATTTGACAGGATATTCACGCGCTCAAATTATGCAAAAGGGTAAGGGACGGTCTGACAGCCGTCAGCGGCAACTTGTTTAACACTTGAATACTCATTTCAATGTATTGTACATTTTATTCAATTGTCTTGGCAAACGAAACGCACCCCCCCCCCGCCCGCTAAGCACAGGCTGCTCGTGTCATTTCCTTTACGGACCGGATACCAAGGAGGAGCACAAACAGCAAATTGAGAAAAGCCTCTCAACTAAGATGGAACTAAAGCTGGAGGTTATTTTCTACAAGAAGGAAGGTAAGCCCGAAAGAGCATGGAAAATGGCAAATGGTAAATGGAAAATGAGAGCAAGAATGTGCGAAACTGAATGTTAAGTGAATTGTTTTCATTTTTAATTAAAAAATGTTTGTTGCAAATGAGAAAGTTCATTTGTGCAGGCAGGAAATTGTGGCTGCTTTTAGGAGGAGGAAATGAAGTGTGGCTGACCGGGCCTAAACATGCTAAAAGTGAAAAGTTTTTCATATAACAATGAAAAAGGATGAATACAATTGCTTTTAAGCTTCCCCCGCACCACGCCAGTTGGGAAAGTTGAGAATCAATTGTGGTTACACCTGCAAAGTTTTACTTTTCACAGCCGCAGGATATGGGGCCACAGTTCACAGTTGAAGCCTGAGTAAGCCTCCGCGGCTGACATGAGCTTGTAATTTAAGACAAGGCCACAAGTGGCTGAAGCAACAGGCGCACCGTGGTCCTGGAATTAGTCAGAAATGTTTGGTCTTGTTAGCCAGACAGTTCTTTTTCATTTTCTTTTGTTTGTCTGTGCCAGAACTTGAAGATAAGTGACATTGGACCATATCAATGACATTGGAGAGCAACGTACTGACGTTCTTATGTGGCCAGTCTGTCAGTCTGTTATTCTATTTGACAACCCTTGTTTTAAGTCTGTTTCCAGGTAGCTTGATAAATTTTTCCTCTATTTTCATTTTTCAAACTTAATTTTTACTTAAATACAATCAGATCTTGCTCAGTGGTCTTTGAACTCCTCTCTTCTGTTCTTGTTATCCTCTTTAGTCCTTCTTTTATGGTTATTAAGTTTCTCTTCTTATTGATATTCCTTTTTTATTTCCATTCCTATTCCTATTCCTATTCCTATTCCTATTCCTATTCCTATTCCTATTCCTATTCCTATTCCTATTCCTATTCCTATTCCTATTCCTATTCCTATTCCTATTCCTATTCCTATTCCTATTCCTATTCCTATTCCTATTCCTATTCCAATTCCTATTCCTATTCCTATTCCTATTCCTATTCCTATTCCTATTCCTATTCCTATTCCTATTCCTATTCCTATTCCTATTCCTATTCCTATTCCTATTCCTATTCCTATTCCTATTCCTATTCCTATTCCTATTCCTATTCCTATTCCTATTCCTATTCCTATTCCTATTCCTATTCCTATTCCTATTCCTATTCCTATTCCTATTCCTATTCCTATTCCTATTCCTATTCCTATTCCTATTCCTATTCCTATTCCTATTCCTATTCCTATTCCTATTCCTATTCCTATTCCTATTCCTATTCCTATTCCTATTCCTATTCCTATTCCTATTCCTATTCCTATTCCTATTCCTATTCCTATTCCTATTCCTATTCCTATTCCTATTCCTATTCCTATTCCTATTCCTATTCCTATTCCTATTCCTATTCCTATTCCTATTCCTATTCCTATTCCTATTCCTATTCCTATTCCTATTCCTATTCCTATTCCTATTCCTATTCCTATTCCTATTCCTATTCCTATTCCTATTCCTATTCCTATTCCTATTCCTATTCCTATTCCTATTCCTATTCCTATTCCTATTCCTATTCCTATTCCTATTCCTATTCCTATTCCTATTCCTATTCCTATTCCTATTCCTATTCCTATTCCTATTCCTATTCCTATTCCTATTCCTATTCCTATTCCTATTCCTATTCCTATTCCTATTCCTATTCCTATTCCTATTCCTATTCCTATTCCTATTCCTATTCCTATTCCTATTCCTATTCCTATTCCTATTCCTATTCCTATTCCTATTCCTATTCCTATTCCTATTCCTATTCCTATTCCTATTCCTATTCCTATTCCTATTCCTATTCCTATTCCTATTCCTATTCCTATTCCTATTCCTATTCCTATTCCTATTCCTATTCCTATTCCTATTCCTATTCCTATTCCTATTCCTATTCCTATTCCTATTCCTATTGCCATTCCTATTACCATTCCTATTACCATTCCCATTCCTATTCCTATAAATTTTACTCATTACTGCATCTTAGCTCACACGACCATCAGCCCTGTAGGAGATAAATGCTTTAAAACATCGGGGTGAAGGGTTCAAGTAAACTTCGAAGCAAAAATTTTTTTAGTTTTTTAGCTAATCAACAAAAAAGGGAAAGCTTTTAGACACTACTTCCCCTGAGTAAAGGGTATATTGGATACTAACTAAAGCTCTCGTTCATGAAGAATGTCAAAACATAATGGACATACATCTCTTGCTCTCAGTTTTTAAGTGCTAGGCATATTTTTTTTCTGAATATTCACATCCTGTCACACATTCGCCTTTATCCTTCTTTTGGAAATAGCTACTTCATTTTGCATGTGTGAATCTACTTATTTCTTTCACCATATTTCGCATCCTTGCTGTTTTCTTGCACATTTCCCCCTTTAATCTGATATCTCCATGCAAAGGTGTTTTTTCTGTTCTAAAGGAAAATCCTACCAGAGAATTCTTGACAGTTTTTATGTGCAGTGTCAGTCTCACTGTGCCAAGTGGATTTTTATTGAGTTAAGACTTGAACTAGTACATGTCTCCGGGGACAAGTTCACACTCTCCGCCACACACACACCCACTTGTGGACAACAATAAATTTGTTCCAACATTTTCGCACGTTCGTGTCGCGGTATTTTGCTTCCTAATGAGGTCACGATTAATCAGCAAAACAAAAAGACAGCGGGAGACAAGGGCAAAAGTTAAAGTCACAGCCTGCTTTTCATCATTGGGCCAGGACCAGGCTTAACTTGATGATAAGTTTTCTAATTAGCCAAAACGCTTAAAAGTTTTTGAGTCGAACTAGGCCCAGTCGTATGGGGGGGTGCACTTGATGGAGATGGAAGGGGTGGCGCGAAGGCCTCCGGCGACGTAGACAATTAAGCGAGATAATTAAAATGCAGGCCAATACCAGCAATAATTGTGTGCTAATTGAGTTGCCAGGCAATTAATTTTTTGCATATAATTAGCGTGTTAATTAAAAATTAAGTGACAGTGGAGTGCGGGCCAATTGTTCAAACTCAAATCCATTTGTTTTTTTTTTGCCCCAACAGGTGCGCCATTTTGGTGTCTCTTTGATATTGTGCCCATCAAGAATGAGAAGCGGGATGTGGTGCTGTTTTTGGCCTCGCACAAGGACATTACGCATACCAAAATGCTGGAGATGAATGTGAACGAGGAATGTGATAGCGGTAAGTAGTCTAAAAATGGAAAGAAAAAAACTAATAAACCAACTTGCACACACCCACACACACATACCCATAAATAAGTAAGCACCTTAACTTTGATTAGCTGTACAAACTTGGTTTACCCCAACTCAGAGCAGAGCCTGATTATATGGCATAATACGGCTTTTCATAGTTTTTTTTCGGGCTGTGTCATCATCATGTTACCTCGCGTGTCTCTGACATTTGCATAAATCTCTGTCATATATTTCAGCGTTAATTTAAAAGTCGTTTTTCATTGCACAGCCAACTGTTTGGTTTGTCATCATCGTCATCCTCGACATGGTCGTTGGCTTTGGTTTGACTCTGCGTTTTGTGGTCATGTAAAATATTTCTTGAACTCAACTGTCCAATCAATTGCTAAGAAAAAGCACTTGGAGCTGCTTAAATATTGATGCGTACGTTCTTTTCAGGTGCTTTACTTTTCGCTAATACGGATTAGTACAAGTTTGCTGCCTGCACTTGGCCAGGCCATGACGGAGGCCAAGGCATTCATTTGCAGTTTTATTACCATCGTTATTCACTTGTTTGTTTGTCACTGCTCTTGACTTGGCTGTGGTTTTGCAGTTTTCCAGCTGCTCGAGCACTGGATTATTTTTCCACAGCACAATGTGCCAGTCGAGTCCTAACAAGCAGATGTCCGGAATGCTGAATTGTTGGCTTGTCTTGACAGCCGGAGGTGAAGCTTTAAATTATTTAGTGCTGATGGCATCAGTTTTGGCATTGATGTGCCATAAACTATGAGCGAGTTGGGGCAATAGAAGCTGTTGCAGATAAATCCACTGGGAAAATAGTGAAAAGTCTGCAGTTTAAGAGAAACATTTGGCTGGTTCTAATGGCAATTAGAGCAATTAGAACGTTTCTGAAACGAACCTCTAACCAAGAATGGTTCGGTTATTTGCAAGTAGAATGTTTGATGATGCTTAAGTAGGTAAGTCTGATAAGCTGTACCAACTCTTAGAATTCAATTTAGAAAGACCAACCTCAAGAGGCTGAATCATGACAGTCATGATATCAAATTGAAGTGTGAACCACTGAACCGAACCAAATGCGGAACCAGACCCATGCATATTGCCCCATCTGCTTCAACACAGCTTAAGCAAGCACTTACCACCATTTCTCTCACTGTAGCTATCAAAAATGCACACTTACAGCTTGGCAACTGTTGCACATTGCTGTTGCTGTCCTCACCCAGCATGTCACTGACAGCCTTCCGTTTGCACCAAAGTGTGTCCGTGCGTGCCAGCATCTGTGTGTGTGTTTGTCATGTCATGTAAAATAATTGTATTAAAACTCTTACACACACATTCCAAAATATATTTCGCAAATAAATTAGATTAATTTCAGAAGGCATTTGCAAATTATGATGAAGCCAAGAGTTAAAAGATTAAATCGGATTATATGGCGGCAAATATTTGTAGCTCATTCAATTTGGTAATTTATGCAAATGAAATTAAATCAGAACTTAACCAACCTTGACACATACCATTCGCTCGAGTGGAAAATTGAGTGCTGATCCACATCAATTGGGAAATTAATGCCAGTGACAGCTGGAGCGCCGAAGTGCTAGTCCTCATATTAGTCAAGTAATTAGGCGAGGGACCAACATTAAGCGGCTTTTGATAAGACGATTTGAATTATCAAATTGGTGACAGGCCGTCGTCATCGTTTCACACATCATTAGGCCTGACCAAAGCACCACACTCGACTGAGTCCCGCATAAATTTCTGCAGTTCGCCATCTTTTTAATTTGTCAAGACCAACAAAATATTAAATTCTGCGCCTTTTTCGTTTTGATTGAGGTGGCAGCCAGCCAGACAGCCTAATTGACATTCTGACATGACAGCCGCCCCAAAACAGGACCCAGGGTCTTAAAATTGAAATCAAATTTCAGCAACAACAAAGTAAAAATTTGTTAATAAACCGTAACCGGAACTGGTCGTCCTTTGCCTTATAATTAGTATGCTCCGTTGCCGCATTTTTCGCTACAATTTTTCACAATCAACCTAATTGTAATTTATAGCGGCACGTGAAGAACCTGCCCCACTTTGAGGTAGACACAAATAGAATTAAGTTGAATTTAATGAGCTTGCCTTAGGGTCTGCCCAGAGTAGACTTGAGCAACCTGAGCAACTTGAGCCTGTTTACATAGCCAAAAATTGTTGGGCATTCTTATCGTTTGTGTTGTTGTTTGCCTGACTGTGAAATATACTGTTTATTCGCTGGATGTTTTTGCTATTTGCTGTGGTCAGTGTGGGGCCAAATATTTGTTTGCTTCTCAAAAGGCGGGTCATAAATTAGTTTGGTTGTTCATGAAGTGTTGTGTAATCAATTGCGGAGGGTACGTGTATATAAAGCGATTAAAGATTAAGATAATTTATTTAGGATGAACTGGGTAAGTGTAAAAATTAACATAAATTTAAGATGGTGGATTTTATAATCGAGGTGAGGTCTTTAGGATTGTGATTTGGAAGGAAATTAGTATGTACCATTTTATATTATGCCCAAATATGGCAGCAAACCAACTTAGAACTGCTTGCCTAGATGCGCGGAATGCTTTAAAATCTGAGCTAAGAACACGTTTAGAATTAAAATGCATAATAGTGCTCAAACATAAAGAAATTAAGCAATTATGGGCTGCAAACTGACGTCGACGAGCTTGCTGTGACGCGCGAAATGTTTAAATTGATGTAATAAATATAAATTTGCACTTGAAAATTCATTTTAATAGGCAAACACGAAGGAAAAAGCATTTTTTGAGTACTTAACCAACATTGACCATCTAGTCTTGATGCGCGGAATGCTGAAAAGCCCGTTTTAAAGCCATTTTTCCAACTAGAATTGACATAAAGAAATAATAGAATATTGGCAGCAAACTTCCGTCCAACTGTATGCCTAGACGCGCGGAATGCTAAAAAATATTGAAATCTACAAAAATTTCAAGTTTTTATTTAAAATTTTGGGCAAACATTAAGATATAAAGTGCAGTTTGCCACTACTTGGCACAAATTTAATGCCATTCCGCGCGTCAAGGCAAACAGTCCAACGATAATGAGAGGTTTTTGGCAGCCTTCGGTAGCTCTTCAATCCATTTAAGCCTTGATTAATTCCAAGCAAATTTTGAAACCAAAAACTAAACAAACCACAAACCTAAACAGCCACAAATATGTAATTCACATAATATTTGTATGGTATAATTTTATGCATATTTTCTTTCTTTGTGCTCTTTTTCTCTATACTCTAAACCCCACCCCCACCTGATGGGCAAATCACTGTAATTAATCCCACCGCCTTTCCCCAATTTGCCCCATGTATACTTTTTGAATTTGTTTTTTTTGGTTTGCCACTCTGTAAGTTTTTGCCCTTACAGCTGCGTTGCTGGGCGCGAGATTTCGTGCCGGCTCCAATGCCGGCATGCTGGGACTGGGCAGCCTGCCCGGCCTGGGCGGACCCGCGGCCAGCGATGGCGATGCAGAGGCGGGCGATGGCAATAATTTGGATATACCTGCTGGCTGTAATATGGGACGACGACGTAGTCGTGCGGTGCTATATCAACTATCCGGGCATTACAAACCCGAAAAGGGTGGTGTCAAGACCAAATTGAAGCTGGGCAATGTGAGTATGCGCTGCGTCAAATTCAATTAGGTGGGGCGGACTTAAAGAGATTTGCCATTAGATTGATTAACATTCTGCTTAATTGAAATTCACTTTTCATGTTCTGTTTGATAGAATTTTATGCACTCAACCGAGGCACCGTTTCCGGAATACAAAACGCAATCGATAAAAAAGTCACGCTTGATACTGCCCCATTATGGCGTATTCAAAGGCATTTGGGATTGGGTCATACTGGTGGCCACCTTCTATGTGGCACTAATGGTGCCATACAATGCGGCGTTTGCCAAGGCGGATCGCCAGACGATGGTCTCTGATGTGATAGTGGAGGCGCTTTTCATTGTCGGTGAGTTGGAGATACATTTATGGGCAACCTGTTGTGGCAAAAGCTTTCAGCATCATCATCATCATCATCATCAGCATTGGGGAAGGAAAATTGAATTTGTCTTGTATGAAACGTTTATCCTTTCGCCTTCTCCCTCCCTCTCTGTGGCTGCTTTTATTGCTCTTTTGTTACAGATATTTTGTTGAATTTTCGCACGACCTTTGTCTCGCGCAAAGGTGAGGTCGTCTCCAATTCCAAACAGATTGCCATCAATTATTTTCGTGGCTGGTTTGCCTTGGACTTATTGGCCGCCCTGCCCTTTGATCATCTGTATGCTTCCGATTTGTATGACGGTGAGGTAAGTCCTGGCACAGTTTTGCCCATTTGCATAACACTTCAAATTGCATTATGCATTTGTGGGATGTGGCTTTATGTGTGTGTGTGTGTGTGTTGATTTTCGTTAGAAGAGTAAATAAATGAAGCAAATTTAGCATCAAAATGCAATTTATGGGCCTAAATTAAATTTTGAATGCGCATGTTTTGGATTTTGGTTGATAGAGCAATGAAATGTTGAAAATAAAAAGCAATTAGAATTGACAAAATTGGGTTTTTTGATATTACTCAGTTATAGAAGTTCAGTAGGTTCAAGCTTGTTGCCAAGTAAATCAGTATTGGAGTTTTCTTGGACTTGCAATGCAAGGTCAAACATTTCAAGTGGAAAATTGTGCATAAAAACCAACTTGAAATTCATACATAATGCATGGTTAAAGTTGTCAGCAAAATCAGTTTTGTACTTTTGACAACTTTGGCCCGAGCACTTGGCCAGCTGGCAGTGCATTTGTAGCTCATTAAGCCGATTACCCGAAGGTGGCTAAATTATGAGCCAAGGCAAGGTTGTGACCTAAATGTGCAGCAAATTGAAATGTAAACCAGCTGGCTGTGATTTAAAGTGCCTAAGAGCTAAGTCCACTGTCCATTGAGTGTTCGGTCACCCCTTGGGGCATATTCGCTGTCATTGTCTGTCCCAGCACTTGAGGCAAAATATGCTCCATGGCTGACGTTATTTTACTTCCACTTCTGTCGAGTTGTCGTTTCTTCCTGCTGTGATTGTCCCGTGTCTCGTCTCTGTTCGAACTTAAGGCGAAGTTGGCAATGCTGTCATGGTCTTTATGAACATTTCAAGGATATCCTGTTGCTGCCTTTCAAACTGATACTTAGCCGCTAATGCAATCGGTCTCATTGTTTTGCTCAATTTGAAAATCATTTCCATTGATTTTTATGCTCAGTCAGTGAATCAAATCCAGTCACTAGTGTCATTTGTGGCTTGAAAATCACTTTAGCTGGCTCGTTGGCTTCCCGCACAAAATAAAAAACTTTGTCTGTTTCTGGATTCTGCGGCTACCAAACAGTAAAGCCCTGCGGCCAAATCTGTGCGTGTGTTAAGCTGTTTTTTGATATAAAAAAGTTTTCACAAAACTTTAATATGCTCTAATTGCAAATACTGTGTATTTTGGGGCAAGCTTACAAAGTTAACTAAGTCCATAAAGTAAGCCAAAAGTCATTTTCGTAATAATTTTACATTTCTCGGCCTTCTGCTGTTCTGTGTTAATGCACTCGAAACTTTTGCATGTTTAGTTTATTCCGAAGTTTTAATTATCTTTGAGACCCCAAAATGGCAGCGCCAGTTGCTTTTGGTTCGACCAACAGAAAGCACCGGAAGTTGCCAAGGCACTCAGTGTAAGTTTCAAGCGGCGGCGACAGACAGAAAGACAGTCAGACAACAAAAGTAAGCAAAAACTTTGGCTTGAAAGCATCAAACGGAGTGGAGGCGACAGGACGAGAAAGAAGAAAGTGAAAACGCAGCACAAATTGCAACATGAATTACAATTTGCTGGGAAACGACCGGCCCTTAATGTTGACTACTAACACAGCTACAAAAGGCGACACATAAAATGCCAAAGGTGGATAACCAACGCACTGTGGTGCAAAAGAAAGAGAGACTACATTTTTAGTTCATATTTTTTCGTATTAATTGAAACAGCAAGAATGGAAATAAGTAGGAACACAAGTCGAAGGATATAAGAAAATATAATATAGATATAATGGCTCCATCTTTGGCCTATAAGATGTTCTGCTTACAGCAGTTGGCCTAGAAAACAGAATAACCTGATCTCTCAGGTTTTTAATGTGGACACCTCTCATGATGTCTTAATCTTCAATTTTATCCTCGGCTATTGTTATACTCTGTACCGTAGGTACATAGAGTATTATAAGTTTGTGCAAAAGTATGCAACATCCAGAAGGAAGCATCTCCGACCCCATAAAGTATATATATTCTTGATCAGCATCAACAGCCGAGTCGATATAGCCATGTCCGTCTGTCCGTCTGTCCGTCTGTCCGTCTGTCCGTCCGTCCGTCTGTCTGTCCGTCTGTCCGTATGAACGCACAGATCTCAGAGATGGTAAGAGATAGAGGTTTGACATGTATGGGACATATGCTTCTTATGTCTGCAGGCAGATCAAGTTTATTTTCAATTTTGGCCACGCCCCCTCCCGCCCCCGCAATATGGAAAAAACGTCATATCTCCCACAGTTTTGAAGATAGATGGCTTGTTCCTTCTGGACATATTTAGTTATTAGGATAACTTATCGATCCGCCAAAGGAATGAAGAAGGTCGGATGAACGGTTTTCGAGTTATGATCAAAAGACAAATTTTCTTGGTACAGATTATGTTATAGTCGGGCTTGACCGACTTTCTTTCTTGTTTTTTGAGTCTAGAGCTGCTCTTCATCGGTTCGCTCCTCCTTTTTTAGCCCCTACCTGATTGGTCAAGTGTCTGCAGGGTTCTCGAGCCTCTGCGTCGGGCCTGTCCAGCAGCAAAGATCAAGCCTTTTAAATGCCTTGCCTGTTTTGCAACAGTCTGGGCTTAGACACTGTAAAAAAAACTGTCGCTTAAGCTTCAGCTTCATAACAGTTTTATGACTATGGTTAGATGTGGTAATTTCTGACAGGTCATGGAAATTTTAGCTCATATTGACATAGATTTAACTATTTGGACAGCTTCTTCTGTATTCACTGCGTGTTCACAGTGGTCAATAGAGCAATCGGCTCTGAGCTGAGACTAGTTAAAAGCAATAGCCGAATACTCCTACTTCTAGGCTCTATTTGGAAGTTATTCTTAGCGATAATGGTTAAAATTATGCAAAAACTCCTTAGATTGAAGCATTTACCAGCTTTCGAGTCGGTGTGGTTTACAGCTTGCGAGCTGTGGCTTTCAGCGCAGAACCCAGAGCTGTGGCTCTTAAGCAATGAGCCGTTAAGTGGTCATGGCTCTCGATCAGCAGCTCTCAATCATAGGTCAAAGATTTTCCCTAAAACTCGATTCTCTTCCTCCCTCTGTGAATTATCTAAGAATAAACTGATTATAAGGATTTGAAGGCTGTTAAGTGTAATTTAAAGCAGCAACCGATGTTGTGTTTGCTTAGTGTGGTCCATAGAAGCGCAAATCAATTTGATCTTCAAAATCAGAGTAAAAGTTGTAGATTCTCTAGCTCCACACTTCATTGCATTTTGAAGGAGTCTCTTAAGCCGCACCACCCTGTCTTAACAAATTAAGACTAGCCTTTGTTGTTGTAAACAAAGAATTAAAGTAAATAATGTTTTTCATTAAACAGTTCCTTTTGTTTCATTCACACGCAGTGTGGCCCTTTGAGCGTAAATCTCTCCCGCCTAATCCACTGTAAGCCGCCACCTTCGCTCCTTAAAAGCTCCGCCAAGCTGTTTGACAGCCTTGTTCGCTCGCCATTCAAATGTGTTGCTTTTCTTTCGCAGTTGGTGCACTTTTTTTTTATTAAATCTGCTGCAAGGTTGTTGCAAGTTAAAACTGCTTAGAACGCACCAACCTAGCCAGCCATTCGGCTGAGCTGTGTAACTTTGTGAAACATCAAATTGTATAAATTTCTGGGCTTAATGTGGCTAGAAGGGTTAAACTGCGTCACTTTCACTAGGCGGGTCGAAAGGGGCAAGCGATAAGCTTTGTTTATGTTTGCATTAGACATTTCTGTTTGTGATGATGGCCCTTTTTGTTGATTGTTTCTCCTTTTATTTAACTAGCCCTTTTTACGGGGCGGCCGAAGGGCTCTAATTTTTAGTGGCTAATAAACGGGAAAATGTTTTAAATTTTTTGGGGCTTCCGAAAACGGAATTAAGTTGGAAAATCGAATGCGTGTGTGTGTGGATAGTTGAGGGCGCTGCCCAGCACAAACAACAAGCCATGTTAACGATGTATCCTGTGTCCATCCATCCACAACCTGCACAGGAGTCACACATTCATCTTGTCAAATTGACGCGTCTGTTGCGCCTGGCCAGGCTATTGCAGAAAATTGATCGATACTCCCAGCACACGGCCATGATACTCACCCTGCTGATGTTCTCGTTCACGCTGGCGGCGCACTGGCTGGCCTGCATCTGGTATGTGATAGCGGTCACGGAGTACGAGTGGTTCCCGGACAGCAACATTGGTGAGTGTCGGCTAATTAGGTTAGTTGGGTTAGTAGATTGCGTCAAAAGCGAAATGAACTTGTTTCCACCTGGCGGCCACACACCGAAAACCTTTTAAAATGCAAAGCAACAGCAAAGTTTGTGCATTAAATCAAATCAACATTCATTGTAATTGAAAAGTTTGGGCCTCCATTCGGGCTTGAAATTTCGGAGCTGGCAACAAATTGCCATTTTGTGCTGGGCCGTGCCGAAAAGTTTGCCGTTTGACATTTCCGTTAAGCACTCTTTGCCTGGTTCGGCACGCACACTATGTTCATTTCGGCTCTGACAGCCAAGTGCCTATTGTGATGGACAAAGCAGAAAGTTGGTGTCACATTTAATAAGCGGCATTACAACTAATTGAGTGACACGCGCGCGCACGCACACATGTGTGATTTACTAACGCAAACCTCTCTGCTTCTCTCTGTTTCTTCCCTATTAAAATCGTCAAGTATTCTTCACAGGTTGGCTGCAGTTGCTAGCCGAGCGCAAGAACGTCTCCGTGGCCATCCTCACAACGGCCGAGACCTACTCCACGGCGCTGTACTTCACCTTCACCAGTCTCACGTCGGTGGGCTTTGGCAATGTATCGGCTAATACGACGGCCGAAAAGGTGTTCACCATCATCATGATGCTGATTGGGGGTAGGTATGCGGAAAAGTATGCCATACAATTGTTTAACACCTCCCTCCGCCCCGCTAACCAACGCTCTCAGCCCTCATGCATGCCGTGGTGTTTGGTAATGTGACGGCCATCATTCAACGCATGTATTCACGTCGCTCGCTCTATGAGAGCAAATGGCGGGACCTGAAGGACTTTGTGGCTTTGCATAATGTGAGTATTAATCGAAAGATATTGAAGGGAGCAGGGGAGGGGATAATGTGGGGGAAGTGGGTAGACTGTTTGTTTTCTAAGAGGGGTGTGGCAGGGGCGGGTATGAAATCAAAAACCAATAAACTTTGAGAACCTTAGTTTGTTTTTGGAATGGTTAAACCATTTGAAGCTTAAACAAGTTATTGGCTTGGGCTAGTAGCTGGCCTCTGCAAGTTTCCATTTATTTTGAAATTGATTTAGGACTTAACAGAATTATCCAATCTAAAAGAGGTGGTCACTTTGGTCCATCCACCTTTAGGCTTTCCATATAATCAATGAGATTGAGATCCAACAGGGTAGAGTGCCTAAACCGACACTGATTTGGCTGTTTTGACAAGAGACTTGGAGCTGAGACTGGACCATAAACTGCAAATTGTGCTGACTGAGAATCTTTAGCTTGCTTATGAGTTCATTTTTAGCAAGCTGCAGCCACCAACTCTGTACTTTATACTTCTCATTATAACAAGGCCACTCACAAATGGCTCTAAGTGTTCTAAGCGACATCTGCAATAGGATAAAGAAACGCCTTTGAAAGGCTTTACTGTAAAGTACAATCCAAAGAGCTGATGACAGCAGGGCCCAGATAGCAGTTTGATACCTTTTATACCGTTCTTAGGTATAAAGTCTGTCGAACAAACTTTACACACACACACAGCTCAAATATGTAAAATCGAAGGTACACATTGAAATTTCCCCTTGCCTTTCACTTGTATCGTGTAATCTTCTTGAGTTTTAGAATCTTTGCTTAGACAGTGCATCAGTTTTCTTGGAAAAGTTAGAACAGTTTCCGAATTACCGTCTATTCCAGCGGTGGGCACAAAATATGAGTTTGTAAGGAGTCCCACAACAACAACAACTAAGCAAAGCAGTGCCACCGCTGATCTGGACACATACTCTCATAGCTGTGACGCAACTACAAGTAATTTCTGACCAGCAATATCTGCGGAACGAAATGGTGAGACCTAAATTGTTCTAGGAAATATCAAATGTCATTCCATCCTAAGGAATTGAATGTCTTCTGTTTCGTTGCTTGACACGTTTCAGCTGAGCATTGACTACTAATCAGCTCTTTATACATTCATTTAGAATGTTTTAAAATGCTTTTCATTTAGCTCCACAAAAACAGCTTAACCGAATATTCGTCCAACGTTCATGTTTGTGTTCATCCTGCGTAAACCCCTTCATCGTTTTAAGTTCAAGTGGTTCGTTGATTTTTATTGAAATGCAGCTCACATTTGCCATATGCCACGCAACATTAGACAGGAAGGGACCCTTGTGCGCGCACATGAACTAGCGATTGAGTTAAGTTTTGCGGTCTCCGTCTCCAAGCCCAACCAGTCCCTGTGGGAGCGGTGCAACCTGTTGATGAGAGAGCGCATACTTGCACGTCGCTCCATTAGGCAGCTGGTGCGTGGTGGCAGCATTTACGTAATCGCACGCTGCATAATTAAGCGCATTTGTGCTGGTTTCAAGCGCCCAATGCATGCAAATGAAGTGAAAAGTATCGACTGAGTCACTGTGTGAATAGAGCAGCTCATTTAGTTGGCATTGTACCCACCAGCAACGACATTTCTATAACTCCACATTTCAATCTTCTTTCAGATGCCCAAGGAGCTGAAGCAACGCATTGAGGATTACTTTCAAACTTCATGGTCACTCAGCCATGGCATTGACATATACGAGGTAAGTTGGCCCGTGCCAAAGTTGTCGACACAGCACAAAATCTTGACTCCACTCCGGCGCCATTGGCCATCTGTGATATGTATTCCCTTTCTGTTCTTAATTAAGCAAATGCCTGTCGGGCTTTCATATGAAATCCTTGTTCTGACTGTGTAGAGGTAATACACATATATATGACTTATTGATTGGCTGGCTCCGTGTGAGTGTCAGTGTGTGTGTCGGGGGGCAGGTGTAAGGACACTCTGTCAGTTTGGGCTGCCAGTGATAAGGTTAATTTTAAATACTGTGCCCTATTTATGGGTAAGTAAGCATGGGTGAGGTTATTGTGTGTGTGTGTGCAGATTTTTAATTTCATATTTTAATTGAAAATGTGATGGCAACTCAACTGGCTGCACTTACCAATCTATGGGGGCACACTCATTGTGGGTGGGAACGAAAGGGCCGGGCATGGGAATACAAAATCATATTTTATGGGTCAATAGTCTTTAAAATTTGAAGCAAGCATTACACTGGATCTTCAAAAAATTACCTTTATTTAACACCGATTCTATTTCGAAGAGGAAACAGCGCAAAGATTTTTAGATAAAACTATAAACAAACCTCAAAAAACATTGCTTTGAAGTGGACTTAATCATAAACTTGCAGTTCTTAGATAACGGTCTTGCCATCTACACCACTGGGATTTTAACCAATGGCTGCATTCTAATAACTCATATTATATAAATAAAGGACATGACATTCTCACTTTTTGTGGTTGTTTTAACGATCGTTCCTTTGTCCGCTAAATGCTATAGGCATCTAATATTGATGAATGAAATATAGATTTATTTAATGCAAGTTTTAAGAAGGTTTATATTGAAAAAAGGTCTTATTACCTAGACTTTTTTTAGACCTATCATTTATATGACAGCTTTGTTAGTTAGTTAGTTGGCATATTTTGTTTGTGAAAAGCATAGAAACATTCAAAAGAAAACGGGTTTGCCCCATAAGACCCATTTCCCGACTGAACCTCATCCGATTCTTTCGGATTCACAATTTCAGCCACATAGCTTCAAAACTGAGAAGCTAGTTTGAGTTGAAACAGACAGATGGACTCTCGCCACTGGTGAGGTCCTTTTCTGTATACTTATGCAAAGCACAGTTCTCTAGCTATTGGCGCTACCTCTGGAGTGACGAGCATTGAAGTAGCTTCTGAAACTTTGCCATTTGGATGCGGCGTTAAACTTTAGGTCAGCTTCTGTTGTGCGGAAAGTAGAAGCACACAAGCCAACAGACTAAGAGAAGCTTGTCTGAGGCCTTTGTGGCTATAGAGTAAATTATTTGATATCCCAGCAAACATTTTATCAAACTTTTGATCACATTCGAGTCTTTTTCGAGTCTTCGATCTGATTAAAATAGTCGTAAATGAGCTCTTTTTCTGATCAGATATTATACTTTCGTCGGGAGAAAATGGTACCCTAGCCGCGATTCTTCTTGAAGAGTCGCTTTTGACCCGTTCTTCTGATAAGTTTCCAATCAGTTTCGAGTCATTTGAGAGTCCTTTTTTAGTCGTATTTCACTAAATCACATTTTAAGCATATTTATGAGTCATTTTCGAGTCTCAATTTATCGCATATGATAGGCTTCTCTTTTGGATCGCCAAAAGGAGTCGGAAAAGACTCATCAAGGTGATTTTTATGAAAATGGTCTTCCAAATGTTGGGTGGGATATTACATTTGGCGGATTACTTGGAGTTCCTTTAGATTGTTCGTTCGAAAGTGAATAGCTAGTTAATAAACTGTTTTTCTGCGCCTTTTTGATTGGAAGAGCATTAACGGAAATCAGGAAAAAGAGTATTCCAAGACTGGACTCGCTTGTTGTCGTTTCGTAAGTTAGATTGATCAATACAACTCAAATACGATTGCGAGTGATCCGCTACACAGCCACTTAATTTTTGCTTCTGCCCCCCATGTAACATATATCATCTATGTAATGTTAGCTGGTTGCAAGTATTGCCAACAGATGTGTCCTTTTATTAAGGGGGGTTTGTCTTCGACTATTTTTGGTTGCCCCGCGCACTTAAATTTAAACCCACCCGCTGCAGGTACCTGGCTTCAAATACACCTGTTCAATATGCTTGAACACAGGTTGTCATAATACCTGCTTCTGATTTTTAGGATCTAAGACTTTAAGTTTACTATCATCTGGCCATTAGAAATAATAATATTTAAGCTTCTGGGCGGGTGTAAAGATAGAAACAATCTAGAAATGTAGCAGATAAAGCAAGTTCCAGCTCTGACATATTCAGTTTCTCCATTAAGCTGCTTCAAGCTCTAAGCTAGATTACCTGTACGTTGCTTTTAAAAGCTGCAACCGCATTCGTTTTAGTTTGACAAAAATGCTAAAACTTTTCTAGCTCTTTGCAATCAATGTTGCCATCAAAATCGAATTTCTAATTTAAATGTTTGCAATCCTTTAACTTTGTTGGCTTAAAATCAATCATTAGGCCTGGACCAAGCTTTAAAAAGTTTTCCGCAGCTAGTCTGCATGCAAACAAGCGCTTTCCAAGAACAACAACAAGAAAGCAAAAAAAAACATAAAGTTTTACCTGCGGCGTGGCGGACGAAAGGTTGCCACAAATGGCCGCATAGAACACTCAAAGTTTGTTGGTTGAACTTTGCGCATGAAATGGCGAAATAAAGCCGGTCGAAAGCCGCTGAGCATTAAACGAATGAGTTGCATTTCCCCGACGCTAATTGCTTTTATTAGTACGAATGGGAATTGTCGTCGTTTTTGTTGCTCTTGTTGCTGTTTGGTTTTAATTTAATAGTGTTAATTAAAAACTTTTAGAATAAGACCAGCGACTGCGTCCAGCACAATTTTGTAGCTGCGGGCAGGAAATTAATTAGCACATTTGTTGGCTCTTTGAAGTTGCCCCACTAAGCACTTGAAGTCAGTCAAAAGTACCCCACATGAGCACAGTCTGGGGCCTTGGGGGCTTAAGCATATTTCATATGCTGCTCAAGTTGAATTTAATTGCCTTGAAAGAATTAAGTAAATTAAATTCCTAATTTATGGCACAAATAAATATTAACTGCACCTGTGTAGGCATTTGCTTTGTAAAATGTTTAACACTTACATGCACATGCACTCACAGTCAACATAAACAACAATTCCTGCTACCCTTGTTGTCCCTCTTGGGTCTTTAGAAAAACTGTGTCATTAAATAAGCAAATGTGCAAGCCAACAAACAAACTAAATGGCCAAACTTTCAACAGTTTTTGGCATGTGAGTTGTGTTATTTGTATTTCTCGGTGGTTAACATTTTTGCCTTGGCACATAAATTTATGTGAAAGTCTGCCCAAAACATGCAAACAATTTTGCTGACAGTTCATTTGCCTAAATATTTGTAAATGTTGCCTTTTAATTTTTAATAATAATTTAGGATTAGGTCAAGGTTGTTTTATAAATACCCAAAATTAATGAATATTTATTTTAAAATTTTGTTTGACTAGATTTATGGCTTGTCCGTGTCCTTGTCCTGACCCTAAATATTCGAAATGTGGAGCTAAAGCTCTAGTTCTACAGATCTAAAACGCTACCCGGTTGCCTAGTGTAGTTGATAAAGCATACGCATTTATTTATACAGATTTCCTTTGCCAACACATCAAATTTGTGTATGTTAATGGCGTCCCCTGTTTACTTTGAGCACAAAGTCATAATTTCACCAATTCCCTCACATCATTTAGCATATTTGTTTCAATTCCCTCATCACTTTCGGTTTGTATGTGTTTGCGAAACAAATGGCATCAGAAATATGCTGGCTATTGACTGGTTGAATGTATCGAATTCATTCATAAATGCGAGGGAAATTATATCTACATCAATATGGAAACCGCAAAACAAAATGCAAATTCTTTTCAATTTTCATATTAATCCACACATAACTCCCACACACAAACGCTCACACACAGTGTGGATAGGGTCCCTCAGTGCACAGCTTGAAAAAAAAGGAAACAAAACAACAGCGCACAGGAAATATTTATCTTAGAAAGAGATAAAACTGCACAATTCCCAGGGAATATTGTCAAACATTTCCGTGCAATTCAATTTTCGAGGTCTGGTCTGAAGCTTTAATACAAATTTACCCCCAGTGACAAGCGTGTTTATGTGTGCTCCTTACTCAGCTGTTGACTTTTTGTACTTTCTCACTTTTCAGACGTTGCGTGAATTTCCCGAGGAGCTGCGTGGCGATGTCTCCATGCATCTACATCGTGAAATATTACAGCTGCCAATATTCGAGGCAGCCTCACAGGTAGGTTTGGGCTTTTCATGTTCAAAATGTGATTCAACTTGGGACAAATGTAGCAAAATAATCAGCCGTTCAGCCAGACGCTGGCAGTCAAGAGTCAACCGCTTTCACACACACACACGAACACACACATACAGACTTACGGCCACAGGTTACCTTTCTGACATATTGAATTTATGCGCCTGTGGGGCAAAACTCTTGAACGACTGAAGCATGAAAAAGGTTTTGGGCTAAAAGTGAATGTGTGTGAGCAGTTTGCGCCAATACCCTTGTCAACAGGCAAATGAGAAATGCAAGCTAGCTAAATGCAATCCGCATATTTTTAACTAAAAATTTGAATTTTCCAAGATTTTAATCGATTTTGGCATCAATTTCCGTTTGCCTCTTCAATTGCCCAAAAATGTTGCCTACATTTTTGGGCTCGCTTAGAATGGCAGCCACTTTTATGGCGGGCCCCCAAAAGCAGGCAATACAATTCTGCACTAGCTTCCGTTTCCCTCAGCCAAACTTGCCTACTTTTTGGGGCCCGCCAAGAATGGCCGCCGCATACATGGCGGGCCCCCAAAAGCAGGCAATACAATTCACCACTAGCTTCCTTTTCCCTCAGCCAAACTTGCCTACTTTTTGGGGCTCGCAGATTTCACCCAACCAACCAACCAACCAAATGCCGAATGTCCAACATAAATAAAGCTTATAAACAAAAACCACTCAACACTTATAAGCGCCACGCTTTAAGCCACTTTTCGTGACCCCATGCGAGCAACAGCCGGGCACCGCAAAGCACTCCGGCAACAAGCACAACCAAGGACACAGTTTGTCAACGTTTATGCCACGGCTGTTCCTAATGCTCTTGACCGCACTGGTATTTACTTATTGCCGTTTGTTTGTTCGCTTCGCAGGGCTGCTTGAAGCTACTGTCGCTGCACATAAAGACGAATTTCTGTGCACCCGGCGAATATCTCATACACAAAGGCGATGCCCTCAACTACATCTACTATCTGTGCAACGGCTCAATGGAGGTGATCAAGGATGAGATGGTGGTGGCCATACTGGGTAAGAGTTTAAGGTCTATTGAACTTTACTTTTTCGTGCAGCCGGCTGCTTGTTTATGCATTCAACGCCAGCCCCGACACGGCCTAGACAAATGGCAGCTAGCTATTTTTATGTTTATCGATTCTTTGTTGCTGCGATGCGATTGACCTTTCGCTTGGCTCGTTTCAGGTAAGGGCGATCTGGTGGGCTCGGATATAAATGTGCATCTGGTGGCCACGAGCAATGGCCAGATGACGGCCACCACGAACAGTGCCGGACAGGATGTGGTGGTGCGTAGCAGCAGTGATATAAAGGTAAGAAGCTTAAGTCTCACTTCGCTTTGTGTGGGTGTCTGTCTTTATCTCTGCTAATTATGGCCATTCCTGGCCGCTGCCGCCGCCGCTTCACGCCTAATTAATTGCCTTTAACTGCCGCGTCTGCCGTCTGGCACAAAGGACCTTACAAGCCGCAAGAAGTGAAATACTTGAGCGCTTATTTAAAATTTGATTGCCGCTTAATTAGTTTGGGATAGCTGGCATAGTTCGTTTTGCCCTTTGTACCTTTCTTTGGCATTTAAATGCCGTGTTTATTTGCAAAATATAAAGCGCAGACATTTTGAATATGTTTTCACAGCCGCCCACGCCACTTAATGTGCGCCAAGTGGGAATAACAACAACAACAACGGGGCACATGAGTGATACTTAAACGTGTGTAGTTAGGGCGCGAGCTGGGGCTGAGTGAGAGAAAGAGAGAGAGTGTGTAAACACACCAAGATGGCGCACTTGAGTTGGTAAAGAAGACGGCGCCTGCATAAACAAGTCAAAAAGTTAAGGCAGCCTTAAGTCGCCCAACTGCATACCTCTTAATTGAATGCGACAAATTGTTTGCCCAAGCAGATTGCAGATAGGTTGAGATCAGACGATTAGCAAGCAATGAACTTTAGGCAAAATGTTGGTAAGTCGAAACATTGCACAAGGCAACGAAATACAAGTCCTTTCTGTATATTGATATGACATGGCAATGGCTTGTACCAAAATTTTGCATAGTTCGCGAAACAAGGCTTCACAATATTAGGGAACTCCTTAGAAAGGCAGGGAATACGCTTAGAACAGCCTTCTGGGGCATGAGACAAGCAAAAGCTTCGTATAATTATCCACAACCTCAAAAGGTGCCAGAAATAGATACGACAAAGAAAGAATCCCCTAAGCTTGACACATTCCACTGCAGGCTGTGGAGTCACCCTAACTATGTAGAAACTGTGAAGAGAAGAAAGAGTACCCTGAACATATTTTAGCAGACTTCGATGCTTTAGCGAGGCGCAGGCTGGACAGATTTATATTGACAAATATTGTTCGCGGTGCGCTCTATTCCTGACAACAAACCACATCGGCCATTCGAATTTCGGGAATGTGGTTGTGTACCTCACGTGGGCACAGGTGTTTGTTTCATTGTAGTTGACTCCGTTTCTGCATTTGGATTGTCAAGTGCAGGAGAAGCTGCTTAGCTGGTCTCTTTCTCTATCATAGCACTTTTTTCCAACAAGAGAGACATCTTTCGGTTTAATATTATACTACAAGTATATAAAAAAGAGGCTGCTATTGGCAAATTAAGGGGTACTAGAATGAGGAGAAGAGGAAAAACTTTAAGTCTGAGGTTGCTTTGACAAGTATTCCTCATATTTTTCCATTTCATTGGCATAAGAACTTATCGTATTCCCTCAAGTTAAGTGGAATTTCATTTGGCAACTCCAATTGCTCTGCATACCTTTGGCTAACATCTCAGTGGGTATTTACCCACCCAATTCTCCAGCTGCTTGGGCTGGTGCCTGTAGCTTAGGGCTACCAACTCGGCTCAAGTGCTACATAATCGTTTAACATCTTTTTGCAGGCGCTCACCTACTGTGACCTCAAGTGCATACATATGGGCGGCCTGGTGGAGGTGCTGCGTCTGTATCCCGAGTACCAGCAGCAGTTCGCCAATGACATCCAGCATGACCTCACCTTCAATTTGCGCGAAGGCTATGAGAACCAGGACTCGGATATTGGGCCCTCATTTCCGTTGCCCAGCATCAGTGAGGATGACGAGAATCGTGAGGAGGGCGAGGCCGGTGAGGCGGACAAGGAGACGGCAGTGGGAGCCACAGCCTCGCCGCTGCACAGCCTCAGCACGGCATCGCCTTTGTTGGCGGCCCGTTCGCCCCTGCTGGGCATGAATAGTCCGCGCCATCAGCGTCTGCATCAGCGTGGACGCTCACTGATAACGCTGCGTGAGACGAACAAGCGGCAGCGGGCTTTGAATACGGCCAGCAGTTTGGATCGCGGCTCCTTTGAGGAGCCAGAGCCCCTGGAGGAGGAACCACTGACAACGAAGCGGCCCTCACTGGAAAGGCTAGACTCACAGGTGTCCACGCTGCATCAGGATGTGGCGCAGCTGAGCGTGGAGGTGCGCAATGCCATCAGTGCTTTGCAGGAGATGAACTTCTCCTCCACAGCACAGTTGACCTCGCATGGTTCGCTTAAGTTTGCGCCAGCTCGTTCGATACCCAATATCAGCGCGGTGGCCGCCATGCGTCCTGGCCTGGGCTTGGATGCGGCGGATGCTCATTTGGTGGGAGTGTTGGGTGCGACCGAGGCCATGCAACGCTGCTCCTCACATCCGCCCGAGGTGTGGGGTAGGGAGATGCAGCTGCCCAACTCGAAGGCAGCCTCACCCAGCGAGTTGCCACCCACGAAGACCACCGCGAATCGCAGCTGCCAAACAGATTTCTATCGCATTGACTTTCCCACCTTCGAGCGTTTTGTGCTGGCCAATCCGCGATTGGTTTTGGGCCTGCTGGGCATAGAGCCGGCCATCAAAACCGAAATGGAGCTGCTGCAGCAGAAGCAGACACTGCTGATCTCTCCCCTGAATACCATCGATGAGTGCGCCTCGCCGGCAGAGCCCAAGGAGCGGCTGTTGGCCAGCACGGCACGCGTCTACCCGCCCCTGGATGATGAGAACTCCAATGACTTTCGCTGGACCATGAAGCACTCGGCCAGCCATCAGAGCTGCTGCAAGAGCACGGATGCTCTGCTGACACCCGAGGAGCCGGCCGTCGGCTGTACAGAGGGGGCGGGACAGCCGGAGCGTATCAAGCGCAGCCTCAGGCGCAGCCACACCACCAACACCCACACACACAGCGGCAGCAACTCCAGCCTGTCCAGCAGCAGTTCCAGCTCCAATTGCCTGGTCTCGCAGAGCACCGGCAATCTGACCACCACCAGTGCCTCGGTGCACTGCAGCAATAGCAGCCAAAGTGTGGCCAGTGTGGCCACCACGCGCCGCGCCTCCTGGAAGCTGCAGCACTCTCGCAGCGGCGAGTATCGTCGCCTGTCCGAGGCCACGGCCGAGTACTCCCCGCCAGCCAAGATACCCACGCCGGCGGTGGTCAACTATGGACGGGATGAGGAGGAGAGTGTGGAGCTGTTGGGACCTACGCGACGTGGGTCGGAGGTGGGCGGCAAGCGTGGCTCACGCATACTCCTCGGCGTCAGTAGCGCCGCCTCCCAGACCCAGCCCAGCCAGGCACAGGCTATGAATTTCCGCTTCTCAGCCGGCGATGCGGACAAATTGGAAAAGGGACTGCGTGGCCTGCCCTCCACGCGCTCGCTGCGCGATCCCAGTGTCAAGTAAACATCCTGCATGTGTTTGGGCATTAACATGCAGCAGGTGGCGCGTGATTTATTTCCCAATTAATACTGAAACACGAAGACGCTTGTACTTTTAATATCTCTAAGATACGACTAGGCACACACACGCACACCCACACACAGTTGGTCTGTCCGCGTGCAAACCGAACATATTCATACTGAGCATATCAGCGCAGAATCTATTTTTTTAACTCTAACCAAAGGAACGGGAGGCTGTCAAAAGGAAAGTGCAAACCAGTGAAAAGTTCAAAAGCAAGAAATGTTATATTTTACTACCTAATCAAACCAGACAAACTAAATGTGCAAATATCTGAATGTTAGGTGTCAACCACAGGCAGCTGTTGGACTAGGCCAACAGATTCGCACTTCAATTAGACTCAAGCTAAGGCCAGTTAATCAATTTGATTCGTATTCAACCCAAGTTAGAAATCTCTTCCCGCGAATCAGCTTTTGTGTTTTAAAGCAAACAAATATCTTTGCCAAGCAACATTATTAAGAGATTCCGATTGTTGATTTGTAATTAGAATGTGGAATAGTTAGGAACCCAAAACAAAAGATATTCACTTAACTATGGAACGTATCAACAGCATAATTTTAAGTTATCTGACAATCGTGTAGGACATACCAAATTCTGCAGTTTCTACTTCTAAAGTAGAATTGTGAAATTGTGATTTAAGCAGGCGGCTTGTCCCACCGAAGGCAAGCGAGATTAGACCCCCCAAGTAGTTGCTCCATTAATGCTTAAACCCACTGTAAATTCTATGCATACAAATATTAGGTGTATATAAGTATCTGTATATTGTTCCACCAACAACAACAACAACAACTATAAAGACTTGTGCTTCATTCTGTGTTTAATGTAAGCATTCTATGATAATAAGTGTGTAAGATTTTATATGTGGCAGCCAAAGTATGTGTATACACAATACACGAAAGTATTTTAACCCGCTCGAAAGCAACAGCAACAACAACAGCAACAGCAACAACAACGGCAACAGCTTGTTTGTGTGTGCATAATTTAAGCAGAATTTATCAATAACTAATTATGCCATTTAAATGTTTTTAAATGTTTTAATTAATGTTAACTGAGGGTGGATAAATATGGAAGAGAAATAACACGGATATTCAAAGTATAAATAAACAATACAATTGATGTGAAACTTAAATAAATGCCAAATCCTTGTCCTTGGGCGTGTTTCTCTGGCGCTTTAATGCGATTAAACAAATCGACTGATGCATCTTCATCCATCTAGTTCATAGCTCAATGAAGGCATTCAAGTCACTGGGGACTCCTGTGTTGAGGTAAGCGCATTAACCGAGCTTAAGCAAAGTCTCTACATTGTCCAGATGGCACATTTCGTTTGGCTGTCGCTTTAAAGATGTGCGGAACAGCTGATGGCAGAACTTATACTTGATCTTTGTATGTACTTGTCATAGATTCTTTGATCTTAGGCATAGAAACGTATTCGTAGCTGTTTGAAATGCTTTCAAACTTTAAATGTTGCTGTGAAATTAAGGCTTACTCAGTCCATTTGTTAAACAGCATGTTTCCGAGTCTTAACTTAAATATTCTCATTGTTAAAACTGTTCTTACTTCAAAAAACTCTAGAAACTTTAAGTGATTTCACTGGAGGCCTTTTCTGCTTCTTCCAGCATTATGGACTCATACACTTCCTGCCACTCTACACTAGTGTTGGGTAAAGGATGTTCATTTTAGTGAGTTTGTTCACTTTTCTTAGTTGCTTAATAGTTTATTTGTCTTTATCAACTATCCTTGGAGCATTGTGACGATTAGCGACGTTCGAACTAATATAAGTCCTTCGTTGGTCCTTCGTCTATCTGCAGAATGTTGCCCATTTGTTAACCATCTATAAATTGGTTGTTGGAATGCCACACCAGACGGTTTCTTACTTTGAACAAACAGACAAGTCAGGGAATCGCTTACTGAACAACTTTCAGTGAATAACTCGATGTGGAAAGGAGACTGGACATAAGCGACTCTCTCAGAGCAAGACTCACTGAACAAAAATGAACGAATAAAGAAGAACATGAGCTTGGCATTAGCAGCTAGCAGCTTTGTGTGTCCATTGCTGAGTGGAGTCAACAGGCGGAGGTGTAAGATGACTATAGAAGCATATCAAGCTTAAGAAGTGTTTAGCCAAAAACATAGAACAACCAGATGAGTACCGGTCATACAAGGGAATGCCTGTGAAATTTAAATGGAAATTTGCCTTTTCTTTCTTTCTTTAGCTTCAATCACTCTGACTTGCAGATAGCAATCCTTTCAAGCAATCCGTTATCTTGTCACTTGCACGTTTTCAAATTTGATAAGTTATCGCACAAATGGCGCGACATTATGGGCAACCTTGTCATAATCTTGGTTCTAGTCTTTGTTAACATTGTACTAAATAAAGTAAGCTGAAGTCCTCTTAACATGTTTTAGAAAACTCGCTTAAAAGAAGTAACTCTTATGAACTCTACAAGCTTTGTACTAAATGTACAAAGTTCTATACTTGCAAGCGCTTTTCCAAATTCAAGACAAAGCTCTGCAAAGCTTACAATTTTAGTACAAAAACTGATGACAACTTTTTCGGACTCCGCAATGTTTAGGCAAGCTTTGTAGCGGTTGCTGAATTTGCTTCAGATACACAAAAGTAAATTATATAGCGATAAATGCCCTAGAAAGTATGCAAGCTATTGTTGTTTTGAAATCGAACGACTGGAGCGAGAACATGTATGTTATACTAAGCCACTTTATATACCTTCATACGTAAAATCCACTTTGTACATTCAGTCAGCTTGACAGAGCAGTTGAAGGTGGAACTCAATATTAAGCTTAAGCCGAATTTCTTGCAAATATAGCATACTTTTAAGGGCTTTTATCAGGCTATGATTTGTTTTGTTTTGTGTAATGCGATTGCACAGAGAAAGCGCGCCGCTGGAAAATACAATCCTAAATGATACGTAGTTCGCCCTGCTTTATTTTACACATTAAATGTAGATAACAGTTACTACCGTGGCATGTAAAAGGCTTCATGTAGAAGTAAAAAAAGTTAAAGAGGTATGTAGAAAAGTTAAAAGCGGCGTTGACAAACGATATGGTTTCATCACAAGAGAATATTATGGTTATTTCCATTTAGCTTCCACATTTTCCCACAGCAAACTGAATATCATACCAAAGTATTAGGTTTTCTACATTGATGTTGCGATATTCAAATTGTAAGCGATATCTTAGCTCAAAATCAGTGCATAATAGTAAGATTTTTTGCTTTAAAGGTTTGAAGTCCAGTAGGAAATGTACTCTAATCGTGTTGTTCATACCAATCGCTCATCATCGCTTCCTCTAATTACAGTGATTTGCGGCAAGAAAGCGAGAGTGCTTGATAGACGTTTATGCTAAGATGCCGGCATTTGTGCCTACGCTCCCGAAACCAGATAAGTGAGCTGTGATTTGGAATCCCAGACAAGGTAAGTGGAAACCAACAATTTAAGTGAATAATTGAAAGTAATGGATAGTAAAACCCTGGCAAAACGTGTAAAAAACCTACATTGTGTAGCATATTTTGTGTTCTCTGTGTGCGTTAATCTATATCGTGCAATTATGAAACAATTTACCCTTCTTCCCTTTCCTATTCGTTGTTCCAAAGTAAACAATTAAAACCACATCAACATAAAAACAAGTATTAATAACAAAATCCTTTCTGTGAAGTCTGCTGCTTGGCTGGCCCATATATCACAATACGCGAAAGTAACTCAAATTCCGTAATTTGTGTGTCCTTCCAAACTCAGGCTAATTAGACAGAGCTAGAGCTGGAAGGCTGAAAGAAATTATCATCGACATAAATTATAAGAAAACTTTGCGCATTTCTCTGATAAAAGCGATATCAGCATACACTTACACTGCTGGAAAGTTCGGTGCTAAAGGAATGTAAAAATAATTATGTTAATAACTTGAAGCTATTATCAAACCCATTGCGGTGTGTGTGTGTCTGTGTGTGTGCTCGGGGTGGCAGTTTAAGTCGGGAGTGGCGGTTGGAAAAACTACTTGAGCAAAGAAAATGAAGTTAGATGCACTTTTTTTGTTCTTTTTTGTTATAAAGTGTCCACTGCTCAGACTTTGCTGGCAAAGTTTTGCGACGAAAAAAAAAAGCGGCTAATAAGATGCGTTTGGAATGCAAGACGGATGCTTGGGTTATCCGCTTTGCAATCAGCCGGCAACAACTTCTATGAGCTTAAAATCAATTGGCAAAATCAGCCAAAATGCTCCAATAATTTCTAATTTATCTTAAGTAAAAAGGCAAGGCGAACGAGCATAAAGCAAATTACCAGATGTAATCGATGAAGCGGCACAACAAGCCGAGGCGGAGAAAACTTTTGCGTCCAATAAAAGAAATGAATGCTTTGCGGCTGGTTAAGTGTAGTTGCATGTCTGCGTGTGTGTGTGTGTGTGTGGGGGTGCAGGCTGTAAAACTTTTACACTGAAATTGAATTGAACTGCAACCAAGCAGGCAGGCAGGCAGGCAGGCTTTCTGCCTGCCCGCCTTTCGAAAGAAATGCCAATAAGTCAGGAAGCTGCCTTTAGCCTTTTGGCTGGCAGCTGCCTTTCTCTGTCGCTGTCGCCGCTCGCTCTCTCTAATATGCGGTTCATTAGACAAAGTTGACCGCACTCCCAGGACACGGGCACAGACACGGACACCAACACCGACACCGACACCGGAGTGCAGGCTGGCTGGCCCGGCTGTAAGTCAACAGGCAATGTGAATTCGCGTAATCGTATTAAAAGGATTCATGGGAGTAATTAGCAAAACGGCGTGCACCCATTCGTTCATGCGTTTGCCGGTTGCAAACTGCCGCCTCCATCATTTGATTAGCTAATGCAGTTCCGCTCTAATTGCCGATCTCAACCCCCCGAAAAACTAATTCAAACAGCTCTTCGTAGAAAATGTCTCAATTGCCTGTCACAAAGGTAACAAAAGCAAGCAAACAAAACAAAAAAAAAAATTAAATCTGCACTTTTATGCCCAACTTTTCGCAGCTCTTGCAACTTTCGCCGCAGCCAACTTTCTTTCAAGCTTTTTTTTTTTTCGTTAACAATTTCTACAAAAAGCGGCCAGAGTTGCCTTTGCTTTGTGCACCAAGTGCCCATTGACCCCTCCCAAAGTATCCAGTTAATACTCACTTAATAGTCAAGTCATAAATTTTAAATACTGCTAAATGGCTGCCTCAAGTTGTGTTCGAGTGTGCTACAGATATGTTGTATGTGAGCGGAAACATGGACATACATCACACGCAGCTTCAGTGGAGAGAGGCTTACATAGCCACCAGCAAAAATGTTGGTAAAGGAAGGGATCTTTGGCATCGATTTGTTGTTGTTGTCCCAACTTCTTAACTTCACTGGCTGGGGCAACATTTTTCGCACGAGTGTAGCCAGCCTGTTGGAGACATGCAGGCACAGAGCAAGCACAGAACTTCGACGGACGCATAAAAATGATGAGTTATTTGTTTTTTAGTGCATAATTTATGAGTTAAATGAGTTTCTCATATGCGAGCGCCTCGGCCGGGGGGGCGTTGTTCTACAGATTTGTCACACGCACACGGAAAATGTTTTTATTTATGAGTTTAACGCGTGAAACTTCATTCAAAAGCGTTTAAGTGGAAGCACACACACACACACACACAACAAAAAGATTTCTAAGCCACAATTTTCCTCGAGACAGCTGAAAAGTTTTGTTACGTTTAACGCACACACACACAGCGCCACATATGCGGCACTTAAACATGCTCTTTGTGGCCTGGTTTGATGGCTGCACACGCACATTTATCATGCAAATTGCGCCTAATTGTCTGGAATGGGATTTCCTTTTACGCTCTAAACTTTTCTTTGCTGATTTAATTGTTCTGCCCCTTTTCTAGCTGCACTCGGCTGAAGTAGGCATTAATTTTTAATGGCAAATGCGCGCAGAGCGGTTGGCCAAAAGCGGAGTCAAAGCCAACATGTAAATTAGAAGCGGCTTGGCAGTGTTTTGTTTGCATTTCTTTTGCTTGCTTTTCTCCGGCTTGTTGTTGTTGTTGTTTGTCGATTGCTTTGGCCCCGGAGCCTTCATTTGGCAACGCTTGGGCTGATATATCTGTATATTGCTCGGGCAGGGCACCCCAAATGTTTCCGGCTGTTGGCCGGACCATCAATCTGACCCCTGGCACCACAATGTCCCGGCAATGGCCGCCTCTGGCCTTTAATTTAACAAACTCTTTTACGCCGTCTCGCTCAATAATGTGAGTTTTATGTAATTGAAGTGGCAGCTGGCAGCTGTGGGGCAAACAACAAAGAAAAAACAACACACAGAATGGTAATGGTGGTGGTGGTGGGGCAGGGGAAGATACAAGAAAAACACGCTGAGAAATGTAACCGGCATAACTCTTCCCCAGCTTAGGCGGGTTCTCCGACAAAGTGACAAACGGGGCGGGGGTCTGCGGTAGTGCAAAATTGAAAGAGCATCAAGTGCGATTTAATGAGGTGAATTCAACCAACAGCAAGCACACCTTTTCAATTATCGACATTTATTTCTCACACAAATCAGGCTCAAAGCAACCACAGAAACCCTGGCCACTTCACAATACTCAATTATCAAGTTGCACCACAGTGCTCAACTTGATGGCCGGAACAACGTTTTGAAGTGGCTGGGAACGGCTTTGGTGCTTACCACAACACAATGAAAGCTTGATGAGAGTTGATGAATCTATGATTTGATAAACTGGCTACAGTTTAATTGGCACTAAAACTCTCTTGTCACATCTCTTTGAAGTCTGGGTAAGAACTGCGGGTATAGTGGTATCTTCTGGAGCCTGAACCTGTACACCATGAAACCAAATTGGGTGCTACCCTCTGCGAGTTTGGTTCGTAAATGCCTCGCTTAGGTTGATGAAAAAAAACAGGAAAATTCTACACTAGTGGCTTAATGTTTAATTTAAGTAGATATCAACATGTGGCGCTGTAGGCGGTCATTTCATTTGACAGCTAAGCAGCTCTTCTCGCATTTGGCATCAGCTCAAATCAGATTGATTGAAAATCAACAAATCAACGACTTAGAGAGGGTTTAGGAGGTTAGATGGGAGGTGAGCAGTCTCTCTACTTAAACCATTTTAAGGAATCCACAGACCATTGCCAGACTGCACTGGTCTTCAAAGAATGCTTTACCCACAAGCTGGTTGCGTTTCCTAAGCAGTGCAGGGCAGTCTCATAGAAGGTGTTGCATGCTTTCTATTTCATCCTCGTTTCCACAGCTACGTGTAACTTTATTCAATACGTTGTGCGTTATTTACAATGCAATTGATTTAGAATGTAATCAGAACGTTTCCATGGAAGTCAAGTGGTATCAAACTGCCCAATCTTCGCAAGTTTCGTTTTGTTTTAAAAGTGGGAATAATGAATGGTCTTAATGGTTAGGTTGGTGTCAATGATTTAGGCTTACATACTACAATATTTAAAATTTGCAACTAATCAATAAAAGTTTACAATTCTAAGAGACGTTTGGGGACACAATAAAACATCCGTTTCCAGCAGTAGTTTTTTTTTTTCCAATTTCTGATCTTAGAAATCTGCGTCCAGTGTAAACACATTGTCCAGTCGATTTGAGACCACGCCCATGCGTTGATATTCGCCCACTTTCTTCTCAAAGAAATTGGTTTTGCCGTCCAGCGAGATCATCTCCATGAATGTAAAGGGATTTTTGGTGTTGTTCGACCAGCAGACGATCGGCCACAAACTCTATGTACTGCGACATGAGTTCACAGTTCATGCCTATCAAATTGACGGGCAGGGCATCGGTGAGGAATTCCTGTTCAATGGTCACCGCATCGCGTATAATCTCAATGATGCGCTCTCGCCTAGGACGCTGTACCAGATGCTGGAAAATGAGTACAGCAAAGTCGCAGTGCAGACCCTCATCGCGGGAGATCAACTCATTGGAAAAGGTCAGGCCGGGCATTAGGCCGCGTTTCTTTAGCCAAAAGATGGAGGCAAAGCTGCCGCTAAAGAATATGCCCTCCACGGCGGCAAAGGCAATAATACGCTCGCCAAAGTTGGCCGACTTTGAGGATATCCAGGAGAGGGCCCAGTCGGCCTTGCGCTTAACGGCCGGCATGGTTTCAATGGCATTGAACAGATAGTCCCGCTGCTGGGGATCACGGATGTACGTATCAATCAGCACACTGTACATCTCAGAGTGCACATTCTCCATGGCAATCTGGAAGCCATAGAAGCAGCGAGCCTCTGTGATCTGCACCTCCTGGCTGAACCGCTCGACCAGATTCTCGTTGACAATGCCATCGGAGGCGGCAAAGAATGCCAACACATGAGAGATAAAGTGACGCTCGTTGTCAGTTAAGCGGGCCCAGTCGGTTAAATCCTTGGATAGATCCACTTCCTCAAGTGGCTGGGACTCTTAAGCGAGAACTTCTCCATGTTTTCAATGCTTTCAATGTTTTCCTTGCTGGCCATTTGAGACATGTTTTGTATTGGTCTTAAGTGTTAATAGTTGTACAGTGTTCAATTGAGCGGATTTTGATGATTTCACTTAGGATTATGGATGACTAGTATTACTCGAGTCAGAAATTCACCAGCAAATGATCTACGGCAGGAGTCATGGTGAGGCAAGCGCGATTCGTGTTTAGCACACGGAAATCATGGAGGATTATTACCAACCCTTCAATAAACTGAAAATGGGTGGAAATATTTTAAAAAGTCAAAGATGAACTATGTAGGCCTCTGCCTGGAGAAGGGGTTGAGAAGTAATATCTGAAATTCTTGTCACGATTGGGCAAATTCCTTCTGCCAGCAATATTCCAAAACTATCTAAGCAGCCACGGGCATATTTGAGCTTATGCTTAGGCAATCCACTCACTTGCTCACTCACTTGACATAATTGTCTAGCGGGAGAAGTTCTCAAGCACTGTGGAGTCAGTTACCACACCTTAACTGCCAGTCACCTCTTCTTTTTCCTTTCATAAGCCTGAAAAATGAAATGTGTGACATTTCTGGAGCACCGAACACTTGGATTGGTTGCTTTTAAAACTCTCTGGACATTCGAAGCCGGTTCAAGTCAAAAGTCTTTCGCCCAACAGCAGGCAACACAAAACTAAATGCATTAATTTGGACTAATTAGCATTTACAATGGCTGCTGGCGCGGTGCTCCTCCTAAGCAAAGATTTGTTTACAATCTACATAATTCACAAAAATCCTTGGCAGTCGAAAAGGGGTCGTAAATTTGAACTTCCAATCGCGGCAGCAGTTGCAATGCAAACAACCCGTTCGCAGAAAAGGCAGAAAAAAAAACAGCAAAATAACGAACCGTACAATATGCGTTGCGTCTTTAATTAAGGTCAGAATAAATATGCCGCTTGTGTTTTTTTTGTATTTTTTTTTTGTGTTTGTGCCGCCCCTTCCTGTCTTTGAGATAAATGGCAGTGGCCGGAGCGCCATGGTGTGCTGGGGGTGACGGGTGGCGGGCGCTGACGATTTGATAAATAAGTGGACGCTGCTGCAGGCTGCCGTTTGGCTGTCTGTTTTGCATTTGGGCTTTTGTTTATGCTTCTCTCTTTTTGCCAACTCGCCTTAATTGCCGTTGGATGGGGGTGTAATTGCGCCAATCCGCGGCGAAGGGGGCGAAATAAATAAATTTAATTTCGTATGCAGCGGCCAAAAGGTCACTTTCACCCCCGGCCCAAGTGCTTTTCAAATTCGAAGGTCGTGCTTATTTTTATTTCACATTGGTTATTTTTTTATTTAGCAATGAATTTTTACGCATTTTTCGTGCTTTCGCTTCATTTGCAACCCTTTTTGAGCTCGTTTTTGTTGATGTTTTGCATTTGCGGCACATTAAAAATTACTTGGCATTATGGGAATTAACCTCAGGCTTAGCAACACCATGTAAATGGCGCGTGTGATTTTAAATTTTCTGGGGCGAACCCTTTTATGATGTGGCCAACACTTTGTGTGTCGTTTTGTGCATTCGCTGTTATAATTGAAGCCGCTTAAGTATTTTATTTGTGTGGACATTCACAATCTGCACTTTAGTTTGTTGTGCAGTTAATTACATTGAAATGCAGCGAGGGTTGAACTGGAATTTAAATGAACCTCTGGACTCTTCTTTTTTCACAAAAAGTCAAACGAAATACAACATAAAAAACTATTTAATCAAAAAAAATAATCATCATAATGACTATGGCCGCATTCAGCAGCTAAATCCGATTTGTGATTGCTGTTGACTCTCTGATTGCTTTGTTATTTGCTGGCTTTAGTACATTTATTCAGAAATACATTCATCCTTTGACAAGTTTTGCATTCTAGAATCACCATATTCAACAGATTAAGTCGGCCAACTTAACTCAGTAAACGTTATTCCGATATATCTCTTGAATGCGCTTACTATTTAGACGTTAATTTGAAACTATTAAGTATCAAATTCTCTTTAAATCTCCAAGTCTTAAGTTCTTATTCTCGAAAGTACTTAAACGATATTTTAAGCAAGATCAAATTGATACTGAATGGTGTCAGGTTGATTCTTTTATGGATAAGTTTCTTAATATTAGTTGGGTGCTTTTAGTTGAGGGGAAAACGATAAAGAAACTGAGAGAGGAGTGCAAGCACATGTTGCTTTGGGATTCCAAAACAGTTATAGCATTGCAGCCTTGGAGAGATTCGAGTTTGATTGAAACTTGGGTGCACTTATTTTTAAATCTAGAGAACTCCTGATTCAAGAGTGAACTATCTGAGGCTGCCTTTACACAGTTCGACACATGAGACATGGTAATCTAGCAGTCCTGCATTTCATCATGTTTCGCCTATGAAATTGCAGAGAAATTCATATTTTAAATGCTACCAAAGTTCTGCAATAGACGATCTGCAACCTGGAAGCGTATTATAATACGTCCGCTATCATGGTTTCCAGAATGTGGGCCAGGTCCAGCCAGGAGCAATAGAGCTTTAGGCCGAAACTATCATTCAGAAACATTTCAACACTTGTTTAAAATTCTTTATAGATAGATAAGCTGTTTTCGGAGCTAAGTGGAAACTGTATCAGGCCGCCAGCAGTTTGCTACAAGGCGAAGATTCCAATACTTCTTCATCTAAAATATGTTTAGACTTGCGAATTGCACCCCGAATTATGGTTCCAAACTGCAAACAGGAACTACCAACCGCTTACAAAGGAATAGCTACCCTTCAGTTTGGTTCAGACCTGAATCATAGCTGAATCAGAAATAAAATGGAAGGGCTGGGTACTGAATTCATGGTATTCTTTATATAAGATGCAGCTTTGAATTTAACACAGATATTTCCTACTACGTCATGACCTTAGCTGAGTTTGGGCATGATATCTTGGGTGAGTTTCATGGGAAGTACTAAAACATGCCTGAATTCTGGCATGAAATTCAGTACTGAAACGTAGAACTGCAGGGTAGTAATACTGCTATCGGGCTTAGAGAAATATTATACTTATTATACTTCAACAGATATTGACTTTGATACTAAAAACGAAGTTATAAAACCAAGTCCTTCGTATTAATATGCGCTTCTCCATAACCAACCAACTGCCTTTAACTTTTAAGCAGAGTGCTCTAAATTCGAAAATTAGGTAAGAGACAGAGTTTTCAGTTCAGAAAAAAAGGTTTAGAAATGTGCTTTTGCCTACCTGATTATTGTGGCTTCAATCAGACATAGCTTGTAGCGATTCAGGAGGCAAATAACCAAATGAAAGAACTCGACTGGACCTTTAATAATGCAAAAACATTAACTGATGACAGCAAATCTGTGAATGAGATGGCTCAGCACTTTAGAGTATGTTTCTTAAGGGTGCCTGAGCATCGCAACATCGACTGACCCACAGTTGCTGCCGGTTAAGAGTACGCTGGAGATGCCTTTGGGTCTTGTGAACTAAAAATAGGGGAAATTACCAACAGAATGATCACGAATCGCTGTAGCTCAATTCACACTTGTGATATCTCTATTGTGTGTCTATCAGTATGTCTACCTACTCTAACCCTTTAAACCCCAATTTAAAATGGGTGGACCTAAAAAATACTTCACTTCATATTTTTAGTGGTACGGCCACAAAGGTTAGCTGATATGAATTTCAAAGATCCACGAATCCTAGATCGTCCTTACGAAAACGATTCCTAAAAGCCTTTCTAAAATTCCTGAAATTCAGCTAATAAATTTTTTCTCGTAAAGAAGCTTTTTATATATTTTTTTAACTATTCTGAACTAGCACAATTTTGTTTTTTGCAACTCAAACCAATGGATTTCATAGAAATGATTAAAATGTAGATTAATGAGAAACTGCGCAACCAATTGAGTTTACCACATTCACCAAATTGGCGGGAAAAGTGATCAGCTGTTGAGTTTTCGACATAATTTAGGGTTACCAACACTTTTAATATCAAAAAAAAGGAATGTTGCTGAACTGCATCAAATTCATGTTTGACAATTTTATAATCCACACTGGAAAATAAATGTATTAATTCGGTATGATGCAGATCTGCATCACCACCATGTAAAGGGCTAAGAATGTAAATACACTGCTCTATAGGCAGGCACTCTGCGAGGCTTGGTATCAACCATAATGACTAGACAGCGGATTTTGCATATTTTCAAACAGATTTTCATCCAAGTGAGCCATACTAAATGTGCACAAGACTATATATTGTGCTGACTTTTTACGTTAATAAAATTCCCAAAATTCTGCACTCAATTCCAAGATGACTTATGTAATTTTTTCATGAACCGGAACGCCGGCAAAAGACAAAATAATGTGAACAAATTTGTTAAATACACATTTTTCCGAGTCTACTAGGACTAAAATCGGTTTAAAAATATGCAAAATCCGCTGTCTATTAATGACTGCTATAAAAGCTTCCATCAACTCATTTTGTCTCTGTCCAGGGTAGCTCAGTAGCTCAGCTTTTCACACCAAACGAACTAGAAATTTCCCTGAAACCCAAGCTTGTGGCTTCAAATGACAAAGGGTATTCACTGGCCCTGATTGACTCTCATAAATGATTAATTAGCATTTCCTATTAAATGTTTGTGATAAATCAGCTGTGTTATTGTACCAAATTAACTGCCATTTGTTATTATTGTTAATAAATTAAGTTGATATGAAAAAAAGGCAGACAAAATATCATTCAAGGACTGATCAAAATGTTGGAGGGGGGAGGGAAGACATAATTAAATTGATGGCCACACATAAATTGTCACCAAGGCAAAAACTCTCCCCCTCACACAGCAAAAACAAAAGCTTGAAGTCCAATTTGTTAATTCGAGTGCGTTGACACTTTTATTAATAACACTTTCTCCCATCCCCTCCCTAAACCGATCAAATGAAACAACGCAATGCACACACACACACACACACACTCGCATGTGAAAAGTTGCTCGAAATTTGTAAGCTGTCCATATCATGCACGAAACAAATCCCAAGCAATCACTCAGAACGTAACATTTATATATAGTAAAAATCACTCATGCCAAAACTGAACGCTTTGCGCTGTGTTTTGTGAAATGGCAAAAAACAAACAAATAAACCAAAAAACCAAACAAAACAAACACAAACCAAAATCAACTAAACAGAGCTGGCAATTTGGAGCGTGGGCGAGCGAGCGAGCGAGCGAGGGAGCGAGCGTTTAGCTCAAATCGATTTCAAGTTTTTGGTCATTTTTGGGTGGCTTTAAAAAAGAGAGCACCAAGAAAAGGTTCCAAAACAAATCCAATGAACAAACAAATGTGGAATCAAGCAAAACATTGCCACACACACACGCACACACCCACTCGCAGCTGAGCGCCAGCTGCCTTCATTTTTTATTAGAAACAACATCGGTTGACGCTATTGGAAAATGGTGAACATATTTGTCCCTGGACGGCAATTATTGTTATCGTTATTGGCATCGCACGAGAGATTGACTGAAATTTATTTCGGTTGCAGTGCAACCGGACGTTGTGCTGGCCAGCCAAAAACAGAATCGGAAAAAAACTGCCAAATGCCAGGCGGAGCCCGACCAGCTCTCCAGCTTCTCTAAAACTCATTTTGCTGCTGTCCCGTTGCCCCGTCCGACGGAGGGGGGTACGGGGGTGCCTGCAATTTAAAAAGGGACCACAGCCGGGAGGCGGCTCAGCCTGTTGTTCTGTCTCGGCTCCGTTCCTTATGCATGTGAGAGCATACAATATTTAAGGTGTCGCTGACTGACTCGATTAGTTTTGCCAGGTTCGTGTCTGGCCCCACGCATTAGTGAGCGTGTCAGCTTCGATTCCCAATACACGCCCACTCTCACACACACACACACACACACAGAGAGAGGCGAACCGCCTGCCATACTGGCCTTTTGTTTTCTATGGTTCTTCTTGCTTCTTTTTTTTTGACCATTTGACTTTTGTGGGTTTTGTGTGCTTCCCAAAATCATGGCCATTGTTGTTTTTGCAAATTGTGCGGTCTGTTGTTTTTGTTGTCCTGCCCAGATAACAGCAATCCCAGCTAGTGGAGATGTGGTGAGATGGGGGGCGTAAGCAAAACAAAAGGCTGCCCAGATTTTCTAATCAGTTTTGTAATTGTTTCTTTTTTTTAAGTTGCTGCTGCTGCCGCTGCCATTCTGTGGGGTCGAGTTAAGGGGCAACCAACCAGGCTTAACCCTGGCCAAAGTTTTGATAGCAGTGCAAATTCGGCTTTACTCTTGTTCATTTGTGATTTGTATTTAAAACTGCCTAAGCCGATTGTTTTTGGTACAGGGCAGCGTCTCAATGCAGGACTCGTACCTAGGCAGCTCTAAGAAGGTGGCTTTAATTGAGTCGAGCAATGAAATTAAAGTCCGCCCCCCAAAAAGTAGGCAACACACACAAAAAATTGACTCGAGTGCCAAGTAATTTTTCAAAGCCATCTTCTGCAGGAAATTCAGCCAGTAAGCGTAGTGCCATCAATGCAAAGTCCAAAGTCATTTCCCCCAAAAGGAACCCCCACGTCATCTGCACTTTTTGCCAACTCAAGCACATCTCGGAGGCCTGCAGCCGGCAATCTAGCCAAATCCAATGTTTTGGATGCTGGGCATAAATAGCTGGTTGCAGTTGCCTTGCCGCTCGCACGAGCTGACATAAACTCACCGACGGGTGTGTGGGCCAGGGAAAGTTTTCTAATTAAGTTACTCATACGCACTGGGTGCCCGAGTGCATATGACTTGACGTAAAAGTAATTTTCATACTGGCAAAGAACTTAAAGCCATGCACAAAGGGCCAAACTGCAAACTCGGCTTGAGGTTGCAGGCATCAGTCATTAAATGGAGTGAGCGCAGCCAGCGGCACGGCAGGGCGGCAGCACAGCCTGCAGTTAAGACAAATACGTGGCCCTAGCAAAATAAGCTGAAACACGCTTAACATAATTATAAAGTTACTTTTTTCATCTCGCTGCCGCTGACTTTGTCGTCCTTGTTAATTTAGACACTTTGCACGTAAAATGTATGAAACACTCTCCCAAGGCAGCAGCGGCTTTGCCTGCTATTTTTTCCTGCCGCTGCCGCTGCCGCTGCTGGGTCTTGGCTTGTTTTACTTTTAATTGGAAATCTCAAAAGATTAGTTATGCTTCGGTGCCAAGAAGCGGCCCAGAAGCTGCAACAGCATGCTCGTAATTGGTGCATTGCAATTCAAGTGCTTGCCATGCACGAATGCCTGTCTTGAGGCGGCTTGAACTCGACCCCTTGCCTCCCCGTGTGTGTGGGTGCACACGAAATTGTATGCAAGCAGGTCAAATAATGGTAGCTAAATTTATAGACAAAACTTGCGCGTCGAAAGTTTGCGCCATGTGGGAAAAAAACCCAATCAGAGAACCCGCCGCAGGCCACATAATTTCCCCCTGTCATTAACTTTGGCAGCGGCTTAAGCCAAATTGATGAAGTTCCCAAGTGCAAGTGACAACTCGTCGTGTGCCTAAGGATGAAGATTCGTTGTTACTTTTTGTTTATCCCGCTAAGCCCACAGCGAAGAAATCTCAACTAATTGCTCTCAAGACCAACTTCCACGTCAACTTCGGCAAACGAAAAAAGGAAAACCGCCCCCCCCCCCCCCAAAGACGAGGCGAAAGAGCGTGTGCGGTCACTGGATATGAAAATAACCAAATTGCATTCGAAGGCAAAAGCGGAGTGGGCAGCAACTGGAGAGAAGAAAAGAAACGGCAAACTGCAGTTGCCAAAGTTGTCAACGGCACAAAACTTTGGCGACAAAGTGCAATCAATGGTGAATTATCACCCATTTCAATGAATCGCGGCTAAACCAGCGGGTCAACGGAGAAAAAAAAGGCGGGAGCAAACTTGAAGCGGTGCCAAGTGGGCAAACAACAAAATAGCTAACCATTCTTAAAGTCCAACTTGTCAATGTGACAACGTCAATAACAGTTCAACATTCAAGTTAGCGTTCCTTTTTAGCAAGGAAAGTGGCTGGAAAAAGCCTGGGTGTTGTGAAAGGGGATAAGTGGTATTCCATACGCAGTACTCTACACTCGTACTCATTACTCAGTAATTCCATAATCAGTGTTCGATAGATGATACCCTATACTCAGTTCTCGCTACTCAATACTTGACTAGTAGATAGCCGATACATAGCACTGGATACTCAGTACCTTTTACTCAGCTAACCAAACTCAGTACTTGATACCCTATACTTAACACTTGATACTCAATGCTCAATACTAGATACGCAATACTTAGCAGTTGATACTCAGTGACTGTTACTAGATACCCGTTTCTAAGCACTGGATACTCAGTATTCGAGATTTAGCTCTAGATTCTAGATACCAGATTCTTAGCAAACAATACTCAGTACTTCATATTCTGCTTTCCATACTTAATACTCAATAATTAGCACTGAGTACTCGATTGTACATGACCTATACATAGTTTTCGATACTCATAGGCCAAAACCTAGCTTTCAATATTCGATTCTCAGTTAACCACACCCTATACTTGTTATTCAATACTCCATAGTCAGTATTCAGTGCTCGGTACTCAGTATTCGATACTCTGAGCTCGATATTCAGTTCTCACAACTCAGAACTTGATGCTTAGTATACGATATTAGATTCTTTCTACTCATCGTCAATGTTCAGTCCTCGATACTTAGTATTTGGTACCTGAAATTCAGTAGATATTACTGAATACTATAAGTTAATATGCCAGGTTTGCGTGACGCGTGACGCTGAGCTAGTTACATCTACATCGAAATTGATGCTGTTAAACATATATCTATGTGTATATTTCTGAAAATACGATTGATTTGAAACCGTAACTCAAAATGGCACATAAAATAGTAACATACCAGAAATCTTTGCATACTTTAGGGCTCTTCCACAAGGAACACACAGGCACACAGTGGCTTACAGTTCGTTTCAGTACCCAAATGCTTCTTTCACAAACCAGTCAAACATAGGGAACATGCTTAGCGACTTGGAGTGTGTTAACAACTACACAGAAAAAACAGGTAAGGGCGCTGTAGTCGAGTTTCCCGACCACAAAATACCCTGTTCATTTGTTTTCATTTATTTCTTTGTGACAAAATGTCATCTTAAATGTAGGCAACACTTTTGGTAGTCCTGGCCAACAACTGGTGGGGGGGGGGAGCTCAACTGTTTCGCTTATAACTCCGGTGTTTTTTGTCCGATCTGATTGTTCTTTTCAGAATAGATAGATATTGGGCCTAGCTTGATGCATACTAAACCACGAGGCTCTAACTTGAAAATTGTGGATCTGACGGTTGTTTAGGTCTAGAATTTCTGGAGGAGGTCTTGGTTTTTGGGGGATAAAAGGGGGACGGGTGGGAATTTTCCAAATCTGAAAGAAACTTAATCTGCGTACAGCATAAATCTACCTTCGTGCAAAAATTTGTGGCTCTATCTCTTATAGTCTCTGAGATCGACGCGTTCATACAGACAGACAGACGGACAGACGGACATGGCTATATCGACTCGGCTGTTCATGCTGATCAAGAATATATATACTTTATGTGGTCGGAAAATTTTCCTTCTCCCTGTTACATACATTCGCACAACTTCATGATCCCCCTTTTCCCATTTTCAATGGGAACAGGGTATAAAAAGATCCGAAAAAGAATCCATTTGGGAGGGATATGTCTTAAATATCCTTTGAATCATCCAACGGAGCTGAAAAATCATCCCAAGGATCATCATTTTTCATATCCTTTGGATGATTTTTAGCTCCGTTGGATGATTAAAAGGATATTTCAGACATATCCTTCCCAAATGGATACCGGAAATCATTCTTTTTTTTCTCTGTGTAAGTCTGCTGATGATAGTACCTAGACGGGCTATGGAAACAGGACTGTACAATGAATTAGTTTACCTTTTAAACTGCTCGAAATGCAGTTAAATCGGTACACACAACCTCACACTTTTCTTAGAATCGCACCACAATTTACCCAAAGTTGGCTTCCAGTTTACCACAATCATTTGCCCTGTCGCTTATTCAATATTCACTCAGGGCTCAAACACGCTTCCCTGCTCCTCGTAATTATTTCCCCAAAAAGAGCTTTCAACGGCCATCAACTTGGGGCAGCAGCTGCAGGTTGCTCGAAATGGCCACACGTGCCACACATGTGTCTCACAGGAACAATTCGAGTTTCCATTTTAAGCCCGGGCAAGTAATTAACACTTTTTGTATAAAGAGGCTTCCGGACCTTCTATTTCAATATTTGCAAATTCCATGGTTAAATTTTGAGGGTTGTTCTGTTCTTTTGCACAGATTTCAGTCGCTAGGGAAAATATGGAAATTTTATTGCTCGCTTATGTTTGAGTTAATTTGGCAACAGTTTTGTTGAATTTTAATGAGTGTGCGAGAAAACATAAGTCGCACGTCCGTTCGAAAATGTCAGTTCGGCTGCTGAGGTTGCGTTGGGAGACGAGTGAATTAAGCCGTTTGACAGACATAACTGCCTGCCTGCCTGCCTGCCTGCTGCTGGTTGCCGGTTGCCGGTTGCTCATGATGACAAGCCCCGCAAAGACAGTTGCAGCGCTGATGAGTGGCAGCTCCCAAAGCGGATTTCTAATTAAGACATCAGCCACTGACAAGCGTAATTCAATTTATGCGAAATTCTCAAGTATTTCACAGAAATATTTCTAATGGAATTAGCAAAATCAACAACATACACGCCGAGCTGTTGAGGCAACAGCATTAAAGTAAATACATTTTTAATGAAGTTCTTGTTGATATTTGGTGTTAATTTGCCCAAATGCCCATCACAATATGCGTTTTAGTTTTCACATCATTGACGAATTAATTAAAAATGCCTCATTTGCCAGAAGCAATGAAGCGTGCCAGACCCCGCGAGTCCCCCAATACCCTAAAATCCCAATGCCAATCCCGTTCCAGTTGCCACCAAACTTTGACAGCCGAACTATGGTATAAAAGTGGAAGTTTAGGCAGCATAATTTTGTTTACATAGTTAACACAGTGAAAGCAACTTAACGACTATCAATAACTTATGTTATCTACTTATATGTCCTATAAACGGGGGTGTCTCAGAAATCTTTAGAGATCTCTGAACTAATCCAGGGGAACTTAAGAAGCAAGGTGGCAGGCTACTAGATTATAGAGAAGGGAAACCGTACGTATCAAGCCTACTTGTCCTTGTGGCAGCTCGAAATGAAAGCGCCTATACGAAAATCTCTAGAGATTTCAGGGACTCCCCCGAATAAGCAGTTCAGAAACCTTTGATAAGCATTGGTACCTTCCTCAGGCCAGACTCTCTCTCACTAACACTTTGTCTTTAGTTCGAAATTTGCCGCTGTACATCAGCTTTGGCACCACAGTCAGCTGTTAGAAATTCATAATTTTTGCATACGAAACGTGACTTTGGCTGGCCAAAGCAGCTGCTTCTTCTCCATTAAGTCAAATTTTAATTTTAAACTGATTTTGCCTGTTGTTGCTGTTGCCTTTATTTGGGAGCCACGCATTGTTTGTCAACTTTGGTGCCCGGGGCTTACCCTTATCCGTGGCGCCCGAGGACAACGAAAACGAAATCGAAAAGCGCGTGCCAACAGTTTTGTGTAAATATTTGCTAGCCCAGTTTGCTTTGCATTAAAAACTTTAAACTTGTTGGACATTCCACGTATTTTTCTTTTTTTTCGGTTGTGTCTTTGAAAGGTAATTAAGCTGGAAATCCAATTAAGTGGGGCCGGGAATCTCAAATTGAAATCAGTTTCTTGTCTGGCGCCCATTTACACATCATTGTGTAAATCATTATAAAGAGGAGCATAAAATTTTAATAGCTGCTCGACTGAAGGCACGTTGTCTCTCGCTCACTCTCTCTCTCTCTCCCTCTCGGCTAACATACCAGCAGAGAAGACAATAGGCGACAAATGTTTATGGGTTGTGCATAAATGTTGTAGTTTTAGTCATCTGCTCGAAATATTTACATTTAAGTGTGTGTAATTGCAGCAGTTAAATGATAAACGTTTTTGCACGTTTTCGTTGCCAACAATTTGTGGCTGTGAAAGCTGATGGAAAATTGAAATTTTGATATATGCAGTAACGAGTGCGGGTGTGTGTGTGCGTGTGTGTGAGAGATTGTGAGAGACAAGCACCCGAATTCAGTATTTATAGCCAGCACTTTGCCACAAATACGGTGACAAACTGGGATATGTTAAATTAAAGTTGTTTTTTTTCAGTCTGATTATTTGAGATTTTGTGGACCTGTGGAAATTCGAGTTGAGCCCTCGAGCCTTACAATCGGAAATTGTTTATGAAAATATACTTCTGATGAGGGTTCGGCAGTGTGAGGTAAGCTTCTCTTTTAAGCATTGTTTCTTATGCTCGGAGGCGGAAAATATAGAGAGGGACAGCTTTAAAAGCTGGCATGATTAATACAGGATTAAGGTGCTCTCGCCCGCAAAAGCTTTACTTATTTAAGGCTGGCAAATAAGTGCGAAAGAACTGTGAAAGCTTTTAAAAAGCTGTTGTTGAAATCGTGAGATTGTAATCGTGTTTAAGCACTGTCAACTAGCACTAAGATGAAGCCATGCGCACGACATTACATTACCTATGAGAATTTTTTTCAGCACATTTGTAGTGGCTCGAGAATTTCTGCATTACAATATGGTGAAAGAATACGCTTGTGTAATGGGGACCCGAAAGAAGCTGCGGCACGTCATTACTTTCCGCATTACAACAAACAACAAACTAATGTACCGTGCGGAAAATTTGGCCATTTCTTAAGAAAGTAAGGCAGGTTGTATTGGGTTTTTGAATGCATACAGGCGAGAGGTAATGCATTAATAATGGACGTAATAATGAGCATTTGCGCCACTGGGTCGTAGCGCAAAAGCTCAGTACTTGAAAAAAGAGCGCCTTACCTTCTTTATTGTATGTATCATGGGCACACTGAAACAGAGAGTGGAGTGTTGTAAAGCTAACTCTGTGTATATATAAAGTTCGAAGAGCTTTGAACAATTATTCATATTTTTGGCATTGATTTTTATGCTTGGAAGCTAAAGACGTAGCTGAGGTAGAAAATGCAGAGCATCCAAGCTTGTATGATTCATAAATATATCAAATAGGAAGCTTCTAAAGCTTTAGGCTTTAATTTTAATGCTCGACCGATGTCTAAGCAGCAGGCAGAGGCAGCGAAAATACTGAGCTTCAAATCTCGAAGCTGATAACGTGAAAAGATCTTTTAAAAGCATATTTTCAATGCTTGAGGCAGAGAATGGAGATGATTACAGCTTGTATTATCAATGCAAGCAGCGAGCATTAAGCTTTTAAGGCTTCTTTTTCTATCTCTGCCTTTTTTGGTAAAACAGAAATAGAGAGTGAGGAGCTTTGGGGCTTGAAAACTGCTCACAAAGCTTTCGAAAATATCTCTTTGCTCGGCCGCTGCAGTTGCAGCACACAGAGGCAGTGAATGGAGAGCTTGAAAGCTTCACTGATAACTAGCAGAAAGCTTTCAAATGCTTAAACTTTGGTTTCACTTTGCCTACTCGGCCGCTGACAACAAAGTATGAAAAGGCAGACACTTCAGGTGCTTATAACTAATGCAGTTAACGTGAATAGAGCTTTCAAAGCATCTTCTTTTGCAAAAAATATGGAAGACACTGCCATAGCCCTATCCCTGCCTTATATACACGCGCAGAATATCCATTGATTGGTTCACCAAAATGTTAAAGCTGAATCCTTTCATTTACGAGCTTCATTGTGAACTCAATTATTGGTTTCCCGTTTTTCAGACGCCTTTTTTGTGTGTGTGTGTGTGTGTGTGTGTGTGTTCTCTGCCACTGCATCCAATATTGTGCACTCAATTACATCGTGTGAATGTATACCCAGCCGAAATTGAATGCAAAAACGTGAAAAAAGAATTGGGCCAACTTTTGTGCAAGCGTAGCGCTTTTTACTTCGCCTGGGTCAAATTTATGCCACCTCGTTTGTTGGACTTTTGCTGGAAGCCGCTGCCGAAACTCATAAATTGTTAACGCATGATTAGGCTTTGATTTCACTAATTAGATTTATTCCGCATTAAAATGTGATGCGCTGTTGTTGAATGGAAATTAAAAATTTCAGCTTGATTGGGTTTTGCCGGCCCGTGCGATGGGTGGTAGGTATGCAGAGAGAGAGAGCGAGGAAGAGGCAACACATTGAGGCCATTCGTGTCAAGTCAAACCGAGGCTAAATCCTTCATTGGGTCGTGTGATGAACTGGCAATGTGTCAGACGCTCTCGCTTGTACACTTGTTGTCCCGGCAGGCTAATGGCGCTCAAACGACCAGCAATCAGTTGTTTATCTCTGCAGCGTCTTCAGCCCCAGCCCCAGCCCCAGCTCCAGCATGCATCAAAGTGACGCTCCGGCTGAAACTGAAACTGAAATTGAGAGCTGGCCAAGTGTGCGAAAAACTCATTTATTATTGCATAAAGAATGACTTTCAATTACTTGCAAGTGAGCAAACTTGCTTCCAGCACATTGACAATGCCAATAAACTTGTGCTTTGTTATCCCAGAGAGAGAGAGAGAGAGAGAGCGAGCGGAGCAGCTGTCCAATATCTGGCCAAATTATGCCATTTCATGTTCCATATTCAAATCCAAATTCAAATTGAATTTTATTTAGTGTGACATAGACAAATGAAGTGTTAACTAAAACGCAGTCCTGTCCACCTCCAGCCCAACGACCATAAATCACGCTATTTTGCTGGCGCTAAGCGCGTGCATCGTGCGAGATAAAACTGCAACTTGTTCGATACCGAAAAAGGCAATCAGAGCGAAGGAACTACAAAAAGGAGGAGCTGGTGTCGCAGTTTTGCATGCTCGGAGGATGGCTGGCAGCAGCTATATAGTCGGTACTCTCAGTCAGAGCAATTGAAATGCTTCGGATGATTTGACAAAAAGTTTGATGGAAATTTCCAACCATTATCGAATGCACATCACTTTTTGCCACTGCCTAAACAGTTGAAGTTGACATTTCACATTTGATGCCAACTAATTTTAAATTAATTTTTTTTGCCATTATTTTTTTTATTTGATTGAACGTTTAATTGTGCAGGTCGCTTAGCTTGATTGCCAATCAGGGGGCTGGGTTTGGAAAGCAATCAAAAATCTATTAATTAACCCAAATCAATATTATTACCAAATTAGTTTTTGCCTGGCCACCCGCTCAATCCCACTGGAGCACTTTGAAGTGTGCAAATTGGCTCTTCAGTTGAAAATGCTGAGGTGATTAAATTGAATAGTTTCTGCAGAGAATTTCCATTTGCTTCCTTCCTAAATACATTTCAGGCTGATGAATTTACGCGTGGGGCTACTGCTCACTGCCAGCAAATTCAATTTTTTTTATGACTTTTGCTTTTCAATAAATTTGATTACGCGGCGCTTTGTGATTATTGGCGCGTGAAAAAATAAATTCCGAAAATTCACTCATTCCTTTTTTCTGTGTCCGCCGGGCACCTAAGCTCGGGCCATGAAATATAGACATACCTGCCCCGGCCCCGGCCCCTGCCCCGTCGCCGTGTGCTCGTAAAGTTCGCGCCAAAATAAATAATAAACTCGCGGACGACCAATGGCCGCTGCCTGATAAGCTGGCCAGCGCTTTTATTTATGATTTTTGCTTTGCCTACCTACATTTTTTATGGCCGCCGCTGATCGCCGAGGACGGCGTTGAGGTGCACAGAAATGCAATTTTATGGCGCTTAATTTTAAAATCCACGCGCCGACACGCAAATCTCGTTTCTTATCGAGTCGCCCAGGCTTATTACATACAATCAGACTGGCAAAAAGTGTTCAACAGCCACTCGCGATTTATTGAACTGAAATAACACAATTATTATCACAATTATTATTATTATTGTGGGGTGGACAATTCTTTGCGGGGGGGAGGTGGCTGCTTTAAGCCTGGATTAATGAAAATAATGAAAAATTGGCCATTGCCTTAATTAAATTGTGGATTATTTATGCCATATGAAATATGCATAAATGTTAAGTAGGCACTGTAAATGCGTGTAATAATGGGGCATTAGCTATGTAAATTGATATGCGGTCGAAGTCATTTGCCTGGCTTGCATATGATTTTTCAATTTAATCAGCAAAAAAAAAAAATATGAAAAAACAAATTCAAAGTGAAATCGAACCGAGGAATGCGACAGCCAAGGGATAATTTATGTAGCAAAAGGACTTAATTATTTCAAATGGGGACTTTAAGCAGAAATGTACAGAAATGGGGGTTGAGTTTAAAGTTACTTTTTTAGTGGAGAATTTCAGCAAGTTTGTTTTGCATACTCTGTAAGATTATATAGAATTAGACAAAATATGCTTAAGCTAGGCACACTGCCTTGTATGAACAGTTTTTTCTAGTTCTTTGAGGCTCATAGCTCAAAAAATTCAGAATATTGTATAGAGAATTTAACGAATATCCAAAATCAGATATCTTAAGGTTAAATGGTTTCTAATTTCCCCGTAATTTATTTTCGAATTATCAATGTAGGCAGAGACCTTTTACCAAAATGTCTAAAAAATAATTCAAATACTTCATATATTGAAAAGCTACTAACACGATGGGAGGGCACCAAATTAATGATTCTTCCGAATGTAAAACGCTTTGAATTTTCTCTTATAATTACTTCTTCTTTGCCTTCGTTGAGTACTTTGAAGAAATATCCAGAAACCCCATGCTTGCAGATTAGATTCTGACAAAATTCAATTGACGATATTAGCTTCTGTAAATTCCAATACATAGTTATGCAATCTAAACAACTATCTTTAGTCATATACACATGCAATTTTGTACCTTTTATGAGAAATTTAAAAGAGTATTATCTGGTTGGGTTTGTGAAATCGGCCCTCGTCTAAGAAAATCTCATATTAATAGGAGTCTTTCGTGCAGTGCTGTTTTATGGTTAAGAGCTTAAGCTAGTCCAATTTATCGCTGGTCATTAAATACAACTAAAATAAAATTATATAAGGGTTTAACTTATAATAAGTATAGTTTTATTTTACAATAAAATGAATATAAATAAAATTCATTATGGTTTCTCAAACTTCGTCATCGTCTATCCAACGTTCTCAAAATAGTTAGACGATGAAATGAATGTTCTTTCCTCGTTCTTTTGTTCTTAATTTCAAGATTTGTTAACTTCTGAAACGAAAAGTGCATGTGGGCAAGGCAAACATCCTCAAGATCTAAATACTGCAGAAACGGTGCCACCGCTGGTATAAATAGATGTTCTATAAAGTGTCATTTTTGGATCGTTTTTCAAAAAGTGCATCACTGTAATACAGTTGGATAGCTGCTTGTTAGCAACAAAGCAAGGACGTGTACTGTTGAACAGTGTTTTTCCCAAATCCATGGCAGATCCCAGATTAAATGACACATCACGACGCCCTTCTACATTTTGCATGGAAGCAATTAATCACAAATTTGGTGCCCTCCGATTGTGTTGCTAGCTTAACAATTTGTGAAATATTTGAATATTTTTTTCGACATTTTGGTAAAAGGTCTCTGCCTCAAAATGATAACTCAAAAATAAATTTCGAGGAATTTGAAAACTTTGAAGCCTCATCGGCACCATTAAACCTTAAGATATCTCAATTTAGATTTTCGTTAAATTCTCTATAAAATATTGTGCATTTTTTGAGCTATGAGCCTCAAAGAATCTAAAACTTTTAAAATCGCCCTAATGCACACCTTAGAGAAAATGCATGCTGAGTTTGAATGCTTCGATTGTCAGGTAATTACAATACTTCATATAAATAGAAACACGTTGGTCTTGCTTTGATGCTCATTGGCAGTTCGAAAGTGTTTCTATTTATATATAAAGTATTGTGAACAAGGTTGTTCCCTTTCAGTTAAGCCACAGCAAGCTGAAGCTGCTCGTGAAGGATGTCATAAAGAAGTCTAAGTTTTCTGATTTGTTTGTCCTTGTGACTCAGAGATCTTAAGATATAGATGCTCTACATACATGGAACGTAAGCTTCTTATATATTTACTTGCAGGTAGATTTAGACTTAAACACAATTTGGAAATAGCATAAAATCTCTCCCATTTCATTCCTTCTAGACATTTTTATACTCTGTACCGTAGGTACATAGAGTATTATAAGTTTGTGCAAAAGTATGTAACTTCCAGAAGGAAGCATCTCCGACCCCATAAAGTATATATATTCTTGATCAGCATCAACAGCCGAGTCGATATAGCCATATTCGTCTGTCCGTCTGTCTGTCTGTCCGTATGAACGCACAGATCTCAGAGATGGTAAGAGATAGAGGTTTGACGTGTATGGGACATATGCTTCTTATGTCTGCAGGCAGATCAAGTTTATTTTCAATTTTGGCCACGCCCCCTCCCGCCCCCGCAATTTAGAAAAAACGTTATATCTCCCACAGTTTTGAAGATAGATTGCTTGTTCCTTCTGGACATATTTAGTTATTAGAATAACTTATCGATCCGCCAAAGGAATGAAGAAGATCGGATGAACGGTTTTCGAGTTATGATCAAAAGACAAAATTTCTTGGTACAGAGTATGTCATAGTCGGGCTCGACCGACTTTCTTTCTTGTTATCTTTCCTTTTTGGCAAGGAGGAGTAATAGTGTTCCAGCAATGTCAATTTTGACAAAAAGCAATATAGTTCTTACTCGTGACATACCTCTTAATATTAATTTAAGCATCGTATTACCCCTAAAAGCATTTGTGCCCGCTTTACCCACACAAATGCAACTACCCTGCAGAGGACTGCAGCCTTGATCCAAATACCGCAAAGCTAAAGAAGTAAAATTTTGCCCATAGGTTGCTTAAAATCTTTTGCCAATGGGAAAAATTTCTCTTTTAAACATTATTAAACACGAAAAACTTTTAAAAAACATTTCCATCGAGTTGCTTTTGCTAAATGTTTGTGCTTGCCCCCCCGCCCCCTCCCACCTACCGACAACTGCCCGGCCGCCCTTGGGCCAAACAGGATGAGGATCCTTTGAGGGGCGTGGACTGTTAATACATATTTGCGATGCTGACCCGCAGCGCATTCTCAAAGTGAATATAAGCAAAGATTTAGCACTTTTATTATTACGCTCGAGTTAAGTAGCAAACTATGTTGGAAGTTTTGTACGCTGCACATTATCAGCAACAGCGGCTGGGTGCCCGGCAGGCGCAAGGATGTGCATGGCTGCGTGTGTCTGTGGTTAAAGCTCGCCCAAAGGAACACACTCACGTCGCTCTGTTATATTGTTGTTTGTCGTCAGAGTCGTCGCCGTCGCCGTCGCCGTCGTCCATGCTGCCGTGTTTGTTACTTGCTGCCCCCGTTGTCTTTGTTGTTGCTGCTGCCGTTGCTGTTTGTTTAGTTTTGTGCAAAAGTTTTCAGCTGCGCTTGGTTGGCTTCATAAATTTTTAAATAATCAGCACACGGAAACACATACCAGGCGGGAAGCTCTGCTCCGCTTTAAGCGCGCTTTAATGGTCATCTGCGTGCGGAGAGCAGGAATTTAATATTGCTTTGGCTTTGACTTTTGCTGCTGAGCAGCCGCCACAATAACAAATAGACGAAATTTATGCCAAATATTGTCAAAGGTATTTTGGTTTCCTTTTTTGGTAAACAACAACAGCCAAGATAATCACGGGAATCACGTATACGCAGCGTTTACACACACACATGGGCAGACAGTCAGACAGACAGACGGAGACGACGAATTGCTGTGTTTTGCCGCTGGCCATAAAAGCACACGTAACAAAATGATAATAAAATCGTATGAGTACATCTGCGTGACACAAGACAAGACGCCAAACCATTGTACGAGTAATTTTCAAGCCAGCGACACGAGCCGTGAGCCATGAGCCATAAGCCATATGTTTTTTTTGCCAGCTCTCCCAGCCAGTCAGCCGGCTGCTTGCGACTGCGCTGCTGCCGCTGCTGCTGCTGCTGCCGGCAAGGTGACGCATCGTTGGCAAAAACAATGGCGCCGCTACGTTAAATGTTACTGTTATGATACACGTGTGTGCGCCTCTGTGTGTGAGTGTGCGCGAGTGTTTGCGTGTGTGCGCCTGCAATTCTGCATTTGCTGTTGTCCCGGCTTATCATAAATTTGTCTCGCGGTGACATCGCCAGCAAATGAAAATTGAACTGTAATGGATTTTGTGTTTACTCTTAAATATGGCAGCTAACAAGCCAGCTTAGCAGCGAATACCTAAAACCAACATTGACTGTTGTCAGGTGGAAAATGAATTTCATGACTCGGCTAATTGGATGCCTGATATTGATTAACCAAATGAGATGAGTAAGAGTTTTATTTGGAACTTATTTAACATCTTATTTTGGGACCAAAAGCAGAGGCGATGGATTGAGAAGTCCAATTTGGGAGATTACGTTTCATAGAAATAGGTTTCTAATTTTGTGGAGATGAAGGTAGAATCATTTGGTCATCTCAACGCTGAGAAGTTTTTGATTGAGCTTCAATATCGCTTACCCTACCGCAGATGTAGGTATACATACATGGCACCAAGCTAATGGCATGTATTTGATGAGATCAGCGAATCCATTTTTGGTTCAAATGGAACTTGGATGAAGAAATTTGTAGATTTTGACCTCTACAATGGGCAGCTTAGCCTCTACTCTTCAATATTATGGTTAAACATTCTGCGGAACCCATATCAATAGCCTCGGCATCTAATTAGTGAGGCTCATGGCTGTATTAACTAGATTCTTACTGTCCCCATCTACTATCTAGCGAAACCACTGCCAGGGTAACACCCTTAAAGTAGGAAGCGGGGAGAGAAGACCTTTCTTAGCTTGTCTCATGAAGCACGTACGTGAAGTATTAGGATTCCTTCCGTTCCTATCTACTTTCTAGCTACCATTGCTAGGGGAACAGCTTTAGTCTTAGTCAGCGAGGAAAGAAGACACTTTTGAGCTTGACGCGTAACACACATGATTAAATTATCGAGACTCCTACAGTCCCTATCTACTAACTAGCAAAACCAGTGATAAGTTAACTGACTTGCCATAATAAGCGGGGGAAGAAGACTCTTTTAAGCTTGACTCGTGACTCACATAGATGGTTTATGTAAATGCCCTCTGTTCCTATCCATTTGCTAGCGAAATCACAGCTAAGGAAACCTTTTTGACTTAATAATGACTTAATAGCCTTAACTCGCCTGGTAATAAGTGACGCTATAAGTGTTCCTATCTATTTGTTGAGTTGGAAACTAATTTGGCAGTGTATAGACGCTCAATTGTTTGATTTTTAGAATTATTCCTGAGAGAATAGTAGCTTATCCAATATTTTAAAGAGAACTTTGCTAATATACTTCAAGAAATCCAAGTAGTTTACTTCAAACCTGCCTTGACAGTAAAGTTATTAAGAATTTCCTTAAATAGTTAAGTTTTTGAACCCAACTTATAGCAAAAAGCAGCTCTGGTTCAGGTTCACATGTTCCTCCAAAGCGTTGCCTGCTACTTTTGATAATCACCCAACTTTAATATGCAAAAACATTTACCGCATCTCTTTAAAAACATTAAATTCTCTAGTGCAAACAAAATATTTTCAATTAACGATGATTTAAATAAGTATGCAATAAAAAACCAAACAACAGCAATGATTTTTGTTTGCCAATTGTGTTGATTTTTTGTTGCTCGTTCCCCAACTCACAAAAGTGCAAATACACACAAAACAAGCAACAACAGAAACATTTACATTTGCATCAACAATGACAATAACAATTGTCAGTGCATTAACCTGATGAGTAGACAACACTCGTCGGGCTGCCCGCCGGACACATGTGACATTTTATAATTAAATGCTGGCCCGAAGGGAAAAGGGTGCTCATGCTGGTGCTGCTGCTGGAGGCAGCAGAGTCAGCACAACTGCCACAGAAAGTAAGTCAGAAGTGCCTCATGTTTGGCTCATTAGCGAATCAACAAACGAGAAGGGGCAGGGAGCTGTTTGCTGCAAGCAAATTATGAAGAAGATTGCCGCAGACACTTGCTAATTAGCATAAAAACAACATTTTCCCGCTGCCACCGTGGAGACCAACAACACTTTGTGTTAAGGAATTGAATATGGAATCCCCACAGCCCGAGCATATGTCAGTTAATTGAATTGACCGGCGCCCTGGAGAGCATAATTTGACATCGTTCCATCCAGTGACCGGGAGACCAAATCTGGGGAATGCCGCCGACAACCGACTTGCGTTAAAACTACAATTAAGCAATTTCTCACCTGTTTAACACACAGACGCCCAGATGCCTTCATCCAAACTGACCACAGCCGTGGGCCAAACAATGCCTAATGACTTAATGAACACCGTCCACACCAGCTAGACATCCGGTCTGTGGCCCAAGGATTTGTCTCTGGGTGCCGGCGCATTAACTTAATGCCTAACCAAAGACATGACAAGCTGATGCTGGAGCTGTAGCTGAAGCCGAACTACTAAAAGCACTTCTGCGGCCAAACAATGCCGACACGACATCTTGGCCAGGCAACCACAACAATAACAAGGTCCACACCAATGAGAACAATGGCTTTTAGCTGCAAAACACCAGACATCAAGCAAAAACCCACCTGAAAGTGCGCAAAATGCTAATGTGGAGCTGCTGCTGCTGCTCCTGCTCCTGCTGCTCCTGCTGCTATGGCCTTGCCGCTGATTAAGGCCATGGGAGGCCAACAAAGTTCGCACTGCGTGTAATGAGTGTGTCCTTGAAATACAATATGTTCGCATAAATTACAATTATGCCAAAGCCTTCGAGTTGAAGTGCACACAAAACCAAGTGCGGGAGAGAAATTAACTTGTTGGCGAGCTCCAAAATTGGTGGTGCAACATTGCGGAGAAAAGAAAACAAAGTGTAATTACAAGGTTGGTTCAGCAAGTAAACTTGTTTTTATTATTCTCCAACAGTTTGACACATTTTTCCAAGCAACGAACATTTTGGAGTGCTTTAACTTATAATTTTTGTTCAATTTGTAAATTTTCTAGATGCTTGATCCGTTGAGTATTTCTAATGCAGCTCTCAGAATTTGAAGCTGCATTTGCTGCTGATGATTGCTTCTACCTTAGATCTCCATTCAGTCGCTTCTTTTACTTCTCTTGTTGGCTGTGTACTTCAAGTTTTGCCTCTACTTCGTCTTGACTCTCACTGATGCCCAACTTATCTCATTCTACGAGTTCCAACTGAATCTGTGTATGAAATTTGCCTTTAAGATACGTTACTTTACCACTCGATTCACAGCTTAAAGTTGGATTCAGGTAAAGAAGCACCGCAGAATAATGAGAATATCGTCGCTCAGAGGATGTGGTACTCACACATAAAGTGTAACCCAACTTCTACGAACCGAACCGTATAGCTTTATGATTCTTGGTTCGGTTCAGCAATATCAAACGGCCACCGATTTGGTTTGCGGTTCGATTAATCAGCTGTTGAAGTGAGGCGTCTCATGAACAGTACTTGAAATCACAATGGCAGTCGTTGCGGCGCATAGTCTATTAACAGGGTGCTGCTTATGAATATACTATGGTCCTTCTGATCATTCCCAAGCTTTGAGGATCAATAAATAATATGCATTCGAAATCTCTACATCGGCATCCGAAGCTACTTTTGTGAAAACAGCTCGCTACATCAAAGTAAGTTCTTTATTTACCTGCCAAACAAAAAAGCCTTTGATTCCTGCTATAGAGCATGGATTATGGATTCATTTGTTGTTCGTATAAGTTCAAGTTTAACAACTTTCAAAACGAAACAGAGAATTCGCTTTATAAACTGTCGATTAGTCGAACTTCTCGTATACGTAATATATGTGGCAGATGTTAAAAATCGAACTAAAATACTTTGATTTGATAATTTGTATTGTATAACCTTAAAACATTCAACTACGATGACTTCTGTGCGTTCATACAGAGTCCGCCTGTAGTAATTCTGATTTTTGGGCATTATTTAACATTTTTTATATTTTCTGGAATTTAGTTAGTTGGTTTTCCAGGTTTTATTGGAAAATTTATACTCTGTACCAAAGGTACATAGAGTATTATAAGTTTGTGCAAAAGTATGTAACATCCAGAAGTAAGCATCTCCGACCCCATAAAGTATATATATTCTTGATCAGCATCAACAGCCGAGTCGATATAGCCATGTCCGTCTGTCCGTCTGTCTGTCCGTATGAACGCACAGATCTCAGAGATGGTAAGAGATAGAGGTTTGACATGTATGGGACATATGCTTCTTATGTCTGCAGGCAGATCAAGTTTATTTTCAATTTTGGCCACGCCCCCTCCCGCCCCCGCAATTTAGAAAAAACGTCATATCTCCCACAGTTTTGAAGATAGATGGCTTGTTCCTTCTGGACATATTTAGTTATTAGGATAACTTATCGATCCGCCAAAGAAATGAAGAAGATCGGATGAACGGTTTTCGAGTTATGATCAAAAGACAAATTTTCTTGGTACGGAGTATGTTATAGTCGGGCTTGACCGACTTTCTTTCTTGTTCATATTATTTTTTCTGTATATCTTAAAATGTTGTGCATATTTTCTTCTTATAAATTCTGTAAACCAAAATCGTATAAAAAACTATATTTTCTCAAGCCTCACAAGCAGCGCCCCTTTCCTCACACCTGCCCGGGGGGGTGGTGATAACTGGGTCAGGGGGCCCAGCCCCTACAAAATTGGCATCTACTGAGCTTTTGACAAATGGCTGCCCAGATAGCGGAATACCCTTTAATGACTGATTTGGCGCGCATTTGTGGCCCAAAGTTTAATTAAGAAAATGCTCGCTAATGACAACTAATGGCGCACAGGCAGGCTGGAACAGGCTCTCAGGATCAGCTACCCCGAATGGAGTCAGAAATATGAGTTGTGAACATGGACGAGGCCAAGAAAAGGGCGTGAGGTTGGTGGTGGGTGGGTCTTGGGGGGGGGGGGCAATACAACATGATCAATTTTCATTTGTGCGGTGGCGTTTCGAAGACAAGAAAAAACAAATACAACAACTTCAACATTGTGTGGCCCACAGCAGCTCGACTCAATCAAGTTAATGGCAGCCAAATGGCTTTTTGATGCGCTGCGCGCTGCTGCTGCTGCTGCTGCTGCTGCTGCTGCTTCCGCTGCCAAAGCGAAATGCCTTCATAAAAAATGATTGCTGCGAGTGTTGGGCTTAATGAAGAAGCGTGGACATTGCGTCAACGTTTTTAATGTGTCAGTTGGCCCAAGTTGGCTTAGCCAGAGGTGGGCAGAGGGCGTGCCAACTTTCTTATTGACAATTTGAGCGTTTGAGCGTTAAATTCTTATGAGGCATAAGTTGGCTCAGTTGGCCAGGCGAGGCCATAAGGTGTGTGTGTGTGTGCAACGCTTCTTTGTTGCCCTTCCGCCTTTCGGTCTAATCAAATTAATGGCCTATTTCCACGCTTATGTGTGCTTTCGTTTCGGTGCCTTCTTTGTCTCTGCCCAGTCGGCCGAGTTAATAAACGAACTGACTGAGTGCCGGCGAAATGATGAACTCGTCTGTCTGTTCTTGTTGTTGCTGTGGTTTGCCTTTTGCTGTACCAATTTGAAATTCAATTACATTGTCTCAGCGTTTACCGCAAGCAAAAGAGATTTTAATTAATTGCATAATCACTTCAGCCGAACCGCGACATTCCCCTTGGGAAAAACTTGCAAATGAAACGCAAAGAAACAATCAAAATTCCAAAAGTGCCTCCTTGTGACAAATGTACAAGCGCTTTTAATATTTAATTGCTTTTTAAATGAGTCGTCGTATTTTGTTTTATTTGATGATGTAAACGCCACTAACAACAGCAGCGGCGGCAGCAGCAGTCCTGCTGCCAACTTTCGCAAATTATTCAAAGCGCCGGGCAAAGTAATGGCCCAAGTGGCAATTTATCAATTAAAATTCTGCTTAACTACCGGGAAGCCAAAGGAGCCAACAAAAATAGCGTCACAACAAGCCAACCGGCCAGTGTGCCCCGGAGCAGCCCTGTGTCGCCCCGCCAGCTCGCAATTGGCAGTTGTCCGCCACAGTTAATATCCACACCAGCCACCTGTACTTTCCTTTTGCTGCTGCCAACTGCCACTGTCTCCTGTCTCCCGTTGCCCCTATGCGTGGCCACTTCAACTAAATACTGATACAGTAGCACCAACCACTTTTGAGATCATTTGACGCGTATTTATTTCATTGCTATTACCAGTCGGATTGCTCTCAAGTGGCAGTTTAATTAGAGTTCAATTTCAAGCGCTTACAGGACTGCACAAGTAACCTAAAAATAGCTCAATGGAACTTTAAGCTGAGCACTAAAAAAGGGACACAGGTTCAAAGGAGACGCTGTGTTGTCACCAGCGAGGGAAGTGCACACAAGCATCGGCCATTGTGGCAGAATTGCATTTGCTTTGATACGTTTTGTGAGTCAGCTGAGAAAAGATGACAATGCGTGGGGCTCTAACTCTTTAAAGTACAAAATCAGCTCGGAATAGACAGCACTTTGTCTGATTTTGTAAATGAATCTTTGATACCGACCGCTGCACTAAGGGATTTTTGACATAAATTCAGTTGGTAAACTCGGCTAATCAGGAAGAGTGTAGTTAAATGGCATTGAAGCCTCCTCGAGCACCAATTTTGGCTAACTAAGGGCGGTGTAGAGGCGTGCCCCTACTCCAAAATAATCTGTACCTTGCCTTCTTATTCATTTTCAAATCGAATCCTTAACATCAAGATATTAAGGAAGCACTTGGCTGATAACCTGCAGTAACTGGGTATATTAATCGATGGGAGGCTACATTTTTGGTATCATTTTCAAGCCAAAACGGCAGCTCCTAGCAACAGTTGCCAAGCCCACACTGCAGTAATCTGCACCGATATGGGCGGAGGCAACGAAAATTTCGACTTAGACATGCGAAGCCCGGAAATCACATTGGCGTGGGTCGAATTGGCTCTTAAGGGGCTTCAGATCAGTATTCCAGGCTGTAGAGGAGGTAATATGTCACTCGACAGACAGGTATAACTGCGCAGCAGGCGCATAACTTAAGTCTTCGAAAATGGAAAGAGAGGTGGAGCCTATCATCACCCATGGATATTTAAGGGATTACCAACACCGATTCAAGCACGTAGATACACCCTATTGCCCTTATGGCATGGACCTAATCTAGTCTGCAAAACATATAGTCTTTGAGTTTTAGAGGTTTCTCTTAACCGAGAAGTCGTGTCAAAATTAAGATAAGCTTGCAGGATGTGAGAATAAACGCAGCATAGCACATCTCAACGCAAGTCAAGATTGATGACCGGGGCTACAAGTCAGAAAAATGAGCTGAAATGACACAATGTTACTACCTTTCCGCCAAAGTAGTCCCTCAATTGGCAGTCCGTGCTATAGAGAACACAGGTTAGCAGGCAACGGCTTGAGAAGTAGGCATAGGCGTTCCATAGAAAGATTCCTGTTCCATTGTTTCTTGAGGCTAAAAGGGAAGGTCGAGAAAACTTTCAAAATCTGTGAACAAAAAGGATCTGGCTATGGAATACACCTAGCTACAGTCGAGCTCTGTCTGTAATACCCCTTCAGTTCGGCTCAGACCTGAATCATAGCTGAATCAGCCCTGAAATGGAATATGAGTTTCAGCCATGAATTTAACACAGGCATGTCCTATAACGTCATGACCTCTGCTGATTTTAGGCATGATTTCAGGGCTGAATTCATGGGTGAGTTTCATGAGAAGTACTGAAACATGCCTGAATTCAGGCATGAAATTCAGCTATTCCTACTGTTCAGGCTATCGACTCTCGTTCTTGATGCTGATCTGTTGCGGTTGCTGATGCTGAGCAGGAATAGGTATACTTTATGGAATCGGAAGTGTATGCACATCTTCACGATTCCCCTTGGGCTACCCCTACCCACATGGACAGTTTGGTGTTCGCAAATTTACCACTAGAGCTAAAAGTAACTGATTTTCGGTAAGCCGCTTTGAAATGTTAAACCATTTGACACTTTTACACACACACCAATAAAAAAAACATCAATTTGGACTGGATATGTCTTTAATATACTTTTATCATCCAACGGAGCTGAAAAATCCTCCAAAAGATAATAATTTTTCAGTTGATTTGGATGATTTTTGGAGGATAATTTGAGTTTTCTGCTGTTCAATTTGATGAGCTGTGCCCACAGTTCGCCCTAAGTTATTTGCCCCAGACTTTTCAAGCATACCCCGCTGCTCGCTTCTCACAAGTGAGCTTAAAGGCTGAGCCTATGTACAGTCAATAGAGACTTTATCAAGCACGGTTCCTGTCCAATGCCCGTAGCTCTGTTGGCTAATAAGCAGCAGCGCATGACCCCCAAGGTCCCTCGAGAACAATTCCCAGCAATGTCACTTGGCCAACTTGATCGGGCCTTCAAGTTGTCCCGATCCATTTAGAATCCCTTAATTTCCAAGCATAAATCAATAACTCAGCTCAGCTGGAGCCAACTCGGCTTGCGTTTTCAGTTTCCAGCTGAGCTAAATCAATATGTCAAGTGTCAAAATAAGCTTTAGCCGTAAATGTTCAACTTGGCAAAGCCTTAAAGTCTGAAGCAGCAGCTGCTGGCTTACAGCACAGTGGAAAAATAAATAAATGTGATTTGTCATTTGGCAAAAGCATAAAGCAGGAGTAGCAGGAGTAACAGGAGCAGCAGCAGCGTCGGCAGCGGCAGCTTTAGAAAGCGCATTAAATTGCAGTCAAATGGCACGCTGTGTGCATGCCAAATGTGTCAGTTTTGGCCAATGAATATGCTTGCCGGAACTCCGGGGATGTAGAGTATTAAATTATTCGAGCGTGCACCAAGAGTTACTCGTACTTTCGTATGCAACACTGCGCACACAAACCGAATTCGAATGCGTCTCCAGCCGGGTCAGGGCGGTGCCCGACTGGCATCTGTAACATGTGATGTGACTGCCACCAGCTGAACTTGCAGCAAATGAATAAATGTTTTGCCTGCCAGCCCCTCGTTTGGCGTACAAGTCGGGGCCAACTTAAGCGCCATGTAAAATTCATTCGGCAGAAAAAGTTGCAAATGAAGTATCAGAAGATGCGTGCTCAAGTCGAGGGCAAGTCACTTACCTGTCCGTCGAGCCGGCCTGTTGTTGATATTGACGTTGAGTTGGCAATGCCAATGGCATCACGATGGGTTCAACAAGCTCACCAACGACCTAAGTCAGACATCATCGACAGTTTGACATGCCGCATGCCAAATGGATATTCCAGGGCAAGCGCCGAGATTCCAGCACTTGACCCGAGTGTGGGGCGACGGAGAGAGAGAGAAAGAGAGGACAAAAGGCCAAAGTAATAGGCGTTGAAGCTTATGACGAATTAAGCTGGCATCAGGATTAAACAGCTCGGAAAGGCATCGATGTCGCTGGCAAGGCGATCAGCTTAGGCAGGTAAAGATGAAAAACAACTGAGACTTGGGGAGCTGGAAGTTGGGTGGGAGGGGAGCAAAGCAACTGAAGTCTTAGAGATCAAAGGGAAACTGTTGTACGTAATATATAAAGAATTTATATAAAAAGTCCTTCCGCTGACAGAAAAAAAGGTCAACTCAACTAAAATGCAATACAAAATGCTTAACTCAAACGCTGCTCCTTAGCCTTAACCTCCAAAGCGTCCCTTCTGCGGCACATCGCTGGGTTCATAAATCACAGTCGGCTTCAGTATGCAAAACGAACAAACCAGCTCGCCGTTCACACTCATCACCGCCCCCGCATTGTTCATTTGGCCACAGTAGTTGGGGGCCGAGAAGATGGTGACCAGATGTCGATGGGCAAAGAACTCATAGCCATCGTCCACCACCTCGTGGGCACGCACCATCAAATCGAAATTGTTCTCGGCCAGAAAGTTACGCACGATGGCCTCATCGAAGGTGAAGCTCACCCCGCGATTGTTGTGACCCCAGCCGCTGCCGGTGCGATTCAAGTCGGCCCACAGCAGGTCACACATGAGGCCACTGTCGGGTATGTCCCTGGGACGACTGAGATTGCGTATCTGGTCCAGGTGCAGCAGGGAGGGGCTCAAGCCGCCGTGACAGCAGAAGATGCGCTCACCCACAACTGCGGCCACGGGAAAGAAGTCAAAACAGTCGGTGAACTGACGCCACATCTTGACACTACAGCGTCGCTTTATCTCGTCGTAGAAGCCTGGCGCGGGAGGCACAAATTACAAACAGACAAGCCCAAGGAAGCCGCCAGATACCCACCGTAGATTTTGTTGATGCTGGCGCACTCGTGATTGCCGCGCAGCAGAAAGAAGTTCTCCGGATAGCGCACCTTGTAGGCCATCAGCAGGCAAATGACCTCCAGCGAATGCTTGCCCCGATCCACATAGTCGCCCAGAAACAGATAGTTGACGTGGGGCGGATAGCCGCATGAGTTGAAAATGCGTATCAGATCCGTGAACTGGCCATGCACGTCTCCGCAGATTTTCAGCGGCACATCCAGCTCGAGCAGCATGGGCTGCGCCATGATAACTTCGCGGGCCTTCAGGCAGAGCAATGCAATCACATCTTCCGTCAGCTGGCAACCGCCTCCTCTCAGGCCGGTCAAATGGGCAATCACGTTATCCACATCGCTCAGGGTCAGCGACATGTTTGCTATTTAATTGAGAATTTGTTGTTGTTCGCCGGGATTGGCCTGGAATGCCGAGAATTTGGTTTTAATAGTGTGGAGAGTTCTCTGAGCCAGCCTGCTGGGCTTTTAAGCAAAGGCGCCGGGCTGAAACTTATTTATCATCATCATCAGCAGCGGCCGAAGACGCTGTGCCATCGCAATTCCTGTTGTTGCGGCATCCGCGTGGACGTAAGCGGATTTGCGACAAAACTGAGTCGCCTCCTACGGCTGGTCAGCTGGCTTGGTACGGTCGCTTGAACACGGACGGACGGACGGACGGACGGCAAAGAGCGTCGAGGCTAAATCCTGTTAAAATTTAGTGCAAAATAAGATAGAATGTTGGCCGGGCAAAAAGGAAAAGTAAATTATTTCCCATTCTTCATTTTCATTCAATGCTTTCGCTTCTCTCGCTGCTCCGCGCCTCCTTCGTGCACTTTCACTCGACCGAGACCGTTTTCCATGCAAAACAAAATAAAATAAAATAAGTACATATATTTCGCTGGCCATAAATTGTCGCCGAAAGCTCCGAAAACAATAAAAACAAATGAACTTGAGTGAGTTCTGCTTGGCGCTGGACGAAACTGAAACTGAAACTGCGGCAATTTCATTATTATTACTTTCTTTCTTTCGTTTCTCGGCTATTGTTTATTGGTCTCCGTTCGGTTCGTTTGGGGCTATTAGTATTTATGTTGCGCCGCATGTTAAATTAGAAAAGACGCCTGCATTTATCTCTATAAAGTCGTTCAGTTGGTGAGTCCCACATTATGGACCATTTCTTCGAACAACTCTTATCCATATGTGCCAGAGGTTCAACACTCTGCGGTTCTCTGCCAGCTTCGCCTAGACTCAATACACAGAGGGGCACAAAAAAACCCTTCTAGTTCAGCCAATCACTTGGCAAAGAGCATTCGATCTCAGTTTTGTATTAGTTGTACGTTTTCATGGACTTGCCTGTACCTGTACCGCTTCTGCGAATGGGCAAGCCTCTAGAATTTTGGTATTAATAAGGCGAAATGGGTCAATGTTACCTACACGTTAAGGAGAGATGGCTGCGCCTCATCTACAAAGACGGAGGAACCTGGGAGTGTACATACCTTGGCAGGCAATCTATGGAAGAGCTGCTTCAAACAATCTTTGCGTAACTTGGTACATGGAATTTACTGCACCTACGCAAGATACGTGTCCATCAAGTTCATTTGCTGCTTAGTCTATCACGAGCGCCCTGGTATATGTGAGCGAGAAGGCTGGTAAAGATGATAATATTCTCAAGTAATCTGCGAACTACCTTGAGAGACTTAGAGGACACTCAAATTGGCTATAGAGAAGTCTATTAATAAATGGACGTCAGAGCCAGAAGAAGACTCTAAAGAATCTGTCCTTGCCGACTCCCAAGACTCCAAATCTGAATATGGTTACCCTAATTCAACTTTCAGAACCTTGAGCCACCCTGGCCACCACACTGGAAGATGCCTTTTTCTGATAGGCAGTCATTCTATCATTTTCTTATAGACATTTGAAAACAAGAAAGAAAGTCGGTCAAGCCCGACTATAACATACTCTGTACCAAGAAAATTTGTCTTTTGATCATAACTCGAAAACCGTTCATCCGATCGTCTTCATTCCTTTGGCGGATCGATAAGTTATTCTAATAACTAAATATGTCCAGAAGGAACAAGCCATCTATCTTCCAAACTGTGGGAGATATGACGTTTTTTCTAAATTGCGGGGGCGGGAGGGGGCGTGGCCAAAATTGAAAATAAACTTGATCTGCCTGCAGACATAAGAAGCATATGTCCCATACATGTCAAACCTCTATCTCTTACCATCTCTGAGATCTGTGCGTTCATACGGACAGACAGACGGACAGACGGACATGGCTATATCGACTCGGCTGTTGATGCTGATCAAGAATATATATACTTTATGGGGTCGGAGATGCTTCCTTCTGGATGTTACATACTTTTGCACAAACTTATAATACTCTATGTACCTACGGTACAGAGTATAATTAGGCCCAAGGCTAAAAGACGGCTATGAACCGAACCTTAAACCGAACCAGGTGCTCGATAGTTATGAATCTGAACCTAAATTCGTGTTTCTATTCGGCAAATGTATGTTTATTCTAACAAATTTTGTGTAATCTGCCCAATATTCGAACTTGCCTCGTAGGTTGAGATCCTTTTGATTGCATTAATCACATTTGCAAGTAGCAAAAAGAAACATTGGAACTATTTTTTATATTCATCAAAGTTAAATAGTGTTAGAGATTAAACCTATCTTTTGACGTACTCATTTTCAAAGCCAAATATGAAAAATCTCAACAATTGCGCTGACTTTCTGAACAGTTTCATTGACTTAAGTGTCTGCTGATATGGCTACTTCCACCTTTTATATATGTATTGTCTAATCATGAAAGAAACTCTGAATGGATTGGAATGGATTTTCTGTTATCTCCAAACCCATGAACCTCAACAACCGAGCATTGTTTTCAGTTGAACTGATCAGTGCTTTTCACTCAATCAGACCACCTTACAGTGTCCACTAATGACAGGAACAGTGGGAAACTTTTTTGAATTTAGAAAAAACTGTTAAGAATTTATATGGCAGAAATTTAGAAACAAGTTTCAATAGACTCAAAACAATCAACTGATTTACAGCTAAGCGACTTTCAGTACTGAAGGTTAAAAGCGTAGTTTCTTGACACAATTTTCCCCATTTGTATGAAAAGTTGTATAAAATTTCATGATTAAATTCCGATCACTGAAAATATTTGCCAAATTTGCTGACTGGCTTAAGTGTAAGCCAGGGCTTAAGGCTTACTTACGCTTGTAGCCTTAAAGTAACGCCCCTTTTTGCCATTTATAATGGCTCTAGTTTACTTATCAGAACCCCATCTCTGCATCTTTGGCTGGTGGAATCAAAATAAAATTCACATAAAAGCCATTGTACAGCCAAGTCGAGGACTGAGCAGGGGGGGGGGGGGGGGAATAAACATGCAACGGACAAGCAACGAAATGGTTGAAAGCGGAGAGGAAGAGGTGGCTGTTGCTGTTGTTCTTGTTGTCCACACGTGCCGAGTCCCTGGCTATTGCTATGCTATGTGCGTTGCCTTCCAAGAAACCCAAACGGCAACAACAAATAGCGACAGTTAGTAGTAGTTGTGTTCTTTTTTTATTTTCGGTTTCACTTTCCACTTTCCACTTTGGTACATTTGCAGTTTTTATTACACGAAATGTAAATTCTCCTTTCTCTCGACTACACGTGTTGCAGTCATTTCCCTGGGCTCACATTGACACAATATTTGCAAATAGTTTTTTTTTCTTTTTGTTGCTGTTGTTGAATCAATAAAACAGTTTTAAAGTTGTCGGCCACTTGACAACTTAATGTTCAGCTCCCAGCTGAGCCCACAAATAAATATGAAAACCGTAAAGGATGTTGCGGTCAGTACGGCCAGGAGCAGTGCCTTCTGCCGGGTACTCGCCTCTTTCTCATAATCTCAGACTCTGTTTATGAACAGACCAAACCAAAGTCATTTAACACTGAGAAGGCCAAATGAACAAATATAATCATTCATGGTTTTTAGAGCATGAATCACATGCAAATGGGCCGAATTCAGTTGAGGCACCGGCTGAGGGTAAATAGATACATAAATCAGTATGAAAATATTATTTGATTTCCGTTTTTCTTATACGGAGACAAAAGAAAAAGACTGTGAGACATTTGTCGGAAGCGACTAATTGGAGCGTAAAGTTGTGTAGTTGCAAGTTGCAAAATGGCCCAAGTATTGTTATTTAAATCTACACTCGAAAATGGGTATAATGAAGGGAGGAAGCGATTTGATTGATATGGAAGAAGTTTGCGGAAAAGAATGGACGAGATGTGAGAAGCTTTGTTTCTTGATTGGCTGTCAAGAATTGATATTCAAAGAAGTATGGAATAACTTAAGAAGTAAGCACAGTTCGGGTATTCGCTCCCTCTCTCTCCCTCTAGTATTTCTACAGCGTCAGTTGCTATTGCGTCGTTGGAACGATGAGTTTTGCTTCAGTTTCGAACCCATTTTGCAAAAATATCATTTAAAAAATGTATAAAACCCACCAAAAGGATAACATTCAATCCATAAAACGTGTTCCTGTTTAGTTTAAGGTATTACTTCTAAGTCAAAAACACATTTTATGGCTTTTTAGATCATTTTTTGTAAAACAAACCACATTACACTTATTGAAATCTACGTTTATTATTATAAAACTGCTTAGATGTGACTTGAGCAAGATTCGTTTGGATTTTAATGCATAAGACTTTTTGAAAATGATTTTAAAATTCACCTAGACGTTTCGACGAACGATGATCTTTTCGTATTAAGAAAACCGACGACCGTCCAGGACTTATTTTGTGTTCCAGGAGCATTTCTACCAACCTTCAGTGAGCTCAAGACCGAGGCAACTGATCGCTCACAGCATAATTGCAGCTATTCTCATCAGCTCTGAACAATACCGGTTGTATACCACCTCGGGCATCCACAAATTAGTTGACAACTTTGCCTGACCACTTAGATTGACATATTTTCCTCTTTCTTCAACCCTCTGCTAAGCTTGCTTAGAGTATTTAACTGTCACCTACTCAAGCCAAAGGAATTTTTGCCATATTTCATCTTTTCATTTCACAAAACAAATGCAAAATGTTGACATTGCGTCATGCGGTTGGTGAATTATGACTGGTTTTTTTCTTTTTTCTTGCAGCTGGCTTAGGCCATTGACAGTACAACAATGAGCACTTCCGCTTGTCTGTGTGCGCACAAAAGTATGCCACGGAGTAAAAATGTCAGAGGGCAAAACTCATGAGATCCGAAATGAGTTGCTTTTGGCTTTGCACTGCAGTTGTTGCTTAATATTTCCGCTTGCACACTTGCTTATTTATTATGTTTCCGCCAGCATGCGGCGCGCAATAATAAAGCCAACCGAGGCGGGCACACCCAACTCCCTGGAGTCGGAGTCGGAGTCTGTCTTCGGTTAAGTGCCTACATAGGATAATCCGCACATCTCAAGTCAACGTAATTGTAGTCCCCATCCCAAGTGCAGTCAAGCTGTGCAGCTGACTGCATCTCCCTCGACCCCGGCCGCAACTTGAACTTGTCTGTGTGTGTGTTTGGGCATTGCCTTCTGCGGAGCTTCTCCCGGCCCTAAGTAATTAGCATGTGACGCGTTTGCCTGCCGCTGACGTTCATATCCTCTGAGTCTGGGTCCCAGCAGGCGGTGCCATCTCTGGCCAATCATCATCAGTTGCATTCGCCTGTGGCCACATGCCGCGTCCGACTTTATTGTTAAATGAAAACTGCAAACTGTGTGAAATGTGCAATGCGAAACTGACCATAAAGCCTTCGTTCCGCAACTGCAACAGTTGACGCTCAGCGAATAATTGGAGTTGTGTGCCAACATCGGATCAAAGCGCCGCTGCCACAGGTAGTTTATGTGTGGACCACGTGCCGTGCGCTAATTATGTACGTGACTGACATGCTGCCACACATTCCACGCTCCGGCCGTAACTCAAAAGCTGTGGCAGCAGCTAAAACAGCTTCTCTCATTTCCAAACTGATGATTTGATGTCGTTGCTATTTGCTAAAGCAAATAAAAAGTCCTTATCAATAAACGAGCTGCGTTTGATGTCATTTTGTGGCTGCTAACCCACGCCACACCCCCACACACCCACCACACACATCCAGCACATGGCAGGTGTTGGAGCAACACAAAGTTGTCAAGAAATTGCTTACAATTTTCCATCAAACAGGCGACGCGACGCAGAAAACTTTCATGTTATTGAAAAGCGAACAGCAAACGTGGAGAAACAAGCTTAATGCTCAAAAATATCAAATGTCTCTGACTGAGACAGGAGGTGTGCGAGTGTGTGTGTGAGTTTACTAAGCATTTTTAAATGGATTCACACACGCGGATACGTGCATGGTTGTGTGTGTGTATGTGTGTGTTGTGCCACATAGTTACGCTACTGCCTCTTTGTGGCCTTTGTGTGTCGCAAAGTGCGTTGATTAAATTTTCTTTAAATTGTCTTCAAGCATTTGTAGGAGCTCTCTCGGTGAGTGTGTGTGTGTGTGTGTGTGTGTGCGTGATACCAACTCAAGTGTCAATGTATTTTGGCATGATTATATGCCTGACTGAGCACTGCTTCGACAAAGTGTTATACATTTTGATTCTGGTAAGGCCAAGGGGGAAGAGTTGTGCCAAAATTTACATTTGTCAACTAGTTGAAGGCAAATTTCCAACTGAAAACCTTACAAACTTTAACGATTTCTTAGCCATTTTCAAGCTTTTTAAATTGGCAGAAATATTTCCATTTCAATTAGCGAAAATATAACAACTATTGCTGAAAACCCAAACTATTCTTGAATGACTTTCTTTGTAAAGTGACAAGAATGGATCCTTAGGAAGGGCCTGGCATTTAAGGGGTACAAAATGCTGCCTTCTGGCTGTTACATACTATTGCACCAAATTCTTCTAAACCGAAACTTATACAAAACTAAATAAATTAACTTAAAACTTCAAACTCCAAATGTGCCAAGTTAGTGAAAAAACTGAAAAATATTCCATAAAAACAAGAAGCATTCTGTACAGCAGCATTGAGATGATAAGCAACTCCCCTGGGACTAGTTTCGCTATTGCAGCCAAGTCCCTGCTCTGGAATTTCTTGTTTGCAAGTGTAATTCTTTTTCGAATATTTAAAACTGTTGTTGCTGTCATTAGCTTCCCTCCCTCTCTCCTTTTCAACCATTAATGTAGGTAATGAAAGCCACAAGTACCTAAATGTAAAGGTCGCCTAGGTGTTCCAGGTGCTCATTACGAGTCATCCTTGTCTTTGGTTGAAGCGTGTGCACAGATAAGACTAATATTAAAACATTTAGCCTTAAGTCTGAGTGCGGTTAGTCGCTGGTTAACTGCAGTCAACTGGTGCGAAGCTGATGAAAGAGCCAAGTGGCTCCGCAGACAAAATCGTGGTTGAAAACCAGGCAGCTTTAGTAGGCTTTCTAGGGTGCCTTGTTCTATTGATGAAGAGAGCTTGAGTATATCCACCGTTTGTATATTTTTGTATTCCTTCAAGTCCTTGTTTGTCAATGTGGTCGTTGGAGAGAGTCCCCAAAACAGGTTTTACTGTAGCAGCTTTCATTGAAGAAGATTTAAGACCTAAGACCGCTTCTGCCTGGTTCAGTTCAGAACCAGTTTGCAGTCTTAACATGATTATAAATTAACTTGGCAGCATTTTTTATATTCTATTCCCGATTTAAGACCTACTTGGCACATATGAAGGGTTTATCGCTCACTTTAGTCAGCAGCAATTGCAGAGGTCATCGACTTGAGACGCAGGTTTAGGGTTTGCAAGTACCTAAAAGTTCATTCAGAGTCCCAAAAGTAAACACAGTTTTGGTCAAGCTTTGAATAAAACTCCTGACAGAGTTCTCGGTCTATAGGGAAAGACTTTTAACGCTTTTCTAGCTGAAATTTTAGGTATGTGTTGTGCTTAGAAGTAATATGATTAAGTATGAAACATTCTTATAAAAGTTATTGATATAAAGATGTATGTTCCCCGACTAGCACAACATTACATGAAACCGGCTTACCTACCATAAAGTTCTCAAAAAGAGTCACTTATAAAGCTAAAAAATCAACATCCCGAAATACCGAAACAGTCTAAGATCAAGTATTTTGGTATTAAGCAAATTGTACTTAAAACCAAGAAAGAAAGTCGGTCAAGCCCGACTATAACATACTCTGTACCAACGAAATTATACGTTCAGCATAAATTTTGATGCTGCAGTAGCAGCTGAAAGCAGCGCTGCTATTGCGCTGCAGCAGCGAACAGTCTTTTGATCATAACCGGAAAACCGTTTATCCGATCTTCTTCATTCCTTTGGCGGATCGATAAGTTATCCTGATTACTAAATATGACCGGAAGAAACAAACCATTTATCTTGAAAAATGTGGGAGATATGACGTTTTTTCGAAATTTCTGGGGCGGAAGGGGGCGTGGCCAAAAATGAAAATAAAGTTAATCTGCCTGCAGACATAAGAAGCATATATTCCATACATGTCAAACCTCTATCTCTTACCATCTCTGAGATCTGTGCGTTCATACGGACAGACTGACAGACAGACGGACATGGCTATATCGACTCGGCTGTTGATGCTGATCAAGAATATATATACTTTATGGGGTCGGAGATGCTTTCTTCTGGATGTTACATACCTCTGTACCTTTGGTACAGAGTATAATCAGTTAAACACATCCCGAAACAGTCTAAGATCAAGTATTTTTGTATTAAGCAAATTGTGCTTAAAAATAAGAATTTTCTTCTTGACTCCGTTGTAAAGTCTTTTGTAAAGTCCAAGGAAGGTTTCTGCGTACCGCTTACTGTGCTAATTGAACATGAGGCTTTGGTTCGTGTTTAGCTAATTGATTTTGGAATCTAGTTTGTTACATGTTACACACCGCTAACATATTGTTGTTCAAAAGATGACATCCTGCTTACCAAGCTCTTTAAGTGGTCCAACTGTGGTCGATAACTAGAGTTAACACGCCGAAAGTCCGAAAGCAGCCTCACTTACGAGGTTTGCCTTACAATTTTTCCACCTGACTAATGCTATTTAAGGTTATTCTCTCAATCGATTTGAGAGCAGCTTCATCTTTATACTTGTTCTGCTGCCGCATAGGTGTTTCGGTTCGGGTTCAGCTGCAAGAGATTACAAAATAAGTTGCTCCGGCTGAAGAAATCTCAAGAAACCAAAGCGAACCATGCCTTCTGCCTGGTTCGGTTCGGTACCAGTTTGCAGCCTTAACTCTAATATAAACTAGCTAGGCAGCATTTTTAATACTTTATACCCGCAACACTTTAAAATCCCAACTTGATGTTCAGCTTACCTCAAAATGGGGGCTACAAAAGTATTTTCTGCTTGTTTGTCTAACCTAAACAATTGCCCACTTTGGTTTTGGTTAAATAAGAGGCAAGCAATTTGCATTCCTCCAACAACTTTACTGCAAATTAAACGACTGAGCCAGGCTGGGGCAGTTCGTGAAGCATTATCAGCAATTTACCAGCTTGCTGGCGTTTCTCAAATTCCGTTTGGCCACCAAACCCAAGCAATGTGTTTTGTTTACGAAACAGAAAAGAAGAAAACATTCGACAAGCAACAAAGAAGCAGGGAAAATACTTGACAATTTTTTGTAGCACACTAACAAGCATCGCGTGCCAGCAAGGAACACACACACACACATAAAAATGAAAACAAGAATCCAAATTTCTGTGAACGATGCCGCCGCAACAAAGGACAAAGACGATAACTACAACTCCGGCACAAAGTGTGCTCCAAATGGCAACAGCAGCACAAGTATTTCCAACGGAAGCGGGGCCCGCCTCCGCCTGCATCCAAAGATTGAGACGGTTACTGACACATGGCATCCAACGGGGTGGGGTTGGCGAAATGCCGTTGCTAAGCGGCTAAACACTTTTGGCACCTTAACAACGAAAACAGCTGCACGGCAGCAGCAGACGAACAAAATATTGTTACATGAAAAATGGCAAACAAATAGGAAAACGCATAAAATAAAGCAAAGTAACTACAACGGTTCCTTTTTTCTTACTTTTTTATATGCTGGTTGCTGGTTGCTGCTCTTGGCTCGGTTAGCCAAAAAAACATGTTGTTCACATAAAAGCGGTCGTAAAAAATGCTTGCCACACACTTGGCAGTGTTTGTTTTTTTGGGGGTAGAACGGCAGAGAAAGCAATTAGAGTGGCAGAAAGTGAAAGTGGCCTGCAGTAGAGTTGAACCACCCCCTAATCGAACTTAGATGGAACCAATTCTTATGCTTCAGCTGCGTCTCAAGTTTGGAGGACGCGAATAAACAAGTTGATTCGCTGCACAGCTACAAATCGCCAAGCGCAGCTGACTTGGCCATTTCCATTTCGGTTGCCTGCTGCGCTGATATGCAATCTTCTGCTGCCAAGTCAAGTGAATTCCTTATGAAATACCAAAAGCAAATACGATTTTTGCAATTCGATTTGCGGCGGGGGCGATTTTCGTCAAGTTACAGATTTCATTATTTACAATAACGCTTATACATATGCACATACAACCGGCATTCATACATACGTACAGCCCGATTGCACAACTTGAAAAGTCAGCAAGTGTATTTGCACAATGCTTGTGGAATTTTGTGGGCAAATATCAAATGGCAAGGCGGATGCCAAACACAAAATACAAATAGAACCACAAAATGAAGCGAACAAACTCAAAGTGTCAATAATGTGGCAGGGAGGGGGTTGGCACAGGGGGGTTACATTATGATGCCAGGCTGGACATGGAATCTAATGAAAATCCCCTAAACAAATTGAATGCCAAGTGATAATAGCGGGCAGGGGCAGGGCATAAATAATTGCAATCTCGGAGCGGCTTAAATGCAGAAAATTACAAGCATTTAGTAAGACACGCACACACACACACCCACACACACAGACACAGCCTCTCAAGCGTGAATAATGCATGTCCTTAATGGCAGGGATTAGAACAGTGGCCGCCCTGCCTCTTTCCGGCCATGCTGTGTGCCCAAAATAAATAAAACACCTTGGGCTGTGGCTGCCCACCAATTCCGTCCTGGCTGCTGGACAGCAAACATGCCCATACATACATTGAATGCGATTTGTGTTGTAATTGCAATTTAACTAACACACAAATCATAATGCCTCTGCAATTGCCAAGCACCGCACAAACATGCCGCAACATCATCATCATCATCCTCGTCGTCGGGCTAAAACAAATGCGCCCGTGCCTGACAAATAACCCAAATGGAAAATCTGTTGATGCCTAAAACCCACTCACATCAACATTCCCATCCAAATGACAGGCGGAGCGACAGAAATGCAAAATCGATGATTTGAGCGCGCCTCAATTGCAGCTGCTGCTGTTGCTGCCGTTGCTGTTGCTGCCGTTAAAGCCAGTTTGTTATGCTTGCAACTAAAGTGTAGAGCAATTAGCAATTGCACAACAACAACAACAGGGCCACCAGCAACTTGACAGGCCAGAAACACTAGCACACCCAAGAATCTGATAGCTGTCCAAGTTGCTATCAAATGGATGTGCACAATGTGTCCATGGCTTAGGATTTGCAATGCAATCCAATTGAGTTGCTACGACTTATCAAATTATTCATGTCTGGGGAATGGCTTGGGCTGCGGAGTTGAAGACTTGAGGAACTTAGTTTTGTGGTGAGAGATTTTGATAGACTTCATACGCTGTAGAATAATGAAATTAAATAGTTCGGACACAGATTTTGTTGTACAACTTCTCAAAGGAAGTGAACCGTATGACATCAATTAGGTTATGTTCATGTGGAAACTTTTAGGCATTTTACTGGAGATCTGTGAACACTTTTCTGATGCCGCTGATGCATAGATAAAACGCACCCATTAAGAATTGGAGTTTATATGGATACGGTTCGAAGTTTGACTGTACTTTCCAGTTGACGCCAGCAATCAGTTGACAAATTTCTTTGACTGGCAGGCGTTCACACATGTATGGAAGCTTCTGACATCCAAAACTATGCCTAAAACATAGAAACATGTAGAAACGCTAAGGGAACTTAACTGCTGAGTCACATAATTCAAGTCTTAAGAGTCCCTGAACAAGAATGAGTTACAAGTAGTCACTCAAGAAGAGTTTAGATAAAAGTGTCAAGGGAAAAGCAATGCCAGCAGCGGAGAACTTTCCAAAGGTTCTTAGTGCTTGGCCGATGGATCAAGCATAGGCACAAACTAAGAGCTTTCTAGGTCTCTTCAGCTGTTTGCTTGCACCTGCCTTGAATAGAGCAGCGTTATGCACTCGATTGCCCGCAGGTTCACATAACTGATGGCTGGAGGGTCCCCCACTCAATCGCATTCATTTCAGCCAACAACATTTTAACTAAAATGCCATATTTTTCCAACCAAACTATCTCGAATATTATGTTTCGGTTTTATTTGTCATGTCTCCATCAAACGATATCTGAACATAACATTTCCATTTCTGTAAGACACGGAACTTTCATTTAGTTTTGGGGCCAGGTGAACACTGGCATTCCAGTGATTTTACTTTAATTTTTGATTTTGTTTTTGTGTGTCTCCTCTTTGGTGCTTTCAATTCAACAAATTCAATTTTAATGCCCTAAAAAATGCAAACATTCATTTGGGCAGCTGCTGCACAACACAAACATCAATTTGCTCCTGTTTTTGTATTTGTTTTCACGCATTTGCCCCCATGAATTTAGACAGTTTAATTTCACAATTGATTGAAAGCCGAGCGGGCACAATGCAATCTGTGATGTGCACACAGTCGATTTGTTGAATGCCGCAATGAAAGAATTATATTTAATTTATACAATTTATAAATTGTTGAACGCAAAAAGTGCTGTCGACTGGTTGGCAATTTAATTAAAACTGTTTGAACCCTTTCCCTAAGGGGTGGGGGTGGTTCCCTGTGCTTGTGTCGGTGCTATTCCGGGGGGTATAAATAAACTGACATTTTCGGGTCTATCTAAGTGGGCATTTCCATAGTTTCAAGTAGCGCTTATGTGCTTTCTATGCAAATGGCCCATTGTGGAGTGTGTGAGCATAATAAAATTGTATGTTTTCTTGTTTCTCTTGTTGGCAAAAAGAAAATTCAATGGCGCTTGCGAAGGCCGCATATTTCACGTTACTTATCTTTATCATTGCCAACTAATTTCACTGCGCCAGACGGCAGCAGGGGCGCGAAACAGACTCGTTGGGGTTTATATATGAATAAATGTATGTAAATATATATATATATGTGTGTGTGAATGTTTGTTTGTTTGTATGTATGCAAGTGGGCCTGAATACAAAATATTTTGTTTATTTCTGGTTCATATCTCTCATGTGCGCCGCACTTACTTCTTTTTTTCTCTGGATACCCTTTAAAAACAATTGAGTGCTTAGAATGTGGTATGAAAGATGTCTGAACTGTCACAGCAAAGTGCAGCACGTGCCGAACCAAATGGACTGTCAAGTAGGTTCCCTTAACTTGCAGTCAAATGCCATCCAAAAGACTTTGTCAAGCTATTTAGTTGCTGTTTTGAGCAGGGAAAGTTGACCAAAAAAGGGGGAAATCAAAAGCAGGCATGCCAGCTAGACACCATAGGAAGGATCTTGTAGGAAAGGTGGAGTGCAATGGAAGCTATGCAAGCAACACATCTAAAAGAGGGTCGGCAAAACGACTAGTCGTCTTCAAGAAAGACTCGCATTCGACACCGAAGCCATTTTAATTAACAAGCAAAGAGCCACAAGGGTTCCTTCTGGACCATTTAGTATGGAACTTAATTTAGGAAAATAAATAAGCTGCCGATGTCATTAGTTTTAGGTTACATTAATAGGTTTCGGTCTGGTTGCGCGATCCGACTAATCAACTAATAGTCCAGCCTCAATCTGAAGGCAGTTACACTCAGAGAAAAAATAGAGAATTTCATACTTGGATCAAGAGTTTTCGAGATCAATAGTTCGATAAGAGTGAAAATTCTCGATCTAAGAGCGAAATTCTTGATCCAAGTATGAATTTTTGATCCCGGTTTTCTTGATCCAAGAGCTTCAATACTTGATCTAAGAACGAAACATTCTCAAATCAAGTAGCAAAATTCTTGAATCAAGTGCCAAACGAACTCAAATCCAAGGTTATTCATTCTTGAATCAAGAGCATATAGCATTGACCAAATTATAGAATGTTCTTCCGATTATAAAGAGCTCATCAGATTCAAGAGTAAGATCGTTTACTCTTAAATCAAGAGCTTCATAGATTCCAATCATACAACAATTTAAACTCATTTTTTTTTTTCCATTTATTTTAAATTTATTTCATGGAAAACTAATTGTTAAGCCATGTAGCAAGTTTTAGCCGGCTCGAAGAATTCAGAACACCTCAAAGGAGTATCAATCTTTGCCAGTCAACTGGCAGTCGCACAGCCGTCGCTCCATGCCAGCAATGCCATAATCGGTTGGGAATTCCAAAGCAACATCAGTGCAAAAATTGATGGCGCTCTCCACTCGATAGCTTCCCCACACACCCCTCTTACATAAAAATTCAAACTGAGAGAGAGTTCAACGCTCTGTGCTCTCAAATGTGCTTGCTCTCCTCTCTGTTTTTTTACCTCAGTCCCCTCGCCTAAATGCATCATACTGAGAACGAATTTAGCTCGATTTCAAGAGCGAAATTCTTGAAGATTCAAGAACGAATAAATATTTTTTAAGAGCGTTTGCTCTTAACTTATTCGTTCTACTTTTTTCTGGGTGTACGTCGCACCCGTGTTCACAACAGCAACAAGTAACAGATTCTATGTTCAATCAGCTTGTCAACAGATCTTTGCCTTTAAGACAGGACAGCACTCTTCGCGTTTGACCTAAAGACACAGCAAAAAGTGGCACTTAACTTCATATTAAAGATATGACAGAGACGAGGGTAGACGATAAACTTACAGCCTTTGAAACACAATGATTCGTCTGTGACCTGCTTCACTGCTCGGAGCTAAGTTGGTCCTTTGATTATTGGTATATTTTTATATAACATAGTCCATATGTTACTTGGGTGCTTCTATTGCCAACCTATGTGTCCCTTTTTTAGGGTTGCTTGGCTTAGACTAGTTTGGAGTAACCCTCTCAATCTGCACTCCAACTGGTACCTAGAATCACATACACTTGTTCAATATAGTTGAGCAGGCTCATCTCTAATAAAGGAGTTAACTTACTACCCAACCAATCTTATGAATGGCTCAAACGCACAGACGATTCGTAAGCCCCAGTTAAGGCCTAAAACAGTCAATCATTTGAAATGCTGTTCAGTGTTTTCTTTAAGAGTTTGACTTACCTGTCAAATAAGCAGGGAGTTAAGCTTGTGACTGCTGAAAAGCCTGGAAGAAGTAGGTAAACCTAATGCAGCACTCCTTCTCAGTGAGAGAGACTACTCAGCGTTTGCAGCTCAGCGACTGAGAAGTTTCTTAAGGGTTCAATCAACAATAAAGGTCTTTGTACTTGCTAAATATTGGCAAGTACAAAGAGATTGCTTAATTGGTTCAGCAACGTAGCCGTTGTTAGAGTCTTAACTGCCCGAGATTCCACAGTTTGCAGCGAGAGCTGTAAAAACAAACTGCTATATCCAATTTGGTTTCCAAGTAGTCGTCTAGTGTGTCTAAACTTCGGTTTACTGGCAATTGTCTAAAGCTTTATATTTCGTCCTTGTTACACTTCACTCTTCCTTTTATTTTGTATTTTTTTTTTGCTTTGTGTGGCATGTTTGCGCCATTTTGCGTTTTTGTTTATGTTTAGCTGGGTCATTCCATACATATGTACGTACTGTGTGAGTGTGTGTGTTGGTGTGCTGGGCTTGTCCGCTTTAAGTGTTTTTATTGTCTTTTGCTTAGGGTTAAGTTTTGTCATTGCCACGCTTTGTTTATGGCCCGGACAGGCAGTTACATCTTACCTCTTACGCCGCTTGCCTATTGTCTTTGTCCCTCTCTGTGTCCCTCTCTGTGTGCGTGTGTGTGTGCTAATCCTTTTGTTTTATGCCGTTTAATTTATTTTTAAAGCTCTGCCTGCCAACTTGTTTGGAGGCAGAGCAACCACGGATAGAAACATCAGCCCCGGCGTAGCATACTTTTATGCGCACGCTTTAGTTTTTCACATGCAACAGGCCATGTCACCATCACGGTCTAAGCACAACACACACAGACAAAGCGGAGGGCAAGCGCACACACACACGCTCTAGTAATTGGCTACAAAATTGCAATCATAACAATAACAATTCAATATGCCCGCAACAGATGCCAAAAGCCCTCAAAGGCTGCCCTCCGTCCAGCAGCTGGCGCCTGCACTTGTAAGCTGTGGCCTAATTGGAGCTCATTACATCAAAGAGTTTTGCGTGGGGAATCCCAGAGCACACATAGTGGAACTTACTGCCCTCAATGGTAATGGCTTTGAATATGGCCACGCCCCAAACATCTGTGAATGTCTCTGGTCTATGGCCTGCCATTTTGGGGCTAAGCAGATTAAACTCTGTGGTCACCTCTGAGGAATGAGGGCCGACTGTCTGCTGTGTATTAAACTTGGTAAATGAATTAAATCGTGCGCTAAAGCGTTAATGAGGCTCGGAGTCTGGGGCTGGCCAAAAAAAAAATATCCACCAACCAAGCAACAAAAAAAATTGAATCGCATACATGGCCAACGACCCACATTTCCCAGCCGACAACTGACCGCACGCTATCCGCAACTATCCACAGCAAAAACCATGATTGATAACATCTCCGCGACGCACACACACACTCACACATGTGCGGTGAGGTGCAGTTAACGCGAAGCACAGTGGTTCATTTCTTTTTTAGTCTCTCCGCTGTGTTTTTGGTCAAACGAGTGTAATAAATCTGGCAAATAAATGCTTTCAGCTTTGAATTTAGCTTGGAAAGCAATAAAAACTGAGTTTACTGAGAGGGGACTCAGTTTTTAGTGAATCAGGACAATTATTTGCCTTGTTACGCACAAAGAAAAGATGTGAAGAATGAGCAATTCAAAGTCAAGTGGGAGATTTTTAATAAGTTGAAATTAATTTGTTCCTAGGAGCCTCGGGCAGGCAATGAAATGACTGAATATCAAAGGAATTTCAAGCTAGTTGGTCTCGCTGACATGACCATTGGCCAGAGCACTTAGAAGTTAGAAATCACACAGAATTTGGCTACTTTTTAATTGCAAAATGAATGCCTAACGGCCCAATCATTGGCAGAGCTGTTATTAGACTGCTCGTAGTCTGCTCGTAGTCCGATCACAATGAACCCAATCTACACAGAAAAGAGAGAGAGATCAACTCAAGCCAAGGCAGTAACAATAATGGTCCTGCTGATCATGAAATGGCTTAGGCCAAGCCCGAAAGAGCTCAAAACTTTGAAAACCAAATCAAAATCGTACTCAACTCTAGAAGACTTCAAGTAAAATGTCAGAATGGAAAGGCAAGGGAAGGAAAGATACCACCTTCACGCCCTCTTTCTCTAAGCTATGATGGATGTTGAGATACCCTGCAAAATGTTGTGTGTACTTTACGGGGACTTGAACTAGCAACCTCAAAGAAGCCAGAACACACAAAAGTCTGCATCTTAGCGCACACGACTATCAAGAAACCTAGAGAGTGGGCGACTAAACCAATTTAAAAGAATATGGAAACAAACTCTCAGCCCTTTAGCCCATAATTCCTTTCAGCTATGGGACTCTCCGCTCATTTTGTGGTTATTGCTACAATTTATACCATGAAATTATCGGTTGATAGTCGAGTGAGCTAAAATGCCGCCTTTCGTGCGTTTTGTTTACTTTAAGGTTCCGAGCTCGAGTCACACACACCTTGGCAAAGGTATCTCTTCAAAACTCCAAGCAAATTCCAATTCAGAGTTGGTTCAGAAATCGAATTTGATTGAGTTAAATGGACCCTTCGAATGGTAAGCAAATCTAGTTCGGATGTGATCTTAGTGGGCTTGGCCATGAAGTGACTGACAAGTAAGAGAGACAGCCAAGTCCGACTGTAATAGGTCCCTACGAATACTCTTTATAGATACTCCATAACTGTCAGCGCTTGTGCATAACTGACCATTGTATGTAGCGCAAAGGGAACTGTAGCCAACTGTGCCTAGAGCAAGTACCCAATAAGGATTGTTTAAGCTGCAAATTGGTCAGTTTTCTACGAAAAGTCTACAATTTCTTATATGCCGGCAACTAAAGCGTCACGAGGGGAATGGCCAATACAAAAGGCCATTCCAGGTTTGTTCTAAGCGGCTGAAACAATATCTAAAAGACAGTGGAGTATTCGAGTTCTACAAGCCCTCCAAAGTCACTTCGCTATAGGGATTTCAGAGTACTCAAAGGGTATTTCTAATATTGAATAATGAAACCATTTTTCGTGGTATTTCGTGGCGCATTTGATGTAACTTTGCTGTGCTTTTTCAACCACTGTACGAAGTAAGGCAGCAGCACAAAAACCGTTGACCGACGCGTCGCTGGCTGGTAGCAGTTTGTCGGTTTGCTGGCTGGCTGAGCCTTATCTCCACACTTAAAATTGCACTCGGCCATGTGTCAGGACAACACGTGTAAATGCCGGGTCATATCAGCCACGCAGGGTTTGTGGTGGGCGAGTATGTAGGATTGTGTGTGTGTGTGTGTGTATTTTGGCACCTGCCGTGCTGCGATTATTATTGCATGTTGTGCCTGCAGCAAGCACAAATTCATATTTAATAATTTGGGCAAACACTGCACACAGACCGCACACACCACACACACACGCCTACACACACCCACACCGCTTTAAGCTCAGCGGCAATCACAGTTGATGTCACTCCGGCTCACACGTCACATCACACGGGACCGGGGAACCGGCAGCAACATTTCATGCAATTTGCTTGGCCGACTAGCGTGAAAAATCACAAATTGCCGAGTCGAGTCTGCAGCGCCGGCACTTGGCCATAAAAAAAACAATGCGGCAATGTGTAATAAAAACTAAGTAGCTTACAAGCTCATTGCTTTGCCCTCTACCCGCCCCCGCCCCCTGCCACTGCCTGGGCTGAGAAGTTTGGGCTGTAAGACCAAAACATTATGCAAAACTCAGTGCTGCTGCTGCTGTTGCTGCTCTTCCTGCTGCTGCTTACTTAACATTTGTGTGTGGAGTGGCTTGGGGTCGGGGCGGGGCGGGGCGGGGCCTGGTGATTGTTTTACATGCTGCCGCTGCTGCAGCAACACTTGCTCTGCCACGGTGAGAATGTGTCTCTAATAACCTAACGTGCCGCTCGCATTAAATATGCTAATTTTTACAGTGAATACATTTTGAAGTCGCCTGCCCCTCCCTCCCTACCAGCAGGCATCAGGCAGTCATCCGGCCATCCAGGCTCCAGTGCCACCTCATCATCATCATCAGCAGGCGTATTATTTGCCAGCCAAGCAGCCGTACGCATATTAAATACGAGATGTTGCTGTTGTTCCTGCTGCTGCTGCTGCTGTTGTCGGCATCATGTTGCACAGTCCGCCCGCCCGTTGACATTTAGCACGACAGCGACAACAACCGCAACGCCAGCAACAACACAAGACCTCGGCATCCAAAATTGAGAGAAATTACGCTGCAAATTCCACAAGAAAAATTATGAAAAAATGTTTTCTGTGCGACAAGATTTTTGCTTACATTCATTTGTTTATGTTGTTTTCGCATACTCTGATAGCAGGGGGGACTTCAGTTTTGTTAGGAGATTTGTCATAATTAAAAGGGAATCGGAGGCAAGAGTTGAGGCAGAGTTCTTTCCAGCCTGCCAAGAAGTGTGGCCTAAACGAGTTGAAGCCCCTAACCAACCAAGCAAATGTCTTGCAGAAATCAGAAGTTTTCAAAAAAATACTGGCTAATGTTTAGTATTAGCCTCTGGAAAGGGCTTCAGTCCCTTTAGCCCCACTCCTAGATCAGCTACTGATTGTAGGAGCTGCAGAAGGCGTTCTGTAAGTGGTGAATTCGGATAAGGATATGTGAAAACAAGCACTGGTTCGCTTGACTTATGAAACTCTTAGTGCCGATTTGAAGACTCAGTCTCCTAAAATCAAACAGATAACAGAAGAAGTCGCTAGACAGCAGTTAAAATGGTTTAATCTCTAGAGATTTTGGTAAGAACAATTGAATTTTGAACTAAACTAGGAGAACTTTAGATGTAAAGTAACACAATCGATGCTTGCTACTAGATTATAGAGAAGGTAAGCCGCAAACATCAAATCTACCTTCAATTCTCTCCACCTTTGTCATCTAATCTAGTAAGGGCAAGCAGTTTTAGCTCGAAATGAAAGCGTTTATACGAATATCTCGAGATTTAAATTTTGTTTAAAAAAAGCCAAATTTTAGGTTTCAAACAGGTTCAGGTTCAGCTTTTATAACAAAAGAGGTTCGCCATGCATTGCCACAGCCGTTTCAAGTCTTGTCCAAGTTAAAACTTTGACTTTGTCTTAATTTCGAAGTAGAAACTGACAGAGGCTGAGGTTCACACGAAACTGTTCTGCATTTACCCATACCTCGTCCAATTGCAGTGTATCTAAGGCCTTGTTGGAATGCTCCTTCACATTTCGTCATTGTCAGCATCAGAAGCCTTGGCCGTGTGGTTGTTGTGCAGTCGATGTTGTTGTGTTTGTACTGCTGTTTGTTGATTTTGTTGTGAGCTCTTGTTTTTATGTTAAAAATATTCAAATTATGCCAAGCCCAGAGGCTGTTGGCGCTTTACCTGGCTGCTTGGGCCTGGCTGGCTGGCTGGCTGCCGTCATTGTCAGTGAATTAAAAACGTCATAGGGGCTTATTTAAATAAATTATAAGTACACACGCACACACACACGCACTCCGGCTGCTGGGGATTTTCAATAAATGTTAATAATTTAGCACAAAACTGAGGCATATTAGCCAAATCCAGGCACAGCCCGTAAGACATTAGAAAGCCATGTGAGAAGCAGCAGCTGTTGGCAGAGTTTATTCCTAAAGGAAATTAAAAGAGCATTCGCCAACGCAAAGGCCAAAGTTGCGGCCAGGCAGGCTAACAACTTTTCTAACTTCAGAATGTGAATAGCATGCTTGGCTTTTATTTCAATTGCTGCAATTGTCTGTCGCGCGGGCTCAGCCAGGCGGAGTTAACACTTAAAGTGGCCATAATCGAAGCCGAAAATGCAAAACGTGCTCAGCTCGGGTCTCAGGTGTAAAGTGCGCCATCTTCGGTCGCTCTGCTATGCGAGAAGGCACTCAGTCCGTACGTCCGTCTGTCAGTCAGTCAGTCAGGCAGTCCGACAACTGTGAGTGCAAGAAAAATATGCAATGCAGCTGCTGCCAAACAAAGGAGAAAGTGAAAGTAACGCTGCTCCATTGTTATCCTGGCTGCCGGCACAATTGCTAAAAGATAAACTCGCTTGTCTGCGTACGAGGGGCACAAATGGTGAATGGCAAATCTCACAACAATTTGGGTCAAACAAGCAAATTGCATTCTGTTTAGTGGCTCTCGTTCCTCCAGTTGTTGCTGTTGTTGCTGCTGCCGCAATTGCATTGCCTCCTCCACCTCCTTTGAGGTTAAGCCCCATTGAGATTTGCATGAGGGAGTTGTGCAAATATTTGCTCGGTGCTGGGAGAAAAAAGAAGACCGAAACTCGGCTTGTAGCCGGAAGAGATTCGTTTTTGGGGCCAACTTTAAACTCACGTTTAGATTTATCTGCTGCACATTGCACTTACTCATTAAATTGCAGCTACGCGACAGCTGGCAACTTATGCAAATTTCCTCTGCAATTGAGACGCCCTCGCGGCTGCGGATGTGGCTGTGCGCTGTGGGGAATGCCAGAGATTGGATGCATATATAATGTACTGGCAGTGTAGCCCTAAACGACAAGTGCAGAGGATGAAAGTCAGATCGTAAGTGAATTGCATTTGAAGCTACAGCAACAACAACAGCAAAAAAGGTGTTGAATAGGAAAATAGTGACAAGAAACTTTGAATACCAAATAAAGGTGCGAAAATATGAGGAAACAGTGGCGAAATGTTTCGGAATTGTGGCCACCCCTAAAGCTCTATTCAAAAGTATCGAATGAAACAGTTCGATTGCAGTTTAAATCCAAATAAACTAAAATCCTTTCCATTTGTTTAATTAAATTGCTAGAAAATGGCATTAATTTTCAATTGCAAACCAATAGTGCCCTCCAGTCTGCTTCTCAGCTTCATGCACTCAGAAATTAATGTTCTAATGAATGGTTATAACTGTCAAGAGGATGGCAAGCTACTTGAGGCAAGTATTCGACATCCACTTTGGCATCAACTTAAAGTTCAACGGAATGACAATGACTATTGATTTCAGTTGAGAGTGTGCGAGTGTGCGAGTGTGCGAGTGTGTGTGTGGGCTATAATAAAACCATTGGCAGAACGTTTCAACAGGCCGTTTCACAAGATACGTGTCTGTCATTTTGAATTACTCTAAAGCGGTTGGGGCGTATGAGTAACGTCTTGGAAATTGCTAAGCTTGGCAACCCAAACTGCCAGCTTGTAGCATAATTGTGTGTCGTTAAGTTTATTATGAAGTGCCTTGGCACACACACACACACACGCACAGCTGAATTGTAATGTGCAAATGGCGCACTTTAAGTCAAGCAATTGGAAACTAAATTGGAATTTTTACGACAAGCATCAACACAATGCCCGCCTCCGGCATTGTGTGTGCCCATTTGACCGACCAACAGCTTCTGCTCGCCAATTTTCGCACATGTCTGCCCTACACACACACACACACATAAATACAGTTATAATGCGTTGCATTTTGGCAAATTTCCCATAGGCCCTGTTTTGCGTTTTCATGAATTAAATGCTGACATACACCACAAAATTTACGCCTGACTTGACGGCTGCTTAGTCGACCATGAAAAAATATCAACCGAAAGTGATTAAATCATAAAATGAAAGTATATTGGGTTGAGTTAAAGGTTTGAGAAAAAATGTTGTAGAAATGAATGATTCACGCATTTCATTCTGTAGTTTTCACTCGGCCATGTTGAATTATTAATCATTCTGATGTATTTATTTAATTTTTCTGTTTTGCTTTGATGAGCGACAAGCACTTTAATGGATTTGCATGAATCAGGCTTGAGGCTGAAGCAAATCAGATTTGACTGATTTGTGGAAATCGTTTGCAAGGACTTAGCTTAGAAGGCCAAACGAAATTGGGTGATTTCTGTCAAATCTTTAAGAGACTGAGAAATTTAAAAGAATTAGTTGTAAGTTGAATTGAATTAGTCGATGACAGACTACGTTTATATACATAAAATATCAGGGTTCGGAATTGCTCACGAGCGAGCCGCGCGCTCTGCCTCATTTTGGCTCTCGCTCAGAGCTGAGAGCCGCTTTTCGAGAGCCGGGAGCACTAAACGCCTCACAGCTCGTGAGCCACAGCTTCTGGCTCAGAGCAGTGAGCCACAGCTCGGGAGCCGTGAGCCATCAACTGGCTCTCGGCTCGTGAGTCACAGCACTCGGCTCTGAGCTGTGAGCCACAGCTCTCGGCTCATGAGTCAACAACCAGCTCTCGGCTCGTGAGCCACAGCTATCGGCTCTGAGCTGTGAGCCATAGCTCTCGGCTCGTGAGCCATAGCTCTCGGCTCGTGAGCCATAGCTCTCGGCTCATGAGCCATAGCTCTCGGCTCGTGAGCCATAGCTCTCGGCTCGTGAGCCTTAGCACTCGGCTCGTGAGCCTTAGCTCTCGGCTCATGAGCCATAGATCTCGGCGGCTCGTGAGCCACAGCTATCGGCTCTGAGCCGTGAGCCATAGCTTGGGAGCCGTGAGCCATCAAATAATCAGATTTCTGGCACCACGCCTTCTTTATGTATACTATATACATTAATAAACAAAAAAGAAACTTTGCCAGTCCCGACAGTAATATTGTCGGTATCTAAGAAGTGCAAAAGTGTGTAACAGCCAGAAGGAATCATCTCCGCCCCAATAAAGTATATATATTCTTGATCAGCATCAAATTTTGTGGCTCACGAGCCGAGAGCTATGGCTCATGAGCCGAGAGCTATGGCTCACGAGCCGAGAGCTATGGCTCACGAGCCGAGAGCCGGTTGATGGCTCACGGCTCGCAAGCTATGGCTCACAGCTCAGAGCCGATAGCTGTGGCTCACGAGCCGAGAGCCAGTTGTTGGCTCACGAGCCGAGAGCTGTGGCTCACAGCTCAGAGCCGTGTGCTGTGGCTCACGAGCCGAGAGCCGGTTGATGGCTCACAGCTCCCGAGCTGGTGGCTCTCAGCTCTGAGCCAAGAGCCGAGAGCTATGAGCTGAGAGCAAGAGCTGGCTCTCGAGAGCTGCGAGCAAAGAGCAATTCCGAACCCTGTAAAATATTTGATGCTTAATGCCCTTTAAAGTATGCTATGTTATAAGAAAATCATAGATTTGGTCAAGTGTATGTATTATATTTGTCTTAACTCAACATTTTGAGTGAATATCATTGTCGAATATCTCTGACAGACTGGCTTCATTTAAGTACATAATAACTTAAGGAAATAAAGTTTGCATACTTTGAAGGGCATTAATCATGAATAATTCGGTGCTTATTGACATAGTTACAAACTAGAAGACTAAGGGCCGTTTTCTAATGTACCATATAGAACGGTCTGTCACAAAATCTTAGACCTAATAGAGCCTAATCTCAGACTATCTGAAAGTAGCTGTTGAGAAGCTAGGAAGACCCTAAGGGAGCGTTTAGATATGCTGGCAGGCAGCCAGATTTTTGTATGCCAGTTATCTGGGCAGTAAAGTTCATGATAATGCTGACAGATTTCACTGACCATTTCTGAGACAAGTTACTCTGGCAGCTGTTCACACATGTATGGCAGCAACTGGTACCTGAAAATATGGCAAGCTAAGTTGGACCATTGAGCTTCGTTCGCATCTCTACATTAACTATGCACTTACCCTTAATTACTTGTTATATCGATTTTTACCACCCAGGTGTCTTCATAATGGTCTGAACTTATAAGAAATTGAAGCAAATTTAGCCATTTTTTGGATCCATTCAAGCTACATCACCTATTACATCATCCTTCGGTTAAGCCGTCTTCATCTTAATCATCTTAACTCAAATTTCGCAATTTTATGGAAATTTTGGCAATTTGCGTCTGCTGGGCTGGGCCCTTTAAGTAACAGCCTCACTCCAAACTTCTGCTTCCACTGCTGTCTGGGCAGCTCACTGGCATGCAATGTGTATAGTAACTTGCTGCTGTCGATTGCTCGCCTGCTCTGATGTTTTTGCTAGCCTCAAGCTCACTCACTTGATCATCGCGCTGCAATTGAGATTGTTGCGCAGTTTTAGCAAATATTTGGTATCGATTGCTCGCCTGCTCCTGTATTTCTGCAGATCTTAACCTCGCCTGCAGCTCCACTTGCTTGAAGCGCCGCGTTTGAAATTTTTGCGCAATTTCAGCCACAGACTGCGATGCAATGTAATGTATAGAAGTTGTTTGGTATCGATTGATCGCCTGCTCCGGCGTTTCTGCATATGTTAAGCTGGCCTGCCGTTCCACTCTTTAATGGCAACGCCATTAAGATTGTTGGGCTGGCTCAGCGATTGATCGCCCAATTGTTGACAGGAGAGGTTGGTGAAAATATGCAATTCAAGTAAGGAAGTTCAATTTGCTAAACGAAATGTATGTTAAGTAAAGAAGCCACTCATTGAGCTTACAAATGGAGGTTGCAGCCATGAAATTGTTGTGAGATACTGTACTTGCGCACCCTGCCAAACCGGTGCACCTTTTGTACACATCTCTGATACGCCTCAGCTGTCGTTTCTGAATAGATTACTCGTTATTTAAGGTATTAACACATTATCAGTTACTTGCACTCTCTATTACTGCCTGGGTAGACCAAAAATGCTCATACACTTTTCTGATCTCTGAGACCACGAATTTACCACCCTCAAACTGTAACCCCACTGCACTTTTCCTGCCACGGGCTGTACCGTAAAGTGGCCTGAAAAGCAAATGCTTTAACTTTTTCTACATTATTTGCGCCTGTAGCATTCTGCCGGCTCCCTTTCTCACTCTCTCTCTCTGTCTCTCTGTGTGTATGCGTGTGCCCTTTCCTTTTGATAAATACTTGTGCACATAATAACGAACAACATATTTGTGTGCAGGGCAGAAACTGTTGCTTTTTTGTTTGCTGGCTGCAATTGCCTTTGGGCCATTGGCACATTCGCAAACACTTTGGCACAATCTGCTTTTTGGGTTTCTGGTTTTTGTTTTTTGAGGTTTCTCGTTTGGAAATGAAAACTATTTGATGGGGTTTCGTTGTGTTTGCTTGTGGTGCGTTTGTTAGACCAAAAACTAACAGATAATGCGCAGCCAGTTGGCCCAGGCAGCATTATTTAAGTTGGCCAAGTTCATTAGTTTTCAATTAAACGCAAATGAAATTAGTTGCAACAAATCAAACTTTGCCATGCCGCAAATATCTTCCAACATTGATGAAGTTGCGCAAGTTTTTGTGTTTTTGTGGCTGTTTAGCAAAAGTTTTGCCCCGGTCAGGCCACAAGTATGTGCAAATGGAAACTTTCAGTTTAATTAACAATTTAATGTGCTTACCACTTGGCTCCGTCGAGAGCATTTGGCTCAGCCGCTCGCAGAGTGTCACCCCGCTTCAGGGTCGTCATCTCCTTTATGCCACCGCCACGCCATCATTCTCGGCACACAATTTAGTTTTATTAACCGGAGCAAGGGAAGCCGGGGTGGTACAATGAACTGCAGTGTGTCTGGGCTTGGGCCGTGGCTGTTGTTGACGCTGCTGCACAGGATTTGAGAGCGGAAATTAATCAAGACACCCGCCTTTGTATTTTGCATAATTTTATTATGTTTTCTTGATGTTGGTTTTTGTTCTGTTTGTTGGTAATTCTTGTTACATTTAACTACACAGACTTAGCAGCTAGAAATCAGATGTTTAGTTATTTTGTATTTACATGGTTCATCCAATCAATTGTTCAGTTTCCGCTTCGATTCTAGTTTGGTTTTAGTTTTTGCCAACACATTTCTAAGACAGTTAAAAATGCGATTAAAAGTACTAAATTATGTAATTAGGCTTACTTAATGACAATTAGCTTATTTTGATTACTCGATTTAACTGCTGCTGCTGGCGTCCGTTTTTACGTTGATTAACCAATTAGTGTCAGTTATTTTAATGAATTTCGCATCAACATGGATTTATTTACTCGTTTTTTGCTTGTTTTTTTTTTTTTGCAAATATGCAAATAACTTTCCACTTAAGAGTAATAGTTTAGTTGTTAAGTTTAATTAATTAGGGATTATTTACACACTTAATGTTAATTTTGAGAGAAGGGGGAGAGCTTTTCCTAGATGCAAACGAAAGGGCAAGTATTTTCTGATCAGTAAAAAATAGTTTTCTGTACAAATTTCTAAAAAAAATTAAGTTAAGTTGATGTTAATTTCAATCAATTATAAGGCTTAAAATATCCTTTTAGATGGAGGTGTTCACCAGTGGCTGAGCTAGGGTAGGTAAGCGAATGAAATGAAAAAAATTACTCATTCCCTAAGGTCTAGATCTTAGCTTTGGCACTAGGGATCTATAGATCAGACAACCATACCTTGGAATACATTTCGAATGATATTGGAAACTACAGTTTTGCTTTGTCTTCTGGCAAACAGTTGGCTGTGTACCACTTTCCATGATATCCTAATGGATAAGTCCTTTCTACAACTGTTTTTGAAAATTTAAATGTATTCTAGTCCCTCCAAAGCAATTAGGAAGGTCAATCTGGCTCTTACTATTTCAGCTAAGCTACGATACCCTATGATACCCTCATGGAAAAGTCCTTTCTACAACTGTTTTTGAAAATTTAAATGTATTCTAGTCCCTCCAAAGCAATTAGGAAGGTCAAGCTGGCTCTTACTATTTCAGCTTAGCTACGACTGTCTCTTGTTTGACCTTTTCTAGTTTCGAGCTGTAGCAAAGTACTCACAAGACAATGTTTCTGGTATCAGTTTTCCACAGTAGTCAAGCTCAAAACTTCATCGCAATTGGAAAGAGTAAGTCGACATACTACCATGTTGTTAGACTCCATTACATTGTTGTGTCAAAAGGGACTTTTCTATTTCTATAGAACTATATTTTCTGTGCTGTCTGCTTACCAAAATGACAGGTACAAATGAATAAGACTCGCTGTCTCTCTCTCTCTTTCTAAGCCAAACATTTGCTTTTGTTTCTCTAGTGTTTTCTGTTTCATGTTTCTTGAAGACAGAAGCACATTAAACTGTTCTACTATAACAGCTTCAAGGAGATAGTTTCGATATCAAATGGAAACAATTGTCAGCCCAATGAGTCTGATTTGTTGTTGTTACTGTAGAAGCTTACTAGCACGCATACACACTTGCAGTTGACTGAGTCACTTTCCGTACATTTCTGCCTAGCAAAAGAATCTCATGAAAACATAAGAAAGCCAAACCAAACTCTCGTTGTTTGAGCATTGAGAAGAGATAGATAGCTGACTGCTCTTCCGGGCTCTGTCTTTTCCGCATCACAACAGCAAAAAAGATCAAGCAACTAAATGCTTTGAGCTAGATTGTGCTGGTCTTTGTCAAACTTTATAACGAAAGCGGATATACGGACTGGCTTAGACTTTAAATAGCCTTGGAAAGATATGTAAAAAGTGAGCTCAAATTGTGTAAGACAGAAAAAACGAACAGATTTGCTATTAAAACCAAGCTTAGACTTGCCATACCTCACTCAGCATCACAACTTGTGTTGTATTTTGGTAGCCTGTGGCTAAAGTTGCAGCAGGCAGAAGATCTAGAAACTGACTCAAGCTGTGCAGCCCCCGACAATCAACTTAGTGATGCAGAAATGCCACCGTTATTAACAGTAATCCGTAGTCACTTTCCACTTTCCCAGCCAACTGAAGGTGAACACCCCCCACCCCACCCCACCCCGTTTCATTTTGTAAATTTTTCTTTTAGTTGACTTAAAATCACTTACATAAAAGCTCTTTATGCTTTTAGTGGGTTTTGTTTTGGAGTGCAGGCAGCACATACATATACATATCTATATATATCTTCTTTTTTTTGGGGGGTAATCTTTCTTGTTTGGTTAGTTCAAACATACAAGCGCACACACACACTCGCACACGCACTCGTAGCTCTTGGTAAAGCATGTAAACTGTGTGCAAATATATTTTTGCTGATTTTACCCTGCTTATGCTTAAACGTTAACGAACACATACACACACACGTACAGATACAGATACAGATATATGCATACATATGTATATATATATATATATAAAAAGAGTTGTACACATACATACAGACACACACTGAATAAATATGCAGTTTAATTTGCCTTCATCAAGTCCTTCGGCCTCTCCGGATGAGCGGGCACATCCAAAGTGTGAACGGGGGGAGGGTAGGTGTGACAGGGAGGGGACTGATACGCAGTTTAGCTTAGGTGTTACGTATGTTTGTTTTGGATTAAAGAGTTGAAGGAATAAGATTCTAGAATTCTACGACTTCTGATGACTTAGTTACAAATGCTTCTCCTTCCCAATCCAATCTACACAATCTTCATGTAGACACTTGTGTGGAATATCCGATATCCGATGGCAATCATTACCATGATAATGGGCAACTTGGACTGCATTGTTTTGGTTGAGCCACCGACATGTCCGTGATACATGGCCGCAGGATTGTCGCCTGGTTGAGAGAGGAGAAGGAGAAAAAATTAATTAAACCAAATGCTAATGAGTATCAACGCTCATGCTCAACGGCCAACGCCTGGTCCCTTTTAGCAGCCTCTCTGCCCCAAGATCCTTATAAATTATGACGTGTGTGCGTGCACTAACCACGTGCTCGCTGGTGTGTATGTGTGGCTGTGTCTGTGTGTTAGTTTGCTGTTTATGGCCTGGCTTTAATGGCGGCCGCCTCCGCCTCCGCCTCTCCCTCCCACTCATTTTTAATCCACATGCTTGCGGCTATGTAATTTTCATAAATTACTTTTATTGTCTTTTATATTTCCCCCTCCCCTTGCCCAGCCACACCACCGCACTCCGCTTGATATATGAACTGTAAAAAGCGAATGTGCTGGCTGTGTTTTGTTTATTCACAGTTGCCATTTCATTCTCATAATTGAATTTGCCGCCCTCGCTTACCTTTAAAAATGTGCACCAAAACGCTGGCGGGCTGCGTGTTGCTGGCCACGCAGGTGAAATTGCCCGAATGCTCGCGACGTGTGCGCTGGATTGTAAGCTCGGATGATTGAAAATCTGCAATGAATCGAAGGAGCAGAGTCAGCTGATGCTGCCGCATGGTCCCGCCGCACCCCTCGCTGCACTCACCTGGTTCGGTTGACACATTAATGCCCCGATCAATGTCGTAATTAATCATGCGGTTGTCGTGATACCAAAATATATACTCAGATGCCTCGGTATTCTGCACCACGCGACACTGCAGTCGCAGCGTGGAGCCAGGCGTCAGATAACGTATGGGTGGTCCTGATATTTCGGCGCGCGCTTCTAACCGAATGGAATGGCAGTTGGGAAAATTGAATTGCCGGACAGTGGTTGAGCAGTGAAAGCGTAGAAGGTGAGATTGAGAAAATGAATTGGATTTAATATCAATAAAAACTGGCTAAGTTGGGGCTGGGACACTTGGTTGGTTTCATTTCAGCTGTCATAGAAATTGGGAAGCACATGAGTGAGTGTATTACATATTCAATGGCTAGAAGCAGCCTACAACTTCCCACATCTACAGTCTATCCTGAACTACAGTTGAATCCATGTCATAGTCTTCGTATCTCGAATGCTTTACTGTCGATTTTATAGCAGAATTTTAGTGAAGCCTTCGAAAAGGATGCTTCCCAGTAGACAGTATCTTCAGTCTGAATAGCATACTTATTCTTTTGCCTGTTTTGACCACAGGACTACAGGACTACAGGGATATTAGATAAGAAATGTGTACTGTGAACCCTCGGTTTTACATATGTGTGCTGTTTGTGTGCAAGTTTATTCGCGTTTGTAAGTATTATTGATGAAAAGAGATACGTGAGATCTATTTATAACCCAGCAAAGCTTAAAATGATTCTGAAATCTGAACAGCATAAAATTGAATCAAGTTTTGGTATTCTTTAAAAAGTTGTTTTAAGAAATGAGTACCACCTAAACTCTACTCCGTTAAACTGCTTAATATCTGCGCCCATTTATCTGCCCCGCTTTAAGTCATCTACCCAATTCTATGCTCAACCCAACTGTTGTCCCCATTTTGAGCCCCCCCCCCACAAAAGCCAACAGTGCAGAAAAGATTTGGAGTCGGAGTGACATCTAGTATTTTAGGTATGCGGAAATGGAAGTGCAAAGCACAACTACATCACACACGGATTTTCTCTCTGGACTGTCATCTATTTGCGTCTTATTCTAAATAATAGAATTCATTTCTCTGCCAGTTGTCACACATTCTCCACGCAGGCAAATGTGTGGCATACTTTCGTGTGTGTGAGTTCAGAAGAGAAAAAAAATGGAAAAGGAAACGCCATTAGGCCCAGCACATTCAACGCAAATTGTTTGTTAAATTCGAAATAATGTGCGTCAGTTAGTCAAGGACAAATTCGAGTCGGCTCCTGCCATATGGACTTGGCTGGCAACTTTCAGCTTGAGCGCATCGACAGAGAAATTTGTATTTATTTAGTTTCCCCCCCTCTGGGCTCGCCGGAGCGTGAAAACAATCCTTGACTTACCAACAACACTCAAATGCAGAAATATCGATGTGGGCGGATGTGTGGACACTTGACACTCATAGACACCGGCATCACGTAGCTGCACAAATTTGATTTGCAATGTCCAATCCTGCAAGCAAACAGCAACAAAAAAGAACGAAATATGATTTAAAGGATGCAGTCGCAAAGATGTTGTGGGTATTTTTGTCACGTCTGCACAATTCGAGGCCGACACAATGCAGCACAAAATGCTGCAGGATGCGGATGTGCGTGGGTCTGCATAATCTGGGCCAGGTCTTTCAATCAGCTGTCAGCTTTCAGCTTTCAGCTGCCAGCTCTCCGGGCGCGCCTGGTGGTCATCATCAGCAATGCAAATTACTTGGCGCAACTCACCTCGGAATGTTTCAAGTGCGTGGCACTGAATCGCTCATCACTGCTGTAGGTTGTTAAGCCGACCGTAAGCAGATGATAATCCTTTTTGCGTATCCATGATACCTACAAAAAACAAAACAAGGGAGCGGAGAAAAGGCAACGCCATTAGTAAAATACAATGAAGCCTCGCTGGTCCCAAGGACTTTTGTTTGCATAGCCGTTTTTTTTCATTTTGTTGTTGCTTAACATATGCCCGGGTCCGGGCGGGTCCGGCCCGCCCTCGAGTCTTGTTCAAATGTTTGTCAATCCATCAACCAATCCATCGACAGCGACGACAACTTGATGATGATGCAATTCTCTCAAAAGGCAAAAGATACAAAAATTGGTTCGGAAAAAATCAAAAAGCAATTACGTGTAAGAATTACTACAGCAGCAACAATAAACATAATAGCAGATTGATTGATCCCGGGTTCAAAGTTCAAATTGGCTACCTAACTGTAAATACACAAACAAACAAACAAACCAACCGACCGACCAGTGTTGAGCCCTCGCCTCCACGCCCACCCACAGAATGGAGGGCGTGTGCTGCTGACGGTGACTTTAGCTAATCTTAAATGACCATTAATCATTTCGTCGTCTACGTTTTTTTGGCTCCCCCTGACTGCCTAGCACACGTAGGCCCATCTATTAGTCCCTACATATGGGGTTAGGGCCGCTGCTGGACAAAAGTGGATCTCAGCTCTGGCTACGCGCGTGTATCAATCAATTTTTGCCAATTGATAAGGATTTTTATTTATTGGCAAAAGAAATCGAATAAGAAAAAGTGAAAGCTGCTGCTGCAAAATGGCAGCTTAGCTACTCGAGGGGCAGCTCAAATATTGACACAAACTCGAAACTTCCACCGACAGAACGTTTCTACGCACGAGTTTGGCAGCCAGAAATGAAGTTGAAATTAAGTTGAACGAACAAATTGTTAAATCAGCTGCGTTTTGGCCATAAAAAAGAATTACATTTTCAGTGCTTAAATGTTTAATGCGGTGAATACACAAAGAGCTGCTGGCGCTGGAGCTGGAGCTGCTGCTGTTGCTGGAGCTGTTGCCTAACGAGGCCAAGTGCCAAATAGAACCAACTTTGGATATTGCCTGCCAGCTGGAAGGTTGAAGTTAAGCTTTGGGGAAGCTGCTTAATTGATTTTAAGGCTGTGGTTTTTAGCTAATGTGCGTATTTTTCAGCTGACATGTTTTAATATTGCAGATTAAACTAGATCGCACAGCCAAAACGCACAGCCAACGTTGCTGTTCAAAAACTTAGCTCTGCTCCACTTCATTTACAAAAATGGCTGCCAAATTGTAAATCAACTTGATTCAACTTTAAGATTGTTATAGTCTTACAAGAGTTCCTGTTTATACAGTGGAGCAAAACGAGAAAGCTAAGCCAACTTCGTCTGCAAGTGCTCACTTAAATATGTTCAAAAATAAATTGTTCCCACAATGACCCATTTTCCGAACGATCGTTTGTGTGGGAGCTATATGATATAGTCAGCCGATTTGGACAAAAACTTGTAGAATTATGTAAAAGCACGAGAAACAAACAAATACAAAATTGCAGAATGCTACCATTAAAAACAAAAAAGTTTTTCTAACTAAGACTGTTTTTCAGACCTATCTTTTGTATGGCAGCTATACCATATAGTTGCCCGATTTTCATCAAACTTGGCAGAATTATAAAAACGCATGGTAAACCTATGAATACAAAGTTTGGAGTCGTTTCCATGGCAAAGAAAAAAGTTTTTCATACTAAAACTAGTTTTCCGACCGATTGTTCCTATGGGAGCTATGAGATATAGTCATCCGAACCGCTCGGTTCCGACATATTAGTAGCGTGCAGTACAAATAAGAATCTGTGCAAAATTTCAGCTGGATAGCTTCAAAACTGAGAGACTTGTTTGAGTGGGAACATACAGACTGACGGACGGACAAAGCTCAATCGACTCAGCTCGTCACCCTGATCAAGAATATATATGGTTATGGTTTCTGGGCAAAATTATAATACCCTTTGCAAGGGTATAATGCGTTTTTTGATAGTTATATCTTATTAATCATCAGAAGGACTCGGAAGTTACCCATTAAGCTGATTTTTATACTCTGTACCGTAGGTACATAGAGTATTATAAGTTTGTGCAAAAGTATGTAACATCCAGAAGGAAGCATCTCCGACCCCATAAAGTATATATATTCTTGATCAGCATCAACAGCCGAGTCGATATAGCCATGTCCGTCTGTCCGTCTGTCCGTCTGTCTGTCTGTCCGTATGAACGCACAGATCTCAGAGATGGTAAGAGATAGAGGTTTGACGTGTATGGGACATATGCTTCTTATGTCTGCAGGCAGATCAAGTTTATTTTCAATTTTGGCCACGCCCCCTCCCGCCCCCGCAATTTAGAAAAAACGTCATATCTCCCACAGTTTTGAAGATAGATGGCTTGTTCCTTCTGGACATATTTAGTTATTAGAATAACTTATCGATCCGCCAAAGGAATGAAGAAGATCGGATGAACGGTTTTTGAGTTATGATCAAAAGACAAAATTTCTTGGTACAGAGTATGTTATAGTCGGGCTTGACCGACTTTTTTTCTTGTTGCTTAAGTGAACTTCCAAATGTTAGGCTCGCTTGTGCAGCGAACATTCTTTTGCTCATAACTCGACTTCTGTTCAGAATATCATTAACAATCCTTGAACGGATCAATCTATAGTAATGACTGTGTTGTATGAATGTGGTCTTGATTCGAGGTACTGAAGAGAACCAGAGTACAAGATTTTACCCAGAACCTAGATGGTTTTATTGTAGGTCAGAAATCTAACTTTAGTTTAGGAGCTAAGTTTAAAGACCGATTTTTTTTAGCTAATTCAGCAATGGACTAGCCGTTGCTCCCATTACTCCCAACTCATTACCGCCACGCAGACGCTTTAAACATTTCCTTCCCGAGGTCCTTGGCAATGAAGTCGCTTTAAATTGGACCCAAACCTACCGCCTCATCTTTATAAGGCAAGAACCTAACCTTACCTACTGCACCACTGAGTTACTCTCATTCTGTTAAATAAAGCATATGACTGCATTCTTTTGGTCCCGCTTTAAGGAAACTCCTTCAAGGCTTCACATCTTCTAACCACAAAAAAAAAAACCACAAACAATAATAACCAAATATGAATATTTGTTTAATTTAGCTTTCGCAATGGAATACTAAACTTATCTCAAGTAATTTCAGCCGTTGTTGCCGGAGCACAAGCATAAATTAAGAACCAAATAATAAATCCAATTTATTTTTGCAGTTGCTAAAATATTCCAATTATCAGCACATTGGTTTTTGTTGATTTCCCCAATTGGTTTTGCACTTGCAAGTGTTCCACACACACACACACAATATAGTCAAATCTTTATGGGGACCACAAAAAATGGTGAAAGGCTGAATGCAAATTTCGAGCAAATTTAAAATACATAAATCATATGCCTCTTCCTCTGTCCCTCCTCTCTCCCCTCTCACTCTATCTCCATCTATCTGTGCAAGAAACAAACCAACATTTCAAATTAAAAATTACGACACATTTGGCCAGACGACTCGCTCGCTTGGCTCGACTCGACTCGACTCGGGCGGACATTAAAATATGTCATTAGGGCATTAAGTTCATTTGTGCAGAGCAGCTTAAATGGCATTTAAAATAAACTAAGCAAAAACGTGTGCGCTGTCAGGCATCAGGCATCAGACGAAGTCGGGTTGGCTTTGCAGGGGACATATAAATTGAACTAAATCAGGAGCAGCAGCAGGAATGGCAAGCGTACATGTGAGTGTTTGAGTGTGCAGTCCTGTTGCTCGCCTGTGTCAGTGTCTGTGTGACTTGAGCACTTAATTACTTTTTAGATAAATTGTCGTTTTTAATGTCTAGACTCCGTCTCTCTCTCTCTCTCTGGTTCCTTTAGTTATTCTCATGGAGAAAAGTGGCAGTAATTAAATGTGCCCGGGCCAAGATACAAAAGCAAATACCAAAAGCTTAAATGTTAAAACTGGGAAAACTGTGTCTCGCTTGCCAGATTAGAATTTATATAATTATATATATATATGTATGTGTGTGTGCAGTGCACAGAAGGTAAGGGCACACAAATGGCCGGCATTCGAGATAAAAAATTCTAAAATTGGTATTTTATGAAAATTAACGCTCAAGGGCTTCCATTTCCGAGCCCAAAGCCAGATCTCTCGTTTAGATAAGCGGAAAAAGGTTAGGCAAATGCCTGTTCCAGCAGCAGCCATGTAGGTATAATTCTCCGAAAGTTTCCAATCAGATAACCAGAAACCGAAACAGTTTAGTTGAAAACAAGCAAATAATTTTCCGAAAACCCATTGATGAGGGTTGCGCTCGCCAGCGGTTAAAAGGTTTGTAAATTTGTGTGAATAAATGGGTTACTTTTTGTATTGTTTTGTCCCACATGACCACGAATCATGCATATTTTTTCTTCTTGTTGTCGCTTTTTATTGCTTACATTTTGTTCTGTGTGTTATTGTGTGAGCTTAAAGAGCCTGCACTTGAGTCAGCGCACACACACACACAAGGCAAACAAAGGACCTCCAGCACAGAACAGAGAGATTCTCTTTGTTGTGCCCGCCAACGCTGCTTTAAAAAGCATAAAATATTATAAAATATTTTACTGCCAGCCACAGTTATTGTTGCAATGGCCTCCTAGCTGAGCACAACTTCTGCCGTTTGCCGGCCAACAAATTCTTGAACTCTGCAGCCTGGTATGCTACCATCTGGTTCTGGGTATACTACGGCAGCTGCAATGTTACCTAACTCAACTTTGTCTCTAAACATTTTATATGGTAAATTTACCTCATTAATTTTGTTAGCGTTGCGTTGTTGTTTTGTTTTAGCACTTTCTTTTTTTGTTGTTATTAAATGTGCCGCCGGCAGCATTGATGATGGCCACCCCTGGTAGAGTGTTGTGCGTAAGCCCACTAATGAGAATATGTGTGGAAGACAGGAAGGCGACAGGAAAACTAACTTCCGCTTCCTTAAAGTTTTTCCTTTTTGTACCCCTGTTTGGCATTTATATAAATAACTTTATTTTGCAAACAAAGCTATTTGAACGAAGGGTTGAGTTCTGGAACCATTTGCTTAACGGTTTTCAAATAAAACTCATCCAAATTGCTCTGTAGCAGGCAAATAATTAAAGTTATCCTACTAAGAGTAGTCGATTTCACTTACCCTGATAGCTGCTTTGTCTTTCTGCTATTTTTTCAAAGATCCAATGCTACTTGCATATGCCGATGATATTGATATTATCGGCAGGCACGAATTCGCAGTAAGCAAGGCGTTTTCAGAGATACAGAATCATTATTATCAACGCTAAGTGAGTCAACGCATCTTGGACAATCTGTTGCAAGGAAAGACTACAACTTCAAGGTAGTTAAGGATTTTGTCTACCTCAGAACGACGATAACCAGCGTCAACCACATCAGTCTGGAGAAAGATGCTACTAGGGAAGTTCAAGAGCAGAGATCTCTCTTAGAGACCGCTTATCATTACAGTCCTGCAATACGGCGCAGAAGCATGGACATTAACAGCAGCGGATGCATCTGCAATTGGCGTGTTTGAAAGAAAAGTTCTTCGGAGGATTTATGGACCTCTTAAAGTTATGGCGACGAACTTCGTGAGCTGTACGAGCTCTATGGGGACACTGATCGTGTCGAGCGCATAAAACATTAGCGGCTGCGTCGGATAGGATATGTTACTCGTATGGATGACCAAGCTCCAGCAAAACAGGTGTACAATCGGAGTGCGAAAGATTTATGGAAGACGCCCCAACTGACGAAAGATATCTCGACGCCTGAATTGCCCATCTGGTGGCAGCTCGCTCAAGAAAGGCCTTGACCGTAAATCGGTTGTGATGACTACCTCAGACCAGCGAAGAGAAGAGATAGCTCTTTTCAGACAAACTTCCCTTGCTATACAGTTCTAGGTCAATGTCGGTTCTCGACTGCTGCATGTGGTGGTGTGGTTCCATATCCAAATGGATTTTTGGGGAAATTACGGAGTGAACGGGAACCTCAAGGTATAAGCCAGAGAGCAATAAGATCTCTTTCACCAGTACAGTGAGGCTTACTGTATACACACACATAAGAACAGGCAACTAAGCGATGGATGTTTTTGCACTTATGCTGCCTTGGAATTCCTTACCAGTTATATCTCTCAATAGCCCTAGAGAGAAGCTTATTCTGGGATCACATCCAGTTTGAATATCAAGCAATCCTTTTCGGAGTATGGTGCAGAATTTAGTCCTGGGCATTCTTGCAGCAGGCCAATTTGAAGATCAATTTAAGTACAAATGTCTAACCGGCCAAGAGATTGAGAGTAGATCGTCTTGGCCCGATCGCAAATAGCAAGTTTCCACAAATGCATTTCAAGACTAGGCGAGAATTTTGATGAAGATACCTCTAAGACTGTTTTGATATACTTCTACTTCTACACAACAATTGAACGCACACAAAAGTCACAAGGCATAAACAGACATTTGCCACTTCCAGAGTAATTGAAAGCATCATGTTTAATTGATTTTTTGTGTTCGCCTTCGCCCCTACCACAAAACAATGGCCTGGTCGTAACTTTTACATAAATTTGTCTACTTTGAGCACGCAGCCCAACCCAAGCCAAGCCAAGCCAAACCCTGGCAAGAAACTTATTTACCCCCAGCTCATTATACACTTGTCGTCTTGTTATTTTTGGACCAAAAACTTAATGTTGCTCAAAATTGCCATAAACCTTTTTAATGAATACAAATCATTATCACTTTGTTGCTGTTGGCAGGCAGAGGAGAGAAGCCTTAACCGTAATTAAGCATCAGATGCCAGGGACAATGGACAAGTCTTGCTTTTTGCCAGCTAATAAGACATTCAGGCAGACAACTTGATGCGGGGCCTAATAACCAGCCGACCAGCCGACCAGCCGACCAGCCGCCCGGCCCTCCCGCCACGAATGTCCTTTGCCTGTCACAATGTTTATTAAAATAAAATGTCATCAAACAAAAGGAACATTTTTGACCCAGATTTTCGAGTTTTTGAGTGTGCATGCAAAATGGCTTCATAATTTCTATAAACTTTTTGTTAAAGCAGTGAAGACAAAGGCAGCTGCCGGCAGCCGGCAGTGGCCTGACCCCACGAGGTGAAAGTTCAATGCCGCCGTGACATATTCTGGCACAGGAGAAATGTCAATTATTTTAATTGCAATGCAATTGTTGGATTATATCAATAGCCGGTGGCTTTTAACGATGTGAGCGCGAGGCAAACAAACACTTGAAGAAATCTAGGCTATGGTAATTCCCATTTCTTTGTTTGGGCGGAAATAATGGCTCATTGTTGTTCGTTCGCCTGTGGGTCACCTTTACTAATCTCCTTGTGCCCTGGGGGCTGCCATTAACTCTTTATATTTGATGTTTAATTATGCATTCAGTGCTTTTAATGCGCATTTCCGCTTTAATGAGTTCAATTAGTGTGCTTCGAGTATGTTTTCCATTCAATTATGAATTGAGGTCGGTTAATCGGGGAGTAGAGTAGATGTGCTTATCGTTGCTACAGCCAAAACTGAGGTGATTATTATGCGATTGAGTTAAATGTGTTAATACTGGAAGAATGATCAAATTAATTTAAGTGTTTCCCTACTCTTTGAGGTAGAAAACTCCGATACAGATTTCTAATTTTTCAATGCACAACATCGACTGCCTGCTCTAGACACAAATGCACTTTCATTCCATTGCTCTGCTCATGCATTTTCATGCGTGTGTGTGCTGCATTACAACAAATCGTCTGCTGCCATTCCTGCTGCGGATGCTTCTACTTCGACTCCAGCTGGCGTTTCCCTTTGTGCACATTAATATGTATTTACAAGAATTTATGAACGGCATTAAGCACATGGACAGCGCAACATCATGCGAATGCGCTTGCGAGTTCAATGGAAAGGAAATACAGCGAGTGGAACCTCTTATGAAAATTATTTTGCCATTCGTGCAAATAGAAATGTTTGCGCTCTGAGGGTCCGCAGTGCAGCAGCGGCGGTTGAAGCGGTGTCACCGATGTCATTGCTTTTAAGGGAGGAGGCATTTCCCTTTGTCTTTCGCTTGCCAAAGGCTGTTTAGGGGTTGCTCGCCCTAAAAATACATACTAAACACTTCCGCGCTTTTTTGTTATTTGTCCGCGCTGCCATTGTCGTAAATTTACTTCAGACGACAATAAAATGCAGGAAACATTAAATAAATGAATTGCTTCCTTGAAACGTGAACGCCAAATGTAAAAGCGCGCCCGCTCGCGCCTTTGTTTCGCCATTTTGCTGCAATTTTAATTTTTGTCGCGTCGCGTGATTTTGCAGTGGATGAGTTTGTGATTTGTGTGGGGAAGTAACAAAAAGATGACAAAAGAATCGGAATGTAATATACAATATGAAAAGTTGAAGATGCTAGACTAGAAACATATATCATTTGGTTTAATGTGCGCTGCTGTTGCTCAACAGATAACGTGTTATGACAGTTGTTTTTTGTTTTCTTACATTTTACTGCTGTTACTAGGGGAAATGTAAAAGGCCAAAGGAGGAGTTTTAAATAAGGAAAATTTTAACATTTTTTTTGATAACTTTGTGTAATTGTTGATGTGGGTTGATGTCTTAAGAAAGTCGTTTTCAAGACCTTAGGCAAAAATAAGCAATAACAAGGGTGGACGACCTCAGCTATCAATATATATATAGATAATTCTATCGGGTGCAGTCTACCGGTCAAAATTAGATCGAAGCGTGAGCTGCCATCAAGTTTATTCCTTCTGTTACGCCAATTACCTCATGAGACACTCAAATTCAGCTACCTTGCCCTTCAGTTTGACTAACCAGACATTGAGAAAATGGGCCTAAGGACCTAATAGGATACTTGTGTAAAGCAAACATTCTATTTGTGACCTAACTGAAACCGTTGTACTTACTGTCAGATGGTAAATACTTTCAAAAATAATCCTTTTTCCACAACGAACCATTGTCCAACCGATTGTTCATATGGGAGCTATACGATATAGTCAGCCGATTTGGCCAAAAATTTGTAGAATTAGATAAAAGCATGTGAAACAAACAAATACAAAAACTCAGCATGCTACCATTAAAAACAAAAAAGTTTTTTTAACTAAGACTGATTTTCAGACCTATCTTTTGTATGGCAGCTATACCATATAGTTGTCCGATTTGCATCAAACTTGGCAGAATTGTACAAAAGCATAGACAACCTGTGAGTACAAAGTTTGGAGACGTTTCTATGGCAAAGAAAAAAGTTTTTCATACTAAAACTAGTTTTACGACCGATTGTTCCTATGGGAGCTATGAGATATAGTCAGCCGATCCAGTCGGTTTCGAAGTATTAGTAGCGTGCTGCAAAAAGAAGACTCTGTGCCAAATTTCAGCTGGATAGTTTTAAAACTGAGAGACTAGTTTGAGTAGAAACAGACAGACAGACGGGTGGACAAAGCTCAATCGACTCAGCTCGTCACCCTGCTCAAGAATACATATAGTTTATTGGGTCGGAAATGAAATTACTAAGCCAAGTATACTTGATTGGAGGATTTTCAGAAAAGCGATTTCTGTTTAGGCTGTGGCTTGTTAATTATTCAGTCGGAATATGGGATTATTTATACACAAAATACTTAGAATACCTAAATAACTTTCCCCAACGGTTACAAAAAAGTAGACAAAAGAAATCGCTGCTCCAGCTGGAGAACCCAAGGACTTAATTTACACAAGTTTCTTCCCCCCGGACCAATTTTTGACAGTTTCATTTATAATTTTTTGCTCTATCGCTCGCCATCGGACACCGAATTTTGCTCGAGTCTGAAAATCTCAGGTTTTTGTAAGCCAAAAACCATTCATTATTCAGCGTGGTGCAAAAAACTTGACCCGGCAGCTAATAGTCCCAGTGCAAAACACCATTCACACACACACACACACACGATGTAAATGTTAAACAAGTTTCAAAACAGTAAATTTGCAACCAAAATGGCTGCTGTTTCTAAATAGAATTTTATTAAAATCGCTTGTTAAAAAGTTTTGCATTGAAAAAGTTGTTGCTATTTTTACAGCTGCAATTTCTGGTCGTCCACCACCCCCACCCGCCCGTTGGGATTGTGGCAAACGGAAATTGGTTGGACAGTGAGACATAAAGCAAACAAAAAATGTGCGTCAATAACATGCAGCAAAGCCGCCAGCCCCGCACAGAAGCCAATCTAAAGTTTGCCCTGCAAAATCGAACAACAGCAACAACAACAGAAAACGGGAAAGAAAAATGCATAGAAAACTTTAGTCCAATCAGGTTTTGCATAGATTTAGTGAGGCAGCAGCAGCGGGGCGTGCAATTACAAGTACCTAGACAGGCTGCATATGGGCGCAGCTGTCAAAGATTTGTCCGATAAGCTGCCTACCGCGACGTGGCGCAAATAAATGTACGACTTCGGCTGCCGCCGCTGCTGCTGCTGTTGGCACAAAGGGGACAAGTAGTTAGCATAAATTTGCCATAAATTTGCTAACAAGTGATTTGTGGGCAGGCTGCACCCCTCTTGCTGTTTTTGGGGCGATAAATTAAGCGTCAGTTTTTTATTTTGCATACTCGAAAAAAAAGGTAAAATGTAAACAATTATCTGGCAGCTCGCAGCTGCAGCGCAAAGTCAACACGGCCGCAAAAGCAAAAGCAAAAGCCACAGACGCAAACGCAGACGCAGACGCAGCTTGGCGGGCACACGTGACAGGCGCGGAGATTTATGCGATACACGCACACACATGCAGCGAGGCATTCGCAGGCTTTTGATTAATTGCAGCACATTTTATTTCTTGTCGTTTTTTATTCTTGTACTGTGATGGCTTCACTTTGGCGCCCTTTCACATTCCACAGCTGGGCGATTTTGCTCCTTTTTCTAGAGCTGCCCGGGATATTTGCAGACACGTAGCAGTAGTCTTTGCTTCCGTTTTGCCATCATAAATATCATAAAAATCATAAAAAATAAAAGAATATATTTCTGCTCAACATTTGCTCCGCACACAGTCGTCGACGCTCGTCGCCCGAGGCGTTCCGAATTTTTGCCCAGAATTTATGCGCAATTTATGCCTCACACTTGGATTTCACTGTTACAGATTGTATTGAATAGATATCTTTATAGGGAGAGAAAGAGTGGGACGACGGGGTAACGTATGCGGCGCAAAATCTTGATAATAAACGACTTGAGTTTTTCCACCATTCAATTGCAAATTTTCCATGACTCGAAATATGCCACAGCGCATTTATTAATATAACCGAATGTATAAATTATTGAAAGCAAAATGAATAAGTGTTCATTAGACCGGACCTCGTCCTTGTATGTGATGATTGAGGTCATATTCTTTGCCTTTCTGACAAATACCGGAGTCAATTTGACATTTTGTATAGATTAATCTATCATCTGATTTCAAATGCCACACAAAGTTCTTGCTCTAGAAAGTCTAGAAATGTAATCTATAAATATATAGAAGCATATGACTGAAATCTGATACAGAATGTTTCGGAATCAACTAGGCACAGAGTACTTACATGAGCTGCCTAAAGAGCCTTCAGGCAAACTCCTAACCTAACTTGATTCAACACAAAATAAGTTTGTGGAAGCGATTAGGCACTTCCCTGAGGGCATAATTTAGAATTCGGAAGAAATGCACAGAAACACACCCTTCAGTTGGGCACACTACTGAATCTTCGCTGAATCAGACCAGAAATGGTAGGGCATCCCTTATATGTATAAGTTTCAGCCATGTTTGTAATACAGTTCCTGCTACAACATGAACTAAACTGATTTCTGGTATGATTTCAGTACTGAAAGTGTGGTATGCCTTTGCGATCTGTAAGTAAGATGAGTCGGACGTAGCGCCATCTGTCATTCCATTTAACAAACAAGACGTAGCGCCAACTGTCATTTCGCTTGAAATTCCGAACGACAGTTGATTAATTTGGATGATTTTCATATAAAAATAATAAAATCGAGAAAAGAATTGGTTTTTTTGATGCCAAATGAAAAATCCAAACAGAAACAAGTAAGAAAATTCGTCTTAACACACTCTGCACTTTCCAAAGTTGCTATTTAACTATTAAACATAGACTTTAGGTGTGTAAAGTGCTGCCCATCGCACTGCCTGCCGGTGCTGCCCTTCAAAAAAGTTTAAGTTCCCTCTAACTCGAGTGTTGTTCATCCGATCTTCATCATTCTTTTGGCGAATCGATATATAATCCTGATTACTAAATATGTTTAGAAAGTACGAACCATCTATCTTTAAAACTGTAGAAGATACACGGCTTTTTCCAATTTGAAGAGGCGGAAGAGGGCGTGACAAAAATTTAAAATAAACTTAATCTGCCTGCAAACATAAGAAGCATTTGTTCCATACATGCCAATCCTCTAAGTCTTACCATCTCCGAGATCTGTGATGCTGATGCCGATCAATAGAGAAAAGAGCCATTTTGATGAAGATTCTAAAATGCTAGTTATAAGTTTTGTTATATTCTCACGCTCTCTTTCTCTCTGCAGTGACATCTCTCTCTCTCATTTCCTCCTTTTCATTCTCAAACGCTTATTTCCAATTACCCGGCGTATGCGTAATATGACAACTCAAGGCAGCGCCTGAAAGCATGCTACACATTTCATTTGAATTTCATTTGACTGCAGGTTGGCTTTCAGGTTTTGCCCTTTGAAATGACAACTACTTCACAGTTGTAGAGTAATGAGTGGGCTTAACTCTTGTCACATAGTATACCGTCTCCGCTCCTCTACTTTTGAGTAAATATTATCATTTCCATTAAACAAATGACTGACTTGTGAGCCCAACCCAAACCACATCACACACTACTCTACACTGCACACTCTCTCAAAGGGCTTAAGTGCTTATTAACTTCTGCACACTTGAAGGCACAATTATGAAATCGTCAATTTAAACCCAACACGCAGCCGAATCCCCAAAACACGCAACGGGTTCATCATCATCAGCATCATCAGCAGATGCCAAGGGGTGAGCACACTATAATCATGTCCAGCTTTTTGGCACACAAAACGTGACGCACACACACACACACACACACACACAGCATTCGGAGCACGGGTCGTATGAGCAATAGCTCTAGACAAGCGGAAAATTAATACCCCTTGAGGCTATGGCCAAGTCGATGGTTGTACTTGTATTTTGGGTCGGTCTGTCTGTATGTCTGTCTGTCTGTCGGTGTTTATGCTTCTGTTGATGTGCATTACCTAAAGGTGTAATTTGTGCCTCAGCTGCCTAATGACCCACATGGACAGCTTGTTGGAGTATGCCTCGTATAATATTGGTTTTGGCATATTGCCTGTGTGGTAGCCGTGTTGATACAAGTGCTCTGGATAAGCAGAAATTTAATTAGTTTGGCTGTCGGGAGTCAACGATTTCTTTAAGGCCTAATGATCGGACGCATAAGCAGCCTCGTACTCGCTATGAAAGCCTCATTGTTGGCTGCCTGTGTATGCCAACGGCCAACCACAACTCAGGTGTAGCTCTGCCCAACCAAAAACTCTGAAGCTCCAAAACTGAATAGCATGCATACCGACTTTTCAATGGAGCATGCATGCAACGAATCCGCTTTGCATACACACGGCTGGCCAGAGGCGGACAGAAACGGCTAAGCTCAATACAAAATAACCTAGTTAGGGGATATCCGTCTTAGCTGGTGCTTAGACACGGCTTTAGTTCACCTCAAGTGATGGAAATGTGCAACTATTTACTAAGCAAACCGAAATGGAGCATTGATGGATTGACCTTAAGTACAACCTCCATTTGGAGGTAAGTATACTCACCACACCCTCGCCAATGTGATGCACGGTGCAGGGCACGTGGGCCGTGGCGCCAATCTGTGTTGTCACCACCGTTGAGTTCTCGGTGCCGAAGTACATGGGCGTGCCAAATACATTATCCGCACCATCGATGCCGTGCGTAGCCTCCAGATGATTCTCCACCGCCTCAGACTTGTGTATGGGTATGGGATAGGGGCCGGCAGTGTCTTTGGCCTGTATGCGTGAGTGGGAGTGCGACTGCTGCTGGGGCGCCTCCTGCTGCTCCTGTAGCTCCTGCTGCTCCTGCTGCCGCTTGTCATCGATCAAGTTGTTTGAGTCGAAACTTGTTATGCTGCTGCCGCTGGCCGTGCTGTGGGCGGTGAGTGCGGCCGCCCAGCTCGAGCCGGGTGACATAATTAAATTTTGATTTATATGCCTCTGTAATGGCACAGCACCCGGGCTGCCGCTGCTGCCGCTACTATGTACTGTGGTCGTTGGCGCCATTGTTAAGGCGGCTGCCGTGGCCATTGTTGTTGCCACTGCTGCTGCTGGCGCGGCCAGGGCTGCCGCTGTGTGCTCTGCAAGAGTGGGGCGGGGGAGAGAGCAAGGAGAGTGACATTTTAAAATGTGTTAATATATGCAAGCTGTCCGTCCGTCCCCGGATAAACAATAACAGCGGGAAGTCAATTAATTTCAATGCGCATAAGCAGGGCGTATACGTAATATTTTTATTTCTGTTTCACAGATTTTCATTAGCTGGCCAAGCAAACCTGACATTTGCATAAAGTGAGTGGGGCTAATTAAGGTTTTGCTCTGGCCAAAATCGGTGCATAAATTTGGGCCAAGACTCTGCCCACACTCTCTTCAACACCTAAATCATCTGCGCTGTCACTCACCTAATTTATGAACATTTAATTATGCCGCCGAATAGTGAAAACAAATTATGGCAATCGCTTGCTTTTCAATTGAAAAAGTCAATGCGATAATTATGCCGCACACAAATGGCCCAGGGACACTGACATCCTGTGCCCGCACATTATTTCCATGTGATTTCATACATTTCATGTAACATAGATTCGGTGTGCATAAATTTCTCTAATTAAAACACAAATATATGGCGGGCGTGTACACTTCCTGCTTACGCCCCCGGCGCTGCATAATTTATGTTGCTCGGTTAACTAAATTTTGCGGTTGCAGTTTATTTAAAGCACGCGCCAACAATTGACACAAATTTGTGCACAACTTTCCCTAATGCAGCGAAAGGCAGCCATAAAAAGCGGAAAAGTTTTAATTAAATATCCCAGTCCCGGCGAAAATTTATCAATTAGAGAAACGCGCGAAATACATTTGAAGTAATGCAACACAATTTCGAAATTTCAAAATTAAAAATTATCTCACCTCCCCCGCCACCACGCTCCCCGTGAAGCGGGGGGCCGACAAGCAACTCAAATTTAAACTGAAGTAAAGTGAGGCGAAGCGAGGCAAAGCGCGTTCTCCAAGGCACTCAGAACTTTTGTCGTCGGTTCATTGGAAAACTTTTTAGGGCAAATATTGTGCCAGCCAAATGTTTGCATTTGACACTTGGCGGCAATTCGGCCGGCCGTTGGCCAACTTTAATTGAAACGCCGAGTTGAGCCCACGCATGGCCTTAACGGCCACGTTAACATTCACCACCAACAGGCACAAGTGTAAAATCAGATAAGTGTGCCGCGACTATTTCCCCATTTATTTTCCAATAAAGCCCTCGGCCGGCAGGGCCATCATCAGTGGCCCCCGGGCGACTCAACGCAACTTGAGCTAGGCGCTCATAAAATGGCATTAAGACCAAAACGTAAAGTGCCTATTTAAGTTGAGTCATAAAATTGGCTTTCTTTCGGGCCAAAAGAATGGGCGAGGCGTGCAAGAATGAAAGGGAGACAGACGACTCCAGCGAGGAGATGGTAATTTTATTTATTTTATATCAATGCGTGTCTAAGTGTTCGGGCGGCGGGTTTTGCCACAATCAACCAATATGGATAATGGAAGGCAGTCTCTAAAGTAGACTTTAGGCCGACATTGGGCTTTAATATTACCAGTTTTTGGGTCTGAGGTGGGCGAATCAAGGAATTTCAGCATATGGCAGACTGAAACAAGTGTGAAAATGGTGCCGAACCCAAGATAACGCTTCGGTTAAAAAAACCTGTGATACTATACAAAATCTTAACCATTGCCTACACAGAGTAGAAGAGTATGTTAAAACTCGATTAAAGTTAAGTTTTGCCAAACATTGAGGGAGTATTCCTATTTGACAGCTAAGCCGTTGTAGGAAATATTCTTAGAATCGAAATGCATGTTTCAAAATAGCGAAAACTTTAAAGAAAACGAATAGCACGTTTTTCTAACTAAGACTCTTTTTAGGATCCTACTTTTCTATGGGAGCTATACTATATAGATGTCCGATATCGACCAAACTTGCAGGAATCAGGCAAAAGCCTAACAAAGAAACACGTAAGAAAAATGGAGTCGATTCCATTTAAAACATAAAAGTTTTTCTCACAAGAACTTCTTTTTCGACCGATCATTCGTACTGCAGCTATATGCTATAGTCAGCCGATTTTGACAAAATTTTGTGGAATTGTGTGAAAGTTTATCAAATAAATAAATGCCCATTTTAAGGACATTTCCATGGAAAACAAAAAAGTTTTTCTCACTAAGACTGTTTTTCAGACTCTACTTTTCTATGACAGCTATACTATATAGATGTCTGATTTCGACCAAACTTCGTGAAAACACTGGAAAGTATAGCAAACTAAGAAATACAAAGTTTGGAGGCGTTTCCATAAAAAACAAAAAAGTTTTTCTTACTAAGACTACTTTTCAGACTCTACTTTTCTATGACAGCTATACTATATAGATGTCCGATTTCGACCAAACTTCGTGAAAACACTGGAAACTACTAGCAAACTAAGAAACACAAAGTTTGGAAGCGTTTCCATTGAAAACAAAAAAGTTTTTCTCACTAAGACCAGTTTTTCGACCGATTTTTCCTATGACAGCTATATGCTATAGTCATCCGATCCAGCCGGTGCCGACAAATGAGCAGCGTAATGGTACTAAAAGACTTCGTGCAAAGCTTGGTGAAGATAGCTTTCAAACTGTAGAAACAGTCGGATATGGCTGAATCAACTCAGCTCGTCGGGCTGACCAAGAATATATATGCTCTATGTGGTCGGAGATGCTTTCCTTCTATGCGTTTCAATTTAGTAATACCCTCGGCAAGGCTATAAAAACATCTATTGGATGATTTCCCGTTTACATTCGGACTGGTTGCGTCTTAAATATCATTTTTATCATACAACAAAGCTAAAAACTATCCAAAGGATACAAACTTGAACTTGAAACATACTCCATATAAAAATAAGTGTGCTGTATGTAAAGTGATCGAGTTAGTTAAATTTCTACCCGTCATTTTGGTGAGCAGACAGCACACAAAAAAGTGGCTGACCTTACTATATATGCCGAGCTCTGTGGCAAATCATTTAAAACCTTCATTTCTTTCAATTCCCGTTAGCAACCACAATGCTATTAACTGGCTAACTGTTATACAACTAATTAAATGAAATGCGAAAATGTTTATCTAACACAGCTTAAGTTTCCCCAACCAAATATATCAAGCATACGCCATGTAAGCGAAACTTAATTAACACCAAGGCTATGATGTCATATGCAGCATATAAATAACAACCCCAGGACCAAGATACACGCACAAGAGAAATCATTGATATTAGTTGACTGGCAAACAAAAGTGGGTGGGGCGGCGCACAGCATGATGCATGCAGCATGCAGCATGCAGCATGCAGCATGAAGCATGATGCAGCCAGCAGTGAACTTTTTGATTAAAATGTCGTGGCGCGCTTATTCAGGACAGGGACAGGGAATGGATGCAACCAGCAATAAAAGTTTAGCGAACGCACAAATTGCGCATGTTTTTTTGTTTGTGAACGAAAGTTGAAAATCTGTTGCCGCAATGTTGTTGCTCTCAAGGCTGCAAAATGTTTGCGGCTTCACTGGTTTCGGCATCGAATCTCTTTTTGGCGTTGACAATGCGCCAAGCCAAGCTGGAGAGAAGAAAAAAATTCAATTGCAAAGTGGCACAAAACGCTAGAAAGAATGCAAATGTGCAGTGGGTACTAGAAACGGCGAGCAAATGCAAATGCAAATGCCGAAGCAAGAGCTGCTCTGTGGTCTGCCAGCGACCCAGCCCCAGCACCCGGCCATGTGGTACGTGGAGCACCGAATGTCGCAAGCAGTCACGTGCGAGCGTGACGAAAATGCCACGATGCTGCATTTGGTGCTAGTCCGTGTCCGTGTCCGTGTCCAGCACTGTAGCTGTAGCTGCTTATTTGTGTTTGTTTGTGCGTAGATGATGCGTGCAGCTTCCTCCACCACAACAATGCGAAATAGTTCCATTTTGCAGACCCCAGAAACCTTTCAGCTGGTGTGGCACTGCTGCAGCTTCATTTGCAAATTGCTGCAGGTGACTGACACAGAGTCTTGAATGCAACGCACCTCAATTGTGATGCGGAATTTCTGCAGAATTCCTACTGAGCCCGTGCCCTAATAGAATTACCATTAGCGACATGCACAAATTAGTTGCTTGAAGCTCCAACACTCTCTGGCCACGTGTTAATTAAATGGCAAGCCATAAAGTCGCCCCACATGCATTCCATTAATTCTGCATTACGCCAAGATCTGAACACACTCAATTCAATCAACACTCGAAATACTTATGCATATTGAATGCCATACCAAAATCAACAATCCCTGGGTAATTGCTAATTGTTAACCCAGGCAAATATGAAAGTTTCAAACACATTTTGCGGTGAAGAAATCAAATGCAATTTGTTCCGGCAACATTTAGTTGTGAATTTAGCAATTTGTTTACTAATTGACATTTGTGCTGCAAATGCCAAACCGAAATCCAATTTGTGTGCCAAGCGCAATTATGTTTAATTGTAAAATATTATTTGGTTGAGCCTCCAACTCAGCCGGCTGAATGGAAATTTCACACAAATGAGGCAGCGGCAAATGAAGCTGCAAACCGAAACGTGTTATGCGGTTGGGTTAATGAAATTGCGTCCAAATGAGTTCTGGTTAATGGTGATGATGATGATGATGGGGAAAGTGTTGCAGCTAAACTGATACAGGCATCTCTTTTGGCAAACTCTTCATTAATTTTTGATACATCGCTCTCTTCAATGGCTGTAAGTGTATCCATCTCTGTCAATTTACATATGCCGAGAGGATAGATTACATTTCCATTAGCCGAAACAACTTAATCGTGCGTATATTATGCAATAAACAAACACTCGAAGTCCACCCACCCCCCCCTCGTTTCGGCCCAAATATTGTGGTTGCCCAAGACGCACAACCACCTGGCTGGCCGCCCACTGACACAGTTTTTGCCTCAATGCACTTTCGGTTGATCAGAGACTCAATTTTGTTCAAATTGTATACAATGCAGCACAAATTCAATTTCGCCTGCTTCGAGTAACATTCGCCTCTGAAGAGTGCAGCATCATTGTGGTGGGGCCACACCTGAAACGAATTGAGCTGCGGTTGTTGCCAGGCATTCAGCTTGGTACGCACCAACCGCAGGACTCAATCTGTGGCAAGAATTTTGCTTTTTAATTGCCAAACTCAATGCCAAATACTTTGCGTTTGCTTGGTCAACGGTCAGCCAAACATTTTAAATTCAAGGCATCGTTGCGGACATCCTTTTATGGGCTGAATGCTAAGCCATTTTCCATTTGGAAAGAAGAAAGAACAACAAGAACAAAAAAAATGTCAACGGCATAAAACGAGGGACGAGGGACGAGGCGCAAATGTGACAGTTCACAGAAAAACATTGGCAACAAAAAAAAAAACATAAAAGGCATACCGAGATTTGCCCAATCTGGGCCAGGGCGTCAAAGTCAACGTCAACGCCAAGGATATTGAGTGGGATATACACGCTCGTGTGGAGGCTTTGCCCAAGGAATCGATCAATGGCATTCGTTTAGCTGCTCGGCCGCAAATAAATTGAACTTAAATAGAAGACGTCGGGGGCATTAAATGTGATGGGTCCAGGGAGTGGCCCAACATTTGGATGCCCTCCTGCACAGTGACCCTTGCCCAGCGTCGCCAACGCAGTAAAACAGTTGACATACCCCAGCTGGCGGCGAAAGTTTGATTACCAGAGACCAAATTTGCCACATCCGGCGCAAGCCGTATCCATTGACTCACCAAGTTGTTGTCGCCGCCGCCGCCGGGCTGCTTTATATAAAATGTCAAGTGTGTCTGGACGCCTGAATTGAGTGGAGGACTGCCAAAAAAAGAAAACTTCCTCTTTTTTGCCCATATTTTCGTTTTGGCTTTTAATAATATTTTCACTTTGATGCCGTTGGGCCACTTTGGTCAGCCCTAGCTCTAGTGGCTGTTCCCCCCACCCCCCTCCCACCCACCGCATTACGGAAGTTGACAATTTAATTTTATGTACTTGGCTGCCTGGGCATTCCCGTTGCCAGATACTAAACATTTATTGAAGTCGTTTTGTCAGGACTATTCAAAGTGCTTACTCAAGCATGCGCCGGCAGGACTTGGGGACTATTCTAATTCGCACGTGGTTGCAATTTGGCAAATCCTTCGCCCAGCTATTGTGTGTATATAAATCTTCATTAGGCACACGACCTAACTTATGCTCTTTTATATTTACTTTTTCCGTTTCCATTTGATTTCACTTTTGCCTCTCAAGCAAACTGTACGCACCGGCCCTGCCTTGGCATATTTGTACCTTATTTTGTTTTGTGCGCATAATTTATTAATAATGTTGCGCGCTTTCATTTCGATTTTTGGCTCTCTGCCAATATGCGTGAGCCGAAATATGTGGGTGGGTTCTGTATCGGAACATTATTTATGGATAGAATTTCTTATGCAGATTCTCAAAATTGATGATAAAGTGTTGAAAAATTTGGAGAAGAGAGTACGAATTGAGTGATGATTTATTGCTGTCATGGCTTGGAGCCTGTTTCGTTACTATTTAGAGTTAGAAATGTTGTCTATAGAGTAGATGCAAGTCAAATAACACTTTCAGTTGAAATATTGGCCTAAAAATGTAATGAAAATTGATGCAACTTACATTTTTGGGCTCAAGGGGTGGAACTAATATTATATATAACAAGTAAGGGCGCTGCAGTCGACTTTCCCGACCACAAAATACCCTGTTCATTTGTTTTCATTTATTTCTTTGTAACAAAATGTCATCCTAAGTGTAGGCAACACTTTTTCTAGTCCTGACCAACAACTGGGGGGGGGTGCTCTTATCAGCTCAACTGATTCGCTTATAACTCCGGTGTTTTTTGTCCGATCTGATTGTACTTTTTAGAATAGATAGATATTGGGCCTAGCTTGATGCATACTAAACCACGAGGCTCTAACTTGAAAATTGTGGATCTGATCTGGTTGTTTAGGTCTAGGATTTCTAGAGGAGGTCTTGGTTTTTTGGTGATAGAAGGGGGACGGGTGGGCATTTTCCAAATCTGAAATCTACCTTTGTAGCTCTATCTCTTATAGTCTCTGAGATCGACGGGTTCATACAGACAGACAGACGGACGGACGGACAGACGGACAGACGGACATGGCCATATCGACTCGGCTGTTCATGCTGATCAAGAATGTAAATACTTTATGGGGTCGGAAAATTTTCCTTCTCCCTGTTACATACATTCGCACAACTTCATGATCCCCCTTTTCCCATTTTCAATGGGAACAGGGTATAAAAAGTCGGATGCTTCTATAAACTTAGCCAAATTCAATCAAAGGATGTGCTTTTTTTGGAAAAGTTTCAAAAAGTATTTCACATTTCTGAGCATGCCACTATTCAGAGGCCTCTTAACAGTATCTATATAATTGGGTGCTTGGTACTACCAGCTTATACAGGTACAACCAGCCCTTTCAGCACAATTTTTCAATTGATCCAATTAGTTTTTTGTCTCTAAGATGAGCTTAGAGATAAACTGATAGCTGTTAAGCTCTGCCTGACTATCTAAAAGGGGAGCTAGATCTCTGTTATGATAGTTTTTTTCCCATCTTAGGTCTGCATATCGGAATATAGCATATACTCCGGCTTGAAATATGCTAGTACTTCCCCCCAGCTCAGTTTCTTGGGGTGTCAGAGACCCGTCTGTGTACCACTGATCGTCTCCTCTAGATCCATTTTCTCTTATTGCTTTTGTTTACTTTGAAATTCCTGTTGATGTTGAACTCTGCCACCATTTTGGCTCCGGCTCTGTTAAGATTAAAGGGATTTCCCTCTGCAGGCTGCAGGCTGACTGTTTGGGTTCCTACCTACTCCTTCTGCTGTCAGTCTAAGCAGTGTTACTGTTTTCGTCAGGCAGCTGGTATGGTGAAGCATTTGCATGCCAGCCATTGCAGCTGCGTTCATACAGTGAAGAGATTTGCTCTATCTCCCCACATGTCAGCTCCATACATGAGCATCGAGTATCAGCCGAGTATGTGTGGTGTCAATCCCCACGATTGGCAGGCTATGCTCCTGCAAGTGTTTAGTGCCCTAGCAAGTGAAAGTAAGACCTTATTAATGTGTATTAAATTGATGAGCCGGACCGACAAATTGTATAATTAAACCGTTTTCTAGTATCTTTTGACTTCCTTCTTCTAAAATCATAAATCTAAGTTACTTTTCACTGTAGCTAATCAATCATCCGGCTTGTTTATTTATGATTTATAAGAGCTTCTTCCTGGCCAAGACAACAAAAGCATCTTAAGTTTGTGGTTTCAGCAACCACATGGACGGCAGGCACTAACTGCAGAATAATAGCGACAGTGGCAAACTGCATTGAAAATGTTTCAGCATGCACAAAAAGTTTACCTCACGCACACACACATACACACACACACAAAAGTTGCCAGGATTGCCAGGGGCCAAAAGTTTCACTCACCAGGAAGTGCAGAGCTCGGAGGTGCGTGTTTGGGTGTGTCGAGTTTCCATGTACTTTTCACTTATTATTTAAACAAATTGACTTTAATTCAACAGCAGAACAGCGACGGGACGACTGCATTTTTGCATGATTTCCGGCCATTAAACGCTGACGTCTGGCGCCTAATGAAAATGTTGGGCACTGACAGAATGGCGGGCGGTCTGCACGCGAATGCAATGTAACATTTTCTTGCCGCTACAAGCTAATAGCCCTCAAGTACGGAAATTGCCGTCAACGTTGTTGTTGTTGCTGCCTATGTTTGGTTTTGCTCGCTGCAGTTGGTATAATCAATTTTGTTAAATTTTGATCAGTTCGATTCAAACTTGAAACTCATTAAGCCAAAGAAAACATTTTCGTTGACCAGAATTTGGTCTATACCACAAACCAATTATATTATTGTGGTACTTTTGTTTGCGTTGTCCGACTCCACTCCGATTGCAGCTGGCTACGGTGAACAATTGAATTGAAATTTCCTTAAAGTTCGTTCAATTTAATTGGCAAATCAATTTCCAACTTTTAGGGCACATAAATTCTTTAATTTCATACTGATTTATGATGATCATTAATGAATGCCAGCCACAAATTATTAGCACAAATTTATTTGCCCATTAATATTCTTGACTAATCAGTTTATAGGCCAAAGCGGATACTGTATGAAGAGAACCAAACTGGGGCATTGGCTAAAGTCTTAAAGTAAGGAGCGAAGAGATACACACAGATACAGATTCAGCAGTCATTTCTATTGAGGCACAGTGGGCTCTTGTTGTTGAAGTTGGGTCAAAAAATACATTTCTAAGTATTAGATTTCGAAACACGAGAAAAAGTCACTTAGTTTTCAAATAACATAATGAAAGCCTAGAGTCTTGAATTCTAGACTGCCACAGATCATTAGTAGGCAATTTCTAGGAAAAGGATCCCATCTCAATAACAGTTAGATATTTTGAAGTAAAAGAGAACTATATACAACTGCCTGATACTCCACCTCTAGTACACAGAATCAGCAAGTTGTGATACCCTTGGCCAATATTTTTAGTCTTACAGTTACTAACACTTAGCTGGACTGCTGCCTGTTTACCTTTGATAGAGTTCGAAGAGTAATCCAGGCATAAGCTTAAAGTCTCAATCTTCATCTATCTAATTCAAACTTTTGAATCATTAGCCAAGCTTTTCAAGCTTGTTTCATTCCAAATGCGCTTACTTGAATTGTTTTCCAGATCACAAGGAAGGATGTGAATTCAAGTCCCAGAAAAGACAAAAGAAAAGTATTATTTTTTCTTGGTTTTCGAGAGGTTTCTAGTAAACCAAAACTGACGTGGGTCTCGAAGTGTATATGGTAGTCTTATGCATTATGGTGGAGTAAAGGCAAGGAAGAGCCTTTTTACGGGCAGAGCAAATTATTTTTGAACCTGCATAGAGAAAACAAGAAAGAAAGTCGGTCAAGCCCGACTATAACATACTCTGTACCAAGAAAATTTGTCTTTTGATCATAACTCGAAAACCGTTCATCCGATCTTCTTCATTCCTTTGGCGGATCGATAAGTTATTCTAATAACTAAATATGTCCAGAAGGAACAAGCCATCTATCTTCAAAACTGTGGGAGATATGACGTTTTTTCTAAATTGCGGGGGCGGGAGGGGGCGTGGCCAATATTGAAAATAAACTTGATCTGCCTGCAGACATAAGAAGCAAATGTCCCATACACGTCAAACCTCTATCTCTTACCATCTCTGAGATCTGTGCGTTCATACGGACAGACAGACAGACGGACAGACGGACATGGCTATATCGACTCGGCTGTTGATGCTGATCAAGAATATATATACTTTATGGGGTCGGAGATGCTTCCTTCTGGATGTTACATACTTTTGCACAAACTTATAATACTCTATGTACCTACGGTACAGAGTATAAAAAGGATATACAAGAATACTCATTGGATGATTTCGGAATCCATTTGGAATGGAAACTTTGTAATATCCATTTTTGGAGAGGGAAGGCCTTTCCCAAAAAAGCTATATAGTCTTTAGTAAGGAAGAACCTTAGTCTAGTACTTATGTTCAGCAAAAGTCCTCTCCTGGCTACGCCACTGCTTGAAAAGTTCTTTACACATAGATGAAATCATCTCCGTCTACTAATATGTCCGAGCAGCGCGGATCGAATGACTATTTCTTGTAGCTGTCATAGGAAAGATCTGTTTAAGCTTAGGCAGCGACGAAGCTAGCTTTGCTTTCTCGTTAATGAGTGTACCCACCTGTCTTTCTAGCCATTATATCATCTTTGTGCGTGGTGCACCTCATTATATGATGCCTCAAATTGACAATCCAGAGGACATGGTACAAATTGTATAATATTTTCATGAAACTGTTCAAGGCAAGTCCTAAGTCTTTCGAAAGTTGAAAATGTAGAGCATAATTAGTAACAGCCAAATCATTTGGAGTATTCCAAAGTGTCTTCTGATTCTAATAGTACATGTAAGGTCAACTTCCACAGATTCGAAGTCAATCACTTTTCACCCTGAGACATATGTGTCAGCATATAAACCTCTTTTATTTCATTACATTTTCCAAAGAGAGCCCCAATTCAGTACCACAGTGCAGTGCCGGACCCCATATTGCATAACACAGTTTAGTTGTTGGCTGACCAACGAACAGGCCAAGTTTATACAACGAGGACAACACAGCAACAACTGTAATAACAGCTCCATGTAGCGGGGGGGGGTTAAGTGAGTTAGGCAAGAAAGTTTACGTACCGCAATCTTTGTAAATAATTTGTTGTATATACAAAAATTGTATAGAAGGCATAAAAGTATGCTAATGTACACAGCACAGAGAGAGTACGAGCACGAGGGGGGGGAGAGAAAATTGAGAAAATTAATTTTATTTTAAGATTCACTTTTTTGAAATTCTATTTGCGTGTGTCCACCACACCCCCCCCCCCCCCCCCACCCCGCCACAGGTTAGAGCACATCTCTGCCGCGTGGCATAAATTTATGAATGGCAAAACATTTCCACATGCTGCCGCCGCCCATTTGGCATGTTGGAAATATTCAATCTATGCCAGGTCGGCTCATTGTTAAAGCAAAGTCAAGTGAATAAATGCAAAGCAGAGCAAATGAGCAGGATTGTCTGCGGCTGGGTGGGAGTTAGCTGGGCGGGGCTTGTCTCTACTTGGCGTGTTGCGTGTTTGTTTCCCCCCTTTTGACAGGATACTTTTTACAATACCCGGTTACAGTGTCTAATGGCAGAATTTGTTGTCGCAGTCTTTGCTGTCATCATCATACTTTCGCTTCTCGTTTTTCTTGTCTTTCGCTTCTGTGGCGCTGCCTTTGCCTTTGCCTTTGCCCCCTGCCTTTGTTGACAGTATCATTAGGCATTGCTTTTCCTTGCTGTCGCTGTTGGCGTTGTGTTAACCGTTATCATTTGTCCTTGAGTCGGTTCAAGTCTTTTGTGTGTGGTGACTTGTCCCCCCCCCATCCACAAAGATTAGCGCCCAGCCAGGCCGCAAAATTTCTTAATTTTTATGCTTAGCCAGCGAAACTGTGCTACATTTGATCTCAGTCGTGTATATATTTTCATGAAATTTAAGCAACCAGCCATAAATTACACTTGCCAGCACTTTTGCAACATAAATATTTGCATGCCACCAACTTTCAATACGTTCCAGCGGCAGCTCATAATCGCAGAATGCGGCAAAAGACTTCAAGTCTTGCGTCACCCACTCGAATTGCTCATTGCCAATAATATCGACAGCAATTTTCATAAATTAGTCTGTCGTAACCACTGTGTTTGGGTGCCCGCCTCCAAAAACCGTCAACTCCTTCAGCTGTAGTCTAAATTTGTTACGCAAGTTGTGGTGCGTTGCCACACAGCGAGAAATGTGTGGTGAGCAGCAAAAAGAACGTTCGGCAGGCAAGCCAATTTCGGCTGCAGAACTTTTTTCAAATTAGTTTTCAATACTTTTTACAAATAAACTTAAATTGAAACTTACTTTCTTTTCTTTTACCCAGCGCAAACGAAATTCCATATTTTTCAGTGTGCTTCCCCGCGGACAAGTTGTTTCTCCAATTCCCTGACTCTGACTGGCAGCTGAGTTGCTTTTTAGTTACTGCGTGGGCGTTCTTTGTTGGCTGAAGCCATGTTGACTGGCTTCCTCTTCCACTGAAAACAGCATCAGTATCTTTGCTACCAGCTTCTACCAGGCTATTGAATTTACTGCGCTTTAAACTTTAATTTATGTGGAGCACAGACAAATGCATGTGGGGCAACATGGGCTTAAACCGTGTTGCCGTTGCCAGTGAAAGTGTAAATTATCACGGTAATTAAGCAGGGCTCATACATGGATAACAGTTTGTGTGTGTGTGAGTGTGCGGGCCATTAGCTTAAGGCTGCTTCGCGTGGCCTATAAATTTCTAATTTAAAGCTACAACCACAAAAGCCAAAACATCTTCAGAACGGTTCACCATTTATCATCCAAAAATACAGCCGAAAAACTTTTCAGTTTTGCAATTGACCGAAGAAATTATTATGCCAGCACAACCCGTTTTAAAGTGGGTTGAAATTTGAGTTGTTTGGCCACAAAAAAAAGCATAAACTTGAAATTAAAAATAGCTCATACGACATGCTAACTTAATCAAAAGTGGTTAACCACAATCTGTAGGACACATAAATTCTTGTAATAGGCAAGCGAATTGGTTAAAGGCTGTACTGGAGCGCAGTTTTTTCATAGAAAATTCAAACAAAAGTTTATACAAGCCGGCCACAGTGCGTATGAGTGATTTTAGGTTATGCTAGTTCTCCAAGTGGTTATAAAAACGAATTTTATTTTATACTTTGGCTTAGTTAAAAGCAAATTAAACAACATAAGGCAAGTTTGGGGGGTTATGACACCATGATCTAACAAATTTCATACTAATAAGCAGTAGAGCCCAGTGCTATTGTATGAACAATTCAAGATCATACTGACGTTTGTTTATGGTGTATATTTATCAGGGCAAAAAGTTGAAAAGTTATGTTTTAATCTCGCGCCGCGTTAAAGTTTTCAGCGCTCGTAAGTTTTTGATATTACTCATACGCAGTGTTGCCTTTGATGTGTATAAATTTATCAACTTTTTGTGGTTGGCGTTAATTTCAAACTACAGTTTTTCCTTACTTTCAAAAGGTTACTCTAACCTATGCTATAGTTTGCAAAGAATGGGGGAAGACAGGGCAGGATAATTAGTAAGGACGGAGGGATAAAGGAACTAACTTTCAGGACTTTGTGCACAGAATCTTTGAAATGGTTTCAAAGAAGACCAAAATGTATTGTTAAAATTATTTGGTGAGCTTGACGGGGGGCTAACTTGTGGCGCAGATCAAAATTGACCAATAAAAAAGCATTTCTACGCTAGCTTTTCGGTGTGCAGTGATAAGTCTGGCATGTCATTTGGCAGAACCTAAACAGCCCATTATAGTGGTGGCTTTGGAGTTGATTACCATGCTCAATGTGTTGCCGCAGCCTATAAAATTACTTTAGTTCATCTTCCTCTTTAATAAGGATCTTTCATTTCCTTAGTTTAAGGGCAGATTTCATGTCTTCTAAATACTTGCTATGTGTCAGTTTTACTAAGGTCCAAATTTTGAAACTTCTAAGTAGCTACTTGGTATCAGATTAACTTATATTTAGCTCTGTTGCTTGTAAGTTTATATGACAAATAGTCTTCTGTGGACGATTAGAAACGGTCCCTTTAAGTTTATGTGACAGATAGCTCTATTTAGGACTGATACTGTGTCAGATAAGGTTAGAATTTACTTTGTTATGTGTTAGTTTATGTAGAAGATGGGAAATCGACCCTTAGGGCGTGTTTTTTTCAGACAGTCTCTGTTGTAATGGAATCCTGGGAGAAGAAATTGGGTTTCAATAACATATCCCTAAGGACTTGTTGGAAGGACGCAAGCCCGTTGCTGGTTTCAACTTGCAAACAAATCGAAAGACCACTACTAAGTTCTTTGCAAACGAAGATCAGGTTTCTGATATCGTTCTTTTGCTCGAGAGACCCGGATGAAGAAAGACGTGGAATGCTAACTCTTCATACTTTTCACAGCGGCCATCAGCTGTGCAGTTGGTGGGCAACCACATTCTCACTTTCTTCTGGTGATAATCATCGTATCAAAATGGTGAAGAAGACCTCAAAAGGCCACCACTCGCTCAGTAAGTTTAAATTAGCAACAGCTTCCTGGAAGCCACATTTTGCACCAGAAAACTTCCATCAACCATTGTACCAGGAAAAAGAAAAATAATTCACTCAATTAAAAGAAGTCCATCAATCTCTAATGACATCCCGCGCCTCCATCCCAAATTGTTGGTCGACCTTGACAACTAAAACCAACAGAATGTCCAGTAATTTGCTCCGCCTCTTCGACGTGCGCCGTGCTTGGAAAATTAATTACCGCATCATGGCGCGAAAATGGCTCAAAAGTCATGTCTAAACTTTTGGCATGCTGCTAGGCCAACTAAAAAGTTTCTAATTACGACCCTGGAAACCGCCATTCAGTTTTAACATGGTCACAGAAAATGTGCGTTGCGTTAATGTTTAAGTTTTTTAATAAAATTTGTGCCAAGGTGTGGGGGGAGAGGTGTGTTGCAGGGTGGCTGGCTGGCTGGCACCCTGTTAATACAGCTGCCAGAATGGAAGCCATGTAAATTGTAATTACACTTAAAACCATAAGCCAGCTTCAGGCTTAAAGCACACGCCTCTGTTAAATGGGCGTTGTCGAAAAGACGCATGAAAGGACTGCGAGGCTTAGGCTGTATGAGCAGCTTACACGGTGCCAGCGGGTGGGTGCAGCGGGCGGTGAGCGAGGGTGGGGTGAAAGGGGGATAAAATAAAATACATTTTAGATCTGATTAAGTTTGACTCACAGCACAGAGAAAATCCGATGTAAACAAAAGGGGTGTTTCTTTAAAACTTAAGTAAATTATGATCTGGTCGAGTTAGCGAAGATTTTAGCATCGAGCTACTTAGTCGAATGTCAAATAAGCGGTTTTCTAAAGCGCGGCTTAGAGCTCTGTACAATGCGATGAAAAAATGTAACTGAAAGGCAAATTTATGAAAATGAAGTCCTGTGAAATGGTTTATAGAAGGAATCGAGGCTGGTTCGGACGCTAGAGTCATTAAATCCCCTGGTCCAAAGCTGTAGGAAAGATTACAGAAGAGTTTAAAGTCGAAAAGTTTTCAACAGGTTCAACATTTCATCAGATTAGCATGTGGCGCAGTAGGCGGTCATTCCATTTGACTGCTTAGCGTATCGTTCACTTACTTTAGAACTTTTATGGCACAAAAGAAACCATCTTGTGAGAGTCATGCTTAAGGTTCTTAAAGGATTTTTGACTTGCAGAACTGATTCTCTTAGTTTTGAGTCGAAAAAAATGAAAATACCACGCTATGGTCTAAAAATATCAACAAGGCTTACAACGAGCCAGAACGTGTGATAAGAAGAAAAGTAAATGCCATACGAAGTCTACTGATGATAGATGCTTACTGATACGTTCTCACTGAAATGTTACATATTTATGAATATTTCTTCAACTATTTTACAGCATAGGAACAAAATATGAGCGTCCAGTCTGCTGATGATAGGCACCTCAGTTACTGTTTCTTCAGCCATCTTAAATTTGGAACCTAATCCGACCTAATTTCATCTGTGAGTGAGTGAACATGTATTTTAGATATACATTTAGCACAAAGTTTCCCTAACCAGAGTCTAGACAAGTAACTTTTTCAAAGTCTTAACATTCGGTTGCTACGTAATCAACTGAAAGAACTGAAACTTCAGCTTCCAACTTGATGCACTGCAGCAATGAAACACACACTCAGGCGCGCACACACACCGAAAGTATTTGCCATATGTTAAGGGCCCGAGCATAATTCCAATTTCAAGCAGTAGAAACATGGCATACTTTATCTAGATGACGACGACTGTTGTTGCCTGCGCTGCGAGTTTGGAGAAAGGGGTTGGCGTCGCCATTTTGCTTTGCATTTTGGCGTCAATGTGCTCGTTGGCATTTAAAGCACAGACAGTTTGCTCCAGTTGCCTTGACGCGCAATTACTTACACACTCGAAGACAAACCCCAAAAATATTTCTGCCAAAAGTTACAACTTTTCGCAGCCAACACAAAAAAAAATAAATAAAAAAAATAGACAAGCAGCAACAAGAGCAAAGTTTTCACTTGAAATTCAAGCAATTGCGTTTGAAAAGTTTCAATTTCTGGCACTGCCAAGCGCCATTCTAGGCAAATTTCGACGAAGTTTCCTAATGAAATTGTGTCAGCGCGGGATACTTGTCTCAGCGAATTTAAACTTGAAGAGTGACATGGAACAAAAACGAAATCAAGCGCGCACTTGAGGCAAATTAATTGAGCAAACAGGGACAGCCAAACGCCAGCGAAGCGCCCTAATCAGCTGGCACTTTTCGAAAGCGAAAAAAGGATTTGCAGAAAGTACCTAAACAAGCTCATGATGATCAGGTGAATCTGACTCTGACCTGTCTTTAATAGCTTGGCATGACTTGCCAGTTGCGGGTTGAGCTAAACTTCTCACCAAAGTGCGAAGTGGCAAATTTGAAGGGGAGACAGCCGGAGCGCAACTAAAAACTGTCTGGGTGTGTGTGTGTGTGTGCCACATGTGGTGTTTGGAGCAGACTTTGAATTATGTAAAATTTACGTGCTTTCAGCGCCCAAAATGCAGGCCAGTGTGTGAGCATGTCTGTGTGAGACCATTAGTTTTTGTGCTGATTATTATGGCCAGGACCGGGCCAGGCTGGGCCTGAGCTGCATTCGTAACAGGTGAGCTTTATGGCTCAGTTACCGTTGCAATTTTCACTGCCTGTGTGCGTGTGGGCATGTGTGTGTGTTTGCACAGGCTGGTATTAAATTATGCGCTTACATGCTGCCCTCACATGTAAACCTTGACCCGCCCAACGGAGCGAGCCTCTGAGCTCAGCCATCTTCAGTTTATTTAAAATTATGTGGCCTGGCAATGAAGAAATATTGAGAAACGTGCCGTTTTCTCCTTTTAACAAGGCCATCCGATTTTGAAGGCTTTAACAACAAAACAGGAATAAAAACTGTCATTGCCATTAAACTGTATGCACGCCCTGGCCACAGACATTCAGCAAACAAGAGCGCCTGAAAGAGACTGAACTCTGCTCGGCAGACATTTTTGGAAAATTTTAAACCGAAATTGAAAAATTATAATTAACAGCAGAGGAAATTGTTTTCACAAGCAAAGACTAAAGGAATTCCTGGAATTTTCGATTCAGATATGTAAATTTGAACAACCAGCTCAGTTTCAATGCCTGTCAAGGCTCTTAGGTGAACCAAATGGCATTGTCTTGATACCAAAACAATACCAAACAAAATAGACGAATCAAATGCTACCTAGGTGTGGTAAAAACACAGCCTAGTTGGCTTCTTTGGTCTACATTTCGAGAGAAAAGTCTATGGGAATGACCTTTTATGGCCTCTGGATTATTTGGATGCGCTAGAGCTAAAAATACTTCCTTCAAAAAGATAAACATTGCCAAAATCTTTCCACGATTGGGTTTAAGGTCCAAGGAAGTGCCAGAAAGCGAAACAGCTTTGGGAAATGCCTCGTCTAGTCGAGCTTGTTGGTCATTTTAGCCAATATTTGAGTGAAAAATAGATTTCCATAGTATTCTACTTTTTTCTAGCTTCAAAAAACAATAAGCCAAATAATTTTGCGATTTTTATGAGCGAAGATATAAACTTTTAAGTAAATGTGCTCAGAATGGCAAAATTATTTAACGCCCATAAGTATGCAAATTATTATAAGAGACCAGCCCAAAGCACTGCATACCTTCGGGCGGAAGTTAAATTGATAATTTCCAGCATTTCTACCAAAAGTGTTATAACTTCGCTTTAAAAAATCTCAGAATTGTTTTGAAAGGTTAATTTGAAAGTAAATAAGTCCCTTTAACCAATCCTCTTTAAGCTTAAATTATAAAAATTTAGATGTGACGCAGCATTTCCCAAAACAAATTCATGTGGTTGACTTCAATAGACCGAATAAAGCTTAAATTTGCTAAAGTTTTCAGATCGTTAGCCATACGTCTATGTTTTCTTAAATTTATTTCATGTTTTTCCACTTCCCCTAAGACCCACCCATTCCCTGCCCTGCCCTGCCCCCTTCCGGTTTAAAGCCCATATGTCGGTTCGGTTCTTGTAATTTACTCGTCTACACTGTTTTGTACTATTGACAGCAGTTGCAACAGCGGTAGCAGTTACTAGAGCATGACAATTTCATGCCCGCCATGTGGAATTGAGAAGTCCACATGTGTTGCAGCAAAACTTTGTGCTCCTCTGAACTCTGAGCTCGGCGAGTGCCCGCTGCGAGTGTTTTTGTAGTTCCAAATTGTGAAATTGCTGTGAAAGGCTGGCTGGCAGCAAAAAAGGTTAAATTCCATTGACGCTGATGCTGTTATACGATAAGTTGGGCAATTGCGGCAAAACGAGTTAATTGGGCTTTCAATTGGTTACACGACTGTGGCCTGTTTGTGTTTGCTAATTGCCACAGGGCCAGAGAGTGGAAAATGAACGCACGAATAAATAAATCAAATGAAATACATGTCAAACTGCGTGTGGAAGTAAAAAAGAAGTGAGCAGACCAATTGATTGGCCAAGTGACAAAAAGGTAGATGGGATGAAAGAAACCAATTTGCGAACTCTCCCACCAGTGTCTAAATAATGGAAAGATGTTTGTGTGGCAGCAAATCAAGTTGAATTTAAAGAATCAATTGGAGGAGAGAGCAAGGAAGTGCTCAAAATAAAACTTTCAAAGATTCTATGTAGGCTTACAGAACTTTTCGAAAAACTTGCGCGGATATGTTTGTCTAAGGGAAAGTTGCTACCATTCATGATGTGTTCCTCATTCCACACTTGTAAAGTTGTAGTTATAGGCTTCAGAGCTAGCAGCACCAAACTACTCATAGCTCTGAGCTTAGAGTCAGGAACTAGCACTTGGCCCACTCAGCTAACTTCTAGCTTTTAAACTAATACTTCTACGACTGATACGGTTTACTTTATACTTCTATCATCCTGTTGTTGATACTCCCAAAGTAGTAAGAACCACTAGACAGTACTAAAAACACTGTAATCCAACCAGTTGGGAACCATAAGCCGAACCTTCTTAATTTTGGTTCCAATCGATTTATACACGACGGTTAGTCTTTTCGTATAAAATCAGAGATCTCTGAGCTGGTAAGAGCTTGAGGTTCCACATGTTTGAGACAAAAACTTCTAAGTTATTTGAATAAATCGTTCTCTCCCCCACAGCTTTAAAAATGGATGCTTTATACTCTAAGTATTTTAAAGTCAGCATTACTTATCAAGTTGCCAAGGTAAACGTTAAAGACCGATGTACGATAGTCAAGTTAGGAGCAAAAGAAAGCTAACTGCAGCTGCGCATTAGCAGGTCTGTAGCAAAATACATTTTGGGCATACACTTTCGTTCCAACAAAGTACTTATTTTCAGTTGGTCTTTTGATTGATTTAATGCTGGAATGTTATGCTCTAAGACAACTATGCTCCTCATCCTAAGAAAAGCTTGCCCACAGCCTGCTTACGGCAGAGCAGAACCGAATTCATTTCTCTGGTAACCACAACCCCAAGAAACTGTTATAAAAACCCGATTATTGCCAGAAGCTGTGCGTGTGCTGTCTGAGCTTGTGTGTTTTATAACAACAAATGTGCACATAGAGCAAAGGCAGTGGGCAACTCGATATCTAATAAGAGCTATAGAATTTGTGTTGTTCTTTCTTTGAAAGCTGGAAAAACATATTCTTTTGATTCTTAAGAAAACTCAGACTTCAACGCTAAAGTAATATATTGAAGTAGTTCATTAGGAGTTTATCAACCTAAGACGACAACTGGGGGAGCTAGATCGCAATTCAATTCACCAGATTTCAAAGAATTCAAAGTTAAAAAAGACGCAGCTCAGATGTAGCTTGATAACGTACACCAGAAACAGCAAAACTCTGAACTCATTAATGTAAGAACTTCTTTGTGCTTTTCATACGACAACTCAAACTGCCAACTTTAAGAAATCTCCTCTGAGCTTCAGGCAGCTTAACCATTTCACCATCAAAGAAAAACTCATTTGATAACTCCGCGTTAGCTTAAGCACTTTATAGAGTCAACCGTGTAAGAGTCTAGTGAAACCCAACTTTAAAATGTTGTGGCGCAGCTTAACAATAATGTAAAATAACAAAAAAATAAAAATATTCCAGCAAATTCGCAGCATCATTTAATCTGCCCTTACCCCTCAACCCACCTGCCTTCATCCTCGGAATTCGCCAGAACTTTTGCATGCATTTATCTACGCTTTTACATTATGCAAATGTTTACCTTCATTGAGCTGCAGATTTGCGGAATTTGGATATAAAAAAAAGAAAAAAACTGCCAGAACTGCATTTATGCCTGCACTCAGTATGCATTTCGTGTTCTGGCCTTCAAATGAAGCCGCAACGCGCACTGACACACAAACGTATTGATTTATATGTGTCGCTGGGCTTAAAATTCTTAATATTAATGCGCTCTAAATAGAAAGCGCCTTGCACCACTTTTAAGTATTTCTAGGTCTTTATCTGGTGTTATTGTTCTTCTGCTGTTGAATTTTTCATTACAACATTGACAGTGACAGCCCTGGAGCGTGGAGCGTGGAGTGGGGGCTGGGGGGTGGTACGGTGTCATTTGTAGCCCAAAAGGCAGCCAGCATAACGTGTGGCATAACATGCAACAATGGATGTGCTAGATGTGCTATGGGCATGTGCCGGATCTCGCTCTCTCTCTGTGTGTGTGTGTGTGTGTGGTTGTGTGTGTGAGCTGCCTTTGGGCACGCACAAATGTGTCACAGCAAGTGCTCCAGTTCCAGTGTATGTTCTTTTTGCTCTTTAGCGCCCATTCGATAGAGTTTCGCCTTCATTTTGTTGTTATTTGTTTCAACGATTTGGCAATGCCGCTGGCTCTACCCCTCCCCACCCCTGGCGAGCAATGGGCATTCGCTGACATTGTTGATGGCTTGACAAATTGCCAACAACAGCGTCGGGGGAGCAGCAGTGTGGTATTAAGTGAGAGTTGTAGACAAGCGTTGTTGCTGTTGTAACCATTGACAGGTGATGCATGGAATGGAAGGGCCATTAAATGCTGAATAATTCAACTGTTATTCACCACAACCTTTTGACATTCATCGGTAATTTAATTATACTCTGGCATACAATTTTGAAATGAAAATTTGATATGCCATAATTGGCATGAATATGAAATGAATCAATTTCTCCGACTCTGCAGTTTTTTTTTCTGTTTTTTGTGTTATATTTACCGCAAATGCCGCATGCCGCAATGTAGGCTATAAAAATAAGTGCCATTGGTTTTTGCCCGCCATCAAGTGTACGGCCCAGCCTGATGCGATATAATCCACTCGATGTCGGCAACATGTTGTAGTTACTGTTGTTGTTGCTGCTGCTGCTGGCTTTTGCCTTCAATTGTTTTGACTACGTAAATCAATTTACTGACAACATTTAATTAAATTCAGTTTTTGTTTCAATCGAGTCTTTGTGTAATTCAATTGCTTCGCTTTTATGCTGCTAATTGTTTTTGACGGTTATGGTTTGGGTTGAGCTGCTGCAGTTGAGTCACATAGTTGGGCTTTTCACATTCGGGGGCACTCCCGAACACACACTTGCCATATGCCCCGCTGGCTTCAGTGGCTTCATTTCTTATTTCGTTTCCATGCGTATACGTGATATTGCGTACGGCCTGGCCCGACACTGCACTAATGTACCCGTACCCACAGTGGTCAGAGCTTAACTGACTGCGTGGCATCCAAGGATGTGGCCAGCAAGCGGCCTGACCATTTCACAGCGAACGGAAGAACAGAAGACTTCAACTTAGCGCTTGGACAAAAGCTGGTCTGTTTACTTTACGCTTTCGCACGCGACTGCCACACCAGACAGGACACGACATTTGCCAAGCAGTCGGCACAGCAGGCAGCCAAACACGCCCGCTCTCTGGGACACGTTCGTCGGCTCTCTCGTCGGTTTATGGCAGCTTCGGTTGCGATGTGTGGCATGAAATTGGTCCATGGGGAAATGGGTGTGGGTGACAAGCCAGTGATTCCCTCCATTCATGTGGCCAAAATTGAATTGGGTATGGCGCAAATGAATGGCAAAAACAGATTGATTAACCAAAATTTAACTTAATCAGTTCATTTGCATGTGATGGGCATACTGGGCAAAGGCATTGATGGGCAGATTTTTGAGTTCTGAACAATAAATTTTGTATTTATAGAAAGCAGCGAAAATCCTGGCCAAAGAAATTCCAAAATCAACTTAAGAAAAGGCAACGGAGTCCAAAAGTGCTGCACAAACATGGCGATGGTTACACTGGCAAATCTCGAATCAAACTAGTGTGAAAGATGTGTCAACAGAAGCCAGGGAATCGTTGCAGTGACTTGGAAAAGGCCTCGGATGGTAGCTATTGAAGCAGCTTGCGTTGGAAGAAAAGTCAGAAATTGAGTTTGCCACATTGTTTGACTCCATCTCTACTTGTGGGTGGTGCCTTGCGATACTGCCAAAACACCGTGCGCTAGCACTTAGGCCGGTAAGGCCCTCTGCATATAAAAAGAGGAGCTAGAGAGATGCTTACGAAACTTACATGCAGAATTCTCCGCTCCGCTTAGCTGTTGGACCTCTATGTCTTTGATTTCCCAAAGCTGAACGGCTCCTCTGATCCTCCCTTCCACTTCCCTTCGTACTTCTGCTATTTTGGACCGGTACTTCACAGCCCTAAAATATATAATCTTAGTAGGCCTCAATAAGCCCAAACGAGACTTGCTTCCACAGAAAGTCAGAAACGATTTCATTTGCTATTCAGCAGCCGCTGGGGCTGGTCGCATTCGATCATTAATTTCCCTTATTTTCAAGCAATATTTCTTATTTATTATTTTTTACCTACCAGTTCAAGCAATTTCCTTCTGGAAACTGTCTAAACTCGCTCTCCCAGTGCATATCCAGTATATCCTGGTTACAGAGCTAAAAGTGAACTTGCAAATGAGTTCGAAATTGTTTACCAATGTTCTGTCCCACTCATCATGGCACAATTCGAGAACCAAATGCTTACGAGCTGTTTTTACTATTCCTGTTTTATTTTAATTTATCATCTCAAGCAGCTACATAATTTGAGCTCGTTTTCGGTTCTAGTTTTGGAATATATTAATTTTTAATGTCCAAGTATCTGAAATGTCAACACGGCAGATTTTAGTGGCAGTACAATGTGAACCAGGCATCGTCTTTGCAGTGCTGTTTGACAATCAAAGGCTGAAACTAGACCAATTTATCGCTGGCCATTGAAAGCAACTGATTTAAAGTTATGTTGGGGCTTAATTTATAGTAAGAATTGATTTGTTGAGTAAAAAAATTAATATAAAAAATAATTATTTACATTTCTTTCCGCTTTCTTTTGTTCTTAATTTCAAGATTTATTAACTTTTGAAAAGAATACTGCTTGTGGGCAGGGCAAAGCATCTTTAAGTTCTATTTACTGTCGACTTCCTTTTTAAATATGGTTACACTAAGACTCGCACATCCCTGAAAAATTACTTGGTCTTAAGCGCAATAACAAAGCGAGCTTCAAGCTTGCAACGTGCCCACCGCTGGTTTAACTGTACGATCCATAAAGTATTATTTTCGGTTCCATTTCCAAGAAGTGCCACACTGTCATACAGTTGGATAGCAGCTTCATAGACAAAGCAACACAGCATGGACGTGCATCCATGGCAGTTTGCAGATTAAACGGCTCATCTGGAGGCCCTTCTACATTTTGTATAGAAACCATTAAACACAAATTTGATGCCCTGCGATCAGGTTGCCAGCTTCACAATTTGTGAAATATTTGAATAATTGTTTTGCCTTTTTTTGAGTATGAGAGATTGCTCGACAGTTTAGTGCAAGCTGGCATGAGCTCAAACCAAGCTGGGATATGTCTTTCAGGTTTCAGGTTTCAGTCGTTTTACTGACGCTTGTTAGTCCATACTGGTTACATGTGCTATACAGCGCATTCTTTATTGTTCATACATACATCTTCTGGAGGGCTTCTTTCAAACAAGCCAGTCTATACGCTTCTGCAGGACTCAGATGATACGCGACTTGTATAGCGCTAAGTTTGTTTTACCAGAGAGAGAGAGCTCTGCTCTTGAGCTCTTTATTCCCATAGCAAATTTGGTTTGTTAGAGAAAGTCTTTTTCCAGTTCTAAACGGGTAGACTCATCGCTTATCCTTATGAAGCGATATTTACTTGACCGGGGGTAAGACATCGTCAAAGGATTGGAATATATCCGATGTAAGGTAGTGTAGAGCTATGCGTAAAAGAGTGTTCAGCGTTGCTTTCTGCTGCTATTGCGGCAGCAACATACTTCCTGAGCATACACTTTCGTTGATATACTTTCGCTGTATCGACTTTCTATCTAGTTTTACCTTGATTTTCTTCATCTGCCATTTTCATCATCAAAATCTTCCTAACTTGTTTTCTTTTTAACCTTTCTTGGTGTAGCAGTTGCCTCATTTTCGCACGTTTAGTGTAGAACAAGAAAGAAAGTCGGTCAAGCCCGACTATAACATACTCTGTACCAAGAAAATTTGTCTTTTGATCATAACTCGAAAACCGTTCATCCGATCTTCTTCATTCCTTTGGCGGATCGATAAGTTATTCTAATAACTAAATATGTCCAGAAGGAACAAGCCATCTATCTTCAAAAGTGTGGGAGATATGACGTTTTTTCTAAATTGCGGGGGCGGGAGGGGGCGTGGCCAAAATTGAAAATAAACTTGATCTGCCTGCAGACATAAGAAGCATATGTCCCATACACGTCAAACCTCTATCTCTTACCATCTCTGAGATCTGTGCGTTCATACGGACAGACAGACGGACAGACGGACATGGCTATATCGACTCGGCTGTTGATGCTGATCAAGAATATATATACTTTATGGGGTCGGAGATGCTTCCTTCTGGATGTTACATACTTTTGCACAAACTTATAATACTCTATGTACCTACGGTACAGAGTATAAAAAGCTTCGGATTCGGCCTTAAATCCGAAGCACCAGGCCAAGACATTGAGAGAAGCTCGACTCTGACCCCTTGGGGGGGCTGTGTATGGTCATTTGATTTGTTGTGTTAAGTCTTTTTTAAGTGTAGAAGATGTTTTTGTATTCAGATGCTATACTACAAAGTCCAACGATTGTTGCTTTTCAGCATTTGCTGCAGTTTAGTGAACCGGTCATCGAACCGACCCAGAAACTTTAGCACATGCTTGCTGGCTGGTTGGTTAGCGACAAGCTTACCTTCCTCTACACCCTGTTAAATGTTAGTTTAGTTTAACTTTTATCAACTTCCAACTTCCTTTCAATTTAGTTTCAACTTCTGGTTTGTTGATGCTCTACTTGTGACAACAATAAACACAGCTGTTACCATTTTATGGCAAATACTAGAAAAGCCTCTCGTTTTATAGCAGCCGCCTGTGCGCATTCTCCTGTGCTCTCGCCGCTCTTCTGCACGTTTTGCAGCCGGCCGAGACGACGGCGCGACAAGTCGTGTCGCTTCAGCCCCCCAAGCGACAGCAAACAAACCCCAAAAACCGCTTAAATTTGGGTTATTGTGCTGAAATTAGTTAAGGTCTAAGTTCTGGCTTTTTTTTTTTTTGGTTTCATCTTCTATTTTTGGACCCCTGCTCAACGGAGACGACTTTCCGTTTCTTGGACATTTGGGCCAATGCTTTGCATACTTTTGGACCTGACACACTTTGGTAGGCATTTCCGTTTAAGAACCACGCGCGTTATCTTGGAACGCTGCAGCGCCCAATTCTGCTTGGCTACACAAACACGCAGGGCGCTGGCAATCCCGTTAAGTGGCCCTAAGTGCGCACACACACTCGCACATAGTTGCAAAAACGGAAAAAAGGTACTCGGTCCAGGGTCGAGTAATCTGAGATTTGGCTCTGTGTGTGTGTGTGTGTGTGTGTGTCCATATTTCTTTCTTTTTTTCCCTTTTGACTGCAAAATGATATATCATTTATTTGGCTGGGGCTATGTTAATTCTTTTTATTTGCCGGCTTGGCCATAGTCAAATAAATTGCCCGCAATTTCCAGCCGAAGCACATAAAAAGTTACACTTCTTACGGATCCGTCTGCCCGCACCCAGCCATCCGCTTTCATTATCTAAAAACAAGAAAATCACAGACAATCAGTTAACGTTGCGTAGCAAATAAACTCGTCAAGAGCGGAGGGGGGGGGCGACCGATCCAACGACAAACGCCAAAGTTTGCTCGCCCTTCTCTGTGTGTGTGTGTGTGGGGAAAAAGTTTGTCGACTGCCTGTTTGCCAGTTTGCAGCAGTCAATGGTGCGTCATTATTTTCATTTATTGGCACAATCAGTCAACGTTTTATTTCCGGAATGTAATTAGGTGAACTGCCAAAGACAAACGCACACACATGCAAGCTGAAATTGTGCCGGAAATACGCAGACAGTTGCAGATCGCCCCTAAGTATGCTTCACGAGCGAATGGGTATGCTAATGCTTCTTATGACAGAGTAAATACTGCTACAGAATACACAGAGGAAAACATCAGCCAAGTGTGTTGGGTGGCAGGGCTGTGTTATCAATGATGATATGATAGAAAAGTATAGCTTCTGCTGCATTTCCAATTGTTTGTTGTGTTTTTCGCTCACTGTAGATGCGCATATGAGGCAAAGAAATACACACAGCGTCCAAGTGTGCACTTGTCTGGCCTGAAGCATGTTTATTTGTCTGCCTGCCGCGTGGGCTTGTTAGTGTCTAGGATGATGCGGACAGAGAGTGTGTACTTGTACCCACCGAAGGCCGCACTCTGGCATACTTTCGCAGAAATAATTGTGCCTCCTAAATGGCCAATTTGTTAACCAATCAAATGATTGAATTGAAAACCCATACAGATAATACCCAACTACAGCAAGCTGTACGGGGAAAAACAAGCTGCAGCCAAACTGGCTGGCAAAATTGAACAAACTTGAAGTTTTCAGCGCACCCCTCACCTTTTTTTGTTTTTTTGTGTTTTTTTTTCCTGCTGCAAGGAAATAAAGCGAAAAGTTTGCGTGAGAAATTCGCAGCGAGAAGATGAATTGTCTGGCAGTTTGGGCCGCAAGTGAATTGAAGCGTTCCAGATAGAATTTGAGCGCAGTAAATTTTTCAATCGACTCGCTAATAAAGGCAATAAATATTCGATTCGCTTTCGCTTCCACTCGTGGCGTTTCGTTTGAAGTGTTTTCGAGTGTTGTGCAGTTTGTTTTATATACAACACACACAAACACACACACCTACTTGCTTATATATATATATTTTTATAATTTGCGGGCTGATTGTAGTTTTCCGCTTTCCGCTTTCATCCTGGTTAGAGACAGCGACAGCGAAAATTTCATTTCGTTTCAATTTAACGTGCTGGCATCTCGCCTTCCGTCCAACTAGTTTGGCGCAGTAAATAAAAGCAGCCAACAAAGCAGAAATGAAGAAATTCTTTAAACGCTTCGCACCCCGAAAATGGAAATGTGTCACACAGTGTCGCTCGGACTCGTACTCGGACTCAGGGTCGGCTTTTGCCTGTCCACGGGAAAATGTGTTAAGCGCATAAATGAGCCGCAGCGTCAAGTGAATTGCATGGCTTCTAAATTTTTGCTGACGTTGACGAGCTGGCAATAGTTTTAGTTTACATCGCATTATTTATGTGTCCAGCGAATGGATAATGCGCAAGCTATTTCCCCCTTAGGCAAGCTCATTTTCATTTTTCAGCCGTTGTCAGCTGGAAGCGGGCGAAACTTTTTATATTGTTTGTTTGGGCGGAGGCGGTTGAGGGGCAGCGGCAGTGGCAGCGGCAGCCACTTAGCCAAATTGAATATGGAAATTGATTTTTATTGTAATTTTTGTCGATTGTTTGTATTGAAAGACGGTGGCGGGAGTCTTACACTGGCATCAAATGGGGAATGGTATCTTCACTTGAGGCACAATTTAACTTTAAGTGTCATGTATGCCTTGGCTTGGCAGCTATATGGGTTGACTTGTTCCACAAAGTTGAACCTTATTTAGGTTTGGAGGGTGTGAATTAACCTTATATCGAATTATTTTCCTTTCAACTGGGAAAGGGTGCAAAAAAACATATTTTGTTGCCTACTTTTAGGCTTTTTGCTGGAACTTTCTTTATATAGTAAATGTATAAGCTTGTAAGTTTGCCTGTTTGCATGTTTGTCAGTTAAGAAAGCCAAAGCTATAAGTGTACTGAAAAGTCAAAGAACTCTTTGCAATCGGAGCTCAGGAGAATGGAACTAGTAAGCCGTCAAGCGGTTCGAAGAACTGGCGAATTGTCAGTTCATACGGGCAATCGACGGCAGCACTTTGCATCAGAGCTCGCTTCTGAGACTCACGATCGCCCGCATTCGTAAAGCGACAAACCAAGTTGAGATCTGCAGAAAAGCTCTAAGCAGGCGGGCAATCGACGGCAGCAGTTTGCTGTTCACATCGCATGCCAGAGACCAGCTGAGACAGTAGTAGAAGCAGAAGCTCGGAGACAGGCTGTTGCTGAAACTCGCTTGAAATACTTCAGGTGTTTTTAGACAAGCTTTAAAGCTTAGAATTGTATGAAAATTGCCTGTGCAATCCTTCTACCTACAGCCAACTAGAAGCCTTCCACCAATTGGAATTGATTGTTGTAAAGTCGGCGAGTCGTCAATTAATTCAACTGTTCAAATTGTAGGGCAACTTGGTTGGTCAAATTAAGTCTTCCCTCAGTTCTGCTAGAGTTCTTCATGAACAAAGCAATTCAAGCAAAAGGAGAGCTTATGTGAGAGTGCATGATTGCACTCAAGACAACATAAAGCCTTTCAAAAGAATTGAATGAGTATCGACACTCATTAAAAAGAATTTATAGAAATTTGAGAGCCAGTAGAGTGTTTAATTAACAACAGAATTGAATTGAGCATAGTAAGAGAGTCGAATTCAGTTGCAGCCGCTTGATTGGCACAGCTGACCTAAAATAATACTGATTTAAATCTGCATCAGCAAAGAAGAAAGAATTGAAACAGCAAGTAAGTTAAATGCATCCCAAAAGAAAAGCACAGAAAATGAATCGTTACTTACCTTAACAGAGTGAAAACTGATTTTAATTATGTACTTTATCTTAACAATAATATGTATTTCCTTTTATGCACTGCATCTGACAGACTTCTGAGCTCAGCTACAAGCGAAAGTTGTCAGTATATCGGCTAAATGGTTTTCTTTGGTACTTGTTCGCAATTTAATGAGCCTTCAGTCACGGTTTTTTGTTGTTGCTCATGCTATGCTCTACATTATTGGTCATTCGTGGTTTCAAACGATGTTCAGTAAGTTAAAAACCAAGGGTTTTTAGGGGTCTGTCCCAGTTGGAACTGATGTTTTATACTTCGATTTTCACTCAAGAAGTAGTTCCAAGAAGGGGTGAAACCAGCAAAGAAACGCATTGCAGTATGGGTTTTTGTGGTTACTTTCAACGCTCATTCTTGTTAGTTACACCTTAAAGTCCCACCTAGGGAAGTTACGGTTTCATAATAAACTGACTTTCAGCTTTTCAAGTACATGAAAAAGAATGTAGACACGATTTCATATAGATTTTTTAACCTTTAGCATACTTGAAAAAGGAAGTTACGTTCTCCTAGTAAAAAGATGTTTGAAAATGGAATTCTCTTGGGAACAACTTCGTACAAAGTCCGATTACTGAGGTATTTGGTGATTTTATTACCATGAATAACTCTCAACTCATAATGAGGCACTAGCATTTGAAATGGCATGACTTCACAATGGTTTGGGCCTAAAGTTTGCTTACCAATCTTATCTTCTTTGGGTTTAATTTGCGATCTAATGATTCTTCAGTCACGGGAAAACGATTAAAGTAAGCTTGCAAGATATAGAAATTCGTTACCCAAAAATTATTGACATGTCCCTTCACTTTTTAACATTTGTTGAAAAGAAAGTAAGTAAGTAAAAGTAAGAAAATGTATTTCTTATCTATTTAACAGCTAAGCAAACTGTGCCAAACACTTCACACCAATTTTGCAGAGTGTATGACACCAAGGAGTATGAGTGCCTTACACTCAATTGGCATTGATTTCTAAAAATATTTTTATTTTCAACTTTCGCAGGAATTTTAGCTATTTTTCGGTAAAAGTACAGCGGAACTTTGTCTTACGGTGGAGGTGGGGGGGGGTGGCAAAAGTTTATTGAAATATTTAGCGGGAACTTAAGTAATAAGTTGCCGAATCAGTACGCCAAAGATTAAAGTCCAATAAAACAGCGTGATTCGTGTGGGCGGGGGCGGCACTGCGAAGGGGTTGGGCAAACTCTTTCAAAGCCCAGCGAAACCAACCCGAAAAACCACTGGCAGAAATTGGTTTCGCTTTTAAATTAGGGGCGTAAAAGTTTTTCAGGCCAAAGCCAAGATAGTAATGGGCTTTTAAGCTCTTTGAGCCGCAAATTAAAATCGCTTGGCCATAATGACAACAAGTGTAAACGAGTGCCAGCACGGCCCATCAGTTGCAGTTCCTTTTGCCGGTTGCCTGCCCGCCTGCCTGCGTGTGAGCAACAAAGGACAACGCACATAAAAATGACACTGCCGGCGAGATGAGGACGTTGATGAGGGAAGTCGTTAATTATTTTTACACAACAAGCTTGCCGAGCGGCCAATTATATGCCATAATGCTGTGATTTAATTTAAAAACCTGTCACAGAAATGAGTGAAGGAAGCGCGAAAATGGCCAGCCCTTGGCTTTGTTCTTCTCTGGGCGCAATATCTTGTTAATTACACCCCCGGCTATGACAATGGCACCTTTGCATGTCCGAAATTCAAGAATTTACGACTTAATCTGCACTCAACCAGCAGGAGCAGCAGTCGGAGCAGCAGGCAGTCGTGGCGTGGCTCTTTGCCTTTTGTTTGCTGATTGCATTACGTTCTCCTCACAGTGCAAAAACTTTTAAATGAAAAGTCCAAAGCCAGCTTATGGCACAGTTTATATCCGCCTAAGCCGTTTCATTACGGCCAAAACCCCAACAGAAGTTTCATATTGGCCCAAATGCTTAGCTGGTGGGTTAGTTTATTGTTTATTGTGTGCCATGCAATTAGCCAGTTGGAATCGATGATCGATAAGGCGGTGACTTATGGTCGGCCAATCGTTTGAGCGCTAGCTTAAGTGTCCCAAAAGTTGCTTATCAAATTGTTGACGTACGAGAGGCGGCTAATTTGACGTCTGTCTCTGTGTGGGCAAGAGCGGAGGGGGTTGGTTTTGCCAAAAAGAAATTAAATTCTTGACGTCAGTTAAAAGAACATTTAACCTCCGGCTCAAGTGGCAGTGGAAAGCAGCTGTCAAAGTCAAACTCAAAGTCAGAGTTTGGGCTCAGACGTGGAATAGAACATTCAATGTTGAGACACAAAAGTTCTGGTAGTGCCCACTTGCTCCGTAAACCAATGTATGCTCCCGCTGATGATGCTGATGATCTGTTGCGTCTGCATTAGGCTCATGTCAAGCATCAAAAAGGCACACAAATCTGGATCTACTGTTGTGGCAGCGAGTAGCCTAATTAGTTTTCATTAGGATGCACATGTTGGCCGCTTCCGCGCCCACTCAATGGCCAGTTGATGCAACATACACAGGCGCAACAGAGCAGCAACAGTGGCTTCCGTTTCGTGGCTGGACGTGACTGTCGGAAGCGGATGCGGATGCGGATGTGAGTGCGTTCAGGTTCAACCGGCTGCACAGGTGCATGTGTGCCGCCGTGCGGTGTGTGTTGGTTTAAGTGCAAAACGCATCATGTGGTTAATGCACTTTAATTGCCGTTAGTTTGCCCCCACCGCCATGTTGCCGGCTGCGGCCTCGTGCGCGCCATTTAACTTGATTAAAGTTCAATTTCGGGGCAGAACTTTAAGCACTTCTAAAATGTTGCAAACTAAAAGCCGCGCGCATACTAAAACGTAATGGCGGAATCAACTGGCAAAGCCGTAACTGTAAATCTACGGCGCACAAAGGAAATACCCGAGCAGTCGTCCCCGTATTCCCCAGCGTGCAATGAAAGCGTTAATAAATTTCGCCAGCCCAGCCAAAAGCGGAGCTCAAAACCTCGTCCCTTTCAAATGCAAATGCGAGTCGCAGCTCATTGAAAAATGTAAATCACATTTACAATCAGATTAAATCTCAATAAGCAAATGCCATTTAAGCAGCGGACCGCAGAATACTATGCCTAACCCAATCCGCTGCGTTTTGGTTGCCACATACATGTGGCACCGATGTTGGCAAATGTGTTGCCTTGGCATTAACATATACAACAATTCTGTTCACTATTTTTTGCGTCTCTCTTTTTGGCCAAACAAAACTCTGCTACATGTTACACATGTTACACAATTTTTAATGCTTTTTATTCCACTTTTCACAAAAATAAATGCAAATTATTTACAATGGAATGTGACTGTCAAAAGTTTAACATGCTGAACGCCATTTGCATAGAAAACTCATTATGAATATCAAATTTGATTCCGACCAAAAAGTAGCAGAGAGTAAACGGTTAAAATAAAACAAAGTCAAGCAATTAGTTTACCAAAAAAAAAAACAAGAACCAAATCTAAATGAAATACAATTTCCGTTACGAAAACCGAAAATAGAGAGGTTACAGGAGATTTACTAATAACAAATGGGCAGTGGCTCTCGAATTGATATGTAGAAAGGCCTGTAGGCATTGTTAATGTAGCTTTTGTAGTTTCGTTTCTACATCAGGCCTGGCCAAATGCAGAGCGAAAAAACATATGCCTGTCTCTCTCTGACACACACTTCGGCATGATTTGCCCAGAGACTTTGGCCCCCAGGGGCTATGGCTGGCCAGGCCTATTCTACATAGCTTAAAAAACTGTTAGTCGAGCTTCTTACCGTACTGCTTACTCTTGTAGGAAGCTTTTGAACAAGTTCATTTAGACTGTAGTTTCCCTTTTATATACAAATATTTTCAATCAGCTCAGCACACATCAAAGACAGAAATAAACGGAGCAAAGCTGAGAGAGAGAACTCTTTTCTGAATTTAATGTAGCTCTGCTTGAGCAAACAGCACTGTTCTGACTGACTCTAGCTGATTATGTGACTTTCAAGCAGGGTATCCAACTGAAACAACTTTCGGTATGAGTCGGAGTCTCTATCTCTGTCATATATCTACTTCAGTTTTATTATGACAATCGATCAAAGGTTTTATTATTAAAAGAAAGCTTTTGACCTTGACCGAAGGAGTTAAGTCCTTGCTCTTAAAAAGAACTAAACAGAAAGGCACTTGTGCTTAGCACACACTTGCAGCTTAGCACACACTACTACTTGGAACGTTCTACATCAAAAACTGGCTTAATAACGAATAAAAAAACGTTTTCAAGTGTTGTTCAATTCGTTTCTCAGATTTGCTTAGCTTTTTGAGCTTTGAACTGGGGGGTTTTGCTATAAAACTTATTCTAACTGTAGTTCTCATATTGATTTCCCATTTTCTACGTTGAATTAAGAAATCTGCTTAACAGTGCGTGAGCAAAAGCTTAACGTAGACTGAAAAAAGCTACAAAAAGCTTTTCTTCCTCGTGGACTGAATAGCTGAAAACGAGGGAGTTAGAATAAACAGAATAAATTGTACGTGCACTCAGTTATCAAAAGTTCTTAAGAAAACGCGAGCAAAAGCTTAGCGTAGACTAAAAAGCTCCAAGCTCTGCAGGAATGCTAATACTAAAGGCTGGTGTACATTAGGCTATGTAGGTTAGGTAGTTAGGTAGTTTAAGTACATTAGTACATATATCAACCGATAAGAGAGCGGAAGCAAAAGCGTAGCTTAAACTCAAAGCTTAGAAGTCTAAAATCCAATTTTGACCAAATAAAGTGGACAGGTGCACACTTAACTGTTAAGACTGCTAAAGAGACCAGAGCCAAGGCTAAGCGTAGACTAAAAAGCTCAAAGCTGGGGTCTCGAAAAGCATTCGTCTGTATTTAAGGAGACTGTTAACAAAAGAAACATTGAGCAAAAGTTAAGCATGGACTGTAAAAATCACAAAGATCGGGATTCACAAAGCTTTTGTCGTTAGAATTGAGAGCTGCTAGAGAGAGAGCGTGCAAAAGCTAAGCGTAGACTGAAAAAAGCTCTAAAATCGAGACTCAAAAAGCACTGTCTCTTGCACACAAAACCTTTAATGAGCTTTGCCTACCAAAATCACTGGCTGACTCATTATTAATTGTATAATTTTTTTCCACCAGTCACTTCTCAAACCCAACGCATCCAACGCGTGCAGTTTCTATACTCTCTTCCGGGTTTTTTCTCGCGTTACCAGAGACACTTTTTCAAATTAAAACCATTGTGCGTGGTGCTTGTCTGTCTAGACCGCCCATTTATTTGCATACAAAGCCGCACCGAACAAAAGGAAAACGACAGGAGCAGCAGCTACGCGCAACTGCGTCAACAATGTGCAACAATGGCCAATGTCAGGATGCGGCTGTGGCTGCGAAATGTGCCTTGAAAAGGCGCAACAGCACACACAGCGGCGCACGCGGTCGTGTGAAGTGCAAATGAAATGCCATTTTTAATGACAAAATGGCAGAGGCGGAGCCCGTGCGGCTCGCAATTCATAACTCGTATAAATCATTGCGCATTTGGGCGCGTGTAATGAAATTGCTTAACAGCTACTTAAAGGCTGTAAACAGCCAACAGAAGCCCCCGACAACACAATGCCGCCCGCCTCTTGAAGCGCATTACATGACTCAACACTCGACTCCGGCTCTAGCACTCCGGTGACAAAGGCGTCATTAAAAGGCCCTGCCATTGAAAATCAGCCGCCTTTGAGATGATATGACAGCCGAGAGCTGCGGCTTACCTGGCGACTGTCAAACACAACAAAATGGCTGCCCACATTCAAATTAGCAGTTGGCGCCTATTAAATTTGCACGTGATTTCCAGGCTCAAGTGGCGCTCCAAAGCCACAGCCTTAGCATTTCCAATGTGGCAGCTGTGTCTGGCACGAGCCAATGAACCATTAGCACCACCAAAAGTTGGCCCAAGTCTCGGGCCTGCCTGCAGTTTATACTTTTGATAAATCGTTTGAGTTATGCGACCAGAAATACTTTTGCTTGCCTCGCGTCGACTTTATTTCTCTGGAGGTGCTTTTGGGACACAATGTTTTACCTTATAAATCTTGTTTGCCGTGTCGCATGATATATGAGACTGGCACAACGAGGACACAACAGCAGACAGTAACATCTACATGCAAAAACGAAGCGTACACTGGGAGAAAGATTGCGGGGTAACCAATTTAAGCACTTACCGTTGCTGTCGCCTTGGGGTCTCTCGCCCTGTCACCGTTTCTTCGGGTGCAGCCTCCAAAGATAAATCTGTCGCTGCCTCTTTTGGCAGCCGGTAAACTTAGCCACTTTTCAAAATTATTTCGCCCGTAGCTTTTACTTTGCGTGTGTTTTATTTTTTGGCATCGACGTGATTTCACATTTGTGGCCCATGAAAAATGAATTGAATCTGTCTGGGTTGCGGCAGGAGTAAACACCACAGAGATTTTGCTTTGAGTGTTGTTGTTTGGGGTGTTAATTAACTGGCTATCCGTGCGCCAGTAGCTTAACATGCATGTAACATACCAGCAAAGTCAAATCAAATTGAAAACCAATTCCCAGTCAGACGGCCGGGCAACAGCCCATTTGATAAATTCTATAAACAAAAAAAAAGCAAAAGCGATAAGAAAATTCACGGAAACTGTTTGGTTCTTACGCTCCAAACACTTAATACATTATAATTTATCAGCATTGGTTTCTATCAGTTCCCGGAATGGACTTATTTCCCGGAATGATTTTTTCAAATCGATAAATCGATGCGCAAGTCAGCTGAAGTGCCTTTTCAATTGAGCAGGTAAGTCGGTAAGCGTATTGTCACAACAACATGGTGATACCAAGTAACTGGTGGCTTGACAAACAAATTTTCCCATATTACTCACCCACACACTGAAGCCTCTTGACATGCAGGAAGAAATGCCGAACGAAGCAAGCGAAAAATGATTTTAATGACCATTTACCTTTACGAGTTCAATGAGAAGTGTTCGTTTATATTAAAGGACATACTGGCGCCTAGATGAATAGATACTTACCCAAAATTACAGGCTAAATAGGTGGAAATAAATGTGCTTGGCCTAATGTGGACTAGACGAAATTAAAAGCGCCAGCACACAAAATGCAATAAATCGATCGAATTATTCAAAGATAAAAACTCAAGCACAGAAAACTCGAGCGAAGTAGAAACTGTGAGGAAAAAATGTACATTTCGTTGACTACAGCTGGTATAGCAACTCCGAGTTGTATGTACAATTGAAAAACGTTGACTTGAATAACAGCTTTTATAAATGCAAGCTTAAATCAAACCACAATTAATTTTAGTGTTAAAATAGTAACGATTAGTCTTAACATAGGATAAACACTTAGTTCTCCGTTCAGGATATTCCACAGCTGTCACAAAAGCATAAGCATTCCCTTACACCATAGCTCTTTAACACATATTTTCACCCAGCTCAGCACACTTCAAAGACGGAACAAAATGAAGCAAAACCAAAGAACTATCTTTGGTTTCTAAGTGGTTTTAGTTAAGCACAAGCACATTAATAGAAGAATGTCTAAGTCTGTCTCCCTGTGACGATTAATCTCTGTCTCTCTCTATCTCTCTGTCTGTTTGATTGTCTTACTCCCTCTGTCTGTTTGTTTCTCTCTGCCTTTTTGTGTTTGTATCTGGCTTCTGCCTATTTTTCGGACGGTTTCTCTGTCTGTTCGTCTTTCTGCCTGTCTTTTTGTCTCTCCTGTAGGTTTTCCTCTCTCTCTTTCTCTTTTCCAGTCTCTCTCTCTCTCTTACTATTAGTCAGTAAGCCAGCTAGTAGTCAGTCAAAAAACAAGAAAGAAAGTCGGTCAAGCCCGACTATAACATACTCTGTACCAAGAAAATTTGTCTTTTGATCATAACTCGAAAACCGTTCATCCGATCTTCTTCATTCCTTTGGCGGATCGATAAGTTATTCTAATAACTAAATATGTCCAGAAGGAACAAGCCATCTATCTTCAAAACTGTGGGAGATATGACGTTTTTTCTAAATTGCGGGGGCGGGAGGGGGCGTGGCCAAAATTGAAAATAAACTTGATCTGCCTGCAGACATAAGAAGCATATGTCCCATACACGTCAAACCTCTATCTCTTACCATCTCTGAGATCTGTGCGTTCATACGGACAGACAGACAGACGGACAGACGGACAGTCGGACATGGCTATATCGACTCGGCTGTTGATGCTGATCAAGAATATATATACTTTATGGGGTCGGAGATGCTTCCTTCTGGATGTTACATACTTTTGCACAAACTTATAATACTCTATGTACCTACGGTACAGAGGTATAACTAGTCAGTTTGTCAATCTGTCTGTCAGTTTCGGTGTCTGCCCGTCGTTTTGTCTCTCTGCTTGTTTGGCTTGTTTGATATCTGTTTCCCTGTCTGTCTATGTCCCGCTCTAACTTTCTGTGTGTCTGTCAGTTTGTCAGTCTATCTGTCAGTTTTTCCGCCTGTCTGTCTGTCTTTTTCTCTTTCTCTTTCTCTCCTTCTTTGCTTGTTTGTCTATTTATATGTCTCTCTGTCTGTCTAAGTCCCGATCTAGCTGACTGTCGGTATGTCTGTCAGTTTTCTCTGTCTGTCAGTTTGACTGTCAGTTTTTCTGTCTCTCTTTTGTTATTTATCCAGTTTTTATGTCTGAATGTCACTTCTCTCTGCTTTTTAGTCTGTTTATCTGTCTCATTGTCTGTCTGTCAGTCTGATTGAATGTCTGTATGTCTGTCAGTTTCTCTGTCTGTCAGTTTGTCAGTCTCCCTGTCAGTTTCTCTGTCTGTCTGTTTAGATTGTCTGTCTATCTGTCAGTTTTGGTGCCTGTCTCTCTGTCTTTTTATATCTCTCTCTTTTTCTTTTTTGTCTGTCAGTCGAACTGACTGTCTCTATGTCTGTCAGTTTTTCTGTCAATCAGCCTATCTCTTTTTGTTCTCTCAGACATAGTCTCTCTCTCTATTCTCTCTCTTTTATTCAAGCAAGTCTCTCTTACAGACGATCAGACTGGCTGTCTTTCCGTCTGTTTGTGAAAAGCCGAAAGAGTAAGACCTGGCTCAGCATAAATATCATAAAAACGAGTGACTCAGTTAACCACCTGCCACTTAACGAACCCTATTAATAAATTCTTATATCATACAAGTGATAAGAACCCCACAGACTGGCAGACCCCAGCCAAAACCACTTAAATAATTCCACTGATAAGCAAAAGTCATAGGACATGTGCACTGATTAGTATTTGCCAGCCTTGGCGACGATTTTTGCCAGCAACTAAGCACTTATCAGTTGGTTGGCTGGGCTAAAGATATGGCCAATTACACAAGATGTGTGAAAAGTGGAGAAAAACCAATTAAAGAACAATTCAATGTGTCAATCCACGGTATCTTATCGATGGGTATGCATTACAGAGTTCATTTTTAGAGATGCAAGTGAGCAGCTAACTATAAAAGGGGCCGCAGCTGCGAAAGAAGCATTTAGTAAGCACTGGAGATACCAAAAGATGCAACTCACTATTAAAGTTTTACTCCTGGCTGTGTCGCTTTTTGGCGTAAGTAACTGAGCAGTTGTTGTGAGAGCATTTCCCATAGATATTTTCAGGCCTGCGCTGTACCCCACTTTTCACAAGATGTGAACGAGGAGCAGACACTGATGCGTCTGCTCATGGCCCGTATGAGCGATGAACCAGTGATGAATGCGCGTAACGCCTCTCCCGCCTGGCAAACCTGCGATGATAAATATGACAATGCCACCAAAAAGAATAAGGATCAGCTGTCTAATGCGACCAGGGCTTGTGAGGAGGCGGCCAACCGCACCACTTGGCTGAACAGTCAGAATGCCAATGCCAGCGTAACGGTTATACGCAATAATCAAATGACGCTGCAGAAGAATCTGCAACAGTGTCAAAATCAGACGGATTCTTGGCTATTCCTCAACTGCACCGTCTCCCATGTGAGTGTGGCTTTTCATTTCAAAGAAAAAGTAACTTTTTTTACGCCAACCAAATAGTTCGAGAAAAACCTACTACTGCTGGATGAGTCCAATACGCTGGCTTATCAATCTCTGTCGATGTTTGAGTCCAACAGCACTTTGGTGACAGATCAGCGCGACGACTGCCTGAATGCTGCTTTTAGTCAATCCAAAGTGCAAACATTGAATGCCATCAACGAATTCAATCAGTGTGTGTCCATGATTCCAGCGCAGAGACATCAAACTGCCTTCCAGGAAGAACCCAGGCCGCTTGTGCAGCCCAAGGAGACCGTGGCACCCCAGCAGCCAGCTCTGGTGGAGCCAGTGCAGCAAGTGCAGTCACCCAACCAACAGGATGAACTAAAACCCGCACATAACTAAAAAGTTTTCAAAGTTCTTAATAAACATTTCCTGTGTTCCCAGCAATCTATGCCCAATCTTTTGCCTTCGTCATAAACCCAGACTCCAACTTATCTTGATTTCCGATTAATGTCACTCTCAAGTGCCTCTCAAATTTTATGGTTTCCCCTCCAGAGAAAAAACCCATTTAGTTTGTTTCTTAGAACAGTTATCATCAATTAGAATACTTCAATCTTATCAGCTGGGGCTTGGGAACCCGCCGCCAATCTATTTGGTTGATTCATTGATGGCTTCGAACAATTATAGATAAACTTTATTTAATAAAAATAAAAAAATTGATTAAACTTTTTCATTTAAAAGGTAAGCGTTCGGAGTGTGACCACACAGAAACGAAACGAACTGCCATAATGAAGGTTTTATGGCTCTTTCTGGTGGCCTGCTCACTGCTGGTGAGCGTGTCACAGGCCTTCAGGGCCAACCAGCCAACGTCCGGAACGGAGCACAACTGGGAGGAGCTGTTCTTCGATGCAGTCAGCGGCCAGCTAAACCCCACGGATATCGATGCGTTGAGTCAGCTGCAACAGTGTACCGCTCTGTACACCTTGAGCAACATTGAGATTTTGCTTAGAGCAGGAGTGGAGATTCGTCGTTGCGGTCATGTGGATGTGGAACACATTCAAAACTATCTGCAGACGCACAATGCCCAGTCTGTGAAGGACAAGTTCCAGCAAGAGCTGATCCATTGCCAGGGACAGCATTCGGCTCGTCTAACGCGCAACTGCTATGCGGATTTGGTAAGTACCTGGGTAAGAAAAACATGGGAAAAATGCTCATCGGTTTTTTTTTCGCCTGCAGCTGATGAATCTATTTGGCTCCGCACAACCCAGAAGCCGCAACTACAGACAGACCAAGCGTTGTGTCAACCATGAGCTGGACAGGACTTTCAGTAAGCTGCGTGGAGCAGCCGAGAGTTTGGAGCAATGCATTTCCGAAGAGATTTCGGTGCCGGCTCAAAACACAACCCAGCCCTGGTTCAATGGGACCACCACTTCCAGGCCTAGTCTCAATACCACCCAAGGTCCCTGGTTAAATGAGACTACACGGGGTCCTTGGAGCAATTGGACGCTTCCAGACGGTCCATGGTTTAACCGGACAACCTCGGCACCACAATTGAACACCACTCAAGATCCTTGGGCTAACTGGACTACTCCTTTGCCTCAATTGAATACCACTCAAGATCCTTGGGCTAACTGGACTACTCCTTGGCCTCAATTGAACACCACCCAAGATCCTTGGGCTAACTGGACTACTCCTTGGCCTCAATTGAACACCACTCAAGATCCCTGGGCTAACTGGACCACTTCTTGGCCTCAATTGAACACCACTCAAGATCCCTGGGCTAACTGGACCACTTCTTGGCCTCAATTTAACACCACTCAAGATCCCTGGGCTAACTGGACCACTTCTTGGCCTCAATTTAACACTACTCAAGATCCTTGGACCAACTGGACCACTTCTTGGCCTCAATTTAACACCACTCAAGATCCTTGGACCAACTGGACCACTTCTTGGCCACAATTGAACACCACTCAAGATCCTTGGTCCAACTGGACCACTTCTTGGCCACAATTCAACACCACCCAAGATCCCTGGACCAACTGGACCACTTCTTGGCCTCAATTCAACACCACTCAAGATCCTTGGACCAACTGGACCACTTCTTGGCCACAATTGAACACCACTCAAGATCCTTGGTCCAACTGGACCACTTCTTGGCCACAATTCAACACCACCCAAGATCCCTGGACCAACTGGACCACTTCTTGGCCACAATTCAACACCACCCAAGATCCCTGGACCAACTGGACCACTTCTTGGCCTCAATTCAACACCACTCAAGATCCCTGGGCTAACTGGACCACCTCTTGGCCACAATTGAACACCACTCAAGATCCTTGGGCTAACTGGACCACCTCTTGGCCTCAGTTCAACACCACGCAAAATCCTTGGGCAAATAGAACCACCGCTTGGCCACAATTCAACACCACCCAAGATCCTTGGGCTAACTGGACCACCTCTTGGCCTCAGCTCAACATCACGCAAGGTCCTTGGTTTAATACAACTACTACTCCATGGACTACCCCTGAAGTGACCGGAGATGATAGATTTAATACAACTACCACGCCATGCAATACCTCTCCCTCGAACACTACACGCCCCTACTGGTTTAATACCACCACCCCAGCAGCTTCTGCTCCTACCACCACCGAGAATTGGCTACAAAAGCTGAAACAAGCAGTTGATAATATGCACTTGTAGGCTCTTCCACTAAGTTGTGCCCGCCTTACGCCAATTAATTCAGAAATAAATCCTTCAGCAATTGTAATATGAATGTAATTGTAATGGTAAAGCTATCTCAAATGGGAATAAGAGTAGATTTTAGCATTCTTCTATCCAGACCAGTGCTGCAAGGCGGTGCTAAAGCGTAATGTTAAGAACCAGATACTCCAATCGAGTCAAAAGTGCACAGTTAGTTGAACCTGAACCTGTTCCGAACCAGTTTTAAGCCCACAACCTTGATCCTCAGATTTTCAAACATAAAACATTATTTCTAACCGCGGTGCAGTCGTCATTTAGTAGTTTTCGAGGCAATCGCATGTTGTTTTCTTGAAATGACTCTAGACACAACATGTTTTCAAGCGTGTACCCACGATTCAACATTTGTATGCCTAGTGTGTTCATTCTGTTTGTCAACTGACCGAAAGGTAACGTTTAAAGGCCGAAAATTTAATCTTCAATTATCTCATAAATTTTCTCTAAAGACCTTGACCACAAGCCAGGCTGTGGGTAAAACAGTTTTGGCAGCAGGAAGCATCAAATCAGATGGAAAAAAAAAGCGCCAACAAAATGAATTTACTAAGCTGCTAAATACCACAACTGAAACAGAGAACCCCAGTACCATGTTGACTTAGCCCCGGTTTCCTGATTAAGATTTATTAGCCAGCTGGGGGGCCACGTGTCGCCGACGGCAGCCAAAATGATGGATTTCAGCCCGGCGTCAGCAAATTATTGCAGAATGGCGAAAGGCGAGGCGAGCCTGTCAATACAACATAAATGTGCCGAGAAAACCAAGCAGTCTAATTAGCAGCAGTCGCTCGCGGAGGCTAAATAATGAGCGGGCTGTCAGCACACTCGCCAGGGAAAAGTGGGCACCAAGCTGAAGCCAATGAAATAATCATAGATTAAATACAGAAAACCAAATCTCGGGAGACCTCGAGAATCGACCGAAAAGTGAATAATTGCCAAAGGCCATGGGGACAGGCCGACATTTGCATAACCGGGCGAGCAGTGCGGATGCACACGACAAAAGGCAGCTGACCTAAACAATGAAAGTATGCGCAAAACTTTTAACCTCAGCGTCAGTAGATAAATCAAACTGGATCATCACCCTCAGCATTTGTTGTCAGCACAGCTCTATTGTGTGCCCCAGCCCCAGCCCCAGCCCCAGTCCCAGCCCCCCTCTAGGTTTTTCAACACTTTTCCAACTCGGAGAGTAGGTGTAAGCACATTCACTGGCTATTTGTGGTGTTAAAGTTGGTGCCGCTGCAACGGTGTGTTTCAAAAGCAGCAATGGCAGGACGATAAATTGCAGCCGCACTTCGTGTGTGTGTGTGTGAGTGTGTGAAAGAGTAAATATTTTTTCCCTCTGTCTGTGCCTGAGTCCTGAAGCAGGTAAATCAAACGAACACCGGGGAACATGAAAAGTTTTAATGGAAATGTTTAATATTAAGCGTTCAATTAACCCAAATGGCCGTCAAATTTTTGCTACAAAGCTGATGAGCGGGTCAGTGCGTAGATTAAACGCCACAGAAAATAAAAACAACAAAAAGGGTGAACCAAAGTTTTACAAAATATAATACATAATACTAAACTTTAACTACCCAGGCAACTCAGCCAAATTGCCAATTAAGATTTTTAACCTTAAACGCGAGCGAGAACAAAAAGTGTGGAAGAAACTTGAAATTAGTAAGTCATTAAAGTGAAGCGCCTTCACGCACCGAAACAGCAACAACAGCAGCAAGAGACACAGCAGCTGACAGACTGACGTTTGGGTAACTAATAGGCCTTATTTGCATGTTAATTGCTCTTGACTAAGTCAACACTCAGGCAGCGGGTAATAACAGTGGCACAAGAGTACAAGAGAAATGAGCAAAAGGCGAAAAGGTGAACTCAAAAGTCTGCTCGAAAGTAGGCAACACTTCTTTAATGAACGCATTAAATTCGCCCCTCGCCCAGAATTATGCTACACTTTGCGTAACAAAATGGCGTGCCATTGCCATGGCGCATTGTGTTGATGGCCCAAACACATAAATCGCTTGCGGCTGGCTCTCTGATTTCCACTTAATTGTTTTATTTCCATCTGTGTGTGTGTGCCGCTGCTGCTGCTGTTTTGGCAATTCAGTTTTGCATTCTAGCGCTAAATGCTATTCTACTTCCGCCAAACTAATGGCACACAGGCAACATTTAAAATGTATTATTTCTAATTTTTAGTTTCAGTTCCACTCTGGGCGTTATTGCGGTTGCCATGATGAAACCACAACACGCTGGCCAGCCCCAAGGCATGATTATTATTTAACACAGCTTTTGCATTGAGATATTTATGCAACTGTGGGATTTGCCTTAATTTGGCTTGACTTTTTGAGCACCAAAACTCGGCTGCTTAAACGACTGGAACAGACAGCAGTTTACCACAGCCAATTTGATTAATCTCATCGATTACATTTTGTATAACAAGTCAAGTAATCAGCATTTTGCCTTGTACCCAAAACCACAAAACACAGCCGCATTAATTGTGCATAAAATGCTTTTCATTTTGTTAAATCGATCAAAGTTAATTGGTATCAGCGCGTCATTTGCATGTCATATACATATTCAACGAATTATGGCGAAACAACAAGCAAAAAAAAACACAGTGCAACAACAGTTGTCCTCGAATTAGCATAATCCAGGGAGCACGCGAAACAAGCAAGCGTGTTGTCCTGCAATTTGAGCATAGTTATGAAATCCACTAAATGCTTAAAATTAAGGCACATAATTTCAGCTCCCATTTGTGTGCACGCAAGGAAAGGGCATCCAATCAAAAATAAACACGACTCAAGTTAATAACCAACAGCAGCAGCACATCATAAGTAAACCATTAATAAAACCTCTTTTTGCCAGCGAAATGAACTTAACACGTGTCGGGGAATGCCACACACATATATATCAACCTTTTTTTCCTTTTTAAATCACTTGCAATAAAAACTGTAATTTGTATAGTAAATGTAAGCGTGTGAGAAGTGTAAGGAGTGTGAAGGTGCCATAAAAAAGGTGTTCAAAAGAAAGGCAAGCTGCGAAAGTTAATGCTGAGCACTGCACACACAGACACAGGCAGCAAATGCCTTGCGGCTAGTATACAGCACATAAAATTCGGGTAAAACAAATGTATAATAAAATGATTTAAACATCTATGGTTAATATTTGTCAGCCTGAAGTGTGGAAATCAACAGAAGTAATTTATGGTTTTTGATTATCTTGGGTTGAGTTGAGGGGGTAGGTAAATCGCTGCTGTCGTTTCGGATATGTTAGACGTGTACTCACTTTGGGCAAAGTCGTTTGCAGAAAGAAGCGAAAGTTTCTTAAAAAAGATGGATCATGTTTTTTACCAACAACTCAAGTAAGGCTCAATGGAATCAGGCAAAAGCCTAACTTACGAACATTTAAGAAGTTTGGAGTCGATTTCATTTAAAACTAAAAAGTTTTTCTCAATCATTCGTACTGCAGCTATATGCTATAGTCAACCGATTTCGACAAAACTTTGTAGAGCTATGTAAAAGCATATCAAATAAATTAATGCCATCTTTAAGGACATTTCCATGGAAAACAAAAAAGTTTTTCTCACTAAAACTACTTTTCAGACTCTACTTCCCTATGACAGCTATACTATACAGTGGTCCGATTTTTATCAAACTTAGTGGAATCTTGGAAAAGCATAGCAGACTAAGATAAACAAAGTTGGGAGATGTTTCCATTGAAAACAAAAAAGTTTTTCTCACTAAGACTACTTTTGGGCCCTTACTTTTCTATGACAGCTATACTATATAGTGGTCCGATTTCGACCAAACTTAGTAAAATCATGGGAAAGTATGGCAAACTAGGAAATACAACGTTTGGAGGTGTTTCCTTTAAAAACAAAAAAGTTTTTCTTACTAAAACTAGTTTTTCGACCGATCCTTTCTATGACAGCTACATGCTATAATCATTCGATTTCGACAAAACTTTTAAGAATTGTGTGAAAGCTCATAAAATAAATATATGCCATTGAAAACAAAAGAGTTTTTCTTACTAAGACTATTTTTCTAACCTCACTTTTCTATGGCAGCTTTACTATATAGATGTCCGATTTTGACCAAATTTGACAGAATTATGGAGAAGCATTGAAAACTAGTAAATACGGAGTTTGGAGATGTTTGCATGAAAAACAAAAAAGTTTTTCATACTAGAACTAGTTTTTCGACCTATCGTTCCTATGACAGCTATATGCTATAATCATCCGATTTCGAAAAAACTTAGTATAACTATGGGAAAGCATATATAATAAATTAATGCCAATTTTAAGAACATTTCCATGGACAACAAAAAGTTTTTCTCTCTAAGACTACTTTACAGTCTCTACTTCTCTATGACAGCTAGACTATATAGTGGTTCGATTTCGACCAAACTTAGTAAAATCATGGGAAAGTATTGCAATCTAAGAAATACAAAGTTTGGAGGCGTTTCCTTTAAAAACAAAAAAGTTTTTCTCACTAAAACTAGTTTTTCGACCGATCGTTCCTATGACAGCTATATGCTATGGTCATCCCATTTGGCCAGTATCGGCAAATGTGTAGCGTATTTGTACCAGCAGATTTTGTGCAAATTTGGGTGAAGATAGCTTTGGTACTGACGGAGGAAATAGCATAGAAAACGACGGACATGGCTATATCTACTCATTTTGTCGTAATGATCAAGGATATATATACTTTATGTGTTCGGATATTCTTCCTTTTATGCGTTACAAGCACAAAACATTGTATATTAATTTAAAGCTTCCATAAGATGGACATAAAAATTAAAGTAAGTCTGTTCTTAAAATTCTCAACTAGTTCTAACACTTTTGTTATGGAGAGATGACAGACTTAAGGATTTGTTAACTCAAGACCCTTAAGGTTATTCCAGACTTCTTTGAGCCAAGAACAAATTGGGTATAGCCTGACATACACATTTAAGGGGCAAATACCAAGTACATTATGTGCTTGTAGAATGTAATCTAGTTTGGTTACAAGCAGAGGTTAGATTAGCTGTCGTAGCAAAAGTTTATTGGTCTTTTTTGGGTTCTGAATCGTCTTGGGTCAAGGACTTTTGCTTATTAATACGAACTCTATGTATCGGTGGTAAGAGATAATATGCTCTGCTCTATGATGCCCTCTCAGGTTGTCAAAGATAAGAGGATTATCATAAACCTCTCTTCTAATCTTAGCTATGAAGGTTGTGTCTTCACCCCTAATGGCACTTTGCAAGTTGGAATTTGCATTTATGTTTAAGCTTACCATCCCATTGCCACCATTGATACCTAATTCAATGCCAAAGTTCTTGATTTATCTGCCAACTCTTAGTTATTGTTCATACCTTACATATTTGGGACGGACGCCCACTCGAAAAAGCTTGCATTTACCATTTACATGGCATTTGTTTCATTATACACCCATTATGGTTTCCGCTGAGCTTGCTCAAATGGCCCACCACAATAATCGTGGAATTCCGTTCCCCAATTCGATCATGCATGGCCAGGCCAATGGCCACACTATAAACAAATGCAGTCGACCGCATGCACACACAATAACATGACCATGTAAAAATGGCAGCATGCAGCCAAACTAAAAGCGATTAAATGCTCCCCCCGCCCCGCCGAAAAAAAAAGAACAGAAACCAGCATAAAACGCTAATTTATGTGCACTCGTGTTTAGGTGTGTGAGATTTTTCAACTGATTGAATATCCTTTGTCTGCTTATTATGCACCGCACTGGCCGCCATTTGAATAATATTTGTGTAAATCGTCATATTTTTTGGATTCCATGCCGATTCAATTCAATTCGCCATTAAAGCTGCAAAGTTCTTTTTTCAATTTTCAATCAGCGCAAGCCATAAAATTGCCCTCTCTTTACTTTATTCCAATTGACAATTTAATGGAGTATGCCGGGCGGTGCGGCTGAGACTACCGCTAACCGCTTACTTAGGCCATTATTCCATGGCCAAGAGTTTTCTCTCATTCACCAGCCATGTATTAGGCAGGCAAATTTATGGACGCGACGGCAACTGTGGCTTTAAGTGCGAGTGCTAAGCCCACCCCCGCTACAGCTGGCCAAGAGCCTGCGTTGTATATGCGCAGGGGTGTTAATGGGCGAACACTTGTGAATTTATGTGCAGGGCCCGCGGTGGTTTTGCTAAATGCCTAGACTATGGATCAAGTTGGCCTTTTGTTTTAACAGCTAAGCCGGGGAGTAATGAGAATGTCATAAAAGCAAAGCTAGGTTTTCGATCGAATGAACAGAACCAAGTAACAAACTGATAGCTTCTTGCTGCTTGGAAAGTACTTCAATTTCGGCAGAATCAAGTTTTTGTTTGAAAAGTTTGCAAGGCAAAGTTACTTCAAACCCATTCAAAGTTTCCTTTCTTAATTGAAGTGTTAAATCATTTACAAAACATTTAATTTGCTTGCAACTCTTCACCACAAAAACTAACTACAATTCGAGGACCCTTCGGAATGTTTACTTTTGCCACACAAATAAAATGCTATAATGCCATGTGCTATGCGCCACTACTTATCTGCTTATTGCAATTTTAATGGACTCCTCTACCACCTGGAGAGTGCTTCTACGGTGGCCATTCATATTGGTCAGCCAGGTGGAGTAAATAACACAGCAAATAGTCCTCTTATGCTTATATCGAGTGGGAGAGAGCATAAAAGCAAACAAGCTGATTAACAAATAAACACAGAGACAGCACAGAGCAAAGCATAGAAATGCAGATGTGCCAGCGGAAGTATTATAGTTGGCATTCGACAGGACAGCACCCGGTCACCGGATTGCCCATAAACGGATTGCGATTGAGTGCGAAATCATAAAAATTGCATGCTACAAAAACTGCCAACACAATAAATGAAATCCATTCAATGGGCACTCGAGGGGTCGTAATTGTGGATGATAGCACTTGGCCACAAATAGCTTGAATCGGGTCATGATTAGCTGCGGGCAGCGCACACACGATGCATGAATATTTGAACAAGTTTGCCGGGTCACTTGAGCCACTCAACAGTTTGATGTTGAACTCGGCCACTTGATTTATGTGGTCTAGACTGGACTCCATACACATATAATTCCTCTTTTTTTTGAGAATAAATGCAAATGCCGATTAGTGTGAAATTTGTCAACAAGTGAACCCCACACAACTGGACCCCAAGTCATGCCTCAGTGAACAGTTCACCATATGGCACTAAGCGCCACAATATGGTGGCAGTCATCAGGCGAATGCGAATGAGGTCAACTACTTACCGGGACGGGGGGGCCAACTTTCCCCAAAAGCATTTTAATTGGATTTGCCATAAAAACTTTCGCTCGACCTCCAACACAAACATTTATAATAAACTAGCTGCCAAATTAACTTTGACTACGTTAAAAATTGAAAAGCCAAACACCTGCAGTTATTTAGTGTTCGGACCGCACTTCACTTACGGCCGTCCCCATGATGCTGGCGGTCCTTTGGCGAGGTGCTAACCTTTGGCAATTTATGTGTTTCATTATTAAACTTTGCCACCTGCCGCATATTTAGTAACACAAAAGCCAGCACTCGTTTCAGTGTCTCAGCAATTTATTGGCCAAACGGCTTGGACTTGGGCAAATGACTCCAGGCGGCTGCAAACTGAAAATCAATTGAATTGTAGATGCGGGTTAAACATGAAAACAAACACACTGCCCAGGCGGAGGCCCAGGCCCGTGTGCCCAAGTAAATAAAAACATCGTAAAATCAAAATGTGGAGCCCTTGCCTTTTTACACACACGATTGAATGCGGAATTTATGCGGCGTAATTTATGAAAACAAAAGCCGGAAACAATATTTGTGTGTGTGCGAGAGGGAACTCCGTCGGTGGTGCCATTATCTGTGTCTACACTTCCAATCCCCAGTGGTCAGGGAGCATTCGCAGACGCAGTTATTTATACGAGAAGTTAGTGCAACATTTTACCAAGAGAGGCGCCTCTGGTCACTGGCAGCCGCAACTTGAGCAATGATAAACAATGCCAGACAAACTAAAGCAGATTTCCAAGCTGGCGGTTTATATCTGGCCCTCTGGCCGAGACCATGGGGCGTATGAGCATTGTTTGTGCATGTTATGCTTTCACACTTTCCCACTGAGAAGCCATGGGAACTTTCACGAGTTTTTCTGGTTATAAAAGATTCATAAAAATTTTACTAATCATTTTTGATGGGCGAACATGATTTCCAAAAATAAAAATTAATGGTGCAATGAGGGTTGGAGTGTTTTTTTGGTGAAACCACATGTCTTCCAAGCTCATATGTGCTCATTTCCAAAGTTTAGGTACTTTCTTTGAGCTTAGCTTTAACCAGAAACCTCAATTTGGCTTACGACTTGTCTCTAAAAATGATTTTTTCAGTTAAAATTTTAAAATTAAACATTTTTATTACTTGGACGTGTTGCTCAAATGTGTAACTTTTCTTGGTAGGTTGGCTTGACAAGCTGCAAAACGAATTTAGTTAAACAAAATGTGGATAGTCAATAGAACTTGAACATGATTGGCCTGGCAAACATGTAATTTTCTTTATAGAAGTTAATAAATCTTGAAATTAGGCAGAAATCAAAGAGAAAGTGCAACTCTTTCTTAACCTGAATAAAGTTATTATTATAAACAAAACCCCAGCATAACTTGACTTCAGTGGTTTTTAAAGACCGGCAACAGAATGCTCTAGTTTAAGCTTTTGACTAGAAAACAGCACTGCAAGCAACTGGACGCATGGTTCACTCCTTACTTCAAGTAAAATTTGTAAAACTTAACATTAAAAATTAATATATTCCAAAACTAAAACCGTAAATTAGAAAAACAATAAGAAACCAAACAAAAACAGTTCAGTGTGTCAAAAGAAGTCGCTCTGCTGCTAAAGCTGCTTTAGCTGCTTTAGAAACACCCCAAGCTAAAGGTTGACGAGTAAGATACTTCTTTCAAATAACAAATAAAAATAAACTAGAAATGGTAAAAACAGACCGAAAGTGTTTGGATCTGTAGCTTGACTTTAGGTGGGTAAAAAACAATATATAAGAAATAACGCTCAAAAATAAGGTTAATTGTTAACAAACAGCTGGAAGGCGACCAGCCCCAGCGGCTGCTAATTAATAAATGAAATCGTTTCTCACTTTCTGTAGAAGTAAGTTTCGTTTGGTTGGATTGAGGCCTACTAAGATCACAAGTTAAGTTGCTCAACGATTCTTTGTCTCACGAATATTAACGAGAAAGCGAAGCTAACTTCGTCTGTTCCGAAGTTTTTATACTCTTGCAAGTGCTTGTTTAAATAGTTTCAAAATCAATTTCCGACCGATTGTTCGTATAGGAGCTATATGATATAGTCAGCCGATGTGGCAAAAAATTTGTAGATTTATGTGAAAGCATGTGAAACAATCAAATACCAATTTGCAGGATGCTACCATTAAAAACAAAAAAGTTTTTCTAACTAAGACTGTTTTTGAGACCTATCTTTTGTATGGCAGCTATACCATATAGTTGTCCGATTTTCATCAGACTTGGCAGAATTATAAAAATGCATGGAAATCCTAGGAATACAAAGTTTGGAGACGTTTCCTTGGCAAAAAAAAAAGTTTTTCATACTAAAACTACTTTTCCGACCGATTGTTCCTATGAGAGCTATGAGATATAGTCATCCGATCCAGTCGGCTCCGACATATTAGTAGCATGCTGCAAAAAGAAGACTCTGTGCAAAATTTCAGCTCGATAGCTTTAAAACTGAGAGACAAGTTCGCGTAGAAACAGACGGACAAAGCTCAATTGACTCAGCTCGTCACCCTGATCCAGAATATATATAATTTATGGGGTGGGAAAAGAATATTTCGATGCGTTGCAAGCTTCTGGGCAACAACACTGTAGGCGCTTCTTGCTGTCAGCCAGAGCTGCTCTAATTCGTGCAGAACCACTTCCATTGATTTCCTTAACTTTGTACTTAAGAGCCACCAAATTCTATTACAGATCCAATTCAGCAAAATCTTAACAAAAGTGAGACCAGCAAATATTAAAATAGTTCTAAGAATTTTTGCCATTTTTTCTTTTCTGCTGGATGTATAAACAATTTCCACAAATGAGGGCTCAGAGTGATGCCTAAGGGCGTGCCGGCCATTGTAAACGGGCTGGCCATGCGGCATTTTACTAAGTCGCTTTCCGTTTTCCGCTCCTCTTTCCATTTTTCCTCTTTCCTCTCACTCGTTTTATTATGGCAGCCCTTTTACTCGTTTGCTTTGCGTTTTGTTTGCCATGGCAGGATACGGAAAAAAAAGGCATAAAAATCACGCACTCACAAACAAATAAAATGCTGACAGCATATATTTCCGTTTCCGCTACAGTTTTGAGTTAAACAAATGCCCATATGGATCCAAAAGGGAACGGATGTATTACAATTTGGAAATGCCTGAAAACGCACATTTATGGCAAAGGGATAAGTTTATCCCACTCCAGCAGCTACGGCTATTTGTTTAACACACTCGTCGTCCAATTGGTGCATTCCATTTGGAGGCTAATTTGGTTGGAATACAAAAGGCAGGGACGGATTGGGTAAAATAAAGGGTGGGTGGGCCAGCTGAAGATTTTAAGTACTGGAGAATTGAGAAAGGGGGGAACCCAGGCCTTCAATCGAAATCAATTCTGTCTAATCAGTGACCCAAATCCGCTCCTGAGCTCTGCTCCCTTGGCTCTTAAAAATGAAATAAAATGTCCAGCTGGCTCAAAATTAGTTCACTTGCTATCTATGCCCTCTGCAAGTGCACTAAATTAGCAACAAGAGTGCCAATAGATGCTACACATTGTGCATACTTACATATATGTATATCCACTTTTGTATGGCTGAAGCTGGGTCATAAAACCCAAAGAAACTAAATCGGATTTTACTGGGGAAGTGAGCTGCCGTTGCTGCTGGTTAGCCTGTGTGTGGTTTTTTGTGTGGGAGCATAAAATTCAACTTATTCTTGGCAACTTTATTCGCATCCGATTTGATTGACGTTAAGTTCTAGGATAAACACACATACAGCCAGGAGCAGCAGCAGCAGCAGGCTCCACCGCCAACATATGCGTGCTTTGTCCCTGCCGCAGCTCGGCTTTTGGTAAATAAAGTTAATTAAATTTAAATATTTGTCTGCTGCGGCCCTGGCACATATATATATATACATCTATACATGTATACTTTTTGCCTCCACAACAAAGTCAATGCGGCGTTAAATTTTGATATTGTGTGCCGCGCGTCGCCTGGACAACGAACTGGCTGTCCGCAACGTGTTGTCCCTGCCATAAACGAAAAAAGTGTTTTCGAAAATTTATTACGAAATAATTCATAAAAACGCATGCAGACGCGTCAGAGCATTGTCAAGCGACGCCAAAGAGGCGTCCAGGTAAGCTGCTTCCAGCTGACCCCCCGCACGTTTTTCATATTTCGACGGGTGGGGCAGGGGGGTTCACAAAAAAAGAAAAAGGAATGCTTAAATTTATATTTATTTTTATGGCTTGGCTTTGTTTCAATGCAACATCGCGGCCCCCGTGTGCGTGTGTGTGTTTTTTTTATTTCCATCATTCAACATTTTTAGTGAGTTGGCAGCATTTCAGTTTTCAGTTGAGCTTTTGGCCCCCTTTGCACTTAAATGTTTGCACTTTTTGTTGGCCATTTTCAAAAAATATTTCTGCCGCATGCCGTATAAGCGACTTTCGGTGAGTGCGGGGCATGTGAATGTGACGCAGTTAAACTGTAACGGGTTGAAATTTCATTTTTTTTTGGTTTATTGGCCCAAACGTTTTTCACATTTTATATTTGGTTTATCCTTGCTATTTTTTTTTTCTTTTTTTTTTGCTTTCGGGTCAGCAAATGTTTGCGGTTTAACTTGTCAATTGGAAGTGCATTATATAAACGATGGGATAATGGTAGGGTGCCCTTTTTTGATTACTGATTTTTGGGCTATGATCTTGATGAGCTGATATAAGTTTCACAGCCTAACGGTTAAGTCTGCGGTAGGATATGCATTGGAGCTTTTCCACTGCAATATCAGCAACTTACGTCGTGAACTGTTCGAAAGGGAAGGCAGCAGTAGCTCAGCAGCATTAGTACTTGTAAGCAGCTGTGCAAAATCTAATCTAATTTGAATGCTAGAACAAGGTGATCTGAATCTTAAAAGCTGAAGATGATTTAACTTTATTAGGCCCAACAGGAGTTGCCATTTGGGCCTTGTCTAGGATATTTTAGTTGAATAACTTCAATTTTGGAGAGTTGTTTCAGTGCAAAAGATAAAGCTCATCTCCTTGATACGGCCGCCAGATTATCATATTTTAAAACTACTGCTAAAGGGTTCAATTGATTTCAAGACTAGTGAATTACCAAGCTACTTTTCACTAGCGAAGTCGCTAGCTACACTATGACATGATTAAGAACTTAAGAAGCATAACTTAAGAACTCAGTTGAACATTTTAATTAATTTTTTTACTGGCTCTGACTTCGTTGGACCATCCATTGACTTTATAACGATTTGACGCCTCGGCCTTAGCATCTGCCATGACTTCTGCAGAACTATTCCATACATTTTAAGACTAGCGAAATAACACAACACTGTTCACCAGTGAAATCGTTAGCGATTCAGCGATTTTTTCCGCTAAACTATGTCCTTAATTATACTCTGTACCGTAGGTACATAGAGTATTATAAGTTTGTGCAAAAGTATGTAACATCCAGAAGGAAGCATCTCCGACCCCATAAAGTATATATATTCTTGATCAGCATCAACAGCCGAGTCGATATAGCCATGTCCGCTCTGTCCGTATGAACGCACAGATCTCAGAGATGGTAAGAGATAGAGGTTTAACGTGTATGGGACATATGCTTCTTATGTCTGCAGGCAGATCAAGTTTATTTTCAATTTTGGCCACGCCCCCTCCCGCCCCGGCAATTTGGAAAAAACGTCATATCTCCCACAGTTTGGAAGATAGATGGCTTGTTCCTTCTGGACATATTTAGTTATTAGGATAACTTATCGATCCGCCAAAGGAATGAAGAAGATCGGATAAACGGTTTTCGAGTTATGATCAAAAGACAAATTTTCTTGGTACAGAGTATGTTATAGTCGGGCTTGACCGACTTTCTTTCTTGTTTTAAGACTAACGAAATAGCACATTACTTTTCAACAGTCAAATCGCTAGTTTGGCTCTATGCCTTCACATTCCATAAAACTTCTGTAGATCTCTTCTATTGACTTCAAGACTAACGAAAGTACTAGCTACTTTTCGCCATTTAAATCGACAGCTACCTTGGAACATCATTTCAAACCTTCAACTCCGTAGACCAAAGACCTTGTTAACTTTTTGGTTATTGGAAATTGTCTTGGCACTCCTGTGTGTGTGTGTGTGTACACACACTTTCCAATATGAACTCCTCACATGATTGAAAAATTATACAGCTGTCTGTTGTTCTAGTTGTTGTTGTTGCTGCAGCAGGCGTGTTTCTTTTGGGTTTATTTAACACATCAAAACAAATTCACGCGCGCGGCAAACGGGTGCAAACGTGCCCCACAGAAAGGCAGCAAAAATTCAACACTTTGTTAAAATGTCAAATGAAACATGTCATTTATCATGGTCCCCACTCCCCATGGCCGACACTTGCTCTGTGCCTGGTGTGCCTCGTCGAGTGCATATATCCTGTGTGCGCTCTCTCTGTCTCTGTCTCTGTCTCTCTCTCTCCCTCTCGCCCTTATCTGTTTTAACAAGCGTTACGCTTATGCCAAGCGACAACGTTGTCTGCTCAGCTACTCGCTATTTCTTCCTTCCGCCTTTCATGCTGCCGCTGACATTGCTTAAGTGCGAGGCCAACCTTTTCACACTCAAACGCAATTTTTGAGAGCAAGCCAAAACATGCTCTGCCAACCAACAAACTACACACGTTCGTACCACTGGCTCTGACTCTGGTTTCCCTTTTTGCTGTGTGGCTGGCACCCGCGACATGGCATTTAAAATTGAAACAAATTGTGAATGATGCAACCGACTGCTGGGAGCAGGACAAGAGCCGGGTGTAGGTGTTGAATGCTACTCTAGCTGCTCTGGTGTTTGGCTTGCTTTTTGTTTTTTTGGGCAAATATTTCACTAATTCACTTAACTGAAGTTGGCCTCGTCTCGAAGCAAGCTTTTATGATGTAACTTTTTTTGAAAGTAGATGCTAAGCATTATACTTGAGTTTTTAGAGCGGGTTTTTCTTGCAAGATAGCTGTATTCTTCTTGAGTCCTTAACAGCTTAGGATCTCTCTCCGTTCTTCAGCTAAGGCAAAGCATCAAGTTGTCACATTATCAAATGCTGGTCCAATAAAGCTTGCGATTTCACAGGTGAAGAGTAGCTAGCTATTTCGCTAGTTTTAAAATAAACAGCATAAGTAAACAACGAACTTAAGAGATGCTGAGGCAGAGCTTCAGGTTGCTACAACTTAAATGCTTGTCGATTGAAGCTAGGGATGACTGGTGAAGCGTTGCTATTCTTAATTTAGATAGATCAATTCAGCAGACGTTCCAAGATTTGCTAAGGCAGATGCTGCTGCTCCAATAAAGCTAGCTACTTTACTGTCGAATAGTAGCTAGTTATTTCGCTAGTCTCAAAATAAATAGATAGAAGTTTCAAGAGATTCTTAGGCAAAGCGTCAAGTTGTGCCAGTGGAGCTAACTGAAAGTAGCCAGCCATTTCACTGGTCTAAGAAGATACAGCGATAAACCCCACAAGATGCTCAAGATGATCATCATAAGAATTTAAAGCCAGATCAAAGCGTCCACAAAAAAAAAAACAACTCTCCACAAATGAACTTAATCACCTAACATATCCAGGCAATTGCCCAAGCTGTTCCACACTGCCTCAAATGCTTGGGCTAGAAATAAATCGAAAAACTTTCCTAATCATAAGATGCCTGTCGGCTTGAGCCAAGTTACTCATACGCCGTGTTGAGCATTTAAAATGCTGTACGCGCAAGAGGGACGGACAAGCGAAATTATGGGACACACATTTATCAACGTTTAAAACGCGCTGATGACAATCTGCTTGGCTGCAATTTAAATATGCAAATGACAGACACAGAGGAAGCGGTACTTTGCATAGTTGGCACGAGTTGTGCGTGCGGCACTTCAACTGGGGGGCTGTTGTCTGAAGTATTCGCATCAACGCATTGCCAGGCACATATTTTAGGGCGCACTTAACTCGTTCTTGCTGCCAGGGCTATGTGCAATAAAATGGCCAACAGCCGTTGCTTCGGTAGGGATTTGACCTCGTGAACTTTAATTACAAAATGCGCACTGCTGTCTGAGGAGAGCTGAAACTTTGCCTCGAGCCTTAAGCCGCATAGAAAATATGTAAATCATAATAAGCGGCGTGCTCGACTGACATCCGCAACTCTCCAGTTCCACAGTTCCAGCTGCAAAAGTCAGTCTGAGAGCAAAACCGCAAATTAAAAATTTCTGCACGTCTCCACATAAAAAACTTTTCTCTTTTTTTTTTTTTTTGTATATTCTTGGACGAGTTTTTTTATGCTTTCGTTTAGTTTTGCTGCTGCCTGCTGGCTGGCAGCGCTGTCGCCGGTTTATTTCCTTTTATATGGGTTTGCTTTATGCGCACACACAAACGCACACTCGCACACACACACGTACACACACACTAACTGTTCCATATGCAATATGGCTGGTGCCTGCCTGGCACTTCAAAGTTTGACTTACTGTTAGTTGGGCGTGTGTGTGTTTGTGTGTGTGAGCATATGTGCGTAGCATTGCGCTTCACTTGAATTGTTGTGCCACTTTCTTTCATTTGCCCCTTTCGCTGAAGCGTTGATTGTGTTTGCATATTATACACGCCCTTTTATGTCCACTGGCGATATGAAATTTATTGTCTGCCTTCTGCCACTGTTGCCAGAGCCCAGCTTCAGCAACAGCTCCACTCGCCAGCATTGAGCCCTCGGCCTGGCCCTGAGTGAGTTTTGCGTTGACAGAGAGCAGGACATTGATTTTAATTCCAGTCGGATGCTGCCAGTCGCCTTAGCTTGTCGCACACAAAAAGCACAATTTTAATTAAAAAAAAAAAGGGAGCAAAAGTTAAAAATGCCACAATATGTTCGTTTAACCCAAGCAAACGGCATGCGCCAGGACCAAGGAACAATGTATGTACTTGTGTAAAACACTCATTAAAGCCTTTAAGCTAACACTTTTCTCGAATAACTTAACAGCGCCAGCGATCAATGGAGGCTACAATGGAAACTCAACTTACTCCTCTTTGGCCACACATCCAGTTGAGAAAGGGTTTTTAGATATATGCGGCACATAAACAGACGACAATGAGGAAGCTCTAATGATGGCCCACTTCCCAGATGGCTCACAGACTTCAGGATCTGTCTTTCCGACGGAACTCATCACATCTGTCAATCAACAGACTGCTTTGAGACTATGGCCTGACTAACAGTAACAAATGGAGCACATCCATGGTCGATTTTCTGCGAAGAGCAATTAAAAGCCATCACATAAGGCACAAGCACTGCAAACTGATCAGCCCCACCTTCTTGCTAAGCCAGCGAATTTACTGGTACAACACTACAGAAACAGAGTAGGAAACGCCAAATGGACTTTGGTATAAATGTGGATTAACCACCTTCTGAGCTGTAGACGGCTTAGACTTAACGTAGAATGGAGTTCTATCGCTCCTTCCCCTGAAACAAACAGTCATGCTTAATGGTGCCGGTCCTGAACCAAACTCGAACCCTCAACTCCAAGCTGAGTCTACAAGGTGAGTTGAGAATTTCAATGGAGAGACTGTTATGGAAGCAGTTGTGATCCATTCCACAACCGAGCCAGGTAAGCTGACAAAAATATGTCGAAAGCTTACCAAAAATATAGGCAAAAAATGGTCAACTATCTTAGAACCTGCAAACTAAGACTGGAACTTAAAGCCTCGGATTGATACTTAAAGGTTCGATAGGTACAGGTTCACATATCGTACCTTATAGTCTTGAAGAGGTTACGAAGGAGTCGTACTCAGCATCAAGGCAAACAAATCGAATTGAAATGCCTATATTGACCTTTTTTAGACTGATTTTGTGGGTAATCCATTCATTTAGTTTGGCTCTCTTCGAAATAATCGAAAAGTACTTCTCTTTAACTTTAAAAAACACCATCACAAACAGCTCTACGGTTTTTTTAAGGAAATATACTTTGATTATTTCGAGCAGAAGTATTTAAATTGTTAAATCTTCGCCTAAAAAAATCGCATAATTGTTTGGTATAGTTTATTTTGAAGTCAAGACATAGAACTTTACGATAATATTAGCAAGTTCATAATTTCGCTCCTACTAGCCCATCCAATCTGTTAGCTGTTGGCTGTAGTAACATTCACAGCTTGCTTTAGTTGGTTAGACCAAGCTAGTCTCTTATAGGACAGAGGGCTTATCTGGCAAGACTGAGTCGATCAGCTTGAGCCACTGAATGTGTCATCTACTTACAATCTACAGTCTCTTCCTTTTCTTCTCACTGGCCAACATTCTGACCTTGTCACTTAATATATTGATGCATTCCTCCTGGTTTCAAATTCCTTTTTTTCTACTCTCAGTTTGTCTTTCTGCTCATCCATTTAAGTATGTCATATCTGTCTGTGTCTGCTTCTCATTACTATTACTCTCTGCCTCGGTTATAGTTTCCTAAACTTCGCTTCTTCTTTCTGGCTTTATACAGTTTACTCCTTTTAACTCCGCCTGGGGTTCAATCTGCTTATCCAAATATCCCTGAGACATCATTTGTGAACACATGTTGCTGGTTGGTTGGTTTCATCCTGTCATTGGCTTGCCATTATCCACAACGGTTCGCCACGCTGGCATACATAATTTCTGTTTATAAGAAATTTGTCAGATATTTATGGGCATTATATTTATCACACACACGCACACTCTCACACACACGCAGACAAGAAGCTATTTAGCAGTACATTTTGTGGTCGAGTTGCTGCAAACTTTTGCCTTGGCTCTAACCATTTATTGCTTTATTACTTGGAAATTTTTGTGGGCCTTCCCTTCGGTTAAGTAAGGGAGCGGGGCTGAACATTTGTGTCGATTTCCATTAGATGCGCTCGGTATTAATGTATGGCAGCGTTCTTATTGGCTTTGCCATAACTCTTGGCCGGATTTGGTATTTGGACAATGCCAGTTAATAGGATAACAAATGACAATTGTTGTTGATCGCGGTAATTTGTTTTGATTTTCGTCCGCAAAAGTTGCCAGAGCTGAAAGACAAACCGAATGGCCATGATACTCGTAATAATAATGGCCATATTTGGTTTGAAGTAACTTACGAGGGGACAATGTAAGCGAGTGTGTTTTATTGACATGCTTTCGGCTTGTCTTGGATTTTCACAGATTTGCCGCTGTCAATGGGAAACTAATTGCTTGTCCTCGGCCGATGATATTTCAAACGATGTGAAATTTAATTATGTGTAAATGTAAAAATTAATGAGATTGCTGCGAGTTTCGAATCGATTTGCATTCCCCAGCACAACAGCTGCTCCAAGTGTTGATGATGATGATTATGCTGCTGCCGCTGCTCGTAATTACATGTCAGGTTCTGGCCCTGCCTCTGAGCACTCTAAGCACACGTTTACTCACGAAATTAATTTCCTTGGCCCACTAAAATCTTACGATAATGTGAACAATTCGATAAGCTCGCTTGGGCGTGGCAAATCCGCTTTTAAGGCACCAGAAATCCCCCTCCGAGTGTCAGGCCATGATTTTATTTGAGCGTGTGCGAGTGTGCGACTAGGAATTATACTCACACGCAAGCACTAAGCTGCGAGCAACAGGAAACGCAGTCAACGTTTCCTTGACAGCCGCCTGCTGCAGCCCGATGCCCTGACAAGCGCTCAAATTGCGGTTACTCGGCCACGATTCGGTCCGGTCAACTGGCAACGTTAACCCTAGCCCGACTGCCCGTTGACCAAATAGCAAACAGAGTCGATCAACTGCTTTAGCTTGGCACGTGGCTCTGCATATGACATGGTGGCTGGCAGTTGAGGCGACTGTTAAATGCCTCCGGCGACAGACACTGCGTATACGTAATAAGTGTGAGTGTGTGTGTGTGTGTGTGTGCCCCTCTCAGTTCATCTGCGAGTAGTGCACTGCCTGCCTCTGCACATGCTGAAACGTGTTAAATTTATGGTTTGATTTCGTTTTGGCATCGCCAATATGCCAACTGGAGCTGCTGCCTTCGCCTAATATTTATGGCTAAGACGTGAGCACATGTGCCAAAATCGGGGGGGAGGCCACTGACTTGGTGGTATCTGCAGTTGGCTTTCACAAAATCTGTATGAATCTGTTGAATGATTAGACCATCGCGAGTGCACTGAGAGAAATGGGCCAGGTGGGGTTAAGATTAGGTTAGGTTGGGTTGGGTTACGGGTAGGTTAGGTTAGGTTAGGTTAGGTTAGGTTAGGTTAGGTTAGGTTAGGTTAGGTTAGGTTACGGTTAAAATCGTTAGCTTATGTTCCGTTGTTTAACGTTATGAAAGGTCAGGTTAAGCCCCTTCCGCACAAAACCTTCCCGCATTTCTCTCAGTGCCCAAACAATATGCTCAGTGGCTCATTCACCTGCTGCCGGTAGTTACCATGGTGATCAGCATCCTTCTTGCTCTCCATTGCAATTACTGCATCGCACGTAAAAATCACGTAAGTTAAGATTCACTTTAACATCATTAAGACAAAGTGTGCACATTGCGGTTCAGTTTTTGCCAGCCAGAGACGCCACTTGAGCCCCTGGCCCTGGCGCGCGGGGGCAGAGAGCAGGCGGGTCGCGTTGCAAAAAGGAAAACAGTCTAATGAAAATTTAAGTGGTGCATGCTTGATTTAGCAAATGAGTTGAGTGCTGCACGCCGTGTGCACGGTCTGTGTACGAGTCGAGTCCCATTCTCGGGCAAAAGGCAAATTAATTAAATGCCGCTTGTGCAATTTTAATTGCATGCTTACCATTTTAGGGGCAAAAGATGCCGCCGCCGAGTGGAGCCACTTGAAGGAAATTCCATAAATCAATTCATAAACACGCCTTTCGGCAGAACGACGTCCACTGACCACCCAGTGAGCACAGTTTGAGATGTGGCTGGCGCGCCATTTGAATGCAGATGCGAATCTGGAGCTGACTTCCTCGCAGCGGGCGAGGCCGGCACTGGACTAGGGCGGAAGTGTGGACTGGCCATAACCTTTGACCCATTAAGATAAGCGAGGCAGAAACGTGGCCAACAAACAAAAGCAGGCGGCGGCAGCAATATGAATTATTTCACTGAGCTGGCCGGGCCTTGGCCCTACGAGAGATAAGGCGAGTCCACAATTAGCGCAAGTCCCCTAAACCCTTTTCGGGGCGCTGTAATCGATGATAAACGATCGCTCAAACCGAACCGTTGATTTATTCATCGCATTGCCCATATCCGAATGCAAATGCAAATCATTATTCTGCAGGCTGCGTCTACTGCAAGCGCACGTGCCGGGCGGTGGTGCACGTCGCCATGCGGCACATTTCGCACAAGTATCGCACTCACAGAACTTATTGATGCGCATAAATCAGTGAAACGGGGAGTCCGAGCCCTGCACTCGCTCTCTGCATGCGAAATCACTGCAGTAGAAAATTAGAAAATTTTCGACACTATAACCCTCAGGATCTCAGTGAGTCGAGTTTCGTTTACAGCGCGTGGCGCCTGGCGCCTGGCGCCTGGCTCACGTACCTACAAATCGCGTGGCAACAGCAACATCTGGCACTGGTGGTCGCAATGAAGTCATACATAAAAGCACAGGGACCCAAACGTGACAGCGACACCAGAGCAGCGGCATCTGAAGAAGCTGCCGCGCGCGCATATCACGACATCCTGGGCGGAGCCAAAGCAAATTGCAATTAACGTTGGACTCTCTAATTAGGCCAGCGCCTGGCTTAAAGTGCATAATTAGCTCAGCCAGACAAAAAAGCGAAACGCCTGGGTTGCAAAAAGAACAAGCTTGAAATATTTTTAGCATTAGCTACTTAGACGTCAATTAGCTGGTGGGGGCACACGCTATGCTGGGGAAGCATTATCAATTGCTTGTATCATCAATCAAAGACTTTACAGGTGTTAAGCACCCACAAAGACTGGGCGAGTGTGTGTGCGTGTGTGTGTGCGTCGGTTGCCACCACAGATAATTTGTTAAAAATAAAAAGGCACACAAATGACAAATGAAATATGGCGAGTCGGTAGAATGAGCCCTAGCGTACACAGTTTTTTACGCACAATAACAAAACCTGGCATTGCCTGAAATATATTGGAGTCGACTACAAAATACCCTTACATAATTAATAAAATGGTCAAGATTTTGGTGTATTCAACAGAAGACAATACTTTTAAATATTAATTCACTTTGTGCTTTAACAAATCGTCTCAAAGGAGTGCCGCTTTGTTGGTCCTTCGAGCCGGATGGCAGGTTTCAAAATCAGAGAAAAACTTCTTTAATCTGCAATTCACTGAAGACTTTCAGGTAATTCCGAAGGTTTTGTCATTTTTGGGTCATATTACCCAATGACTACTGCTTTTAAGTCAGAGATCGGCAACTGGAACAGAGAAGAAGCATAGAAGTATTTGTTAACCTGCTGAAAAACGTGGACAATGTGCTTAGAAAATTGAAATCAAAAGCTTTCAAGTTTGGTGTGCTTTGCCGAATATCAAAACTAAAGCCACAAACAGATGTTTTTGAAAGTGGTGCTCTTGTAAGTAGCCAGTGGCAAGTTGTCTGCTCAATTTGCCGACCTCTGCCTTAAATATAAATATGGTATAGTGAGAACAAACTTCTTTTAACTTTAAGCCGAGCTCAGAAGAATGCAAAAGTTAAGAGTCAAGCTGTCAAGAAGATTGGAGAGCAGATGAAACAGTACAGGCGAACAATCGATGGCAGCATTTGTTAAGCACATTGCAGCCCAGTGTGGTTCTACAACCCTAGAACAATTGCAAGCAATGAACATGTGACAGGCCAGGCTGAAATCTAAAGAAACGCCTAAGCAGGCGTGCAATCGACGGCTGTAATTTGCCATGCACATTGCATTTCAGAGAACTAATCCACAAAATCAATGGATCGGTAGGCCAGCTAAAAAAAATGCAGAAAAACCTTAGCAGGCTAGCAATCGACGGCAGCAATATGCTGAATACATCGAATCCCAGAGAGCTACTGAGACAGCAGGCGGAGGCAAAAGCTTCAATTGGCAGAATTTGTTTGTTATTTGTACAGAACAGTTCGCATAAAACTGATGCAGCCCAAAACATTTAACATTTAGTTTTGATTGCAAAGTAATACTACCCACTTTGAGCAGAAGCTCAATCATAAAACCTGCCCTCCAAGTAACCCAACCACATTCCTACCCACAAAACCCAAAGTCAAATAACCATGTAGACCATGTAATTCAGTCATCAATTAGCTGGGCTGTAATTAATTCACGCTTTCAATTGTGACCTTTTTATTTTCATATCATTAAAAATAGAAGACCATGTTAATTAGCCTGACATAATGTTAATGCTGAATTGCTAGCCGCAACCACGACAACGAACGCCATTTGTCACATTTGCGCTGCACTTCATTTGAAAATAACTTTTAACTTGATTAAAAACGGCGAAAAAAAACAGCAGCGGCAAGTCAGAGCGCGGCAGCCGGGGCAAGTGCAAAATGAAATCTTATGCAATTAACTTAAAGCCAACTTGACTTGGGCAAAGGACAAGCCGCGTCGTCCTGAGCGCAAGGAGGTCGCCGACGTCGTAGTCGTTTCAAAAACTAATTGACATCGTTGCTCGACGGCACTGACAGCTGGCGCAGAGTTGCCCCGACGCGTTTTAAAGGCTCGCAAATATTTTCACAGTTTTCTAAATAGTTTTCCACTCTTTTTTTTTATTTCTCTGCCGACAGTTTTAATTTAATTTTCCACCAAATTCTGCACCATGTCGTGGCCATCGTTCGTTGCTAGCGCCAATTTTCGCGCGTTCCTTTGCGGCAACTATTATTGTCAGTGCCATTAAAAAAGTTTGGTCTAGCCCGCCGATTGCAGCCTGCACGGCTTAATGGCCAAGATTTTAATCAGAAAATGAGTTAAAAGCCAGCTGACGATATCACAGCGTCTGTCGCTGATGTGATTGTAGCGCTTTTCGTACAATTACTTGCACACGTCGGGGCGGCAAGCCGGGGCTGAAGCCACAAACTTGGCCAAAGTAGAGCGCATTAAAAAGTTTTGGAGGTAACTAACAATTGCATTAACCGCAGGCCACACAAATGTTTAACACAAATAATTCTCATTCGGACGATTGTGACGAAGGTGCAATTTCATGTGCGAAGCACCGCAAATGTTGGGAAATACGAAAGTGTATGATATATATAAGTAAGTAGCTACATGCCTGACTTTACTGGGGTCCTGCAAATTAATCGAATACGTTGTGTTTCATTGTTAGGACTGCAGATGAGAACGCAAAAGGGCCAAGGTGAGCTTATTGCTAATATTAGTTTAAAGAATGACCTTACAAATTAAAGGCTGTTTGCTTTCTGTACAAATTTCATAAGCAGACAATTAGAGGTCAGCAATGTAAGCAGAGAAGTTGCCACTAGCAGCTGAGTACACCTTTCAATGCAAATACAGAAGACTTTTAGCTGAATTCGTTTAAAGGGGGTTTCTGTACTGCTGATGGTATCTCTTAAGCGTCATAAATATGCAACTAGAACAGTGGTCGGCAACATAAGCAGAGACGTTGCCACTGGCAGCTGAGAAAATGTTTGTATACGAATAGACTTCTAGCTGAATTCGTTTAAAGGGGGTTTCTGTACTGCTGATGGTATCTCATAAGCGTCATAAATATGCACCTAGAACAGTGGTCGGCAACATAAGCAGAGAACTTGCCACTGGCAACTGAGAAAATGTTTGTATACGAATAGAGGAAAAAAGGAAGAGAGCTTTTTAAGATGCCAAGTAGTTGTGCTATGTCTAGAATATACTCTCTAAATATATAATATAACTCTCTAAATTGGCAAATGCTCTCTGCCGACTTCCCTGCTCACCGTGCCGACCTCAAATCAAAAGAAACCCTACTCCAAAGTGTACAGCGCCACGCACAAGTTTCAATCTTTTTAAGCCATCTTATCGCCCTGATACACTCTACTATCTATTTGTTCATATACTTATATTTTATTGTTATTGTTTGACTCAATTTGGGTATCACCTTAAATAGCAACCGTACACCTGAAAATAGGTTCATTTCGTTCGATTGGAATATGGCGGCAAGACAACTCTTTTACATTTCCCTGCTGTTGCTGGTACTGGGCCTGTGCCTGCACAGTCTGAATGTAATGAACATGGACATGTTACAAACAAGCTGAAACTGTTAATAATCTCTTCCTTCTGCTTCTCATAAAGGCCGCCCCTCTCGACGCCCAAAAGTGCAATAATGAAACCACCACTGGGGGAGTACAGCACTCGGAGAATGGAACTCAGTCTCAAACGCAAACCGGTGCCGGTTGTCAATCGCAAGTCTCCGAGGATGGTTCACAGAGTCAGAGTCAAATTCAAAATGGCAACGGCACCCAGTCACAAACGCAATGCAACGGCACGGACTGTGCTCCATTTTCAACATATCCGCCATTGTTCACCCTTAAGCCATTGGAGCCTCTCACATGGAAGCCATTAGAGTGGAACACATTTCGGCCTTTCGAGCCAATGGATATGCTGCAGTCGGACAAAAAGGAAGAAGCTTGAAATTGTGAGAAATTAAAAAGAACAAAGAAATGGTTGTCAAAAATGGGATTAATTATAAGCTGCCTTATCGCTGTGCGACTGAAAGTGAGAGTACGTGTTGAACAGTTGTTCGTTTGGTTTGTTTTTAATCAAGCGAGATTCGAATCGTAGTTAAGGTGAGACATCTAACACAGATAGGGGAACTGTGACGATTTACTATTAAACATAATGAAACCATAAGGTGAGGCAAGTTTGTACCTCTTTTATATATGCTTTTTATACCCCACCCAAACTTAAATCGAACCGCTAGTTCCATATAATAAAATGATAAACTAGCTGGCAAGTTTTAAGACCTTAAACTTTTAGGAATTGGTATTATGTCCCTAACATAAGTCCTACTTCTCCATAATCCTGCAATTGTCCATCGTTAACATGTCATCAGTTACCATTCCTACGTTCCATATACTTTAAGGGTCGATACTCTGATTATGCCGCTTCACCTCAATCACATATTAGACAGAAAGTCGGTTCCATTTTGCTCTCTAGAATTACAAACTTTCTATGACATTTGTCATATTTTATCAAATTCATACCAGTTTGATCAAAACTCCACAGATCCTCCATTGGCGTAAGATCCGTGCTCAATGCCGGCTACTATAACTGCGGAATGTTGTGGAAGCCAAGAAACGCCTTTGTATGTCGAGCAATGTTAATGAAAGCGTTATCTAGCTGAAAACCAGCACAAATGTGATGAGCTCACTTTCCAGAATTACCATTTAAATTTGCGAATTCATACAGTCTGGCACGAAACATATTGACATCTTGCCTTAAGCACTGAAGCCAGGCCATATCAGAAGAGATCCATCATCATGGTTGTATCTTATAAGACCATGTTGCTTGAGAAGCGGTTTGGTAGCCCTGAACTGATACGGAAGATTCAACTAATTGATCTAGATTGATAGATTTATATTATTGCTTACACATCTTCAATATTTTGCAATTGATGTTGATGCTGCTAAACTCAAAGGACTAATAGCCTAATTTGCACTTATATCAATTTTCTATGGAAAACAGGACTAGTTCGATCTAAACACTTGGCAAAAGCGGCGAGAAGAAGTAGAGAATGAAAGTGTATCATTATGGGGTCATGCGAAATAGCAAGCAAAACCTATTGCACATATATCAATTTCACTGAGGAACTTTTGCCCAACAAAGCCTCAACTCTAAACAAAACTCTCCGTTGAATTTGTAAATGCTCGTTAGTTTATTCTATAAAAGCTCACACTTAAGAGGTCGGCGCCGCTGCAGTGGAAGCCACCACCACGGGTGCAGCTGTGCTCACCACAGACGTGCTGGCAGTAGGACCACTAGTGCTACTAGCCAATGGAGCTGCAATTGTGGTGGGAGCATTAGCTGTAGTAGAGGGGACCGGCGCTGCTGAGGTGGTGGGCACTCCGTTCTTCAGGCAGCTATCCAACAGATCATAGGTGGCGGCCGTATCGCGTACATAGTTGCTTTCGGTGGTATTGGTGCACTGGTATTCCGTATCCTGTATGGCCTTCAGTCCGCCGCTCAGCATATTGGCCGAACTGGCCGCATTGGTGGCAATGTCATAGATCACCGACACATCACCCTCGGCGGCACTGGCATAGCAGTTGAAGAAGGCGGTGGTGTCGTTGTCGCCATTACAGGCGGTGAAGGCGCTGCACAAGGTGTTCACCTCCTGCTGATAGATTCCCTGCTGCTGGGCAGCTTCGGCAGTCAGATTGGCCATTTCGGCATTGGCCGTATTAATGCAGGCCTGATACGAGCTGGAGAAGGTGGCGGCCACCTCGTTCAACATGGGCAGATACAGGCTGAAGCACTCGCTGGTAACATCCGCCGAAGCAGTGGCATCAAAGTTACCGGCCTGCACCAGATAGTTGGCCAACGAACTCTGCAACTGGCTCTGCACACCGTCAATGCTGGGCTTGGCCTAAGTATGCAAGAAAGTGGATCTGAAGTGCTGGCCTGAGTGGCTGAATTGAGGAGACACTTACGTTACAGCTGGCCAGGATGAGTACAAGTACACTGCACAGAAGTTTCATGGTTGCTCGATGGTTCTAACTGCACTGTTGCTAATGAGGAGCGGGCCCCAATGGTTTATATACTGGCTGGCCGTCGGGATGATTGATACGTTTTGCGAAATGAATTTTTGTGAATTTTTTCTGCTCCAGTCAATTAGACTGTGGCCGCTTGGCCCATCAATTAGGTGGCATTAAGTCGTATGCGTAATACCCAGAGGCCCAAATTGCTTTGCATGTGCATTTCAATTGATGCCGTTCACGTGTGCGCTTAGTCAGGGTCAGGCAGGGTTTTATTTTTGGCAAATGATAAAACACCAAGCCAAGTGTTCCAACTGCGCACAAAAGTATGCAATCGATTTGCGCCAACACAGTTTGACAGCCACTGTTTGGCTTTATAAACAAATCATAAATCAATGTCAGACCACAATTACACCTGCTTTGTGTGTACTTAGAGCGTATAAGCCAGCTTTGTTGGGTTTTTGGCTTTTTGGGAAAATTTTAGCAGTGTTTAGGCCCAGGCCAAACGTTGAAGACATGCAAATTGTATTACTCGCACTGCTACTGGGCACGGTGCAGGCCACTTATCCCAGCACCTTGTCCACTCTGACCACATTTCTGCAATCAGGCAAGGACAGCAATGTCAGCATTTCCCATACCAAGTTATGTTTTGCCCGCTACTTGCCACAACTGGAGCAGGTGGGCTCTACCTGGTCGGCGGACTACAACAACTGTTTGAACAATGCCACAGATGTGCGTCACTTGGTGCTCAACCAGGTGCAAGCTGCTTTGCAACATTTACGAGCGGCAGCATTGGGCATCAACAGTTTCATTGAATCCTGTCTGCAGTTCACCAATCCCTTGGACTTTTTCAATTGTTTTGCCATGTTGGTAAGTTTGGGATATAAACCCAGGAATACTTTCTCCTAACAAGTATTCTCTCGCAGTCCAAGCAGCAACTGGCCACTGTATACACCATTTCCTATAATGCCTCAGAGCAGGCCCTAAGCTTGAACCAGCAACTTAACAGCATTGAAGTGGAGCATTATCAGTGCACCAATCGTTCGGAGCATAGCTATGTCTTGGGCACGGCACAAGTGTTTGATGGCCTAGACGAGTGTCTGCAGCAGCAGTAGCTTAGCTCTAAAATACATAAAAAAAACGTTTAGTTCCTCAATCTACAGGCCAAGAATGGGAGGAATTGACGGGACAAGCCAGGAGATGATTATTTAGTGATTTTGATTAAATATTGGAGTATTAAAGGCCGATTTCACATCTTATACCAAACACTATCTATCACATTGACTAACAAATAACGGAGTTAAGAAGCTAAATCTGTATATTTGTATAGTGAGTTCTCTGACCTTTACGTTTTCAACTCTTCTCGCTACATCCTGTGGCTATAGAGAGATTATTGACGCTCTAAGAAGAACAGGAACAACCTACTTGCACTAACAAGCTGCTAATCCAATATTACCCTATTGAAATCCATTACGAGTCTCATCTAAACTTTGTCTGCACCAAACTAAATATGAAACTCCAACAGTCTAAAAATTACCTAGTTAGAGCCACCCCTCGAGCTATTGCCAAGAACAGGGCAAACCAAATCAAAATAGACTCCAACAACATGATACAGTTGCCTTTCCGGGGCCCAGCTATAATGACCAGACGACCACAATCCCACTGATCTTAATCCCCTAGGCCTATGGGCCACTCCAGTATCTTATTTCTTCTCTATGCGTATGAAACTACCCAAGAGTTCCAACCACAAGTGTAAAGTACTTGCAGCCAGGAGTTAATCGCTCAGATATGGCATCCTAGCTCATATGACTAACAAGCATTCGCGCGGAATTGCCGCAATTCACAGTATTTGAAGGGAAACGAGAAGCGACGAGAGCAAAAAACTCATTATAAACCCAACCGTAGGCTTAAGAGCTGCCTAAACCACTGATCCTTTATAATGAAGTCAATATATGGTATGACATGATATAGTTGTAAGAAAAATAGGTACAAAATACAAATTCAATAGCTAAAACACAATACATGTGGGTTTTGCCCCTACGCAACGTATAACAATCACATAACCTTACGTTCCTTAGTGATATTTCAGTATAATTTAGCGTTCTGTGAACTTTACCCAATCTTAAACAATAGCTGGCTATCATTTTTTAAGCATTTATAGCAATTATCAACGATTATGCGAATCCATAGTGCTCTAACATTACATGCGAACAAAGGGTTATAAAACTACAATCTAAGCAGCCTTATCGCAGCCCTTTTTAGTATCAGTAGTGATTAATTTATAGCTTAACTATAGATAAAAGAGTATATTTTTAGGCAGGTTTCTTATGAACACATCGACAAATGCACACTTTGCCGTAAATTCCATTTCGTTCACAATTTGATTTACATGTTTGGAAGTTTCCAAAAATTTTCGTGTAGAGTTTCAATTCACAAATCTTATTTACAAATTTCATTCGAAAGGCAAACTTGTTGACGAAAAAAGTACGGGACACCCCCAAATAAAAACATTCGCGACTTTGCAGCTTTCTATTTACTAGTTTCATATTAACCACGGCATTGTTGTAAGTCCTCATAGGCCTGTCGTATCTCTCTTGCATAGACATCCTGAGCATCGAGCGTGCACATAACAAAAGTTTTCCGTACTTCGTCATAATCGTCACGCAAGCGAGTGTGAGCACTGGTGGCGTTGTAATGGATTTCCTGCAGCACATCCAAGTTGCGATTACCCTACACAAAAACCAAAACAAAACATCAGCGTTTACCCCCACAGTCACTGGTCAAGCGTGTTCCCTCCAACTTACGTTCTCTTTAACGCACTGAAAATAATCCATATGGTCGTCCAGTGAATCGCAATTAACCAAATTATTGCAGAACAAGCTGGCACCCAGCTCGATTTGCTGGCGCTCCAGCTCAACGTCGATAGTCAAATCAATTTTCGTCTCGTTAGCCTTTAGGTCGCACCGCACAAAGCTCTCCGTATAAGTGTTTGAGGCCTTGGCACTTGCCAGCGCATACTCCTCATAGCACTCATCGTTGGCGGGGTCCAGCGACGCCGTGGGCCAGGCATGACTATGACTCAGGCCCAGCAGCAGCAACAGCAGCGGCAGACACTTGGTCTCCCACTGCCGCTCAGGTTGACGTACTACACACATTTGGTCGCGAATCTTGAATGTCGCCCCATGGCGAACCAACAAACAGCTCAAGTGGCTAATTGAGCAAAGTTACTTGGAATTCCTTATTTATTTATTGGCTAAACCCGCACTACCGGTCAAATACATATGTAGGTGCTTGAGACTGTCACCGCCTATCAATTGTCAGATTCAGGTGTCCACTATCTAAGTACGTTGAGTTCAAGTGTTATTCGTATTTAAAACTTAATTGATCCGATCTGGAGGCGCCGGAGTGGCACTGAGTTTACGCGAACGTAGTTATTATGTATATTGCTTAACTTAGGCGCCTCTGCGGCCCATATATCTTGTTGATAAGCAAAAGGGTGCTGTAATTGATAAGCGCACAATCGATGGTATGGCCAATAGAAGGAAAAGATTTAGAGTCCGCCGAAAAGTATGCAACCCTTTTTAGGTAGTTTTATTTTAAAAAATTGTACTAACTATTTGCAGCATTTAAAAGAAACGCTTAAACAAGCGACGCAAAGGTCCCTGCTGATCAAAGCGGAGTGCTCTTCCCAGATCCTCCTCCGGTGCCTTATCCGCTTCAGTGATGGGTGCATCTGTAACGGGAGCTACAGTCGGTTCGGTCACTGGAGCCTCAGTAGTAGGCCCAGCGGTCACGGGAGCATCGGTTGAGACGGGAGCCTCGGAAGTAGGTCCTCCAGTCACAGGAGCATCGGTTGTCACGGGAGCCTCGGAAGTAGGTCCTCCGGTCACGGGAGCATCAGTTGTCACGGGTGCCTCAGTAGTAGGTCCGCCGGTCACGGGAGCATCGGTTGTCGCCGGAGCCTCAGTAGTAGGTCCGCCTGTCACGGGAGCATCGGTAGAGACTGGAGCATCGGTAGTCACGGGAGCCTCGGAAGAAGGTCCGCCGGTTACAGGAGCATCGGTTGTCGCCGGAGCCTCTGTAGTAGGTCCTCCGGTCACAGGAGCATCGGTTGTCACGGGAGCCTCGGTAGTAGGTCCGCCGGTCACGGGAGCATCGGTTGTCGCCGGAGCCTCAGTAGTAGGTCCTCCGGTCACAGGAGCATCGGTTGTCACTGGAGCGTCGGTTGTCACGGGAGCCTCGGAAGTAGGTCCGCCGGTCACAGGAGCATCGGTTGTCACGGGAGCCTCAGTAGTAGGTCCTCCAGTCACGGGAGCATCGGTTGTCACAGGAGCCTCGGAAGTAGGTCCGCCGGTCACGGGAGCATCGGTTGTCACGGGAGCCTCAGTAGTAGGTCCGCCGGTCACAGGAGCATCGGTTGAGACGGGAGCATCAGTTGTCACAGGAGCCTCGGAAGTAGGTCCGCCGGTCACGGGAGCATCGGTAGAGACTGGAGCATCGGTTGTCACGGGAGCCTCAGTAGTAGGTCCTCCGGTCACAGGAGCATCGGTTGAGACGGGAGCATCAGTTGTCACAGGAGCCTCGGAAGTAGGTCCGCCGGTCACGGGAGCATCGGTAGAGACTGGAGCATCGGTTGTCACGGGAGCCTCAGTAGTAGGTCCTCCGGTCACAGGAGCATCGGTTGAGACGGGAGCATCAGTTGTCACAGGAGCCTCGGAAGTAGGTCCGCCGGTCACGGGAGCATCGGTTGAGACGGGAGCATCAGTTGTCACAGGAGCCTCGGAAGTAGGTCCGCCGGTCACGGGAGCATCTGTGGAGACGGGAGCATCAGTTGTCACAGGAGCCTCGGAAGTAGGTCCGCCGGTCACGGGAGCATCGGTTGAGACGGGAGCATCAGTTGTCACAGGAGCCTCGGAAGTAGGTCCGCCGGTCACGGGAGCATCGGTTGAGACGGGAGCATCGGTAGTCACGGGAGCCTCGGAAGTAGGTCCGCCGGTCACGGGAGCATCGGTTGAGACGGGAGCTTCGGTTGTCACGGGAGCCTCGGAAGTAGGTCCGCTGGTCACAGGAGCATCAGTTGAGATGGGAGCATCGGTAGTCACGGGAGCCTCAGTAGTAGGTCCTCCGGTCGCGGGAGCATCAGTTGAGACGGGAGCATCGGTAGTCACAGGAGCCTCGGAAGTAGGTCCGCCGGTCACGGGAGCATCGGTTGAGACGGGAGCCTCAGTTGTAGGTCCGCCAGTCGAAGGCTCATCAGTCACAGGAGCTTCAGTGGTTACTGGAATAGCAGTCGAAGTATCGGTTCCAGGGCCTTCGGTTGAGATTGGAGCTTCGGTCGAAGGTCCGTCGCTTACTGAAGCTACGGTGGTGGCTGGACGGACAGTTGAGGTCCCTGGAGCACCAGTGGGTACTAGAGTAATACGAGAGAAGTTAGAGGCTTTTGCAAAAAACTAGATCTCCCCTCAATGAAAATTACTCCAAAAAACGCCGGAAATCTGCCTAATACTTGAGCAAGGACATTTGATGCTGTGAAAAGCCGTCAGCTGTCACTCTCTCTCTCTCTCTTTCGCCCGCTTAGTTCTTTTGTATGTACGGTTCTCTCTTATCTCTTTGCTTTCCCTCTACTATGTCGTTTTAGGGCTTCGACTATCTGTACTCATACAAATAGAGCGCTCCCCTGTGATCCTGCCATATCTTTACTAGTCTTTTAAACAACTCAAAAAGAATCCTTGCTTCCTTTTCCCAAATAAAAAATCTATTCAGGGGCTTGGCAGTTGCATTTTGCAGAATTCAAGTATATTACGTTTCAAATAAATATATTTAAATAAGTGTGTGTGCGTGTGCGTGCAACACTGCCAACCGCTTCCTCTGGAGGGGGGCCAATCACCGGTTGGAAATCTGTGGCCGCTTTCTGGTCTGTCATTACGCGCCTTTACTTGGAGCTTTCTATTAAGGTAGGAGATTCTCTCACTCACAAGTCCATTTGTTCTTTTATTCTAGAACCACTTACCGACTCCACCGGCCAAACAGATGTTCAAGTCGTCGTTGCATGTATCCATATTGTGGGCATAATCCACGCGTGCGTCCTCAACACAAGCGGTCAGATCAGTTTCAATGACATTGTACTTGGCACTTATGTAGTTGAAGTCCTGGCTGGCATCGCTGTTCAGGGTGAACATAACCTTGTAGCTGTCCATGGACTACAAAAGTACACCAAATTGAAATTGAAAACACTCCTCAAGGGAAGTAAGCACTCATACGCACAGCATTGCGATAGCAATCGAAGAACTCCAGACCATCGCTATGATCGTCACACGCGTACAGGCTTTGGCACATGGCATTGCTGCGATCCAGCAATTCCTTACGCTCCGAGGTGCTCTGGGCAGTCAGGTCGTCCTTGTCACTCTGAGCCGTATCCACACAGCCATTGTACTGCTTGTTGTAGCTACTGACCACCTCCGATTGATCGCTCATGTAATTGTTGAAGCAGGTATTGATCAATGTGGAATCATCGCTTACGGCGTGCGTGGATATCAGGGCGCGCATGGCTGTCTGGCTATGGGACAGCAGGGACGAAAAATCCATATGAGGGTGGGGCACCAACGCAAAGCAGCTGGAGGCCAGCAGAAGGCACAGGGCGAACGCGAATTTCATGACTATAAAGTTAACACACACGCGATCTTGGGCAAATTCAAATTCAACTTAACGATAGAGCAGCTAACGCTCGTACTGACGGCTCTGCAACTGGACACGAGATTTTTATAGCCCTGGCCAATATCTTTCCTAGATTATGAAGTAATTAGGCTCTTATCTGCCACTTGAAATTATGTCTGAGATTTCTTCCGATTTGGTTTTAATAAGTTTTTGAGTAATTACCCAAAAATAGAGGGGCAATCGGTAAAAGCTACTGCAAGTTGACATTGATGGCCGGTTACAGGTGGGTTGATAAGAATTCGAAGGTACAACAGAAAATTTGGCACCAAAATGCTGATACGACATTTTTGATTGGTTGAGTTATGATTTTAGCTTGCTAGAGTTGACATTTATAGCTGGGGTTTACTGTAGATAAGCTATATTTAGACATACAAAAACTGATTATTTGAATAGAATTTCTGGTATATTTATAATCTGGCTACGTTTAATGGGCTTTACCCAATTCGCCGAAATATGTTAAAGCTTTAGGATTTAAGTACTTCCTCTTGATTGACATGGTATATTACTTGCCAGCTACTCCATTACTATGGCTTTAAGTATAAATATTTATCCAAAGCTGCTGCGGCTGTCTGATAGTCAGACTGCATTCACAGTGTTCGATACAATCGACAAATGTACATAGCTTGTACATTTCATTTCATGATGCTAGATTATAATGTGTCGTGTGTCAAACAGCATGAAGGTAGCCAAAGCAGGGGCAGCCTTTTCAGCAGTCTTGATATTTAGCCTTATCCTAAACGTTTTCATCAATCAGAGGAGCTAGAGGAGCTGGAGGTGAACTCATGACTTGAAGTCTCGATGTGTCACGACGTAAAAGTAAGTGAGTGTGAGTGAGTAAGGGTAACTATAAGCCTTGCATTATTCTCGAAATTCTTTCTAGTTTATTTCTGATGATTAAGAAAATGTGCCTAGCGATTTATGAAATTTATCTAACAAACTCACACACTCAAATTAGATGAAATCAACATTTAGTGGAAACTTGTCATGTTCCCATAGCGTGGCACAGGCATGTCGTTGTGACACCGGTGCATTTAACACAGTTCTAGAAGTAGCCACCATAGCTCATTTTTGAATCTAGGAAACATTTCGTACATATTTCTAAAATGTAAGAGGCATTTCGTTGACGTAGAGATAACGCTGAGAAGTAAGTGCCTTTAGCTCTATCATTTGCAAGCGTATTAGACCAGATCAGACCTTTTAAATGCAAAACATATAAAAACAACACAGCTAAGCTAAACCCTGGCAAGTGCCCGCTTAAATATTTTAAAATAAATACACTTTTTCCCATTTTCCGACCGATCGTTCGTATGGGAGCTATATGATATTCCCATCCGATTTGGCCAAAAATTTGTAAAATTATGTAAAAGCATGTGAGACAAACAAATACAAAATTGCAGGTTGCTATCATTAAAAACAAAAAAGTTTTTCAAACTGAGACTGTTTTGCAGACCTATCTTTTGTATGGCAGCTATACCATATAGTTGTCCGATTTTAATAAAACTTGGTAGAATTATAAAAAAGATAGAAAACCTACGACTACAAAGTTTGGAGACGTTTCCATTGAAAAGAAAAAAGTTTTTCTCATTAAAACTAGTTTTCCGACCGATTGTTCCTACGGGAGCTATGAGATATAGTCATCCGATCCGGTCGGTTTTGACATATTAGTGGAATGCAGCAAAAAGAAGACTCTGTGCAAAATTTCAGCTCGATAGCTTCAAAACTCAGAGACTAGTTCGCGTAGAAACGGACAGAAAGAAGGACAGACGGACGAACAAAGCTCAATCGACTCAGCTCGTCAGCCTGATCAAGAATATATATGGTTTATGGGGACGGAGATGAATATTTATATGCGTTGCAAACTTCTGGGCAAAATTATAATAATCTCAGCCCAGATTAGGTATAATTCTCTCTACTCTAAGCAAAACGGGTTTCTCCGCTGCAGCTACACCTGGCTTATAGGTTCTTCCCCAGATAACACATACTTCGTCAAGAAGCTTGATTATACTCAAGTGTCTATATCCTCCTTCACCAATTTCCTATACCATTGAGCTTCGAAATTGTAGCCAATGAGCTTCGGTCTGCTTACTCCATTTGAAACATATAGGTATTCCAAATAACTATGGCTGCCCCTTTGCCAGTAAAAGCGCCTTAACTCTCTTAAGATTGGGCATCCTCTGCACTTTCCCTGAAAATTTACGCAATTCCATATATGTTTAAGTCATTTTTGAAGTATTTCTGGGATTTGTTGACTTAGAAGTGGAGCTGGAGCGGTCAATTCGGGTAAGGGGATACGAAAATAAAACTAATAGTTGCCATAACTTGGAGCCTCCATCTGAAATATTAAATTGCGAGTCCAACATAGTTGTAATCCAGTTTTTTTGTCTGAACATGAACATCTATTAATAGGTTTAGCTTTAAGTATCAAAATATAATCATTTTCCGGAAACCGTTCAATATGCCGTCCATCGCAGGCCGCTATTCCGATTGGACTGCGTCCGCGCGCTGCCAATATGAAACACTTGTAACATTTTGAGTGATTTAATCATGGAAATATAAATTAATTTTAACCAGTCGCATGATACCAATTCAATTGGAAAAGTTCCGGAAAGTATTGACATTAGGAAATTAAAAAACTATGCCAGACCCTTAACGGTTTCATTGGAAATGTTTTTCACCAGCCTTGCGAGTGGACGACATGCGATAAGATTCATTATAGAACAACGCAGTTGATGCACCACTTGAGAGAAGCGCCTATAAATATCGAAAGCAGTTCCCCTATCTGGCCAAATACAAAACGATCGCTTACAGCGGAACAAAGCTGTAAAATACGAAAGTGAAGATGAATCCACAACTCGGTGTACTTCTACTGGCCATTGGCCTCAGCCAGGTGGCTGGCGTGCCCAACAAGCACCTGCCCGATGCCAGTCTAATGAAGTTCATGATCCAATCACGCGAACTGAGATCGAACAATCCTGCACGTTCGTTGAGCTGCTTTGATTACTATGTTCCCATACTGGATGGCATTTCCGAGCAGTACAAGAAGGACTACGCCCAATGTCTGACAAATGCACAGGACTCGCGAGATCAAATCAACGACACCACCGAAAAGGATCGCCTGCAGATTAATAACACGGCGCTGGCGGCCTGCAAGGCCCTTGAAGTGTGCAGCAATGAAGGAGCAGCACTGGACTTTTTCGATTGCTACAGCAAAACCGTAAGTTGAACGCTACTGGCAGGGTGTGGATCATTTGTAGCAAACAGTTCCAATTTATTTATAGGGTGCAGATAATTCCAAGTCCATGTACACCATTTCGGCTGACTCCAACGTGCTGTTGGCCCAGGTAAGAGAGGAATATCGTACGATTGATATTTCTCAGTACGCCTGCACCAACCAGTCAGAGCGCACCTATGTGGAATGCACGGCTAGCACTGTCGGAGAGCTGCAATTGTGTTTGTCAGGCGCTGCTCCTGTACCCGACGAAACAACTTCCACTACCACTGAAGAGCAACCAGAGTCATCCACTGATGCTCCAGAAGACTCAACTACCGAGGAACCAGAGTCATCCAGTAATGCTCCAGAAGACTCAACTACCGAGGAACCAGAGTCATCCAGTAATGCTCCAGATGAATCAACTACCGAGGAACCAGAGTCATCCAGTAATGCTCCAGAAGAGTCCTCTAGTGCTGATCCAGGGGAAGTAACTACCGAGGAGTCAGATGCATCCTCTCCAGATGCTGAAGCCGAGGATTCAGACAACAAACAAAAGTTTCCCGAGGAGGATATGAGACTAGCTCCGAACTCCGATGTGAATGGTATGCTGGACAATCTAAGAAAGTGGTTGAAGCGTCACTAAATTTTGCAATTCAAAACACTTAAAAAGTTACTGGATTTTAGAGCCCAATTTTAGCAAATGTCAATAACTAATTGCACCTAATAATATTATATTGTAATCCCAATTCAATCAACAAAAATATATTGCATTTAGAAAACCTATGTGTGATTGTTAACTTTTTGAGTTGTGAAACAATAACCAATCATAACTGGCATTGTCAGGTCACACATCCATTTGAGAGAGTGCACAAAATATAAGACAGTTAGAAAAACAACGTATATATTCGTGATTTCCGAACCAGGAATTCAAATATTGCAATAACTTAACCAAAATATTTTTAAAATCATCCCAAATTATAAAGTACACCAATAACTTAACAAAAATATATGCAAAAACTTCGGAAAAGTTAAAAAAATCATCCCAAATGAAACAGAACTATTTCTTTATCCAAATGTTTAGCGGCTGCTGCAGGTTCCCACAGTAGGAAATGTGGGATAATTCACATTAATTCCAAATGGACAGAAAAAGAACTTTCTAAATGGGGAAGTAACTCTTACGTATGTACTCAAGGTCTATTTTTATGTGATTTGGGTTTTCAGAGTAGCTCTTTACATATGATTAAGCCAAAAGTGCTCAGTAAGGTTTGCCAATTTACCAAGAATTGAGTAATAAACAAACAGCGCTTACAAATCAATCAGTTTTATAATCATAAGCTGTGCTTTGTGTGAAATGGTTTTCACAAATTCCGTCCAAGCATTAAGCTTGTCATTATCGACCCACCGAACAGGCTAAGCCAGCTATTGAGACCAAACTTCGCACAAGCTGCATATTTTAGGACATTAAGAAGAGTGCTTGAGGATTGCACACATGGCAGTCAATGTAGTAAAGTACAGTAACATGATTACCGCCTTTTTGTGTATCAAAATAGGAGAACTAGGCTGGCTTGACATGTAGTCCCGCATACCCGCAATACCCTTGTCTCCACTAATACACTGAACCACATTTATAACATCCAACAAATTAACTTAACCATTAGCTGTCGTACGCTTGTCAAACTTACATAAATGGTACAATAAACTAAGCGGATTAGTCTACACAGTCAGTATAATGTTAGTAAGTTAATTAAAACCAACTAAATTTGGTCCTTCGAGCCGGATATTAGGAAAATAATTATACACTGGACTCTAGCAAGCAAAGGTTAATGTTACCGATCTAAAACATTAACCATGGCCCAGCTAGATCATATTATGGTTGGCCCTTCGAGCCGGATTTATTGAAATTAAATCAATGCTGAGGGTTATATTAGGTAAGTTTGACTGAAATCACACTTTTGGATCAGCTGTGGGCTGTGAGATGACGGCATGGTTCTCCTACTGTGCTATCTGTGCCATAAAATGGGTTTTCCTAACTCTGAAAGAACTATAATCTGCCCGCTGTACTTGCTGTCTATGGTGTAGCGTCTTGTTAAGACTTATAGCATACGATGCACTGCCTGACTAGTGACTAGTTGAACCCCTTATTTCTCTGGGCCTAGAAGTATTTATATCCATCAGGTAAATAACCAATACAGAGTATTAAAGATTGTTCTCCATCTCTTTGTGTTGATTCTGGCACAGATCTAATTAATATGTGGACCTTCGATTTTACATACGTATGCTGTCTGTGAGCACAGTTATCGGCCACTTGTTGAGTTGTAAAGTCTTTGGTTGTGCTTATTTGAGCAACATTTGTGTCAAATGCATTAACAATTAAGCATAACCAGTCTACTGCGTTGCTAACTAGTCACCCTTTTGCTATCTCTCAACGTCTCTAATAAAACTAAAAAATAATAATCTTATCGAATAACAAAAGCCAAGCGATGGTGTCCAACGTCAAAGATGGTGTCGATTAGGCGAGGTATTGCTCAAGGTTCCAACTGGTGTACACAGTTTGGTCAAAGATCGATGCGTTTGATTTCGTGTGATCGTAAATAAGTTTGAAATTTATTTTTATTTTCTAAAGTTTAGCATTCATCGGCTGTATTTTTAGTGGCGCTTCAACCATTTCTTCAGGTTGCCAATAACCTGCTCGAGATCCTCCTCAGGCATTTTCTCTTTGGTGTCTGGGTCGGCAGTTGTGGTCCTCTCTGGCTCCTCTGTGGTGGTAGTTGAGTCTTCTGCAGACTCTGGATCCTCTGTGGTGGTAGTTGAGTCTTCTGCAGATTCTGGATCCTCTGTAGTGGTCGTAACAGTATACTCGTCTGAAGTGGAAGTAGTGGGTTCTTCTGTGACAGTGGTTCTATCATCGACTGTGGTAGTTGTTAGTGAGTCATCAGGTATGGGACTGCCCGCCAAGCACTTGCGCAGTTCCCCTGTGGTATCAGCTGTACTTTCAACAAACACACGCTCAGTCTTGTTGGTGCACAAATACTGATTGTCAAGGATCACAGTATACTGCTTTTCCACCTGGGCCAACAGCTCGGCGGAATCTGCAGAAATTCCGTACATCGACATGGCGTTTTCCCCTCCCTAAAAATGAACGTGGAGTGCTTAGTCGCTACCTATGAGCCGCACTCGAATTCTTTAACTTACGGTTGTGGAGTAGCACTTGAAGAAATCCTCGGGTGCTTCCTTTGTGCTGCACTCTTGCAGGGACTGGCAGGCATCGGTGGCAGATTTATTTATGTCGTTGCGGTTTCCCTCGGTATTTTCCTTGACCTCGTTCCTTAGATTAGCTGCATCATCGAGACAACCCTGGAAGTCCGCCTTGTACTGCTCGGAAAGGCTGGTTAATATGGGATTATAGTAGTCGAAGCACTCCATCGAATGTGCAGGATCTCCTTGTCTAAGGTCACGAGTTTCCATCATCAGCTTTGCTAGACTGTGATCAGGCAGGCGCTGTGGCTGTGGGAAATCGGCAGCCACCTGGCTGAGGCCAATGGCCAACAGGAGTACACAAAGTTGTGGATTCATTTTTAATGTTTTTCTTTTCGGTTTGTTCGCGGTAAGCGTTCGATTCGTTATTGTTAAAATTTAAAAACTGATTTCCGTATTTATAGGCAACTCGCTAAGGTGGCTTTGGTAGGGTCCATAAATTGCGTCGATTATGGCCTAACATAAGTGTCGTGTTATTGCCATCATTATCAATCTTATCGTTTAGCTGCCATTCACAAAAAGTAGGTGAAAAAACATTTCCGATGAAGCCGCTTGGGTAATTTGGTGATTTTTGTTTTGGACTTAGTTGTATCAACGTTTCCCGGAAGTCTTTCTATATCGAACAAGATCAAATTCTATCATTTACGCTGCCAGTTTGAAAACTGTAATCGGCACATGAATATGTCAGTCGGGGACAAATACTATTTTCAGCTCAATCTAATCTAATTGAATTTTACCGCTAAGAGACTAATCTACACGTGCTTTAGTTTCGCGGTCAGTTCCATGGAAATCCATGCCAATTTCAAGTTGTCCAGCCAAGTAAGTGCCTAGTGTATTGTAATCAGTCGCTAATGTGATAGACACTTTCCATTGGCTGGAGATAGCGGACATTTAACCACATGATTACAGCGTTTACTTCTAATGAAATTTGTACATAAAATATTTCAAATATTTGACCGATGAGGTGGGGGCTTAATGTAAACTGATATAGGGGAAGTACGGGGTGTTGTATAGGGGGGTATAAAATTAGAATATTATCATTATTATACTTTCTGTAGAAAGGATGCAAGCTAATCGCTTAAGTTTAGTTCAAAGGAGTATAGAGAATAACCTGCCCAGACCTTTCCTCTTGCTTCCACCCATACAGCAACCCCGTTGCTCTGACCGATAAGCTGATAACCAGATTGTGCTCAGATTTATCATAGTTCATCTGCATAGTTAAAAAAACCTCGTCTAGTCATTAAGCTAGGTATGCCTAATGTATGTCAGTTAATAGGGTTGACCCACAAATAATTAGCACTCGAGTCTTATCTAAGTGCCTTCTTCAATTGCTTATCGAACTTGTCAAAGACAATAATAAAAATATGAAATTGACTGCAAATACAAACATTCATTTTCATACATATGCACATGACGAGAAACACTTAATCAGTTGCGTCACTGTGCAAAAGGTACTAGATTGTTCTTCTACAAGTTATATATGTATATATATATTTTGTGTACAATTTTTGGGCAATTTTATTAAATTTACAAAGAGTATTTACTTGCCTGATTATGCTTTAAAAGCAATAAGACTTAGTCGGGATCTACTTGATAAAGCAAACTTCATGATGTCTCTTAGAAGGCGTGAAATACGAGGGAATTCTATCAGACTGAAACACAAGGTATAGAATTTCCCTTGATTATCTGGACTACTTAGAAAACTGCTTTATCTTGTAAATCTAGACTAAATAAGTAAGTTTATGTATGAATAATCTGACAAAGACATAGTTAAGAATTCCCATGAGCCTCACTGACTTGTTTTAGATTTGCATTCGCCATGACAACCACAAAAAAGCAAGGGCAAACCTTGTTTTTGGCTTGACGTTGCATGTTCTCGGGTGGGCAAATCATCAAACGGGCTTTGCCGTTTACTTTTAAAAAATCTCACCTAACTTTGGACGCGTTTGGATCAACTTAAAGCTTTTAAACGATACCTAGCTAAATGCAGCCTTGACTTGGAAAGATATATAAACATCCGTAACTTAGTGCCTTATTTATTTGCGCCACCAACAAAGTAGGACGATAAGCTACTTATAAACATATATATATATATATATCTGCTGGAAACTAATAGCTCAAGTACCTCTCTAGCGAAATAGTTTCATACAGATAACACTGGAAATTGAGCTATCAAGGAAGAACCACAGACTGGAAATCTGAAACAAGCTAAACTAGTTGTCAACAATAAACTGTAGAACTAAGTGACAGTTGTTTATGGCCCCAGTTAGCTATCTAAAGTGCGGGTTAAGAGTGCTTCCTTAAGCCAAATGACTCCTCAGACCTGATCTGCAGGCGGCTTGAAATAAATGACTTTGCCACTATGTTAGATTTGTGCTGTTAAACAGTTGGATGAAATTTCGTTTATTGCATATCTCTGGGCTGCAAAATCTCATCAGTGGCATTCCGTGGCACACCCCACCACACCCGGCTCTAATTTGCATATCTTAATTGCGTGCTTTGTGTGTAAGCGGAGAGGGTCGCCAGGTGGTGGAGCTGAAGCTGAAACCGGAGCTGGAGCTGGAGCTGCATTTACATTACGCACACAAAAGCGCAACTAGGCGCAGTAAATCAGCCGAAGGCCAACGGAGCTGGCGGCAAGGACGCAAGTTATTGGCTTGATTTTGGCAAAGAGCAGCCTTTCCGTGTGTTTGTGTGCAACATTTCTAATTTGTTTTAATTGCAGTGACAACAACGCCGGCGGATACAGCAACAACAACAGCAGCAACAACGAGAACGACAAACACAAATTCAATTAAATTTTAATGAAAAGCACCGCAAGCAAAATGCTTTAGCTGTTTATTTAAAGTTGCCTCCTTTTTTTTGCATTTTGTTTGTGCCGCTTTGGTGAAAGTTTAGCAGCTGATTTGCTTCATGTTTGCTTTACCTCTGGCTGGGATCTTTGATGCAAACTTGCTGGCAAAAAGTTGCCATTGACATTTGCCAGGTTTGTTAATTAGATAAGTTGCAATTGGTTTAGTTTGCCTCTGAAGGGATTGTCAATATTGGCACAAGAATTTTAGACAAGTTATGCAAATTCTAATTAGAGTCCGGCAGGTATGTATTCAAACTAATATTTATTTCTTTGAGGCATCAGATAACAAAGTGCTTGTGTGTACTTTTATTAGTATCGGCATTCTTTGAATTTACAAATAGTTAACAAATCTCAAGACGACATCAGCAAATCAAACTTTCGGCGTAAACAAAGTTATCGGTGCCTTTCTAGTACCACTTGAGATACCTCTTACAGTAAATGTTCTAGTTTATTAATGATATTATTAATCTGACTTTTCAATCCCTGCTTGCCGCCTGCCTTAGTGGTAGCTGCACTGGTTGTACCGCTGGTACTCTTTGACACTAGTTCCGTGGTCATTGGACTCGTAGCAGCAGTTATTGCACTAGAAGTTGTGGGTATTGGCGTATCACCCGCTAGACAACTTTGCAGATCAACGTAGGCCTTATCGGTAGCAATCTCATAGTTATGTTTGGTAGTATTCGTGCAGAGTTCTTCATTAAACTGCACCAGCTGTATCTGTTGTGCCAGTTGACCACGACTAAAGGAAGCATTTGTGTATATATTATACATCTCTTTGGTGTTACTGGAACCCTGAAATTGTTTGAGGTTACACACAAACTACAAGGCATTGTGTTGTCGTACTGACTACATACCGCATCTGTATAGCAATCCAAGGACTGCATAGCATCTGGAAGACTGCGACAATCGATTATTGCCTCACAAGCATCAACCACCGAGTCATTAAGCGAATTCAATACCTCAACATAGCCTTGATTTATAATCTTTTGTTCAGCCTGTGATTTGTTCTGACACAGCGCATATTCAGTCTCGTATTTCTTCAAGTGAGCATCAAAAACTCCACTATAGTATTGGAAGCATTCTAGCGAACGCATTGGGTTACTCTGCTGTAGCTCGCTGGTACTTTGCATCAATTGTATTAGCTTGGATTGACCAATCATGGGATTGGCACAAGCACAGCCTATGACAAGGGCAAAATATGCCAGAAAGCAACTTAATTTCTTCATCGTTTTTGTGTAACAACTTGCACGCTGGTCTGTTCAGAATAAACTAACTTTTAACCGAAATACTACAATTTATATAAAAATCGAAAAAAGGCTGGCGAAATTAGGCAGTTTTGGTAACGTAGTTGATATCATGACACTTAAATGATATCATAAGTAATTGGTATTAACCATTGAAGCACCCTACCAGTAAACTTTAAAGAGTTTTCAAGCGGTAGGTTAGGAGCAAACACACCAGCTTGAATCTGGTTTTAATACTTATCCTTATCATCCTTCTGTCCGTTCATAGGAACAAAGTGATCTGAGAGATGGTTAGAGATAGAGGCTTGACATGTAAATCAAGTTTACCGCCCTCTTAACTTGAAAAAAACGTCATATCTTCCACAATTTTATAGATAGAATGTTCATACCTTTTGAACATATGTACTAATCAATACGATTTATAGATTTTGCATAAGAATGGAAACGATCAGATGAACGGTAGTCGAGTTATAAGTAACAGAAAGTTCGCTGCAGCAGAGTGGTAGCAGTGCTGCTTACAGCTGCAGTTGCAGCATCAAAATTAAAACTGTGCATACACTTTCGTTGGTACAAAGTATATTAGAGTCGGGCTTGACCTACTTTCTTTCTTCTTAGTTAGTATTTATAAAGCCAGGCTTCGTCCCAAGTCAACTTACAACGCCCCTGTAACAGTGCGATGCAAGTTGCTGGCTAACGTGAGCGGCTATCCCACCCTAGGACTGGTGCTTAGATCCGACTATCGTCAAAAACTTCCACCAATGAAAGCTTTAATAACAATGCCTCGGATACGGATCCCTTCTTACATTTGAATTTGTTTTCCAATCTTTAAAACTACACAAGTGCACTCAAATTATGGCACAGCTGTAAGAATGTTTTAGTTCTTTAAAGTTTAGTTCAATTTTCAATCATTTTATTGTATTTCTGTTGTAGAAAGCAATGTTTCTATGAAATACGCACAAGTGGAATTATAGTTTGTAAATAATAATATTTGCTTTATTATATTGTTTTTTAGGGTCATGTGGAAAATCTATAAATTTGGGAGTGGTTACTAATTGGGTGTGGTAGCTCTATTGTTTTGGCTGGCACAACACAAAGCTTTCCACAAGGGCAATGGCAAAATAGGAGAAACTAACATAACTACGGTGCATTTGATAGTTGTCCAGGCCGAACCTTTTCTATTTAAGTTTAATTTGATAAAATATACAAAAATACACACACATTTTATCTGACTCTGAGTTGTCTTCCGCTTATCGTACAAGGTTCGCACTTATCAAATCTTGCGCAATTCGGTGGGTCGTCCAATAGACAAAAACAATTGCGACAGGTAAATGAGCTCAAATCGACTGACTAAGCACTTCAAATATGTATTTCCGATTGAATGCGATTAGAATGCCGAGGAAAGTCTTATCGGCAAAAGAAATTAAATTTCTGGTAATGGTTACATTTATCAAATTCCCCCCGCCCGTACCACCGTACGTATGACTAATTTTATTTGGTACTCAAACAAAAAGCACCTGCCGCCCCCCACTGAGCTGCTGCATACTAAGCATGCTGTTGCATTCCCGTTGCAAACTTGAGTAGTGCCTCAAGGTTCATTTCAAAATGAAGTCGTGGCAAACGTTCAGCAGTCAGCTGCGAGCGCTGACATTGAGTTACGTTTTGTTAAGTGAAGCCTCTGATGGATTGTCAGTCATCAGCTCCTTGGCTCATCAGCGCAGCTGCCAAGTATTTAAACTGTTAAGTGTAATTGTTTTGCAAATGGGCTGCGTACTTTTCGTACATGAATCACAAATTTCGGAGTCTTAGGCGATAAGATCCATTAGACATTAATTTATGTCCCACAATAATTATATTGTCAATCTGAGGTAAGCTAATTTGCTTCTTTTAGATAAGTTTCGAGCATATGTCAAGTAATTAAAATTTGTGTTCATTTAACCACCATAAATTGATCCAATCATTTGAACAACTCGGTGGCATTATTTTGAGGGGTTTCCCCCCGTATGATTTATTTAAAGACATCGCATAAGTAGCTATCGGCCTAGATTGCTTGGCTGCGATATGAAAGTTTGGTTTAGTTCTTGGAACTGTGCGTCATTTTGAGCTGTTCGATAGGCTGGTGAATCCCCATATATTGTGTGGTTTTGTTGACTGTAAAGAATTTGATGGTTCAATTCCATGGATTCCACAATATAATAAAACATGCCTAATGGAATGACCGCCTACTGCGCCACAAGTAGAACTGTTATTAAATTGAACTGCTATTGTGGAGCTGTTTAGCCACAATTCCATTATATTATATATATATTTATACTTTCCCAGTTTTGCTTATTAAAAAGTGCTGCAAACTTGACAGTATTTCTGTCTCTAAGTCAGAAACAGCTGCACATATTTTAACACAAAAACCAAACTTTTTAATTGCCTGCCTAATGACAAAGTAACTACAATTCTTCTTCTATTTTGTACAATACCCAAAGTTCATTTTTATTTAGTTTTATTATTTTTTTGTTGTTTCTTTCATAACTACACTAAATACTTTATGCATTATGCCTGTGGTACAAAAACTTTTGCACAAAAACACAAAAATCTACATAAATAAATGCAAGAAGAAACACCGAACTGAACCACAACAACTACCACAGTAAAGTTGTAGCTGGCGAGAAGGCAACTATTTTAGAAGCAAACACAAAGTGGGCTCAACCGAAGATTGTATACACTTTGAAGAGAGATTCGACAATTGATTACCTGTCGTGTCTTAAAACATCAAGTTTTATTTGGCAAAGAAAAACCTAACAAAAAAACTTTAATAGCAGCAAGCCTCTTGCAAATTCCCGCATACCCTTCCAACAGAAAAACAAACATCAAGCCCTCAAAATATACCCTTACATGGTCTAAACAAATGTCCAAAAACGAAATGAGTGAAGCGAAAACAGTGCAAAGTTGTTGCCATTGCAGGCAAACACAAGAGTCAACAATGTTGGCGCCGTGGCAGGATGTTCTCCGTCTCCTCAAACCAAAACTCAAACTGACAGATTTTTTCTTTATTTTTGTATACAAAAGTTTACTCTTTCAAAAAGCAGCAATAAAACGTTCAAGTGCTTGAAAAATGTGCCCAACTTCTGGTCATTTCCAAGTCTTTGGGATAAGTAATATGATGATGCTGCTTCAAGAGTCTGCAAGCCAAGGCAAATACATATATATGTGTGCAGTTTATTAGAATGTGAATGGCAGCTAAAGCCAATATCGACGGAAGAAGGCACAGACACAAGAATGCAATAAAAAGAGTTAAGCCCAAAGCAAACGCTTTGGAAGTATGTGGAAACAACGCAGAACCTGAATCTGCAGGGAGCAATACAAGCCAGACGAAGCGAAGCGAATATGAAAAACTCACACAAAACAAACTGCCAAATGTCGAGCGCTGAACCTAACCAAACTTGCATATTAACAACAACAACAACAGCAACAACGAAAAGCATGCAGCAAAAAGTATTGTACCATAAATATGCTTTAGCAAACAAAAGCCATGGGCTCAAAAGGTGAAAATGTCCGGCACAAACAACTAATGAAAACTATGTGTGCAGCATAACTCAACTGAGGAGGACGGCACTCCAACAAAAAAAGTAAAAAAAAAATAAAAATAAACATAAATTCAACTATTTGCTTTAAGCCTTAACCATGTTTAACAATGAATTTGCCACATTGTGTATTTGATTTAAAGTGCTTAAGCTTAAAACTCTGCACAAATATAAACATAATTGATTTCAAGTGTTGTGCCTCGCCCGAACCACAACAGATTTATATTCTGCTGCAGGATTTAGAGCTTAAGGTGGAGCTGTCATTTGATAATGCTGTTATTTTATTTATGCATTTAAATGATTGCAATGCTTTTTTCAACGAATCAACTATATTTGATAACGGAATCCTACATTTAAAACAAAGAAAATGGCAAAACTATGACACAACATTATTGATTTCCTTTTCTTTCTACAAAGAAGTCAGGTTGATGTATGGTTTCCTCCCTCAGATATGAACTCAGACTCTATCCATTCGTTAGGTCAGGCATTTCTTGTATATCCAGCGTCCATTTGCCAAATATTATACATCCATGTCTTCTCTGTTATATTTTCTCAGCTGCTTTTCAAAACTCTCTACAGCTACATCAGCTATTTCCTCAAGCAGTTCTGCAATCAAAGTTTCAAGTTTCAAAAAAGCTTCTACAAAAGATCTTTATTAGATGTTGACATCTGTTAGTGTGGACGTCCATTTCATATACTAGGGTTTCAGTGTGACCAGAGTTTGTTTATTACATTTGACCAAAAAGAAACTCAAACCAGTAGTAGTAAGGTTCAAATAAGTATAATTAATGACTTTTCTACATTCCAAATTGCAACAGTAGTTACCATCTCCGTCCAGGAAATGCTTTACAATCAGACGGAATCTACATTCTATCAGACGGAAGCTAGATTGTATCAGACGGAAGCTAGATTATATTTTCTAGTTCATTGCTGGAACCTTTGCCAACCATAAACTGAAAATTTAGATTATATGCTGATTATGTTATATTTGGTACTTCCTCTTTCATTTTTGCATTGCACTGTGTAATCAGTGTTTTAATGAAATTTAGAAATGTTTTTCACCTGCCGCCGTGTGATTGCCAGTTAAGTGATAAGATTGATATTTTGGCAACAATTTATTGACCCCTGCCAAACCTTCTTAAGCAAAATTCGTATAAATACAGTAAGCATTTCTGCAGTCCAATCAAAAACGAAACAATCTTTCACCGCGAATACACCAAAGAACCGTATCGAAAGTAAAAATGTATTCAAAACTTTGTGTACTCCTTCTTGCCATAGGCCTTGGCCAGGTGCTAAGCCAGCAAATGCTCGATTTGAGTCTAACTCAACTCATGACGGACACACATGATGTTAGACGTGAATATCCGGCACGTTCGATGGAATGCTTCGACTACTATAATCCCATTTTGAACGACCATTCCGCCCAGTACAAGCATGACTTCCAGCAATGTCTTGATGTGGCTCAGGTGGCCAAGAATGAAGTCAATGAGAAGACTAAGTTTGACCAAACCAAAATCAATAATCTGGCCACTCAAGACTGCCAGGCACTGCAAGTGTGCGGTAAGAAAGATTTACCCGAACACTTCTTTCAATGCTACGCCAATACCGTAAGTTGCACAGTTGAATATTGCGGTTTAGTCACAATAAGGCAAATCATCATTTATTTACAGGGTAGCGATAGTGCCAAATCAATGTACTCAATTTCCAAAGACTCCTCCGAGCTGTTGGCCAAGCTGCTAGAAGATTATCGTGTGCTTGAGGACAATAAGAATTTATGCACCAACAAGACTGAGCGTGTGTTTGTGGAAAGTACAAGTGTTACCACAAAAGAGCTGCAAAATTGCTTGTCGGGTGTTAATGCAGTGCCCAGTAATCCACCAACAGATGCAACAAGTGAGGCTCCTGCAAGCCACCCATCTACAGCTGTTCCAGAAGAAGATTCCACCTCAAATGGAGCTGAATTCAACAACATGCAGAGTTATGCAGAGGAGAAAGTGCAGCAAGACAAACCCTCTGTTCGTAATAATCATAAGAAATGGTTGAAGCGTCATTAAAAATTTTGAAAATTCTGTAAAAAGAATTAGAGATCATAAACTGGCGGCATTATTTTATGAAGCTTTTGAAATTGGCAAAATGCAGCTCAACAGGGTCACAGAAGCTTTTTTGACACAAACCTCTTCTGAAAGAAAGACTCCGAGAAAATAATGAAGAAAACGTTTGCTAGGCAACCGTATATCCCATATCCTTAAAAGAGGGGTCAAAGGCGGTTCATCGTATATTTTAGAAAAATATTTCCCTAAAAGAGGACAGAGACTTTCTAAACTTTTGCTAGCAGTCAGCCAAATGTACCCCCAGAAGACCTGCCTCTCTTTGTCGATCAATCAGGATTGCACCTGACCGTCAATTTCCCCCTTCTTTCCTCAAAACCATTGCCCTCATTACAAGGCTGCACAATTTGCCAAAAGGACTCTGGGTGACTAATTTTAAACTTCATATATAAGACCTCAAATTGATGGTTGCCAGGCACCGCTTTTACAGTGCACTTAAATCTACAAATGAGAATGAAGCTATAATCTTTTCATACTTCCCTTGCCGCACCAATTAAAGTATCTTTCAACTGGTCTTAAAATCCCATACCATTTTGCTTGATCAAGCTGATAAATCTAATACTGACATTTGGCTTATCAATGGACAAAATAAACGACATCATAAACCATATAATGGAATCTTCCTTGTTGATAAGACTTCCATGATAATTATCAACAGGTAATTAAAAACCAATAGGAAGTTTTCTATTTCTATGCAACAACAAATGTCTAACGAACTGTGCGGCCCGTATTAATAATTGCCGTTAATTGTTTTGATTAGTTTTTTATAACAAGAACTGATGTCACTGCGTTATTATTATCATGAACACAGCAAATTGTGCTGTTGTGCAGCAATAACAAAAGATTTTACGACGGTCATAACAAGAAGGAAGTGCAATTAAATGCGGCCAAGAGAGGAGCCCCAAATCCAGCTTGGAGTTGGAGTTCGATGCGGATGATGAACAACTGACATTAGACAAGCATGCTTGATGTTTATGAGTGCGCGTGAAATTCAATTAAATCGCTTGTTCAATATTAGTTACACTGTGAGACAGCCAGGCGTTGCTGCCATAAACTAGATTAGGGCATAAAATTGAAGGGCATCAGCAGCAGCAGCAGCAGCAGCAGCAGCAGCCATGACAGTGGCAGATAGTTTTTTCGTTATATAATTTATGTGCAAATGTCAGAGCATCAGCCGCCATGCCGCCGTAGGCGTTTAATTGCAAATGCGTCACCTTTAGCAGTCCATAAAGATTAAGCGCTTATCTAATTCACAACGCACACCCGAGCGAGGCGGCAGCCACAAAAATTAATTAAACCAAAAACCAAACAGCTTTTATGATTTTGTTCCACTGTCAAATTTTGTGACTGCTGCTAATTGTAATCGCACCAAAAAGGAACATGGCTGTGAGTGTTTTCTTGTTTTTAAGTGCCTTGCGCCAGCTGGCCGGCATGAACCATAAAGTGCAGACCAGGAAGTGCAGGGGAAGTCGTCCTGTTGCATAGAGCGCATAACATCAAGGCGTCAGTTGGCTGCCGTCAAAGGCTGACAACAGTTTGTGTGCAACGAATGGAATACTAACTAATTAAATTTTTAGTTGAGCAAACATTGAAATAATCAGCAGCCCGCTTTTAAGTGCTCTCTTTTGTGCAGTGATTTGAGACTATTTTATTTCGAGAATTGCAACATGGCTGCAAAAAACCATAAATTAATAGTGAAAGCTGTCTGAATTTGAATTATTATGTTTGTTTCAGAAGAAATATGCATATCCTGTTTATGCACCAACAGAAAAAAAAAACAAAAAACGATGATAAATGCCCTTAAAAGTATGCAAAAATTATGCAATTGGTCAAGAAAATTGATGCATTCACTCCGATTGTTTGAGCAGTTGCGGGTATATATAATATGATTATAAACATAGCATACTTTGGAGGGCACTAAGCAAGATATTATTGCTATTTATAGCAACCACAGCTGCTTAGCCCCCTTGTGATTTAAGCCACAATTTAACAATTGCAGATGTTCGGAAATGTTAGTTTTAGAAAATTTTCTTCAACACTGTTAGGGTGAGGCCGTGTGAAAAATGCCAAAAACGCACTTTAAATTCATGGATTACCTGAAGTTCTGTCAAATTTCAACACTGAAAGGCCGTTCTACCTAATATTTTCACGAATTCGCGCAGACAGCTATTTTAAAGTAAAGACAAGCTTAAACAATAATAGAAACGTATTTCTGTTTTAGGATTCCCCTTTCTTTCTGCCGAACCTCAAGCCGTAAGTCCCTTCTTAAGTACAATCTGCACGGAAATGTATTTTTTTCAAACTTTCAAAGTGCAGAAACGTTTTAAAACCCATTTTTGTTCTTGGATCGCTTTTAGTTTCAACCTACCTCAACTCTTAAAGCTATTTCTTAAGTATATTGTCTGGACTTACCCTTAGAACTTTCGAAAAAGTCATATTTTTGGACTGCCGCAAATCTAAAATGATATCAAAATGTTATTTCTATTGAAGGAACGACCTTAATTGCAGTAATACTTAATCTTTCAATATAATATTCAGAAATGTCACTAAATCTGTTAGGAAAGATATATTTTTAGACTTTGGTTCGCAACTTCATAAACCCTTAAATCTATGTAACAAAAAGATGAATCCATTGGGTTCGAACACTTAAGAAAGTATTAGTAATGGTTTTTAGAGGTAATCAAGTCGAGCATTTTGTTTGAACCAACTCTATTTGGTCTTGTTAATCCTTAAATTACTGAAAAAAAAAGCCTTTTCATACCCAACAGCTCACCTTAAGTATCTGTTACTCGAATTTGTACTCAAATATTGGAAATATTATGTGTTGGTGTGTGTGCCAGCTTTGTCGCCTTGGGACATCTAATGTACAAGTTTTTTCTTTAAAAACTTAAACACGCGGTCACCTTCACTAGCTATTGGCGCCAGCTTTGAAGTAAGTAGCCACTTGTACGCAAATAAGAAGCACACAAGCCATGAAATAGAGAGGAGCTCGGCTTGGCCCTTTGCTGGCTAAGGTTGGCAGAATATGGAGCAAGGAATACTGTCTGGTGAAAGGCATATAAAAGGTAGGTAGGTAGGTAGTTCCGGCTGACCCCAGATGGGGTCACACATAGAATTTAGCGTCCTTAATGAGGCCGGGAGATTATTTGGGTATAGAAGGTAACTTGTACCGACAATATAAACCATTATTTGAGATGGTTTTCTTTCGGTTTTACCAATTGAAATTGATTTGAGCCTAAAAGTATGCAATTAACTGTCTCAAAAGGTATTAAAGGGTGTTGCCAAGAACCCTTTTTGCTCCGGGCAATGACTTGGGATCAATGATCCCAGACTTCTTCTTGGAGAAATAAACAGTATATTGTCCCTATGCGGATGAACTATCTTAAGAGTCGTCTCTTTACACACACCATCAACAATTCTGCCGTCTCTGCTCTACCTTAACCTTGAAACTTAAACTCAATTTTCTTACATTTAAGTGCTGCTGCAACACCCCCAGTTTCGGCCATTAATCTTGCCAACTGCTTTACATAAAAACCTACATATATTCAAACCAACTGGCCGTAATCATATGTAAGATAAGTATTATGCATAGTGGGCATAATAAATTTCTGTTCAAATTGTCTACACATAACGAGTAACTTATCGTTTTAGCAGTTTAGTTTTAGCCAAAAATTAAGGTCACTTATTTTTGGCATGGATAATATGTGTGATATAGAGCCGCATAGTGAATTCAATTCAATTTGCGTCCAACTGCGTCAATGTCGAACATTGAACGCTACACGGTTGTTGTTTTTCATATGCCCAGAGAGTTTCCATGTTATGCTCATAAATCAAGCCAACATTCAAATGTTATCAGTGTGACGGGAAATTCCAATGCAGTCAAATAATGTAAGAGTGTGTGTGTGTGTGTGTGTGAGTGTGAGTGAGTTAGATAAGCAAACAGCCGCTGCTCAGTGAGCTAGAGCCACTGCAGTAGGACCATTTACCCAGATACGTTGATGATGATGATGATGAAGTTAGTGTCGCTGTGTGGGTGCTCTCTCTCTCTCTCTCTTTGGCTAATATCTATGCTTAAGCCATGTACAAGTGATAAGGCAGCGAGCATTTTCATTAAATAATTGCTTTTGCCTGCCCAATGACAATCGCGCTCTTTTAACTCTTCTGCCATTTACTCGCACACAAAACAGGTGGGCAGCAGCCAGAAGCGTTATAAATAGCAATACGCTGCCTACTTCGAGGCGCAGCTGCATTATAAATGGTCCGCCCTGTAATTGCTCGTGGCTCATTCAAGCTCATCTATCGGTAACTCAACTCGTGCGCGTTTCGGCGATCAAAGCAAGTGTACCAAGAAAAAGAAACAGTGTTGCCTGCAATTCAACTTAAGCACATGCAAATTGTATTTGATTTTCAACATTACTAGTCCCTGTGCAGTTTGCATGTGAAAAGGCATCATCACCAGAGAAGGAGCAAAAAAAAAAGGAACAGAAAGAAATATACAGAAACGAGCTGAAAACTGTTAACACGCATACGCCATGTGTTCCAAGGCAGTGGTAAGTGGCAAGAAATGCTGGAAAAACTACTTGGCTAAGGCACAAAAAACTTTTCACAACAAGTGGCTGAAACCAAAATGTTTATCCAAATAAGCAAAGAAATCAGGAATCGATGTTACATTAAAGCCAAACAACAGCAACCTCTTTGGGTCAGCTATACACTGGGCCACACGATTGTGAAGCAGCTCACCTAAGTCTTATCATTATCATTTGAATGATTTCGAGCTCCTTTGGATGAGAATTTAAGATTCAAATTCAAATTAGGATGCGGATGAATAACAAAATCATGCCAAATTATACATTAGCAGGGTGCAATTCATGTTGCAGTTCGAGAGAACCCAAAAAAGCCCAGTTTAACTAAACTATATAGATACTTTTCGGACTTAACAGACCTTTCATATATATTTATATAGAATTGCAGCCTATTCAAACACAGAACGTGTCAATTATGACAACTAAGCTGTGAAATAAACACCAAGCCAGATCGATGTTATTTTGTTGCATTGTGTTGAGACAAAAGCTGCCAAATGTAACATACGCAACGTTTTACCAATTCTCTGGCAATCAGGCCCTAAGCCATATCTGCAGTGCCTGGCATCAGCATGGAGAGCGGTTTGCAAAACATTGCATACAAATTTTGGTGCAAAACACAAAATGGCATACAAAGGCAAACGATAAAAGTAACATGAGCTCGTCGTTGTCTGGCAATATGCAAACAGTAATTGAATTAATGCCATGAGCCAAACGAAATGTTGACCAGCCAGCCAAGCCGCCGGCCTTAGTAAACACACACACACACACATGAATAGCAGCTGTGCACACAAACACACACACACATGCAGGGAGAGGGTAGACCGAAATGGTTAGAAAATTGCAAATTAACAAAAAGCAAGCGCAAAAAGCGCTGGCACAAATTTAGCTGAAAATTCAACAAAAAAGGATAATTGTGTATGTGTGTGTGCTTGCATGTTCACTCACAGTGGCCGCTGCTCTTGTTTTGCCGCCTGCGAATTAGTGTTGCCACTCGACAGTTTGTCCAAACGAGCCAAATCAGAGCTGCTGCTCGCAAAACAGGCAAAAAACTCAACTGGGGGGTTGGAAAACAAAAACTCTGTTGAATTTCTTTCAAGTGCAGCGAACGGACGAATGCTTAACGTGTCACTTGTCTTGCGGGCGTCGGTGCTGCTGTTGGTGCTGGCATCTCGGCCATCTGCAAAACTATGCAAATTAGACATCAAAAATGCTTTAATGAAAATTCCGCCTGTGGCAAAGAGACACCAAAAAAAAAATACTTGACACTCTGTGCACATTTTGTCTTGAAACAAAAAAGAAACTGCATAATTGCCTGCGAATATTTAACATGTCTCTATAAAAGCAAAAATATAATAAAACACCAGCATGTGTGGACAAATTTTGAAACAAGAAAAAAAGCAGGTTAAAATTTACTCAAAACTTGTATTGTTTGTTTGACAGAAACCCCCCAAAAAATGAAAATAGCATTCGTATTTTTATTTATATATATTGAAAAGCCCTCGAGTAACATCAAAAATGCTTCGACCAATTAAAATACCCATGCAGCTGTAGCTACAAAACTGCCAATTGTGTCAAGTCCATAAAAACTCGTACATATCCATGTGGATGCAGTCATTTGAGGCATGGCCCACACACAGACACACCCACATGATTTTATTGTTACATTGTTTCTGGTTGTAGAATGTAATTGGTGTGTCCAGTTGAAGAGTTTTGCTCACTTCCACTTGACAGAACATCTAATGTACTCATTCAGTTATGTAAAGACCCAATTTAAACTAACTATGTGGCATATTCTTCTGGTCTTAAGTCGATATTCGTTTATTGGAATTAATGTGAAGTTGTCAAATCCGTTGCAAAGCTTAAGCTTTCTTTCGACTGACTTCTTTGTAGGGCTTTGTGTTGTACATGGCAAGTTAGAAAGTTGGTCAAGCCCAACTATGATATACTCTCTACCTTACACAAAGTGTTAAAGATGTTGTAAAGTGCTGCCCAAGTCCAACAGCTTCGTATGTGTCTCACTGCACTTTGCTCTTGCAGAATTGAAAACAACTACAAATTTGCAAGTGTTTATATTTGTTGTTGCGCGTCGAATGATTGCGTTTGTAAAATTCATTGTATTTGTGTTGGTGATTACGCAAGCATTAGGGGGTTTTGAGTGCCACAAAATATCATGTGTTTATATTTGTAACATTTGTTGTTGCGCGTCGAATGATTGCGTTTGCCAAATTTATTGTATTTGTGTTGGTGATTACGCGAGCAAAATAAATCAAATATTATTACAAGACTCTAGAACAGAAGTATTACATATTTACAATATGAAACACACTATACAAAATTTTTACTTAAAAATCTATTACAAATCCTCCACAAATGTAAAATACACATTTGTGACAAATTGTGGCTTAGCATAAAACATCCAAGTTACAAGAAAAAGATAGTCTCCAGTTGGCAAAACCATTGGCAATTCAATACGATGAAAATCACTTAACATCTGATGACCCTTCAAAAAAAAAATCACTCATATAATAATGTATCACACAGTTTCTCAAATATAAAAGTCAGCTTTTACCACATAGGGACAAGTATGGTTCACGGTGGACACATTTTTGATCAAATTCCATATAATTTTAGCGACCGGCTGATGACGCCTTCTCATAAACTTACACGCATCAAAGGTATAATCGATGAGAAATGGTTTATAACCATTGGCTTTCTTCAGTAGTTTTAATCGAGCCGAAATATTATTAGCCGGCTCCAGGACTGTCAGATTAATGTTCAAGCTGGTCTTATTCCTGGAGTAGGCTTTCAAACGGCAATGCTCAATGGTGACCCAGGATTGGTTAAAAGACTCACACACTGCATTGGTCATTTTAACAAAAACCGTCCCCTATTTTTGTGCGCAAAAGAGGGAAATGACTTTCTATCCATATGCTTTGAATTAATAAATAATTACAGCAATGCCCAGCAGTGAAATCCAGATTAGTCCCAGACCAGCAATGATTAAGGGTGAACGCATGGCAGTGACTTTGAGTTTAGTTTTTTAACTAAGCTACGCAATGGAAATGTATTGAACGTTCCGCTGTCTAATTTTAAACTGATAATTATCTATTTATAATTGCGGTATTTATTTTTAAATGCCAGCTTTTTGTGGATTTCAAAAATCGGACGAAGTTCGTATACCCTTGCAGCACGATACTACAAGACTACTTCTCTACCTCTACTTTTCTATGGCAGCTATACTATATAGATGTCCGATTTCGACCAAACTTGGTGGAATTATGGGAAATCATAGCAAACAAAGAATTGTAAAGTTTGAAGACGATTTATTTGAAACCAAAAAAGTTTTTTTCACTAGAACTAGTTTTTCGACCGATCGTTCCTATGGCAGCTATAACCTATAGTCATCCGATTTTGACATAACCTTGAAGAAGTGTATGAAAGCTTATAAAATAAGTATATGCTAATTTTAAAGAGGTTTACATTAAAAACAAAAAAGTTTTTCTTACTAAGACTACTTCTCTGACTCTACTTTTCTATGGCAGCTATACTATATAGATGTCCGAATTTGACCAAACTTGATGGAATTATGGGAAATAATAGCAAACTAAGAAATGCCAAGCTTGCAGACGTTTTCTTTGAAAACAAAAAAGTTTTTCTCACTAGAACTAGTTTTTCGACCGATCGTTCCTATGGCAGCTATATGTTATAGTCATCCGATCTGGCCAGTTTTCACAAATGTGCAGCGTATGTGTACCAGAAGACTTCGTGCAAAATTGGGTGGCGATAGCTTTAAAACTGACAGAAGAGATAGCATAGAAACAGACGGACGAGGCTAAATCAACTCAGTTCGTCAAGCTGATCAAGAATATATATACTTTATGTGGTCGGAAATGCTTTCTTCTAAGCGTCACAAGCATCTGGATTATTTTAATCTGCAAGGGTATAAAAAGGTACTCTATCAACTATTCATAAAAATCTATTTCGCCTATGCTGCCGTCGATTACTCGCCTCTTCTGGCGCTACTTGGTGTATACCAAATTGCTGGCGTCGATTGCTCGCCCTCTCTTAGCCTGCTGTTTAACTTAGTCATCGTGCTGTGCTTCTGATGTATTCATAGTTTGAAAAGAACTCTGGAATACGATGTTTGCAGCAAACTGCTGGCGTCGATTGCTCGCCTGTATGTCTCGGCAGCTCTTCGATCCTGAATATACCATTCTCCTGAGCTTTTTATTACACTTATTACGAAATATAGTAAGTTAACTAACCTACTTACTGTTGAATCAAACAGATTTTTTAAAATGGTAAACAAAATAATGTTTAAAAGTATTTGGAGACTGATAAAACTGTACTTCGAATAAGTACATTTCGGGTGCACTCTTATGTTTCGTTCCATCAACTTAGAACTCAGTACTGAAACTTTAACTAACATAGCCAGAATCTCAGCGGGCTTCACTTACTGCTAAAATCACTTTCCGACTTATAAACAAAACTTGAATGTTTTAATATGGCTGACTGTCAAATGTCTCTGCCAGCACATAAGTGCCTCTGCTGCTGCATTTTGCAGCGATAGTTTACAGTGACACGCGTTCACACACACACACACACACACATAAGAAAATTAAATAAATTTTGCAATTAAAAGTTGCACTCCTTCAGAAGCATTTGTCAAGTCAAATAAACGTAAATTAAGTTTACTTTGCATTTCGTTGGGAAATTTTCTTTCGCTTTAGTTGTTTTTTTTTTCCTCCATTTCCGTACACAATTTTTTCACCCCATTCGCATCCCGGTTCCGATGTGCTGTTGTGGTTGCGCTGGCTGTTGTTGTTTGGTTGGCTAAATAGGAAACACAAGTGGATGGTGTGGAGGGAGCAAGTGCTGCTTCCTTTGGAACTGGAACTCGTACTCGCATTTCATGTTGTTTTAATTACTTTCTGATTTATTTAACATGCCGACAATGGCACTCGCGCTGGTGCTGCCGCTGGTGCTGGTGCTGCTGCCGGTTGGCTTTGCCATTCAATGACCATCCACATTGCTGTTGACTGTAATTATTTGCATTGTCACCTGCAAAAACTAAAATCTAATAGCAACATGAGTGCGCATAAAATGCAAAGCTATGTGAATTGTGCATAGGTAGATGCATTTTATGTTCAAACAGCCCAAAATTATATTTACATTATTTAAGTGCCATGTATAAAGCTTCCCCTCCCACACCATAACAACCAACAGCAGCAGCAGCAGCAGCGGCAGCATCCACTGACCTCGTTGTTTCCATACCAAAATTAAATTAGCTGCTACCGACCGACCGACCGTCGGACTCAACTCCTGCCATGTCAGGTTATTTCCCTCCTCCACCACAAAATTAGTGCAGCATTTTCATTGTTTATTATTTCGGACAAACTTGTTATGCATTATATTATTTTGGTAGGGGCCCTTAGCCCCTATAACCATATCAGAATAACTAATTTCTGTTGTGCACTTGCATAATTTGGTTTTTGCCTTAACAAATTTTTACAAAAGCCACAAACAATGTCAAAAGTTAATTCAAATTGTCGAACAGGCATCCATTTTTAATTCCTGTAATTCGAACTTAAACAACAAGCCTAAGTTCTGCGTGGGCATGGCCATTCAAATGGCAAGTGGTCAACGACATAAACAACGCCGAGCGAGCGGACCTAAGTCCACCCAAAAAACAAAGTCAGGCCATAAAAAGAGAGCGGCAACAAAAGTCAGCCACTAATTGCAGCCTTAAAGCCCCCCTGCTTCCAGGCAACAGGCTCAAAGTCTCAAAACGAAAACCCAACGAGTGTTTACCTAACAGGTTCCACTCTCGCAGCTGCCTTGGTCTAGATGCGGATGAGGATGATGGGCGTGTGCGTGTGCGGCAACTAAGTGGGTTCGTAACAACATTGCGGCGACTTTAAGCGCCAGCTTTTGCTATGGCAGTGGCAAAAAGTGAGCTACGTGAGACAGGTGATTAACAGGATTTGGCAGAGTCAGGGGCGGGATTACCCATAAGAAACATTTGCTGCCAAAACTCTACAATTGGCAAACTTTGTTATTAATTAAAATTTCCATTGATGAAACCATAACAAAAACTAATATTTGACAATTGCCAATAATCGCCAGCCAGCCAACAACAAATGGACCCAAAAGGGAACAGCAGCAGCCCGACCAGATCATGGAGCCAAGCGCAACAATTAAAACAAATCGAAAACAGCAAATGTTTTTTTGCCTTTGTTGTTATTGCACCCACCAACCAATACATGTATGTATGCAAATTGCTGGCTTGTTTTTGTGCCACTTCTGTTCAGCAAGGACCAAGTTTTGGTTCGACGACACAAAAATTCAATTGAAAACTCAAAGGTCACAAAATTTATGCAATATATTCGTTAAAAGTATGAGACTACGAGCTGTTGCCACACAGCTGAACATGCTCTTGCATATTGTTGTTTGATTGCGCCAAAATGTAATTGAATGGCAACATAGAGGTAAAAAAATATTTATATATTTAAAAAAGAAAAATAATCAAACAACAAATCATAATTTGCATACTTAGAACCGGTGAAAATCCATGGGGGCATAAATTATAAAATTAATATTTCAACTGTTTTGACAACTGTTTTCACAAAAAATGTATGACAAATGTTCCTGAAAGTATGCAAGCTTAATTTCCCTTAAAGCTGATCTATTTAAATGAGCTATTGGCAGCTTTTTATAGGTACATAGATCGTATTATATATTTAGTCTGCAGATTTCCAGCTCTCAGTTACAACCCAGACTACGAAATAATCTAAGCCATGAACTTGAATTACTTGCTGTATATGAGGTTTTGAACCAATAGATTGAACCGTTTCAAAGGTGGTTCAAAGCATTGACTTACAAATTCTTAAGGCAATAAACTTGAAATGTGGTCCATTTGGAAATGTCTATTTTACTGTTTCGAACCTTTTCAAAAGTGGTTCAGAGTCATATTTCAGAAATTATTATCATAAATTTGATGACTAGTCTGATAGAATGAAGAAAAATACTTTCCCGATTCCGAGTACGCCAACAGAACCGGTTTTAAAGTGATTCTGAGCCATAACTCCAAAATTATGTTAAATTTGAATCTTAAGCTTGGCAAGTAGGTTTATTTGTATGTTAAGAAACTGTTATCTCCCTGTACTCACTGTCAGTAGAGCCAGTTGGTCAGCTAAACTCAACGTAGAAAGATCCGCTCAAGCACAGCGGCCAGCAGCTCATAGAACTGTATAGTATATACCAGGGGATGCTCGCTGCTCGCATTCGTTGATGTTTAGCCAAAAGCCATTGCCGCTCGCATACCCTGGAATTGCTACAACAACTTCTTATGATTTTCTCTTCTCTTTCTCTACCATGCCTTTAGCAAAATTTAAGGTAACAACCTATACGTCTACCCAGAGGAAAAAAAAGATATTAAAGATTAACCATTGGATTATTTCCGATATCCATTTGGACCGGATATGTCTTAAATATCCTTTTAATCATCTAACGGAGCAAAAAATCATCCGAAGGATATGAAAACTGATGATCATTTGGATGATTTTGCAGCTTCGCTGAATGATTAAAAGGATATTTAAGACATATCCCTTCCAAATGGATCTTTTTTGGATCATTTTGTTCTGTGTACATTTAACCGGCTTTCTCTTACGTTTTCTTGTGTTTATTATTGCTTCAGTATAGTTTTCTTCATTTGTATTGGTGACTACGCTGCCGTATATACATATGCTCTTATTAGAATCATTTCCACACAATTTAAGGTGGTCCCTTCGCCGTGTAAACAGTAATAAATATAAATTGATCGTAGCACTTTAGTCCGGGTCACTCACTATATGAAATGCCACCAGGGAAGCACTTCACAGTGGGCAGACGGATTTCTGGACTTCCTAAGAAATGTATTTTCGCACTTTTTCCCCAAATTTTCCTAGATGTTTGTTAGTTCTGAACTTGCTCAGTGCAGCTGATGCTACAAGAAAGACAATAAACTTAATTGAAGGTAACAAGAGGTTGGGTTTTGCTGCTTGGTTTCAACTTCTTCTTTTCCTTCTTTGCCCTGAGATTTTTATCCAAACTCTTAACGGTCTCTACCGGTGTAACTAAAAGGCCCTTGGATTAAGGAAGATATCAAGGAACTAATGTATTAACTCAAGATTTACAAGAGATTACTAAATTTTTACTTAACACTCTTCAATGTTGATTACCTTCCAGAGCTTGCCTGCACCCATGAGTGTATGCCCTAGTCGACTTCTCAGTCTCTCTCTCGCTCCCTTCAACTTAAATAAGTACCTATTCACCAAGTCGTGACTTTGCTTGCCAACTTCTTGTTTATTTGCTTTGCTTTGATTTCCATATTGATTTATAGAGTGCACATAATGCGATAGTCTCCGTTGTGCAAGTGTGCAACAAGTGGCCGCATGTGGCACTGCACACACCCAAGGCTTATTCCAAGTCAGCTTCTCTCTCTGTGTGTGTGTGTGTGTCTGTAATATATTGAAATTGTTGCCATAGCATGCGTAATCCTTGCCAATGCCTGGCAAAATGGCAAGCAAAAAGCGCTAGCGTTGACAAAAATGTAATAAACGCCAAGCAAAATATTTGTCAAATCAATTTCAAGCACTAAGTGTATGTTAGAGGGCATAAAAAAATAGAAAATAGAATAAGAATGAGGAAAGTATGCAAAGAGTTTGTCTGCTCTGTCCTGAGTGGGGCAAAGTTTCTGCACCATTTTTATGTGCTTAATACACTTTATTTTTTATGCCTTTGCCATCCAGCCAGCCAGCCAGCCAGCCTTGGTTGCAAGTTTTCTACCAAAGGCGTTTTTTTGTTTGACCTAACTAAAGCGTCACATAAAAATGAGTTATAACAAAGTTTTCCAAGAAAATTTGCAAATAAAAAATAAAAGAATTCTCTAAATCAAATCAAGATTAAAATAAGTTGGATGTAAGTTATTTAGGGTCATTTGAAGAGCTTAAAGCTTACGTTCCTTTAGAGATGACAAGAAATGTCGTAATTATTGGTTTGAAACAGCGAATCGAAGATTTGAGGGAATGTTCTTTGGGTTAGAACTTAGATTAGGCTCCCCTTTTTACACATGTTCAACAACAGATTTCCCTTAGCAATATTGCTGCCTCATTTCCTTTAGGGCATCACCGCTTCGTTATGGACTTCTTTCCCGCTAAAAAACAAGTTATTTTTTATATTCATATATGTATTTCTTTCTTATTTGCAATTTTGCCCTTTGTGCCCGGGAATGCCTAACGGGAATATAACATGACAGCGACCCAAGTCTTTCCCTGTGAGTGTGTGTGTAAAAAATTATTGGAGACACTGTTGATAGAAGAGGACGACGCCTTTTATTGTGTGCGACATGTTTTGATTGAGGTATGCCACACCAACAACAGCAACAACACAGACAACCAGAAGAACCAGAAATCTCCACTTATTTATTAAATTTACTGCCTTGGCTTGTCACTTGGGAGACGGCGCCAAAAAGTGGGCAGCACTAAATTACGTTAAAGGCTGAAAAGACAACCCCTTAAGGGCACACGAAAAAAGGGCTGCAAAATTAAAGTGGACCTTTGCTTGCTGTGCTGTAAATTCACATTAAAATATGTCAGTTTGGGATTTTCATAATTTGTTGTTGCTTGACAAATTGATGATGTTTCCATTGATTTCGTTCCCTTTTTTTTGTTTTTTTGTAATTTAAATCCTTTGGCACTTGGCTTTTGGTAGGACTTTTAGGACTCCATTTATCAGCTGCAAGCTGCAACTACTTTTGCACACATAAAACATTTCAATCAGACAGAACAAGAGGAAATGGACATAGTTTCCGGGACTTTGTTTTGCTATTTTTATTCTTTTTAGGGTTTTCAGCAGCTGCCGGCGACTGTTTGGCAAAATTTCTGCAATTATAGTTTGCTCTGGCAATTGTTGTCATTATTTTTGGTATTACGCTCTAGAAACTGTTTGGTCATAGTTGCAGCAACAACTTCGTTTGATGGCCAGCAATTGCAATTTGTGGCCTCCTCTTCTGCTCAAAGTTTTTGTCACAGGCGTTGGCAGTAATAAATGTCATGTGAGATTCACTTCCGGCCAGAAAGCTCTTGCCTATCGTTTGCCAGTCTGTGTGACAGTTGCAGTGCCGTTTCGTTGATTTGTGCAGCATCTCAGTTTTGGTTGCTTTTGGAATTCCAACAGCCAACAGCCCAAAACTGGAAACCATAATCTAATAGCGAAACTCTAAATTTTGTAAAATCACTGCACAAAAATTACTCATAATCACTGTGTGATGATTATTTCTAGCCAAAAAGTTGTGTATTGATTTACCATTTTGCCACAATAACGCCAATTCAATTAAATGGCCTCCACCCCGTCTCGACTATGTGCGAATATGCCTGCATTTATACGTGGCCAGATGCTTTCATTATTTTTAATCAACTGCCTGCCTGTCTGCACATTAATTTGCAATCTCTGTTGGCCGCGATCCAATTTTCCCAAAAATATATAAATGTGTGATTGATGTTTGGTAATTAACTAGATATAAAATGTATGTGGGATTTTCCTCTTTATGATGAAAATGAGCCAGCGCTTGTTAAGTTGATATAAGTAATGAAGGTAAACGCATTATTATGTGCATATAGATTGTGTCTTTAAGAACTGAAATCAGACAGAAACTAAACTTCAACACAAACACACACAAGAATAATTAGTACAAAACGAAGCCTGAAGCGATTTAAATGGCAATTTCAACATTTTCAACATTATTTTGGGGTAAAAGTTTTTCGATTAACCTGAGGGACAAGCTTTTATCGTCGAAGTTTTTAAATGATTTACGAGTGTGGAGCCGGAGCACAACAACTGTTTCCAATTAACTCACATCAAAAGCACACTCTAACAAAAAATGGGTTTCATTGATTGAAATTTATCTTTTTGCCATTTCTTTTGACAAAACGGAAACGTGTTGTCATTGCCATTTGCTAGCTGGGCGCCAGTTTGCTTAGGCCACGCGGCGCGTCAATATTATGGCAAACGGAAGTGTTCCTCTCTGTGTGTTATTTATGTGACAGCTGCAAGGAGGAAATGGAGGAGGAGCAAGCCAATAACAGCACGGGATATATGAATAGAACAAATGTATAGATGGTAAGCCAAATTGAACTGCTTACATTGTTGACCCTTTATTGAAGAAGTCAAATAATTTAGGTTTAGGTTCTGTAAAACTAAGAATGGAAGCAAGGGCACAAAACTACTCAGTTGTATATAAAGTATATATAATCTAGATCAGCATATAGAAGTGAGTTGATGTAGACAATAATCCTGTATCAGTTTCAGGTTATCTTAATCCAAATTGGCAAATTGACTTAAAATACCACCAGGAAGTGGCCTTATCAGATTACTATAGCCAGTGGCTTGTGCTGGAGAAGGGGTTAGGGGGTTGTCCCCCCTTTTGAACATATATTCACATCTTAATACTAGACTAGACTAACAAAGAAGTAACTTTAAAAAAATTTCCCCCCTTGGAAATAAACCTGCCTACGCCACTGACTATAGCTTATAGCTTCCATGAGAACGATCTTCACAAAATCTTTCTAATTTTTAAGATAAAGCCGCCAAACTAGGTATTTATTCAATTTGTATGTGCTTCGTAAGACTGCAAAGTTGGTTTAAAAACGGTGTACTATTACTATATAGTATGTATGTATATGAAAAGCTTTTTCTTATGAACGATCGGTCAACGCCCAGTTCTAGTAAGAAAACCCCTTTTGTTTTCATTGGAATTGCTTAGTTTTTTAAAGTTTTGACAGAATATAACACAGTTTTATAGAGATTATATGACTATATAACTTTGATAGGATATAAAAATCAACTTCTAGTAAGAAAAACTTTTTTGTTTTCAATGTTAAACTCTTCAAACTTAAAATTTATTTTCTTTCTATATTTAAAAACAACTCTACAAAGTTTGATAAAAATCGGATGACTATAGCATATAGCTGACATAGAAAAACTTTTTTGTTGTCTGGAGGATCATTTCCAAAGTTCGTATTTATTAGTTTATAATACATTCTTATGCATCTACTAAGTTTGAACAAAATCGGACAACTATATAGTATAGCTGCCTTAGAAAAGATAAGTCTAAGAAATATAATCAGTAAGAAAAACTTTTCTGCTTTGAGTGGTAACTTCTTCAAACTTGGTACTTATTTATTTCAAAAGTTTTTAACGTATTTGACAAGTTTTGATCAAAATCGGTTGACCATATAGTACAGATGTGGTACAAAAACTAGTTCTAGTAAGAAAACATATATGGCATAGGTGTCATGAGGACCATTGGGCCAAAAACTAGTTCTCGAGACAAAAACTTGTTTAATATCTCATTGTGCCTATTCACCTGCCCACTGCTGTATATATTCAATGACGCCTTTTGCCTATTTAAGAGCTTATTACCACACGGCCAAACTGACTGGACAAACAGAAATAATAACAACTACAGCAAAATCTGTGAAAATCCAATTAAATGTGACATTTGCCCCTGCCCGGCGGAGTGTGAGCCGGGGCGTGATTTTGATATATGTGTGAGCTGTGAGCTCCTTCTCTGCTAATAATCAATTGCCGAAACTTTAACTAATTTATGACAATCTCCGGCCGGAATGCAATGATAATTGACTTGGTAGAGGCTAAGCCACAATTAGTTCAGCATAATGAGGCATCATTAGGGTCAGTAATTTATCAAAACGGGGGCGGCTCGCCGGGCGTATGAGCAATTTAATAAAAAATTTAAGCCTAAATTTAAAGGCGACAAGCCAATGACGTTTTATCTTCGCTGCGGGTGGGGGGGTGGGGACGCTAATAAGTCTGCAACGTGACAGTTTTTGGCCAGGCAACAGCCGCCGCGGGGCTACAAATGAAGAAGATGACTTTATCAGACCGGGGCATCATAGAAAAATGGTTGCCATTTTTCCCCCATTTTCCTCTGCTGCTGCTGTGGTTGTTGTTGTGTTTGCCGGGGCCAAATGTAAATAGCAGACGTGATGCCGTGAACTTCCCAGCGAAAAGTGACAATAAATGCCGGCGGTTATGTATAAATTGCTAAAGTGTGCGGAAAGATTTACGGCACGGCCAATGGACAATGGTTGGAAGGCACAAGGCAAACAAATAAGCAAGACAGCTACAGCAGGTGCTTTTAGTGTGATTGCCAGGACAAAGTCACAGACAGCGAGACAGCGAGAGGGAGAGAGAGCTCGTCAAGTGCAGCTGCCCGTTGCCCTGTGGTCATTTTGCTGGCACTCAGCCCAGTCCATAACTTTGCACAATTTATGCCCAATCATTTGCATAGTTCAGTCGATTAGCTGGCAAATTGATTTCAAAAATCAGGTCATCAGGCGGTGCACATATTATTTTCACATTCGAGCATAATTTGTTGATGGGCGCGTCAAACGCTTTCGCTTAATGAGCATTTGCCGCGGCCCCTTCGACACACTTGAGCCATTTGTCGCCATATTTATTTTAATGGCTGCTCAATTTAATCACTTTGTCGGTTTCGTGCCGCGGTAGCATGGAAACGTTGCCCTCGAAGTGCTTGGGAACAATTTTTTTTCATTTGTGGTTGAAAAATGTTTAAGATTTCATTTACGCGACATTTAATTATGGCCGCAAACTTTTTCAGTTTTAATGGAAGGCAACGTACACGCACACACAACCGCACACACACACACACACATTAACACGTACAACACATTATTACTTTGGCGCACTTTACTTAGCCATTTTTTTAATACACTCCTCTCAATGAGTCCTTTTGAGCGCGTCCTTGGCAATTTTACTCGATTATATATTCTTTTTAAGGACTGCTTTTGTGAAGGTTTTTGTTTTTGTGAATTACAATCTTTGTTAATGGCGGAAAGCAAAGTCTACTGATGCTAAGAAAAGAAGGTTTTTGTCTTTTACAAACTTATTAATGTATATAAGTTTATGTTAGAGCAGATTCGCTGGTCTACAGTAGTTAGCAAAGTATACTGATGTTGTGCAAACAAGGTTTTGCTTCTGTACAAATCTACAAAATATTTACAAAAAACATTTTAATAGAGTTTATATTCGGATTGGTTTGAGTTCAGCCTTTTACTTAGGGTCTACAGTCAAAAGCGAAGTATACTGATGATACTGATGATGCGAAAATAATGTTTATTAAGTTTATTTCAAATTTTTGATTCCATTTTAAAAGTGTTTATAGTAGAACTGTAGTTTACAAGCCACTTACTACAGGTCTAGAACTAAAAGCGAAGTCTACTGATGATGGAAAATCAAGTTTTTTCACTTTTATTAACTAAAGAAATATTTTCTATATAATTTCGAGAGATTTTATATTTAAACAGGCTTGGATCAGTAGTTGGAAACCGCTTTATTGCTGGTCTACAGTCAAAAGCGAAGTCTACTGATGATAGGAAAATAAGACGTTTTCTTTTAACAAGCTTATGAAATGTTTTCGATAATAAGTTTGTTGAGACTAGTTTGGTTCAGCAGTTTACAAGTCATTTACTGCAGGTTTACAGCTGAAAGAAAGCTTAGTCTACTGGTGATAGGCATAGAAGGCTTTTTGTGGTATAATTTTGATAGTACGGGTTGTTTTTTTTTGTTCTTTTGCTTTCTTTCTTCCTCCGTAAGAGTATTCCATTTGCCCTTTGGGTTTTCACATTTTTTGCTCAAGAGTTTATTAAATTGACTTTCGCTGGAAAATATTTTATGAAAAAATATTGCAAAATTTATTAAATCAAGTCGGCAATGCATCAGCAGCAACATCATCATCATCATCATCATCATCATCATAACAAAACGCAGGATGCAGGGTGTCTGTTCCAGCATTTTTTTTGCTTGCCCAAGTGAAATGAGCTGCATCCGGCCTGAAGCTGCCTGCAGGCGTTGCATTCTTAACGCCCGAGCAGTCGCCTCCACACGTCCACACACACACACATATCCGACTGCGCCTGGCCACGGGCTACCGCTGCATCCGCCTGTGCATGTGCGTACTTTATTCCTGCATTTCCTTCTCGGCCCCAGCAGCCACACACAACCAATTTTGATGCATTCCCGGAACAATGTTCGAACCTACAGCGCGAAACGCGTACAATTTATGTGCAATCTTAGAAAAATAATGATTATCTTTTATTTTATGGTTGAGCGCCGCCAATGTTCGTGACGGGCACATTATTGTTAGTCCAGATCGTTGGGCATAAACTGAGTCGTTAAGGGCGCGCTAAGCTTACCGGCTTACGTCTCATATTTTGGGCGATTTTATGACCAGACCATTTGGGCGTGGCTTTGTGACTTAAATTGCAATTGTCATTCCAGCGGCAATTATTGTTGTGACACAACAGCATGTAATCACCCAGCTTAGAGACAAGTGGACAAGCTCAATTGATTGGCAGCCACACACACGCCCATGTCCTTGCAGTTTTGCGTGTGCGAATTGTCGAGTGGCATATATGTTACTGAAGCGCCACTTGAAACTCATTCATTGATGTTGAATGCCTGTTGATTAGTAAATGGAGCATGCATAATGTAGTGCAGTGCAGTTGTAGAAAGAAAATAAAACGCTACTTTATGAACTTGCTTTGTATGGCAATTATGCATACTTAGGCGGAGGCAGGTAAGTGTGGGTATTCAACTCTGCGAGGCTGAGACAGTTTGAAAGTGAGTTTTCTGTTACCCAAGGTTGTATATGGGTGGGCTACAAAATGGTTTAAGCAAGGACACGGCAGGTACATCTGCTTTCAGTGCGCTTTTCTTTTTGAAAAAAGGCACGAAAACCTACGACTTAAGTGTCGTTTGGTATAACAAACTCATGGCGGGTACACACACGATCCGGCTCGAAGGACCAACATGTTACAACTCCATAAATCAAACAATATCAAGCCTTCTTCTTCAATAAGTAAGCAATAAGCTTTCAAAATGTATCAATTCTTATGCCCCACTGAAATCAGCTTCAGTTTAAGTTAGGGCATAAAACTATTCACATGATTCATTTCACAATTTCTAATCTGTGCACAAAGTTAAGCTTGGTGGTCTGTCAAAATTTCACAACCTTGTTAGAGTCAAACATTTGGCATTCAGTGCTAAGCTGCCCAATGGTCACATAAAGCATTTATGGTTCCGGATGACCCCAAATGCCCTGCCGAAGGAGGCTTGACTAACTCGTTTTTACTGGCAGCTAAAAAAATTTTGTTTGTTCATAAAGATACAGCCAGAAATGGAAATGGAAATGAAAATGGAAAAGGTCAAGTGGTGGTAAATAAAAACTGTACACAAGTGGAGGGGCGGCTGGCATAAAAGTTTATATGCACACACACACACACACACACATGCAGGCACTTAGCCATTTGATATACTACACATACGTAACATTTTTCAATATAATTTTATTCACTGGCCATTTGTTTGGCCGCTTGTCAAATTTTGGGTTATCACTGAAACGTGTGCGTACCAGATTGGACTTTGCGTCACGAGTGTCGACTGTCGAGTGCCCCGCATTAAAAACAAATCAAACACACAAACACATCAAAACGGTGCGTTTACGAGTCGAGAAAGTGTGCTAGGGTTATATATACAGATGTGTGGCATAATATTGAAAAGCCTCAATTTATTTTAATGCATAAAATAATTAAAATTGCACGTTGGTAATCAACTCACTAAACATCAAGTCAATTTACACCGCAATATGTTGGCGTGGTTGCCCCCAACAATAATGCTAATTAAATGCACCAACTTTATGCGCACATTATGCCCTGCCCAACTTACTTAACGTTAGTTTAAAAATTGCATTCGGCATTTGTGTGTGTGCTCCAAAATTAATTGGAATGCAAATGCAAAGAGTGTTTGCAATTTAATTGCACACACTTTTCGGGAGGGCTTAATTAAGCCAGGTGGCTGGGTTGGTTTGGTTTGGCTGGCCAGCCTTTTGACCAGTCCAAGCACACATGCTCCACATGGCTACAATTACAAAACTAATGCCATTTAATTAAGTTCACACGTGCCACAATTAAATCTTCAACGCTAATTGATGAACGTGTATGCCCACAAACCGGCGGAGCCGGAGGAGGCGTTTTTAAGCGTCGCTTCAAGTCGCACGTAGTCAGCAAAACAGCCAAAACAAATAAACGGACGTGAAGTTAAGGTGCGAGGAGGTGGCAGGGGGTAGACTTTTTCGGGTATGTGAAATCGTGTTAGGAAATCATAAATAGTTTTAGGCTAACACACGCACACACTCACACATATGTGAAAACACCAAGTATCCTTTCTGAATTAAGGCCAGCAGTTTTGCTTACGCCAAGATGCACTGCGAGAAATAGTTTTAATACAAGGAGAGCGTAAGTTAAAGGCGGCCTTGCCCTAGGAACTTATGTTTAATAGTCTTTCCTTATATTAATTAACAGAGCATTAACATTAATGTAAACATTTCAACATTCTGTTAGCAAACAGTGCATGCGGCTAGGAAAAGTAAGCAGCGGACGGACAGGGCTATATCTACTCTGCTGTTGATACAGATCAAGAATATATATACTTTATGGGGTCAAAGATGTTTATTTCTGCCTGCAAGGCTTAACTATACGCTTTTTACTTTTACTTTTAGCTGCTATGTGTCAGATAAACTCAAATTTGACTCTTTTATTTGTTAGTTTATGTGACAGATATAGAAGTTGTGGAATCGACCCTAAGTGGGGGACCCTAAGGATCCTTAGAACAGTGTTAGAGCGTCGCTTTTGATACCGGAAAACAGCTTACTCTATATTTATACCCTTGCAAAGGGTATTATAATTTTGCCCAGAAGTTTGCAACGCATAGAAATATTAATTTCCGACCCCATAAACTATATATATTCTTGATCAGGGTGACGAGCTGAGTCGATTGAGCTTTGTCCGTCCGTCTGTCCGTCTGTCTGTCTGTCTGTCTGTCCGTTTCTACGCGAACTAGTCTCTCAGTTTTAAAGCTATCGAGCTGAAATTTTGCACAGAGTCTTCTTTTTGCTGCACACTACTAATATGTCGGAACCGACCGGATCGGATGACTATATCTCATAGTTCCCATAGGAACAATCGGTCGGAAAACTAGTTTTAGTATGAAAAACTTTTTTCTTTTCAATGGAAACGTCTCCAAACTTTGTAGTCACAGGTTTTTTATGTTTTTTTATAATTCTAGCAAGTTTTATTAAAATCGGAAAACTATATGGTATAGCTGCCATACAAAAGATAGGTCTAAAAAACAGTCTTAGTTAGAAAAACTTTTTTGTTTTTAATGGTAGCATCCTGCAATTTTGTATTTGTTTGTTTCTCGTGCTTTTACATAATTCTACAAGTTTTTGTCCAAATCGGATGACTATATCATATAGCTCCCATACGAACGATCGGTCGGAAAATGGGAAAAAGAGTATTTTTTGAAAATATTTAAGCGAGCACTTGCAAGGGTATAAAAACTTCGGCACAGACGAAGTTAGCTTGGCTTTCTCGTTTTAATCCTTTTCAACTAGTTGCTGAAATTTCTAAACCACTTTTGATCAGGTTCACCCTTGCTTGCTTAAGCATGCTTTCCGAATCATTTTTAAGTGCTCCTCCAAGATTCTTTCTTTTTTTTGGTCAACGTATATTCCTTTAAGCATCGTTTCAAATCAAATGAATCTTAGCTTATCTTAGCTCCTGAGGTGCCCAAGCCTGACTATGCAACACTCTGTACCAACGAAAGTGCGAATACCAACTGGTATTAAACTGGTTGGAAATGACTGCTGCAGGGAACAATTGGTCTTAAGCTGTTTAAGCTGAAGGTTCAATGAAATTTTGATTAGAATTTGATCAAATTTGAACAAAACATAACACAAAATATTGCTACCTTTGATACAGAGCTAAAAAATGCTTTAAAAAAAGGCCTTCTTTCTTTTTACTGAAAGATTTGGTAAGGTTTCGCTCCTTGGTTGCTCTTAATATGTTTTTGACATTTGCTTGCAAAGTCTAAATCAAAGAAATCAAAACCCTTGCAATTAAATGAAAAAGCCAACATTTCTCCCAGTGTGGATTTAGTTTCTAGGCTACTTTCGGGCCCCAGTTACTTAGTTATCCCCGCTCTCTCTCTCTCTCTCTCTCTCTCTCACTTATTGGATTTGCTGCATATTTGGCACGTTTGCCGGCTAAGTGGGCGTGTCCTGTGAGTTAGTGGCTTCTTGAGTTTGTTTTTGCTTGGCAGTGGGAAAAATTTCGAAAATTATTTAGCAAATTAACGCGCTGACAAGTCAACTGTGTTGTATCTGAAGTAGACGTGGGTTCAGGTTATGTATGTGACCGGATTGCCAAAGGAAAGCGTTTCCCCTAACATTGAAGCCCATGATGTCTCTCTCTCTCTCGCATTGTTTGGCTGTGTGATTTTGGCTTTGCGTGTACCTGCTGCACTTTGTGCTGGCCAAATATTTTTGTTTGTGTCTGAGACCGCAACCAGACGGTGTTTGGCTTGGTAGTTACATACTGTATGATTATGTGCATAAGTCAGCTTAATGTCTGCTTAAAGCCGGCTTAGCCCCAAAAGTTGTTGCAGCAGTTGCCGTAGTTGCTGCTCTGCGGCGAATTCATTTGCATTTTCAACCAGCCGTAATGAGTAATGCGATTTTAATAAAGTTAATTAAAAATCATGTCTGAACTGAGTTATTTGTGAAGAGGAATTTATACAGCCGGCGGCTGTGGCAGTGGCAGTGGCAGTGGCAGTGCCACGCCCTGGCCCAGGCTCAAGTGCTTGCACTTGGCATAATTTGTGCAGCCGCCCGAAACTTGCACACAATTCTCGTATATCAGAGGGCAGGCGTCGCCGGCTTTGCGCTGGGTTCGACAGAGGAGCGAATGTGCCAACGAGGTCAACGACAGTGCCAAACTGCAATATGATGTCGGAGTGTGGAGTGTGAAGTGCACGGATCTGTCCGCGATGGACCACACTTGGTGGATAATAAAACAATTAAACGCAAAGTCAACATGGCGAGCCAAAAAAAAAAAAAAAAAGCAGAGAGAAGAAAAATATGTGTATTTATGTGCACAGAGAGCTTGCCAAATGAATTGGAAATGGAATTGGAATGCAACTGGCTGCCTGCGCTGCCCTGGGGCGTATACTTAATCAAAACCAAAACATACGCACCACCACACTGCGACCAAATGGCCGTCCCCCTCTCGACTGGCGCAAAGTTTAATTGGAATTTATGGTTGACATTATGGCCGCTGCCACAGCAGCTTTATCGATGTTAATGCAATTTTCAATTAGTTGAGCAAAAGCCTAAACCGTTTGACTTACCAGGAAAAGGGCGAGCGTTGCGTCATCTGTAATGCTTGAATGCGTCGCGCTTGAGTGACGTTATCCGTTGAAAGTTTTACACGCGCCACACAAATAATGCCAGTCCAGGCATCCAGGCATGCCAAGGATATGGCTGGCTGCTGCTGCTGCTGGTTGGCTTTGTGTGCTCAAGTTGTGTATGTGTGTGTGTGTGTTTTCCATAATCATCATCCAGGGCCATTGTACAAACTCGAAGGCGACACGCTTTTCTTGCTATCTATCTGTTTCCTATTAATTTCGCTCAGCACGGTTTGGCTTTTCCCCACTTGCAATCTAAGTTTAAATTTATTACAGCAGCTGCTTTGATTTTTGCTAATAATATTCGCCTTCAAGTGAAATATGTTTAGTTTCGGTGCGGCAACTTAGTTTGGACAAACAATAAGTTTAGCACTAGATGGCAATAAAAATTCTTACGTTTCTTTCATAACCCAGCGTTTACTTACAAAGGCAAAAAAACATTGTGTATTTTATAACATTTGGCATTCGAGCGTTGAGTGAACACTTCGGTATATTTCTTGGAATAGCGTGAGAAATGTGCTTTTTCGCTGTTGTGTTTTGTTTCTTTGAAATGAAATGAAATGTTATACTATTGGACAATTTGCTTCCACGTGCCGCCTTAAAGTAGGCCATGTTTTTTAAGTTTTAGTCGATTTCACCAGAAAAATGTTGGCAAAATTGAGCTATAAAAACTTGAATTATTTTGGTTAAGTTGTATAAACACAAATTGTAAGGCAGAAAAGCGTTAGCTGCCATGTGAACCTTGAAACTTGACTTTTAAAATGTGTAGCATACTTTCAAAAACACTTTTTTTTACATTATTTTCTGGAAATAGGTATTTAGCAATGGTGGAGTTCAAATTCACAATTATTGCCATGGAAAGATAGTTCAGGAAGCATTCAGAGTCAAAATTAACTAATGCCTCTTTTTTGTCATTTTTTTTGGGTATATGCAATAACGCCCACAACTGTCCGTGGTCATTACTGCACACCCAAAAGTGTATAATTGCAATGGGCGTGATTGCTAGCTCCCTTCGGGCGCTATTGCACTTATATGTCTTGATAGAAAAGAAAAAATGTATATAGCGTTTGCATGGGCGTTATTACGTTAGGCGTTTTTCTAACCAACCTAAGCAAAATTCAGAAAAAATGTACAGAAAACCGTAGAATTGTTTGGAATAGTAAGATTTAAAGCTTAGCAGTAATTCTTTACGACAATATCAAAGAGAGTTGAAACAATAGTGCTAGTTCAGGGTCAAAATAGCATAAGCACACAAAAATTATCTAGAATCCAAACCAAAAATTCAATATACTGGAAAAAGTATAGCGCTGTTGGCTTGATAAACCAACAAAAACATTCATAAAAAAGAGAAACAAAAAAAAAAATATAAAATAAATAACAAAATATATCAGAAAAACCCCATATCCAATACTTTCTAGGCAAAGAAAAACCCAAGTTTTGTAAAACGTTTCGCTATTACCTTAAATATCTATTTTCACTTAGCTCTGCACACATCAAAGACCGAAATACTTAAGGCAGCACTTACTTCGGCATTATTTTGCAACATATTTCACTTAGAGAGCTCATGAATAACAAAGAAAACATATATTCACACAGCTCTGCACACATCAAAGACCAAAACCAATTTCAGCAGCAACATAATCATTCGCTGCCATTGAACAGTCTGACTGCAACCCAATACCAGGGCCAAGTTATAATATGTGAGCTTTTTTATTGTCCAAATTCATGAAAAAAAGAGCTGCTTTCGGTAGACTTTAAGTTAAGTCCTTTCAGAGTACGCTGAAGGTAGACTGATCGGTCCACAACATGTGGCCTCTGGCCAAAATAATGGCAGAGCCAGCAGCTTAGGTATGTGTGTCGCGAAGTCAGTATTTCTTTTTTTCCAGACAATGCGAAATTGTTGAGCAAAAGCTGCGTCTTTCGGCTTTTATGGCAAAGTAGCGCCCGTGGGATTACAAAACCCCTGTAGTTTGGCTGCAGCATTGTGAAATACAGTAAGGAATAGCTCCTTTGTTATATTTCCTACAAACGATTCAATATGGGTCACTGCCTAATACCAAAGTTTACACTTTCAAAATAAATAAGAACATATTCAAATGTACTAGAAATGTCCACAAAGTGTAGTGCCATAAGTATCTAAGAATTTCCTCAAATGATTGAAGTGGTGTTGATTGTACCTAAATGTTGTTATTCTTTGTGCTTGATTCATCTTCATTTTTTGCTAAGTAAACCCCTGACCCGCTTATTCGCATAAGACTCCAGCATACAGCCACTTGAGTTGTTTGCCTTGCCCTGATTGTACCCTCGAAGAAAAAGGAGGAAGGACAATTCTGCATGTGGTTATATTCAGTTAGTTGTTTGGCTTTTCTAAAGAAGCTACATTTTACTTACCTTTTTTTTATTTTGAGAGACGGGTAAGATCCTTTTGTGCACAATTTCAAATTTGTATTTATTTTGGCGTTATGCTTAACTTGTGCCACAGCTAAGTAGGAGTCTATATGTGTGCTGGATGCTAAGTGCTATTTGCATGCAGAGATTCTGAGATTCGAGTGGCAATTTGTGCGTGCAGCGAACCGTTAGACACTCGACTCAGGTCTAACCAAGTCGTATGAATACTTAGTTGCAACCGCTGGTAGATGAGAATTGTGGCATGTGAATGTGGCTGGCGGAGTCGGGGCTGACTTTTGGTTTGCCGGAAACAAATGTGCGTTTAACATTCATGCGACCAAAAATCAAACGGGCAAACCAATCAATGCACATGCAAGCAATCTTTACGAGGATTAAGCTGTACTCCCCGGGCGATTGTCTCCTTTCGCTCTCCCTCTGTCGTACTCTTGGCTTGGCCTGGTTATGTAAAACCAGCCACAAAGTCATTTCACTGAGCGAATGTTTGCGGCCAAATGAAAGGACAAGCTGGGTATGTGTGTGTGTGTGTGTGTGGGGGGGGGGACGGGTGGATGGGGGACGCTTAGCAGGCAAGCGGTCGTAAATTTGGACTGCAGTCCTTTGGACAGTTTAATTTCGATTTCCTTTTTGTCCAATGGCTGCGAAAATGGCGCGTGCAGTTGGAAAAGAAAAATGAGCGGAAACGCAAGCGACATTTGCCAGCAGAGCGCGGAGGAGTCCAAGCCATTCGGAATGCATAAATAAACACAATGAGCAGGGCATTAAGCAACAGCTGGGCGAAACTTCTTTTTGAAGTTTGCGCTGTGTCATGTGAACTTCCCCGCCAACAACAATGGCTGTCAGCGCATTAAGTTTGTGATTTGGCAGATTTACACTATTTACATTTGCCGATCATTGCTGCATAATTAATTAGGTGTTTAAAATCTAATGACAACAACTGGATTATGCTGGCATTTATCTGCTGGCACGGTATTAAATTAAATTAAATCATAATAAAACTGCCAGCAATTCCGGCCAAAACTAATATCAATCAAATGGGGAAAATCCATATGAAAGCAAGCAAAACGGAAATGAATATGAATTGAAATTGAATGGCATAACAAGCACAAGTAAGTATATCTGACCCAGCTCAAAAGCAAAAGCAGAAATTGTGTAGCATGAGTTGGATTTATCAATAATAAAATAAGTAAGTATAATAAGTAAGTGGAATGGAATTCATAACAATATTTCCTTGGCAGTGAATTCGTTTTTTTGGGTTTGATGGAGTTTATGGTAGAGAAATTTTGTACAAAAAGAAATAAAAACAAAATAAAAGAATAAACAAAATATTTGTAAAAGGCCACACTGCGTATGAGTGATAGGAAATTTAGTTTACTTCTTTGGTTTTATCAAGGGTTGATTCTAATACAATTATTGTTAATATTTAACAAAAAGTTTGTCTATTATCCGCTCATCTGTTGTTGCTACTCTCCAAGTCGTTTTGCATGTTCCTTCTTTTAGGTACAGTCCCTGGAATACCAATTTGGTGACTACAAAGAACTTTTAGTGCTGAAATTTCCTATTTTTGAAAGCTGTTTGTAACACCAAAAGGCAAAGTACAAAAGGCCGAAAATATAAACTTGAGGCTTGGCTGGTCTGTTGTGGTGTAGAAGGTTGAGTCCAGAAGTACCACATCGCTGCATTAGTTGAACTAATGTTCCCCTTAACTTTTTGACTTTTTTACTGATTTGATCTATCTACAAATTTCTAGTCACAAATCACAAACGTTATTGACGCATTCAGCAGATAATTTCGATTTACGACTTGTGATTTACAATGTTCGTTTTTACCTGCTGAATGTAGTGACTGCCCGAATACCCTTACAAGTGCAGAAGCGTATTAGATTACTATTAAACGAGAAAAAGAACACTAACATGGAACACAAAACTGTTTTTCTCACTAATACACTAAGATATAGTCAACCGATCTGTTTGAAAGCATATATTATTCGTATATGGTAAGTTTTGAAACAATAACATCAAACAAAAAAAGTTTTTCTTAGTAAGACCCATTTTCCCATCGATTGTTCCTATGACAGCTATAAGATATAGTCAACCGATTACGACCAAACCTTGGAAATCTGTTTGAAAGCATTTATTATTAATAATAGCCGAGTTTCGCAACGATAACATCAAACACAAAAAAGTTTTTCTTAGTAAGACCCATTTTCCGATCGATTGTTCCCTTGACAGCTATAAGATATAGTCAACCGCCTACGACCAAACTTTGCATAACTGTTTGAAAGCTTGTATTACTAAGTATAGCTGATTTTTGGAACGATAACATTAAACACAAAAAAGATTTTCTCAGTAAGACCCATTTTCCGATCGATTGTTCCTATGACAGCTATAAGATATAGTCAACCGATTACGACCAAACCTTGGAAATCTCTTTGAAAGCATTTATTATAAATAATTGCCAAGTTTTGGAACGATAACATTAAATACAAAAAAGTTTTTCTCAATAAGACCCATTTTCTGACCGATCCTTCCTATGGCAGCTATAAGATTTAGACATCCAATTAAGAACAGACTAAAAAAATCTGTTTGAAAGCATAAAAAATAAATAATGGCCAAGTAAAAGAACTCTAGTATGGAAAACAAAAAGTAATTCTCTAAAGAGAAATATATAGTACATGAGCAGCAAAAAGGGAAAATCTGCGACAAAATTCAACTTTATAGCTTCCAAACTGAGATATTAGATCCCTTTTCCCTTCCATATTAACACTGTTGGTCCGCTGCACCGGTGTCACCTAACTCTAGGAAATGTGCACTGGCCACCAGCTAACCAGTATGCAAGACGTACTGATTGCTGCCATTGTAGTCCATCTCTTTCACTCAACTATCCATCGAATTATGCGAATTTTTTGAAAATTTGATTTACTTTCCCACTGTAAAAGCCATCAACTAAGGACTCAACAGTAAACACCCATCCAATCCAATTGATAAACCAAAAAAAAGACCAAACTTTAACAGACGCACTCCTGGCACTTCCTGGCGCAAAAAGTTCAATTCCCATTTGGATGTTGACAATCAATGTGTGTCGAGAATAATGTCAAAACCAAAAAACCAAAACCGAACCCAAACAAGTTGAAAACTTTTTCAAGTTCTGTGCACGCGCCTATTTAGTGGTTCTCTCTTTCTTTTTTTTTGTGGGGTTAAAAGTTTGGTCGCCCACGACTTACGTAGACATGTCTGTGTCCCGTGTCTGCCCGGGGGTTTGATTATGTGGCCCTGGCATTGCCGTGCGACCCAAGCAGGCAATAATATGCGGCACGCGCAATCCATGCGTATGCAGTGCGCCCCCCAGCACATTCATTAGATGCCACGCTCTACGTGACCAAATAGTTGGCGCCGGAAATGCTCAAAAACTATAGAGATATGAAAACCGTGGCCGGCTACAAGTTCTTTTGTCTCAATCTAGCTGTGTGGATTTACAGGATTTCTTTTATGCTTGCGCCTACCGCAAAAACTTCTTTCATTTGCTCTTTTCCTTGTCCCGGCCACCAAGTTTGGGACGAGTTTGTCAAACTATTTGTATGGAATTCACAATTTGTGTTGATGAAGTTTCTGTCCGGGCCGTGCCGGGCCGGGCTTAGGCAGGCGTCGCCGTGATCTGCGTGAACTGTGTGTACAAGTGTTTTATGGAATTGAATATTCAGCTGGGGGGGGAGGACGAGGAAGGAACAATGGCGCTAAGGCTTACAGGTGGTGGCTTTTGTCTTAGTTGAGTGCATGTTTTGTGATTTAAAGTTGCCTTCCGTAAGCCGCTTTGCGGGGTCAGTCGGCCAAAGTGTTTCCCTGGGTGTCAGCTTAACGCCTCAAGCTGGGTCAGAATCTTGTTTAATTTTGGGGATTTCTTAGCGGCTTAAGTTGGGATTGATATTGAATATGCCAACTAAATTCGACTTTATACCTCTGCCTGACTGATGCATCAATGCACAGGTTAAACGGCTAAGCCTAAAATTCCGCATAATGCGCGCCACTTTTCACTTTATTAGCCACACAATTGTTAAACATTTCCCTCAAATCTTTCATCTCTTTTGTTCAATTTCCAGCTACTGCTGGGTGTCATTCTGGCAGCCCGTAGTTTTGGTGGCTCTTCCAGACGAACGCTTGCACTGGCCTGTGAGGAGGCAGCCAGCACAATGGCGGGGACAAAGGCTGCGTTGGCGCTTAAAAACAATAGATATAGCAGCAGCGGCAGCGCCAGCAGCATCACCAGCAACAACAACGATTACAACTACAACTATGGCGATGTTGACGTTGATGCCATTGCAGATAACAGGAACAACAATGACAACTATAACTACAACAAAGCGTTGGCCAAATGGCATCAACAGCAACAAATACTGTACGGAAATCCCAGCCAGAACATATACGACGATGACTATGGCAGCCAACAGCAACAACAACAGCAGCAACAACAGCAACAGCAGCAACAGGGACAGTTTGATGATGATCCCGAGAATGCTCGGAATGACTTCCGTCTGCAATTGTCTGACTTAAATGCGGCCATTCAAGGTGTGGGTATGGGTACGAGGAATGTGTTTGCTGGCCAGAACAATGAGCAGGACAACAATGTAAAGCAAGAGCAGGATTTGTGGCTGCCACGTCGACGTAACAGCCGTAGGTGAGTTTTGAAAATTAGCAAAAAAAAAAAAAGGAAAAACAGGGGCCTGGGTGCCGCCTCAATGTGACCAAATATGATTGGAGCGGACAATAACGGAAAAGATAAATCCCATTTTGTCTTTGTTCGTGCTCTGCTTGGCTTGACTCCGTTGCATATCAAACCAAATGCCAGGCCATTGCTTCTCATCCGACATCGGACATAAGCGCTTAAGCTGATTCGTTACTTTTGCCCCATTCTGTGCTGCTTTTGTTTGCGCGAGATCAGGCTTAGGCGGGGGGGGGGGGGGGGATCTGTGCGATTTCTGTGCCAAAGATTACGAAATGCAGACCAACTAAACAGAAAAAAAAACCAACGAAAAATGCACATCAACAAAAACATCAGCGAAGACAAAAGATTCACATTCAACTGGAGCAATTTTGAGCAGAAACTAAAGCTCGGGGACTCAGCCAGTGTGGTCGGTGGAAGGCGCTACAGTGAAAGGAAATTAAGTTGAGGCATTTAATAGTTTATTCTGACTTAAAATAGTTGGCTTTTTAGACCCACAGGGTGGAGTCAAGCTTCTCTCAAACCGAACAGCAGGCTAGTTACTTCACAGCTGGCGCCATTAGCTGTTGCAGGTGACCGGGTGTGTAAGTTTCGAAAGAAAACAACAAACCCACAACTACCAGCTGTTCTACAACCGGCTTTGTCTTGACTTGAGTAGCGAATTAGTCCAATTGATATCTATAGCTCATGGTTGCGTATGAGTAATATTTGTATCAACTTTTTTCGAATTTTTATATGTTTTACATAGAAAACTTGGATCCATTTGGATTGGATATGTCTTTAATATGCTTTCAATCAACCAACGAAGCTGAAAGTCATCCCAATGATACTAATTATACTCTGTACCGCAGGTACATAGAGTATTATAAGTTTGTGCAAAAGTATGTAACATCCAGAAGGAAGCATCTCCGACCCCATAAAGTATATATATTCTTGATCAGCATCAACAGCCGAGTCGATATAGCCATGTCCGTCTGTCCGTCCGTCTGTCTGTCCGTATGAACGCACAGATCTCAGAGATGGTAAGAGATAGAGGTTTGACGAGTACGGGACTTATGTCTGCAGGCAGATCAAGTTTATTTTCAATTTTGGCCAAGCCCCCTCCCGCCCCCGCAATTTAGAAAAAACGTCATATCTCCCACAGTTTTGAAGATAGATGGCTTGTTCCTTCTGGACATATTTAGTTATTAGAATAACTTGTCGATCCGCCAAAGGAATGAAGAAGATCGGATGAACGGTTTTCGAGTTATAATCAAAAGACAACATTTCTTGGTACAGAGTATGTTATAGTCGGGCTTGACCGACTTTCTTTCTTGTTTTTCATATCTTTTGTATGATTTTTATATTTATGACATATCCAGTCCCAACTGGATATTTTCTATTTTTCTCTGTGTAGTTTTGATCTTGATTTGGGGCTGGAAATCTTTATAATGACATGAGTTAGGAGACGTCTCCTGCACTGAGAAAAGAAAGGAGGAGATAGAGTTGAGTTCGAGCAAAATATGTTATCCAAATAGAAATCCAAAAAAAACGTATTGACATGTCACTTGAAAAAAGCCTTTTTAGCTTCAATCTATGATGATTTGGAAGGTTCGAAAACTCAGAAATCTATGTAGATCGTCTTCTTGCGAAAGCAACCAAAGTCTAAGTTAACTTCCCCCTGTGCCCAAGTTTTAGCACCCTTGCAGGTGAAGCCAAACACCAAAATGTGATTCAAGCCTGTTTCTCTGGTCACATGTTCCCCTTCAGAAATTGATGGGTTAGCCCTACTTTAGCAGCCAATCATTTCGTTTTATTTCCAAACATCAAAAATAAACCAAAGAGTGAACTTTGCTGTCCATTTAAGTGGAAAAAGTACTTCGAAAATTGGTTTAAGCGAATGAAAAATTGCATAAATTTTCCTGTGGAATTTTCATGTAGGCCATTTTCAATTTCAGGCTATAGTACCCCAACTAAGGCATAGAGTCATCAATTGTGGCTTGTACTCGTCTACAGTCCCCTTACTCGTTAATTTTTACATTTTGGTTAAACCGAACCGAAATCTTGGGTTCAGAAAAGGTTTATGTTCGGTTATTTCTGCACAATTTGTTCGGTTTAAGGTACTGTTTACACTGAAAACTATGTCAATTTTGTTCTGTTGCGAACCGGTTCGGGTTTAAAAACGGTTTACAGCCCTGGTCAAATGTTCCATAACTTAAACACTGCTGCTGCTGCTGCAAAAGCTGGAGAAGGGAACTTGTTGAAAATATAGAATTCTTTAAGAAAGATCTCAATTGAGACCAACAACTCTTCATTTTCTTCAAGGAACATAAGCCTAAACAATGAAATCAACTGAGTGCTTCTGCCAGTAATGACAATTCCGCTCTTACCAAAGAAGTTACAGCTCTTAGTTCATCTGTTGGCTTTTAAACTCGAGATAGACAGAGATCAATAACAGAAAACACAAATATTTTGACTCAATATACCAATATAAACTAGCTTGATCCGTTAATTTCAAACTTAAATCCAATATTTAGTTAAAAAACAAAGCAAAAACTCCAAGCCCTGTGGTAAACTGTCTGTCTCATGGCTAGAGCTAAGCTATCTGTCAGCTGCAGAGGATCTTTTTAAGTTTCCATTTAAAATGTTTCAAAGAAAGCCAACTATTTTTTGGTTCTCATTCTAGTAATCTGGCATTTATTGCTTTTCTACTTTATTCGGTGTTGTTGTTGTTGTTGTTGTTGTGCCTTCAGCTCCCTGCCCTGCCCTCTGCCCCTTACAAACAGCATTCCTCCGCTGTCCCCGGGTCGGATTCTAATTTAAACAAGCACTCACCTCAACAATCCCAACAAGCATTCGTTTCTAAACATTTTTGCAAACTTTGCGACAAAACTATCAAAGCCGTTGTTGCCTGGAGTGCGCTTCAGAAACGGCTTGCCCCCCAGTTTCTCCCGTCCCGCGGAACCTGCGGCGTTAGCCGCTAAAAAGTAAAGCATCGACAACGAAAAGGGAAATCCGCTGGCAGGCAACGACAGTCGCGTAACGGAGCTTTGTAAGTCCCCCCCCTCTCTCCATGTCCTTCATCCTCTGTCAGACAAAGACCAGGCAAAACGAAAGCTAAAAAATTCATTGGCATTTGCTGCAGTTGAATGCAAAATGGCAAAATGATGCGCTTTTGTTGGCCAGCTGGAAAAAAAACACAGAGAGAGAGGGAGACCAAAAACCTAGTTAGGCAAATAGCAAACGTCAAAAACGAATTCGAAAAATGTCAGCGGTTCCGCCAGAGCCGGCTGGCTAATTCATTGCCAAAGCTGTACATTTGTATGCATATGCAATTTTGCAGGGAACGACGAGCCGACCAACTGGGTCAGCCGGAGTACTATGATGATGAAGATGACGACGAGGATGCGGATGGTGACAACAACAGCAGCAGCAGCATTGACTATGAGGGCGAGGAGGATTATGCGGTGGCGCGTGGACAAGATGAGGATGCGAGCGAGAAAATGGCGCAGCTGCCTTATGGCATACAAAATGTGCGCAAGCGTCGTGTGCGCAGCGTAATGCCACCCACTCAGCATACACTGAGTCCCAATCCCGGTGGCAGTGAGGGGGTAAGTTGGCTGAGATAAGAAATATCTGTTTGGTTTTTAACATTTGCCTTACCAGGTCACCTATCAATCCCTGTGTCCCACCAATCGTGTCACCATCAAGCTGGATATGGGCGAATATCGTCCCAATCATTATGTGGAGGTTACCTGCGCCAACAACTATGCACCACAACCCGCCCGTTTGCACAACTATGACTATAGCTATCGAAGTAACGAGCTGCCGCTGCTCAGAGCTTTGCTCTCGGAGCGTGGAGAGAAGCGAGAAGTAAGTAAGGTAACCTTCTAAACGGGTAACAATCAGATAAGAAGAGTTATTTAGGCCAGGAACTTCAAATTTGACATGTGGGTTGGTTTTGCCTATTTGCTGGTTCAATACCGGTTCAAAAAAAGGAACCGGTTCAGTAAAGGAACCGGTTCTAAAGTGTTTCTTACCCTTGCGGCACGTTTTTTCCCACTAAGACTCCTTTTCGAACCGTACTTTTCTATAAGAACTATACTATATAGACGTCCGATTTTGACCAAACTTGGTGGAATCATGGGAAAGCATGGCAAACTAACAAATACAAAGATTGGAGGCGTTTCCATTGAAAACAAAAACGTTTTTCTCACAAAGACTTCTTTTTAGACTCTACTTTGCCATGACAGCTATACTATATAGTTTTCCGATTTCGACCTAACTATGTGGAATCATGAGAAAGCATAGCAAACTAAGAAATACAAAGTTTGGAGGCTTTTCCATTGACAACAAAAAAGTTTTTCTTACTAAAACTGACAGCTATATGACAGCTATAGGCTATAGTTATCCAAACCGGCCGGTTCCAATAAATGTGCAGCGTATTTTTACTAAAAGACTTTATGCAAAGTTTCATGAAGATTGCTTTCAAATTGAAGGAGGCGATAGCATAGGAACAGATGGATATCGACTCAGCTAGTCATATACTTTATGTGGTCTGACAAGCTTCCTTCTAATATATAACAACGAATGCTAAAACTTTTCCACTTACCTTCATTGCTTGACAGATCTGTTCGGCCACCGGTTTCTCCTGCATTCAACTGAATCGCACCATACATTTGATACGCCTCAACGAAGAATCCGGCTGCTGGGAATCCGAAACGCGCACAGTACCCTCCGGCTGTGAGTGTATGTGGCCCAAGCATAGCTATGGCGATATAGCCTTCTACCATCAGGCACAGAAGCGATTTAGCAGCGTCCGAGGACGAAATGCTGGCGGTGTGGATTATCAACCGGGTGCTGGCTATCGTCAGCTAAAGCTACGTACTCGCAATCCCAATACCGCCGTCCCCACCACACGCAGTCGACGTGAGAACTTGGCATTGTTTTGAGTACAAGGATGTGTGTGTGTGTGTGTGCGAATTGGCACTGGAGCAGCTTACCCAGTCATCAATTATGTTTGAATCTGCATAAAATTTTATATTATTTGCTATAGTTTAGCTATTAATTCCCCGCCCCTAACCCCTCTTGTTTGTTCAACAAATTGTAATTGTAAATTGTGAATAAAAACTACAATGGAGCAACACATCGAACGATCCCTGGTTCAGAAGTTCGGAGGGATGTCTTCGGTTAACTAGTCTTCTCACGACTTTCTGTCGAAAGCTCTGAGGCAAGTCTATTGGAATGGGATCATGCTACCTGCTCGTATGGAAATACATATCAAAATCGCATTATATGGTTCGAAGCTTCACTTAATCTCGCTCTTAAGCATCAAGTAGTTCCGTAAGTAACGGTCTTAATTAGCTATATTCAGTACTGTGTGGAATGTCTACTTTAAGTTGACTTAACAAGCGAGTTAATAAGCTAAAAATACATATGTATGCATACAGCTGCCTGTCTGCCTAACCCACCAAAGCGCAACCCGCCACAGACAGTGGGTAAATATGTGAGGACTTATCGGCTTATCATAAATCAGAGGGATTATAAAAATACAATTTTATTTCGAAAATGTGTGACGATAGTTTATCAATTGCCTAGCTTAATCATTTCTCTAGTGTTTTTTTTGTTTGTATACCTTTTTATGTACGTTAAATGCGATTTATTTGCCTGCAACGACATGTCCTTGGCTTGTTGTTCCCCGGCAATTCGATTCCAGCCAATTTATTGCCCGATGCAGGTCGTAAATTAAAATTTAAAGCGTGGCGACAACAAAAAACAATTGCCTGGCGACGGCAATAACAAATCAATGCAAATCCTTTGACTGTTGCTAGGTCAGCTGATCCATGGGCTGGCCGGCCACTTGCGGCAAAAGTGCCTGTGTAATGTTGGCTATTTGTGCATGTAATTGGTCAACAGGCTGACTGGCGTCCAGCTTATGCCAATAGCTGGACTCGCGTGCACAAATGCGATTAAAGACCTCACCTACTTTGGTCTGGAACTCCAACTTTTCGTAGCTGCAATGGCATTAAGATTGTATACAAGAGGACTTTTGAGCGTTGTACAAATACCTACCGTTCCTCTCCATAGCTGCCCCGCTGGGTGAGCTTCTCTGTGGGTGCCTGCAGATAGAACACAGCATCTGGCTTGATCAGACCACGTTCTGGTGCATAACACCAATCAAAATCCAGACCCTTGGCCACGGTATAGGCCACACCCGAGTAGGAATAGCGATCCACTATCAAAGTGGTGCCGGACAGCAGTTGTTTCTTCATTTCGTTCAAATGCTCCCAGCGATTGGCGGAGAACATCAAATGTATGGCCTCATCGGGCAAATCCTGGCTGTTGGTTAGGTAGGAATTGATGACCTGTCCTATGCGACTGGACTTGCGTTCCGGAAAGTTGAGTTGGGCGATGGACAGGCCTTGAGATTGCAGCAGTTCCACTAGAAAAAGAGGACTTTTGTACCAGCTGGAGACTTTCAAGGCTAGACTTACCCAAGAGCCGGCTCTGGGTGGATTTCCCGCTGCGGTCACAGCCCTCAAACACAATAAACGCCCCACGTTTCATTTTCTTGCAGGATTAACAAATTAGAATTCATATGTTGCCAGGGCTGCAGGCCCAAAGCGGTCACATTTTGGCGGATTTGGTATTTCGCAACGCTAAGGTCACACTGAAATTAGTAGGACCACTGCCGACTACTTTTTGAGTTTAGTAAGACCAAACTCGATAGTATGTGAGATTTTTTTTGTCAACAAACCTCAAATAGACTCGTCCTCATCCTCCTCCTCGTCCTAAATATAGACGTGTTTATAAATTTAAGTAAAAATGCATGTAAACACGCTAATGGCAGACTCGTCAAAGTACATCGCATACTCCCCGGAAGCCTACCTTTTGTGCTAATAAGTCGAATTCGCAAACTGCCAGCCGTAACGAATTGGCAATGCGCTGCCGCTGCCATTGAGATTTGCAGTGCAGAGGTATCAGTGGGGCCCACTGTGTGTGTGAGTGAGTGCGTGTGTGTTTCATACTAACATGTTATTTAATGAAACAGCTTGCATTTAATATTCAATTGAAAGACCGCGTGTTTATGGCGTAGCGTGCAGCGCCCAGCCAGGGCGGCATTTACACACATGCAAAAACAACGCTTAAACCGCTAGGCCACTTATCGATTAACTATCGGCTGCGCAAGGACCACGAGAGCGAATTACATTGCCGCTGAAAAGTGGGTGGTGTGAAAAAGTGCGTGCGGAATTTGTTTATAACTAACTAAGGCCCCCTTTCTAAATAATCCCAGTTACATTTAGTAACTCCTGCTGCGTTGCAAATCATGTGACAGGATCTGCTGCCGCCCCGAGAGAGAGTTGAGCTAGTTTCTGTTTGGCGTTTCGCCCTCTCTTTTCTCTTTTTTTTATCTCGGAGAGTTGAGTTAAAAATATGTCCAACAACAATCATCCGCACGGTCATCTCAGTCAAGCTGCCGCACAGAATCCTTCATGGAATCCTCTGCAGGTAAGTGTCCTCATCGGCAAAGTGCTTCCGCAATTAATCCTTCCACCTCTTATGCCGCAGATACCCTCCTATATACCGCGACAGCCGCAACTGGCACACATGTCCAACGAACGTTCGATGGCGCGCTCCCCTTTGGCCTGGCATGCGTCCGTTTCGGCCCAGCCACCGCCGCCGCCAGAGGCCATTTACAATTTTATGTCGGCCAATCATAAAAACGTAATTAGTGTAGTGGATAGTGGAGAGAGACCGCATGCAACGCCTGTAGAAATCTAGCCTCGTCCTTGCCCAGTTTTATTTGCTAATTGTTGATGTTGATTTAACCATTTCCTGTTGTGGCTAAGCTTTTGAATTGTGTTTGCTTATTGCAGCTGGATCATCATCATCAAATGAATCCATTGCTGGCGCCGCCTTATACTGGAACCTTACCCTTTGACTCCATGGACTTATCGCTGCAATCGGCACGCAGCGCGGCACCGCCGCTGACCAAATCGGGATTGCCCCAGCAGCAGCAACAACAGCAGTCAACGCATGGAAATGCTCAGCAACAACCACAACAACAGCAGCAGCAGCCACCATCCCATATGCATGCACCCAACTTTCCTTCAATGTAAGAAAATTCATTTACTCAGATTTTATCCGTCTTTCGAGACAATAGCGATTCACAGGTGTTAAGGTTCCTGCTGGAACTTTCATTCCAAGCATACATAAATATACTTCAGATCAGGGAAGGGCGTTTTCAAATCCCCATTGTGTTGTTGCAACTTGTTACATTTGAGGAGATTAGTCGGTCACAGACGGTGATAAGTAGCGCTTCAAAGAGACTCAATCGATATAGTGGGCCTGCAGGTCATTCCAAATCTTTAATTCAAGTTTAAGAAAAACTCCTTTAATATTTCGAAATTTTCTTATGGTTTCCCCAGTCACAATCTCACCACAAATGCAACGTCACAACAGCAGGGCCATCTGGCCGCCATGGCTGCAGCTCATGCCAGCATGCTGTCCACACAGAACTCAAGTCCTGCATCAGCTGCGGCAGCAGCGCCCAGTGGATCTGCCTCACAGTCCAGCAGCAGCACCAGCAGCAGCAAGTATCTAAGTGTGAACGGCAGTGATTGTGAGTCGCTGCTGCCACCGCCGCCAACGGCCACGCCCAGCAGCCAGACAACCGGCAACAGTAACCACACCAGCGGCAGCAGCAGCAGTAGCAGCCAGAATAATGTACCCGCTCAGAACTCGCACTATATGCAGCAATCAAGTCGAGAGGAGAACTTTAAGCTGGCACAACTAAAGCGGAGCTTCGAGCATGAGGTGCTGTCCTCAAAGAGTCTGCATAAAGAGAAGGACTGCAGGCTAATGCAGCAGCAGAAGAAACGTAAGTTGAATGCTGAATCCAGCGAAGCTTGTGCACTCATTCACCCTCTTTCCTCAGCCTCGCCCTTGAGCAGCTATCATCAGCAGCAGCAGCAGCAGCCAACGCCGTATAACCTGACACCCAAATACAATGGACCACAGACACCGCCCACACCGCAATCACCGTTGGCGGCGCCACCAGTCTCCTCCCTGGACTACAATCAGTTGCATTTGCATCATCAGCTGGGATATCAGGATCAGCCGCCGCATATGCACTATCACCAGCTGACCAGCGCACAATTTCCTCAGCAACAGCCGCAGCAGCAACAATTGCCTCATTCCCGCCACACGCAACTGACGAATCTCGATCTACTGCCCAAACACAAGCCGGCCGAGCGGGAGAGAGAGCCGGAGGAGCAGACTGTCATCACTGATCTTTCCTACAAGCTGCCACCCGAGGCCCCCGAGTCACCCTACTTGACCACCTCCAATGAGGAGTCCCTGGAGTCGAATAGCAATAGCAGTCAGAGTCGCAAGCGACGTAAACGCAAATCCAGTTTGGTAATGCGTCTCACGCCCAGCGAAAATGCCAAGCCTTCACCCAAGCAGGAAGAGTTCCAGCCCTTTGCCCCCCTGGAGTTGCCTTCGGAGAATGGACGGGCCAGCTCGCCGGCTCAAACGGAGAATAGCAATAGCTATGACAATGCAGACAATCCCAAGACGAAAAAGCAACGCCAGGCTCTGCTGCAGCGGAATCTGACCGAGCAGCAGCGTGAAGCTGTGACCACCAAACCACTGCCCCCGCCGAGTCCGCAAAGCAATAGCAGCAGCAGTAGCTCAAGCAGCTCCAGTAACAACACCAGATCTAGCCACAGCAGCAACCAGGAGCAGAAACAAACGGAGCAAACCATTAACAACAAGGCCACTACGGATACTCCCGCCTCGCCGGCGTTGGTGGAGCAGGGCAATATTGATGCCAAGCCAGCGGTGAGCGTGCATGAGTGTGATGAGGAGCAGGCGCCAGTGTCACCCAAGCCAGCGACAACGCCGCAGGCAGTGGCCAACAGCTCTGAGCCCAGTCATTTTGGTGAAGTGGAGGATAAGCTGGAGGAAATGTTTGCGGGCATAGAAGAAGAACCCGCAGGATTTCCCTTGCCGGAAAAGTCACCCCCTGTGCAGGTTGATTTAACCGCTGAACTGGCCTTGGATAATGCCAAACAGGCGGAGGAGCAGACACCCGCCCCCGAGCTAAAGCCCTTGCCCACCAAGGCAGCCAAAAAGACCACTTTGCCCAGTCCTGTAAACAGTCCCAGGCCAGAGTCAACGCCCACGACGGAGGCCCCGACATCAGTAGCCAGCATAACCCCGCCTCAACGACGCCTGCCACCGCGTAGACTGTCCATGGGCATGGACGCTTCTTTACTGCGCTTTAGCCTGGATGAGACCAGCTGCAAGCCAAGCCCGGCCAAGCCCAAAAAGACAGTGGGCCGTGGCAAGAAACGGGAGCTCGAACTGCAGCAGGATAGCGATGATGACAACAAACCCAGCACCTCGGCTGCAGCAGCGGCCGCCCTGGCCGCACGCAAGCTAAGCGAAGCGGCCACCCCGCAGCCCAAAAACGCGACCAACAAAACTAAAGCGGGGAGCAAACCAGTGGGCAAAAAGGCAGCACAAAAACTGAAGAACTCCAAGGCCAAACAGAATGGTAAAAAGAAATCAGCGGCCAGCACCGATGAGGATAGCATTCAGGCACCGCCACCCACCAATGGAGGAGGAGATTTGCTCAAGTTCAAGTCGCCCTTTATACTCCTGAAGCCGGACGGCAGCATCAGCATCAAGAACACTCACAGCGCCGAGGACCTCAATGAGAAACAGATCAAGGTGAAGAAGGCTCCACATGAACGTAAAAATCTGCGAGGCATGCACAGTTCCACTCTAAGTAATCGCTATGACGCGGACACCACCGATTCCAGTTGGATATGTGTGTTCTGCAAACGTGGCCCCCATAAACTAGGACTGGGTGATCTCTTTGGTCCCTATCTGGTGTCCATAGACTGTGAGGAGTATCGCAATGCCATACAGGCACCCAGCAGTGCCCAGGATATTGAAGGACTATTTGTGAGCAAGCGGAAACGCAACGATATGGTCAAGCTGCAGGAACGCAATCTGCCGGTGGTGCCCGCCACACTGGCCCAACTCATGCAGGCACCCAAAATAAGCATGGCAAGTGTTGAACCCAGAAATAACTTACAATCTTTCTTAACCTCTCCCTTATCCTTGCACAGCACAAACGCAAACGCAAACAGACCCACGACAGCGTTCATTCCTACAGTGATGATCCCAACGAGTCGCAGGGCTCCTCCACGGACCCACTCGACTGTAGCCACGAGACCAAATTCATTGAGACCTTCCGCGGCATGTGCAAGACCTCGGAACACGGCTATGAGATTTGGTTGCACGAGGACTGCGCCGTCTGGACCAATGATATACAATTGATTGGTGCCCATGTCAATGGTCTGGATGCGGCCGTCTGGGACAGCACACGCTATCAGTGTGTACACTGTTGCCAGCCTGGAGCCACGGTATGTTGTTTTCAGCGTTCCTGTAAGGCGGCTGCCCATGTGCCCTGTGCCAGATCAGCCAGTTGGCAACTAAACGAGCTGGATCGCAAGGTGTTTTGTGATGGGCATGGATTGACAACGACAACAGCGAGCATTACAGCCGAACCACCACCACAGCCACCTCCGTTGAATGTCAACATGCTGCCCTGAGTACGCGTTCGTGTGCGGAATTGTCGTTTGGCTGTCCAGCATTGTACATAGTTTTCGAGTTGAGATTCCGCCGCGTGTGTAAAAAAAAAAATCATGAGGAGCTGGAGCTGGTTTGAGCGCGTTTTGTAATCCTTTTTGAGTGTTGTGTAAAAAAAAATCGCTGTACATTTTGTATGCTTGAGATGATACACTGTGCGTTAGGTAATGACCTGGGACTATGATCAGGAAATGAGTGGGATTCTTGAGCGCAAAAGTGGGGTGAACTTTCAAACCCATTCCTGCAGAATTTTAGTACTTTTCATTGAAAAAAGCTGGGTTACATTTATAAAGAAAAAACAATTCCTCGCTACGATTTTCTAAGTAATCGTAATTGTAACTGGAACTTGCGATTACTCAATGATTATTTCAAATTGTAATTACTTGAATAATTGTACCTCTAAAGAGGGATTATTGAGTAATTGTGCTTGAAAAGTTGAATTATTTATATAATTCTAGGTATAAACTGAATGAAAATACTAAATAATTCGCCTTTAACAGGTACAATTATTCAAGTAATTGTAAAAGACTTCTTCCGAGTCCTGTTTCTGATTCAAATAGTCAGGAATGCGCTAGCTTGGTGATCAAATAAATGATACTTTTGTTGGAAGAAAATAGAGACGTCTTAAAACCCTTTCTTTTGTTCAGTTTTGACATCTTTGAGAGTATTTTTCGAGTCGTACTTCAATAAATCACAATTTGAATCGTTTTCAAGTCTTCTAATCGCATGTTATGAGAGCACATTTAAAGTTTGGTTTTATATTAGTCGACTTCTTTTGATAGCTTTATAGGAAACGGACTGGCATCTATGTCCTGTCTCACAATAGCCGATATATAGCTGTGGAACGAAATTATCAGCCCCGGCCGACACTAGTTTGTAGCCTTGTATTCAATATGGTGTATCTTTGCTTGAAAAAATCGTAAAATTGTTTGGAATACTTTAGGAACGCAGTGTTTCATTCACATCCCCCTTAGAGCCGTAGATTATTCATTCATTCATTAGCCAGTGAAGCACTTATATTCATTTAAACGGAATTTCTTTCAAATTTTATCTTGAAATGCCTTCGGTTATACAAAAAACAGTACAGATTTCCACCTGAACACAGCTTTAGGTGTATTAAAATTATCTAAACAGCAAAATGCCTAGCCTAGGTACATGATACAATAACTAAAGCTAGCTTATTTGAAAGTACTTCCTAAATTATTGAACCCCAGAGCTGAAAACACTTCAACACCAGAGCTGCAGTGTAGTGGGAAAGCCTATCAACAGAAGCTAAACACAGGAAATTGTATAACTAGCTTAGATCAATGAATCAGATATGCCTAGAGTTTCTGCTTAATTTCTAATTTATTTGGCATGTTTTTTTAGCCGGTTTTTGGTGTTTTTTTCGCACTGTGTAAACTGAAGTTGCACTTTACCCACACAGAGAGGAAAAAAGAAGATATAAAAAATATTCATTGGATGATTTCGGTATCCATTTGGACTGGATATACATATAAATATCCATTTAATGTCAAATGGTTCTTAAATTTTCATCCAAAGGAGCTGAAAATCATCCAAAGGATATGAAAATAACCATTGCAATTAGATCTTAGTTCAGCTCTCTAGTTTTCTCATATTTATACCAAACTCTTGACTGTTTGTTTGTCGAGTGTCCCTAACGCACAGAGTGTGATCCAAGCGTTTCTACTTTGTATGTTAATATCTAGTTTAGTATTTAAAAGTTTATATATATTAATTTAATCGATTTTTACTTTAGTTATTTAAAGTTTAGTTTTTTTTTTTGTTCTCCTTTGGATATTCACCTTAAATTATTATTTGAACACATGGTAGCAAGTACTGTGGCAACTTTACAGTAGTACCTTTTAGTTTTTAGTTATTAACTTAAAGCTATGATTTAATATTGAATGCAAGTTAAGCCATTGCCCGTTTCAGTACCCAACAACGGTTTGGGGATTTCTTTGTACTATATAAACCAATACTCCATGCCATACCGTTTAATATGAATCCATAACTGATTAACTGATATATGCAATGTGCACAGCATTAATTATTATAAACAAATAGTAGGAAATGCCTGACACCAATTGAAACATTCGAAAGCTATTCAAAATGGGATATTGTAAAACAATATATAAATATGATTAATGTTTAATGGATAAAGAAGAAGCCGATGATGATAACTGATCAAGTAACAATTGTATTGTATTCAAATATATATATACATATATATATATATATAGATACATATATACGGTAAGCAGATAATTTTAAATTCGCAAACATTATATAAACCAACAATAAAAACTTAATCTCAGAATGATTATCGCGAATTCGAGTTCTGTTTTATTTGGAGAAGAAATAAATATACAAACATTTTACAATTAACTTAGGCATAAATAATTTAGCTAGGCGTATGTGGGGTAGGTAAGTTAATGGCGACGCAAGCGTCGTCTTACCACATGGGTTATGTCATTGGATAGCCGACCCACGCTACTCTGTGGCACATCGTAAGAGGTGCGTCCCGCATAAAAGGCACGCTCTCTGGCAGTGGAGCTGCTGGTTAGTTTTAAATCAGAGACGGCCACATCACTGCGTTTTTGGGCCAATTGTAAGCTGGGCGAGGGTATCAGGCCGTTGGGTAAGGCCGGTAGCTGTACATTTAGATGATCCAACTGCTGGTGCTGGTGCTGGTGCTGCTGCTGGCGACCCACCGATGTGGATGATGATAAGGGCGGTGCCAAGGGTGGAAACTGGGGTAGAAGCTGTTGCTGCTGCTGATATGGCACAAAGATATTGGGCGTTAGATAGGGCTGCTGTATGGCCTGTATGCTGGGACGTGATTGCTGTTGCTGTGGTTGGTAGTGTTGCTGATAATGAAACTGTTGCTGATGTGGTTGCTGTGGCGTTTGTTGATATGTTTGCGTTATGTAATTAAGTTGCTGTTGATTGTATGGCTTTTGTTGGTGTACATGTTGCTGTTGCTGTTGTACCTGTCGCTGTTGTTGTTGCTGCTGGTTTCCCAGCTGTTTGTGAGTGTGTTGCTGCTGGAAATGCTGCTGTTGCTGTACATATTGCTGCTGTACTTGATGTTTTTGAGTGTGTTGCTGCTGTGCAGGCTGCTTTTGTGTGTGTTGCTGCCGTACCTGCTGCTGCTGTACATATGGCTGTTGCTGTGCGTACGACTGCTGCTGTATCGTGGTTGCTGCTGCTGCTGCAGTCTGTCCAAACTTATTGTTAAGAAAATCATTCAGCGACACATAGGAATCACTTTGGCCATTTTTGCTTGTTTGCTTCTGGCCCGCCAATGAGGAGATGACATTGTTGATTGAATTGGGAGCAATACGTTGTCCCTCAGCACGCGCAATTACTATGCCGGCAGGAGTGGGTAGCTGTGGCTGGGGGCTGGCACTGGCTGTAAAGGAAAGAGCATTAGTTACTGGCCACCATGTGCCTCCGTTTGGCTTACCTGTAACCGCAGTTGGCTTAGCATAGCCAAGCTGCTGCTGCTGCTGTTGCTGTTGCTGCTGCCGTTTCGGCTGGGCACTCTTAAAGTTCTGCAAAATGGAGTCATCAACAATGGCTCTTGTTAGCTTATCAAAGGGTAGAAAAGCAGTAGAGGAAGCGGAAAGACTAGCAGAAGTTTGAGAAGATTGCTCTAGGGGTGTATGCTTAGTTTGTGGTGCACTGGTATAGCTATAGCCCTGATTGTAACTGGAGGCCAAGGCCGAGATTTGTTGTGTCAAAGTGGACAAGGCAGCCGGTGTGGTTCTCAATGTAGTTGTGGTAGTTCTGGGTGTGGTGGTGCCTCTGGTTCTTTGCACTGGCGCTGTGGTCTTGTAATTGGCATAACGATTGCGTCCCCTGAGGGTATTGCTAGACAGGGGTCGAGCTGTGGTGGTGCTGCTGCTGCTTGTACTGATGCTGCTGGCACGTGTTGCTGGCGTGTACACACGATTGCCACGCTGCACTTGAAAACGTTGCAAGTTGCTGTGCACACTCTCCCAGCTGACGGACGACTTGGCAGGCTCATTTCTGGTCTCCTTGTCTATGTTGCGGATGCTTAGCTTCTTGTTGGGTCCCTGTTCGGCTGCACCGTGTAACTGGGAGAGAGCAGAGGCGGCTGTGGTTGTGGCCGCCGGCGTGGTGGCCTTGGTGGTTTGTAAGGAGAGACGTGACAGACGCAAGCGGCTGGCTGCCAAACGTTCCAAATAGCTACGAGTGGGCGTGGTGGTGCGCTGAGTGGTGGAGGTGGTGCTGGTGCTACGATTTATGGACAGAGGACGTTTGGGCAGGGCTTCTCCAACCTTACGATGTTGGGCAAAGCGTCTATAGCCACGTATGCGTTCCTGGGTGCTGCTTATTTCGGTAACTGTTTCGGTGGAGGTGCTCATGGCGTGCGTGGTAGTGGTGGTGGTGCTTGGTCTGTCCAAGGTGGCCTCATCATGAGAGGTAAGCTTAACACCCGCCAGCAACAATTTGGCTGCCTGTTGGTTAACATCGGACTTTTCCAAATTTTCTGCCGTCAAGGCAGCGGATACGGTGGCCTCCGGCTCAGGTGGTGCCAGCAACCCCAGAGGTATGGACACTGTGGTACTAGTGGTGGTGCTGGTGCTGGTGGTGGTCTCCTCTACCTTTTCTTCCTCCTCTGTTGGCGGCAGGGTGGGCGCTATTAACAAACCTTCGGTCAAGCTTGGCTCAAGTTTGCTGAACTTTTGTTTGTGTTCAGTGTCTTTAGAGGCTTCAGTGGGTATGTCATTGGGCTTGATGGTGGTAAATGTGTGTGTGTGTGTGTGTGTGGGCATATGAGGCAATAGCAATAGTGGAGCAATAGTAGCGTAAGAGAAAGAGTTAGAAGATAGGAGATAGAAAATAGTAGACAGAAATTAGAGTTAAAGTCTAAGACTAGAGTCAGAAAAAGTACCAAAGCCCGTTGTAGCTTACCGTGAATCGTACTGTGCCCGTTGTCTGCTTGGGTCTACTATAAACATATGCCGCTGAGTTGCTGCCGCCTTTAGTTCCCTCGCCGTGCATGGCAAATCCACGACTCAAAAACCTAAAAGGTTGTTTTACCCTCATCGCAGGACTCATCGACTGATAACCCGACACACTGGGATCCAAGTCCGTGGACACCTCATCCAATAGGTTATTTATATTCGACACCAAATCCATTTGTGTGGCCTCATCTTTGGTATTGCGTATGTGCTTCATATAATCGGGTGCCAGCAACTCATCCTCATTGGATTCATTCAAGCGCTCCAGACCCGCATTCACACGCTCCGCAAAGTTCTGCTGCTTCTGATAGTGATACTCACGTGGATATTCGGCTATGATGTGAGCATTGGTATGATCGAATTGTATGCCCGGATCTGAGGAAAGTTCACCCAGGCTATTTACATAGATGTCTTCGCCGCCTTCGACCACCGCACTTGAGGCGGCACTCAGCGGCTCACTTTTGAGCTCCTCGCCACGCGAAACCACCGCCGGTTTGCTGTGCACCCCACTGGCTCTACTCAAATCTTTGCTTTTTTTGGTCTGATCCGACTGCTGCAGTGCCTTTGTAATGGTCTTCATGGGATAGTCCATCATTTCACGTACACGTTCCATCATTTGATGTGTGGAGCCCACACTGCTGTCCTGGTTCATGTCATAGTAACGTTCGGATTCATCGCAATTGACATTGCGATACCAATCGCAAACGAAATTCTGTTGACTGAACAGCGTGCCATTGGGACACAGGAAACCAAATCCTTGGGGCGAACGTGCCGTATGTGCGCATATACGAAATGCCTGACAGCGACTTTCCACATCAGCATAGTAGCCTATAAGGAGAAGATGAAGTGGGTAAGTTTTTAAGAGACAATTTTGAATATAACTTTGCATAGTTTTATATTTTGTAAAATATTCTGATTTTTAGATAAGTTCGACTGTGTAAAGAGTTAAGAGTATGTAGGAAGCTTCACTGCCACTGTGAACCTTCTATTGCTCATAACTTAAGTATGGTTTATTCGAACTTTCCGTCTAAGACTAAGTCTAAAGACTCTGCCTCTGCTAAAGCTCTCTCTCTTTATTACATGAATAGTTTCTCAGTTGCCAGTGGCAACTTCTCTGCTCCCTTTTCTTTTACTTCTTAATTTAGCAATTCACCTTCATGTCGTCCCTTGCACACAAAGCTCGTCTTAGGCACCGCACTTAGTATGGGATAATCCAGGCCCGGTTCTCCTGGTATCGTGTGTCTCAAATCAAACTGTTGATCCGTATACTCATTATTCGATTTGTCTGCATCCTCAAAGTGTCCACCATTCTGCTGCTCACTGTTCACTCCAATTCCCAGCAGTAGGCCACCAATGGCCAACTGTAGTAACCAGTACCCAAAGCCGGGCATCGTTGGCGGCGGCCGCATGCTGCTGCTGCTGCAAAAAAAGACAAACATCACAACAATAATAATAACAAAATATATGCAAATGACGTTAATTGTAACATTTTGGCATTTCTAAGCTGCGCTTACAAAACATTTATGCATTAAGCTGATTGATAAACTATGAAAATTCATTGATTCAAATGGCAATTTGAATATGAATGCGCCAACGGTTCACGTAAGACCAACAGCCCGAAAATGAATTAGCATATTCACGAGGCGTGCCCAGCTGGCAACACACAACACGTAACCATGACGAGCAAAGCGCTCTGATTTATCAGCCCAAAACAAAAATGTGTCAACACGCAATCACATCATCTTTGGCGTGGGTCCAACTGTGGCCATATATAGGTGTATGTCAAATCGGTGCATTCGGCCAATAAAACCAATAAAAGGAAGCAGCTACCCAGCATGCGCTGTTAATGACCTTGACCAGTTGTGCCGCTACAGTTTCCGTTTTGCTCCACATTTCAAAAGACTCATAAATATTGATGGAGGCTGTGCAAAATTAAGTGCCTAAAACTTATGGAAAGTTTGATTAAATTAATTGACAACCGTTCAAATTGATTAACATTTGCTGCCATCTACTGTTTATGAATCTGTCTACCTTTCCTATGAACAAAAGAAACAAACGAAGCATAGTGCAAGAGTTTATAATAAGAAAGAATAGTATGAGGTTTCAGCGGTTGAAACTGACAAGAAAACAAACAGCTCACTTCTAATCTTATTTCAATATACAAACAAACATTGTTTAAAAATATTGGTTTATGTGGAGAAAACTTCGGAGTACTTTTTCCAGCCATCAGTAGAATGAGTTCAAGTTAAGACTTCCTTCGCTTCGCTTTCCTTCGCTTAGAAGATAACTTTCTTAAATGGAATCTAATTGATGGGGACCGTTTTCTAGGTTATCTCGATCACAAAGTCTAAGGAACGGCATTCTGATCGGTCTCGAACATTATTGAATCTGAGGTTTTAGCACCTTTCACAGCTTCGAAAAAGGCCTAGTTCAAGAAAGTGGAAGGCAGTATTTGCTTTAATTGCGGTTTCGTTGGTAGTTTTCGTCTTCGTGTGGCAGTCGCACACTTACTACTAATTTGTATAATTTTCCTTCGGCTCTCGCTCTCGTTTATAATGAAATAGTAAAGGCCTTAGAATTGTTCTTGTAATGTCAAGAGAGAGGGAGAGATTGAGAGAGCAACAAGCCCATGATACAACAATAAAGGTCGCAATAAAGTACTTAAACCGTTCAGTATTTCGCGTACTCTTGAAGCGTGAGTTCCGTCTCGCAACAGCTCAGTACTTAAACAAAAATAAGCGCCTTACCTTCTTTGTTGTATCATGAATAAGCCCAATAAAACTCCAGTCTTGCATAAGTATAAGAAATGAGCGGGTATCGTTGGAATGAAGCACAAATATGACACGAGCAGAGTAAAGACTGCATACATCAATTACTTATGCTGCAAATCTCTGTTCTAGCTTAAAAGTACTTCAAAATGAAGCTGAAAATCATCCAAAGGATATACAAAATGTTTATTTTAAAATCAAAAAGAGGATATTATAAACTAACCATACCAATTGGGTATTTTTTGTTTTGTTTGTATTTTGTGTACATTTCTATTCAGATCAGTGAACTTTCAAGAACGTTTTCTAGAGAATCAAATTCAAATAAAAAGGTAAAAAGACCACAACTGCATACGATAAAGTGAAACATCCATAAAAAAGAAAAGTAAAGATCAAAAACAGATTCATTTTGACTGTATATGTCTTTTATATCCTCTTAATCATCTAACGGAGCTGAAATCATGCAAATGATGATACTTTTTTCTAACCTTTGGATGGTTAAGACATATCCAGTATAAATGGATACTGGCAAACATCCAATAGACATTTTTGAATATCAAGGAGAGTCTGTGAATCCTGCCGATGATATTCCTGGGGAGGTTTTCAAAGCACTACCGCATTGTGGTGTAAAACGAAACATTAGCCAACCAATTATGTGGCAAGTCAGCGACTCTTTTGCCTTTAAGCACTCTCACTCAAATTTATTGATTCAAATAAATTTGAATTGCAATTATAATTAAACACTACATTAAGCAAACAAAGCCACTTGTTGGCCAGCTGCTACATTAATCATCAAGTGGGGGCTAATTGATGAGCTGAGCCTTATTCGAATGCGGCTAACTAGAAGAAAAAAAAAAGCGCAAACACAAACACAAAACAAAACACATTCAATAAATGCCCAAAAGCTTTCCTAGTTGAATAGTTGAGCCATCAATTCTGATGATACAAGTATCGGACAGAGTGTTCCGAGCTGAGGTCATTCCAAATAGTGAAAGCAAAACAAAAGACTTAAGACACGAACTTGCCCAAAAGGAACACTTGACTTATTTTGATTTGCCCTTAAAAACCAAACAAAAGGAAGTGGAAAATAATGAAATGCCAAAGGCCATTGTCCAATTGAATGGAATTGAAGTGCGCAACACTGAACTGAAATTGGCAAAGTGAATAATAGAAAACAGTAGCCCGCTAAATGCGACAAATTGTTGCCTTTGTCACAACATAAAAAATGTTCACTTAATTATTTTCCCATTTTAACTGTCTGCGCAAAACTTATTGATAACTTAATCGATTACATAATGCTGCTGCTCGTGATGATGATGATGATGATGATGTAACAGTTTTTAAATCACAGTTTAATTTGTGACATAGCCTGGCAGTCAACAACCTGTAAGCTGAGTTCTATATATAATTTCGTGTATAATGACTATCTAATTGAATTTTAATGACTTACTTGGCCAGGCTAAAGTTTAAGCCAACACAACTTATGCAAATGCCTGTCAGTTCAACTCAAGTGCACTGAAGTTGGCCCAAAGCCAGCGTTTACAAATGATTTACATTCGACACATTCAGGGTCAATAACAAGAGCAGCCACTGCCGCTGACAATGAGGAAGCTGGCCGCATCATCTCCATCAAAATGTTCAACATATTTTGACTAGCAAAAGGTTTTACCTCTCATTGTGGTGCTCCGGCAATTGCATTAAACACACAAAAGAGAATGGACCAACTCATAAAAAAATCATGTTGAATGACTTCTTGAAGATCAAATCTCAGCTGACAAATTGAATTGTTGGTCATGCTGTAATCCACAATTTGATGCGCTTGATACTTGATCTTGATCCACATTCAATGGTCTAAGGAGTTTGTTTCAACTCCCGCAGCGCCAAATCATAAATCTTTGCAGCAAGCAAGTCCCATGTTAATTTTTGATTTCAGCAAGCTGAGTGTCATCCCGCCAAATTAATGGGGGCCCCCGCTTATATCATGGGCAGAAGAAGGATGTTTGCCAAATGCTAGATTATTGTTTTTGCTTTTGTTTTTTAATATTCTCACACACTTGAAATGCCCGCATTCAATTTGGATTTGGAATGTTGACTAAGTGGCTGCCGTTATGGGTAGATGACGTCAAGTGCGCAGTCCGCACACTTCAGTTGTTCAGTTTGCTGTTCAAACTGTGTGAGATGTAAGCAACATGCGGCACTAATGTTATATCCGCATTGTGTTGATAATTGCGGACGGACCCTTTCCGAAAAAGAACTTCTGTGGCAGCGCTTAACCAATATCGTTTACAGCTTTAATATCATTATTTGTGAATTGCCCACACACTAAACACAATGTGAAGATAATGAGGAAAATAGCTGCCCCCTGTGTGTTTTTTGGTTTTTATTACATCAACAAAACGGAAATATTGCTTTGTACCTTTATAATTATATGTATGCTGCTTGTGGTTTGTTTTGTTTGGCTTTTCGTTCCCATGCAAGCGGTAGATAACAGCTTTAGTAAGAAAATATATACAGGTACTAGTTTGCAAAGCTATTTTCAGTTTATCAACTGTTTGATAGAGTTCGAGTAAAGAAATATTTCTAAAAAAAACAGATAAAGTTTATTTCGAAGAATTTAAGGCTTCTTTATGTTTCCCACAGGAATACTTGGCCAAAATGTTAAAATATTTATGTAGGAACACAGCTGGACGCATCCTTTTTATCAAAAATATTTCTCAGTTTTTACCCATGAATGTCTTAACGATCTTATTCTTCATGAACCAAGCTTTGAAGGAAAACCTAAAAATATATATAACTCAAGAAAGCGTTGAGAAAAACAAACCCTAGGCTTACCAACGGGTCGAACATCCGAACTAAACCTTTAACAGAATTTAAGAGGTCTTTTATCTCTCGATACAATTTTTTGAATACTTGTCAATTGCCTTAATAGACCTGATAATGTTGATCAAAGTCGAAAGGAAACCTTTTCCAATATTGAAAGAAACATCGATACAGCTATTCCTAAAATATTCGGCAACCCAAACCATAATGGGTAATAAGTACCCACAATAATAAAGCTAATATCGACCACAGTATGAGAAAACTATCGGTTAAGCGTTGATTCGTAGCTTGGCAGGCTCTTCAAATCGTAATCCCAATGCCGCCAGAAGATTGACATAAAGTTCAGTTTGAGTAACATACAAATAAACCATTTCTCTTAAGATTGCTTGAAAGCTGGAAGAAAATATTCTCCAAACATTTTTCAGTGATCAATTGCTTGAGCGATTGCTTACCAGGCAACTAATTGATTTAGGGCCGACTTTGAATCTTCCCCATAAACCTCCATAAACCTACAAATCAGGGCTGCAAACCGGTTTTGAACCGAACCGGTTCGAACCCGGAATTCCGACTTTCAGATTACTATGAACCGAACCTCGAACCGAACCTCTTAAAGTACTAAAGCTGAACCTGAACCTGTTCCGAACCTATAATTTCGGTTTGGTTCAACAAAATTTAAAGACATGAAAAAATTTGACATATTTCCTAGCAACTTCTTCTCTTATCCTGATGGTTCTGAAAGACTGAGTCTTACAATCGGCAGGAAAGATTAATGCAAGCATCTATAAAAATGTTCAGAATTACCATTCGAATCCCTACACAAATAAGCCTCTGTTTTTATACTCTGTACCGAAGGTACATAGAGTATTATAAGTTTGTGCAAAAGTATGTAACATCCAGAAGGAAGCATCTCCGACCCCATAAAGTATATATATTCTTGATCAGCATCAACAGCCGAGTCGATATAGCCATGTCCGTCTGTCCGTCTGTCCGTCTGTCTGTCCGTATGAACGCACAGATCTCAGAGATGGTAAGAGATAGAGGTTTTTGACGTGTATGGGACATATGCTTCTTATGTCTGCAGGCAGATCAAGTTTATTTTCAATTTTGGCCACGCCCCCTCCCGCCCCCGCAATTTAGAAAAAACGTCATATCTCCCACAGTTTTGAAGATAGATGGCTTGTTCCTTCTGGACATAGTTAGTTATTAGGATAACTTTTCGATCCGCCAAAGGAATGAAGAAGATCGGATGAACGGTTTTCGAGTTATGATCAAAAGACAAATTTTCTTGGTACAGAGTATGTTATAGTCTGGCTTGACCGACTTTCTTTCTTGTTTAAGATCCTTTTCTCCAAAGCTTATTGAATTATTCACAAAATAAGAGCTTAACATTACTGTGGAAACACTTTTGGTACTTAAATCGACGCAATTTCCTTACACTTAATTTCGTATTTAGGTCGATTACAATATAAACTTCAAGTTTCGAACCAAAACCGTGGCCCAAAAACCTTCAACCTCAAAATTCTGAACCTGAGCCATTGTTTAATTTTGGTTCGAACCCGCGAGCCGGAGCTCGCTTAGGATCGATTTTCCATCTTCTAAATGGCTGCTATGTGTCATATAAACTAAGATGTTGGTTTTTGTGGCAAATGAGCTTTATGCCCTAAGGGCCGATTTCTAATCTTCTACATAGAGCCACATAGATGTCTCACAAGCCTACATATAAGAGAGCAAAGTCTAAGTTTAGCTAACACATAGCAACAGTTTAGAAGATGAGAACTCGGCCCTTAATCTTCTGACTTCGATTGTAATAGAAAAACAAAGGGCTTTTACTCATTTGTCTTTGATGATTCCTGAGGCATTTATAAAATATATATAAATATAAAATAAAATATGGTCCGACCGTAGATGAATCGTAATATATATATAAAACATCTAAACAGTGTCAATTAAGTTATGTTTTCTCACAAAGAATGCTTTTTTTTTCATCTATCCATGATTAATATGCCTAAATAATTCTACCAAGGGCTGTCTTTGCACTGGTAGGCATGCAGACCTACCATATTTCAACATGTGTCAGCTATGTAACTGACAACCTATTCACATTGCAAAGAAAACAATATACAATTTAATACACTCTAATATGATTTGAGAATAGTGAAACCCTTTACATGCTTCAAATGACTTAAACTGTTAATTTAAGTTTAGTTAAATCCTTAATTTCTTTTACTTGAAATAAGCTTGCTATTTTGAAGTCGAGTCGAGTTTACGATGCCATCTTTGCTATTAGGGCTTGATACTGATCTTTGATCCTCTTAGATTCTAGATATTCAGAAGTGATATATCTTAAATTTTGGTCTTGGAGAGCTTTTAGGAACTGTTAAGTTTTAGGGTATATATTAAAGTTTATTCATCTTTGGCTTCAGTACATAAAATGTGATGCGGTTCGCGTTCGAGCTGTGATCTCTTTACAGGCAAATGTCAAAGCAGAATTGACACAAGCTTTAAATAATTTATTCAGACTACTTTAAGTAAAGCGTAGATTAAGGTCCTTCGAGGTCTATAATTGGAAATGAAAATTGATGAAAGTTAAATGAAATGAAGAAAATTTCAGTAGATAGTTTTAAAGTAAAGCGTAAAGCCGCTACTTTAGGGAAACTTATAATATAAAAGTGTTTGTTTGGCACTTTTCTAATATATTGAACTATTCTTTTTCGATATCCAGGTGACTTGAAAACTGTTGCCTCTTCAAAAGGATATCTGGTGTAAGCAAAAACTATAGCACCTACAGCTTTGAGTTTGAATAGTTATTATAAGTAGTTGCTCCTGCCCCAAAGATTATACACTCGTTGTCTGATCTTTGGTTTTTGAAGTGATTAGTTCCATGGTTAAACACTTACACTTGTTTACAGTTATTCCTCAAGTCTTTCCACAAAATGCGTACAAATTATTAAACAATATTTAATAATTATTTATTTTGATCGGTTACACCAACAAAACACTTTCAATTCAAACAACTTCACCAACATCAACGAAGCAATATCAAAGCATTATCCTGGCTGGACAGGATCTCACAACCAAAACACCGGCGTACGCGTCAAAGCGAATGGTAAACTTAACCGTTCGAGTCGCGAACTTGAACTGAACCGAAAAGTCAAAGATAATCGAAATATTTTGGCTACAAAGAAGAGCCAACTCCGGCAGCAGACAAAGTCAGAGCAAGAGCCAGACAGAAAGAAGATACAAAATCGATTGCGTATGCTGCCAGCTGGACGGGGGAAACCGGTGACAACCTGCTGCAGCATAACAGTTAAAGTTAAAATTCAACAAAAACAAAACATCAGATCAGGCAAGGGCCGGGCCCTCGTGGTAAATGCATTTATTTAATTTTCAGTAATTTGACTTTCATTTTCAGGGGCCGTAACTTCTCACGGCAGATTCCTCCTGCCCCGAGTCAGGTATTAAATTTTTATAATTTATGGTGTACGTCTTTGGGGGCCATCAAACTGTACACATAGCCAGCGATTTCCGCATATGAACTCTCGCGTCTAGAGTCAACTTTGAGTATCGTGTGACCCAAATCTAAAATTTTAATTAAACAAAAGCTTGCGCGATCAATTAACGTTAAACAGTGCTAAGCAGATGCAGATGGGGATGGTGTGGCTGCTGCACTTGAGGTGGTCAAATGATTGATGAATTGCACAGCGTTGGCGGTGTCATGCGATGCCGTGCAAATCCACGCATATTAAACGCTTTGTTGGTGTTGGTTCTACAAATTGGATGTTGGAGCCAAACCGAGCGAAAAAACACAGCCAACAGAAAAAACAGACAAGCATTAAAATTGTTTTAAAACATTTGTCCCTGATCCGCTTTTTTGGCGGCGTGTCGAACAAGTGGCCGGACCGACAAATATTTGCCAGGCCTTTGGACCAACTGTGGCAACATGTAAATTGGGTCAACAACTTTCGATGTTGAACCCCGCACCCCCTTGGTGTGTATATAAGTATGTATAAAAGTGTCAGGCCAGGCCAATTGCATCAGCAGTTGCAGTGCATATAGAAATGTGGCATCTTCACTTTTTCTGGACCCTTGGGGCGATGTTGATGATGTTGTTGCTGCTGCATACTGATGCCCGTCCCCTGAATGAGGAGAAGATGCAGGAGGTGATGGACAGACCAAGCATTGATTTTACTGCTCTGTTCAAGGCATACTTTGACATGGGCAGTGCCGTCTTTGGTAGCTGGGTGCCAGAGGGTTTTGTGGAGGAGCAGCTTAAGTTGCAGGAGATGCAGCTTGTGAATTTTTATTAACGGGCTTACATTTTGTTGTATAAATAAATAAATGGGATAAAAAACTACATTTAAAGAAAAGATTTTAGAGCAGGGACTGAACCCAAAGAGCATTTAGATTAAGGTACCTGCTATACTCCTTCTCTACAGAGGGAAAACCCTATTCAGATTATAACTTATGATAAGAAACAATTTTTGATAACAAATGTTTCAAATATTCTTAAAATGATCACAATTTAGCTCAACCCAGCCGCCGCACAGAATAGTATAAGTAGTAAGTAAGATGCTACGAGCTCACAGGGCGCCGTCGCACAGTGGCCGGATTCGCGAATTTGGCGTTGCAAAAATCATAACTTTTTAACGGAAAGAGATAATTGAAAAATTTCAAAGGGACGAGGATAGAGAACTCCAGTAGCTTTAAAATGAGCGTACGTTCATCTTTGTAGGTTAACAGGGGACACAGGATCGGCTGCCAAAGTTCATAATTTAATACTCTGAAAAAATTTTATGAAAAAGTCTACGTATTTTAATTTTTTTAATTTGATTTATTAAAAATTAAGTTTTAATAATATTAAAAATTAAAAAAGAATGTATAACAAGTTAATTTGTACTTGCTAAAAAAAATTATTTTCATACAAAATTAGTTCTAACTTGGGAATGGTTAATTTTCTTGTAAAATTTGGTCAGTATAGGTATTCATATCATTAGTGCTTAATAGTCTTAATATTTCTGGGGAATATTCGTTGTTTAATTCCGCGAGTGTCCTGATGTGTCTGAGAGATGAGATACGAGGATCAGAAGAGGCCGACAACATGTTGAAAAGGTCTGTATTTTCTTGATGTCGAGATATTTTGCACGTGTTCGCATATCTATACCTTTTGTAGTCCTTGTTTTTGGATTCTTGGGCTTCCTCTGACAACTCTCCCATCAATAAAAGTTGTTGTTTTATAAGCTGCTCACCATGATCCAATATTTTATGAACAGTAGGAGTAAGTTTTTTCTCTGGGTACTTTGCACGTAAAATATCTCTTGTCTCCTTGGTATATTCATCATTTGTATAATTAAGTTCGGTTTTTACTAACGACTCGAAAGCTTTTTGTGATTCCGCGGTTTTGAAGAACTCAAATAATTTGCTGTTGTCCATTTTCGATAAAACAAATATCACTATGTGTGCGTACTTTTCGCTCGACTGTTCAAGTCTGAATAATCTGCCTTTACTGGAGTAAGCCCTTTATAAGTATGTACACAAGGAACACAGGTAGCAACAGGTAAAAAAATGACTACATGGTCTGAAAAAAAACTAAATCCTTTTGAAAGGGTTACGCAATATTAGGTAACAATTCACAACACCATCAAAAGACAATGAGCAACTTTAAACATAGCTAGTACCTGTTGAAAGGGTCACTCGAGAGTAGGTAACAAATCCACCCACTTGCTAGTTGTAAAGCGCAAAATCAGAAAAGGCCAATTGTAACTACCTATATTATGTGTTACCTATCTCAGTAAATCATAAAATACGCTTTAAAATTTTGCCTGCAACGTTCTTCTTCTTCTTCGTTTGTACTTGTTCTTCCCAAATATTATTTACCTGTAGATTAAATCGCAATTATCAATGTAACGTCTAAGGGGGCAGGTTGTGGCAGCTGCAACTTTTACCATACATTAATAAATAGACTAATATATAATACCTATGCTCCGAAACAACTGAAATCGGGTGAAATTGATATTTTGGAGTCTATCAAAGTTAAAAAACTCAACCAAAAATAGTGTCCACCTAAAACTTGAATGTGGAACATTCAACTTTGAAATAATAAAGTTTGTTAATGTATTCACGTTAAGAATTAATGCATCTTTTCAAAAAAATCAAGCAAATTCAAATCGGTATTACCGTTTGGTTTTTATACGCTCACAAAATTGACATTTGTAACCAAAAAAATTAAAAATTCAGCAGTTTGAAAAATTCTTCAACTTTGAACCACTGTAACAACCAAACTAATTGACCAAATTCAAAAAACCAAAGTTTTTTGGGCTATCTGGGGTTCCCTTTATTGAATTAAAAAAATCTGCTCAAAAAAATCGAACATCAAAAATTGATTTTTGCAACGCCAAATTCGCGAATCCGGCCACTGTGCGTCGTTCAAAAGCAAAGGGTTTGGGTTCAATCGCTGACAAGTACTCCAAAAATGTTACAATCTTTATAAAATGAACCAAATCAGGTGGGGTGGATCGTTGCTGAAGTTGTTAAACTTACAGGCGTTGTCTCTTATTGATTCCCCAAGCGTTTAGCAGAGATTCTTCACCAAACTCTAACAAATTTGTTACACAGTTGAGTTTAAAATAATGTTAGAAATGGAACATTTGAACTTAAATCAAGTTTTTGAGCCCTCAAGTGAAGTGAAAACATTCTACTACAAGTTAAAAAAAAGTTCATGCACTGTTTTTGGCTACGATTTTGCTCATCTTGAGTCCAAGCTACTCAGATTCTCCACTCTAAAGCCAGGCCTATCGCTTCGCATCTAAAACAAATTTCATAATAATCGACTTACTTAAAATGTTTTCAATTAACTCATCAATTTGTACACAAACGGAAAACGTTTTAACTTTTGGCATAACCATTTTAGATGCTTTCAAGCATTATACGTTTTTTTTTTAATAATATTTTTTGTTGCTTAGTTTCTCCACTCTGGCTTAGCCTTTTGTTTGTTTCTTATCTATGAACATGACACTTCATATGTTTTCTTTCATTGGCAAATTAGTTATTTTTTGACAAATCCGCTGAAACACAAAGTAAAACCCCAAAATACGTCGATCAATTTGACTAATCATATTGAAGACATTCATACCCATTCGATTTTATGCAAATTGTACAAATGTTTTCGCCCTCGCAATTATGCACGAAAATAAGCGTTATGCAAGCACTTGCCATTGTGGCAAATTCTATTTAAGGAATGATCGATGGATTTCAGCCGAACTGTGGCTCTTCAATTCAAACCAATGGTAGCCCATAATACCCATTGTGCCCAAAGTGTTGTTACAGTGACCACAAGTGTTTTCTTTTGATAAGTTTCGGTAATCCAATTTCAGTTTCAGTTTCGTTTTCGTTCTGTATTTCAGCCGGCGGCCAAAAGCCGCCAAGATTTCGCTTCCTGCACGTGTCAATAGAAATTAGGAGCTTTTGCACATCATTTGCCAAGAATTAATTGAGGGGTTTCGTGTCTTGTGTAGTTGTGACTATTATTAAAATTGAATTTGCAGTCGGTTCTAGGTATTGTGTACGAAAATGTAGAAACATGTTCAGGCGCTCACGTTGCCCTCGGGAGTTGAAGAAATTAGCCACAAATTAAATGCAAATCTGAACGAAATAAACAACTGCTTAACTTAACTTGGGTATTCTTAATGATCAAAAGAAAACTCCATTCACGGGAGCAGGCAGCAGGCCATGGAACAAACAAACAATTTAATCATCATTAGAGAGATCACTCTTCATTCATTCGCTCATTCATTCATTTGTTTTCCCCACTTGAACGGCAAAGACGAGGTTGGATTGAAGAGTCTGTGAATTTAAGGTGAATAAGGTGCTTTGCTTGACAGACATTGCAGTTAGCCAAATTATAAAGTAATGAAAGTGCTTCACCGCTTATCATTATAGCACAGAAGAGAGCGGGGAACAGCCACAACAAATCAAATTCTGTGGGTCCATGCCCGGAATTTGGTAGATAATGGTAGAATAAACAGATCCGAAATTTTAAATTACGTCGATTTTTTGCCCTTATTTGAAAGTGACAGCTGTGAGAGGAAAATTATTAAAAGTTTCACTGGAATGGAACAGTTCAGCTTAAGGGGATTCCCAAAAATCATTCTAAAACCTCTTATTTTTAGTGTCTCAAAGCCAAAATTCATATTTATCTGATGTACCAACCAACTTTAGTGCTTAACTCAATATTTCAGACTTTTTATTTAACATTAAGGACCAATTTCACATCTCCTACAAAACACTATCTATCAACTATCAGCTATCTGGAATCGTACGCCTTAAAGTGTAAATTTGCGATAGATTGTTTCAAAATTCAAGAAATTAAAGCAGCGAACTTTCTCTTGCTCATAACTACAGTACCGTTTGTCCGAACTCTACCAATTCTTCCACAGTTCAATAATAATCTAATTACAAAACATTTCTAAAAGGTTCGAACCATTTAACTCTGCGAGATATGAAGATTCTTCCAAATTGAGTAGGCGGAAAAGGCGTGGGCAAAAATTAAAAATTAACTCGATCTGTGTTCCTACCTATGGAAATTACTGTCCCGCACAATCACTTAGCATCTCTGACATCTGTTTGTTGTTAAGAACCGAACGATAGCCATGTCGTTCGCCTCGACTGTTGATGAAGTAGGTTTTTTACTCTGACCTAGATGTGCTTGTAGCTGTCCCACATACAGGGTTGCCCATATTCGACGGACCCATCTGGCAACGCCATAACTTTTGACAGAGATGTCAGATCGCTTAATGACATACCGCGTTTGAAGCGTCAGTCCAAGCAGATTTTTACCATGGAACAATACACGCCACGCGAGCGCTCTGAAATAGTTGAAATTTACATTCAACAGAACAAGTCAATTGTGAAAACTCAACGTGCTTTTAAAAAATTAAAAAATGTGAAAAGTGCGCCTTCTAAGAACACCATTAGGCGTTTATACGAAAAATTTTCGACTGGTGAGGCTCTTTCTAATCCGAAGAGGCCAAATAAAAGTCGACGAAGGCGATCGGCCGAGAATATCGCTGCCGTACGAGCCAGTGTTGAGAGGTCCCCAAGAACATCCCGAAAAACGCCGTTCTCAGCAGTTGGGCATGGCTCGGTCCACTTTACAACGGATTATTCGCGTTGATTTGCATTTGTTCCCGTACAAAATTCAATTGACGCAAAGATTGTTGCCTGCGGACAAGCCTCGTCGATTGGAATGGGCCCAAAGAGTCATCGAAATGGCCGAAGATGACGAGCAATTTTGGAACAAAATTATCATGTCCGATGAAGCCCATTTCACATTGAATGGGACCGTAAATAAGCAAAATTGCCGTATTTACGCCACTGAAAATCCTCAGGACATTCAAGAAGTGCCTCTTCATGACGAAAAAGTCACAGTTTGGTGCGGCGTTAGTGCGAAAACGGTCATTGGGCCGTTTTTCTTCCAAAATGAAAATGGCCATGCTGTTACCATCAACCAGGAGCGTTATCGCGACATGATGACCAATTTTGTGATGCCAATTATTCGTCGAAAGCGAATGAGGCAGTTCTGGTTTCAACAAGACGGCGCTCCACCGCACACAATTCGCATAACAATTGATTTTTCTGAAGAAATTGGCCACCGCGTTCGCCCGATTTGACGCCGCCTGACTTCTTCTTGTGGGGATATTTGAAGTCAAAGGTTTACGTTAACAAGCCAAGGACCGTAGAAGAGCTCAAGGACAACATTCGTGAAGAAATAGCCGCTATTCCGGCCGAAATGTTGGCGAAAACGATGGAAAATGCTGCAAAAAGGGCACAATACGCCATCAACGCCAGAGGCGGCCATTTGAGAGATATCATATTCAAAAATTGATGTAAACAAATCTACTTGGAACAAATTAAATGATTAAGATTGCCAACCGCCAAATTTATATTTTTTTCTTTGATTTTTTAAAAAAAAACATGGGTCCGTCGAATAAGGGCAACCCTGTACAACACATTCATATCGAACTAGAAACCACAGCTGCAGCAGACCTATAAAATTCTAAAGAAGATCGGCTTGGTGGTTTTGAACCCAAGGTGAAGTTTAAGGTTCGGTAGGTAATAGATTTAAAAGGTCCGGTTCGATGGACCCAAAAAACTTGAGCCGAAGCAGTTCTGACTGTCGGCTAAGATACCACACCAAATATAATCTTTTATTATAAAGAAAAGCCAAAAACGATGAGTATTGAACCCTTGTTAGTTTAAGCTTGCAGACCTGTAAAATACTGCTGAAGGTTCCAGCCAGGGGTTCGTACCTCTTGTAAAGTCTAGAGTTCTGCTTGCGAACCGTTTCCTGTGCTTAAAATGGTTATTGGAACCGAACCTAGTTTCACATACAGTAGATCCGGTACAGGTTTAGGTTCGGGAGGTTTTTAAAGATATAGAAAAAGTGCTTTTGACTAAAGCTGCGTAAAAATATGCAAAGCAACCATTAAACAAAGGGACACATCTGCTTTCAAGCAGTTTCTAGAAGCAATAAAGCTTGCATACTGTGAGCCCAAGTCTGCTGGCCACCCTCGCTGCCTACGATATGGTCGAAAAAAATTCCCACCAATGCCTGAAGACGGATGGGCGTTTGCTTCTAAATGCATGTCAAACAACATATTACTCAAGCAGCCTGACACGAAGATAAATCAAAATTAAGTTCGAAAAAAAAGCCCAGTGAAATGTTATAATCAAACGGAGAAGAAACCAAGTTTCACTTTCTTGTGATTAGCCGACACGAATTCCACGCGCCCAATCGGTTGGGTTAGCCAGGCCCTTAATTTGGCATAAATACGGGTAGAAGTTACATAAGTCGTGGGATAAATGCCTAATGCGAGGCAAGTTCAAATTACCCAAAAAATTAATTCGTTTAATTGCCAGAGCAAAATATCTTTCAACTTCCGCTGCCGATAAAAATCCATCCGTGCAGCCCATTACATCACCTACGACTCCGTATGCAGATGATGCCGCTGCTGATGATTTGGTGTTTTGGGGGAATGGAGCAGTGACAAACACATGTTAATTTCTCGCCCTCTCTCTGTCCCACTTATTATTGATTTCTTTTGGCAAACCAAAATTTCATAATCACACGGCGCTCGGGTGCTCGGAACATGCATAGTCCCAGTGTCGGATTATTATCAGCGCCATAAATTAATCAAGACACCGACATGCCGGCCCGGCTGAAGAAATGCATATGCAAATGGGGTGGATCCGTTGGCTTTGATGCTGCCGGGTGCCGCGGGAGTAGCTGAGATGTGCAAGCGTAGCATTAATTTCGTTTTATGTATTTATTATGCACTAGCCAAATGCCAGCGGAGAAAGTTGCAGCGGCTGCAATCCGCCAGCCACGGATTCCTGCCATCCACTTTATATCAGCCAGCAACTATATTAGTCACCCGCAGCTGTCGGCACATTATAAACCTAATAAGCTTATTTGGAATCGTTTACAGTTTTTGATTTCAGATGGCGAAATATTTTTTGGTTTTGCCAAATTAACAAGCGTTTATATCGTTTTACATACGGCCGGTTGGTCTCCCTCTCTCTATCGCCCTCTCCCCTTCGCTGCTCGCCCGAATTTAGAAAATAATTTTCACTAATTTTTATGATATTTTATGTAACTGCAGTGTTGCTTTACGTATAGTGCCATTAACATCTGTGTCAAATGTTTGAGGGCAGGGCCCAAAAGTCATCAATTAATTTATGATGCTGCTCCCAAACTCATATAAATCAAATTTGGATATTAGCAAGTGTGTATTTTATGATGTGTGGGGCGACCATCAAATCGCTCAAAGTATGTTATGTAAAGGAAGTGATCTAGTTCGTAGGTAATTTGTTTACTGACTGGGGAACACACACCCAGGAGTTAACCACAAAATCTTACCTGAGCTCTGAAATTTGATTACTTTAATCAAGGTTCATCTTAGCACACAAGTCGTGGTCGTTAATGTTTTCAGTACCCTGTTCCCTGATAGTCTCTGAACTATTGTTGGGATCTAGCGATATATTGAAGATATCTCTTGAAGATCTTACCATATGTCCTGATAGATTAGCCTATGTAAAATCCATAGACAATCCTATCTATCCTATCCTATCTTTGGTTTGGCTTCAGTAAAACAAGTAAGAAAGCCGTTCAAATCCGACTATAGTATGTATAATCTGTACCAACAAAAGTGTATGCTCGGTATAAATTTTGTTGCTGCAGTTGCAGCTGAACATTCTCTTGCTCATACCTTGACTGTTGCTCGTCCGATATTCATGAATCCGGTGGCGATTCGTTAAATAATCCTGGTTACAAAATATGTCCAAAGTTTCGATTTTTAATGGGGAAATTATCGAGCAGAGAGTGCCATCGACTTAAGCCATGAAATTCCCAAGCAGTTATGACATGGCTGGCATGGAGAGCCGGCTGTTGACTTAGCTGCTTTCTCGAGCCGGTTAAAACTTGATACCTAGTTGGACGATCAATTTTCTGTGAAATAAATTTAAGCAAATATGGAAAAACAACTGGTTTGAAGTCGTAGTTAGATTGTTAAATGGGCTCCCTTTCTTTTGAATCTGTGGAGTTCTTGATTGAAGCGCAAACGATCTTACTCTTGAACCTAATGAGCTGCTAATACAAGCTCGTACATTCTTGGTCTTTAACAAAGTACTATGCTCTTAAGATTGGGAAGATTGATGAGCAATCTTGGACTTTTGGGCACTTGTTTCAAGAATTTATCTACTTGACTTGAGAATGTGTTGGAAAAACGGGTTAAAAAATTCCAATTTGGGTCAAAATTGAACTTGAATCGTTAATTTTCATTTTTATCAAACTTCTGACATTCAAAAAATTCTATTTGTTTGTAGAATGAAAAATCTTTATTTATACTTCTAAATCAATTTCATCCCCTTGAAAGTAATCCCCTCCCGATAAAATACACTTATGCCAACGTTTTTTCCAATCCTCGAAACATGCCAAATAGTCCCTTTCCGGTATAGCCATCAGCGCTTTCTTCGATTTTGCTTTTATCTCCTCAATCGACTCGAAACGCGTTCCCCGAAGTGGTCTCTTAAGTTTTGGGAATAGCCAGAAGTCACACGGAGCCAAATCAGGCGAATACGGTGGTTGCGGAACGATATGCGTCGAATTTTTGATGACTTTTTTGCAAGAAATTGAGAACTTTCGGTACCAAAACGAGATTTGACTTTTCGTAGGCCCAAATGGTCTTTCAAAATGGTTTTCACAGATCCTTCTGATATTCCGATCATATCAGTAAGGTCTCTAACAGTCAACCGACGATTTTTGCGCACTAATTCCTCCACTTCATTGACGTGTTGGTCATCTGTTGACGTCGATGGTCGTCCGGAGCGCTCCAAGTCATCCACACGTTCTCGACCCTCTTTGAAGTCTTTGTACCACTTATAAACATTTTTTTGTGACATGGTAGAATCACCAAAGGCCTTCCGCAACATCCTCAACGTTTCCGCAGCCGAAATTTCATTCCGCAAACAAAATTTGATGGCACTTCTCTGCTCAGACATTGTAAAAATCGAAGAATGCACTCTTGGTCGTTTGGAAAACACAAGCGTAAATATATTACTGATAATGACATTCACATGAAATTTGGCACAGATGTCATCAACAGTCCTGCCAACTCAAAAAAAAAGAACCTGCCCGAATTGTTAGGCCCGCGAAGTTTAAATTGAAAATGTACCTTACTTTTTGCTCACAGTAGTAAGTAAGAAATTCTTCGTTTTTATCTCTAAGTGTGTGATTGTTCCGGAGTCTCATCTGCAGGCTGGAATGCAATGTGTTTAGCAAAATGCTGCCGTCGATTGCTCGCCTTTTCTAACGTTTCGGCAGCTTTCTGATCAGCTTGACGGCTCACCTATTGCATTCTTCTGAGCTCTGCTTGCGAAGAAGTTTTTTTGACGAATCTTTTTGAGATTCGCCGTGGTCTGTATATAATATATTCTTGATCAGGACGGCAACAGAGTCGATTAAGCCTTGCCCGACCATCTGCCTGTCTTTTTCCACGGAAATTCGGGAAACTCTACTTAGGAACAAGCTATTGTATTTTGATAATCTCAACAAGATCAGACAAAGACACGGAAGTTGTGCTTTAAAAAGAGAATTGATATGAGGTCGAATACTCCAATACTTGAGGGATTTATGGAGTGGATCGTGGAGAAGTCCATGCTTCAAATTAGAGAACTACTTTGGAGAGTAAAGATCGGATGAACGAAAGCACAGCTATGAGGAAAATAAAGTTGACAAATGCTATACACAGGATATTATATTATCTAAGGTAAGTTATCTTGCTAGAGATGCAGCTTAAAAGAAAGTCTGTGGTCAAGCTGGGTACATAGCTTATGCATTGAACCCAACCACCGAACAGAGAATTTATACACTAAGCTTTTCCTAGCTGATCAGGAAAGTTCTGCCAGAGCAACTCAGATTTCGGTATTACCACAACGATCTCATAGGCAAAGCCAACTATTAAACAGTCTTCCGGTAGGCAAACTTACCAAGAATACTACCAAAAGTCAAAGTCTTGTGCAACTTCTCGAGCGATCTATTAACCACCATCTGCCATCCATTTCAATCAATTCCTTTCAAAGATTCAACTTTATTTCAATGTTTATTCAAATATGACATTTTACATAGTTGCTGTGTTGCTTGCTATAGTATGAACTAACATTGTTTTCTGTGTGTGTGTGTGTGTGTATGTTACGCTCACGCTAGTTAATAGACAAGAGACAAGACCAAACACTGTACTTGGTTTTGGTTGTTTAGATGTGAGCAGGCAGAGAGGCTTAAGACTAATAAATGTGTTGTTTTATAATCTTTTTTTTTTTTGTTTCTGAATTCATTTCCTTAAATCATTAATTCTTATAAATTTCGAGAAGATTTTGTCATGTGGAATTCACACAATTCAGTTCCGCTGGCAAAATCCTCTAACAAAATGGAGTGCAAACAATGTGCATGTATTCTTAATGTTTTTAATACTGGGTGTGACTTTTCTATGAAGTGGTTACAATTTAACAGCATGCACATTGTTGTTGAGACAAAATACATTTTACATAATAATCTGTGTTGGGGCAGGGCGGGGCGGGGCATAACATATTTAAAAAGAACTATGGTAAAAATTTACGCAATGACAAAACAATCAAAATATAACTTGATGGGGACTCCAAATGATTCTCATTCATAAAGATGTTCAGCTTTCGATTTTGGCTCCATCAAAAACTGAACATTTACAAAATTGGGCTTTAAACATTTATAAATATATATGTAAATTGTATTTTATGTGTTAATTTCTTTAGAGAGAAGCAAGCCACACAAATTGCAGGGAACACTCGGCATGTTTGCCTGCAATTTGCGCTTGCTGTACAATCAATCTTAGGCTTAAACTTAGTGGTTAGTTCATAGACTTTAAATATAGTTTCATTATTCGACGAGTTTCATCTGGCAGATGGACCACAAAGCAGGCGATTGGGCGGGCTGCTGCTCGTGCTTTGAAAAATAAATCAAAAAATGTCACCAACTGGAGCGTTTCTATTTTTCTATTTATTTTTGAAAGCGAGCGCTGAGTGGTGGTGTGCGGGTGTGCGTGTGTGTGGTCGGTCTGTGAGTCTGTGTGTGTGTGTTCATCAATTCAATTCAAGTGGTGGTGGCTAGGGGGTGGTGGTGGCGACGACATCATCCACAATTCTCAACAACAAATAAATAAAATAATAACAGCAGTTTTGCACAATATAAATAAATAAATAGGTATTAACTAATAATTTGCTATTTCAAAAAGATTTTCACGGTTTCTTGCTTAGTTTCTTTTTTCCAATTTGCACACAGCTTGGTTTTTGGATTTCTTTTAGGTATTTTCATTTTGCTTTGTGGACGGGCTTTTAATTGTATGTGCAACATATTGAGGAAGAAGGTTACTTTTTGTTTGTTTCTTTGCTTTGTTCTTATGTACAATTCACAAAGGATTATTTCATTTCTTGGCATTGTTGAGGCCCAGCTCGCTGAGAATTTTCAATGCATTGCGTGCGGCATCGTTTTGGGACTCCTCGGAGCTTTTGCCCACGCCATGACAGATTTGCGGCGGATTCGTGGACAGGGTGACAATTGTGAGAAACTCGTTGTGATTGCCCTTGGGGTAGTCCGAAAAGTTGACCTGTAAAAGGGAGGGGGCTTTAGTTTTACGACTCTTTAACTTTCACTCAAAAACTTGCCTCAAAATCGAGTAATTTGCTTAGATACAGCAGCTGCTCCTTCATGTGTACACCGGCGCTGCTCTGGCCGCTGCTGCTGTTGCCGGTGTTGGTGGGGGCTGCATTGCTGCTGTTGCTGCTCACACCGCTGGTATTGCTGCCTGTTGAGGTGTTTAGAGAGCTCTCACTGGTGGCTGTGGTTTCCGTGGCCGTGGACTCCTCCGTTGTGCTGGCTGGGGCGGCGGCCTCCTTGTTGGTCTCCTCCTCTTTTGTGTCCACTGGGGTCTTGGCTATCAGCACTGGCTCCTTCTTTTTGGCTGCTGTTGTTGGAAAATTCAGGGTTAAAATTGCTCATAGCCTCCCATTTCCCACTTTCCACTCACGTTTCTTGTTCTGTCTTAGTATAAGTATGCCCGGCACGGGTCCCGCAGGCGTAGAGACCATGGGCACATCTACCACACCATTAGTGGCATCCACAGCGGCTACTGCCTGTGCTGTGGCTTGAGTATCTGCTGGTGATTGTTCTGTTTCCGTTAGCATCACATTGGTTTCGGCCTCCTCCAGCAGCTCCAGCAAAGCTAAAAGTATGCAACAGGGCTTAGAAATTGACTTTGAAATTTCACCAATCTTCAACTCACCCTGAGCCGCATTACGCTTGGCCAGCTTTTTGCTGTTGCCAGTGCCTCGCGCCGTGCTGCCATTGGCCGACACCTCCATGACAAACTCTCGCCTTCTTGAAGTCTCATTGCCATTCTTGGCTATCAGCTCAAAGATGGGTTCCTTCTCTTTGCGCGTTTGCTGCAGCTGTATCAACTTGGTAATGGGATTCTCTGCATCATCCGCCAGTTCCACCAGTTTCTCCTTGATGGGAGCATTAAGACGTTTGCGACGTTCCAGTTTACCCAGTTCTGTGACGGCAGCTCCTGTTCCAGCCACTGCCGCTGCTGCTGCTGTTAGGGGAATTTTTCCCGGCGTTGTCTTCACCTTAATGCGCTTCATGGGCGTCTGTTTGGTGGGCGTCAGCGGTGGCAGCTTCTGTAACTCGCCCAGCATCTTTTCGGCTGCCCTCTTCTTGGACAGCTTCTTGCCATTGCCCTCACCCTCGGTCACAATGGCACCCACTATGCAGGCGGTAATAAAGTTCTTCATGTGAGCGGGTCCCTCTTCGCGTAGCACCTTAAAATGCACCGTCATGTTGCGTTTAATACCAATCTCGTGCACCTGCGAAATGGGTGACTTTTTGTCACCCTCATCCATCGAATCCTCCAGTGTCTCAGCGTCTGCATTCGAATTGGCTGCCTGAATTTTGAGCATCTGTAGAGCACGCGCGGCTGCATCATGTTTGGCCTGCTGTAGAGTACGTCCAATGCCCACGAATTTCTGCTTGCCCACAAACAAGGTGATCTTGCACGGAGTCACGGGCAATGGGGCATAGGCCATGTGAGGCGGTGGCATGGCATAACGTGTGGGATATTTCGGTGCAAAGGCTCCTCGTTGATGTGCGTACATGCCATGCGGATGCATGGGTGGTGCAGGTAGTGGCACAAAACCATTGTTATGTCGTTGGCGCATACCATAGGCTGGTGGTGGCGGTGGCGGAGCATGACCAGGCGGCGGCTGGGCTGGCAATCCATTGGCAGGTGTGGGCAACAGCGGTGCACCGCCATATTCCGGCGGCAACATACCCTCTGTGGGTGGTATTTGCGTGGGATCCAGCAGATAGTACGTACGCTGTCCCAGTTTCATGGCCAAGGCATTCAGCTCCACGGTGGGTGTGATATGTGTGCGCGTGGTGCTGGCCTCATCGCTGCGTCGGATCTTGGGCGGCGGATGTTTGTATTTGGTCTCCTCTATAGCCTTGGAAGCGGCCAAATGTTGAGCTTTTTTTATTTTAAAACCATCCGCCGAGTACTCCTCTTCGCCCAGCTTAAGGGTCACAGTAAATGTCTTGCAGTGAGCCGGTCCTCGTTCGCCCGTCAAGCGGTATTGATGTGTGATCTTGTTATATCGGGCCAACTCGTTGACCAGACACATGGGCGTCTTGTCCTTGGCATTGCGTGACGAGCTGCCATCCTCATGGGGCAGAGCAGCAGCATCTAGGTGCTCCGAACTGCTAAGGCAGTCATCGGGCAATTCGGGCAAAGCTTCCTCTGGCAATGGCTGCTGCTGCTGCTCCACCACCACAGCCTCCTCAGTCAACACCAAGGCAATGTTTTTGCTGCTGGAGGGTAGCTCTGTGGCAGCAGCCTCTGGAATTGCGGCTGCTGGTGCAGCTGGGGGAGCTTGGCTCTGGCTTTTGGCATTGCGATATGTATTCTGGAGTATGGCCTTGGGAGCATAGCTGCTGTGATTGCTGTTGTTGTTGTTGTTGCTGTTATACTGACTGTTGTTGTACTTGGTAGGCTTGGCTTGGCTCATGTAAGCATAGTGAGGCGGGTGGGCCGCATAGCCACCCAAATGGGCAGCGGCGGCCATATGATGAGGCGGTGGCGGAGGTGGCAATTGGTTGTAGTTGAGCGCAGCAGCTGGATAAGCCTGTGTTGGTGGTGGTGGCGGCTGATTGCATTTGCCTGAGTGTCCGTTGCTGTTGCTATTCAAATGTTGATGCTGTTGACGAATCTTTTGCATTTGATTGTTGTTGCTGTTGTTGTTGTTATTGTTATGAGGGGCATAGGCAGCTCCAGCTACTCCAGCGGGTGTATGATGATGATTCAGGCTGCAAGTGGCAAGTGAAATACCAAATTGATTAAAAGCTTTGCGGTCAGATCAGCCAGAGAATTATTTGTATGTTTTGTATGAAACCCCTTTTCCAACCCCTTACGGCCCCAGGCAGACAACGGCGGTGAGCTGGAACAATGGCAGAAATCCTCTAAACAAAGCACAAAAGCCGCATTCTCTTACGCATCGTGTCATTTTTCGCCAACTGTCAGTTTCAATTGAGACGCACCTACCGCGACACTCTGACAACTTGAGGATTTTGGGTGGAGAACGGGTAGTCGTTGGGTAGGGCACGCACACACGCACACACACACTCGCACAGCAGCAGTTCATGATTTAAGCCGTCTGACACGGCACAAAGAATTATTGACCAATAAACATATGAATTTCACCACGGGCAAAGATTTTCCAAGATTTCAGTTGAAAGTTTAACCATATTAACATTGATATGGGCAATTTGATGCTCACAGATGGGTTGAAGGGGGTTGTGCAGACACATTTTAGGGGTAGCGAAAGTTGCACCCAAATACCGAAAAAGAGATTTCGGTATGAAGAGTGAGTAAAACATTGGAGAAGTTATGAATATTTGAGATCCAACAAGTCGCAGTCTAACTTACAATGGGAATTAGCTCAATTGGCACCAAATTTGTTAACATTTGAGACATTCTTTGGTGATTAAAGTGGTTTTCGGAGTCTCTTTTTGATTTATTTGGCTAAATCTGGAAACTCAGAGACCACTCAGAATGGATTCGGTTAAAGTTGCCAGCCGGTTCAGTGCTGAACCACACATAAATAGCTAAAATAGAACTAATGACTTCATGAAATGGACAAAAATCCTGACAACTTTCACACCGGAAATGCCTTTAAAGCATAACTAAAATGTTCTAGAGAGATTATAAACATATTTGAAACACATTTGAGCAGAAGTTGATTGTAAAACTGCCCAGAATCAAAGGTGAGTTCGATCTACGATTTGATGAAAGAAATCAGAGGCTCATTCTTCTCAGCAACAGGTCTTTACAATATTCGCTCATATTGTTAGAAAACAAGAAAGAAAAGAGGAAAAGTTTGACAACTATAAAGGGTGGCTGTTTTAGCTGTTTTAGTGTCACATGTTACTGTCGAACATGTTCAGTTTGGTCTATAATTAAACCACAAATCGACTTACAAACCAACAATGGTGGCAGTTTATTGAATTTTCTCATAATTAAGGCCACTTTTTTTTATCGAAAAATTGTGCTCAGCGGCGAAGCTCATTTCTCATTTTAAAATTGACGTATTTGGTGTGAAGGGCAGCCAATGCATCCCGAAGAATGAACGGTCTGGTGTGGTTAATGAGCCGGTGGCATCATTCGGCGGTACTTTTCAAAAGATAACGAAGGCAGGAACGTTACTGTGAATGGAGAGGGCTACCGTGTGATGATTTCAAATGGCAGAGCTGCACTTGGCTGACATGTGGTTTCAACAAGACGGTGCCACATGCCACACAGCACGCAAAACAATGGCCCAATTAAGACTCGGGTTCGCTTAACAGTTTATTTCACGTCAGGGCCGCCCAGATTGTGCGATTTTAGACGATTTTTTGTAGGGCTATGTTAGGAATCAATTCTATAGCGACAAGCCCCCAACTGGAAGGCAATATTGAAGATTTGATTCATAACAAGAAAGAAAGTCGGTCAAGCCCGACTATAACATACTCTGTACCAAGAAAATTTGTCTTTTGATCATAACTCGAAAACCGTTCATCCGATCTTCTTCATTTATTTGGCGGATCGATAAGTTATCCTAATAACTAAATATGTTCAGAAGAAACAAGCCATCTATCTGCAAAACTGTGGGAGATATGACGTTTTTTCTAAATTGCGGGGGCGGGAGGGGGCGTGGCCAAAATTGAAAATAAACTTGATCTGCCTGCAGACATAAGAAGCATATGTCCCATACATGTCAAACCTCTATCTCTTACCATCTCTGAGATCTGTGCGTTCATACGGACAGACAGACGGACAGACGGACATGGCTATACCGACTCGGCTGTTGATGCTGATCAAGAATATATATACTTTATGGGGTCGGAGATGCTTCCTTCTGGATGTTACATACTTTTGCACCAACTTATAATACTCTATGTACCTACGGTACAGAGTATAATAACATGAAGCAGGTTGAGCAAACATATGACAAACTTTTTTTATGGATAAAGAAGTCTACAAAAAGGTCTGTTTTCGAAGGGTTTAAGAACTAAGGAAGCCTGGAATGATGTGAAACTCCATAAAATGGACAGCAAGCAGCCTGAATATCATTCACAGCTTCTCTGAGTTAATAATTCACTCAGATTTCATTTCTAAGGCTGCTAAATTTGAACTTTGCAGTTGATTTTTGAAAAATAGAAGGGTCAAACGTTAATTGAACGGCTATCCAGATTTGCTCAAACGGATCAAGTGGTTTAATGGTTATGATGTAGAATACAAAGACCATTTTACGCATTGGAAGCCTGATTATAAGAGTTTTTTAACTGAAAGTCGTAGGAAACAGTCCTTGAATTAAATCTTAAAATCGTTTCGTAGAACATTTGACCTGTTGCTCACGTAAAACAGGCAATTTTCTGTCTGTCTGCCGGTTTCTAAGCAAACTAGTGCCTCAGTTTGGAAGCAAACGAGTTGAACTGCTGACATGTAGGAGCTGCACGGATCGGAACCATAAGAACGATCAGTTTCAAGTGTAAAAATACAATAATTCCGGCATCTCAATTGAAGATTTCCAAATCAGACGTTCCCACTGCATCGTTCCGTCGAACCCGAACCCTTTGTACAAAGCTTAAAGACGCTGAAGTGACGTCCAATCTCGGCTTATCCAACTTTATAATCCAGCTTGTATATTCACCATCGAAAGACTCTCATTATCATCACCTGTCACTTGGCATTCATAAAACAGATTTCTCATGATCCTTAGAGAACTAATAAAAACCGCGCGTTGGTTCGGAACGTTCCTCAGTGCGCGCCCGAGCGATGCGATGGCCAGGCGAAACGCAACTGAGGACGATCACTTTAACTGCCAGCCAGGATGGCAAAAACAACAAAAAAAAAACCAAAATCCAAAAACGAAAAACAGCTGAGAAGCAGGCAAGGATAATTGCGCCAGCAGCGGCAAACCCGTTATCCAGCGGAAGTCATGCTGAGCGCGAAAGAACAAAGAGCCACTGAAATTATAATTTATGAGTTGAGAAAATGGGATGATGAGTCTCACACCGATTGCCAGTGACAGGAATTAACATAATTGCCGCAACGCATAAAGCCCGTCGAGGCCGAGGCTACCCAGAAGCTAAAGGGTGTTTACCGTGCATGATGATGATCGCGCTGTGACTGTGGCGGCGGCGGCGGCGGCGTTGCCCCCAAATGTGGCTGCTGCTGCTCCAAGCCGGGGTGCAGTGGCAGATGGCCGTGTCCATGGCTGTGTCCATGCGGATGATGGTGGCCCGCGCGTATATGTGGAGCGGGTCTGTTGGCGTGCACATGATGCTGCTGCATCTTGGGGCGGCCTGCAGCTGCAACGGAAAAAGAAACGGCGAAAGAACAAAAAAAGAAGGGGAAAACAAAGCAATGTTTTTATTGGCCGGACAAAAGAAGCTAAAGGTGTCTTTTTGTTTGTAAGTGGCTGCTGCTGCTGCAAGCAATGCAAATGCAACGGCCGCGACATGCCTAAATCAAATTGTGACAGGCTGGGCCGCCAAGGGGTGAGCCAGGGCCAGGGCCAGCTACCTACTACGTGCTGCAATGCTGCACTTTTCCTACGTTTTGTGGTTGTTTTTTTTTTTTTTGCTGCCGTTGAAATTGGATAAACTGCAGCTGCATTTCACTGCACAGCGACGACTGCAATCAGGTTCCCCTCTCAGCAGACGCCGCTGCCCGTTGGGCATGGCATAACAATTTGCATTCACTCACCTTTTATTTAGCTTTATTTGTTGTACTTTACTATCTTCTTCTCCTCCTCCTTCTGCTGCTGCTACTACTTCTGGTTGACAACTCTGCCGTGGGGAGGACAGGGGCAGAGGGAAACATGCGCTTGATGGAGTTGGGGGAATGGGAACGCTTATGCACTTTTCTTGACTTAAAACAAAACACTTTAGAACTACTTTAACACTTAAATTAAATTGATAAAAAACTATGCACTTGCACTGTGGATGAAACTCGAAAAATAATGGCATTTAGGAGAGCGGGATGCGGGGTGGTGTACATGGTTGCAAAACTATCGATACTAGTGGTGGACAAGTCAGTCATGTCGATGGGTGTATCGATAGCTGCAGTTGCGGACGGAACCAGTTGTAGTTCTTCTTCGATAACTCTTCGTCTTTCACTCATTCGCCTTTTGCTTATTTTTGAAATTTAAACAAATCAGGCAGGTGGAAGATATATGTCCAGAGCTTATGAGAATGCCCCTTTATCGTGCCTAAATCCTGCATTGTTCCTTTACAAGTCCATTTTCTTAAAAATCAGAACCTTAACAAGTCTTGAAACCAAAAACTAAGCATACTATGACCCAATGCTGGCTATAACTTTCAAAAATATAAATTAGAGTTTATATAATTTGATTTTGTGGGTTCCTTTTGAACTGTATTATGACTCTACAAGCCTACTTTTCCTAATTTCGGGCTGAAAATCAACTTACACTTCTAACAAATTTGGTTTATTTCTCTTAAATTACCATTTCCCCCTTACTCCGCCCACACAATGCTCTCAATCCAATCCGTATAGAGATGCACCTTGGTGTAAACACTGGGCAATCCTTGGGTGCCGCACACTAAGCCATAAGAAACAATGCCTATGACCTGTTTCAGGCAGGGATATTGCGAATGCTGTACAAATATGGGTCCACCCGAATCCCCATTGCAGGTATCTGCTTGACTAGTTGTGGATCCTGCACAGAATTGGGTTCTTGTATCTATATCCTGCTCCAGACGATCTGCACACACATCATCGTCATAACGCTGCAGGGTGACCTTCAGCAAGTGCGAAGATTTGGCCCCGCTATCTCGTGTGTAACCCCAGCCAGCGGCTGTTAGTTGCATATTATGATTCCCACTGTCGGGTGGCAAGCAGGCTGGAGCCACATAATCATCGAAAACGGCCTCTTTGTCCAGTTCCATGATGGCAATGTCGTTTTTAAAGCTACCATCGTCATCGTCGTCGAAGGCAGGATGTAGCACATAGTTGACCACCTGGAAATCCTGTACACGAGCATCATCGCTGGTGCTGTCATAGTCCAGTTCCCCCAGACGTATCACATATTTGGGGGACTTGAAGTTGGGATCCAAACGTTCGGCTTTTGATCTATAACCAAAGCATAAGAGTAGCAGGAAGAGGCTATCTTCAGTTTGGCTTACTCAGAGGTCTCCAGACAATGTGCCGCAGTCAACACAAACTTGGGGTGTATGAGTGAGCCACCGCAATCCCAGTTAGCATCTTTACCCTGCTCCTTGGAGCCAATCAAAGCCATAAAGGGAAACTCTCTGCCCTCTGCCTTGGTGCCACCAATGATGAATGGAGTTGAACGACACTTGGAGCGCACCGCATTAAAACGTTTGCATTCTAAACAAAAAACTTAACAATAACAACACTTCCGAATCTTCCTCCACCCCCTACTCACCCCGCTCAAATGCTCTTGACTCATTAACTGGTTGCTGATTCTGATAATTCAAGGGAAGCGGACAGCACACAATATCGTTCAACTCATCACAATACTTGACATCCTCGCCAATCAAATGTTGATTATAGAAGATCACGGGACAATCTGTAGGCGTAAACTCCTGGCATTCACCAGTTCCATTGTCACAGAGCTCACTGAGTACACTGCCCACCAATGAGGAAAGAATCAAAATCAATCGCCGCTGCATCAACATTTCCTCAGAGAAATACAAACATAACTGAGCCATAAGCGAGGTAAGCAGCAGCAATGCCAAGGCAGGTGGAGATCAGACAGACAATGAGAAACAACTGAGAGCCGAGACTGGTTACTAACTAGTTTATACGGGGCTACGTGTTGATGATATGAACGAGAGAGAAGGGGAGGCATCGAAATGAGTTGTAGACAATTGAGGAGGAAATTGTAAGCATATATATCCAAAATTCTATCGGAATTGGCTTGGTTTTGGATTGAAAGGGATATGTAGAACACTTGGGTTTATAAAACAGTTTTTATAAAGACTTTAAATGGTTCGGTTCAGTGGTTAACAGATAACAGATGGTTTATTGGTTACCACTTTTTATATCTTGATTATTTGTCTCATTATATATTGTAAAGTTCGATCTTTATCACCCGTACCAAGCCGCTGTCTTCTTTAATCTAAAGGCTTAGTCTCCTAGCAAATTTCTACATTTTTTGATCCATTCAATCCAAGCCTTCTATTTACCTGCCTACAGTTATCATCTATCAATGTTCTTCATAGTCTCAGCAGCTCTCAGGGATGCTTTGTGTATAAAAAGTTGATGACATCGATAGCTTGCGCCTTGCTGAAGATCCTAAACTTGTATTTTTGAGACTTTAGCGGAGTCTCTGCATTTCTCGGAGATTTTAGTCGATGGCTCGCCTGCTCTGACATTTCTGCAGATCTTAAAGTAGCCTGCCCTCTACTTTTTCATTACAATTGAGATCTCAACAGCTGCCTGGTATGCGATGTGATCAGCCAATTACAGCCGTCGATTGCTCGCCTGCTCTGGCAATTGGCATTTTCGAAAAAAATCACAAAAATTTAAATTTAAGATTGTTTTTTAGTTGATTTTTGGCAACCTTTAACAATTAATTCGATTTCCTTCGATCTAAGCCTTACAAAATCATATAAAAAATGGAAAAGTTTGGACTTTTCGCGTATCTTTGACCATAACGTGCTGTGGCAGGTTATTAACACTATTTGTGTGCAAGATTTCATTCAAATCTGTGCAGCCTTCACCAACATCTAAGAAATAAAGTAAGATAGGCCGAGAATATAAGCCGCATATTGTGAACAAAATGTTGTGTATAGGTTTCTCTTGTTTTGCAGGGAAGACTAACTCAAATTGAGTTCTCCTTGGAACAAATCACTTCGTGAGCATGAAAATTGAGTAAGCAAAGTTCTCCTAGTGATTCCCTGACTTGGGTAATAGATTTTTACATCTTATTCACCAACCTAGCCTACGTATAAACGTAATAGAACAGCTTTCTTTATGCTAATACTCAGCGATTCGTGAGAAATATGTTAATAACTATAATTTTGTATGTAAAAGTACTTAAAAATTAAACATTTTACTTAGAAAACTAAACTTGGTTGGGCTTAGGTGTATGTCTAGTTGTGACGCATGCCCATATTTTGCATGTGTTGTTGTTGTTGTTGTTGTTGCTGCTGCTGCTGTTGCTGTTGTTGCTGCTGTTGCATGTGTTGCAAGTACATTTGCTGTTGCTGCTGCTGCTGTTGTTGTTGTTGCTGCTGCTGCTGCTGCTGATTCAATTGCTGTTGTTGTTGTTGCTGCTGCTGCTGTTGTTGCTGCTGCTGCTGTTGTGCATGTCCACCACTGCCCAGTGGCAAACTGGTGGTAGTCAACGTATTCACCTGAGACGGCTGTGGATTGGGCAGCGGCGATGGGTTTTGTTCCAAACTGCAAATATTTTCAATGCATTTACCAATTTTCTAGGCTTGACATTTATTTTACTGACCTTTTTTCCGTGTGCTTTTCCTCCAGATTGAGATGTGTAATGAAGCGTAAACGCATCTGCAGCTGAGGACGCAGTCTTTTGATAATGGCCTCCGATTCGTTCTTGATAATGTTGCCCACATGAATGTACTTGATGTGATAGCTAAACAGGGAAAAAAGTAATCAGCTCTCTCTCTCTTCTCTCTAAAAAAAAGTGGTCCAATTCACTTACAGAAAATCGCATATCTGATCCATATACAACAGCGGCTTGGGTCCATGCTGCTTATCAACCACCTCCAATATCTCATACAACAATATGGCTATACCTGCCACCGCATTCGGTTTCTCCAGCTCGATGCGTTGCAGGAAAGGACCAAATACATGACACAAATACAACAACTGCTGCTCGGTGCGTATACAAGGCTTTAGCTTCTCCTTAATATATCGCGTCATGGCGGCCAACTTAAAGGCACCCATATGATGGAAGACGGCATGTGCCACCGCCAATACCACAGCATAGCTCTTCTCCAGCATGGCCTCTCGCACCGTCTTGAAATTGAATATTTCGAACGCATTGAAACGATACGTCCATTGCAGCATATTTGGTGTATTCAACATTTCCTGCAAACGATCATAGATGCCGCTCCAATAGGGTTCGGGTAGGGCGGCCAAAATAATGCCCACAGCATTGATATAGCTATGAATCTCCTTTTGTGGTATAACCGCATAACCGTTGACGATAACATCAATGATATTATTGGCCACCAGACCAGGAGCCACGGGCAGACCCAGCAATTCCACACAGGTGACATACAAAGCATGTGTGGGAGCATTGGGGAACTCATTGAAACGCCAATCGGTGGTATAGAATACGTTTTTGCCGCTGATTGCTAAGGGGGAAGAGTTGTTAAATGATGTTACTGAGCCGAGTTCAACTTACTATCTGCCAAACGTCTGATGAGATTCATATAGTAGCCCAATTCGGGGGCCCAGAGCAGCTCCTGATTCTGTAGAAATACTTTATAGGGTTCACTGATCCACCAGTTGGCAGGACGTATATCATTAAAGGCGCTGGTTACGGTGCTCACCTTAGAGAAAGCAAGAAAAAACAATGAGAAATGGCAAAAGTAAACGGTACGGTTGTGGTGCAGCGGGTAGTGTGCCACTCCCGGTCAAGTACTTCCAACAAACACTCACCAGTTTCTTCTTCAACGAGGGTCGATCCCTGAGTATGCGCTCATAGTAATGCAAAGTGTTGTACAAATAGGTGATGGGACGATCTGTAACATAAACCATGAAATCAATATACTCACAAGAAACTCACTCACCATGAAATTTGTAGAGTATGCTCAGATGATCCAATATGCAGCCCAAGATCTGATGCACATTCGGTATGGTTAGCTCTATGAAACGATGCACCACCACATCCAAAACGGGCAGGAAACGCAAACACAAGTTACTGAAATACACCGGCAAAGGTATCTGCGAGGCCGACTCATCTAGGGCAAACTTTTCGGGATACTTCTGATGAAAGGACAAGTGCTTGTCCTGCCAATTGCTTTGTTTCCAATGATCCGGATTGTTATCCTTGCAGAACTCTTGCACCCGATTCCTCAACTCGCTCACCTTGAGCAACAGCAACTGTATGATCAGGAAGCAAACCTGTGCCTCATTTCCCTCATGCGTGCGCAGGGCCAGGCACAATACCACACGATCTATGGTCACCACATTGAATTTCCATATCATATTATTGATGGTATCCACACATTTGTGTATAAAATCACGTCCATCCGAGGAGCTGGCCACTTCGGCCACCAAATAGTCGCAGAATTTGCGTAAATGTGTGGACAAGGCGCGAGCGCTGATTTGCTCCAGGATTCTGTCACAAGTAGGGAAAGCGTGTTAACGGGGTGAAGGTTTTCTCTGGGTCAACTCACTTGTAAGCCACCGGGCTGATGTTCTCCGTTTCCCAAATGATCTTAAACAGCAGACACAGAAACATGGGATTCGTGTTGGGCCTTAGAAAGTGGGCTATAATATCGTTCTCATTGGACATGGACGTCCACATGCGATACTCCTCCTCCACGGACTTTTTCAGCAACTGCTTGTTCTCCGGCGGTTGATTGTTCTGCGTGAAATACTCGTTCAGGGCGGGCGGGAAACAGGCCAGTGACTGCAGGGACCAGGAATGTGGTGTATGTTGCATTATATTGGACAGGAAATCCTTGCACCAGCCCTGCAACTCATCGCCGCCGCCATGAACATGCATGGAACGTGCCAGTGTTAAGATCAAGACACGATTCAGCTCTTCGCTTTCATTGGAGGCCACAGCTCCCGGTGACTTGTCATTGAAATAGCGTGAGAATTGTGGCTGGAACTCGGCTGAGCCTATGCTGGTGATCAGTCTCAAGGCAGTGGACTCAAAGCTGTGGAAAAATTGCGCTTGTTTAGTCTTCATAGATAAGCTTTAAGTGGAGGAGAACCCACCAAAGATTTAGCTGCATTTTGTTGGACTGCGGCAGCGAGGAGAGGGAATGTAGCAGCGACAGCAATTGAACACGATAGTGGGTGGGCACATGATGCAGCCGATAGGAGAACATCTCCATCAAAGTGTGCAGCATGGCCCAGGCATGATTCTTAAACACAATCGGCATTAGTTGACCCAAGAATCCCTTGATGCCCAACGACTCAATCTCCGTGTACACCAACAGACGGGCATAGGTCTCCAGCAAGGCAGCCGCTGGCACCTGGCTCTTGTTCTGTGCCTGCTTCAGCATTTGGGTAACAAAACTGTGTATCAAGGACATTTTGCTGTGCACTGTCATGCTATCCAGCACGGCCACCGAAAAGGTAACCGCTGGCAGCGGTGTGCCCTGTGCTGTCTTGGCCGTGCCAGGATTTAGTGCCTCCAGCAGCAGGCCCATGGGTCGTCCAAAGTATTCCTGATTGGTGGAATAGGCATTACAGATGAGTATGACCCGAAAATCATTGCCCAAAGTCATGTTCATGGGTGTATTGGGTGCCACCAAGTGCTGCAGGAAGCTACCAGAAAGGGGGGAGGTTACACAGTGGAATCCAAAGAGACATATCCTCGACTCACTCATGATGATTCTTCAGAGCAATGGGCAGCGGACGGGTAATGTTCATATTCTCCACGCGAGCCTTCTTCATCAGGTGTATCCACACACAGATGGGTGCCATGTGACGCACCATGGATGATTTGTTAATATCGGGCACCTTCAGTGGCTCCTGCTCGGGATACAGCAGGTCAAATAGCCGGAACACTGGCAGAAAGTTGGTAATCTACAAAAACAGACATTCAATTAGCCAAAATCAGCTCATCCTCTGCCAAAACTTACAGGATTCTTTTGTATGCTGCCGGAGATAAACTGCAATAGAATCCACATCAGCTGATCCCTGCCCTTGCGCAGCTCCAGCTTGGATAGCTTCAACGAAAAGAAACACTTTATATATATCTCCTGTCCTTCCCCCCTCTTCCAATCTCACCTTTTCATGCAAAGCCAGCACAATATGCATAAAGCTGACATATTGGAACAGCACAAAGTAAATCAGCTGCGAGGACAGGTGCAACCATACCCATTCATAGGGTGTTATCTGCTCATCGGAGGCATTAAACCCACTGCCCGCAATGGCATCATTCGCCTCCGTCATCTCCATGGCATGTATTATCAAATTGACCAGCTGCTCCTCCAGTGCATTATAACGCTGCTTCTGATGCTTCTGCAAATTCAGCATTTGCGTCACCATTTCCTTCGAATACGGCTGCTCCAGCACATAACGCAACAATGGACGCTGCTCCTCCAGCAGTTCCGGCTCATAGGGCAGACTCCCCTTGAAGGTAAACTTCAATGTATTGTGATCCAGCCGCCAGGAGTTCATCATATGATCCGCATAGCCAAAATGCTCCACTATGGGCAACATATTGGCATGTCCTATAATGGAAACCATTTGTGCCGTGGTGCGAAACTCCTCCACAAAGTCGGTCATCAGTTTGTTGAGCTTCCAGTGGTAGGGGAAAGGACGCATTATCTCATTGGCTATGAAATACGCCGGCAGCAGGCAATTGTTCCGATCAAATATAAAACGTATAATCTCCTCCACGGCCATCAGTTGGGGCAGGTGGTTCACATTCACATTGAGGGGAAACCATTGCGTCTTGTCGCGACACACCTTCATTATTTCGCGCACTCCCTTGTAGTCCACCTGAACAATCACACGCTTGATCAGCCGGAAGCTTTCAATCCAAAAGGCCTTGTGCTCATAGTCCAGTTTCTCGCAGGTCAACACCTTGTCGCACAGCTGGCGGGCGGTGATGTGATGATTGTCCACCAGCTTGACCAGTGCACCCATTAACACCTTCAGCCGGTAGCCGGAGGCGGACGAGGCACGCAGTAAGTACAGACGCAGCACCTGCTCCCGATTCTCGTTGGCCACTTGGGCAAAGGCGGTAACTGAAAATGGCATTAGAAGATTAGTTAAGGGGATTGGTTGGTTCTGCGTAGGACTTACCCAGGTCATTTGTAAACTGTTCGGCCTGGTCCCGCTCACCGTTTGGCTTGAATACAATTACATTCACAAAGGCCTCGTCTATGCAGTCCACATTCTGATAGATTAAGATAAGGTTAAGCGTTGTGGGTGTTTCGATGGAGACCAAGCTTACCAGGAACTCATTCACCGAGTCTATAATTTGCGTATCCACATCCATTTTCCATACAATGCGATTGACCACCACTTCATCAAGAGATGACTGAGAATCTGTCTTCTACAAGTTTTCCAAATCCCGGCAAGAAGTTTGTTGACAGAAAACCGCAGTCTTCTACGGTCACTCTAATTGCAAATTTGTTTGAGCTATTAGAGCAGAGCATTTAGCCTAAGGTAACGAGCCGTTATCAGTGCTGTCAGCTTGAGTGAGATTATCTTACGAATTTCGAAAATGTCAGCATGGCCAAAACTCAGCTAAAATGCAGAGTGTTTAAAATAACAGACTTATTTTCTTGAGCTTAAATTGTTTTAATTATATTTATATGACCTCCAAAAGCCTTACAGCTATATAAAGACCACGTATATAGCTAAGAATGGGCTAAACAGACTTCTCAACATACTCTGTAGATTGTGATCAGTTCCCTGCCAAAGTAAGTTCCTGCTTGCAGCCCTATCAAAATTTTGGTTTCTGCAGTTCCCAATAGATCCCAAATATAAAGTTGGAAGCCGGTTATACGAATCGAAGAAAAACTAGGTTCCAAAAATAGATAAGCTAGAGCTACTTCTGCTTTTTCAGGACGGCATAATCTAAAATTAATGCAATTCAAGTTGTTCCATTGCGATTTCTAACTGTTTCAGCGAATATATATTTAGCCAGAAATTTGGCTTCTAGGTTTGACAACACTGAAGCCAGAATTTGAGAAGCCAAAATGGCTAGAGTGGCAAAAAGTAGCTAGAAATAGCTAAGAAGTATATCGTTGCTGTTTTGGCAATCGATATCGATAACCCTTACAAATAAGCCATATTCAAATTCAAATTCAAATAGAAAAATTAAATATGTTTTTACGTTAGTAAAATTTTAGCTTTCCATTACAATGAATTTTTTTCAAACGATGCATAGTTACCAGACCGGACATAATTATTTGAAATGTATAAAGTAACAAAATGTGTAAGGTAGCTCCTGGGCCCTGATCCTCGTCTTTCAATGGTTAACTACAAAGGTGGAAGCTAGAGGAAACTTAATAAATCAAAGGATTTTTCTTTCAATCCATATTCTATAAAGTTCATTTCAAAACCACTTCTGTTCCCATTCTCTCTCATATTCCCAGATTCTAAATTGTTTTTCTGATTTGATGGCTGGACAGATTAATTGATTGGAATTGATTGTCGTCCCAGCTGACATTCGTTGATATAACCACTAAATTTCCACTGTTGTACGAATGCCTGCAGCTCACCCACCTCCTCGTCCTCCACTTCAAAAGGGGTTGTTTAATTTTTAAAATGTTTTTCCCCGGCCTTCATTCCTTGTTTTCTTTTTTTTTTGGACAGACTCTTGACCGGCACCACATTAGCATACATTTCCAGCTCTGTTTACACTTGACAATGTGGGCAAATATTTGCTGCTGTCCTCTGATGACAACTAATGACAGCATGTCATGACGACCCTATTAGCCAAATTCAAGTTCACCACAAATTTGAAAAGGGTCGCGACGTTAATTGCACTTTCGCCCAATGTCCGGACCAGGCCGTCGTCAACTTAAACCAAGTGAAACGCACTCCCAGCTGCCCGGCAAACTTTACGTGCACCTGGCCAACAATTCTCTGGGCACGCATCAAAAGTTTGTGTACTGTAAAGTTTTTCCATTTTCCCCACGTTGTCTCGATTTTTACAGATTTTTCGCTCGCATGACGTTTTAGCTTTCTGCAAATAGAAAAAAAAAGAATGTAGTGGCACATCCTGATGCATAAAAAATGGACACTTTACTTTAGTTTTTTTTAAGCCCGCATACTCTGCGATGGCGGTGGGTATATGGGGCTTAAGACAAATCACATCCTTTGGCAGCTTAGTAAGAAAAACCTCTTGGTTTTCAATGGTGGCGTATTTTATTCTCTTATTCATGCAATTCTACAAAGTTTTATCCAAATCGGATGACCATAACATATAGCTGTCATAGGAATGATCGTTCGAAAAACTAGTTCTAGTACGAAAAACTTTTTTGTTTTCAAAGGAAACGCTTTCAAACTTCGTATTTGTTAGTTTAACATGCTTTTAAATGATTTTACTAAGTTTGGTCGAAATCGGACAAGTATATAGTATAGTTGCAATAGAAAAGTTAGGTTAGATTTGAAGTCTTAGTATGAAAATCTTGTTTGTTTTCAATTTTAAATGTTTTCTCATAACTCTACAAAGTTTTATCCAAATCGGATGACCATAACATATTGCTTTCATAGGAACGATCGTTCGAAAAACTAGTTCTAGTACGAAAAACTTTTTTGTTTTCAAAGGAAACGCTTTCAAACTTCGTATTTGTTAGTTTAACATGCTTTTAAATGATTTTACTAAGTTTGGTCGAAATCGGACAATTATCTGGTATAGCTGCCCTAGAAAAGTTGGGTTAAAAACGAAGTCTTAGTATGAAAATCTTGTTTGTTTTCAATGGAAACGGCCTTAAAATTGGCACATATTAATTTTAAATGTTTTCTTATAACTCTACTAGGTTTTAACTTAATCGGATGACCATAACATATAGCTTTCATAGGAACGATCGTTCGAAAAACAAGTTCTAGTACGAAAAACTTTTTTGTTTTCAATGGAAACGCTTTCAAACTTCGTATTTGTTAGTTTAACATGCTTTTAAATGATTCTACTAAGTTTGGTCGAAATCGGACAAGTATATAGTATAGCTGCCCTAGAAAAGTTGGGTTAAAAACGAAGTCTTAGTATGAAAATCTTGTTGGTTTTCAATGGAAACGGCCTTAAAATTGGCACATATTAATTTTAAATGTTTTCTTATAACTCTACTAGGTTTTAACTTAATCGGATGACCATAACATATAGCTTTCATAGGAACGATCGTTCGAAAAACAAGTTCTAGTACGAAAAACTTTTTTGTTTTCAATGGAAACGCTTTCAAACTTCGTATTTGTTAGTTTAACATGCTTTTAAATGATTCTACTAAGTTTGGTCGAAATCGGACAAGTATATAGTATAGCTGCCCTAGAAAATTTAGGTCTGAAATACAGTCTTAGCAAAGAAAACTTTTATTTTTCAATGGTAGCGTCTTAAACTTAAACATTCACTTATTTTATAAACTTTCACACAGTTCCAGAAAGCTTTGTCTAAGTCTGGGGCCGATCGGTTAAAAAACTATTTGAAATATGAAGAACTCTCTTGCTAAACTCTTCCAGGGTACATTTTGCGTCGCTTCAACAAGTATTTCCCGGACGCGTTGAATTCGATTAAATGCCCAAGCCAAACGACTTTATTTATTGGCGTTCCAGCGCCTGACCATGGGATGCAGTGGCCACAGGAATAAAACAAGAAACGAGTTGCTTTGCCTGAAATTGAATTGAAATGAAATAAAATTTAAATATGAAGCACTTCGTTGGGTGTAATGTAATTTATTTAAATTCGGCAACAGAAGTGCATAAATTAACAACAGAATGGAATTGAATAAACGCCTAAAAGCAGGCAACGCCTCTCATAATTGAGCACACATAATGCCTGGCAATTAGCATGGAGGCTCCACGAAAAGTTGAGACGGAGTGGGAAATGGCAACTTGTGTGCATGCATTACCAGTTACAAATCGAGTTATCAGCACAAACGACCAAGTTTGACAATTTTTGTATTGTTTTTTTCTTATTTTTCTTTTTTTTTTTGGAGCTCTTTCGACAAAAAATACTTGGGGCAAATTGATTTAGCGAAAATGTTTTGCTTTGAAGTTGAAGCCTCCGCAGGACTTTCAGCGTTTTCAACGCCTGTCAGTCAATTTGTTGAAATGGAAAGTTTCTGTTACAAATAAGAATTTGGAAATCTTATTACATTCGGCCATTAAGTGGCCTAGCAGTTGGTTTTAAACTGTGTGTGTGTGTGTGTGTGAGCTGGCAGACAAAGTTTTTCGGGTCCCGGGGCCTGGCCATATTTGTTGTGGGTCAGACACACAACAAATTGAAATCCAGTCACAGTTGAGTTATTGATTAAATTGTTAAATGTTTGCTGCTTACATTTCCTGTCGTTTATTATTTACTTTCACCTTCTTTCAACTTGTGTGGGCTTTCACGCGTAACTTTCGACAACCTTTTCTGCTGCTGCTGTTGTTGTGGTTAAGTGCGAATTTCTAATTAACCTTTCACATCTGGCTGAAGTTGAAACGATGAGCAGATGTTGAATCATTTACTCACGACTAACCAAATAAACCATTCGCAGTTAAAAAAAAAGAAGGGATAAAACCAAACCAAGCAAATAAGTATCCCAAAAATATACAAAAAAATATATGAAAAGTTCAAAGCAAATGTTTAATTCAGACTGACAGAAGCGCAAATACTCTAAATGGGGCAGGAATTAGATTAACTGTCTTTGAGAGCTGAACTCTAATTTAAAGAGTTCTGCAAAAAAAGCAGAAAAAGAAGCTGCTTCAACTCCTGTTAAAGATAAGTTTCGGTCTGAAGTTGAATAATATTCTTTTGTTGTCTAATGGAATCATTGCCTAGAATATATTTCTACTTTTTGTTTAGCTTGATAAGTGAATTTTGAAACTTTTACTGCTAGCTTTGACAGTATAGGCTGTATCGATCTTGTATTAAGCCGAAACCCTTCCAATATATGTATGTTCAGGATAGTTAGGCCGCTCTTCAAGATCCGCAATCTTCACCCTGTGCTTTTCACTTTAAGTTTGGCCTGGTTTCTCTACTTACCTACCATTCGTTTGAGTTTTGTCTCAATTTCCACCAAAAATGCATCTTCCTATTCTATTCTAAGCAAATCTTTAGACAAATTTTTTGGAATTCGTGACTAAAATCCAATTTTAAACCGTTTAACAACAACAAATTACAAGTAAGCTTATCAAGAATTCGAAGTCTATGCCAGTTTCCATGACTCTCACTACAATTTAGTCCTTAATAGATAAAAGGAAACAGCTACTGGACATTTTCTTGACATTTGAAAATCCAACGAGAGAGTTTTTCCTTTTCTTGGAGTTTCATGAGATTCTTCGCTGGAACTTTCCTTAATTGACTTTCTGTAAGGTTTGCTATAATCATTAAAGGCTGTTTCTAAAGAGCTAAGATGAAATAATTATAATTAGCTCTTATCATTCCTGGGGCATGAATCTACTTTCCATAATCTGAAACATCCGTATTTACAGTCTGGAACGTTAAAGATTTCTTTTATGAAGCTCTTTATATATAAATTGATCGAGGTTTGTTGGTGTTTTTGAAAACGACTGCACCAAATTGGATATTTTCCTATGCAAAGGCTTTGGTATAAAGAAAAACCTAAAAATTCTTGATAGTTGGCATTGTAGTCGCACATTTTGACCTACACTTCAATTCAATTACAGCTTAACCTGTGGCGCAGTAGGCGGTCAAAGCTCTGCAAAATGGTTTTTGGGACTTGTTTAGATTTGTCAGTTGTTTTCTATACTTCGGATGGGTTTTTTTGGTGCATCTTTCGGGTACGATACGTAAGGCATATCATGACTGGAGTAACAAACCTACCTGGACCCCTGTCAATACTCCCAAACCAAGCCTGGCGAGACCAAAGAGGCAGAAACCTTCTGAACTGAACTCTTCTCGATACCACGGGATGCCTTAGGCTGTTCACAGTGCGGTTGGCCCTCTAGTAGGATAAATTTTACATCGGAAGCTGTTAAAACACTTGAAATCAAGGGAACAGGATATTTTGGAGTCGACTTTAGCGCCCTTTATTCTTTATTTTGGCTATTTAAACAAGTGAAAACTTTGTGTGCAATTTATACAAAATGAAGATGACAGGAAGAGGTCATACCAGGTAACCTGAGTTGCAGCACATCGAAAGGGAGAGAAACATGCTAGGGAAGCGACTCGAACGTACAGCAAACAATTGCCACAAATGGATTACAAGTCTTAAAATGTATATAAACAACATTTGAAACCAATACTTGAGATAATTTTACCAACATCAGCAATGAAGGCAAATACAACAACGCTAAAACCATTTGCGGGCTCGTGTTTGTATTAATATGCAAATTTTTGATCTTGATCCTTGATCTTGAGCACAAATATACCCAAATATACCTTCTAATAGATTCACAAGATGAAGTAAGTGAGCGTTGTGTAATACAACGAAAACAGAATGAGTCCTGCAATTGCAGCAAATGTTACACGAACACAATGAGCTCATCAAACTGTTAACCAGGAATAACTAATGAAAGACAATAGAAAGCGCTTACAGTTAGTGTAGTTTTGAGTTGAAAACACATAAGTTAAAGTTTTCCAAATTCTCATATGAGTTGAGGTTGAATCATAGAACAGATAAAGAAGGACCCTATTTAAAGGGGTAAATGGTATAAAAAGAGTTCAAGCTCAGCTAAGTTTTAATTGCCTAAAGTTGTATAAAGCCATCATAAAACTGTTAGCCCCCCTCTGGCCAAAGGGTATACACGAATAATTTAAGTCAATAAATAAAAATGCAAAAGCTCTTTCTGCTGGATTCGCTGGAATGAATATATCAACCTTTTTAAACTTCACTCCAAGGAAACCTTTTTTATATTCATGTGAAAATGACCATTCTTAGTTAATTGCTTTGAGCTTTGAGAAAACTTATAAATATCCCGCGATGAGTCTATTTTTATGGCAAAATGACGACATTGAGGCGTGATTTTCCAATTAAGTTTTGAGCTTAAATAAATATGATGTTTATTTTTAGCTGTGCCGTCTAGTTGTTAAGTGCCAATATGAAAACAAAAAGTGCAGCACCAGCAAAGAGAGAGAGCGACAGCGACTTGACTCAATTTCCGTTTCCGCCAGGGGAAAGGGACTACAAAAAAATGTCAACAACAGCAAACAATAGCCACAAATGGAGCCACATTTTCCCCTCGCTTAGAGGCATCAGCCGGCCAAAGAGCTCATTTTCGCTTGACTTCATTTTGGAATATGCGTTGCCCATTTTATTACATTCTCATTTTTATCATCCTCCTCCTTGGCCTTTTGTGTGAGTTTTTATGTTGATTTATGTATACATAATCCGCACGATTTCGGCCTCAAGTGGGTGACTCTCGCATATGCAATTTAATTGAATTGGATTTGGTTTAGGTCCTGCAATTATCATAACATTTGTCAGGCATCTGCAAAGCCTTAATTACGTTTTATAAGCATAAAAAAAGGCCGCAGGCAAATTTAATTCGCTTAATTGAAAGATGAAAACTGTTTTGTGGTTTCCTCGTTAATTAAAAAATGGAAACTCCTGTGCCTGTGCCTCTGCCTCTGCCTGCGCCGCCCGGGGGCCCCTCCGCGGTCACGGCTACAGAAATAAACGAATACGCCATGAGGCGAGAATGCGTGAAAAACAAAAGGCGGGCGGTTGTCTCTTGAATCTGGAAAATCTCTAGCGCTGACGCAGCGCCACTATATCGATATGTACCGAGTGCCCTCTCATCTCCGTCGCCGCCGTCCCAAAAATAGGTAGGGGTAGGCAGACAGCGACTACCCAGAGCACAATTTTTGCCAGCCTTATACGTGTCGACCGCTGGTTATCGAAATTGTATCCGCTCTAGCGCGAAAGTTTTCAAAAAACATCTCCCAGCCGCCCCAGAGACCAAGGCCACATTGTACATATAAACGTTTGTTGTTGTTGTTTTTTTCGCTTTATTTTTGTGTTTTCTCTGTCATTTAACATTAATAAAACATTTCATTTGTTAAGGGCATGAACTTTGAATAGCAGGGAATTTGTTTGCTTGCCTTGTCTGACCCCCAAATTCTTTAGCCTCTAAGAAATGTTTTTCAGTAAAACAAAGCGCATTATCTTGATTTATTATCTGCTGTTGTTTTAAATAGTTAAGTTGTCGGAGAATTTGTAAGGTAATTTACATAATATAATTATAACAATTTGATAAAGTTAATAGGGTAGAGGAACCATACCTCATTCATTTGAAAACTGTTAAGCTCATAAATGATAAATTGTCTAATCGTTTGCTAACTTTTACAGGCAGGTTTTCTTATTTCTTAGCCAGACTGCATATATCTTACTTTTTTAAGAAGACACGAACCCTTTGAAAAGTCTAAGGTTCAGTTCTCGGACCTATTTTTTGAACTTCCAGCTTATGAAGCTATTGAAAAAGTTAGTCAATCCTCGAATGAACCTTATTCATATGTGCTCTACCGCGGCTTACAAAAGTGCCTGGTCTTTAAGCTTAGTCTTCAAGCAAACTAAATCGATTTAGCTGGGTGTCAACTTCATATTAAAAAAAATTAGCGAAAGGGTTGCTACAACTGACGAATGCTCTCTTAGTTGGGCCAGCTCTCAGACAAACTAAATGCCCAGCTAAAAGCTCGTGGCGCCGCAACCTTGACTGGCTAAACAGCTGATTGAGTTTAGCTGGGTAGAAGAGAAGCTAAATGGATTCAACAAAGGCTGCAGCTAAGAAACAAAAGAACCGTTTAGAGCAATTTGAGGCATCCCCACAACTAATTCATTGCTCTCTACTGGTTTTCACATATTATACTAATACTCCTGCATTTTTAGTCAATGTAAGCTAACACAATGCAGTGTGACCGTATGACATTTGGTGGTATTTGGCTAAGGAAGGTTGGTATTATGGCTATGAATAGTCACACTATTTTAGGTAGCGCTAAATTTAGTTTGACTGAGTACACAGAGAAAAAATTGTAAAAAGTATTCAATGGATGATATTCCGTATATAAGATGTCTTCAATATCCTTTTAATCTTCCAAAGAAGCTGAAAATCATGCAAGGGATACGAAAATGCATCATTCTTTGGATGGTATTCAGCAACGTTAGATGAACAAGAAAGAAAGTCGGTCAAGCCCGACTATAACATACTCTGTACCAAGAAAATTTGTCTTTCATCCGATCTTCTTCATTTCTTTGGCGGATCGATAAGTTATTCTAATAACTAAATATGTCCAGAAAGGACAAGCCATCTATCTTCAAAACTGTGGGAGATATGACGTTTTTTCTAAATTGCGGGGGCGGGAGGGGGCGTGGCCAAAATTGAAAATAAACTTGATCTGCCTGCAGACATAAGAAGCATATGTCCCATACATGTCAAACCTCTATCTCTTACCATCTCTGAGATCTGTGCGTTCATACGGACAGACGGACAGACGGACGGACGGACAGACGGACATGGCTATATCGACTCGGCTGTTGATGCTGATCAAGAATATATATACTTTATGCTTCCTTCTGGATGTTACATACTTTTGCACAAACTTATAATACTCTTTGTACCTTCGGTACAGAGTATAATAAAAGGATATTAGGTATACTATATATATGAATTCTTTTTTGATTATATTGCTTTCTTCGCACTATCCCTGCAGTTCAATAACAGACCTGAGCAGTGGGAATAACTGAATTCATGCCTAAACTCGACATGTTTTAGTACTTTCCAAAGAAACTCACTTTTGATATTGGTAACAAAATTATGCCTGAAATCAGCTAAGGTCTTAACTTAGTGGGACATATCTGTATTAAATTCAAGGCTAAAAATTATAAAAAGGATGTCATGTAGTCAGTACTAACCATTCCATTTCAGGACGGATTCAGCTATGATTCAAGGCTGATCCGAACTGAAGTGAAGCTTTAAGATGGAGTGCTATGCCCACCTTCAGTGTAAATAGATATTCATATTCCGAATGATTAATTTTGAGTAGCTTTTTGATGACTTATTACTTCAATAGCTGGCTTCAATAGCTTGTAAAGATGACCGGGTGAGTTAGTTTTAAAAGAAAAAAGCTGTTGTCTTGATGATGCAACTTTAAAGCTATCAAGCCAAATGTTTCCACCAACTTTCCATGAATATTCTCCCATTTTCGAACTAGCGTTTGGGTTTAGTAACATAACAGAAGTGTATGCTCTCAATACCGATGGCTCAGATGTAGTTTGTGGACTTATGTACCCTTTAAGCCGCTTTTCAAAAATCAGGAAATTATGTATCCAATTAGATACTTTGCCTTCTGAACTTACAAACAGAGTTCAAAGTTATTTCCCCAAAACAAACGTATTTCCAAACAACATTTCCAGCAAAGTTTTGGTTTTTATTAATATACAAATATCTAAAAAACAAATGTTCCATTAAAGATATTAAAAAATTTACTAAATTCACTTTCAATGCTTGACACAATTAGCAACTAGTTTCAGAGTTTAAACCGTACCCCGTTTGGTCTGTGCGTAGAAAGACAATCAGTCAGCACACACATCTTGCATGTAGAGAGAAGAGAGCTAATATGTGATGTATAGAAGTTAATTTATGTGCAAATAAAAATTTCTCAAGCAAAACTGGAGACTTAACAGCAAGCTAATCGCCTGGGAAATCCAGGCAAACACCTGCCAGTCTTTGCTAAGGGGAGCACTTAGGCAAATTTGACGAGGCGGACGGTGGGATAATGTCTATTAACTTAAAGTAGGAAAGAAGTCGGTTGGGGAGTCCTTAGAGCTTGTTAGTTGGATGGCCAGTTTCAAAAAACTTGCCATGGCTCTGGACATAGTATTAAGTGTGTGCACTAAGTTATTGCGATTTAAATGCTTGACTATTTTGAATCCACTTTGTAAGAACTTTATGCTTCTCATTAGTCACAGACCGAAAACAAAAACAATTGCATGCAATTCCTTTCGATTTATGGGACCACAAATCGTTGATTCTTTAATTCCCAACAAAAATTAACAATTTTGCACAATTTCGACCAGCAGCGGGTAAATCCATTCAATGCCATTTTTAATAATGACCCAATGCATTCCAATTTCAATGCAAATTACGAGAGATGAGAATCATTTGCACGCGCTGCAAAAAATGGGGGGGAAACACATTTGACAACCGAAACGAACCAAATGCACAGCGAATTCCAATAAAGAAAGCCTCCATCTACTTAGTCCGAAAAGTGGGCATGGTCAATTGGATTGGCTTGTAAAATTTACTTAAAGGCGCGCGCGTCTATTTTCTATTTTCGCAATATGTGTGAACATTTATTAAGCATTTTGGTTTGGATTTTGTTAATTTTTGTTGTTGCCTTTCGATCTAAATTTAAAACGCACGACTCATGCGAGTCAGGGCGATGCTCAAAATTCGGAACGCTGAGCGATACGCCCACGCAGAGATCACTCCGAAATTCGGATATATGTTTGGAAAATTCTTGAAGCGCTCTCGCGCTTTAAAAGCCGCATACGCCCCGTGGTACGGCATCAGTGTAGGCTTGCTAGAGCTTTGGTGAAGATCACAATCCGAAAACAACAATCAAAACATGTCTCTTGAACGTGCCGTTCGTGCCAAGGTAAAAACGAGTGTGAATTCCAGTGTTGCCCCCAAGGAACAGTGCTAAAAATGTGTGTGTGTTTTTCCATAGATTGCCGGCAAGCGCAATCCCGAGATGGACAAGGAGGCCCAGGAATGGGTTGAGTCCATTTTAGGCGAGAAATTCCCCGCTGGCCAGGCCTACGAGGATGTGCTCAAGGACGGTCAGGTGCTCTGCAAACTGATCAACATTCTGTCGCCGAATGCTGTGCCCAAGGTCAACTCATCGGGTGGCCAGTTCAAGTTCATGGAGAACATCAACAACTTCCAGAAGGCGCTCAAGGAATACGGTGTACCCGACATTGATGTCTTCCAGACGGTTGACCTGTACGAAAAGAAGGATATTGCCAATGTGACCAACACCATCTTTGCCCTGGGCCGTGCTGTAAGTAGTAGAAGGTGTACGGGGGGTGGCAGCAGGCTGACTAACTTGTACCTTTTTCTGTTGGCAGACCTACAAGCACGATGACTTCAAGGGTCCCTTCCTGGGCCCCAAGCCCGCCGATGAGTGCAAGCGTGACTTCAGCGAGGAACAGCTGAAGGCTGGCCAAACCATTGTGGGTCTGCAGGCTGGCTCCAACAAGGGCGCCACCCAGGCTGGTCAGAATCTGGGCGCTGGCCGCAAAATCTTGCTCGGCAAGTAAACGAGCAGCGTGCAAAAGTTGTCTTTCACCTTTTTTTTTACCATAAATTGTATGTTAAATTTAATTTTGTAAGTTTTCCAACAACAACAACAACAACAACAACCACACTTGATACACATAAAGTCAAAGAAAGAAAAGAATTATTCCTCACACTGAAACACACAACCAAACCAACACACACAAACACACAAAAGCAACGCAAAGGCTTATAGGAAATGCCTTAAATTAAGTATACGCCTAAGTTAATTTATTACTGATAAAAATAAAAACTAAAATTTCCGATTCCAGCCGAATTTCGTCTGGTATCACCTCTATAACCTTGAGAGCGTTTGCTTTTGTGTGGGTGTGTGGCTTATTCATTTGCCTGCGAATCTATTTATATTGCGTATATATGTATATAGGTAGACGATCCCACATTTCGGCGCTCTTACAAAGTGAGTGCGAAAACAATTCCACAGAAGCGTGTCGAGGTCAACGAAGGTAGGAAAATTTTCAACCAAAATTCAAATGAAAAATGCAGGTGCCACAATTATGACCAGCCATCTTAGATATTTCACGCCCAAGCATGAAATCTCTTGAATTCACGTTGCTGTTGGCTGTCATTTTGAATGAAATATGTAGTTAATTAGTTTTTCACTAATTGCAAAAGGCCAAGCAGCACATGACGAACATCAGTTTCAATTTTTTGCAACGCCAACATTTCCATAACAAGCAGAGTATCAAAAATGGGGAACGCGTGCCAAATGTTTTGGCTAAATGTTTATGTTTCACAAATTCTGCGCAATTGTTTACAAAACAAGGAAAATTTCCATGCGGTGGTCAATTGTTCTTTTTAAGGACACTTGTTGAAGCCTGAGGAATGAAGATGTGAAGTTTGAATGCAGAATTGGAATAAAGTTACTAGTTAGACTCGAACTGTTGCATTCAAAGGTAGGCAGAAGATTTTAGAATATTTCCAGGCAGTCACTGACATTCAAAGGGATGGCACCACCATTTCACACTGGAACAGAATAGAAAAACCTACCGGCAGAATTTCGAACACCTGAGGCTGTAATCCAAAAGCATGGAATGGCTTTAACAGTGGCCGAATAACACCAGAGTTGGAGCAACCCAAAGCCAAGTATTGTTGTACGAAGGCTACCTTTTGACTATTCTTAGCAGATGTTTTCTTGAAAACTCTTCTTTGTATTTGAAATGGCTACCTTCTGCCTTCCAGCAATGCCGTAGTCTCTCCGGACACTCTTCGATGGCAGTGCGCACCTTATGCAGGGGAAAATTGTCCACAGGTCGGATAAGTCTGCGCTTCAAAGACTCAATGTTTGGGCAAGCCTTAGTCTCGATAATGGACCACAGTTTGTAGTCTAATGGATTCAGTTATGGTCTACCAGCAGGCCCATTATCCTTAAAAATGAAGTTCGTTGCAAGGTTTTTCTTTGCCATGTTTGAGTCGTGTTTGCTTTTTGAGCTACAGCGGAGTCTTGTTAAAAGGTCCACGGCTTGTTTGCATATAGTACAGTGCTGAGGGGCTTCACAAACTATTCCAAAACCTTGATTTGTTACACTTTCGCCATAGTTTTGAGTCCTTTTTCATAGGCGACTCCCCATCAAACCATCACATAAGCTGGATGGTGACCTTTTTGATGACACAGTATACACTCCATCGTTCTGTTTATTGAACAATTCCTTTATGGTGAAAATAGTCCCGGAATTAGTCTATGGGCATTGTATGCGCTCTGTCAACTGCTTGCGCAGTGGATTTGGACGAGGAAACACAAAGTTTCGGGGTTTTCCAGTGCGATTACACAATTTTAGACTCCTTTCTTAGAAAATTTAGCTTGGTGACCCCATTATAAACGACTCCCCAACAAACCATTACATAAGCCGGATGGTGACCTCTCTGAACTCTCAGAATGTTCGTTCGGACGCTTGCTTTGATGGCACTCTATCGTTGTGTTAGTTGAACGGTTACTCTATGGCAGAGATGGGCGCGTCGCGACGTTCCTATGCACACGTGCATGGGGCCTCTGCCGCGGCCGACTGCACAAATCACACGTACGCTATAAGCATTGCTTGTATGCATGCTTGTATGCGTGTGAAAAGTGTGACGATATGTGTTCATGCCCATCTCTGCTCTATGGTGAGCATTTTCTCAACAATAAGCCGAATTGCTTTGTGGGCATTGTTCGCGCACTGGCAACGCAATGCTGTTAGTAATGTTGTAACCAAGTGGCCGCTGTGTCTCTTATATGAACTGAGTCTCTAGTCACGTCTTATGATCAGTAACATGCTGTCCTTGCTGATATTCAACTCACGAGATATGATTTTATGCTTGCGCAGTGGATTTCGACGAACAGTACTGTTTGGTTTTGACTCTCTATTTGATATTATAAGTACAGAAAAAAAAGATCCATTTGGAAGGGATGTGTCTTAAATATCCGTTTACTCATCCAGCGGAGCTGCAAAATCATTCAAATGGTCATAGTTTTTCATATTCTTTGGATGATTTAAAGGAAACTTACGACATATCCCTTCTAAATGGATACCGGAAATCATCCAATGGATATTTTTGAATATCCTTCTTTTTGCTCTGTGTATAAGAACTATTTCTTAGCTTTAAACTATTTCAAACATTTCTAGGATATTCTTAAGCGAAGAATATATACATGAGTCTGTGTGTTAATTATCGTCGTATTCTAGAAAGCACGTCTTAAGGTAAGCAAATCATAAAATATAGAGTAAGGCACAAGGACTTGCACTTGAAACCACACTTGTACCTTGTGCCTTACAAAGATAACTTATAAAGATTTAAGGAAGAGAAACTCTCGACAGTATAACTATATTCCAAACCGAGTTTAATGTTTGACTTTGCTGTTCAGTTACTTGGTTTAGAAGAAGGCTAACCGCTAAAATGCATTTAAAGTGTTTTCACACATATTTCCAAAGCAAACCTCTGAACAAATCAACCATACCCTTAATGGAAAGGTATAATGAAAACAAGCAAATAAATATACAACATCTTGACACTGAAAATGTCTATTTCGTACATTAAAAGATTTTGTGTTTGCTTCGTTGCTATTTTATATGAACATTTAATTTGATAAATAGGAAGTCGTATATTTGATTTTTCCCTGCTTAATTAATGACTTATATTTTGTTATGAAATTTATAGAATATAAGACAACATTCTTGTGAGCATTCAATCTGTGGCACTAGGGGAAGTAGAGATGTTGATTTCGAACACGTTTTCAGCAGGTCAAAGCATGTCTGTATATTCTCAATCATTTGTACATATCTAGAAGAGTGTGTTAAAGCAATATGACAATTTGGCAATGGGCTTTGGGACTTGTGTCCAACCAACCACAAAGTATCTATAAAATTCAAGTAAATGTCCAGCAAATCCGGCCATCACAATTGTAAAGTGTAAGCGGTTGTATTTCTGGACGTCTGTCTCTCTGCCTCTCGTTCGGTGTAGCGTTTTTCGTAGAACGCAATTCGATTGCTCAAGGACTTCACCGTTTGCTTCTGCTTGCGAATGCTGGCCCTTTTCTCCTCGAGTCTGGACACAGTGTCATCATAGTCGTGCATTAGTAGTGGCGTGAATAGGAGACCGCCCTTCTTCTGAAGTTCCCGTTGCTTTTTACGTATTTCAGTGTGTTCCATTTTCGCTTTGTACACATTCACACGCCACATGTTCAGCTCGTGTTCCTTCTCCTGCAATACTTCTTTGTCTCGCTTGAGCTTCTCGAAAACGGTGTGTATCATCTCCCGATTGTGTTGCATCAGATGTAGCTCGGTGTAATAGGTGCCCAGCAGCTTGCGGACATCCATGTTGCGTTCTGCCCGAGAGCGAAAATGTGTGAATTAATCAAATAAATACACTTGAAATAAATACCATCGATTTTCTTCTCCAAGGACTCCACCTGAGTTTGTTTGACTATGAAGTCATCCACATGCAGATCATCGGTGATTTTCTCCAGTTTTTTGATTTTCTTAAGCAGAAATCGCATCAGCCTTTAATGTAAACAAATCTGCCCAACTTACCTCCTCCACACGGGAAAAGTTGTGCCTCTCCAGTATGAGCAGCATGCGCGTATCGCTGATCTCGTTTCTCTTCTTGGCCATCAGTTTTAGTTCACGGTCAACGATTCGCTTGAGGTACTCGGACTCCTTGGTAATCGAACCAAATACAGACTCCAAGTGCTTCTCCGAATGGTTTATTATCTGGTCCATGTACTGCATATCCATTTGCACACTGGTCATGCTATAGGCGTTAATGTGTCTAGCCTGGCTGGCACGCAGCTTTAAGTTGTCCAGACGCACCAGTGCCTCACCATATCTAGTGCGCTCCCTGATCTCCACGGATGGTGTCAGCCTGGCGAAGACTCGTGTGTTCCTTAAACGTTTGTAGTACTCGGCCATGCGGGTATTGAGGAAACTATTCATGTCCTTCTCCGTGATATATACTTGCGCGAGCCTGATCAGTGACTTCATTAGCTTCCTCTTATCACATCTATCGCGGAGCAGTTTATCAGCGTTTACTTGCTCGCATTTGGCGACCACCTCATCCACCAGTTCATTTAAGAGTTCCTGGCATACACGAAATGCTGTTTTCCTCAACTTCATCTGATGCTCCAGCTGGGATTGGGTTTTTGAGGCATAGCCATCTTCAAATTCAAAAACCGTGGGAAAGCGCATTTCAGCAGGATCCGCAAAGACAGTACTATGACGCTTCGACGTTCTAACAGGCTCTTCCATCAAATCTGGAAAGTTCCAGTCTTCCAATTCAATTTGCTCGGACGAAGGCTTATCTTCCGATTCCACTTCGACTTCCGCTTCCTGTTTGTGCACGCTCTCCGCTGTAGACTCGCTTGAACTGAACAATACTTCACCAGTCAGGGGATCAGTAAAGTGGCCCACATCACGATCTGTGTGGGGACTCAGCCGCTTCACTTCGATTAGGGCTTCTTCCTCCTCCGACCCAACCATCGAGTCGGGACATTTGAAATTATCTAAGAAAACTGCCTTCTCTTGAATGGAATCGGGTTCTTTGTTTGAGTGCAGTGAGGTGCGCGATGAACTTGAACTTGAATTGTAACCCAGGGAACTTTGCGCATTTAGTTCCTCCTGCACCATAAGATCACTCAGCAATTCGTCCTCATAGTCATCCTGCAGAACTTTCGAGTGCCGAACTCTCCATTGATCCTTGCGTTCGCTTTTAATCATCTCCAGTAGCAAGTCACTGGAAACTTTATCCTCAGTCTCTGCATCATGGGTTTCCGGGTCGACTTCGATCGTGAACGAAACTACTGATTCCCTGGTACCAATAAGTGGTTTTAGTATAATTTTTTTGGCCTTAGGTAAGACATCGGAATGGGTACTCCGTGATGGGTTAACCAGCTTAACAGCTGCCTGCTTTTTTTGTGCTGGTAAACCATCTAGATCTAGCTTTTTGATACGATCGGGGATTTCCTCAGTGTCCATTTGGGTATGCAATTGAGAGTATGTATTATATTTGGGTGGGAGTACTATGTGGTTTTTAGTGGTCTATGCTTGTGTATGTGTACACTGTTTGTTTGTCTAGTTATGTATAGCTATAAGTCTATAAGTGGATGTGGGTTTTTGTAAGTAACAAAGTTATATTGGCCTGCTATTTTATACTTTTTGGCTAGCCTTTTGAAATCCATCAAAAAAAGCACAGCTGAAAGAACAACAACTAGTTGGTTTTAGCTCAAATTTGCAAGCTGACTAAAGGCTGAGAGTGCAGGAAAGTGCAGCACTCTGATAAGTAGACACTATGGTCTCATAATTCAGGCTCTATATGTGTCGTGAGGTAGTGAACGTGATAAAACTTACGAATTTTACGAATATCTACAGTTTAGCACGGAAATTATGGTCTACAAATATTTTCTATGCTGTCTGCTCACCGAAATGACAGGTACAAAAGCAAAAGAATCGCTCATGCTCTCAACAGGACACTTTTTTCTCTCTCTCTCTCTCTCTTGTGTTTCTGTTACAAGGTTAGGAATAAAAAACACACACGAAGTGGTCTTATCACTTAACAGCTTAAAGGGATTAACTTCCCTTTCGGTTCTTAGCAGCTGAGAATAAGCAATGGAGCAAAAACTACACAAATGTCAGCTTCAAAGTTCATTTTTTGGCTATTGTTACTTAAACTTTATGTCATCTGTTGCCTTCTACTCAAGCACAAAAGCACGCAGGCACACTTGCAGTTTACAGAATTACACTTTCGGCGTTGAGCAAAGAGCTCGTTTCATGGTATCTCAGTGCAAGTGTTGTTTTCCTGTAAAAAGGCAGCACTGCCTGCTAGCTCTGCACTTAAGACACAAAATCGTGAAAAGATTATAAATTGTTTGCTTATGCCAATGCATCAATCAAGTCTCTGTACTTAGGCCTCATGCCAGTATTCTTGCATTCTTAACAAGTTTGGTTCTATATTGAAACTTTTGAAGGATTTAATGATTCGTCAGTCACAGTAAATTGACATGTTCTGCAGTTAATTGCGGTCTTGAAAGATAATTCTTAGATTTTCATCGATATAATTACGTATCTTGGTTAGTTTCGTTCAGTTATTTCAATGAATTTGGTAAAATTTACCAGTTGATCATTATTTTTCTCCCGTTCTGTAATCTCTGTCGGATTTCCCGTACTATAATGGACATATTTAAAGTGGCTCTGTACCTAAATTCATTTGTGCTTGAAAACTTGTGTTTTTTATTTGTAATTTTCAGTATTTCTTTGAGATAAGTTCAGTTCACACAATACACAACAAACACTACAACACACAAAAAAAAAACACAAAAAAAATATAAAAAAATACTTAAAAAAAATGGATCCAGCCACTCAAATCCCTGAGGTAGTAACAGCTAAACCATCATTAGTGCAGATCGATGAATCGGCTAATGTGGTGCTAACTAAAGCAGGATCCAGGGCAGAAAAACAAAAGACAAAAAATGTTGTTGAAGAGGTAGAGCCAGAAATTGATACACAGGAAGAGCCTACTGTTGCTACACCAACTGACGCCAAGCGTCCATCTGATGTCAAGCGTCCATCTGATGTCAAGCGTCCATCTGATGTCAAGCGTCCATCTGATGTCAAGCGTCCATCTGATGTCAAGCGTCCATCTGATGTCAAGCGACCATCTGACGCCCAACGCAAGGACAGAAGAAAGTCCAAGGACTCAATAGTCAAACCCAAAAGAAAATCCAAAGTGAAGCTTATGGATGATTCCTCTTATGATGATGATAGCACTTTAAACGAATCCTCCGACGTTGCTAGGGAAACCCTTGATGGGGAACAAATTCCCGATACTCGCGAAGTTCTCACCGAACAGGAGCTAAAGAAACGAGCACGTGCGGAGCGAAAAGTTCGTCAACAATATCGTTTCCAAGGCTCAGGCTCCCTCATTTCGTTTGCGGTAGAGCCCGAGCGAGCTGGCACTGTCAGCAACGTGGAATTTATGCTTGACAAGGAAGAGTTAACGGACAGGCAGTCAAAAGATCAGAGGAGTACAGGGCCACCACGTCATGTCAAATTGTTTGACAATGACTATGAGGAAGCCGTACTGCGCGATGCTTTAACTGAGGATGAAGTTGGTTTGGAAATGGACACGTCTGATTACAGCATGTCTGAACAATCATCAGTGGTGTTGCATCATCGTCATGATTCTGTGAAAGTGAAGGCCGATTTTCTTGCGTCTTTCGAATTGCCCGAACTATCGGACATCTCCGAAGAGGAGGATATTCTGCCAACTCGCGTTTCAGCACCGGGATCCATCATAGATGAGTCACATGATGTTGGCTTCTTTGTGGATCCCTTGACGGGCGAAAAGCTATCCAGTACCGAGTCGAGTACCAGCATTCCTGCTGCCGAGCAGAAAGCGGAAGAGGAAGTCCCCTTGGATAGCGAATCAGACACACTTGATTTGGCGGATTTGGAGGAAGACATCGCACTACCGCCGCCTCCACACACAAGGGCCGATGAAATGGAAGCATTTGTGAAATTTCATCAGAGTTTCATCAAACACGACGACCTCATCAGCCTGGACGGTGGGTTGGTTGAGAGAAGAAGACATATGAAGGAGCTGTATCATCTAACCGACGAGTTTCTAAGGGAACTTTTTGACGAGGTGGTCAGCAAATCGGAGCTCTTGAATGCAGACAATCTGCTGAGGGCCCGATGTGATAAGGAGAAACTGATGGCGGACCTGTTGCAGCTGACGGAAACGCATGTTACCGAAAAGTACATGAACACCTTGCTGAACATGCGCATGGTCGATTACTATAAGCGCTTGAAGACGTTTCGTGTCTTCAGTCCACTTACCCCCGGCGTGGAACAAAAAGAACGTAGCCGCTATATCGAAGCCCTGCTCCGTTTGGATAACATCAGAAAGCAGGCGGCGGAGACTAAGAAACTGAACTCTTACCTTATGAGTGCTGTCCTAATAGACTTGCACTTTATGCAAGTCATGTGCAAACACACGGAAATACATCTGGAGGATACAGTTCAGAGGTATCTGTTGAGAAAGGATTCCGAGTTTTTGAAACGAACTGTGGAACGAGAACTGAGGCTGATGACAAACAAGAGAAATGAAATAAGCGACACGCGTATGTTTCTGATTACCAGACAGCATACGCTGGGCCACATATCCGAGGTGAGTGTGCCATAAGCAGAGTGAAGTCCTGATACTAGGTGAGGTATATTTTCTACCTAGAAAATAAACAAACTGGAACAAATCTCTGAAGATCTGCACATAGGCGATTTCATAGCCATACAGAATCAGGTGGTAACATTGTATACCAAAATTGAAGGTATAGCACTTGGCGTTGGCGTATTATTTTAATTAATCCATTTCTTTTCCAACAGAACGCAATCTGGAACTAAAAAAACTGCATGTCAGCCACCGTGTGGACTTGCATCTAACGCAACATCTACGAGAAAAGATGCTCACATATGCCGACAAACTGCAGGAACACGTAAAAGAATTGCAAAACAAACAGTTGCAGCAACAGCTGCTACGTGAACGTCTGTACGAGGGCAAAATGCAACGTACGTTTATATGGAAGAAGCACAAGGAACTGTCCCAACAGGGCGGAATACTGTCCATGCCAGCGCTAATGCTTGACTATGATCGCACCCTGGAAAGAGTTGAGGCCAAGCAGGCGAAAGTATTGAAGCTGAGAGAGAATCTCAAGCACTTGAGTGCACGCATTGCAATGCATGAAACGCGCGGCATCTAGGCCAATCGCTAGGCAAGGGTATCAATGAAGGCTTTTACCAATGTACACTGCTATCACATACAAATATATATCAATTAAACCATCCAATCTTTTATTGATGGGATCAGAGCTATCAACGAGGTTGAAAAAATGAAATTGAAGTTGCAGGTGTAGCTTATGAAGTACTGCAAATTAAGACTGAAAGTTCTGCAGATAAATGCTTATCTTGAATATATTTTAAGTGTTTATGGTGTTAGCCAAGTTATTTTATGCCTTATTGAATTCCAATGTACTCTATTCAAATAAGTACAGAATGTTCCTGGTTTAAAACCACAAAATTCTGAAGATACTCACAATTTCCTCTCGAAAAATGAGATATTTTTTGTTAAAACAAACAGGCCCCGTCTTTATATTACAAATTGTTATGTCTGTAGTTCGAACAAGAAAGACAGTCGGTCAAGCCCGACTATAACATACTCTGTACCAAGAAATTTTGTCTTTTGATCATAACTCGAAAACCGTTCATCCGATCTTCTTCATTCCTTTGGCGGATCGATAAGTTATCCTAATAACTAAATATGTCCAGAAGGAACAAGCCATCTATCTTCAAAACTGTGGGAGATATGACGTTTTTTCTAAATTGCGGGTGCGGGAGGGGGCGTGGCCAAAATTGAAAATAAACTTGATCTGCCTGCAGACATAAGAAGCATATGTCCCATACACGTCAAACCTCTATCTCTTACCATCTCTGAGATCTGTGCGTTCATACGGACAGACAGACAGACGGACGGACGGGCATATATATACTTTATGGGGTCGGAGATGCTTCCTTCTGGATGTTACATACTTTTGCACAAACTTATAATACTCTATGTACCTTCGGTACAGAGTATAAAAACTATCAACGCTTATAACCAGTTGGGAATTTTAAGAAGATTACTCTTAAAAATGATTCGCACTTTCCGTTGGACGATTCAGTTCCTGTATTTTGTACTCAATCCAAGATACTTTGCTTAAGAATTAATAAAGCGATTCTCTTGCATTTACGACAAGATCAAATTGTTCGTGATTAATGCCCTTCAAAGTATGCAAACTTTATTTCCTTAAGTTATTATGTATTAAAACGAGGAAGCCAAGCTAACTTTGTCTGTGCCGAAGTTTTATACCCTTGCAAGTGCTCGCTTAAATATTTTCAAATAAATACTCTTTTTCCCATTTTCCGAACGATATGATATAGTCATCCGATTTGACCAAAAATTTGTAAAATTATGTGAAAGCATGTGAAACAAACAAGTACAATATTGCAGGATGCTACCATTAAAAACAAAAAAGTTTTTTTAACTAAGACTGTTTTTCAGACCTATCTTTTGTATGGCAGCTATACCATAAAGTTGTCCGATTTTGATAAAACTTGGTAGAATTATAAAAAAACATAAAAAACCTATGAATACAAAGTTTGGAAACGTTTCCATTGAAAAAAAAAAGTTTTTCTAACTAAAACTAGTTTTCCGACCCATAGTTCCTATGGGAGCTATGAGATATAGTCATTCGATCCGGTCGATTTCGACATATTAGTAGTGAGCAGCAAAAAGAAGACTCTGTGCAAAATTTCAGCTCGATAGCTTTTAAGCTGAAAAGCCCACAGGCAGACGGACGGACAAAGCTCAATCGACTCAGCTAGTCATTCTGATCAAAAATGTATATAGTTTATGGGGTCGGAAATGAATATTTCTAAATTCTAAATTATAATACCCTTTCCAAGGGTATAATGAAGCCATTGCAAGTCTGTCATAGATATTCGACTCGACATATACACTCGGATTGTTGGGTATTCAAAAAAAATGTTGAGTTGAATCTAAAGTTATACTTCACGAAAATTATGATTTTCAAATAACATAGCATACTTTAAAGCGCATTAAGCATGATATATTTTGTGTGTATAAAAGTCTCAGTACTTTTTTTTTTTAATTTAAACTTCAACACCCCTCAAAGCACACGCTTTATATTGAGTAAGCCACATCGACTAGCATATTTTATGGTGGCAATAAAAGACAGATTGAATTAACTATTATTATACTTACACGAAGTTTACTCTGCGCATTTTGAAATTGTGCAACGGCGCCTGAAACTAGACATAAAACTTGACTCTTTTTATAGCCTCTAGTTCAAAGCTTATTAAATGATACTTAAAAGCAAGAAGCTGCTAGACTTTTACAAATTTTTTGAAAAATTGCCAAGCCTAAATGGTGTTGAGGCAGAGAAAACTAACTAAATTTCCAGAAAATAGCATAAATAACAGCCAAATGTGAACCACTTTTCAAACGATTCAAACTAAAACAGCATCGGATATGATTGGGTTGAATCTAAGTTAATGCGCTTGACCATAATTACATGCTGATTTAAGCCTGGTTCGAACAGCTTGACAGTTTTTTTTTATAAATCTTACATCTGATGGGGCTAAAATGGAAATTGTTTTCTGGCGCTGTTCAGTCTACATTTAAATGCACAGCCTAAAAGTAGGCAGCCAAGTTCTTCACACAATTTTGTTTATTTCCCTTTAAGTTCTGTCAAAGTTTCACCAATTTGTGGCATCACACCTGTGACCAAAGCACTCTTAAGCAAATCTGTGTTGGTATTAAAGCAGATTGATCTTGGGTCCCCGGGTATCTGTGTGTGTGTGTGTGTATTTAGGGCAAACTTTATGACATTGATTAATTTTTAATAAATCTAGCAAAACTGTTTACAAGGCAACAGCAGGTGCCAGTTGATTTACATAAACGAAAGAGGAAACGCTGCAGTGCTCGAAAATTGTAATTTGCATAGAAAATACTGCAGCATTTGAAGTACGCATTTCATTTTAGTACCATTTGTGGGCGGCGCGCACCACTTTAAGACAACGGCAATTGATTTGTCAGAGCAAACGCACAAAATTGTAAATTCGCTTAAATTATGCAAGAACCTTTTTTTTTTATATGCTGTGTGCCATTCCACTTTCGCCTCTCGGCTTTGATGTTGCGTATTACTTTTCGTTAAGGACATCTGGGAATCAATATTGAATAAGCTGGCAAATCTTTTTCGGCTAGAGGTAGTTATAAGTCAACCAGTCACGTACGCCGCTAAACTGAAACTTGGTACACTTATCAGGCTTACTAAATTCATTGTGAATCCTTTTAGTTTTGATTTTGTTTGCCTTCTGTTGTCGCCGCTGTGCATTAAGTGGCATTATCGGCTTAGTCAGTGTGCCAGGAGCAAGAATGGTAATTTTTTGGTGCCAAAATCAATAGCTTTCAAGCTCGAGAGGCGGATTGTTGGTTTGAATAAAAGTTGCGTCTACATTTTATTTAGGAAATAAACCGTTTTTGTCGAATACAAGAAAAATAATTTGTCAAACAACAACAACCATTAGCAAGAGATGCAGATACTCAGGCTGACATGTGACTGTGTGGTGGTGCAGTTCACATTTACCAGAAAAAAAAAACGCTGATTAAATCTTTGTTGACCCAGAAACATTGCTTTCGCAGAATTTCATTTTCAACCGAATTTCTTGCGGCAAATTATTCACTTTGTTTATTTGGAATCATGGACAAATGAACAAATTTTCCTAGCCGGTCGGTCACGTTTGTTTGTAATAAGCCAATTGACAACGACAACTTATACAACTTATTTACATGTTATTTTTTTGTTTTCTCGGTTTTTATTTTTGCGACGCGTCGATAATTACAAATTGCGCGCTGAAATGATCTTTCGGGATGATCTCTGAGCACAGCTTGAAGAGACGTGGCGTTATCAGCTTGATTTTGTGTTGTGAAGCAGCGCAATTTGAATTTGAATTATGCAAGTCGAAAATCGCATACCCAGAACTCAATTGCGCAGTCGGGAATCGCCTTTTCGCTCATTTGCTCGCTCAGTCGGCCGTTTATGTATCTGGAATACGTTTCACTTGAGTCTTATCAGTCATGATTTGATGTCTTAATTACATTTAAGCCTACGCCAGAACTGAGAATCATAGAGAGAGTGATAAATGGGTTGGTGCTGGAGGTTTCCTGAAAGGTACAACCGATCGACCAGTATCAGTTCAAAATAGCCAGTCGTGACGCGAGGTTTGAAAACAAAATGAGTAGAATACTTTTATTGCTGGGATTAGCGGCCATGCTGCTGAGTGCAGGCTCAGCGAAACCTGTCAACTCAAATGAAGAAGACTTGACCAGAAGCAGCCGGGAGTTGATTGCACTAAGCGATGAAACTCTCTTAGAGGCGCTGGGTGTCTTGGAAGTACCGGAAAGTGATGAGGGAACGGATCGTTCTAGGCGTTCTCAACCAGATCTGGAGCCAAAGTCAAAGGAACATTACAGTGAGCACGTCGACTTGCTGGCACATATGGGATACAAGCACCAGGATAGGTTAAGGCGTGCAGCTGGTTCATCGGAGGAAAAAGGTGGTTCATCAGAGGAAAAAAGTGGGGCTGGCAAAAAAGTCCACAGCTCTGAGGAAGCCTCCACGGAGGAGCACAAGCATCAGGATAGGGCTAAGCGCTCTGCTAGTTCATCGGAGGAAAAAGGTGGTTCATCAGAGGAAAAAAGTGCAGCTGGCAAAAAAGCCAACAGCTCTGAGGAAGGCTCCTCGGAGGAAAAGGTAAAGGAGCCACAGGAGACGACCACACCAGCAGCAGTAGCAGCAGCAGCTGCTCAAGCAGAGGAGGCGACCACACAAGCAACTGCAGAGCTGCGCCGCAAGCGTCAGACCCAGCTGGATAGCAGCAGCTCTAACGAGAGCAAGCTCGAGAACGATTCATCACTATCTGCTGACAAGGACCCGACCAGCATTGAGGACTATGCCCAGGGCTGTGAAGTCATGGAGGTGAATTCCAAAGAGGCCAACGAAACAGTCTATATGGAATAGGAATTAGAATTTAGTAAAAAAAAAACAAAAAACAAAAACAAAACCTAAAATAAACACAAAAAAATGAAACCCAAACAGCGAACAGTGTGAAACTTTTGACATTTCATTTTCCCCTTTGCCTTATCAACACAGCAACCTGTCCGGCCTGGAGCCTTCTGCCCGAAGATGTGTCAGCCCTGATAAGGGCCTTGTTGTCTCATATCTCCTTTCGGACTCACGTCAATTGCATTTTGCACCACCTATTTTGGTTATTCAACATTTTCTGCCGTTGCTTAGAACTTTTGTTACCAACACCTGGGCCGGCCAGGTTGTCTGCCCCATAACCAGTTGTGGATAAGGCACGTGCCGGTTCATTTACTCTATTGTTTGCTCCATTCTGGTTCTTTAAACCAAAATCATAGACACCTTTTGTTTATTTTTGATGCAACTAGCTTATAAATTGTGTGTGAGTCATCGTCTTTAAGGTATTAGGTATAGTTTAAAAACATGAAGTAAACAATGCAAATGAAGGTCATGCATCTACATTTCTTCGCATTTTGATAAGAAGTTTTTGTTTAGACTGCAAAATTTATTACATATATTTAACTATGACTTGAACATTCCACAGGGGTTCAAAGGCTAGCTTCTGCTCACAGCTCGAGCCATTGAGTCAGCCCTTGACCGCTCTTAGCTCTAACGTGTACAATTTGGTTGTAAAGCGATAAGCAAACCTTAAGACAGTTCTTGGAATGATTAAGCAGGTGCTAGCTGTCGCTCGGAACCTTTAAACTATGGAGATATGTTGAGAGTATGGTCTGGAGGGTCATTCCAGTAAGAAACAAACCAAACGTACTTCTTTCTCGAGTTGATGACTGAGCTTAGAGCCGAGAGTTGTGGCTTTCAAGAGGAGAGCTGTGGCTCATGAGTGGTTTACTGATTCCTTTTAGCGAGCTGTTGCGCTCAGCTCAAAGCCGAGTGATATAAGCTGAGAGCAAGAGCTGGCTCTCGAGAGCTGTGAGTACAGCGAGATTCTGAGTCCTGTTAACTAAGGATATTTCGAAAAATTGTAATGGCACTTGGAAGAGCAATTGTAAGTGAGTGGGAGAGAACAATATCGACCATATCTCCACATGAATACGATCTTCACAGCCCTAATCCCAATAAGTACTTAAGGACCACTGAATCTCAATTACATGTGAAGAGGACATTTCGAAATGTCTTAAAATCTTATCGTGCTAACACTATTTGTACTTGATTTAGGCACAAAGTTCCTAGAAAAGAATTTATTTCTTATGTTAAGTGCAACTTTATCTCAACAGAAAAGAGATTCAAAGCTAAATCAAAGCGGGAAGGGGAGTGACTAAAATGTAATATAAATAAACATAATTAAGAAGTTTTTGGTCCCATACATTTCAAAGCTCTATCCCCAACCATATCTGAGTTATTTTTGTTGGCACGGACAGACAGAAAGTGCTATATCAACTCGTAAGTGGCTACTGCTTTCGAATATTTATACTTTAAGAACCAGAAATGTTTCCTTCTGGCTGTTACATACATTTACACAAACTAAATATACTCTGAGTAAATTTGATACAGAGTATAAACAAGAAAGAAGGAAAAAGAAATTGCAGAAATTCATTTTCAAATTCTTTTGCGGATAATCAATTTAGTCAGAATGATCGCCTACTCTCCTGCCTGCAGCATAAGTGATCAGCAGATGTTAAGCAATCAAATTCCAGCATCAGCCCTACCAAATCTTTCCATCTATCAATTTTGTTACCGAAAATACCTATCTCTTTCGTTGCGTTCCCGGCAAGTGGCCAAAAAAAAAGAACGCCAACCACATGGCAACTATTTTCAGACCGCACAAAACTTTTCATGAACCTATCCCAAAACGCATCCCCAACTATGTAAAAAGAGAGAGCACAAAGAGAAGGCAAAACAACCAACAAGAAAAAAAATTGTAGAAAAACTGAAGGCGACCGTAAAAAACGTGAATGCAGCACAAAGGCAAACTTCTCGAAAATTATTTTAGTCGCCCGAGTCTAGTGCAGTCGTGTGGAAGCGAAAGAAGCCAAAGTCTAAAAATTCCCCCCCCCCCAAAATATAATAACACAAAAAAGAAAGTTTTAAATATTCATAATCACTGGCCTGGGGCCCCAGTTGTCCTAACCAAGAATAGTTGGCATAAGTTTTTGTAATCGTAAAGCTTGACTAAAATTTCAAAAGTGCATTGCGTGCCCGGTGATTATATAAGGCCCACAAACTGGCCCAATTGGAATTGGAAGTTGCCAAAGCATCCAAAAAAAAAGCCACCTCCCACAGAATAAACAGTTAACGCTTGCCAAAAGCCGGCAAAATATACAAAATATTTTTGCAAAAGAATTTTGACAGCCTGAGCCAAACACACGGCGAAAGCAAAAACAAAAGTAAAAGCAAAATATAAAAGTTGAATAACATAGCAAGAGAGGGAGGGAGAGAGGTTGAGTGCGTATATTTTATAAATAAAACGAGCCGCCACAAAACGTAAACAACGCCATGCCTGAGCAATTGGGATTACTCTGGTCGACGCCAGAGTCAAAGAAAAATGCACCCATTATTAAGATGTCCTGCGGCATCGGCGACACAGACGGTTTTCCCGCCTTTGATGTCGATTCGGATGTATACGACTCCAAGGATGATTCAAAATGGGGATTCCTAATAACCGGCGGAGCAGAGTTTCACATGCCACTAACCGTGTTTCAGGTAAGCGAGAGGGAGAGATCTTGTTGCCCAATTTCTCTGATTGCTGCGGCACAGCTGCACTTGAGTTTCGTCATTGTTAGTCCATTTTCTGTATGTTTCTTTTTGTTGCTTCTTTTTCTTTGTTTTTTTGGCCACATGCCAATTCGAATTTGAATTCAGTTTGTGCTATGACGAAAGAGCATTAAATTTATTTTATTCTTTTGTTTTGCTGCGTTCGACATGGCGTATGAGCAACAATTGCCGCCTATTCGTGCTGCTCTCTGTCGAGTGAATGTACAATATTTGGGTTAGCTAAGTACTTTAGATATTGTACATATGTGCAATGTGTGCAGAGCTATGTAGAGGGTTGAACAATTTACTTTAGACGCTTTCGAAGACAGCTGGGTATGACAAGAGCGTGCTGGACTCATTTCAAGCACAACAGTTCGGATCTAGGAGGGGGTCTATAGATGCTAAGTCCATTCCATAGCCCATTTATCTTAACTTACTAAATATTTCAGAAAAATCGGTAAGATTATTAGGTTTTTGCTTAAAAAATAAAGTAAACGAGGCATGTTGAAAAGTTTAAAGGCAAATAACTTCTTCATTTTTCATACAGCAATCTGTATACCACACGAAAATTTGGGTGTTCTACACTAACGTTTAGATATTGAAAACCTTCAGGAGCTAGCGGAAATTCTAAACGAAAGTTGTAGCCCAAATTCAGTACAGAAAAGCCAAGTATTTCATTTAGTTAGTTGTTATAAAAAGTTTAGGATTTCAATAGATGAATGTTACCTATAGATCTACATGAAACGTGTAGTTGATCCATTCGATCATCCTTGCTTTCCGCTTTCCTTTATTACTATGATTTGCGGCAATGCCACGCTAGTGCCTAGTAGTCGTATGAGCTGAGATGCCGGCAATTGTGTTTAAATTGCAGAGACAAGGTAAGTGAGTTTTTGAGTTCAAACCCCAGACAAGTTAGGCTTCTCAGAAGGCAGACTTACCCCTTTCAGAGCCTCTACCTCTACTCCCTTCTCCTCCTCCACACAGTAGTGCAGACAGTTAAATTTTTTTAAATATATCTTTTTTGTGCGGGCTGGTCCTTAAGCGTGGCATGTAGAAAAGCTACATATACGTTTAGGGTGCCAAATCCCTGTTAAGCGTGTGGAATAACTTCATTTTCGAGAATTTCTTTTCTCAATCCTTGCAAGTCTCCGTCCTTTCATGGCTCTTTTCAGTTTTGGGCTTAGAATAAAAGTCGCAGGAGTGCTTTATATTAGTTGAAAAGTCATTTTATCTTATTAACACACCTCGCTTAATCACTGAATGTAATGTATCTACAGTTCCATTTGAAGTGCCTTCTTAATCATTAAGTTTAAGAGAGTTCATCAGAGTTCGCTGACTGTTACTACGTTTATAAACACCAAATTATTCGTGATTAATGCGCTTCAAAGTATGCATACTTTATTTTCCCAAGTAATTATCTTTTATATAGAAGCTTTTTCTAGTTAGTTATGGAAAATCGCACTGCAATTTCACCCAGATTGTTGTGTAAGCTATAAGTATACAACAAAATGTTGAGTTAAGACATATACAAAAGAAATACCTAACTAAAATTATAATTTTCATATTATGTAGCACACTTTATAGGGCATCAAGCATGATATACTAGTATATATTGAGCTGCTGAACTCAGTGATCTAGCAAAGAACAACACCAGTTCTAGAAGCTCACTGATTCTGGGTAAAAACTAATTTGCTACCATTAGAGTAAGGTCAACTACCTGCCAATCTTTATAGCTCTGGGTAAAAAGGAATCCTTTTTCCTAGACTTTTTAGAACCAAACTAATTGTGGGAAAACTGCTGAACCTTTTGCGTACTTAAATTAAAGGTTCGGTTCAACAAAATAACAAAAATTCCAAGTACCATTCGGTGAACTTTCTTTACAAGCTGACTTAGAGGGCACTTTTAGTAACTCTGTGAGGGTACGCACCCAGTCTAGTCCCTTTCAAAATGCCAAGATTTTCAATTATTGTTTTTGTTCCCCCCTTTTTTTTGTTGTATTTGAGCAGCCTGGGATACATACAGTAAACTCATATACATATCATCTGCAACTGTCCGTCACATCTCATTTCTATATATATTTAGTTTTAAACTACTCAAACTCAAAATCTGTTCAATTGCGCGGCGACACTCGCATTGTTCGGTCAGCGAAAGCGAAAGTGGATTGGACAGTTTGTTAACCATTTCACTTGCAGGTTACTCCCGAAGGACTGGCCGATAAGTCGGGCATTCGTCTGGGCGATATCATACTCGAAATCAACGAAGAGGACGCCACGCAGCTGACATTGGCCCAGGCCCAGGAGCGCATTAACGCAACACCCAAGAAGATACATTTTCTGCTGCGCAAGTAGGTTGCCCTAGAAATACATGGAAAGGCATTTCATTTATGTAATGCTGTGTATTTTTAGCATGGAGGAGGACGATCCCATGGGTATGTTTGAGGCGGGTGAGGAGAAGTCAATTGTGATGCGTGTGCCCAAGCCAATGCCGCCGCCCAGTGGTGAGTTATGAGTTTGAGCTACTGCAATTTGCCCGGCATGAGAGATTCCAACTCCCACCCACCTGCCATCCCCCCCATCACCAGTACCATGCACCGTGTACTCACTTGGCTTTCTTTTTGTAGACTTCCACCCAACCCCTTTGCTTGGCTCGCGTTGTTGGCATCCCATTATGTGGCAAGAGCCACCCGAGCCACCAAAACCCAAGAAAAAGAAAACCAAAACCGACGTCGATGAGGAGGGCAATGAGGTGGTGATTGAGTTGAGCGAGGATGAGTCCTCGGACGAGGAGGAGGAGGTGAACAGTCCACTGGCTTAATGTGTTTGTTTTTGTTTTTAATACTGCACCCTCTTGGCAGGAGCTGCCTCATCATCGCATTGTAAGGAACATTCGTCGCTTCTTTGCGGAGGTTGGTGACAATCGGGAGCTAAGAACCAGCACCATTGAGAATATGCTGCTGGCCCTGCCCACTGCATCGAGGGCCAAGTGAAGCTGCACACACACACACACACACACACACACATACCTACACTGACACCTTAGTCCTTTAACCCCTCCAGAGCCTGCATATATATATATATATATATTGTATATTTGTGTGTGTGTGTGTGTGTGTCTGCGTGTGTATGAGAGAGTTTGAAAATAAAAATCAGTGTTAAGAGTTAATTTATGTGCTTTCATTCAGGGCGTATCTTGGCCAGTTCCATAGAGACACGTCTCTTGGAAATGCAGCGCAAGCTGAAGGCCATATCGGAAATACCAAAAATCTTAAGCTCCACCTTGGCCACGGTATCGCACACCTTTGACAGACTCAGCGAGGCGGAAACGGCTTCCAACGACTATGTGCGGCGAAAGTTTTCCTATGATGAGGATGTGCTGGATTATGAGCTAAGGCAGGTAGACGAGGAGGACGAGGAGGACACCGACATTGATGAGGTGAAGGATGTCACGCCGGAATCGGATTATGCATCGGAAGCCAATTATGCCACAAATGAGAATGACACTGACGATGAGCTTGATGAGAGTGTTTATTTTATGAAACTGCCTGCAGCCGCTGTCGAGGAAGCGGCCCTGTCCCCCTCCTCCTCCTCCTCCGAGTCAACGTCAGACGATGACAATGCCAGTGATTTTTTAAGCACCACTTACACCTGGAATCTGCGCAATGTGCCCAAGTTGCGTGTAAGCGATGCTGCTGCTGCGAATGAAGATGTCTGCGAGGAGTTGACACTGCGTCCTGCCACACCCACACCCACACGCATAGCTACAACAACAGAGGCGCACTCGGAGAAGGTAGGCAAACGGCTTTCTTGAACTCAACCATATTGAAGCTTTAACTTGTTCCTCAACCAGTTGCTCTTCAAGCTGGATAAACTGGAACGTTGCTGGCCCTGGGCAGATCGAGAGAAAATCATTTACAAGTAAGCTTCATAAATTATGTGTGGAATGAAACTAATTAGCTACGCTCTTTACCAGGCAATCCACCTGTCATCTGGTGCCGCGCAAGCCCTTGGGATTGGTAAGCCAACGCATGCAACTGCTGCTCAAGGACAAGACAGGCAGCTCCTAGTGGGAGTCGAGCAGTTACAGTTAGTTACTGCCAACTTTTAATTGAGTCAGCAAACACACACTTCAAATAACAAGTCGCCGCAATCTCTGCCCAAAAAGAATTTCCTAGTAGGTACAATCCTGCACTGCCGTTGGCCCTTTTCTCGGTCAGTTTTGTGCATTTCTAGTTGCACTTCTTGCCAAATGCAATTGCATAAATTGTAATTTGTTTAAAACTTGAATAAAAACTACTTTTGGTCTTTTCTATGATGAATTATGCTGATGAAGATGAAAACGTTTGTTAGAGAACTCGCAGAGAAAATCCATTTTTTGCTGAGTGTTGGCTAAGAGCATGACCGTGCACAAGGTGTCCAGTTCAGGTGTTGCCCCAAGTGCTGTGTCCTTTGTAGACGCCTGCGCCTTTTTGGCTCTTTGCATAAATGTTTTAGTTTCCAGGTTTTGCACTCAAATCCCAACTTCTGCAGCTTCATGCTCACTTAATTAAGCTGACGATACTTGCACTTACAACACGACTGCCACGATTTGCACCCATGCGAGTGCCTTGACTTTATGCTCGTAAGTAGCCATCAAATGCCAGTTTCCGCATCGTTTGGTTGCATCCAACCCACAACCCACCTCATTAAAATCACATACCAACAATGAACCTGGACCGGCTCACATGGTTGGCAGGTCAGGCAAGTGGCTAAAACAAAAGCCAACGTCAACGAATTTGCTTTCTATAAATGTCAACAAATGTTGACAACATTCCCAACATGGCCTTTTGTTGGCATTGGCGTCCATTCTGGTATATTTTTGCCACACACAAAATTAGCCAAGCGTCAATTGTAAACATTTGGTAACACAATTAGTGGCTAGTGAGGAAAGTACAATCCAAAAATGTGTGCTTATATTTGACAGAGTTGGGAAAATGCTTAGATTTAAGATATTACGATAGGGAATTGTTATGGGATAATCTGATAATTTGATAATCTAGGCACATTTTCAACAGTGAAAAAGGAAAAGGATTTTGGCACCGTTTTAAAAATGGTGAAGAAAAAGGGATTCATTACAATTTCCGGTGTACTGAGAGCTGCCACAGTCGGGTGAAACAATTACTGGGCAATTCTACCGAACTCTTTTGATGCTCCTTAGCCGAGAACCACAATAATAGCAAAGACACTTCAAGGTAATTTTGCAACCTGACAATGTTTGGGCACATTTTTGCTCGACCGGGCGCAACATACCTTGAAACGCCGAAATGGGAAGTCCTAAAGCACTCGCCTTTACCTATACTAGGGTGAGGCAAGGTTGAAAGTTAATTAGTTGATATCTTTTCGTGCTACACAGAGAGCGGAAATAGCAAAATTTTACACAATCCATGAGGCACATGTAGTAAGTTAAAAGTTTTTGCTTTAAGTGCGTGAATACAATGGCTGGAAGCTTAACTCCCAAAGGGTCACAGCCCATGATGCAACAAGGGAGGTGAGGTGGCATCAGTGTGAGTTCTCTGCAAAGTACCTTTACGTTCAGTGCAACGCGTACTTTTGAGGCGTAAGTTTTTGTCAAAAGTACGCATCACACTCATAACGTCTCACCTTGTATTATTGCATCATGTCACAGTCTATCGAAATAGTTTTTAGCTGCAAACTGAAGAGTGATTAGCTGGAGAGAAAGCACTCTGCAACATAATAAGCACCTCAATATTAGAGCTTTAAGCTCTCTCAATTAGATAGCGTCAGCCTAAAAGCTTTAGTCTACGTTGTCAGTAAAAGTCTACTGATGATAGGTTAGATCATTACACAGAAGCAACTTTAGCAATGCCCATAGATGTAGCTACCCAAAAACCACAGCATTTCTTTTTTTTTCCCAGGCCTTAATATGGTTGCCTACTTTCCGCCTTAGCCTGGTCTGCCGCATTCATCAGGTTACCCACTGGAGATTGTGTAGGCTGCAACACAGAAACAAAAGCTGAAGGGTTGCCTCCCAAAGGCATTCATGAAAAACCCAACTAAAATGTAAACGAATTAAACAATTGAGTACACTTTGTTGTCTTCTAGTTTTTAGTTACTATTTAATTTAAATTTATTTCAGTTTCAAACACACACATACATACATACATAGCATTTATCTTTAAAAGCATAAGAAAGCTCAGCTTACCACAGGGAAATTACTTCTCTTCATATATATATATATATATGTATGTAGACATGCAATTGGGACACACACTTAACACTTAGGAGGAGACAACAATGATATTTGATATCCACATAAATTCCTACATATTTAAGGTACATTGAATTGCAGAATTCAAACAGGAAATGAAGGGAAATAAATAAAAAGCGACGAGTGATATTTGCGGCCAGGGAGGAGCTGTTGGTGGGACTGGGGGAGCGGTTGTTGTTTTTTGGTACTTTGCTACTTTCTTAGGCTATGAGATTTTTGTGATTTGACAAAGAGAGACAGAGAGCGAGAGGAACACTTAAAGTGCCTCATCGGCTATCTGCGGCTGGTCAGCATCTCCTGCATCTCCATGATGCAGACTGACAATAACATTGCCCCGGCCATTCTGACCAGAGCCAGATGTTGTTACGGCTGCTTCGGCAACGGCATCTTCTGCTATTGTTGTCATCAGTGTCGGATTGTCGGCCACAACTGCGGTGACTGGAGATAACACAGTTTCGGCCTCCCCCATGAGCGGCTGTCGTTGGCGCGAATTGTCAATGGTCGGGCGGCGATTACAGAGGAAATGTATTTTGTTGCGCCAGCCATCAATAAAGCTGGGCCCACCACCTGACATGGCCAGACCCATGCTCTGGCTGCGTGCCCGCTGCTGTTGCTGCTGCTGCTGCAGCTGCTGCTGCTGTTGCTGTTGCTGATGATGATGATGGGGCGCCGAGGAGGCGCGCCGCTTGGCCGACATATCCTTTAGTCATACCTTCTCCTCGCCCGGCAGTGGCGGTCCGCAGCGTACGAACTACAATCAAAAGAACTGAGAATTTTCTATCATGGTGGTTGGCTGGCAGGTTGGCAACGGTGCGCTGGATACGTTTGGCATTTCAGGAATTTCGATTAAGGCGATTTGCCGCATGCGATTAATCGTGTGCAGGCCAATTAGGTGTGGGTGTGTGTGTGTGTGGGTGTGTGTGCTTGCATTACTCATACGCGCCGTAGCCCGAGCATAAAATTCATTAAAGACAAACAAGCAAACTGAAGCTTAATATAAATCTTACCGAGACCTGAGTGGCTGTGTAGGAATTGGTGCGAGGACGATTGCTAAAGCAGAGCGTACGCCATTTGCGCTTTACTTGGGCAATAACCTCGCCATTGAAGAAACAAAACAAAGTGGCCACGCACAGACCCTGCAAGAAGTACAAGAAAAAAGAAAACAAATTATGGCATACTGAAAGAAAAATTGTATCGTTACTACTTTGAGAGGCTTAGCTGACATTAATTGTACAATGGAAAAGATTTTAAAGAAACGTCTATGGCAGCCAAGTTGACGACACCATTGTAAATGCACATTCAGCTTCACATTTCTCTTAATGGCCCGTTACTTCTGTCACAACAGGTTAACGGTCTTGCGCGCTGCAATTAATGTCCGCCACTCGAATCAGTCTTGTGCGAGCTGGCGCCAGTTGGTCATATCAGGCTTGTTTTTACCTTCCCCCATCGGGGTTTTCTATCTCAGTTTCGGTGGTGCCGTCCTGTATCTTTTCCCAAGTTTGTTCGCATTTTGTTTGTATACTTTTCTGCTGGAGCTTCTTTCTCCAAACGAGTAACAAGTCCAATCCAGCGCAGTCTCTGTTGTTGACTAGATCAATGTTCCATTTGAAATTATACGAAATATAAGCCCCCCTATACGGTCCCAAATAAGTTTGCCTCAGTGGGTAGTGGATAGAAAGTTCTGCCTGTAATCTGCATAAAGTCTTCTTCATATTTATGAACAGGAAAATTTTATTATTACTGTTTTTGAAAGAAGTGATCTACTTTGTACGCTTTCAAACGAAACTAATATAAACAGAATTCTGAAAAATTATTTATTATATTAATCCTTTAAGGGCTGATTTCTTATCTTCTTAATAGCTGCTATGTGTCAATCGTTTTCACAGGAAAACGATTTTAATCCATGTTTTTTGTAAAACTTTGCAATAAATCGTACTGAACTTCTTCTGTAAACCTAAGACCCTAGAACAACAAGATGAGTAATGACTGTATGATTGAATGCCAGGGAATTTTGCAATGTGAACCTTTGATTTTATATATGTATGCTGTCTGTGTGCAAGGTTTGTTCAACAGAGTTGACACTCGCACAGCAGTCTCAAGTAAAGTCGAAGACGTACTCAGTTTAGAGTTCTAATAAATAGTATGTTTGGCTGTCTGCTGTAAAAGATGGGATACTTTTTCGCTTTTTTCCATATCAATACCCGTATTCTTCAATTTCTTTTTAACTTAGACTTAATCTCTATTTCTGTCCTCAAAATTCAACCCTTTATCTTAGCTATCAAAAAGCAATTACTTGCAATCAACAACAAACTACCAGCAGCTGGACTCTTGAATTGGAATACCAAAAATTTTGTCTGAGTGCATCTGACTGTGCTTATTACATTTGGCCAAGCAAATACAATTTGGCCAGCAGTTTTTTTTTCGTTTTCTTGTTATTTTGTCACTTCAATGAATGGCCCTCTCATCTCGTCGGTTGGTCGAACTGTTTGGCTATTTGTCTTATCCAATTTCCATTGTGCACATAAAATATGTAAATCTTAAATATAAGTACAAGTGGTACTACTAAGGTAGTTGTGTACGTGCATGGACTACGACTATCATGGCAGCAGATTTTTATTTATGAACATGTGGCAAAATGGCTTCATTTGATTGCCAGGGGACACGAAAGGGCAGTTGACGAAACTCAATCAACCACAGTCCCATGCGAGTACATAGTTGGCACAGAAGTAGTTCTACACCTAGTCACCGACATATAAATTGAAGAAAGCATATAAATGGGTAGCCTAGTTGGGTTGAGTTGGTACACAAAATATCAATGTAATATGAGTTTTTCCCTAACTCTCTTTCACTCTTTAACCTTTCACCTGGCTTTGCATTTTACTTTAAACTCCCTCCCTGCTTAAGGCCAGCTAATCCCAAAAGCTGCCAGCCAGCGACTCACCAACCAACTGAGCTTATTTTTCGCCTTTTAGCCGGGCAACAGTTATTAGTCAACTGCCAACGTTTAAGCTACTTAGAGCATTAGTTAGCCAAGTTTCTTTTTGTGCCATTACATCTTCTTAATTGCAATAGTTCCAACAGACTTTGCCTAGACTGAGCTGAAACTGTAAGCAAACCCAATTAGCAAAGTGGATAAATTGAAAGCCAAAATGTAAAAATCGCAAGAAATAAATCCGATTATGTATATAAATATTTAAAGTATATATATTTATCATTGCTGCTTGGCTTGGCTTGGCTTTTGTTTTGTTTTGTTTTAGTGAAAACTTCGCTGAAATAATTTTATATTCTTTTATGGCGCTGAAAAGTTGGGCACACAACACAACTGAATTATATGCAACCTCAGGAAAACTTTGCAATTTGTGAAGCAGAGAAAACAAAAACAAGCACGAACTGATTTTAAAATCCAACTCTCGATTGGAGAAGCATTTTTCGTCTGCTGTTTTTGTCACACGCAAGCAAATAACAATCGAAAGGACGACGACGACACATTATTGCTCTGGCTCTTGTCAGCTGCAGCTTAGCCACGCCCCAGGGAACACACGCACACACGCAAGCAATACGATTTTTGTATAAAAACAAAGAACAGTCAATTGCACGAAGTAGATGGAGTTCAGTATTGACCTAAGGGTATTTGAAATTTGAATTCAAGTTTGGAAAACAAAGATTTGCCGAATATTCTTTCTTTCAATTAGCTTGTTGCTTAGAGATTGTTGCTGAGATTTAGCTAGACAGCTAATGTTAGACTAGATTTACAAGGTGAAGCAAACTTCATAAAGTTCTCGTAGTAGGCGGCATATTCAAGGCAATGTGAATAGTTTTTATAAAGGAAAGGTTTAGAATCTCACCTACTAAGAGAACTCCTTGAAGTTTGCTTCACCGTGCAAATCCTGTCTTATTCAGAATTTGTTCGGCCTCACTAGATTTACCATCAAGAACACGATGCATGAGGAGACTCAGGGAAGTTGTAGTAAGTAATCACTGACAGGACTAGAGACTAGAGAGTAGACTTATGCCAAGAGATTCAGAAACCATTTATAGTCAACGAATTGATACTTAGCTTACAAGCCAATTCGACTGCTTTTGGCAACTAAAATAATGAGCAAACTTACTGCAAGTACCTGAGACAAATCTAGCTAACTCTTTTGTAACTGCTATACCTCTTGACGTAATACTTAGCGTTGGATAATGCAAGAGACACGAAGGCTTGGTGTGTTTCTGTTGGGTGAGACAGTCCCAAGTCTGTTTCTTATCATCTTTGAGATAAGATAGTAAGAATGAAACACAGACTCGCTTCTAAACCAGACAGTTGTGTAAGGCTGGCGCCAAGAAGTGAGGCAATAACTCTCAAATCGATGAAAGCAAGTGCCTGCCCACCGCTGCTTGACAGGTAATTTGGTATAAGGATTGTAATACTCAATATTCTTGATCAGCATCAACAAACGAGTCGATCTCAGAGATGGGAATGAGATGTATATGACATTAGCTTGATATACTGTCAGTTTAAGTTTACCTAGAAGGTTTAAGGAAGCGTATTAGATGGAGAACAACTTGAAATTGATTAGCTTTAAATACAAACTTTAGGAGATATAAAGTTAATTGTGGACAAACTCAACTTTTGTGCCCACTGCTGATTTAATTAAGGGATCATCTATCTTACACTGCTGTCTTGACTGCCAATAACTTCCAACTTTCAATTCAGAAAGAGTATACTACATTTCTGCTACAATACAACTGCATTTTCTTTTAACGCCAAAAAAAAGAACAACAAAACAAGGTGCCAAGCTCGAGTTGGCTTTATGCGCTCACGCATATTTAGACGCGCTTTGCTTTCTCTTTTAGTTTGCAATGCATTTCATGCTCCACTGACTGCCGCTGGCTGTTGAGAGTCCTCTTGCAATGTAATATGTTGAGCCACAAACAACAGAAATTCCTTGGCACGGAATCTGGTATCGATGGGTCGCCGATTGATGAGAAGCCTGCGGTATGCGGGGCATCATAATCATAACATTTTTGCCTCAAAACAAGGCCGGAGCCATAATTTCCACTAGCTACCAGTGAGAGTCGTAAAACAATATTAAAACGAGCCAAAACATTTTACTTACTTGAAATGAGGCCGTAAATGCCAGGATGATTTCGTATGTATCCTCCAAGGGATGTCCGGGTCCGGGACGAAACGGTGTAACAATATACTGGAGACCCAGCAGCGGCACCAGCAGCAGCGTGGCCCTGCGTAAAAGTACTTATACATATACAAACTGCCCTGTTTTGTCGGCTCGAGTGGTATTAAAATGCAAGTCAACGCGGCGTATGCGTAATTTAAAATGTAAAACGAGGCAAATAAAAGTTTAAAAAAATAACACAATTACGCATACGCCCCGAGGGCCACATGGTAGCCTTTGTTTTGGCAAACGATTCGCTCGACTTATTATTGAATTGAAAAAAAAGAAAACTTACCGAAATGCCTGCAGGACGGTACGTGAAGGGCCGCAGCTGCCTTGTATGCTGGCCGGTGCCTTCAGCTTGAGCAGCACCACGCGCACTATGTTACACAGGAACAAGAGATTGAGGAACATGGAAATGCACACAGGCACAACCAGTATGTTGTCATAGTCGGTGGGCAATATCCAGCAGCTAAAACAGAGAACAAAAAAAAAACGAATTGGCAAATCAGCAGGGACAGCGTAAATTGATTGTGCCCATTTCACTTACTGCACATTCTGCTCGGCCGCTCCACCAAAACCGCGTGCCATTCCATACACGAATATGACAATGGCCGGTGAGCCCCAGCCGAAGGCTATCAGCCATTTGACCAGTTTCTTTTCGGAAATGAAAGCGGCCACCAGCACCGTATGCAAATAGAAGCCCTCGCACAGCATCCATGAGTAGTTGGTTAGCAAAAAGTAGTGCAGCTTGATGTGCAGCGCCACGCAACTGGCCTGGATGGAAAGCGGATGCGGAAACAGTTGGGCCATGAAACATGGAGGGCTGGCAAATGTGCGTGGGTCTACATACCGGACTACTCTGCAGGAGCTCCGAGTCGGGCATCACCAATAAATACCAAATCAGCCACAGCGAATTGTTGGCTGCAAACGAGGCAAATAGATTCATGTGCAGGGTAATGCGAGCGCATTTCAGTGACCTGAAACATGTGGAAATTGGACACAAATTGAAATCATGGCAAATTTATTGATCGACCCTTGACTTTAATCGAATTTTAATTGGTTTTGCATCTTGGCAGAAAACCACCCTGCCCCTTCCTATCGCTCGCTCGCTGGCATTGTCATTAAAGTTTTAATTATCATTCCACATCAGATGACATTCCCATACGTCGCACACGGCCGCGTGCTTGTCCTTGTTCTGGTTTTATTTGCCTTTTACACACACACACACACACACTCACACAATTTAAAACACTTTAGCAGGGTGACTCCATCTCCAGCTGATAATAAACAAACCCAGAGCGCACTAATTGCGCTACAGACGCTGGCAAATTAATCGATATCCTGCTTCAAGTAGACACATCAGACAGTTTGATGAGATGTGTGATAAGGACACAAAAAAAAAGAAGGAAAAAAAACAGCAATAAGCCAGACTTCTGCCTCAGCTTTTATACTCTTTGACAACTCGGAAATTTGGCACCAAGCTGGCGTCGTTTTGATTTATGAATTAGTTAAAGGCTATTTAAATGTTTCTTAGGAATTCAAACTGTCAAATATATGGAAATTTGGAATCGAAAGCAGCTATTCTATAATATTAAACTTATAAAGAGTGATCCACTTAGCTGAGCCTTAACCGCGGTTCAGTTAGCTCCAAAAACTATTTATTACTAATATTTATAAAACTGTGTGAACTACTGAACGGAACCAGTCTTGCAGTTGCATCCTAGCTAAAAATAGTGCGGTAAGTCAGTCACTTGATTCTCATTTGAAAATCATATATGTAAAATCACTACGTCTCTTTCTATACCTCTCTTGGTGCTCCTATACTAAGCTCTATCCATTTTTGCTAATGAATACTACTAATGGGTTTATAGCAGGGAAGCAAACCACTCGAATATAAAGATTGGTTCGGTTCAGTGGTTCAGACAGTTTCTGAACCGCCGGTTCGGTTCATTACATGATTTTTTGAGCCGACTGAACCGCGGTTCCGGTTCGGTTCAGTGGTTCATAAAGGTACATTATGATTTCTATTGTCATGTGACTTTTGCTCGCTTTCAAATTGAATTCCTATTTGAATATCTTTAAAATCCTTGGAAGATTGTCCCAAATATACTATGTCCGGATTCAAAGGATTCGTCTATATGTTCCTTGAGGAACGATCTTCGAAAACAGAGAATGTCGGCTAGAAAAGATTAGAATAGAAAAGTGTAAAAACTTCCCTGGTTAGGATTGAATTAGGGTGAAGAAATATTACAGATAATTCCAAATATTGTCCACTAGATGATAGAATGTAGATTGATGGTAAGTATATTAAGAGATCGGAGGGCAATTACAGAAGACTTGCAAGATTACTTGTTCTTAAATTTTCGTCAAGTCATCCCTAAAAGTTTCGGCATCGGTAAGAATGTAGAGTCAAACGAAATGTAGAAAAATGATCTTAGGGAAACGATTCAAATTCCCAAATTAATAAGTATCATTGGCTAGGGAAAAGCGAGTCCCGTCTTAAAACTCGTCGGAAAACTGAACCGAACCGAACCGATTTTATTTGTGGTTTTCGGTTTGGTTCAGCAATTCTTAAAGGAAGCCGGTTCGGTTCACCAGATGGAATAAGCGGTTCGGTTCGGTTCAAAACCGGTTCGGTTCAGAACCGGTTTGCATCCCTGGTTTATAGGGATGTGTTTTTCGTTCATTTTAGGAATTCCTCTTACAAAATTTTATAAAAATATAATTTGTATAGTTTCCATTGGAATTTCTGCAATTTATGAAGGTTTTCTCTAACTTTTGGTACCTTTCTTTGAATATTTTAGAATTTTTTTGGTCTTACTAGAAGTTGTTTATTTATTTTATTATCATTTTACTTCTCTTTGTCAAAATTTTACTGCGTTCTACCAAGTTTATACACAACAACAAAAATATAGAGATAAATGCCCTTAAAGGTATGCTGCCTTTTTAGAACTTCTATTAAATATTATTTATATTAATGAACAAATTAATTTTCAGTTATAACAACAACTTAAGGTATTCAAAATAAATCAGTTTAAAGAACTAAATACTTTCCTGCATAGAAATTCATTATAAACATAGGCTACTTTTAAGGGCATTATAAGGATTATTGTTTAACTAATGACCATTAAAAGGTTGTATATTGTAAACACTTAAGCAAAAGTGGTTTATGACTAAAAAAATCAGCGCAAAAAACTTTGTTGGTACATTTTTTTGGTACATAAAAACTTTTTCACTAACTAACAGACCAACTTGCTCCTATACCCGCAACGAATATACCCCGTTTATTTCGAAAGGGGATACCAGAGAGAAAACAAAAGTTAGCTGAGAAAACAGTATTTTCTAATTTCCGTTGTCAAGTGTGCACAAGCCAGGATTCCTACCTACCACCACACCGCCACAGTTACCCATAGTTGATGTTGATGTTGATTAAGCCATTGGCTTATTTGTTTAACAATAAATTTTTGGCGCCAAGCGCCCAGCGGCCATAACAGCCAACGGCTAAACGAACCTCATTAGAGCTGAGTGGTATTCCATGCTGTTGCCTTTGCCTTACAGTGTCAATATGCCGCATCCGACTTGCATTTGATAAAGATAAACTGGTTTTACTTACTTGAAATAGCCCAATATGGCCAGTGATAGCAAAATGGCCAACAGTGAGATGCCATAGCCCACCTCATAGATCAGATTTACATTGTGCTTAAACTGAAAATGATTACTCAAATGATTAAAGGACATGAACATGGGGCAACCATTCATTACTTACAGCCAAGTCATCGAGATTTACGCAGGTGGTGTAATTCGACCAGGTCTTGTTGGTCAAAGGATGCTTGAACCATTCGCCATCGGTGCCGCACTCCTTGTGGGCATATCCTGTGGGGTGTAGGTAACATATTTAAATTTTGCAAATTTCAACACAGCCAACAATTTAATAATAATTTATGGGCTAACAAACAATTAAAACGGAAAATACTTGTTTGCTCGTTAAACGTGGCTAAATTTTGTATTACCTTGTTTAGACACGCCAAAAGCAAAAATTTCATCTGAATTGCCCTTCAAAGTATGCAAAACTTTTATTCATTAAATTAAATGCTGTAAAGTTAGGTATAGCAAATTTTAGTTTTCCCAATTACACAGGGCAACATTAGTTGACTTTTTCTGTCTTTTAAAGGGTTGTTGGTAATTCTAGATGAACTCCGTGTATTAAAAACGAAACAGTTTCCGTAAATGGTGCATCAGTTCTTTATTTTTTTAGTAATTTGAGCCATAAATTGCTTAAAATGACTATTTGTTTCCTATTTGACACGTATTTTGGGCAACTTGGTGTATTGTTTGAAATCTTTTTGATATGCTTTTCAAGTATTACTTCTTAGCTTTATTTCAAACCATCCCAAAAAATTTTGCGATTTCTTTCGGTGAAGTTATCCCATTTAACCTGTATTTGTTCTAAATTGAGAAATTGTGTACAGCCCAAAAATATGCTATAAAACATGACAGTGGCTGCCTCTTCAATTGTATAGAATTTTCAAGAAAATTCAGAAGAACATCTAGATTTCAAAATGGAATCTCCTGGTTTAAAAAAATCGAAGAAATACTTGGCATATGTTTTTTGAAAGCTAAGTAACAGTACTTTAAGTTAATATCAAAGTAAGTAAAAGTAAACCAAAATATGTCCAGCAAAACGCTAAATTTTAAGCAACTTTATGCTGAAATTATTCAAAATCTAAACGTATTCATAAACACAAACCAGTTCCGCTCACGGAAATCATCTAGAATCAACCCCTGCCACTAGTGTTCTTCATATTCAAAAACATAGCATACTTTGCAGGGCATTCACCATGATATTTCATATGACAGCTACCTGCCTTCGTACAACTTCAATCAACAATTTTACTTTCATTTCAAATATGTGGCAGCATATTGCACGCAAATTGAGAAATTTTTGTCTGCTAAAAGTGCTGCAGCTGAAGATATTTTTAAGTTATTTTGCTTTTTGTTTTTGTCCAAAACATTTATCGCCTCTTGGCACGCAGACGCTGAAAATCACGTATACGCTCTGTGTGGCAGATAAGCAGCAAGGGGTGCTGGAGATGTGGCTAAAACTGGCTGCCAAGCCACATCCGTCGACCGGAAGTGCCATAAAACTTAATGGCAGCGCAGTGGAAAGAACATAATCTTGTACACGGCGACCCCGAAGGCGTGGCTGGTAAGCCAAAAGTTAAATGTAGTGAAAGTAGCACTCGCTTCATATTCACGAACAAAAAGTCATTCAACTTTTTGTTTTGATAGAAGCCATCACCATGGGGCGTAAGTGAGTGTACGAGTAATGCAAATTGACATGCATGGCCTGGTAAAATGATTTATGCCATAAATTGCCACACACAAAATATTTATACATTTCATTAGTATAATTGAGGCAATTTTCTAGCAATGCTGTGTGTTTTTTTTCTGCATTAACAATTACATACAGTTTGCATAATTAAGTGACCAACGCACAGAAATTGAATTCAAAGTGGTTGGTTAATTATGAAGTCATTTCAAAAATAATTGCCACAAAAAGTTGCCAACTCATTAAATAATTTATGAAATACCTGCGGGGATTCGATGAAAGCTTGAAACTAAATAATTGAATAAAATGGCATTAATTTAAATGCTGCCAGGGAGCAGAACCTGAATTAATCAAAATGAAAGCAACATCAAACTAGTCCAAATATTTACAATTTCCCTCACGTACGGGGTGTCCTGTTTTCTTTTCGTCTTTTACTTAAGCCAACTTAACATTAAAACCTCGTTTTCTCAGGCCAAACACACACAAGCAGCTAGGCCTCGGCCGTGTGGTTAATAATGTGGCCGCAAGCAGCTTTAAGGCCTTATTTGGTTATATCAAAGCTTAAATGTAAAACATATTTCTCATTGATTTGGAGCGAGTTTTCCTTACAAAAAATAAAAGCCAAAAAGTATGCAACACAAGTTGAGTTGTGTAACTGAAGCCCCCAATTAGCATGTTAAATATGTCTTGCGGTTGAGGGTTGTGGTCTGTCTCTGTGTGTGTGTGTGTGTGAGTTGGGAGAAGGAGGTTCATGTGCCCGTTTACTTATCTGCAGACGGTACCCATTGAAAAGGGAAAACATTAAGTTGTTCTTCTTTACTTAAGCTTTAAGTATAAATGAGTGCGTGTGTTAAAGTCGGCCCTGTTCGACATCGATACACAGTGGAATTAATGCTTCTTATGTTTAATAACAGACTATTTACATAGATGTTAACATTTCAACGCCGAATAACGGGTACCTTGCAGTCGCTACACCTTGACTTTTTATACAAATAAATAAGCCTTATTGTTGTCAAACGCAGTTCCCCAAAACGGATGTTGCTCAAATATTAATAAGCAACAGTTTACTCACTCGTTGGATCAAATCCTGTGATAAAGTCCGGGCAACGTTCGTGAGCGGAAAAGCCAGCGGCCGTATCCGGCCAACAAAGCCAGCCATCAAAGGTGCCCGCACAGTAAGAACCAGCAACTGAAAAGCAATTTATATGTTACACATTTGCAATTGCAACATTTTCGCTAACGAACAATGTAGTATTTACCTGACAGATGGTTGCTTTCATTGAGTCGTACATGGCAGGCTTGGCGTAGGGCATCAAAGTCCGGACCGCTTTCAGCAACAGAAACGGCTGCAGTGCTGCTGACGATGCCACTGCCGCTGCCGCTGCTGCTATTGTGACTCTGCTCACTCATCGCTGTTACGCTTAGTTAGCAGCTGCATTCAACTAAAGTTGTTTATTTGACTGAAAGTGAGGCAAAAGCATTGCAATTAAATTTTGGGCCGGTGCTTTTAGTTTGCCTTTGTTGCTGGCGAGGAAATAGCTTTTTGTAAATATGTGTGGATGTTGTGGAAGTGTAATCCTCTCGCTTCATTTTGTATATTTCCAGTTGGTTGAAGCGAATTTTAATTGGTTTTACATCAAGTCAATGGTTATAGTAGGGTTATTTGAATGCCCATTTTTTGTTAGCCAGTAAAGCTATTAAGCCATGCACAGTGAGTTTTCTAGTGGAAAGAGCTAGTCATAAAACTAAATTTTGGGTAAAGAGTTGTTATAAAGTTTACAAAATTTCACCTGAAGGCGAGAAGTCAGCAAGGAAGAAGATTTTAAGCAGGTAAGTGTAGGAAGGAAGAAGGAAAATTCAGCTGCTACACCTTTATTTTTGACTTGTGTACTTTTAATTTATCTAATTTTCTAGATAAGCTTGGAATTTAGTTGGTTTTTTGTACGAATATGTGCAAAAGAGGACTCTGTAGATGATTTGAGATCGTCCCTTAGAGATCTACAACTTATCGACGAATATTTCTCAGAAGCATTGTCAAGAATATTTACCACACAGTAAAGTTCTAAATCTGCTGAAGGTGAGCGGAGCTATGGAGGTTTGTGGTGCAGCGGCTAGTGTGTGCCTGCTGTGCAAGAGGTCTTGTGTTACATGTCGCTTTGCGATATTTAATGAAAAACATTGGTAATTAAAACCCCACACAACTGGTCACCTTCGCCAGCTAAAGGCGCCAGCTGTAAAGCCTGTAAATTGTTCGGATTCGCCATTAAACTCTCTTTCTAATCCCCTTTCTTGGACGAGAACTAGAAGCACACTAGCCAAGAGACTATGAAAAACTCTGCCCTTACCCTTTGGGCTGCTGTTCAACCTTTTCTGAACTTAAGGTCGAACTTATCAAAAAACCTTCTCAATGTTAACTTTTATTAGAAATGAAAACTATTGTTCCAGTTAAAGCCTAATAGCTCTTATGCCCATTCATTACATGTCTTTAAATATATAAAAGATTCCTTTTATAAATCATGAATAGAAATGACAAACTTAGCATTGAATTGGGCGTCGAGTTTAGCTCTAGTGGCCGCTAGGCATACTCAAGCAGTCAAGGAACTACCGACTTAAGTTCACAGTTGTTAACCTAAAAAAGGGTACTTGAAACAGTTGCATAGACGAGCCAAGACTTGGCTATATTTGAATACCATAAATGTTATTAAAGTGAAATAAGCTGTATTGCTATATTGCTTGCTTGCTTGCTTAGCTCCGTTTTATGTGACATTGAGGTATTATTAACTGGAGGCGAGGCGTCAAGTCCTTTGAAATGGTACAAGACAGCCAACTCTAGAGGTATATGCAAGCAAATCAGGCAGGTTGTAAGTCCTACAACAGGGTTCCACAAAAAGAGAAGCACTTTGTGTCTGTCTGATCCTCAGTAAGGCTTGACTTCAGGAAGAATTCGGTGTGAATTGCTCTGTGGATATGGTACAAGGACCCTTAACAAAGAACAGAGAGAACGATCACAGAGTATTAGCACTTGGCAGTGACTTTAATAGCTAGCATGTCTTTTACCAAGCATCTTGGACAAAATGAACCTGGCCTTAAGATAACCCTTAAAAGTATGCGGAGCATCTACAAATCCTACAAAATTTAACAACTAATTTCAGGGGTTTATGCTACAAATACCCACAGCTAAAACTAAGATTCCGAAGCAACTTAAGCTAAAAGCTGGTTTCACTAGAAATGACTTTTCTAACGATATGCCATAGACTTGTGTCTAGGATAAAGCTTTGTGGAATTATGTGAAAGCATATAATTAATAACAAAACTCTTTTTCTTACCCAATCTATTTTACAGACTTTTCTTCTTCATGACAGCGAAACTATAAAGTTAACCAATTGTGACCAAGCTTAATGTTATCATATAAAAGCAAATTGAATTTGTAGACGTTTCCATTAAGTTGAGAAAAGTTTTTCTCACTAGAACTAGGGGATCGATTGATGGTTCTTATGTCAGTAAAATGATAAAGTCATTCGATTTGACCGGTACCTACAAATGTACAGCGTATTTATACAATAAAACTTCTTGGAAAGATTTGTCAAGATAGCTTTCAGACTAAGGGAAGGCAACATTGAAATACAAGGTCGTAACTCACCTCGTCTTGCTTATCAAGAATTCCACACTCTATGAGATGTTAGATGACTACTTGGAAAATGGGGCATTTTTAATAATTTTACCTTTTACAAAGCTTTACAGAAGCTAGCATTCCGCTTCATCTTCATCTGCTTACCAAATTCGGTGTGCCCTTGACCCTTTAAGGCTTTCTGGCTGAAATTTTTGAAATTTATGGCAGTGCTGGAAACAGGCCTTATATCGATGTTGAGTTTACATTGGCTTTATCCAAAAGCAGCTACAAAATATGCCAAGTACATTTGGCAAAGGGGTCCGCCTATAAGTATGCAATGGCTGTGCTATGCAGGCAAAGAAACAAGCACCTCTGTTGCATTTTATTACTATGTACTAGCAATTTAGTGCTCTATTAACAATTAATAAGTATTTATAGTCATAGTTTTAAGGGTAAAACATGTTTTAGAATATGCCACTTGGCACTTGTGCATTTCAACCACTCTCAATGGCCATTGAGGCAGAACAAAACCGTACCGAGCTGTGCCCCATCTGGCAAGAGTTGTAATCTCATCGCTTAATGCAAATTGCTGCCTGCACTTAAATCAGCAGCAGGAACTGAATGGAAACCCATCACAAATACTAAAATTGGCATTGCAGATGGGGCGTTGGAATTGACGATGAGACGATGTCAATGCAGTTTGTGTGCACAACAATTGGCATGCATAAAAAACGGAAAGCGTTTTATGATCTTGCCGTTTACATTACGCGCCTTTATAGCATAAGCTTCAATTACGTTTAAGCCGAGCAGACAAATTTGGTTATTAACTGGGCGCAGACATAAAAAATGCGTAGCTATTAAGCGGCGTTTTTTGAGCAGGGCCACTTAAATTTTACGACAAACTTGCACATAAATCTTTTGGCATTGAACTTGAGCCGGGTCGAAGAAGTTTTGTGTATGATTACACAGGTAAGGGCTCAGCTCTCCGTTTAAGAAACCTTAGATGCCAGTGCCTACTTTCTAGCTGGAGCCAATTCAGTGGGCGTGAACACCCTGTGATAATAAAAATATTTTTACGACAATGCGCGAAACTCACGCAAAGCGTTGGCAATACCAGAAATTAGCCATAAAAACGTGTGGAAAGTATCTAAGCAAAAAGTAGCCAAGCCAAGCCATGGCCTGACTTTGGCACTTGCTAATGCGTTTCGTTTCGTTTTTGGGGTCAGGAACTTGTGCTTGTACTCGTAAATTGCATTTGTTAAGAGTCGCATAATAAAAACACACAGATGGATAAATGTTTAGGGCATCAAATACGATACGTACGTGTACAGTGTACACACACACGCCCAGCATTGAAAGCGGAAAACTTTGTTCAAATCTTTTGATGAAACCGCACTCTGAGATTACAAGAAAATAAAAACCTAGTCAAGCGCATAAAAGCCGCTGCCAGCTGCCTATGCCTCAAAATATTTCGATCTGTGACATTTCATGGCTTTTCCGCCTGACGCCCGCCCCCACACATGACGTATGCGTAATGAAAAGTTCTTCCAATTTGTTTGGCTGTCAAGAAGTTTTCCACACACACACACAAGTACCGTATTTCAATTTAATCGAACCAAAAATTTATAAAGAATTCACCTAAATCATACAACAAATGCACTTAAATTTGATATATGTTGAATACTTTTCAGTTTTTTAAATTCATGTGAATTTAAACAAACAGAAGCGAATAAGCTAAACAGAAAAAACACACTTTAAACAACAACAAATGTAGTGTGAAAATCTGTGTCTACCCTTTTTTAATGCTTTTTATTTTGGGCGCAGGATTTGTGTCAACAGCAGGCTTTTTAAATTTATAACATGGTCAACATTCAGAAGTAGCAAAAAACAAGAGAGCAAATATTATTTGCATTGTTTGCCCATTGATGAAACGTTTCAGTTGGCGAAATTTCCATTTGGATTTGTTTGAATTGAAACATTGTGGGAGTTGTGTGTTGCTACATTTCAAATGGCATATCAAAGTAAAAGGCCAAGCACTAAAAATGAAAGCATTTTCAACAGAAAATCTGATTTACTAAGCTTTGAATTTTAGCTTGCTTGACTCCTTGGCAACTCCTTGGATGACTGAGCAATCCCTAAGGGAATTTAAGGCAATATAAATGATTCATTTTGGACTCTTTGTTTATATTTTTATTTGCCAAATAAGTGTAATGTTTGTTTCAATCTGTCAGCTGTTTAAGGAATATACAACTGTGAGTATACTTATCACGCCCAAATATGTCTTTATGATGTAGCAAAATCTAAGCACATTTTCAAGTCTATAAGTGAGTCGTTTTCCAGTGAAATTCAAGGTATGAAAAAGTGATTACAGAGACTAGAGAGATGCACCAAATTGAACTTAATTTAACTTCAACAAATTGTAATCCTTACAACTTCTGGGCTGACCATTTTACTCTGATTCCGTTTACAAATTAGGCAATATATTTTCTATATATTTTCTCTCAAAAACTAACAATTTTCTCCATTTTTTTTTATTTTTTTCTTTATTTCTCTCTAAAATAACAATTTTCTCCATTTTTTTTTACCCTTGCAGAGGTTATCTCCTCCGTCAGTTTTGAAGCTATCGCGACCAATCTTTGCACAAAGCTTTCTGGTACATATACGCAGCACATTTGTGGAAACCGGCCGGATCGGCTCACTATAACATATAGCTGTCATAGGAACGATCGGTCGAAATACTAGTTCTAGTAAGAAAAACTTTTCTGTTTTCAATGCAAACGTCTGCAAACTCCGTATTTACAAGTTTTTCATGCTTCCCCATGATTCTGCCAATTTTGGTCGAAATGGGACATCTATAAAGTATAGCTGCCATACAAAAGTAAGGCTAGAAAATTAGTCTTAGTAGGAAAAACTTTTTTGTTTTCAATGTAAACCTCTTTTAAATTGGCATATACCTATTTTATACGCTTTCACACAAATCTTCAAAGTTGTGTCAAAATCGGATGACTATAGGCTATAGCTGCCATAGGAATGATCGGTCGAGAAACTAGTTTTAGTGAGAAAAACTTTTTTGTTTTCAATGGAAATGCCACCAAAACTTGTAGTTCTTAGTGTGCTAAGCTTATTCATGATTCTGCCAATTTTGGCCGAAATCGGACATCTATATAGTATAGCTGCCATAGAAAAGTAGGGTCAGAAAAGAAGTCTTAGTAAGAAAAACTTTTTGGTTTTCAATACTAACGTCTCCAAACTCCGCATTTACTTGTTTTCTATGCTTCTTCATAATTCTATCAAGTTTGGTCAAAATCGGACATCTATATAATATAGCTGCCATACAAAAGTAAGGCTAAAAAACCTCTTTAAAATTTGCATATATTTATTTTATTAGCTTTCACACAGTTCTTCAAAGTTTTGTGAAAATCGGATGACTATAGGTTATAGCTGCCATAGAAATGTTCAGTCGAGAAACTAGTTTCGGTGTGAAAAACTTTTTTGTTTTTAAAGAAAACGCCTCCAAACTTTTTATTTCTTAGTTTGCTATACTTCACCATGATTCTGCCAAGTTTGGTCGAAATCGGACATCTATATAGTATAGCTGTCATAGAAAAGTAGAGGCAGAAAAGAAAAAAACATGTTTGTTTTCTGTGGAAATGTGCTTTAAATTAGTTAGATAAACGTGCTGCAAGGAAAGTAAGTTTCCTCTATTTTTATTCTGTCGAACCCTTCACAAAAAGGGCTCAGTTATAGGCCAAGCCCAGAGATATATATAAGAAAGCTACTTGAGAGTATAGTCTCTTAGCATCTAATCTGCTTGAGAAATTCTTACCAACAGTCTCTTATATGTAGCTATTTGCTGTATACTAAGCATAGAAGCAAACACAAGTAAAATCAAATAAAATTTTAACGACGCGAAAAAGCCGTAATTTCAATTATCACTCATACGCAGTGTGTGTGTTTTTTTTGTTCTATTTCTAAACATTTACTTTTAAATTCAAATCAAAATGTAAACCAAGAATGGCCCACCAAATAAATATACAACTATTTTCTCCTTTATTCAATTTAGTTGTCAAAATATAGTGATGAGTTTGCCATACACTTTTACCTCGCCCTTTGTTGGTCTTCAATGACAATTAAATAAATATTTGAGATCTTCCCCTTTAGCAATTTTTCACATTTAATTAAATTCACCAAATTGTTGGAAAAAATATGCCAAATACTTGCTGTTTCCTCTGAGCATTTCTAAAGCCCTAAGCCTCTCAGAGAAGGCACAGAATTACACAGAATTCCTTGGCAAGGCAACAAATAAAACAAATATTCTTAAGCTGTTGGTGACTTTGATGGCGTTACCTAGGACAAAAAGTTAAAGCAATTCTTATCGTGGAAAAGTTGTTCAAGAGTAAAATAAAAGAAATTTGCACTTTGCCTGACAATAAGCAAAAAGACGAGCCAAAGGAAAATGTCTTCCCCCCCAAAAAAGAGAAAAGTTGCTGGAAATCAAAGTACATAAGCAACAGACAACAAATAAGCGCAGTTAAAATAAGCACTGAAGTGCAAAGACGGTTGGGTGAAGAGATTGGCTGACACTTTGAAAAAGGATACAGCAAACACAAGCAGACCGCAAGACATTATTTAAAAGCATTAACAACCAAAAATAACACAAACAGACAGAGGTCCCTTTCGTCTCCTCGGAGCATATGGAAATGTGTGAAACAGAAACAAATTGTGCAATTGTTGCTGAGAGCGCAGAAACCCGCTTTTTGGCACGTGTGGCACGTTTTTCATTTAAAAACCCAGCCAAGATGTCGGCCCTAGTTAAAGCGAGAAGCAATGAACCTTGGGCCAGTTAACACGGCGTATGCGTAACAAAAACCAAGCCACGTAGTAAATGAATTTCTTGGGTAAAAGAAGGGCAAGACAAAGCGAAAATGTGGCACAAAGCTTGCAACTGCAATTCCCCATTTCTTTGAGCTTGCTTTCGACTTCATTTGCAACCTTTTATAAATTATTCCATTAGAATTTCGATGCTGCTTCGCTTCACTTTTGAATCAGCATGCATGAAGGCTTTCCTGAAAGGTATATATAAATCGCTTGTAGTCATAATCTGCAACAACATTTTGTGCTTTCTTTTTCATTTTATCAATTTTCAATCTGCCCAACCTGCTTTCAGCGCCGCCAGCCCTAATCCTTGAGCACAATTCAGGCACATTGTGGCCCATAAAGGGCATATGTAATGTGGCAGGGATTGTGCTGTTGTTATTGTGACACTGAGGAGGGTTGATTGCCCGCCCTCGTCTGCCTGACGTCCTGTTGAGTTATTTGGTATTTACTTTTGGTATTTATTTGAAATATGAGCTACTTTCTGGGCACTTGTAAAATAAATCAGCCCAAACTCAACGCCAAGCAGCTGTCAGTTAATATTATTATCATATAAAATGATTCTTTGTGGCTGGCAGTTTATGTTGAGGAGCCATAAATACATAAAAATGAAGTGTGTGCTGCAAGCATGTTTTATTTTAAAGCCTTGAAGTTCACTTAAAGAGTTAGCCAAGGAAAAACCAAAGCTAACACAATTTTCTTCAACAAGAAACCGGCTAATTAATGAAATAATTGAGGCTTTCAGCATTTCAGCACGCAATTCCCATACCAATGGGCCTGCCCAAACCAAGTCAATTCATATCAATAACATTATTATTATGTTTTTTATTTGGTGGTTTCTACACGGTTAGACGAAATATGAGCCAACACGCACTTTTTTTATCAGCAATTTTCTGCACGTTTCGTTGAGTTTTGTTTAAAATGTGTTTACAATTGATTACACCCAAGCTGGGGGCGGGGGCGAGGGGAATGGGACCGCAAATTGCTTTGAGCCTGGCCCACGCCGCACCTAGCCACCAGTCAAATGTCAATTGGCAGGCAGTTTGATTTTCATATTTCATTTCATTTGCCATTTTCTTTGCCTTTTCCGTCAATTGCCGGCTCTATTCATATGGAAATGCCTTTGCTGAAATTGTGGTTTGTTTTGTGTGCGCTTTGCGGACGATGTCGAAGTGTGAGTCCGCCGTTCGTCCGTAATGGCTGAACAATGGTAGCCGCCGTCGCTCAATAATTTTCTCAATGAGCGAAGTAAACGAGACTCGGCTCAGCTTTTGTGCTGTACAATTTATGTGTCTCTGTTGCCCCTTTTGCTCATAGTGTGCGCTTAATTTAGCATATAGCAAAAAGTTCCAACAGAGTCAAAAGTTTGAGCATTGTCCAACAAAAAAGTTGTTTACGTGTGGCTTTAACCTTTTAAATTTTGTTATGATTTATTGCAATTTAATCAGATTTGATTTGTTGGTTAAGTGCGCCAAAACTCTGAATTGTACTTAAGTAGGGGAAGTACACCTTCTTTAGCTCTGAGACAAGTATTGATAGATACTTCTCCGTAGCCTCCAGGTCTCTAAAGCTTATCTGCCTATTTTTATATTCCTATCCCAATATAATATATATATTCCTGTCCTCATGTTTCTCAGCTAACTCCTCCGTCAGTTTGAAAGTTATCTGTACGAAACTTTCTACTAAGGCTAGCCTTACAAATACGCTAGTTATTTGTGGGTACCCACCTGATCTGTTGAATAAAGCATATAGCTGCCATAGAAAGGATTGATAATAAACTAGTTTAAGTAAAAAAAACTATTTTGTTTTCCACGGAAATGTCTTCAAACTTCGTATTTATTAGTTTTCTAGGCTCATTTATGATTCTACTAAGTTTGGTCTAAATCGCCTAACTGTTTGGTATAGCTGCCAAGCAAAGGGTACATCTGAAAAATAGTTTTGGTAAAAAAAACTTTTTTGTTTTTACAGGAAATGTGCTTAGAACTTAGTTTTACTTATATGTTATCTTTTTGAGCCTCACTTTAAAGTTTCATCAAAATCGGATGACTATAGCTTATAGCTGTCATAGGAACTACTGATCGAAAAACCAGTTCTAGCTCGAATTTTTTTTTAATTTTCAAGAAAAATGTTATGAGACTTTGTATTTGTTAGTTTTCTATGATTTTTTCCAAATTCTACAAAGTTTGATTGAAATCGGACAACTATAGAGTACAGATGTCTTACAAAAAAATGGTTCTAAATACCAAAAACAATATGAACAGCCAGGTATTAGAGATGAGAAAGATAGAGGATTGACTTGTATTGGACATTAGCTTATTTTACATATTTTTGCCACGCCCTTTTCAGCCCGTTTGATTTGGAAAAGACGTCATATCTCCTTCAGTTTTATAGATAGAAGCTTCGTATTTTCTAGCCATGTTTAGTAATCAAAACAAGAAAGAAAGTCGGTCAAGCCCGACTATAGCATACGCTCTACCAACGAAATAATACGCTCAACATAAATTTTGATGCTGCAGTAGCAGCTGAAAGCAGCGCTGCTATTGCACTGTAGCAGCGAACAGACTTTTGATCATAACTCGATAACCGTTAATCCTATCTTCACCATTCCTTTGGCGGATTGATTAGTTATCCTAATTACTAAAAATTTCCAGAAGGTACAAGCCATCTATCTTCAAAACTGTGGGAGATATGACGTTTTTTCCCAATTTCGGCGGCGTGAGGGGGCGTGGCTAAAATTGAAAATAAACTTGATCTGCCTGCAGACATCAGAAACATATGTCCCATACATGTCAAGCCTCTAACTCTTACAATCTCTGAGATCTGCGCGTTTAATATACTCTATGTACCTACGGTATAGAGTATAATTACTCATTGATTTGCCAAAGAAGTGGTAAAGTTCGAACTTAATATAGCGATTTGAATTAATAAAATGCAAATATGGTCACCAGACACATTTTCGACTGCCTCTTAAGCCTAAGGACTCAGCCTGTAGAGGCAGCATACTTACTAAACCCCTTCACTTTCTTATCCACCGCAACCCATAAAACCCAAATAATAAACTCCTACAATTCCTCGGATATTGCTTTTGCTTGTGGTAGCTAATTATTTGTTTGAGCAAGGTTCAAGGCTCTGACTTTGTGAGTATCTTATTTCTAATAACCAAACAGTGCTCATGTCATCACAAGGCGGTTAAAAATGCTTCAAAACAGAAAACAGTGTACAAATCTTTAAGTCAGGCCTCTGCCTTAATGGACTGTTCAATGTTCTTAATGTCACCGGAATAAATTTTCATAAGAGTGCCCTCATTTGACTTCTGCAACTTTGAAACTAAACCTGTACAAGTAACAGGCAATCACATACCCACATTTCCCACAGGCCACTCTACGAAAATCATTAAGTCAAACTACCCGAAATGGTAACTCCAAACTTGTATCCTCTGCCATAACCAATCAAAAGAATGTTATGCATACCAGCATGAGGGGTGGGGGGCGGGGGGCATTTGGTTAACCTACTTTGCATCTATTGTTGCATGCAACATGAAATATGTAAAGTTATGCAGCGCACAAGGAAACAAAAATTGCGCTGCTTATCAGGAAGTGAGAATCGCACAGAACAGCTGCTGCTGCTGCTGTTGTTGCACGCCAAACCATATTGCTTCTCACTGGCAAAAGGCAGACGCTATGGGCCAGCACATTAGCTCTAATGGCCATCATTTTCACAATGCTCCCAGACTCCCAGAGCAATTATATGCGAGCGCAGAGATTTTTAGTTTGTAGACGACAATACGCCACCCCCTGTGGCTTTATGCCACATAAATTTGCCCCGCTTATTGAAATATTCGGCATTGGTTGGCCAACTTTGACCTGGGCGATAAATTGGCAAACATCATTTTAATTGGCATAAAGGCAAGCGCAATTGCGATAACACCCAGACAGGCCAAAAGGTTCAAAGCACAAAAGTTTCTTTGAAATTCGCTGGTATCTGACTGTGGCCTGTGGGCGAAAAGGCACATCAGATAAGCCGCAAGTTGTCCAGTTGGCTTGTTCAGGAGTGGCCAGAAGCAACACATGCACTCGCCTGCCTGCCTGCCTTGTAATGAACTTGTGATTGTATCTGTCAGATACGCCGACTGAGTAAGAGCAGGAGAGGGAGAGAGCGCACAGATTTATGCTCATGTAACTGTCGTGTTCGTTCTGTTTTGTTGTCAACCCCAGACTAATTAAATCTTGTCTTTGCTTAATTCCTAAACCGCAAGAAAAAAAGGAACAAAATTACTCAACAACTGAATTAATTATCACAATAAGTGAAACTTCATTAGTAACTTGTGGACGCCGGGTAAACACACTTATCCAGAAGTTCCAGCGTAGAAAAAGTTTGCACTCTGGTGCCAAAGTTGATGAACTGAGAAAAGTGCTCTTAATTAACTTTTCACCACTCTTGACCCACTGATTATCCCTGATTTGGCTGGACAAGGCTTTTTATTGATACTGATGCGGTTGTGCTGGTTCGTTTTGTGTACACACCATATGTGTTGCTTCTGTGTGTGTGTAGAGAACTGAACGATATTTTGTTCTACACACAACCGACCACTTCAAAATCAACTTTGGCCTCAGAACTTTTTGATTTTAATTAAAAACTTTTACTTGGCATAAAGCAATTTCAAAACAAATTATGTCAAACAAACTGAAAAGAACCAGAAAACTTTGGTCTGGTCAGTTTTTATGAGTATTTGATAGTTTGATTGTTTTTAAATGGGCAAATCATAATTGCAAAAATCTGACACCTAAGATGGTGCAAGTTTAAGGCATAAATGGTCTAAGCTGGGTGGTATCTTGAGAAAGAAACACACACATACTGTTTGGTTTTTGCAGGTTACAAGCACCGGGCTAACTAGAGCAGAGAATAGAAGATTTGTGCTGCAAAACTTGAATTATCTTTCAATGTATACAGAAGTATCTCAGCCTTAATCTAAATCAGAAGTTATTAACACAGATTATGAGCTATTAAACTAAGCTTATCTCTTTGTTTTTTGACTCTTAGATTAAATCTGCACATACTTTTCAAAGGAATTAAGTTGGAATATTGTTTTTAACCTCGGCAATTCTGATAGCGACAAGAGGAATCTAGTTTAGTATATCCAATTGCATAAAAGCTTTAGCACAGCGGCTTACAGCTCAACCATTTTCGACTATTTTTAGGAAAATTCCACTTTGGCCAACAGTGGCTTAACTATTTTATTCCAAGCGAGGTTTTCCTAAGTTTTTTTAAATAAACACATTCTATTCGCCCTGCAACAAAAGTTGGTTCTATGTATTTGTTTAACATTTGACTGAGATACTTGAGTATTTCTAAGCTCACATCAACAATCTAGTATTATAATTATGCTTTGTGCTTTAAAATTAAGCCCCCTTAAAGTATAATTCGATTATTTGAGACGCAAATTCAAATAATCTTTAACTTGCTTCAATAATACGACCGCACATATAAATATTTTCTATGAAGAATAGTAAAAGTTAAGGTTTTTGCTTACATATGATCAGAGTTTGTTGTTTGGACTTATTTCAAAACATTTCACCTTAAAGAAACTGCTTAAGCGACCCTGTTATACTCTGTACCAAGTTTGTCCGAAGGTGTGTAACAGCCAGAAGGAAGCGTTCTTGAACCATAAAGTATATATATTCTTGACAAGCATCAACAAAAGTGTTGATTTAACCATGTAGTATGTATGCCTGTCCATCTTGTCATCAAATTTCCAACGGAGCCTACACTTTCCTTGGTTTAGAGTACATTACAGTCGGGCTTACTTATATTTAATCATGACTCATTTGCCGTCTACATGTGCATTAATTTGAACCCAATCATCAGTGTATATTTCGTGGGCGTGTCTCCATGGTTGTTTGGCTCAAACCCAATGCTAATGTGGACATTTGTCAATGGGGATGCATTTTAATGTGTAAATCAGGCTAACGAATTGACGGCAATGCAACGTATGCGTAATATTTATGTGGCGACAATGTGGTAGCTGCTGCTGCTGCACATGTGGCACTGTTCCAACAGTAGAAGCATAAATAAACACACATTTCTTCTACGCGTTGGCTGCTGCTTGGTATGCAAGACGAATGCCGGCAACAACATGAAAATTGCATTAGAAAACCACACACACTCTTACACACACACACGCAGAGACATTGCGGCTCCCACACAAAACACAGGCAGTTGCACCTTCCACTCTGTAATAAGCAATTAAAAAAGCAAGCATAACTTAATTAAGAGTGAAATGGCACAAATTAATTTGGTCGAGTGTCCATCAGGAAATCGTATATGTGGCACACTTTGGTTTGGTGTTCTCACTTTCGCCACAGTGCACCATTTCATCTTCATTTGCCTGTTATTGGTTTGTTTTAATGGCCAACCCGCATGTTAACAGGCAAATGAGACTTTGGTCCTTTTGCGACAACTCGCTAATTAGTGGAAAAAGGGAACAAGGCAAATGTAGCAGCTTTAATTAAAGGCCGCAGGGCTACAACAACCAAACCAAATTCCCTTACAATAAGACAGCCCGTAAATGCAAAGCAACCGCACTTATCCAACTGGCAAACACCGGATTAAATACGGTTAGGCATATCCACCGGACAGCTGCACTTAATGTGGCTTAATTCTGTTCCATTTGACTTTTGCCCTCTTTCGTACGCCACAGGCAAAATCCAAGCTAATGAGTTTCGAGGGTCATAAATAATCTAAAGTGTTTCATAAGTACCACCACAACAGCCTTGTCTGTCTATTCCAACATTGTTTTGTTTTCAGCAAATGTCCGTCTTCACATGCTTGTTATGAGTGACGAATGACAGCACAGACAAATGCTAGAGGAGCTGTCTGTCTGTCTGTCTTATTTTTTTTAGTTTATGGATATCAATGTCCTGATTCCTGGAATTAGGTTGGGGTATTTATCGGACATTGACATTCTTCCACTTGGGCAAAACTAATTGAAATTGCCAACTCGTGACTGGGCATTGGTTTTGGCCACTTTAGTTTTCTGTATGCTCTCAATTAAATCCCAGCCAGCTGAAGCTTTTCTACATTCTCCAGCGTTTGTGCTTTTGATTAACTATGCATAAACAGCAATTATGCCAAGTGTATGACCAAGCCAAGCCTCCACCACATAATTTATGCTAAGTTATTGCATATTATATTTATTTTGTGGACGTTTTGTTGGCTTTTATTACCGAGCAGATGGAGGCTAGCTAGCAAAGACAAAGAAGAGAAAACGAGCCATGAACTGAGCCGAAGTTTTGGTACACTTGCTAGCAATTGCTTCATTTGATAAGCAGTCACTAATACAAATGAAACAAATTCTTTTGAAGCAACAACAATCACAAGAAAACGAAAGATAAAGCCGGTCATTGACTAATGCTGTAGGTGTGTGCTTGTAGCTCTCTAAGGCATACGGTAACAACAAAATCTACAACGATATGTCGACAGTTCGTATTCCGGACTAAGAAAATATTAACTTCCAAGCTTGTTAGGAAACTTACATACTCTCTGCAAGTGTATATAAGTCCATAACAGTAGAGAGACCCACGCTCATTAAAATTAAAGCGCTTAATTCTAGAGGAAGCCTTTTGCTATCCTTTTTTCTTTTCTTTGCCTGTCCATTCCTTTTGTTTTTCACCCATCTACCATTTAATACTCATTACCAAAGTTACACAGAGTATATTAAGTTTGTGCAAAAGTAACTAAAAGCCAGAAATAATCCCACAATTTTATATAAAGCAGGTTCGTTCTTTGTGGATATGTTTACTTATCAGTAGTATACTATATATTAATAAGCATTGACAAGGATTGGAGGATCAGTCAGTCGAGTTATAGGCAGCACTTTCCACACCTTAGGTACAGAGTAAGTTATAGTCCAGCTTGACCGTCTTTCCTACTGGTTTTTTATGCTTTTTGTGGCTACAAAATTGCAGGTAATTAAGATACCGCCCCTAGCTTACACACACCAAGTGGAAGGCGAGCGCGCAATATAAACATAATTCAATGTCAGAAATTCATTTTGAGCATCCCCGAAATAGGCTTGGGTATCCTTTTTTTAGGCCAACGCCTTTTTTTTGTTCTGTTATTTCCTTTTTTCGGTTAAGCTGCGCAGCAAGGCAATTGAGTGTGAAGTGTGTTAAGTACATAAAAGTGTCTAGATATTTGTGGAAGGAATTGCTTATGAAATTTATGGTTTTCGATTGACTTCAGTTGACATTTGTCCAAGATTATTTCTTGATCTACAGTATGTTTGCTTTGCCAGCAACTTTTCCTTACTTAAGATACAAATGTGACAAAAACTGTTTGCGATTTAAATTGAAAGTGTCTTTTCAGCCTGACAGGGGGTCTGCCAATTTATTTATACAAACTTTTCGCCGTCTCAAATTGCCTGTCAAGAAAACGATGAATTGAGATTACATATTGACATATTTAGGTTCAGTTTCGTTTATCAATTTTATTTATAAATTCACCCTCACTTTGAGCTTTGATTATACTGCTGAATTAAACTAGCTATATTATTTCTATATACGTTTGTCTGTTTCTTTCAACCAGTACAGAATTTTTGTAATTTTCTAAGATATGCCAGGAAAACGAAAGTCTGATTGATAGCGAACCGCTAAAACAACCAGTCGGTTGAGTGTATTGAGAAGTCAAGACACTTATTAGCAAAGCAAAGTTTGGGAGACTGCAACAGGTAAGCCGTCAGGCGCGTAATCGACGGCAGCAGCTTGTTCTGAAACTCCAAAACAATCGGAAGCCCAGTTGACCGCGCAGGGCTGTTTGAGATGTGCAGAATCGCCTGAGCAGGCGAGCAATCGACACCAACAACTGAGACTGCTAGGCAATCTAGATAAAATGAAGCTGAAGGCCAGCTTATGATCTAAAAAACGCCCAAGCAGGAGAGCAATCGACGTCAGCAATTGTCTATGCAAGTCGCGTCCCAAATAGAGGCTGGTTCAGCAGTGAAAGCAGAAGCTCGAAGATAGGCTGTGGCTGAAAGGGTGACGCAGAGGCGACAAGGACAACCGGACTGTAAAAACAAGAAAGAAAGTCGGTCAAGCCCGACTATAACATACTCTGTACCAAGAAATTTTGTCTTTTGATCATAACTCGAAAGCCGTTCATCCGATCTTCTTCATTCCTTTGGCGGATCGATACGTTATTCTAATAACTAAATATGTCCAGAAGGAACAAGCCATCTATCTTCAAAACTGTGGGAGATATGACGTTTTTTCTAAATTGCGGGGGCGGGAGGGGGCGTGGCCAAAATTGAAAATAAACTTGATCTTGCATGCAGACATAAGAAGCATATGTCCCATACACGTCAAACCTCTATCTCTTACCATCTCTGAGATCTGTGCGTTCATACGGACAGACAGACGGACAGACGGACATGGCTATATCGACTCGGCTGTTGATGCTGATCAAGAATATATATACTTTATGGGGTCGGAGATGCTTCCTTCTGGATGTTACATACTTTTGCACAAACTTACGATACAGAGTATAAAAATAGCCAAAATTGCCAAAATTATAATAGAGTTTTAAATATCATAAAGATTCCAACAAAGGGATGGCGCAAGTCTAACAATTCGGACAGATTATCAAATAAGTTTTGATAATGTAGAAGCTTTAACAGATGATAATTGTAGGCGGGGAAATATGAGATTAAGATTGAATGGTTAAGCAAATCGCAAAATATTCAAAATATTCCCACGGTACGGTTGGTAAGGACTCAACTGTATAATGTGTTGGGCAATTGTTAAATAAGCTGCGGCTTTTCGTTGAGAGTTTAAAGTGAAAATTGTTAAATAAGCTTTGCCTTTTCGTTTAAAGTTTAAAATGCTAAAGTGGTTGTGTTAAAGCTCGTCGATTGCTAGTGTTTATTTATTTATGGGAAATACACTGCTGTTCATTTAAATAGGCTTATGAAAAAGGTCGAGTCTGGCCTCTAGCAGAATGCAGTCGTTAAGGGATAATCTGATAATTTCAAAGTTCTACTGAAAAAAAAACTTAATTCAAACAGAAGTGGGCAGGTTAAGGGTTCAGGTTTAGAAGGTAGACTTATCATCTTCTATCTAGCTGCTGTGTGCCAGTTAAGCTTGGATTTTACTCTGTTATTTGCAAGTTTAGTTTACAGAAGATGAGAAAGCGGGAGTTTAGGTTTAAGAGAACCCAAAAACCCCTACCAATTCCGAACCGGTTAGCCATTTGGACTTATGACAATTCCAACGCTTAGTTGTCTATATCAAAACTGGCATAAAAACAAACAGACTAAAGCATTAACAACTACTTCTTTAACAACAAAGCCAAACCCTGACGCCAAAGCCTCCGCAAATCTAATATGCAAAGTGTTGAGAAATCACTTAATGATACGAAATGCCACAAAACTTTGTCTATCCTCTCTTGCAGCGCTGTGGTGTTTGTCTTTAATGTCTGCACAGACACGCACACAACATTATTCTATTGCAATTTCTAGCACCAAGACTATTTTGCGGTTTCTACGCTTGTTTTGTGGCGTCGGTGAAATATGTTTAGAATTTCATATGCGATTTGACTTGGGCGCTATTTTGATTTGCAGCTGTCAGCGCTTTTGGCCAAGAAGATGACTAAATAATGTTTGACATGCCACTTCCGTTTTGATAAAAAAAAATGTGAGGTGCCAGCGCTGCTTGATGTGTCAATCAAGTGACAAAGTTAAGGGGACTTAACGAGGCTACAAATTTGTTGGGCGGGGAGGGCTTTAAATACCTTCTTGTTGCAGCAAGTGAGTGGAGCATGAGCTTAGCAATTTGCGAGTGATTTATGAGCTGGTTGCCAAACAGGCCGGGGAACACAGGTCCCCGACCAGCCTTATCTAAAGAGCATATCAATGTTCGTAGTGCTAAAAGATGCTGCAAATCATATATAAAACGGAAGTGGCCACCAGCTAACAACAGGTGTCGCGTTGTTCAAACACAGAAGAACAGACTGCAGACTGCAGACTGCATTTGCGTGCCTGGCTAATTTATGGCCAACTCGGGATGTACCCGCTGAGCGAGGCGAACACCCAACCTATGTAGCAATTGATTAATGTCAGCGCCTCGCCTGATTTTTGTTTGTTTCGGCGCTCAAACGCGCCAAGCTTTGCCATGGGTTTTGGATGCTTCATTAGCGTTGACAGCAGCACAAAGGTACGCTTCGCTTCTGCTGTTTTTTTTGCTGACATCATCGGCCTGTGGCCAAAATGCAAAGCCCGTTGCCTTGTTGCCTTGTTGCCAAGTTGCCTGTCAGCCACAGCAAAGGCAACAAAAGTGCAACAAAATTGTTGCGGCAAAAACAATTTTAGATGCCAAAAGATACTGTGAGGCTGCCGCATACGGATTGAGTTTATGCCATATTTATGTATGTCAAATTCAGTTAGAATTTTCAAACTTTGATTAGCTGACTTTCAGCGATGCTTAACTGTAACCGCTTTGACCGAGCCCATTGCACATAGAATGCAATGCAGGAAGAAGAAGTACAGAGAATCACGACTCCGCCGAACAAGGCCTGGCCTGGCAGCTGGTTCTTGCTTTTGAAATGTTTAGCCAGCGGACAAATAAGCTGATTGTTTTGAGCTGCAGCGTCACGTAAACGATACTGACAGGCCGCTAGATAGCCGGCTAGCTGTCCATCTGGCTTCACTGAAGGCAAAACTTAATTTCTACATTTGTTGGCAGATGATAAAAGAAATGCCCGGGCACTGCTGAGTGGGTAAACTGGTAGCCAGCGGCTGTGTGTGTGTGTGTGTGTGCACAGTGGGCCACGCACCGCACGCACCGCACGCACCGCACGCATCTCTTCCATTAGATGCTTTTAGTGCTTGTTAAATTCCAATTAACAACTTTTTTCTGCAGTTGAGCTGATTGCCGATGGCCGGGCGTGGCCATTTAAGGCCCGCTGCTGCCATTGGTGGTGCCGTCTTCACGTTAATTGAACCCGCACTCACTTGGCCATGTTAAGAGTCATCCGAGTGGATGTTTGCTGTTGCGAATGCGTCATGCCAGCATTTTGTTTTGGTTTTCGTTTTGGTTTTGCATTGTAATTCTTTATGGCCGCTCATAACAATTAATTTTAATTTCCAGCCTGACGTTTATGCCCGGCCTAACCAAACGATCAATGATCACAACTGACTAGGCACAAATAATGAAAATTAATTGGAAGAGCCAAGAGACAAGCAAAGAAAAAAATCGATTGAAATTGTGCACTGAGCAGCTCAATCATCTAAAAACTTTTTCGCCCGCCTTCTTTTTGTTATTGTTTAGATTTTCGTTGTGTGAAAATTCAGTCTTTTGATGGCAAATGATGGAAAATGCGGTTTTAGTGTTCGCTGCCTAAAATAGCTCACAAAAATTGCAATTAATTAAAAATGTTTTATACAATAAACATTTGTGCCGTAATGTGGATGGAACGACGTTGATAACCCATGGTACACAAATGTTTGTTCAAATGAAACAAAATGATTGAGGCAAGCAATCAATAAAGTTACCTTTTGAATGGTGAATTGATGGAAAAACTGGGAAATGCTCATCAATTTGGGGGAAGGTAGGTTTTGTTTGAAAAATGATTTTGTGTTGTTTTGAATTGCTAATTGGATTTGTGGAGTTAATACAATTGGTTAGGAATGTGATGAAGGCATCAATGGGCAAGGCCTACTTTTTTAGATAACCCAAATTTGATGTATTTTGACATTACCTCAAATTATTAAGATGTAGGCCCCACATTTCGGAGAGCCTGACTATAATACATAATACATATAATATTCGACGGACCCATGTTTTTTTAAAAAAAATCAAAGAAAAAAATAAAAATTTGGCGGTTGGCAATCTTAATCATTTAATTTGTTCCAAGTAGATTTGTTTACATCAATTTTTGAATATGATATCTCTCAAATGCCCGCCTCTGGCGTTGATGGCGTATTGTGCCCTTTTTGCAGCATTTTCCATCGTTTTCGCCAACATTTCGGCCGGAATAGCGGCTATTTCTTCACGAATGTTGTCCTTGAGCTCTTCTACGGTCCTTGGCTTGTTAACGTAAACCTTTGACTTCAAATATCCCCACAAGAAGAAGTCAGGCGGCGTCAAATCGGGCGAACGCGGTGGCCAGTCCAAATCACCACTTTTCGACATCAAACGGCCCGGAAACAATTTCTTCAGAAAATCGATTGTTGGTGGAGCGCCGTCTTGTTGAAACCAGAACTGCCTCATACGCTTTCGACGAATAATTGGCATCACAAAATTGGTCATCATGTCGCGATAACGCTTCTGGTTGATGGTAACAGCATGGCCATTTTCATTTTGGAAGAAAAACGGCCCAATGACCGTTTTCGCACTAACGCCGCACCAAACTGTGACTTTTTCGTCATGAAGAGGCACTTCTTGAATCTCCTGAGGATTTTCAGTGGCGTAAATACGGCAATTTTGCTTATTTACGGTCCCATTCAATGTGAAATTTTAATTTTTTAAAAGCACGTTGAGTTTTCACAATTGACTTGTTCTGTTGAATGTAAATTTCAACTATTTCAGAGCGCTCGCGTGGCGTGTATTGTTCCATGGTAAAAATCTTGGACTGACGCTTCAAACGCGGTATGTCATTAAGCGATCTGACATCTCTGTCAAAAGTTATGGCGTTGCCAGATGGACCGTCGAATATGGACAACCCTGTATACTCTGCATCTCCCAAAGTCAGTGTTGAGGTTTGTGAGATGCAGGCCATCGCATAATTGTTTGTTTTCTTTATAAGGCGGGATTTACACTATAATGCAAGCTTTATGAAAGCCGAAAGCTTTATTCAGAACTTTATAAAGTTTGCTTCTTCGTGTAAATACCGTCAAAGTCTGAATTTATGCTGTGAAGTTTGCTTTATAAAGCTTCTTTTAAGTTTTTGTGTGTAGAAAAGAAGTAGGTGGTTAGATGCAGGCAAGGATTCATGACCTAGGTGGAAATTAAGTTTTTCGACAGTTTTTCTTTGCCTTATTCCAAAAAATTCGATCAAAAAACAACTTAAACGGTCATTCGCGGTCATTCAATAAATATTAACCCAAAACTGTGACAGGTATGCCATTTTTTCCAAATTCGGGACAGGTTGAGGCGTGGCAAAAAATTTGATCTGCCTGGATGTGTCCCATACATGACAAACCTATATCTCTTACCATCTCTGAGATCTGTGAGACCTCTTTATCGACTCGACTGTTGATGCCTAACAAGAATTCATCTGTGGGAATCTATATTCTCATAAATTAACCATCGATAAATTTCACTTGCAGCACTGTTCATTGACTCAAAAAATTTAAGAACTAGTTCATACTGTAGTCAGTTTTAGTAAATTGAAGAAGAAGAAGTGTGTCTAGAGTCTAGAGAAAGCCACATTCATATTGTATTTAGCCATCCTATATACATTGTTTATAAGATAGGAGAAGCATCTCCTTTCGGTTGTTAAATACAGCTGTCCAAAAATGGAATACACTCTGTTTGCCTTAGTTAACCTTGACTTTGAGACCGTTGTGCAGAGACTCGAGCCATTTGTTAAGTGCAAGATTCACTTCACGGAGTGGTTATTAAAAGCCTTAAACAAAAGGTTTTAGTTCCCAACATAGATGGGAACTTATTGAGCGCTGAAGCAAGGACCTTCTGTGGCCCACAGACATCTTAAGTCACTAGTCTGGTTTACTATATGACTCAGAACGTTTCAGTGGTTTAGACCGACTGCTGTTTCCAAACTTCGCTGAACAAAATTCAAACAATCGGTCAAGTAAATGTTCTAGTCTTTTTTGACACATTAAATTAACTTCCATAAGTAGATAGTAAGTACCACATGTTGGTATGAGTATTGAGAGTCGACGAAAGCCAAACTTTTGGGTAAGTCTAGCTCCCTGTAGTCTTTTTGGAATTTATACTACCATGGCACTACGGATATACAGTGAGGATGTTTTCTTCTGCTGAGAACAGCTCTGTAGGTAAGAAAGGATTCTTATGTCTTTTTTCTATAGAAGGCTTTTATGTTGCCTATCAGCAATTAGAGACTGTCCTGAAAAAGAAGTCACACAAAAATTGAACTCTTTGTGTATTTTGGCAATCTAAAAAAAAGCTAACTTCGTCTTTGTCGAAGATTTTATACCCTTGCAAGTGCTTGCTTAAATATTTTCAAATAAATACTCTTTTTCCCATTTTCCGACCGATCGTTCGTATGGGAGCTATATGATATAGTCATCCGATTTGGCCAAAAATTTCTAAAACTATTTGAAAGCTTGTAAAACAAACCAATACAAAATTGCAGGATGCTACCATTAAAAACAAAAAAGTTTTTCTAACTAAGACTGCTTTTCAGACCTATCTTTTGTATGGCAGCTATACCATATAGTTGTCCGATTTCAATGAAAATGGGTATAATTATAAGAAAACATAGAAAATCTACGATTACAAAGTTTGGAGACGATTCCATTTAAAAGAAAAAAGTTTTTCATACCAAAACTAGTTTTCCGACGCATTGTTCCTATGGGAGCTATAGATCCTGTGGTTTCCGACATATTAGTAGCGTTTAGCAAAAAGAAGACTCTGTGCAAAATTTCAGCTCAATAGCTTCAAAACTGAGAGACTAGTTCGCGTAGAAACAGACAGGCAGGAGGACAAAGCTCAATCGACTCAGCTTGTCACCCTGATCAAGAATATATAAGGTTTATGGGGTGGGAAATGAATATTTCTAAGCGTTGCAAACTTGTGGCAGCAGTTGGCTGAGTGTTTAGGCTTTTACCCATTGTGTACTAGTTTCAGTTCAACCAACTTCTTCTGGTTGATTTTAAAGCTGTTCTTTTAAGTCACAAGTCTTAGAGTTTTCAGGTCAAGGAACAAAGGGGTTCCTAGGTAGAGATATCAACTTGAAAGACTCTCAAGATTCTTTTCCTGCTTAAAAAATGTATAAATATATGGATTTTAGTTTTCGTGAAACACATTTTTGCACCTGGACAACTTACAATAGAACATGAAAATCTCTACAAATATTAAGACTCAGAGCAACCAAGCATGGTGTGCGTTTCAGTTGAAACAGCTTGTCTCAAGATTTATCAGTAAAAATGTATCAAATCAAAGTTCTTACTGTCGAAGGTCTAGTATTCTACGTTAAGACATTTCCTGGAAGATTCCTGCTGTTGGATTAGCTCTTGTCACTATTCTCCACCACATTGTGTAATCTTATTTTCACATTTGATAAATGCCAGCGCATATATTGTGTATGAATCTTGTGCACGACAATATTTACCTAATGCAGTTGCATTTAAGACAAACAAAAATTTAATAAAATTTAAAATGCATTCGTCTCCCACACAAGACACCGTTTTATAGTTTTTCCTACTCAGATAGCGCTTTGGCATACGAATTTATTGTTTAAACTAAAAGTAAATTCGTTTTAGCTAAAACTGTACGGCACAGTTCAGCGCCACGTAAGCGCCGAATGGACAAATAGACAAATCTAAACTTTATGTTTGCTTTAGCCAGACGTTAGGCTTAACGTGTTCCACTGCCGTTACAGTGACAAATGGGAGGCAGATACATCATGATCGTGTCGCCTTGTGTGAAATCATCGTCGATTAGACGAAGATTGTGAGTTGAACAATTATGAATTGTTAGATTTATGGCTGTCTGTGATTTATGCAGCGTTCAAAGCTTTTGGGGAGCCAATTTCCGGTTTGAATACATTTGGCCACCCTTTTCGGAGAATTTGCATAATGGTCCCGAAATCGAAGATGAGAAGCAAAAGCGAACAAAAGAATTTTCCTGATTTCCGGTTTCATAATGCAGCCAACTTACCGATGATTGTGTAGGCTCGTGCTAAGCAACTTGCCGCATTGTCTGCCGCACTGCAGTGGCTGTGCCTCTTCCGGATTTGTACTCCTGCTGCTGCTGGCTTGGGCTTTGGGCTTAGCTGCAGTCAGGCGCTGCTCGTTGACGTTGTCAGCAGTTAATTGAATTAGTTGTTAATTTATGGGTACTTTCTCACTGAGAATTTTGAGAATGCTCCTGCCGGGAGGGGGGGCGGTGGATTCTTTTGTGTGGGACTGCGACTCGACGCGACTTGACGTGATTAAATGCCTGCCACTTAAATTGGCTTTTAAGCAGTTTGAGACTGCACGTAGGGCGATAACAGTTAAAGTCTTTAGATATATTTGATTAATTCTTTAAAACTTTACTTTAATACGTGCACTTGTTAAAAACTGTTTAATTTTAATAATAATAAACTATTTAGTTGGTTTTTTTTAGAATGTAATTTCACATCATTAGTTTCGCACAACCCGGCACTGCGCATTCCGCTTGCGGCAGTTGAACAGCAACTGAAATCCGCTTGCCACAGCAGAACACAACAAGAGGCGGGCAACAATGTTGCCAGCTGGCCAACATGTTGCTTGTGCTGCTGCTGCTGGCAACATTTGCTCTTATCAGTGCACGTTGAAGTCTGGAGGAACAAGCTTTGGCAAAGCTTTCTGGGTCAATGTTGCTCGCAACATGTTGCGTTGCCTTATGGTTTTGACTGATAAGCCATTTGATTTGTTGTTGTTGTTGTTATTACTCATTAAAATAATCTATTCTAATTGCTGTATGATTTCTAATTAAAATCCGCTTTACAGGCCACTCAAAAGGGGGCAAATTCTTGGAGATTAGTTGGAAATAAATCAAAAACAAACACTTGTTGATGCACCGGAAACCTAAGCAAAAGCTTTCATTCAACCAAGTTAAGGGTTAGTGTCCTGGCATAGCTTCTGAAAGCTCTAAATGTACTAAAAATGGTGCGGCGCCTGCATATTTTCCTAGACTATCAGAAACAACTTGATAGATTGTTCTTGATAGACTGTTTACACAAGTAGATAGAACTAATAATACAAACAAATTGTTACGTGGTGGCTTCTTGAGAAAAGAGAATATTGTCTATATCTCTTATCTGTTGCAATGTCAACTTAAATATTGTTTTGATAAGTGTCTGGGCAATTATCTATAATTGATAGCCGCAATAACTCAGAAGAGGCTAGGCACCACACACATTCGGCAGTGGGGGGAGAGACCCAGTTAGTTGGGTATGTCAAGTGGCCGCTTACCTGGGCTTTAAATAATGACCTGGTAAATAACTAAATAGGGCTTAGTTTTAAGAGTGTTTTTATGGCACCCGGTATTGGCACAATTCGTTTAGAGGGCTTACAACTTGGCCAACAAGTTAATATTTAATAGAATCTTCAGTTGTTGAAAGTTTATAAGTTCAGGCAGTTCGTGTCAGTTGAAAATGTTTGGTTACGGGTATGTTTTAAAATAGTCAAAGCTTGGGCTAGCTAAGTTGGAACCAACACGGCTCCATTTCATTAAAAGTGGTTGAGTTGATACTGGTTATTCAAAGTCATGTTCATTTGCCAACAAGTTTTGTAAACTTAACTTTCTTCTAGAAAGCTGCAAGCTCACTTCTTTATTGATTCAAGCTTGTATTGCATGTCTAAGCAACTGTGTAAGTAAAGGCAAATCCTGCCCCAGATGTCTTATAAATATCATTGCTGTTGAAGCTCACAAACAAAGGACCCGGGTTGTTACCTAAAAAGAGACAAGCAGAGAAGAAAAAGCTTTAAAAGTTGAGATTCTATAACAATTTCTTTCACCCAAAGTTTACAGATTTTGGGAAAGCTTTTAAATAGGTTACAAAAGCAGTTAGGGGTTGTCTGTAAAGCTGTTTTAAGGGCCAACCCTCACTTTAACTTACTCTAGCTTATGCCATAAACTGTTGCCCACACTTTATAGCAGGGATGCAAACCGCTTATTCCAGCTGGTGAACCGAACTGCAAACTGTACCGGCTTCCTTTCGGAAAAGCTAAACCGAACCGAAAAACACAAAGAAAAACGTTTAGTTTCAGCTCTGACTAGTTTTAAGATGTGAATCGCTTTCCTCTAGTCGTTGATACTTATTGATTTCGGCATTTGAATCGTTTCCCTAGGACAATTTTAGACTATTTCATTCTACTTTCTATATCCTAAGCGTTGCCGGATCGATTTAACCTTGAAGGATGACTTGATACAAATTTTACTACATGTAATCCTGTGATTTAGAAGATTAGACGATCATTATATATCATATTATGCCCTTAAGAACCGCTGAACCGAACCGAAACCGTCGTTCAGTTAGCTCCAAAAACCCTGTAATGAACCAAACCGGCGGTTCAGAAACTTTGTGAATCACTATACTTATTTTCGATTGGTTTGCATCTCTGCTTTATGGCAAGCTTGAAGCTTTTAGCAAACTTACTGCGTATAACCACATCCTTTTGTGTGGCGCCACATAAATAAGTGATATGCTTGTTGTTATCCTCTAAAGTTCCTTGGGGCACCATAAGAAAATCTGCATCCAGATCGCTGCTGCTGCCACTTGGAAAGCAGGCACTATCGGTTAACAGATTTGAAGCTGCTGTCTCAGCACCCACATTGAAGAAGTACGAACGAATGCTAGGGACAAAAGATGGCTTAAAGTGTACCTAAGCGTATGCTCTAGTGTCCAAACTTACGTGAGCGCTTTGGTGGTCTGTGTACGACGGAAGCAGATGGCATAGTTCATGCGTGAGGGATAGATGCCAGCTCCATTATTGAAGTTGAAGGACTTGACCACACCCTTAGCCTGGGGATAGTACTGCAGACAGCCTTGTGGTGCCACAAAGAAACCATCGTTAATGCTACTAGAGCGTGCCAGCGGCGAGCGTACCGAGGCTCCTGCCGGACACTCCAATTGGGTCACAGTCATATCCCACGATGGTGAGGGTAGGCCGGTGGGACCGGCACGATTTGCCAGTGCAATCATTAAATCCACCATAGTGACACCCGCTGTGGCATTGAAGGGCACATATATGTTCTGCCAGGTTTCCACGCCGCACAAGCGCAGACCATTCACCTCAAAGTAGTCTCTGGTGCACTCGGCATAGCTTAGTCCATTCAGCGCATTCCTCTCCAGCGTGGGCTGGGCCAGTGTCATGGCAAAGTCAATGCGCAGCTGACACACATACTTGCTGTAGGCCTTGATGTGATATTCACACTCACGCGGCGGATTCGCTGGCATAAGCAGTCTAATATCCTTAGAGGAGGTGGTGCCTCCACACTTGGGCAAGGCCACTGAGGCGGCCTGGACGCCAGCTAGAGCTACACCCAGAAGTAACACACTTGCAATGTAGCCTTTCATTCTGAAACTGTTGAGTTTGTGTGGATTGTGGCCGATCTTTTATAGTCGCTCGAAGAGGCGTCTAATTAGAATTGTTAAAAATCTAACAACAAGAACGATAAGTTTTATCATCAGTTGAGGGGGGAGCTTCTCTTATTGAAGATTGGCAGACATTGCAATCAAGCGAGACAAGTGGCCAAGTCTATATATAAATACAGTTAACAGCTTGTGGCAGTTTTAGCATAGAGATATTTTAACTAAAAATATCCTAAAAGATAGGCACTTCAGCTACTATGTATGAAATGCCTATCTTCCTTGGTTTTTTAAAGGTAACTGAGTCCAACGGTTCAACTGATTTCTCATCTTGCAAACAAAATAAGCAAACTTAGCCAAGAGTTTGTTTTAAAGTCAGGTAAGGCTTTGTTACAAACCCCTGAACCAAATCGCTGCTAATTGGTGGCCTTATTAGGCTGGATTTCTACATTGCTTTGAGTTTTTAATAAACCACAACAAAAGTGAGTAGGGAATTTCAAATCTTGGACAAAATAAAATTGATTTTTCTGTTTGCTTGGTCTGATTTGACTGAGAAATTTTCTATATGGACAGAACCACTGGGGCATTGAACACTAAAACTGGATTTACACAGTGAAGCAAACTTCATGAAGTTCTCTTAGTAGGCGTAATCTTCAAAGCAAAGTGAATACGTTTTATAAAGGAAAGGTTTATCATTGCAAACTCGAGTCCGAATCCTGTACGTCTGTCTGTTTCTATGCAAGCTAGTTCCTTAGTTCTGAAATACTGCTAATATGTCGACGAATCGGATGCTTACTTTTGGTAAATGCCTTGAGAAACTATATGTTTTAACCGATTTGTGGCCGGGTGTGGTGCAAGAGGTTCCCGTCATATGATGAATAAGTTGTTTCTGTAAAAAAAAACCCGGTCACCTTCACCAGTTTGCTGGCGTCGTCAGCTGTAAAGTAACTAGCAATGAAAAGCTTCTCGGCGTTACATTTTGGCCCCCTTTCTATTGTGCGGAAGGAGCTTGACTTTGGCCCTCTTGGGAGTCTATAGATGTATAGTCAAATGTGTTGTTTAAAAGCGATTTCGGTAAGCTGGTTGGACAAAGTAACGGATTTTTTTATCTAGCTGGATCTAGCTTAAGGGAGGTAGTGAGATGAAATGGGGCAACCAGCCATGAGCAAAAAAAACACCTCTCAATGCAGCAAGCTAGACCAGCTATTCCTTGGCATAAGCCATCCAAACGTCAACTGGCTTAAAGTCCTGCTTGCTTCACACAAAGACCTTTGCGTCTGTCTACCAATAGAGCAACAGTCAATGGTGACCTCAGCGTGGAAATTAAAGAACTTTAGAGAAAACTACAGGGAGTCAGGTCATTCCCTTTCAGGACAATCAGCAATGATTAGGTACTCTGGTTTCCAAAAAACTAGCTAGCCATTATAAACCCACAGGTATGTAAGAGCTCCGCTGAACACCCAACATATAAGGTTGTCAAAAAAGTCTTGCGGTATTTCCGCAAGCTTGTCTTTGCAAGCGCGTAGTTTTAGTTGTATTCGTCGCATCGGTTCATGCTAGAGCTTTTTGGAAAGCTCTTTTCACGCGCTAACACGTGTTTGATTTATTGTTGTTTGTTTTTGGTCGTTCGTGAGTTATAGCGTCGCAAACATGGAGCAAAATAAAGAGAAAATACGGCATATTTTACAGTACTACTACGATAAAGGCAAAAATGCATCTCATGCTGCCAATAAAATTTGTGCAGTTTATGGACCCGATACAGTTTCCATTTCCACCGCACAACGATGGTTTCAACGTTTTCGTTCTGGTGCAGAGGTGATCGAAGATGCGCCACGGTCCGGAAGGCCTGTCGTCGAAAATTGCGATAAAATCGCTGAATTGATCGAAAGAGACCGGCATAGTAGCAGCCGTAGCATCGGTCAAGAGCTGGGCATGAGTCATCAAACCGTTATAAACCATTTGAAGAAGCTTGGATTCAAAAAGAAGCTCGATGTATGGGTGCCACACGACTTGACGCAAAAAAACATTTTGGCCCGTATGGATGCATGCGAATCGCTTCTGAATCGCAACAAAACCGACCCGTTTTTGAAGCGGATGGTGACTGGCGATGAAAAGTGGGTCACTTACGACAACGTGAAGCGCAAACGGTCGTGGTCGAAAAGCGGTGAAGCTGCCCAGACGGTGGCCAAGCCTGGATTGTCGGCCAGGAAGGTTCTTCTGTGTGTTTGGTGGGATTGGCAGGGAATCATCCACTATTAGCTGCTCCCCTATGGCCAAACGCTCAATTCGGACCTGTACTGCCAACAACTGGACCGCTTGAATGCAGCACTCATGCAGAAGAGGCCATCTTTGATCAACAGAGGCCGAATTGTCTTCCATCAGGACAACGCCAGGCCACACACATCTTTGGTGACGCGCCAGAAGCTCCGGGAGCTCGGATGGGAGGTTCTTTTGCATCCAAGTGATTACCACCTATTTCTGTCCATGGCGAACGAGCTTGGTAGTCGGAAGTTGGCCACAAGAGAGTCCTGTGCAAATTGGCTCTCCGAGTTTTTTGACAATAGGGAAGCGAGCTTCTATAAGAGGGGCATTATGAAGTTGGCATCTCGTTGGGAAGTCGTCATCGAACAAAACGGCGCATATTTGACTTAAATCGCATTATTATAACCAATTTTATGAACAATTGAAAATTCAATAAAAATACCGCAAGACTGACTGACTGACTGCATCAACTCAGCTACTGTGATTAGAGATTCCACCTCTAGATACTTAACACTGCTTATCACCTGCACTGACGGTTCAAAATGAAAGCACACAGGATATCTCTTGTAAAAAACTAGAGTAGTGGGTACTAGGCCTTGGATCCAATGGCCATATTGATCTAAGCTTCTGTCTTAGCTGTAGCTATAGGTTTAGAAGTAGATACAATTGTGTGAAAAAGCTAAGAAAGATTATGGTAGTCTGACAAAACTGCCCCCAAAAGAAATGGCTCATTTATCGACTCCTCTAGATGGCTTAGGATATATATTGAGCTACTCTGAACAGTATGTGTTCCAAATCAAGTAAAACAGGGATTGGAAAACGAAAGAGTTTGGATAACTAAAAAGACCCAGCGATTTGAAAGCTTGGTGTAAGTCAGCGGAGCCACCTCAAAAGTTAAAATAACCAAAAAAAAAACCAAAATGTTACCGCTGCATTTTGTGTTATCAGCCTGGGCTGTTCAATTACTGTTGATTATTTCTATGTTTCGTCTTCAAAATGTTGCAATCTTTCAACTAATTGATATTTGGTAATTCTCACGCTCCAAAGAATGTCTTCTGCCTTTCTAGTTGGCTCATACATTGGCCAGCAGCGGTGGGTAAACATAACCCAGTTTTGGACAGTTGAGTAGCCCCAAATGCTAATAGAAGCGTTACTTTGAATATTCATTTATGGTTCTGTGGCGGCGAATCAGCGATCAGTCTTTTTGGATTCTGTTTACCAAATATTGACACGCCTTGCTTCTAACATGAAAATCTCATCAGCAGGGCTGGCAATTGACGCTGACAGCGACGACGCCGATGGGCGTCATATAAAAGCAGCCGCTTGGCGTGACAAATTCTCAGAGTTGAGGTGAAAGTGCGAGCAAAATGTTGAGCAGTGCTGTGTGGTTAGTCTTGGGCCTGAGTGTGGCCTGTGCGCAGGCGCAGAATGTGACTGGCTTGAATGCAACTGTGGAGGAGGCGGGCCAATGGCGGCAGGCCAGACGTCGCAGCAACCTGGCAGACGGTTGCACTACCAACAGCGGCGAAACAGGCACTTGCCTCACACGTTTCAAGTGCATGCGGCAGTTGGGCACAGTGAATGGCTACTGCGGCACCTATGGGGTTTGCTGTGAGAGTGAGTTTTCAATTAGGATTGGGACTGTTCTTTTAGCCGGATCCATTACATGCCACTTCTCTGCTCCCAATAGCTAATATGCAGTGTGGCGCTACTACGCGTCAGAAACGTACCCTCATCAAGAATCCTGCTGCCCTGGGCAATAAGCCATGCACCTACACCATTGAGGCTTATAGCGCCAATGTACAGCAGCTACGCATCGACTTTGAACAGTTCGAGTTGAAGCCACCCATGCCCAGTGCAGCCGATCCCTCGATGCTCGAGTGCCAGGACTATTTTGAGGCCGATGACTTTAAGTTGTGCGGTGTGAATAGTGGCCAACATATCTATTTACCCTTCAATGCGGCCGCTGGCATGGATCAGGTTACCTTAACCTTTATGGTCTCCTCATCTGGGCCACAGACCTGGCGTTTGATTGTCACCCAACTGGAGGGTCCGGCGGCTACCACCAAACGTAAGTCCAGCTCGTTGAGCGGCTTTGGCGGTAGCACCAATTCGCTGCAGGACTTGCGCAGTCTATTTGCTGCCCATCATGCAGACTATGATCTGCTGGCACCGCCCGGTTGTCAGCAGTATTACACCGAGCTCACGGGCACCATACGTAGCTTCAACTATCGGGACACGCTGCCAGGCGGTAACTATATGCCCTTACTGAGCTATAACATCTGCATCAAGCCAACGGCAACTAGCAGCAATATTGAGTAAGTCAGGTCTAGTTCTGTAGAAACAAGAAGAGCTACAACCAAAAACTTAACCATTTGCAGATACAACTTTAGCAAGTTCTCCCTGTCCCAGCAGTTGGGTCAAGGAGCGGCCTACGATGAGTCCTGCCATGCTACAGTGCAGACGCCTGGTAGGCAGGAGGACTATCTGTTGATACCACAGGGTATACTGGCCAGGGATATGGCCTATCAGCCGACCTACTATTGCGGCAACAACGATAATCTTAGGGTCTACGGTAAGTGAACTAAATCACCTCTTACTCCCTTTGACCTGGGGTTACAGTCATCCAACTTAATGCCACTTCAGCCTCTCCACCCTACCTGCTGCACTTCAGCAGCGATGAGACGACCTCTGATGCTACCATGGAGACGGGCTTCAGCATGACTTATAGGCTATAAGTTATAGCCTCAGGACCACAATTCAGTAGCAAGAAGTATAAGTTTGTATTTAAATTATCTTAGCATAGAATAAACTAAAGACACGAATCTTTAAGCATCCCCTTGGGCTACAATTAAAGGGAGATTATGATTTGGATGTTGCCAGGGGGAACACCACCCACATACAACAAAAAAAAAATACAGAAATAGTTCGAGAAACGCATTAGCAAGCTCGGGCGGTCAGCGACACGATTATCCTTTTAGTTGTGTAATTAGTGTGATTAAAGTCAAACAGCGTGGGCGCTGCCCTGGGTGGGGAGGGGGCAGGCAGATGTTGGAAACGTATAAAACGCCCAATTGGCAGCATTGTATATTTAGACGTTCCGCTGCTGTTGACTCGCCTTTCACTTTGACAAGGTGCTAGATTGCACAGACCGCTAATTGACAGCCGGAATCTCTTGCATTCGGCACATTCTTACAGAGTAAAATGAGAAGAAATGCTCAAATATTGATGAATCGGCATCTGGGCGCATCGTTGGCCTAAGTAAATAGAGAGGGAGTTGTGTAAAGAACGGCTTAGCGGTAGTCATAGGTAGCTGAACAAATATTGAACATGATTTTAATTCAGGTGCGAAGCAGGTGGTAAAAGATCTTTTATTTTAAACTTTAATGTAAAGTCGATACTTTGATATGCCCGATAAATTTCCAGAAAAGGTACGTTACCCTTGGAAATCGTCTTCAACATGTTCGAAAACGTTCATTATCCAGCTAAATGTAAGTATCCGTACTATTAGCCTACACTCAGAAAATAAAATCAATAGCTTTTTACTTGAGTTAAGTACAAAAGATGTCCTTAGTACGGTAAGTAGAAAAATACTTGACCAAAGATCATAACATTTTGAAGCTGATCCCCATATATACTCAAAGCAAATTCTCTTTATTGAATCAAAAAAAACTGGAAATAAACAAGGTTCAAGAGTTGGCCTAGATGCTATTAATGTAGGTCAGAGATTTTCCATCAATTCATTAGGAATGTGACAAGGAAGGACAGGAATGCAAGCAGCTTCCATGGTTCATACAGTTCTGATTATGACATGGCTTTAGAAGCAAGCTAAGCCACCGCGGTGTATATGCGCAATATCTACATTCTCTGAAACTTTCATAAAGATTGGATAATAGACGGCTGAGTTATATAGGTTATAAGAAAACGAGAAAGTTAAGCTAACTTCGTCTGTGCCGAAGTTTTTATACCCTTGCAAGTGCTCGCTTAAATATTTTCAAATAATACTTTTTCCCATTTTCCGACCGACCGTTCGTATGGGAGCTATATGATATAGTCACCCGATTTGGACAAAAACTTGTGGAATTATGTAAAAGCATGAGAAACAATCAAATACAAAATTGCAGGACGCTACCATTAAAAACAAAAAAGTTTTTCAAACTAAGACTGTTTTTCAGACCTATCTTTTGTATGGCAGCTATACCATATAGTTGTCCGAAATTGATAAAACTTGGTAGAATTATAAAAAAACATAGAAAACCTTCGATTACAAAGATTGGAGACGTTTCATTGAAAAGAAAAAAGTTTTTCATACTAAAACTAGTTTTCCGAACGATTTTTTCTATGGGAGCTATGAGATATAGTCATCCGATCAGAAAAGAAGACTCTTCTGGAAAGAATATTTCTATGCGTTGCAAACTTCTGGGCAAAATTATAATACCATTTGCAAAGGTATAAAAATTGTGGTGCCATTCTGAGCTTACAGCCTACAGAAGTGCTTTGAATGTATATGAAACCTGAATGAAGTAGATTCTTACAATCGAATCAGTAGAATCTTACGAACAATCGATAGTTGGCTATTTTCTATCGGTAAGGCCGGACGCCTGTTGCACGCGCGCTGCCAAGTTTTATTAATTTTCGTGGTTTTCGAAGCGTTTCAAACTAACAAAATGATTTCGCTTATATCATAGAGTGCCCGTGATTTCAATGTAAACAATTTGCGGCTTCTAATTAATTAATAAACTCAATTGTTAAATTATTTGGCTGCATGGCAAGTTGTGCAGTTACGTTTTGTCTCTCTCTCTGTCAGTCTGGCTCTCGCAGCCACGGCTTTCGTTTTTGTTGTTGTTTTTTTATTGTGTTCCTGTTAGTGCTTTGATGAAATTGAATTCACCTGCAGAAACAAGTTAGCCTATAATTTTGATGATAGGTTAATAAAACTATAAAAAGGCAGAGGCAAAATGTGTAAATATTGTGTGTATTGGGTTGTGCTGTGCCTACTCTCTGCTGCTCTCCCTCTCACTTCATTTTTTTTTCGCGCTTACCGTGTTCGCAAAGTGTCTTTGCAGTGCCGTTTCGGTAAGCCCCCACCCCCGCTTGCGGTGCTTGACGTCGCGCCGGCGCTCAGTATTTTCTAGTTTTTAATGCTTCTCCATAACTCTGCCAAATTTGTTCGAAATCGGACATCTATATAGTATAGCTGGCATACCAAAGTAGAGTCAGAAAAGTAGTCTTATTGGGAAAAACATTTTTGTTATCAGTGGACATGTCCTTCAAATTAGTTAAAAAACGTGCTGCAAGGATATACAAACTTCGGCCGAGCCAAAGTTAACCTTCCTCTATTCTGAACCACACCGAACCGTTTTAGATGTGGTATTTCTGGGGATCTGGGTACCCTCACGACAGTCTCCAGGTCTACCTAATCCGCCGCGCTAGACTCTTGATTAAAAAACCACTAATTTTTCTTACTTTTTGAATGTCCAAATTTTGTGTAATTACTTTAAAACAATTGTAAACAATTGTGAAAGACTTCTATCTCAATTCCATCTTCAAACCAAAAAGATCTACAAAAAACATCAGCATTATAAATCTGTCTCCCTTTAAGGGTTCAGCTTGGGATTCTTTTATTTGATATTTGGTTCCCGGCGGAAAACAACAAGCAATAAAGCAATGTTCCATTGCCATAGCTTCGGGCCATCCACAGGTACAAAACTGCTAAATGTTGCTCATAAATTAACAGTGAACTAAACGGCAAACGGTGTACCGTAGAGAAGAAGTTGCGAAAGGCTAAGGCTAAATGCTGTGAGTGGCAAAAGATCGACGACAGGCAGCAGGCAACGCGACGCAGCTGCAGTGAAAATAACGAAAATGCATTTTAAAACCCAAAAGCAACGAGGCAAAAGGCGAAAGGCAAGGACCGAAACTGGCCACTGGCCGTCCACGGCTATCTCCTGCTCTCGCTTTCTCTCCCACTCCCTCTCTGTGTATTTAAGTAATGATTTTGCAAAATATGCGCAAAAGTGCCAACACCAACACCCCGCAATATGGTGCCCTAAATGGACTGTAACCGGAAGTGCGAATAGCTTGCAGCTGGGACGACAGGCAGGGACAAGGAATTGACCAAGATGTTGGTTAAAGTGTGACCAGTTTTAAAGCCATTAAAGCTGCATGCTTTTATAGCTAATAATGGAAATGGGCAGGGTAAAACTCTTGTGACACACAAAATGCCGGCCAATTTGTCATGGTCACACACACACACACACACACACTCGCGCATTAAGTGAGAAAATGTATGCAAAAGTGGATCAGAGCTGGGCAACAAGGCCTACAATTTTCGACTGGCGGAACTGAAAATGGAAATGGAAGCTGTAAAGTGGCATGTAAGGCTACATGCTCTCATTTGGTTTGGCTGTTGCTCTTATCAACACATTGTCGCCGAAATGCTGGCACCGAGCAGAAGCCTCTCGTGAAATGAAACGAAAATATTGAAGCAGTCCTTTGTGGTGGTTGTCGCCATTTATCGGAGGCGGACGTTTTCTCTTTAGAAAGACAATAAAATCGAAATGCAATTGCCGCCTGGTCATTGAGCTCACTCACGTGGCAGTTTGTACATTTTTGTTGATTTTCAGGGCATATTTTACAGTGCCTGTAAATACATACGTACATACGTACGTGCATGTGCATGTGCATGTGCAATGTATGCAAGTGTGTGTGTGTGTGTGTCTGTTTGGGTGAGCCAGCAAGAAATAAAATTGAAATGAAATATGCAAACATGAAAAATATGCGCCAGCCCGAAAATATGCTACGAAAAAATTGCCAGCACTCACACACACACACACAGCTGCAGCAAGAGCAGACGACCATGGCAAATACTCCTCCACCTACACGGCCACTCGGCTGCGATTTATTGCATTATCAATAAAGTGAATAAATTTTGAGGTTATTGTGGCGTGATAACGGCCATTTTTTTGTTCTTGTTGTTGTTGCGCTGTCTTTGTGTGCATCAAGAGAGCCTGCGAAAGAGAGGGAGAGCGAGAGAGTAGCCTGGTAATGCTGTGTAAATTGTGTTGTTAATTAAAAAAACACGCCCCTGCCAGCAATTAACTGATTAATTGGTCCAGCCGCTGGGCTTGAAGAGTTCGATTTAATGCAATCTTTTAGGGAATACTTTATTATTAAAATTGAACAACTGCCTCTGTCAGAGAAGAAAGTTAGAATAAGACGTCGTGAACAGACTCTACCAGTAGGTATCACCAAGGCTTCCATCGCCTTCTTGTCTAACTTTGGAAAGAAGTGTGTCATTCTGAGACCAGAAAGCGTTGCTTCTGGGGTATAGGAAAGCCACTCTTTCTTTAGATGGGAAATACTATGTTCTGGGCTATAAGAAAGTCTCTCCTGAGAGATAAGAAGCTAGGCTGAAATATTTCTGGTATATCATTGTATCCATATGAAAGTCCGCTCATAACTTTTTTCAAGTTTTCGTCTCGGTTTTGAGACTATAATCTTGGATTTTATTGTGGAAGCTTTCGATGCTTATGGCAGTTTTAGGTTCATACTTCGTGGCCTCGTTTGTTGTCTTGGATTTTAATTATCTTAAATACAAAGGGAAATCGTGAAGGAGGCACTTACTCCATAGTTTCCCGCCAATGAGCTGTATAATGTCATCCGCACCACATTAAACAGAATAGCATTCACGTCTTCAAGGCGAATGACGACTGTACTGATTCGATGAGAGAAGCAATGCCAAATGCCAAATTTTTATGTGCTTAGAATATAGAAGTGATATCTACAGCCATGCTCCGGCTTTCACTTATTTTTACGAATTGCGATTTCAGCAAATTCGCACGATTTCAGTTTAGAGCGCTCCTAAATTCGCAAGTTTTCGTTATCGATAATGTTCCATTCCCAACTTGTTTTGCGTCATTTCACATAACAAAAACAGCTGATGAGCGCCACTACTCATGCTATCGATAGTTATGTACCGATATATACCATGGCCAAATCGCAAATTGTTGTTGTTGTGAGCAGTTTTCCATCTCGCTCAATTTTGTGTATCTCTATTAAACAATTGTTTAAAATATTGCCTTAGTGCGAATGGAGTGGGAGAGTCCGGAAGACAAATCTAAAAAGGTCAAGGAACTGAATAAAAATAGTTCCGTGGGCTGTCTGTTTGTGCATCAACCTATATTTTGCATTTACTTTTCATTTCACGGAAACGCCAAAACTTTGCGATTTTCGAGTGTCGGAGCACCAACTTTTGCGATTTGATGATCAAATCGCCAAGTTTTTGCGAAAGCGAAAATGGGAGCATGGCTGCTAATGTAGTTTGTCTTTGTAAATCGTTCACATATTATAAACCTCTCCGCTCAAAATGTCGCCTCTGCTTAATGAAATGTTTGCAGGAACAAAGAAATCAAGCAGTTCGATTTCTAGGACCCACAAATGGGTAAATATTTGTGTCTTTCACATCGTATGACCCCTTAAAATGTGCTACTTAGTTGTCGATTTATCATTTGAGTTTTGTCAGTAAACTGTCAAACGAGTACTCAGAAGTCGTTTTCTCAACCAGCTTCTCTTAAGTTTTTGTGCTTCTCCGATTAACTATTACATTTGTCGGATATCTCCTGAGGGAAACTCCTATGTACAGCTTTAATTTATGCTGATCTTTGATAGAATGAATCTGTAACATGCACTTCAACTTATTTCCCAAGTTTAAGTAATTATTTGGCAAAACATCTTGATGCAATATCGAAGTAATTTGTTTTTGAGTTCTTCAAAGTATACTTAACTTCTCCAACATCGAACCTTAGACTGTGCCAACCAGGATATCCACTTCACCTCAATACTAATCATGTATCAAGTGTCTCAGGTGAACGCACTCAGTTTTTCATCTTCTACACATAAATTACGTTTACTTGGCATACTTTTACTCAAACAAATTTCGCATTATCTTCTTGCACACTCTTCAGTCACATAATTCCACATTTTATGCGTTTATTTTTAGCTCTTTGCACTCGCGGCATTGCAAAGTCAAAGCCCAGCATTTTTATGGTGCACTTTCCCATTCGAGAGGTATGCAGCACTTTTTCGCACACTCGCGTTAATTGCAGCGACGGCAAACAAAATTGTGTGGCAATGCAATTAGAAATGGGACAGCAGACAAGCAGCAAGGCAAGAGCGAGAGAGCTTCGCAAGGACACGCGCATTATCCTTATTAGTTTTAGGCATCATTGACACCGCTTGCTGCTGATTATGACCATTTAAAAACGGGAAATCTCATTTCGAATTCAATCTAATAATTAACATGGCCATAAAAAGCACACGGACCGCCCACTTCATTCATTATGTAAACTGTCTCGCTGGCATTTAAACTCCGGGACAACTTTTGTTTTTACGCCAGCATCCAAGGGGAGAGGCAGGCGAGAACGACCTGTCGCCGAGGCAAAACTCATTTAAGCCAAACAAACATTTGTAGTCTTAATTTTCGTGGCTCATCATAAACTTGGTTACATTTCCAGCCGTTGATTTCACTCCCCGCCGGAATGGTCCCCACTTTGTTGATGATTTTCATTAAATTCTTACGCCTTTGTCGACTTTGCTGTTGCTTTAAGCAACACAGATACAAACTTTGCGGCATGGAGTTACATTTGCCTGCGTTAAAAATCCACCGCCTGTCGCTTCTCCTGTCTGCAGTTAACTTTGTGTTTTTATCGTTATTTGTGTTGAACACGCATACTTAACACCACGGCACAGCGCACGCACACGGACTCTTAGAGAGCAGCAGCCACAGTCCTATGCACAATATGGCCAAATTCTCATCAAAATTTTATGCTGAAATTAACAAATCTGTTTACAAATTTATTAAAACGCTGCTCAGTTCGCTCATTTGCCTGCCTGAAGGGGACGGTGGCTGACGGAGGATTGAGCTGGGGATGGGCAAGACGGAGAGATACGGGGGATGGCTTTTAATGCGTGGCGTTGTCATCGCAGCAGGCTAGCTGTGTGTGGTGTTGTGGTTGAGCTGATGTCATCCAGTTCGGCAGAACCCTTTGGCGGCACATGGCACCAAGATGACACATCATTATCATTCCCCCACCGCCCGCCAAATGATGAGGACACTTTTAAGGCTTGTCAATATTTTTGATCTGATGACATTTTGATTTGTTTGGCTATTTTTAGCATGTTTCAGTTTATTGACAATACATAAATTACAAACACAAAAACAACAGCTCACTCAACACACATAACGGCAATTATTCAATATGCAAACATGCAAACGGCAGCGATTAACATATTATAACTCATACAAGAGAAACAAACAATCAGCACTCACTCACACACTCGCACCCAGACAAAAGGTGTTAGAATATATGTGTGAGCTCGTTTGTGCGTGTGTGTTCATGTAAGTGTTTGTCAGCAAAAGCAGCAGCAGAATTTTGCATAATTTCCTGAATTTCCATAAACTCAAACAGCGAGAATTTCATAGTTCAAACAGTTTCCCATGTCGCCGGGGTTTATTTGCATTTCCAGGGCACATGACTTCGCTGACCAAAGTGATTCTGATGGCAGAGTGTCAACTGAGAGATCACTAAAACTGCTGCCGAACTGGTAGACTTCCATCAAGTCTTGCTGATGCACTAAGTTGCTCTTATCATTCCAGATCCAATAGAATTCTAGTCAACTATTTTGTATACAAATCTCATACTTAAAGCTAAGTCAATAGAGAAAATATCTACAAAGTGATGAATGTCTGCGCATCCCAGTGAAACCCGTACACGAATCTTATTGCAAATGGTGGGGTGGTTCCTGAAGTTGCATAATAGAAGCAGTGACTCCTCTTTATCATATTTGTACCTGAAGGAAGGAGGAGTGAGGGTCTATTGCATCTCTGACTCTTTTTAAGAAGGGAATGTAGCCAGAATGTCTAAGGCTAGCTCCTTTTCGTTTCAAGCTCAGTTCCCACCAGGTTAGGTCGATTCGGGGTTCCTGGGCGAGGGACTTTTTGTTGTAAATTAATCTGCACCTCCCTAACAGTGATTAATTGAATATCAACCATGGCCCTAATCCCTGTCTCAATCTTCTTAGAGCCGTGTTTCATGTTGGGTATGGTACGGTGCTCCAAGATAGGAGATGGAATCCATGCATGAAGAAGGAATTTTTGCTTTTTAAGTATGATGTTGAAGTCACTCTTCCTGCCAATCATCCCCTGCGGTGATTCTTTGGCTTAAATAACACCAAAGACATGCGGAAAAGCCATCAAAAATATGAAACAACATCAAAGAAAGTCGGTCAAGCCCGACTATAACATACTCTGTACCATGAAATTTTGTCTTTTTATCATAACTCGAAAACCGTTCATCCGATCTTCTTCATTTCTTTGGCGGATCGATAAGTTATTCTAATAACTAAATATGTCCAGAAGGAACAAGCCATCTATCTTCAAAACTGTGGGAGATATGACGTTTTTTCTAAATTGCGGGGGCGGGAGGGGGCGTGGCCAAAATTGAAAATAAACTTGATCTGCCTGCAGACATAAGAAGCATATGTCCCATACACGTCAAACCTCTATCTCTTACCATCTCTGAGATCTGTGCGTTCATACGGACAGACAGACAGACGGACAGACGGACAGACGGACATGGCTATATCGACTCGGCTGTTGATGCTGATCAAGAATATATATACTTTATGGGGTCGGAGATGCTTCCTTCTGGATGTTACATACTTTTGCACAAACTTATAATACTCTATGTACCTTCGGTACAGAGTATAACAAATACTAAAACCTATAAAAAATTGAAAATAATTCACAAAAATATAAAATCCAGCCAAAGTCCAAAACTACACCATTTCCAGTGCACTTCATTTGCCCAATCACACAATAATTCAACCCAATCAACCAACTCTCCGGCGCAGTGCCAACCCTCTTGAAAATGAAATTCACCGCAACCCTCCTCCGCCGTTCGTTCGTGTGCCAGGGAAATTCCAATGTCCCCGTCCCTACCCCTACCCCCAAGCAGCTGGAAAAAAGCAACCAAGAAATAGACGAAGAATATAGAATACTTTTGCGACAGCCCCGGCAGTTAAGACAAAAGAATTGCGGTGGCAAAGGCAAAAAGCGAGCCAAAGGCACAGACGCAGACAGTCGCAGCAAATTGAAATAAATGCAGGACGACTGTGTAAAAGTTGCCGTCGCACGTTTCAATTGCGTCGTTGCATACCTTCCATCCATCCGTCCAGCCCTGGCGAGGTAACAACAACTTTTTTTTTTTGGGGGCTTATTAATAATGCAACGGCCGCAATTCAATGAATTTTTGACTCTGGCGAGACGGCAATGGCAGGGCCACATGCGAAAGCATAATTTTGTGGGAGGGCTATCGGATGAACCTTTTAGGTACACGGCAGGGGGAGGGTGTGTGGGCGGACCGTAACATGGCTGCTTAAACCTTTACGTGCGACAAATTTACGACTTGAAATAAGACCGCAGCAGCCACCGCAACAACTAAAACTGTGGCACAAACAAAACGAGTTCCCGCCTTGGAGTTCTCGGTGAAAACGCCACGTTATTGGCATGAGCCAGCTGTTTGGAGTGGAATCGTTAGGCGGAATATGAGAAGCGTATGCTAACCTTTAACAAACGCCCTCTCCCCCCCCCCACACGCAAACAGTTCACTGTCCATTACATAAATATTTTATTTCAATAAAACGTGAGCAGTTTTTATGAATTTCATCGGCATTTCATGCACTCTAGTGCACGAGTTTTGCACTTTACTGTCGCTTAGTGGCATCGTTCGTGTTTGGTTAGCATTATAGTTGTTGCTGCGCTTAAAGGGTTAAGGCAAATGCCCGCCCCCCAGGGGGGGGTAGTGTGGCTGTCCATTGATGTATGAAACATTTGATTGAATTGACAGCATACACTTCGCTAGCGCTCCTGCTCGTCCTCCGTTGTTCTCTGGGGGGCCAATCGAGCGCATATCACATATCGAAACCGAACCTCGACGCTGCTGGCCATAAAAAACAAGATGTCATAAATTTTCCACACATTTTTTTCCTGCCTGTGCGTTTGCTTTGCTCGTTTTACATTTCAGGCGAGGGGGCGCTGGCCGGAGAGTGCACATTAAGTTAATTGAAAAACGCATAAGAAGCCGGGCTTGTAATTTTTGGAAACATTAATCTCCGTTCGCCATTCCAGTCCGTGGGGCACTTCCCCTTTAAACAAACAGAGCGCTTATGCTGGGGAAAATTGAAAAATTTTAATCTCTGTCGCCAAAGCGGAAACACACAGCCCAAAACGTTGACAGTGGCCTCTCAACGGCCAGCGACAGGACATACATTGATGTATGGCAGCGAGCGGGAAAAGTTTTTTAGGACTTGCCAGCGGGCGGCTAACAAGCCAACAGCACGAAACAAATTGAAATGAGGCGGACCAGAACTGTCAGCCTTGGCCTTCGAGCGTATTTAAATCGTGAAAAAAGCAGGCGAAAGCGAAAGGCAAACAAACTTTTACTTTGCTTCATTTTACAAATTAGCCAAAAATTTATTTAAATTGTGTTGCCTACTTTTGAGCTGACGCACACACACACAGGCACATTCAAACAAACTGTGGCAGCAAAATGGCGCATTATGTGGTAAAACGGAAAGTGGGCAGAGATGAATAAAGTAAATAACTGAAATAAGCTGGCTACATTTGGGCTAAGGCCTTAAGCCAGCCTTTGCTTGTGACTAAAATTTCTGTTTGAAAATTTCAACATTCGATTGGGTTTGGGTTTTGAATATTGATAAGCAATCAAACGGTCATTAGGAAAAGTTTTGGCAAAATTAAAAATAAAATACCCTTTTTCCAGTTTTTAAGTATTTTATTTAGAACAAAATGGTATACAAAGCTTGTGCTTAGTGGCTGAAACGGGAAGTTAAAACTTCTGAGTTCAGCCTTGAAAGACTGTTGCTGTCCAGCCAAAAAATACACTTTAGCCTTCGCTGTTTGAAGCTGGCAGCATCATGGACTCAGGGTCTCCAGTTGAGCGTGGATGACAGTTAATGTACATTGTAGCTTTGTATGAAACTGGGTCAAGACATCAGCGAGAATAAGACGCCGCCGGAAGACGGTTCTGGCCTTCAAGCTATAAACTCTTTAAAATTATCGGCTTTAACTTATACATCAATCACTCAAGCCAGGCTCTATTGAAGTTTTGGAGAATATCTAGAAAAACTATGTTAAATTCTCTTTTTTCTTACTCAAAAGGCTTCGAAGCATTCAGTTATTTGAGTTTTTCTTCAAGAACTTAAACAAAAGCGGTCATCTTCTTAAGTTATTGGCGCCAAACATGCATAAGCTTTTCAAACAGTACTTCTGACCTCGATCTTGGCATTAATCTATAGGTTCCTTTCTTTTTTACATCAATAATACCATTTGAAAATATGATTGATTACTCAGCGGACCCAGCCTAAGACTCTATGCAGAGGAGTCAATAGTATTGCCAATAGAAGCATCTCAAAGGTCTTTTCATTGACAGCGTTGAATGCAGTGGCTTTATAGGGCCTTGGTAACTAAACATTTTCCTGGAAAACGACAGAGAAAGAGAAAGAGTCAGAAATAGCCCATAAAATGAATTAATCAAATGTCGATGACTTCTAGGCCAATCTATCGATGATCCAGAAACTAAAACTTTACGCAACTTTTCAAGGTAAACGAGTTTGTTCTTAGCTATTAGTGGCAACTTCTCTGCTGGATCTTAAGCAGCAATGGTCACGCCTGACTCGCAGGCAACTCCGAGGCTTGTGCCAAGAGAGCAGAAAGCTTTGCAGTCGTTGTTCAGCAGTTGCTGAAGAAGGTCAGAGCTAGTTCAGAGCTCAATCTCAATCTTGTAAAAACAAGACATTTTAAATTTTAAAGAATTGATCAGAAAGAAATGTGAGATAAGATACCGAACATAATTCCCAATTCTTATAGATTAAGTTTAAAGTTTGCCTCTCTTCTATAACTTAAAAGTATCTTAAGTTTATGAAATTTAATAAAGACTGAGATTTCCGTCTAAGTGCAAATAACGCAAATAGTTTTGCGCCATTCCAATCAAGCAATTTTCTCTGGCACAACTAAAGTTAAAATTCCTGACCCGTGTCGGCCTGGCAATGTTTCGCATTGATTGATTTTTCATTACACACAAGCAACATCCGTTTGGGGCATCTGTGTCTTTGCATGCATGTTTACCACTTCCGGCTTCCGCAGCAGCAGCAACAGCGGCAGCAGGAGGCCAAATGTGAAGGAGCCACAACTGCAGCTGCAGCCGCTTGGGTAATTGTGACAATGAAACACAACTGCACACTGCAGTTTCGGTAGGCAGAGTTGCTAGGCCGTTTGTTTCACATTTCCGATTCCCATCCGATGCGAGCCGCCCACATGTCAATGTGGACAACTTCACTTGAAGCTGCCGGGGACAAAGGGACATGGCCGGGCATTTGGATTCTCTCTGTGTCCTTTGACACGCGCTCGATTGCAATTTCGTTTTTGCAAATGTAAGAAATGACTGGCAGCAGGCAGCAGGCAGCCACTGCCACTGGCCGAGAATTTTAGGCCTGCAATTCGCTTTAAAGTAACATTGTGGCAGGGTGTGAGTGGGCGGGCGGGCACATATGGGATGTATGCAATATCCTGTTGCAGCAGCAGGCCAGGCCATTGTCGGAATTGAGAGCAAGTGCCAATGTTTGTCATTTTGGAGGCTGTTAATTTTAAACCGAAATCGATTTTTCACTCCCAGCTTGTGCGGAATTGCCGGAAAATATTGAAAATGCACACACACACACACACAGGCAAAAAAGAGTTGCCTGTCTGACGCTGCTCCCATGTGTGCTTTGGCATGTTTAACCTCATTTTGGAGCAGACACTTGTCTAATGTTTTATTGCTGCTGCTTTCTGTTGCAATGCAATTGCAATTGCATAAGACTTAAATTAATTAATTTGCCACACACACAGACAGACAGACAGACCGACAGGCAGACAGACAGAGCCGTATCCTTTGGCAAGTGTCTGCCTAATGAGTTGCAGTTGCTTCGCCTGCTGCTGCCGCTGTGCCAGCTGATAAAAACTCAAATGCGGGTGCGACACACTTTCTTGTTCGCCTGCCAAAAAAATAAAATAAAATAAAAGGAAAAAGTAAAAGAAGAAAATGCCCCTTTGGAGCAATTTGTGGCAATCAGCAAATGGCCCAGCGTGGAGCTGAAGCTGCATTAGCTGCAAAATGTGGCCGGGCGACACTTTTGCGTTTTTCGTAATTAAATTAGTGCCACTGTCGGGCATTAGTTACACTTTCCACACTCACAATCACCGCCCACCGCCCACTGCCCACAAACCTCAGACTGACCCCATCTACGGCCCGGCCGCTTGTTCATTGTCAGCAACTGATTTTCCACACTTTTCCCAGCATTTTAAATGTTTATTTGTTCGTTTGGTTTTTGGATTTTGCCATTTTATTTCTCGGGCCAGCTTAGTTTTGTGGCATTTTGCGGTCTGAACTTCACTGTTTGCCTTTTGGTGCGGGCGCTTTAACGGCTTAGACCAAGACCAGGCTCTATTTCTTGGTAACAGCTCGTTTTTTGGGTATTCAATTTGGCAGTGCTTTGGGGCAATACGGTTATTAAAATACTTCTCTTGCTCCCGCTCTCTCTCTCTCTCTCTCTTTCTGCTTCTCTGTTTCTCTGTCTATATCTTCGACTTGTAAGGAATGCAAGTGCACATTGGTCCCCCTTTGCCACTTGATGTTTGCTTTGTTATAAATATAAGAAAAGATTGAACCTTGCTGGCCAAATCACTTCGAACTCAAAGCAAACCTGAATTGCCAAGTTTTTATTGTGTTTTTTTTAGTGGATAGGCTCCGATTTATATAGTGTTTAAGTCAAGGATGTTCTCAAGCTAAATTATCGATATATTGTATCAATAAGTTCGAGCTGGCGATAGGCAAAACCGCAGTTATTATGAGTTGTTAAAATTGATATATAAGGTAGTATTCTATCAATCAAAGGTCCATTTGGACTGAATATGTCTTAAATATTTTTTTAATTATCCAACGGTTCTGAAAATCATCCAAAGGAGGATCATTTATCATATCCTTTGAATGATTTTCAGCTCCGTTGAATGATTTGAAGGATATTTAAGACATATTCCGACCAAATGGATACGGGAAGTCGTTCTTTGGATATTTTCTAATATCCGCTTTTTCTCTGTGCAAAAAAGCCACGTTGCACATATATCAATTTAACAGAGATATATTTGAGTGCAATTGCTAACCCACTGTGCAATGTGTACACATATTTGTAAGCTCAATTTCATTTCGTTTGTTCTCTCTCTCTCTCTCTCTCTCTGATCTGACCCCACACAGTGGCCGTGGCACACAAATTCCATTCTGCTTGTCGGCCGCCTGACTGTAAAACTATTTTCGAAGATTTACGACGAAATTGTTTCAAACTTTTTGATTTCGTCGCACGTTGGTGCCCCTTTCCATGTCTGACTGCTGCAGCTGCTCGATTTGTTTGTTTGGGTTTTGTGTGCCCGCATGTGAACGGATGCCCGACGCGAACCAACTGAAGAAGGAACAAAAAAAAAAAATAAAAGGATTAGAAAGCGTACGTGTACGTGTGCCAGGACCATTTGTTTCTCACGGCCAGAGCAATTTAAAGTGCCCCGGAGCAAGCCACACACCACTCTCGGTGACTTAATTACATGTGGCCAAAGAACTGAAATGAACACTTTAAATCCGGCAATGCTCGATGATGATCTGCAGTATTTCCATTTCGAGTGCATTTTAATGCGCCCCCTAAAACTATGCAATGAAAAATAGTTCAACAACTTTATTATGAAATTTTTGCAAGTCAAGAGACCCCGAAGTCAAAGCTCATGCAACAAGAAGGCGGAAAATAAATAAAAATAGCATTGCACATGTAGCGCCCTCTCAATCTCTCTCTCTCTCTCTCTCTCACTCACACACCGCTGTCTATGGGAAAGTCGACTGAAGCGCTTGGCAAATAGAAAACAACAGAAGAACCGAAACAGCAGCCAGAGACAAGACAAACTGACAAGTGTGCTTAGTGGGCCATGCAAAGTTGTTGTTGTTGCTATTTTTTTCCCCCTCCATGTTGGATTGCCGAGTCTGAGTCTGAGCTGTGTGTGTAATTATTAAGAATGCAAGTAGGAGCATGTAACCATGTTTCATATGAAGGAGGCCACACACATGTAAGCTGCTAGCAGTAACATGACACAAAAATCATATTTTTATGCAGTTGAGTGGGAATTTTTGATTCACTCAACCAGGGAATTTGCAATCAGACGTACAAATAGTCGAATGCATTTTAAGCAAGGGTCTAATGATTTCCAAATATGAATGATTTCGACAACGATTTCCTTGAAAACTTATTCTAAGTGAGAGTAGATTTTGTTTGGTGTAGCTTCTCATTCCTTGGGGTCAAATTTAATAGTCTGCAAGCGTTGTTCGTTTGTAGGGTTCAATTATAGACCAAACTGAACATGTTTGACAGTAACGTGTGACTCGAAAACCAAAAGAAAGTGGCTGAAAAATCACCCTTTATTAACCATTACTGCTGGATCTTATTTAAAACTTTGTGAGTTGAGTGTTGGTTGCAGGAATAAGTGGGATATTCTGGCTTCTGTGTCACTAAACTTATCCAATAAGCTTTTGATCTCTTCTTTTGCTGACTATGACTTAATTTTCCATCTTTTCCATGATACAAGTCATATCACAGACTTCAGCTAGGAATTCTTTGTAAAACAATTGTAACTACCATTTTTTTTGTAATGTGGCAGATATCTCCATGAGAATCAGGCCCTAAGTCTTAATCTAAATCTTGGCTCTTTGGAAAAATCAGCTTAAGGAAGCGAGGTCCACTCTAGTAAAAATATTTGATTCTAACCGAGCAGCAGCATCCCCATTCGATTGTTAATCTTATGTGGAGCATTCACCAAACCTATCAAAGTCTTGCGTCAGCACACTTTGACGAGTAGCCATTAAAGCTTGAGCTGCTGTTGGAACAGTTCAGAGCTGAAGACAACGTAAACTAACGCATTTGTATCGTTAATGTGCGAGTGCACCAACATATATATGTGTAAATACATATGTGGTTGGGCATATTGGTGTTGTAGTGGGTTTGAGGGTGGGGAGGGCACAAAGGGGTGCGGAGGATATGAGCCTCTCATGCTGCCAAGTTGGTTGCATGCGCTTAATGCAAATCCTTGAAACCACTTGCGGCCCACTCGAAATTTTTAATTTTTCCCACAAAAGCCACACTCGACAGAACTCGAGGCGCATCAACATCAACCAACCAACAACTCTTCCCTGTGTGTGTGTGGGTGAGCTTGTGGCATTGCCGTTGCAAGTTGCAACTGTTGCAATGGGCATGAAACAGAAACACTTTGGGCTGCCATGCACCTAGGCGGAATTACAAGTGCGCGCCATGTTCGTTTGTGTGTGTGTGTGTGTGTGTGAGTGCTGCATTCGCCTCAGTCACAGATAACACACAGAGTTGGCCAGAGCTGTTGTAGATGGGCTGGCGTAGTATAAATAACAAAAAAAAAAGAAGGAATCCAGTTACATGACAATGTGAGGTGCCCAACGCCGAAGCTTACATGCACTCGCTGATTCACTTCGGCTTACATTTCAGCTTAGATTTGATTTGGTTTGTCAGAGTTTTTGACCTTGTGTTATTAGATAAGGTTTTTTTATTTTTTTAAGTAGTTGTAAGTTCTTTTAGTTAGATATACACGGGAAAGAGCATGTGGTGGCAGTATACTTTGATATTTAGCTGGCCTTTGATAGCGAGAAGAACGAGGGTTTGCTCTTGAAGATCAAGTAACTTTTCCAGCCCCAAATGTACCATCTCCAGAGGGCAGAATTGAGGTAGAACAGACAGAATGGAGCAACCTCTCTACTAGCCCTACACAAAATCCATCTTGTTTAGCGCTTGAAAGTCGTCTAAAGTCGTCTAAACAAGCAATCTCGATTTACCATATCCAGCCTAAGACTTTGGTTATTGTCTAGTATAGGTACCTGTGCTTAAAAAAACTACAAAAAACCCATCCACGAACCGCGACGTATGAAGAACTATTATGAGGGGTGTGGTGCAGCGGGTAGTGTGTGTGCCTGTTGCCACTTCGAGACATTAAATAAACAAATAGTTGATGTGAATCAAGCTATGCTTCGACTTTCACTTACTTTATGGTCAGTGTGTGAGTAAGGATATATTCAAAACTCATAGATACCCTGTAATCAATACTTAATACTCAGACATCGATACTCAGTACTTAATATAAGGTTGTCAAAAGGTTGTCTTGCGGTATTTTTATTGAATTTTCAATTGTTCATAAAATTGGTTATAATATTGCGATTTAAGTCAAATATGCGCCGTTTTGTTCGATGACGAGTTCCCAACGAGATGCCAACTTCATAATGCCCCTCTTATAGAAGCTCGCTTCCCTATTGTCAAAAAAACTCGGAGAGCCAATTTGCACAGGACTCTCTTGTGGCCAACTTCCGAATACCAAGCTCGTTCGCCATGGACAGAAATAGGTGGTCAAATCACTTGGTGCGAGATCCGGACTATACGGTGGATGCAAAAGAACCTCCCATCCGAGCTCCCGGAGCTTCTGGCGCGTCACCAAAGATGTGTGTGGCCTGGCGTTGTCCTGATGGAAGACAATTCGGCCTCTGTTGATCAAAGATGGCCTCTTCTGCATGAGTGCTGCATTCAAGCGGTCCAGTTGTTGGCAGTACAGGTCCGAATTGAGCGTTTGGCCATAGGGGAGCAGCTCATAGTAGATGATTCCCTGCCAATCCCACCAAACACACAGAAGAACCTTCCTGGCCGACAATCCAGGCTTGGCCACCATCTGGGCAGCTTCACCGCTTTTCGACCACGACCCTTTGCGCTTCACGTTGTCGTAAGTGACCCACTTTTCATCGCCAGTCACCATGCGCTTCAAAAACGGGGTCGATTTTGTTCCGATTCAGAAGCGATTCGCATGCATCCATACGGGCCAAAATGTTTTTTTGCGTCAAGTCGTGTGGCACCCATACATCGAGCTTCTTTTTAATTTTGAATCCAAGCTTCTTCAAATGGTTTATAACGGTTTGATGACTCATGCCCAGCTCTTGGCCGATGCTACGGCTGCTACTATGCCGGTCTCTTTCGATCAATTCAGCGATTTTATCGCAATTTTCGACGACAGGCCTTCCGGACCGTGGCGCATCTTCGATCACCTCTGCACCAGAACGAAAACGTTGAAACCATCGTTGTGCGGTGGAAATGGAAACTGTATCGGGTCCATAAACTGCACAAATTTTATTGGCAGCATGAGATGCATTTTTGCCTTTATCGTAGTAGTACTGTAAAATATGCCGTATTTTCTCTTTATTTTGCTCCATGTTTGCGACGCTATAACTCACGAACGACTAAAAACAAACAACAATAAATCAAACACGTGTTAGCGCGTGAAAAGAGCTTTCCAAGAAGCTCTAGCGTGAACCGATGCGACGAATACAACTAGAACTACGCGCTTGCAAAGACAAGCTTGCGGAAATACCGCAAGACTTTTTTGACAACCTTATATTTAGTTTCCATACTCAATACTTGTTAATCGATACTAGCTTCATACTTAAAACTCGATGCTCAGTATTGGATACTTCCTAATCGATAGTCAGTTCACTTAACTCAGGTCTAGTAATCGATAATCAGTACTTGATACTTAGTTCACGATACTCTGTACTCTCTATTTAGTAGAGTACTCAGTTCTAAATACTTATTAGTCCCCCTCAGTCCTAAAGCTGAACTTTCACTTGTTTGAGATCTCATTTGATATTGCTAAGAAATACCTCAGTTTACTGTGAGTTTTCTGTCAAAAAGAGAAATAAATTCTCAGCCGTTTCTTTGGTTCTGCGATGTTTCAACATGGCTGCTTTAGCTTAGTTGTTCTCCTACGAGTTCCGGCTAGCTTTGCTGCCTTTTTCAGATTGCCTACTTCTTATGCAGCATCTGATATTTTTTTGTGCTTCTAAGATTAACTTTTATCAGACATGTGAAAGTGAAGCTTCAGAAATAATTACTCGATTCTGGGCACCAAATAAGCGCTGATCAATTAAACCCAAACAAGCTGCACAGCTCGCAGCTGAATGATTCTTTCTTTGATTTTTGCTGTGCTTTTGATTCATTTGGATTGGTCCCTTGGCAACGTATTACAGATGTATAGACATTGGGTTCGACTAATTCTAAAACAGATGTGTGCCTTTTCTTGGGGTTGTTTGGCTACTAAAATCTTCCCTACCGAAATAAAAGAAGTAGCATATCAACCATGAATAAAGATCACCTCTATGCTTTTAATATACAACTTTATAAATATTTATGTTTACTCGCAACATTATTTACAGAGTAACGCAAGGCCAGACATTCCGTTTTCTATAAATAAATTATGAAAAAACTGTTGCAACATTTTTGGACTTAGGTAAAGTAAATTTTATGCAAATTATGAATACCCTGTGCTTAGGGTATGAAAAGCAACTGCATTGCAATGGCATTGCTGCTGATTCTGACTAACTGTGCATAGTGCAGGCGTGGCCCACGTGTGTGTGTGTGTGTGTGTGTGTGTGTGTGTGTGCTTTGTGGGCAACTCACTCATAACGCGCTGGGTGCTCATTGCATTCGTGAACTTTATTAATAATGGCGCCAAACAACATGAGCGCCATCGTAGCCCAGCATCAGGTCCATGTCTGTCTGCCGGCTTGTGAGTGTGAGTATGTGTGTGTGTGTATCTGTGTGAAAATCGGCGAGAAAAATTGCAGCAGCAAAAAAAAAAGGTATGGCAAGTTGTAACACATACACACACACACACATACATTAAAAAAAGTGGCACAAAAAAAACGGCGCAAGCAAGAAATGTGCACTGCAAATTATTATTTTTGCGCCAGCGGCCAAGAGACACGGGTGGTGGGGGAAGTGGTAGCCTGTTTAATATGCGCGGGTTTCGCTACTTTTTTTCGCTCTGCTCCGTAAGGGTGTGGTTGCAGCTTTAAGCGTCCGCCTAAAAGTAGGCAACATGCGACAAGTCATCAGCATTATCATTAGCAAGAAGGAAACAACCGAAGCGACACACACACATACAACCATCCATACATACATACATACATACAAGGGATAATGGCATTAATAATTACACTGCCAAAGCATGCGAGACATTCATCTTTTTGCGGGGGGCCTGGCTGGCACTCAGTCAAAAATTTCAGCACATCAAGAAAGAAAAAGCGTGTGTGCTAATTACAGCTGACAGTTGTTGCCCCTTCCTTGACGTATGCCCCAAGTACGTGGGGCAATTAATAAGCGTGGGCGTGGTTATTGATTTTTGTTTGTTGCCTGCGTAATTGAATTTATGTATTTGTGTTGTTCAATTGCAGCCCCTCACCCCCCGCGCAGCAATTTATTTCCTTTCTGCGCCTCCTTCATTAATTAAGTGCGCCCTGACCTGAAAAATCAAAAAGTTAACATTATAAATTACAAAACAGCAGCCGGAGAGTCCTCCTCACGACTTGAATCAGCAAAAAAAAAGCCAGAAACATGCACAAAAAACGTGGAAAGTAAGGGAAAAGGACAGCACAGCGGAAAACTGTCAAGAGTCTCATTAATTGAACAAAGCATTCGAGTGCGCCCAGGCTGGGGGCAAGTGGCCGCTGAAAATTACCAGCGGTTTGAGTGACCAGCAGCGGCGGCAGCAGCAGCAAATGAGCAACCAATTTTTATAGAAATGACAACAAGGAAAAACTATGAAAACTGTGAAAACTGTGGCAACTTTTGCAGTTTGTTTGTTTCCCAGTTTCGCAGTTCTCAGTTAGCCAGCCAAGCGACAATGATGATGCAGCAGGACAACCGAGGAGCGGCACCAGCGGCAGCAGCAGCATCGCTTTGTGTGCTTCCGTTTCCGATTTCGTTAGTTCTGTGACTTGCTCGGCCAGCAAAGGACATTGTGGAGCAGCAGGACGACTGCTGTTGCTAGTATTTCACTTCAGCGTGCTTCCTGCTGCCGCTGCTGCTGCAACGAAATGTTTCGCAAAGCGGCACTTAAGCGCACTTTTTGCCGCAGCAAATGTGTTTTGCCCCTCCTTCCCCCACCCCACACGACTGGCAAATTTTATTTCTCAACTTTGCTGGGTTCTCCCTGGGTGGCGGGGGCGGGGGGAGCGCAGCATCAGCGTAATTGCGGTTATTTCACCTGTCGAAAATAAAACAAAATGCAACCAGGCGAAAACAAGTTGCAATTTGTAGTTGCAAACAGTTCAATTTCACCTTGCCAGGCACCCGCTCCCTCGCTCTTAACTTGGCTACGTTGACAAGCTGGCCACGCCCCTTGGCCCGCCCTTGGCCACGCCCTGCCATCGTCTGATGTATTTCGAAGCAGGCTCGCCCATTGATTTCGCTACCTTTTGCAGTGTTTCCTGTTTTTTTTTCTTCCTTTTTTTTTTAACCATCTTGCCAATTTTCGGACGCTTTAATTCCAAACAGAAAAAGTCAATTTTCTGGTAAATTTGTTGGGACTCCAGTTATAACTGGCCATCACTTAGTTTTCTATTTCCTACAACGTACGTGTGCGCGCGTGTGTGTGTGTGTCGTTACTTTTTGGCTTTGCCACTCCTTTTGGGGGCCATTTCATAAATGCAGCCATAAATCAGCTTTCGCAGTTTGCCACGAATTGATTTTTAACTTTTGTCATGCCGTTTTCCTTTCTCATTTCCTGTCCCTCTGGCCCCACTCTCCTCGCTCTCGCTGTTGCTTCTTATCGCCTTTCTTTGGCTTGTTAACACACACACACACACACACACACAGAAAAAAGTAAATAAGTAAATAAATGCTTTTTAATATTTCATGTCATGTTTATTCGCATTTTCACCCACCCTCCCGTTTGGCATTTAATCAATTTTTCTGTCATTTAATGCCAATTATTGGCTGGCCCATTTTTATTGTATTCACCACTTGGGCTCGATTTTAAGCAGGGTTTGGGCTCTGTAAAGGGATTTGGCCAGTTAAGTGATTTAACTTTTACATGCTCTTATCATGGCTTTTGGATTACAGCTGTCCCCCAGGTTGGTGGGTAAAAATTTATCAGTTTAATTATGATATTAATATGGCCTTGGCTGGATCTGTAAAGCCTGGCGAATTTTAAACTAGGCTGATTAATTTTTGATGTAAAAATAAGCTTAAGAACAAAAGTTATTGAACCAAACTAGAATAACTGCATGTAACAGTTTCAGTCAGTGCTCCTCAGTCCACTAGCCACATATGTCCGAACACAAGCTCTCAAACTTAACAAACTTCTCCAAAACTTCGGCATCTGACAACCAAGTAGAGTTTCTTTTAACACTTAGAGTTAATTATACATTGCAGAGCAGCTGAAGTTAAGGTTTTACTTGGTACTTTATGCAGACGTTTGATTTCTAATCTTCTCAAAAACGAAGCATTTGAGCAAAAACCAAGTGTTTTTACAAGTGGATTTTCTCACAGAGATCGAATCTTGATGGTACATTGCAAAGATTTGCAAGCGCTGTTCACTTGTTGGCAAATGGCAAGCCTTACTGAGCATTTTTAGTATTATGAATCACACGTGAGGTTTCAAAATATGCACACTGAAGAACCAAATAGCAAAATAATCATTCGTTTCATGTGCAAGGCATTAGATGTCTATATACTTCGTTTTCAAAACCCCAACGTAACAGGACTTTCTACTTGAATGAGCGACTCGATGTAGCCTTTCTAATAGTCTCCAAGTTCTAGTACTCCTTTGCCAATTGATAAGTGTGGGCTACTTCAAAAGTCTCTGCTGCCTGAAACACACTAAACTCACCATTAACTTTATTGAAACACTAGCCATGTTTCATTATATGGCCAACCGGAACTAGTTCTATTATCGCATCATCATCATCATCATCATCAACTTACATTGTATATGCACTTCAAAGACCAGCATTTACCCACCAAGAACTTTCGTTTTTGCTTCGCAATTTCGTTATTCTTCAATAAATAAAAGCACAAAGCCCTAAGCCCTGGAACTCGCCCACTCCTTGGCCGGGTACTGGCCTGGTGCAGTGTCCGATCGATTGGTATTGGTCGACAACACTTGACAGCCGCATTGAAGTGCAAGTGCAAGTGCAGCTTCACTTGGCCAAGATAACTGAACAGAACGGAGCAGATGTTTTGGCTCGCTTGCCCAAGTTTAAAGTGGATTTCCGTTGGATTTGTTGCGGTTGCGTGTCGCTGGCATAACCCCCGGACTCTGTCTCCGAATGGGACTATTGACTGCATTCGCTTTTATGTCTTCCGGGCAACATAAACACTTTAGTTGCTGTTGCTGCTGTCGAATGTCGAAAGAAAAGCAAAGCAAAGTTTCGCTGACAGTCATGGCCGCAAAAAAGAAAGCCCTGTGACAAATGTCCTGGCATGCCAATGCAGCCGGAGTGTGCGTGCGTGTGTGTGTGTGTGTTGGGTAAACGTTGTTGCTACTTGAAAATAGCTGCTGCTCTCATAGGTAAAAGTTGGCGTTGTCGGGGCACAACTTTGAAAAGTTTTACAGCTAAACGCCTTGCAATTGCTGCCATGTCTATCCACCTGTCCACATCTCTCTCTCTCTCTCTCTCGCTCTCACTCTTACTGTGTGTGTGTGGGCCATTATTGCGTTTATTGGCTTAAAGTGTTTGACAATTCATTAAGTTTGGAGAATCACATTGCCAGGCTGCGTTACACGCGCGTAAATTGCATTTGAGGGGATCAAGGGAAACAGACACCTTAATTTGAGTTAAGAAGAGGACGTCGAACTGCTTGGGCCCTGCGGCTTGCCGAAGTGTCAACAAATCGCTGGAATTAAATTGGTTTTGCATAAACACTTGAGCAAAAGACCTCTTAAGCCCCAAAGTATGCAGCATAAAGTTGTGTTTTATTTTGCTGAGCCAAGACACACACACACACACACACACACACACACACACACACACACACTCGCTCACGTGTCCAAACTATAAAATAATAAACCGAATTTGTTGTGCAAGTTTAAGTGAAAATGTTAAAAGTAAAGTTTTTGTGCCCCGAAATGAAGACAAACATTGTTATCACCTACAAAACAGAAGGAGCAGGAGCAGCAGCAACAGCAGGCAGGCCAAAAGGACACCAGCCGGAAGGCAGGCAACGTGCAAATAAGTTGAGCAACAGAGCAAGGCAAAATATTTATACAAATAGGTTATGCAAACAAACTTAGACAAAGTCACACAAGCAGAAGACGAAGAAGTGGCAGATACGCACGACATGAGCACCCCCTCCGCCGCCCCCAAGCTGGCGCCAGACACGCTGCAGGACATAATGAAGTTTGAGTTTGACTCAATGAAATGTCAACAGCGGGAAGCTTGATAATGGCAGCAGCCCTGGCAGCTGATAAAAAAAAGAAAATGGGTATGCGGCCGAGGGTAGGATGGGAAAGCTGACGAGTCAGGCATATCGCATTGCCAACTGCAGTGGCCGACTGCAGCCGTCGGTGGGGGCCCCACCCGGAATTACCTCATTTAATTACAATAAATTAATTATGACTCGACACAACCCAAACCCAAAACTCAAGACCCTTCTCCTATGGAAACATGGAATATTCTAAACTCCAAGGATACAAACACATAAAACACGCAGCCGCAAAACATATTAAATTTATTATCAATAAATTTTCATTAGTTTCGTGTAGCAGTTAGAGAGTGGGTCGCACTAAAACGAGCTCTGTGGGTCGCATCCAGTTGACATAATTTACAATTTTAGTCGTAAAAAGCACCCACACGCACACACATCCTCCATTCCAGCCACTCTGCCACACACACAATTTAAAGTTGGCCTTTTGCCGGGGCCAAAGTTATCTACAACAGGCGAATCAACAGCTGGAGGGGATTGGGTTAAGGCTGGAGTCGGTTTTTGTGTGCAGTCCCCGCAATTTGTTGTTTTATTTGTACAAATAAGTAGAGCTGCAATTTCCACAAGGACCACTTTCCGCATTGAAAAGTTGTCTGTGTCGAAAAAAATCAAGAAAAATTACAAATTAGGATTCATATTTAGATAGATGATTGGGAAATTTAGAGGCTGCTGGAACTACAATTATGAAGCAACCAAATGCTTCTGGTGATTCTAGATGATTTCCCTGTGGTAAATACGAATCTGTTCTATCACGTCTAGGTTTATAGTGACAAAAAGCTTCAAGTTGCTTGAGATAGCTCAAGTTGACACGTTTTATGGCGAACATATTTTAATTTTCTAATATCTCTTTGATATTTTCCTACAGAATTACACTTTGGCTTTTAAGAAAACCATTCCAAAAAATTTTGCGATTTTTGAAACGCTTTGAATACACATGTGCTGAAATTTATGAAATTATCAACTGCCTTAAAATATGCAAAAATTCATTGCATACCTTTGGGCGGTGTTATTTTTGGTATATCTTCGCTTAAAAAAATATTAGAAATATGTGGAATTGCGCATTTTAAAGTAGAGAAATGTTTCTTTACGATAATAAACGAGAGCGTAAGTTAAAGTCGGCCCTGCCCGACTTCGAAATACCCGTTACTCAGCTCAGCTCGGATAAGTATGCAACATTTTTTTAACTCGGCCATTTATTATCCAATCATTTGAAAATTTTTGAGATTGTAGATATTGGCCACATAGACTACACTGCAAAATCTGAGCTCGATATCTTAAAAACTGTGGGAGTTATTCAATATTTTTTATTGCGGGGGCGGGAGGGGGCGTGGCCAAAATTTGAAACAAACTTGATCTGCCTACAGACAATACTAGCTTATGTATAAAATTTGGTTGCTCTAGCTCTTCTAGTCTCTGAGATCTAGGTGTTCATACAGACGGACGGACGGACGGACGGACAGACGGACATGGCTATATCGACTCGGCTGTTGATGCTGATGAAGAATATATATACTTTATAATATCGGAGATGCTTCCTTCTGCCTGTTACATACATTTGCACGACTTTAGTATACCCTTTTTACTCTACGAGTAACGGGTATAAAAAGTGAGTTACAACAAACGAAAAAGTTGCCACAAATCGCTTTTACAAGCGGTTTAAAGAGGCATTTTAAGCCACTTTAAGTTTAAATTAGAGTTCTTCAACACTTTAGGGAGTGCTCACAGCCACCAGCATTCAATTTGGAATAGACTTCATGTATGTCTGTTAGTTAGAGACTAAAATAGCTACACAGAATAGCAGAAACACAGTAGTATTTTTAGGGTAAGAATTCGCTGTCTGTTAACTAATATGAAAAAAAAGAGGGTCACTCTGGGACCCGACGAAAAGGAACCGAAACTTCTTTTCTCTCACATTGTTCATCTTTTTCCATGAGACACTTTGCTGGGAAGAACGAACCGAATGTTGCTTCCCCGCAAATTGGTCGTGTGCCTTAGTAAACTGCAAGTGTGTCTGCGTGCTTGTGTGCTTCTAACGCAACAACAACAAAATAGATACTTTAAGCTGATACTTGGCTTGATTTTGCTCAGTTGCTTATGGGTCTGTAATTCAAGCGATTGCTGTAAGACAGACTACTGTGTTTTTCTTATCAAAATCCAAGAAAAAGAAAATTCAAAAAAAGCAAACTAAAAGTGTTCGTTTTGTTTAGAGAGTGAGCGATTCTGTTTAATTGTAGCTGTCCTTTTGCTGAGCAGACAGCACAGAACCAATTCGTTGGCCATATATCGCAGGCTCAGGTGAATATATTAACTTTCATGCTAGAACAGCTCTCTAGTGTTACGGTTCGAAGGGATTCCTATGCAAATCTTACTTCCATGTAAATAGAATGTGGTTTCATAGCTTTTTGTATCGAAACTAATGTAATCGCTTCGACGCCTTTCCAGTTAAATTTTTATTGAATTGAGAGTGGTAAACGGAGACTCTACTTACTTGTGCTGTCTTTTTGCATGCGCTATCATCGTCATTCCATGCAGCATCGTCAACGACCATGCCATTTTATTTTCTCTTTGTGCTCCGTGCTGTCATTTTGCTGTAGTTGTTGTTGCTGTTGTTGTATTATTATGCCAACTCATATTGCGCTCGTTATCCTTTTGTGTGTCGTGCAACGGAATTGACCCTTTTTGCTGCGTGACACGCTGGGGCGGCGGATTGGCGGGGGAAGGGGCCCAAGGTAACGCGCGGCGGGTTGGCTAAAGTATCAAAAGTGATGGATGACAGGTTAATATGCGGCGACATTTTCATGCTGATGCTGATAAAATTTTCGTTTGCATGCGGCAGCCGAAGCCGGAGCCGGAGCCGGAGTGGGAGCCGCAGCCGGATCACGACCATGTCGCTGCTCGGTCGGTGACATTTTAAATGCGCAGCAGACAAGTTTAATTTTACATGGCCCCGGCAAACGTTCAAACAAATTAAGCGTAACATTTTGCTCTATCCACGCTTTTTGCTCTTTTTTTTTGCTGATTTTGGGTGGAGGCGACAGAGACAATTGCATTAAATTTGCCTGCACAACGGTGCGTATGCGTAATGTTTAATTGCTGGCAGCAGCTTCATTAGAGGAGCTGCTAAATAACTGCCAGTCAACCAGGCAGGCAGCCAAAAACAAAACCCCAGCTCATCTGCATGCTGTTTGAATGCGATTCGAAATGGCCAACTGACTGACTGGCAGCCAGGATCAGGATGCTGTCAGCCCGCCTGCCCCTGCCGTCCACCGCCTTCTATGTTGCATGAAAGGGGCGTGCGACTCAACGAGCGTCATTCGAATGCTTTGGAAAAACTTCCGCTCCATTAGTCTGCCTGTTTCCGGCAGCGTTTTCCTAGCACAATTTACGCAAATTGATGTCATCAACAGGGCAGCATTCCCAGCCCAATCCCAATCCCATCTCGCATTCACCAGGCGTAGTGTGAGCGTGCGTAACTCGGCAAATGAAGTGAATGAATGAGTGCATGTTGCTGCAGCAGCAGGCCGGATGGCTAGACATTTTGGGGTCAATGCGGGCAACCGGCGAGGGGGCGGGGCGGTAAGATGTGTTGACATATTCGAGGGAGCGCTGGGGAGCCTGTGGCTCTGCTGCCTTCCGCTTGAAATGCATTTTGCTCATTTAACGCTTGCCCAGGCGTTGGCTCTGCGGGTGCTTTAAACGGAGCCGAAGCCGAAGCGAGTGCTCCACTTAAGGTGCGCTCCGTTGGACACCTTGGTTGCTATTTTTGGTCCTGCCAGTTGCCAGTGCTTAACCCATTTAGGCAACATAATTTAACATGATTTGCGAGGCGGCAGCAGCAGCAGCAGCAGCAAAAAGCAACTCAAATCTGACGAAAACAACTTCATTTCCAATGCTGAAATGCCAAAGCGGCAAAAAGTGCAACATCATGCGATGCCAGACAAAAACTTTGCACTGCAAACAAACAAACCAACCCACGGAGGACACAGAGAGAAAGGGGCAGCGAAAAACTCCAGCGAAACTCCACTCAACTCTCAGCTCAACACGACTTCAAGTGAGTTTCGAAAGTCAAGTGCGTGTCGCTGTTGGCAGTCGTGAAGGTTGCTCCACCAGTTCCTTGGAGTATGCACATTCATATAAGTGTGTGTGTGTGTGTGTGTGGGCGTGTTGATTTATAAATATTTGCCTGGCAAATGCCGCCCGCCATACCGCTAATGCCAGTAGCAAACCCACAACGGTTAGAATGAATTTGCATCACAGCTTAAATTTACTCTCTCTTATTGCTGGCGCTTCTCCTGACAGGACAGGAAAACAGCTGCCAAAGCAACTCACTCTTAAGAACAGTCTCTTAAGTAGGTCAAGGAATAGTTAAGTCATCTCTTATAGACCTAGAATTCCCAACTCAATCTAGACGATTTACCTTCTTAGCCTTTGAATATGTGTTATCTAGTAGGGAATTCTATGAGCTCCAGTCAAAAACATAACTTTTTACACTTGGAACTGATTTGTGAAACTTAGAAGCAGAAGGAAACGTTATTACTTCTACTCCATCACCGTAGCACTTTGAGTAGAAGAAGGCTAGGGATACTTGTCAAGTCTATCATACTGAACCTTTTGAAGACAGCGGAGCTAGGTGTCCTAGCTCCGGTTCCGTTCCTCTCCCACAATGGTTCAGTCTTTGGTTTCTTTCAGTTTGGGCTTGTTGTTCCAGCACTTCTTCCATTTATTGCTGAACGACTTCAGCCTGTCTCGCAGCTGATTTTGCTTTGAGTAGATCCTTGAAGACATCGCTGTTGAGCGGAGGAACCAGATAAAATGAGTTGAGTAGGTTGTTCCTAAAACAGTTGCAAGTGGCATTACAGTGCTCATATATTTCTGCTCCTTCTGATATGACCGCGATGTTGCTGACAGTGAAAACGTTTCTTACAAGGAAGTATAACTGTTGGAAGTAGACTGAAAGTATAACTGTTGTTCCTACAAAGCATTTCGGGAAGCCTCAGTCTGTTTAAAGCTAGCCTTAAGTCCAAAAAGACCGCAGCCATATAGTCCCATGCCTGCAATCTGTCGTGGATACAGTTTCTCAGCTTATGCAGCAGCTCAGGGGTCCCGAACGTCCTATTAATCCAAATTGAAAGTTAAGTATCCTGCCGGTAACCTTATGCAGTATCCGAATTCGCTCAAGTAATCAATTCTCCATAATCTTTGCTACTAAGAAAGAAGGCTAATGGGTTCACCTTATAATAATATCCAATCTGCCTGATGAACCTAAGCCTGAGGATTGTAAAATCCCTTTGAAAGTAAGGCTTTAAATCCTAAGACCAGAAGCACTTTTATGACTTCTCTGGGACAGTCGGGACAAGTTCAACACAATTTTTATACTCTGTACCGTAGGTACATAGAGTATTATAAGTTTGTGCAAAAGTATGTAACATCCAGAAGGAAGCATCTCCGACCCCATAAAGTATATATATTCTTGATCAGCATCAACAGCCGAGTCGATATAGCCATGTCCGTCTGTCCGTCTGTCTGTCTGTCCGTATGAACGCACAGATCTCTGAGATGGTAAGAGATAGAGGTTTGACGTGTATGGGACATATGCTTCTTATGTCTGCAGGCAGATCAAGTTTATTTCAATTTTGGCCACGCCCCCTCCCGCCCCCGCAATTCAGAAAAAACGTCATATCTTCCACAGTTTTGAAGATAGATGGCTTGTTCCTTCTGGACATATTTAGTTATTAGAATAACTTATCGATCCGCCAAAGGAATGAAGAAGATCGGATGAACGGTTTTCGAGTTATGATCAAAAGACAAAATTTCTTGGTACAGAGTATGTTATAGTCGGGCTTGACCGACTTTCTTTCTTGTTTATCTAGAAATAGCTGCTGTTTGTCATTTGAACTTGAATTTTACTTACTTATTTGTTAATTTAGGTGAGAGATGGCTGAAAAGGCTCTTAAAGTAGATCGATATGTAAATGTCTTGTAAATGCATTCCCTAAGTCTTATGAAAATTAAGAACATTTGAATCAATTTACGCAGATGAATCGACTTGATGTGCGTGAAAGCCAGGTGAGTCAATATATACGACTCGTCTACTCCGAGAATGCTTTCAATTTCATATCAAATCCTTTCAAATTTCGTAAAGCTAATAATTGTTCTTTGTTTCCAAGCTAATCACTCAATTCGGATCTGAACTTTTCCACTTTCCAAGATGTACCTGATTACAGTTCCAAGTAAATCCAACCAGAGAATATACCTTTAGCTTCAGAGCACACATTCTGCTTAGTTAAGGATGATTTATTTTCTCCTCTGATAAAAGTTTCAATGCGCCAGCACACATGTGTGCCTTCATTTTCGTTGCGCGGTGTCGGATCTCAAATATTTTGGCAAAATAGTCTCAAAGTCCTGACAGTTGAAGTTGCTACTGCAAAACTTGCTGCAGTCCTAATAGAAAATTAGCTACCGAAAGTGTTGTTGGCGCACTTTGACTTGAACTTGCGAACAACTGCCGCTTGGCTGCCAAGTTCATTTTGCACTGTGCAAATCTCAATTGAGTCGCGGTCGTGGCACCTTTTTTGGGTCCTGTGCAGTTCATAAACCAAATTGCATTCCATGGCGAAGAAACGTAAATTTGCCAGCATTTGAAAGTGGAAAGTTGCTAAAGTTTTAGCCGCATAATCTGCCGGGGCAAGGCCATAAATATTCAATGGCTTTGTCTGCGCTGTCTGTGAGAAGCAGGTTAGTGGTTTTGCAGTTTGCCAGGCGAGTTGTAATCGATCTGTGAAAGAACTGAGGAATTAAGCTGAGAGACCTGGCTGTCCACCAGGCGTATGAGCAATGTGGACTCCCAGCAGCACTTCCAATTGAGAGGCAAAGCAATAAGACAAACAACACCTGGAGAATTGGACTTTATGCGACAGCACGCGAAGTCAACGGGGGAGCTGTATGTTTCGTCTCCAATCCCACAGGGTAAGGTATCCTCGTCGTTGTTTCCACTTCAATTGCTCGGCAGCATCGATTGCTTGTCTGCATGTATGTATGTACATATGTGGTATGCCCTGGCGGGGGGCAGGTTGCAATAAACAAACACACACAAAAAGCGCACAATTCTCTGGCGATTACAACTTGGCCAAAGTGTTGGCATCTCTCTAGGTGGGAAATCTTCAAAAGTCTCAAGTTTGATTCTTGGCAAACTGGCAACTGGCTGGATGAAGTTTCTGTGGCATTGTTTTTAATTTATCTAAATTGAAAAGTGCAACAAATCGCGCCACTAAAGCGTTGCCCAGCTCCAAGCCCCAAAATGAACGAGGCAGGAGTGCCCAGACAGGAGACGGGCGTAAAGAGCAAGACATTTGCTGAAATAAAATTTCAATTTGCTTGAATTTCATTTGTGTCTGTGTTCCTGTCTGACTCTCTTTCTCGTTCGCTCCTTGTGTCTCTGCTTTATCGCCTTGCCAGTTAACGTCAGCTTGGTTTACCGTTCTGCTTGGCTGCGTGCGTTGCGCCTTCAGGCCACAACTGGAGGAGAAGATGTCGACTCCTGCAGACGAAGCCAGGGCAATGCCAACTATTTTGCTCGGCATCCTTCGCGCGCGCGTGTGTGTGTGTGTGTGTGTGTGTGTGTGTGTGTGTGTCCTGCTTGGGCTTATTCCCGCTGGTGACGTTTGTTGATGGTTTCCAGGTGAATGCACGAATTGCGTTTTCGTCTTAAATAATAAATGAATGTCGGATTGTTTTTTGTCGCTCCGCTTGGACTGCCATAATTCCAGCTGCCCTCAACATTTTCAGCTGATTGCTTGGGCCCGGCCATTAAATGTGTATTGCTTATTTCTTAAGTGCCAATGGTTTGTTTATTAAAGCGTCCCCAATGTCTCCGCAGGGAATGGCACACAGTTGCCGTCGCCACCCCCACAGCCTGTCCAGTAATTAAAGCGAATGATATGTGGAATGTCTCCCGGACGCGACAGTGCGTTGATAGATTAAGTCAATAAAGTGGCTGGCACCAGGCCCATGCTGATGCTGAGCTGAGTTGCGAACATAATTACCCTTTTGCTAGGAGGTGCTAAGAGCAAGCAGCTTACACACATTCCGCCAGCTTACCACACAAAGACTTATCATATATCTCAAACTAAGTGAAAATAAGAAAACTTTGTTCATAATTTCAAAAGTAACAGGATCTTATAACATTTACTCCACTTAAAGGAAGGAACAGCTAACACGTCAAAGCACAAGTGTAAAAGGTCTTGGGTCCAATTCCCAAACCAGTTCGATAAACATATTTCTTTGGTTTTATGAAAGATTGAAGTGAACCAACTCAGATGTGATGGGTCCTCGTTGAAGTTGTTGTACAGCAATTGTCTCTGATTCTATGGAATTTGGTAGGAGCGGTAGCATATCCAGCGGCTTGTAAATATATAAAAGATAGATATATAGATCGAAAAATATATAATACATTTTTATTCGTATTTTCTACATCTGGCTGCCAGGCTTGTCGCCGAATACCAGATCCTTTCTCCTCAGCAACACAGCTGAGCTGAGCTCACTTTACAATTATGAGCTAACATTAATCAATGACCTAGAGATAGTCCCACTGGACCTTCATAGAGTCTGGTTAGCCAAAAATAGGCTAAAACAAAAAATAACTGAAAATAGCTGAATTGATCAGGGCTGGTGGCGGGGAATTAGTAAGGTGCCTGCTCCAACTCCAGTGCAGAAAATGGTCCGAAGAGAGCATGCCGAAAGATTGGAATCCAAAATAAAAAAAAAGAAGACCTTACTGCTTGCACCAATAACCGCCAGTCTCAGTCTCCTACCCATTGCATATAAGGATGCGTCGTGTAATCGTCTAGAACCGAGAATGAGCAAGGACCTTATCAGTGTGTCTTGAGGCAAGGATCGACACCCATACCTTGCAAAGAAAATAGAGGAAACGCATAGAAGAAAGCATCTACGACCACATAAAGAATATATATTCTTGATCAGCACAACTAGCTGAGTTGATTTAGCCATATCCGTCCGTACGTCTATTTCTATGCCATTTCCTCCGTCAGTTGGCAAGCCATCTTCATCAAACTTTGCACGAAATCTTTAAGTACAAATACGCTGTACATTTGTCGGAACCGGCCGGATCGGATAACTATAGCATATAGCTGTGATAGGAAGGATCGTTCGAAAAACTAGTTCCAGTGAGAAAAACTTTTTTGTTTTCAATGGAAACGCCACGAAACTTTGTATTTCTTAGTTGGCTATGCTTTTCCATAAATCCACTAAGTTTGGTCTCAATCGGACATCTATATAGTCTAGCTGTCATAGAAAAGTAGAGTCTGAAAAGTAGTCTTAGTGAGAAAAACTTTTTTGTCCTTAAAATTGGCATTGAGTTATTTGATATACTTTTACATAATTCTACAAAGTTTTTTCCAAATCGGTTGAGTATAGCATATAGCTGCAGTACGAATGTTCGGTCAAATAAGAAGTTCTAGTGAGAAAAACTTTTTTCTTTTCAATGGAATCTACTTCAAATTTTTTATATATTAGTTTGTAAGGCCTTTGCATGATTCCACTAAATTTGGTCCAAATCGGACATCTATATAGTATAGCTCCCAAAGATAAGTAAGGTCTGAAAAGTAGTCTTAGTTCGAACAACGTGCTGCAAGGGTGCTTTGGCCGAGTCTAAGTAAACTCTGCTGTATTTTTTATATTAAAAGCAAGAAAAAAAGTCTTTCAAGCCAGACTGTTATATACTCAGGACCAACGAAATTGTACCTATCTTTCTTACCATCTCTGAGATCTGTTTGTTTATAAGGACGGATGGCTATATCGACTCGGCTGTTGATGTAGATCAGGAATATATGTGCTTTATAGGGTCGGAGATGCTTCCTTCTGGCTGTTACACACTTTTGCACAATCTCAGTATATATAGGTACTCTGTGTGCCATTTGTACTGGGTATTAAAAAGACTGCTAAATCCTTGGCTTGGACGACACTTGTCTTGGGTAGATGTATTGTAGCTGCAGTACCAATCAGTCCCATGCTCCTGTGTCCTTACGAAGTTGATCTTGCATAATCACTCTGTGGCAGGTCCTCTCTCCTTAAGATGTAGATGACCGCGCAACACTTTGATTGATTAATTGACTAATAATCCAAAAATATTGCAGGAGTCTGTGTCGACGACGAATTTAGCTAGGGAAAGTTCCTGTGATGGTTTCCTCCAGTGGGAATTTCCTTGGTTGAAAGTAGGTAAATCGTGGGGCCAAGAACGCTTCCATGCAGGTACAGTTCCTGCACTTGTTGTAGCTTTATCTGTTAAGGAAAGACAATTGTCTAAATTTCTCGACCAGAAAAACGCACATTAAATAGCTGCGATTTTAATTTTGATTCTAGCCACATTCCAAAAACGCAGCAGCTGCCAGCCAATTATGAAAGTTTGCATAGAAATTAATGCAATGTTGGCTGCTAATTTGAAAATGATTCTCACTTTTTCACAGCAGCCACAGCAAACAGAAATTCGCCGCTGGATATGTGTGTTTTATTGTTTAATAGCATTTCATTTTATTATTGTTATTATAATTAGCATTACATTTTTTACCCCATCTAATGCACTTTTGGAGCCACCTTGTTGAGTTGGTGATACGAGCCCTTATCAGTTCTCCGTCCAGTTGTCTGGATATGTACACGGGGCGAGAGAATGATAAGGGTACGAATGCACCGGGTGACCCTTTTTTTTCGATGATGGTACTTACCCGATTTAACTGTCACTTTTTTCTTCGCTGGTCCAAAATGTTGACCAAACATCAGCTGACAATGCAAATTGCCACCAACAAAAAACACTAATTTGCAAATGAACGCACACAAAGGACAACAAAAGCGAAACGTAGCGCATTTGCATTTCGCATTTGCATTCGCATACAGCAAATACATATAAATAATTCAGCAATCAAACGGAGAGCAGCTTGAAGAGCCACTTCTCGCCAAATGTTTATGGTTGAAAATACCCCCGAAAAAATAAGCTAAATAAAAAAAATATTGTTTGTCGGCCACTTGTGCGAAAAACGTTGCCAACTTCTAGGCGCAGCCATAAAAATGCATTCCCTCAAATGCTCGAATCGGAAAGCGTTTTTCAAACGCTTTTTAGTTGAAGTGTTTTTTGCTCGCTAATTGATTTAGCCGTCAAGTGTGCAGCTGGGGCTCTGGCGTTTCAGCAGTTTATTTAGTGGGGTTTTTGATAGCGAAATTAGCTCGTCTTGCTGGTAATTTAATGCCTCGATATTGTGCATATAAACCAACCCCGCCGACCTTACCTTTATGCCATTCACGTTCAACTTTATGTGTGTTCGTTATGAATTTTGAAATGGAATTCGCTGCTGCTGCTGCTTTTGCTGTTGCTGTGTAATAAATCAAAACTATGCAACAAAACCCGCTGCCTGGCCCGGCAAGCCAAAAAGGATGCCAAAGGACTTATCTGTTCGCTGTAAAACGTTTTCATGTATACCCAACCCAGGCAACCAGCTGGTTTACCTCGACAGGCGACAGCCGCAAAAACCAACAGCAGCCATGGTAGAGCGAGCCTCTGTTGCCCTTTTGGCACACTATTTTTTCACTGTTGCACTTTTACGGTTATAAATTTTAACACACACACCCCCCAGAAGAGCGGCGAAGACTCGGCACAGAGAGCGACGGAGCCCGGACCACATAAAACCGGACACATGCTTTTAATCTTCGAAGCAAACATGCTCACTGCTCGCTGATGCATGGCCAGTGTTGGTGCTGCCGTTCCCTGGACAGCCACTGTCCACGTTGATGGCTTATGAGCATGGCATAAAATCTTCCGGTTAAAGTTAAAGAGCTGCCGTCGACTAACTGGGCCAATTTAAACTTCAGTCGTTTTCAATTAGCGCCGAGCACATTTTATGAATAAACATTCAATTTTTCGCTTAGTGTGGAAATTTACACGAAATTCCCCAAAGAGATTTTGGCGCATAAATGTCGCTTATCGGCTTTTATGCGCTTTTTATGTGGCAACATTTGACAGGAAGAGCCGGGGCAGGGCAGGACAGGCCATTGTTTGCATCTGGGCTGTGTGGCAGCGCTTTGGCTAACCAATAATGGCCCTGGAAATTGGCCAGCACGAGGACACACAGCCGCTGCTGCCTGCTATCGCCCCAGGCCACGCACGACTCGCCGCTTTATTGTTGTTGTGGCACCTAACTGCGTTATCAGCCCGGCTGGTGCACAGGTGCTTTAAATTTCCAACATGTTGACCATTGGCCTGGCCCTTCAATGTGACAAAAAGCGTGCAGCATCGAATACCAAGTTTTTATGGGCTTCCGCCTCTTTTTTGGAGTTCTTACTTCTAGTTTGCATATTAGTTTGTGCGAACCACTCCCAACCCCAACGCCAACCAGCCAGCTTCCTGGGGTGAAAAACGAGCATTTAGCACCAACGTTATGAATATTGAAACAATTTTACGCTTGCCATTTTCCATGCTGAATAGATTTTGCGGCCAGCCATTGGCATCAACGTCAACATCATCATCGTCAGCTTCGATGTGGCGGTGGCTTTCAGTAAAGTTTTTGGCAACATCATGAAGGCAAATATGTACATTAGCTGCACACTTTGTAGGGCGTAAACAGCAGAGTTTTGTATGGAGTTAGGATGCTGATAATGTTGAAACAAAAATTCGTACAAATACCAGCAACTTTCTCACACAATCTCCAAATACTTTGCATACTTTTTGGGATTTTGAAAAATTATTTAAATGAGCTTTGAAAGTTTATGCTAAAGCTTGAGTTCTGAAATTCTCAAGTCACTTTTCTTTGAATAGTTTGTACATATATAAAGCAATTGCTAACAGTTAGGTGTGAATTGACAAGTCTGCTGATGAAACAAGGGAAGGGAAGTGAACGTAAAGTGAAGAATCCTTTACTTCTGGGAGATAGAAACAAGTCACTTCTATGGCATGGGGGGGGGGGGGGGGATAAAAAAAGCTTATTCTGAGGAATAGCAAATCTTTTCATCCTGGAGTAAAGTAAATGTTTCTTCCTGGAGATAAGAATACGTTTATTCCTAACGATAAGAGAAGTTCTGAAAAGCAAACCAATTTTATATAATTATTTTGTTTAACTCTATACTTACTCTGAGATGCTGAATTCGTTATCCATAGGCTGAACATGATACTAATCTCATTGAATTTACTCTGCCTAAAAGTATTCAACAATATATATCTCGCATTTCGCATAGATTAGACCACATCTAATTCTCAAGTTTTAGTTCCGCGCACTCTTATTATGAAAGGGGCTAGTGAAATTAGTAAAAGTTGCCAATTCAATGAATGGATGATAAAAACGTGAGATCATTGACTAAACAAGACTTGCAATTGGGTCTCCAAGACGAATATATGGCTAAATTACCGATGTGACGACAAAAAGCAATACCTAAGGTATTTTATTAGTGTAAATCGCCTAACTCTTTCCAGATTCTCCCCTTAAACCATAGCCATAGACTCTCTTTTTCTACGAGAGAGATAAATCACAAGACAAATTGCTTGCAAATGTTATACATTATTCTTAAGAATGTTCACTCATATTACTGATTCATCTTTCAGATTAAGGCTAGCTCTTACCAGCTCTCCAATCTGAGTATTTCAAAAGATTTCCGAGATCAAAGTGAAATCACTTTATGTAACGCTCAGGCATGTGCTGAATCAAAAGCTCTGCCCATTGCCAAATCGGTTTATGTTTTCTGCATAATTTGTTTACCGTTATCATCGGCATTCAACAAACATTGCCCAATTGTGCGTTTCCGGCTTTTGCAAATTTGAATTATGATTTAATGTTAATTACATGAATATGACAAAATATGAAGTGCAGCAGCAGCGGCAGCGACGGCAACAACAACAACAAGAACAACTTCCGTTGATTTGGTTTGTGGTTTGCTTATTGAATATTTGTCCAGGCAAAGTTGCGCTTAATTAAACAACAAACATAAACGGTGGGGTGTGGAGAAGGGGACGGGACGGGGTCGACAATTACAGATGCATTGCATAATTTATGTACGTTTTGTGTAATTGGAAATTTTAATAGTTGTCCATAAACAAATTTGATCCCATCTATGCATCGTTTGCTCCTCTTTTTTTTTGTGTAGTTGCTTTTGTTGCTAATTAAATGCAAATACGAACACTCACATTCCCATTCACACACACACACACACACACACACAAATATGCTGAGTAAATCCTAGCTGTATCTATATCTGTATCTGGACCTCTGTCTGCATTTCCAATTTGCATTTGATTTTATATTTATGACATTTGTTTCGCCTGCTGCCAGCCGCTTTTTTCCACTCCCTCTCCCTCTCTTTATCTGTCTCTCTGTCTCTTTCTCTGGGTCTGTGGTTTGCCTAAACGCTTCACTTGATTGTTTTGATTTTCACATTTCGAACCATTTCGAACAATTTGGTACTGTTTTCGGTATTTGCATGCGAAATTCATTTGAAATGCGAACACATTTGAATACACACACGCACGCACACATCACAGAGCATTATCTATTCATATGCAAATGGTAGTGTGTGTGTGTGTGTTTGGATGTCAACAGGCCATGTCCATTTTGGCCTACGCACTTTGCCAACATTCTCCACAAATAATCCAGAAAATGTTGTAAATTGATTTTGACATATTTCATTTTAATTTCCAACTAATTTTTTTTATCAAATTTTATACTATTTCGTTTGCAGACAAATCGAATTAATCGAATCAAGACATTTACTTTGAAACAGAATAACCATTAGAGAATTGAAATCTGTATGGAGTGGGTTCAGTTTAACCACATTAGTCCTTGAACAGCAAGTTTGATTGTATGGCTATTTTATGTAATCTGGTCTGGTCTCTGCTAAGAGAATTTTCTTTAGGCTGCTCACCGGTAGCGAATCGAACCCCGCTGAACCATTTCTGTTTCTGTTTCGAACCGTACCATAAACCCAACCTTCTATGTTTAGTATCTTTATATTTAGTGTATTTTCTAGGCAATGCATATTTCTCTCATAGCTATCTTCGAGTGAATAGTCACAATACCGAATCAAAAATTGTTCACGGGACTAGTTTCCGACAAATGAAACTCCAACTTGTCAATGGGAACCAAAATATACTGAACTTTGCTGGAACCGGAAATGCTTAATAGTTGATAAGCCACATTTCTATCAGTGACTGTACTAGTTTTTTGCCCCCTTTTTATAGCAAGTGTTTTCTTTTTTAGCATGGTCAGTGTAATCAAAGATAACCTTTTTCAGTCAGATTAAAGCCTTCGTCCCACCATCAACATAAATCCTTTGTTAATTTCTGTCGAGCTTTTTTCCACCGCTTTGTATGAGAATAGATTGGACCTAGAACAGAATTTGTAGATTATTGTGACTAACATCCAATGGACACATCCAGCCCACTGTGCAGCCTAGTGTGATATTCAATGCCCTCAACTCAACTACTGTTTGTTTGTACTCTGCTCTACTTTGTGGCATTTGTTTGTCAGCAGAAATTCAGAATATAACAAAGAAAAAACGATCGCATGACCAGGCTTCGGTTTATAAGGAATTTTGGAATGAGTGTTGAGTGCGGGAATTTACCAGTCTAAAAGTTTTTGATAAAAATGCCATAAATCTACAGATTAAACAATTCCATAGAGTTTCTTTTTTTTGCTGTACAGTTCAACTTGGGAATTGAGTGCTCTTGAGTCGGGCATTCCCGGGAAAAAAGATAAGGCAACGCATATGCAAATATATTTGCCATGAGCTCGAGTTTCAGACTAGGTAAACCGAAGTTTGAGATAAGATTTTCCGTTTTCCGCTTGCGCCGCTGCTTCTGCTGTTGTGACATCAATTGGAAGGCATTGTAGTTGGATTGCACACATGCATAATTGATGCCCCAGTCCAGACTCATTTGGAAAGCAAATGGCAGAAGAAAATGCCAATCAATTGGAAATGTTTTAATGGCTACTTAGCATAGGGTGGGCAGAGTCTAAGACTCAAATTAATCATAGCGACGGCAGCAGCAAAGTCAATTTAATTGATGGCCCGGCAGGACTCACCACCACCGAAAGGACCAACCGCAATCTCAATTACATGTGTGTACAGCAGGAGCATCTCAGACTCTAGTGATTTGCATGAGTAATTTGACAGATTACTAAGCTAGATTGAGGTCTAGACGGAGCCCTCACCCTAGTCGAAAAAGAAAGAAATGTGGGAAATGTGATTAATGGCATTTAATGACGTAGAAGCAGACGATGAAGTCATTTGGGCATGCGCCAAGCCACAACCAACTGTTGAGGCAACTGTACCCATCCCCATCCCCACTCCCTCGCCCTCTCCCAACTCTAGGTCTGGGGCAAGCCATATATGCGCGTTGCTTTAACTGTCCACTTCCTGGACGCGCATAGCGGAAGCCACATTGGGCATGTGGGGCAACGCGGCGCGAACACTTTAAGCGATTAGCAAGAACAACAACAACAGCAGCAACAGCAGCAACAACAAACGCACATTTGAATTTCAATTAGAATTTTAATAATCGAAACAAACTGTTCCATGTGCGCATAAATTTAGCTTCCTCCTCCACCTCCTCTTGTCCATCGCTGTGGGGGAATCTATTAAAATGTTTGGCCAGCGCTGATGGACATGAGGAGGCTTCCCGCCAACTGAACATAAATAAAATTTACGAAATAAGCATGAAATCCCCACAGGATTAAAAGAAGCACACAAAAAATGTTAACTAATTTTTTTGCCATAAAGTAATGAAAAAATGTTGACAGCGACAACAAAACCCAAAAGAGAGCGAGAGACCTGGCAAGGTGGTTGCCTAGGGGGCGGCGCAACAGGAAAATCCCTTAATTGGAATAAATTAACTGTTATTGCTCCGGCATGAACGACATTATATAGTGAAGCTCCCAGTAGTGTGTGCAGCTGCAGACACAGATACAAATGCAAATAGTGTGTGTGCGTCGCTATCATTTGCCGCTGCTCCCACTGGAGCGCACAGCGTGTTTATTTTACATATCTACATCCATGAGTGTGTCTGTGTGTGTGTGTGTGTGTGTGTGTGTGTGTAGCTTGTATCTCTCTTCTTTTTTCTGCGCTTTCCTTTGCACACAGCACAAAACAGACGCAACAAAATTAAATAATACGATAAAAGCGAAATTTATGACACAAGCGAGAAACGAAAACATTGCCAAAAAAAAAAAAAAGGAAAAACAGCTAAAGGCACAGTTTTACAGGCGCGACAACAACAGTTTGACACGCACTGATAGCAAGCATAAATACTTTTGTGGTTGTCGCTGGCCCCGACACAGGCACAGACACAGGCACAGGCACAGTTCAAAGTTCAAAGGCAACGCAATTTGCTGTTCGCCGAGCTAATGAACAACCCCGAATTTCTAGTTTGAAAGAAAACAGGAATTGCCCAAAAAAAAGAAACGAAGAAAACAGGATCAACCAGCAGACAGTAGCTACGTCTTAAGGAGAACTCACCTAAAAGCTGACCAAACAATGGTGCTATGTACTCGAATTCCAATCATTCATGAATATTTAATTAAGAAAAGGTTGCCTTAAAAGCCCAGCGAACAGTTTGACCACACCTATTCCTGTTGCTTAAGACTTTCGAATCAAAAGTCTCCAATGTTTCCACTTCCGTTTTGAAATTGGTCCTTAAAATTCATTCGAAAGCTCTTGTTTATCTATCTAAATCAGAGATGGGCGCGTCGCGACGTTCTTATGCACGTGTGCATAGGGCCTCTGTCGCTGCCGACTGCACAAAACACACGTACGCTATAAGCATTGAAAGCTACGCACGCAAATTGTGCTTGAATGCGTGTGAAAAGTGTGACGATATATGTGCATGCCCATCTCTGATCTAAATCAACAACTTTCGACTAGAAACAAACGTTGTCAATAATAAGGAAAAATACTTATTTCTAATACGATTTCTATAATACGGAAATATTTGATTTATGATTACATACATGAGAACTTATTGATCATACTTTTAGGTTCTTATAGTCTTAAATCAAGCATTTACTTTTAAAACAAGCTCTTTTGATACTCTTTGTTAACCTCTAAAGTACTCTAAAGTTATTTGTGAGGAGTACATCGAACAAGCAAGGTTTGTTCTTTATATAATCCCATTAAATTCTGGAACTATGCATATTTAGTTATCGATCTAAGAATGTTTCGTACTTGGCTTAACTAATATCAAGAACTAAAGATACTTTAAGCTTAATTTGCAAAACAGTATGATTACAGCTCAATTCCAAATGCTTTTGCTTTGCCTAAGAAACCTTATAACCTTCTCTTCCTTTTGTTATAATGAAATTGCACATGAAAGTTTCAAAAAAGAACTATAATGCTTGAGATTGAACGGCTCAGGCTTTTAGCCAGGTTTTAGTTTAGTCACAGCACAAACCAGACCTAAAAGCAAAAGTAATTTCGCAAATTTTGCTTTTCACTCGTTCTCTTTCTGCTGTGTTTTGGGCCAAGACGAGGCAACAACATGTTTGCAGATTCAACATAAATGATTTCCTTTGATACATACTTGAAAAAGGATTCTTTTTCATATGAATGGGTTACGCACCGCCACAAGCTGGCTCTGTGCTGTAGTTTTGTGAAGTTTTTAACAAAATGCTGGATGGTGCTTGAAACAGTGCTGATGCTTTTTATGCGTCTTCTCCTAACCTTCTCATAAGTACACAACTCCAACTATACATTTATATTTTTTTATTAAACCAAAAATTAGGGTATTAACAATGACTTAGTTTTAAAATAAATTATCAGAAATAATTCTTTGATTTTTTTTAAAGCGAAGATATGCCAATTTTAGCTTGGGTTTTTAGCTTGGGTACACGTGTCGGAATTAGCAAATTTCTAATGCTTCAAACCCGTCTAAGAGTACGGAGCTGTGTTGATATTTCAGAAATATTTACGATTTTGCTTTCCTCCGGCTTTTTTTCGCTACGAACACACTTGAATTAATGAGAACGAGGAATAACCTAGGGTCTGGACCTTGCACCTCGTAAGTAGTACAATGTATTCATGTATTTCGTATCACTTAAAGCTGCATTTGGAATCAGTTTGGCGAATTTTGTTTGAGTAATTTTCGAATACAGTTCAAAAATGTAGGATTTTGAGTATTGTAATGTCAGCTGATAGCTCTAATGTCTCGCCCTTTCGAAAAAGTGTTGGTTCGGCAGCAGGAAGCGTCATCTAACCACAAGTACAATGACATTTCGTTTCGCGTTCAATGTTATGTGGCATTCTTATCAGCTGAGAGATAAGCATATGTGTATTTTTGGTGCTTTTGGTATTACTCGACACGCTATAAATACGTGGCCATGTGGCAACTTACCCGGATCGCAGCAGGCAATGAAAATGAAAATGAAATTCCAATTTGCAGCTTCAATTGTGCTGGTTGATTTGTTTGTCTTTAAACATTTCAATTAAAATGTCGCGGGCGCTTAATTGTTGTGTGTGTGTGTGAGTGTGTCCATGTGTGTGCGATATCATCGGGGGGCGGCATCGACAGCAGCGAGTTGTTTTCATTTAACCCGATTGAGGGCAATTATGTGGCCCACTGATAACGGCAATTCAAATTCTCATCCCGCACAAACCAGCCACCAACAACAACAACATCCGCACGCCAACGCTGACGGCAAGCAACTGAAAACTGTGTCGGGTTTTCTGAAACGACAAATGAAACAAGGGTGAGGGCGTTCCATTGCCAAACCATTCCACTGTACGTTTCCTCTTATCAGCCCGGAGGCAGCCAGCTCGCTGCCAGCTCGATCGCCAAAGAGAGATGGCTCAGGGCCAACTGCTCTCTCTCTCTCGCCCTCTTGCTGGCTACTCGCATTATTCATAATTTTTATCGCGCATTAGAAAACGATTTATATTTTTCGTTTTCGAAACTGCTCAAGAGGCGGGCCACATTTGCAAAACACATGTCAATGGCATGTTCCGGGGACGCGCGCTGGGGATTTGCCCACGAAAATCCTTTGTTTGCGTCACAGCACGATAGCGCTGGGACGGAGGACATAAAGAAATTGAAAGAGAGAGCGAGGGAGTGAGTGCCTCCTGGGTGCATACAAATTAGTCAGCATCAGCGAGAAAACTTTTTGCTGAGCACACACAACCGCACACAAATATCTCAAATCTCAAAGCCAAAGGAAAAAGGCTGCTGAAGCATATGCAAATTTCACTTGCAAGTGTGTGAGTGCATGTGACGTATGAATGCTGATGTCAAGCAGACAGCAGTTGGCAGCAGCCACACATATCTGCATACATACGAGCATACATCTTTAAATATAATTTATATCTACACAGAGAGTGCCGAGCAGCCGCTGCGCTTCCAGCAGCGACCATACAATACCCGGACAAGACATCTCTCCGCTCCGAACCGAACCGTTTTAGGTTTACTATCGGAAAATATCACATCTACCCATTCGCTCGTCTTTGCTGCCACTCTACTTGCTGTTGTCGATTCAAACGCGGCAGCGTCATCAAGTTTTATGAGCAATTACAACATCTGTTGAATATCGCGTCTCACAAATACAGCCACAGAGCCACACCGTGTCCGTGTCCGCGTCCGCGTCCGCGTCCACATCGAGCACATTTTGCCAGTCGCTTTGCGTTTTTCATTCACATTTCAGCAAACAGATAAAATACAAGAGGCATACGGCCATCCCCCATACAAATACAATGAGAATTCTTAAGATGAACAACAACAACAACAACAAACAGCAAGAGCATCACCAGCAGCAGCCGAAGGGACGGGCACAGGGACAGGGCCAGGCCACTTGGCATTGAACTTTGTAAATGGCGCGCTGTTCTTTTGTGTCTCGAGGTATTGGGGGATTGAGATTCCAGATTGTGCTCGAATTTGAGTTTGAGTAGGGACTGTGCCTGCCTGCGTGCTCTGGACTGGCTGTCTGTGTCATTGATTGAGCCATTGAATTAACATTTGCCATGATTTACAAACAAATTTAGATAATGGCCACGAATGAAATCGAGAGAAAGGGGCATGGTTTGCTCTGTTCCACTGACCAAATGTTGAATATGACACCACATAGAGGGAAGCCTTTCAAGGACCGCAATCGATTGAGAGTGAGAGAGAACACTGAACCACCACTAAGATACAAAATATTTAACACAAAGTGCTCAATTTTTACTTTGAAATGGTTGTAAGACTCTCACCAGTTCTTACGACCCACCTACACATATAAATTCCAGCTCATAACTCCTTTAATCTGTAAGATATGTCTCTGAACCCTTTTTGAACCGGTTCGAAGTCAAAATAAACCAAATTTCAGGTTCATAGCCTATGGCTTTGAACCACTTGCCAGCCGTTTTAGCTATCTGTCTGGGTACCGAACCAAACCGCACTGAACGGCTTATTCTTGCTCTCAAACCGAACCAGTATCTGTTTAAGAGCCGAGTCGAACCTAGAACTAATACAAAATGTCAAAAAGTCCGTAAATTTATGAATTATTGAATCATTCTAGCGGTGTAGCGGTTTGTCTATTGGCGTATTTAAGCAAAGCAATCTTTCGGCTTACAAATGGGAGTCAGTGGTTCAACACCTGATTTTGTACATCTTTTTCTATAACCGTCTCTTTTTAATGGCTCTTGGTTTCTTTCCTTGAAGGCTGCAGATTAAATTTTTAAGAGTTTCAGCCGGTTGCTTCTGTATAGTGGTAGCTCCCTTTTGCACCCTCCGCTCCTGTTGTGCATAGTTCTTATTTTACAACTGAATTCTTTAAGAAAACATGGCAAAACTTACTTTCGCGTTTTTGAACCATTTTTGAACTGGTTCGACTGCTCATAAAATTATAAACAACGATAAAGAATTCCCTTTTTAAGCCTGATTCTAGCTTACTCAACCTGAACCCCATTAAATTGGCCAGTTTATACTGAGCTGGCAGTCCTGCTTATAGTTCTCATTCACTCGCACAACGTATAACATAATAATAAACCAACAAAAAATATGTTCAAAACTTTGCCATAATCCACAAGTTAAGCAATCTCGGGCATAATGAAAGTCATGTTGGCAGACCAGGGCTTTTCAGCATATCGTTTACTAATCCGCAACAACATGCCAAGCCGATCCGTGTGGGGTGAAGCGTAGCAAAAGCGCCACAAAAACCCAAAAAACCCTTAAAACCGATGCTCATGCTCACTAAATACCGTTATCGCTTTTTACCAACAAAATTTAAAAAAAAAAAAGAACACAAAATAGAAAGAAACTTTTCGAAAACAAACTGTGCGGTTTCACTTTGTTAACAGCTCAGAAAATGTTTGGTTTGGCTTGCCACGGGCTGGTGCTGCTCCTAATACCAAGCAACTAGCAGCAGGAGCAGCAGCGCCAGCCACAAATAATGCAAACAATCTTTTAAAAGACCGCAAAGTGGCACGCCATCAGCCTCATGTGTGTCTGTGTGTGTTATGAATTTTCATAACTTCTTCAGCAAGACAGGAAAAACAAAACATTGGTTTTCAGTTTTTCAGTATTTTTCTATTGGCTGAATTTTAATACTTTTGAAAAGGCGGCTAACAATAAGTTGCATCAATGGCCAGAAGTCATTTTTTGCCTCTCACTCCCACCCACAGTTGATTTCGCCCGACATCAAACAACTTTTGACATGCCTTTGCATAATCCTTGCCCAGCAATCTCCCTGGGTCAGCACGAGCACGTACCGGCTGCTGCTCCTGCTGCTGCTTGTTTTCGCCTTGACTTTAATCATATTTCCATCAGGAACGCGCCTCGCATATTGAACAGCAAACAAATTTCCACTTGAGTATAATTTTTTAATCTAAGCTTTAAACTTGGGACTTGGCAACATGTGGAGCGCCTCCACTGCAGTTGTCCTTGTTGCAATTTGTCACAAAAAAAAAAACAAAAAAATAGCAAGGAAAAAAGTTTGAAAATGGCCTCAAGTTTTTCTTCCCTCCGTTTTGAAGCGGAAACATTTCCGTCAACGGAAGTTGAGTTCCAAGTAAATTAACGTTAATTAACGGAAGTTTTTCGTCTAAGTGGTTCAGGTGCGCCACCTGACACTCGTTAAAGTTGTCAGTTGAGATTAAATTAGCCCCCCCCGCCCCACCCACAAAAAAAAGAGAACAGCTGTAGGATGTTTGTGCATGCAAATGTATATATGGACTTGGACATGGATATGATGACTTTACACACACACACACACACACAATATATTCAATGCACTTCTGAGACAATGGAACTTATAGCATGCTTCAGATGCTCACTCACTCGCTCACTCCTCGCTGGCTGGCCAAACAATGGCGACAAACAATTGAAATCTGTGCGCTTTGTTTTAGGCAAGAGCCGAGAACGAGAACCTTTTGCCCACAAAAAAAATTAAGGTTGTCCTTGCCTGCCATTCCAGGGGTTGTGGCTGGGCACAGTGGCCAGCAGTTCAACAATTTGCTGCTAGAAAGCAAAAAAATTTGTACAGCTTTTAATTAAGGCCGCAAAAGACAAGACCAGTCGACATACAAATATATATAAATTTGTGTGTAGTTGAAATCCCTACAAATGAGAAAAGAAATCACCCAGCGAGTGACGAAGGACAATCATAATTGCGGAAGCCAGAACTGAGGGTTGAGCAGAAATGTAGAAAAATCGGTAAAAAGCAACGCCAGTAACAAGGACTCTACAGCAAACAATGCACTCGGAATGTGCTTTGCCGCCCCTCACCCTCCGGCAGTGCACGGATTTTTTGTATGAGAAATTAATTATCGCATAATTTTATGGCTCACTGACATCTGAAGAGTTTTATTTACCACTTTTTGACAGATTTCTACGCGCGCGGCTTTTGAATTGATTTTGGGTACCGGCAGCAGCAGCAGCCTTTGAGGTTTACGTGTCAAACTGGAAAACAGGCTGGGGGAGAAATGAAAATGGAAATACTTCCCGTTTGGAGGGTGAATGTAAGTGAATGAATGCAATTGTACCTGATTTTGCTAATGGTTGAGGTTATTCTAATCTAACTAGCCTCCCCAGCAACCATTTTCATTTACCAAACCTTTTTTCTTCGAGTAAAGTTTATCCAGAGAGACCGAAGGTTATTCCTAACAAGCATCATTTTGAGCTAGTTAACTGCTTTCAACTGCGCTATGGAAACAAGAAAGAAAGTCGGTCAAGCCCGACTATAACATACTCTGTACCAAGAAATTTTGTCTTTTGATCATAACTCGAAAACCGTTCATCTGATCTTCTTCATTTCTTTGGCGGATCGATAAGTTATCCTAATAACTAAATATGTCCAGAAGAAACAAGCCATCTATCTTCAAAACTGTGGGAGATATGACGTTTTTTCTAAATTGCGGGGGCGGGAGGGGGCGTGGCCAAAATTGAAAATAAACTTGATCTGCCTGCAGACATAAGAAGCATATGTCCCATACACTTCAAACCTCTATCTCTTACCATCTCTGAGATCTGTGCGTTCATACGGACAGACAGACGGACAGACGGACATGGCTATATCGACTCGGCTGTTGATGCTGATCAAGAATATATATACTTTATGGGGTCGGAGATGCTTCCTTCTGGATGTTACATACTTTTGCACAAACTTATAATACTCTATGTACCTACGGTACAGAGTATAAAAATGTTTTGGCCACTGTGTTGCCCTATTGCCGTTGTGGCGCCTTTCGAACTGTGTGAAGTTCTTTTCATTATTGAAATGGCGCCTTTCGAACTGTAGGCAAAACTACCCATCCCTTTCTCTATCTATTATCCATTAAAGAGTAAAGATTCTATCTTTTCTTCCTGGAATAAATTGATTCAGTAAGCATTTGAAAGTTTGGAATGTAAAGTAAATTATGAAGAGTTTCACAAAATCAAGAATATATCTCTAAGACTTCAGTAGTTCTTTACTTTCCACGCCTAGAAAATTGATGGTTTTTCCTATAATTTGGATGGACTGGGGCGCACGCACTAAAAAATAAGATATTTTGTTAGTTTGTCACATTTTATTTAACTTAAGAAAGGAACAAAACGAAAAATACTCAGAAACAGAACAGATATTCGGTGTTTGCTTTGCAGACAAACTAAAGGTGTTGAGCATTTTTGTTGAGCTGAATGCCCCCCCAGAAATTAAAGCGAAATCCACATTAAAGTGCTTCACTGGCATACCTAGCTTAACAGTGCCTCCAAACCAATCCAGCAAAACACTTAGATTTCCGGTTCAAGTACAGCAAAAAAAAAGAAACCAAAGCTAATTTACTTGATGCGTGAACATATTTTGTTGATTTTGGTCTTGATGTTTTTGGTGGCTGTTGTAACGAGCTGGTAAATCGATTGTGACTAATTCGTGGCAGTCATGGAGCAGCGCAGTGATTTAGAAAGCCACGCAGGAAACAAGGACACAAGCACTTATAAACAAAGCAACGAAAATCGTTATATTACTGATTATTAAAATATTAAAGACAATTCAATTGGAAAATTGGCAGACAGACATACAGAGCGAGAGAGAGAGAGAGAGCGGGGAGGCAGAGGACTGTCGATAGGTATATGAAGTAATTGAAATAAACGAGCTCGGTTATAACGTGACAAAGTCTCTCGGCTGTGGCTGAATGTGGACTATTTAATAAATGATTTCCGCTATGCGGGGATCTATGTGAAAATCAGACAGTCAAACCATTTGAACTGCATGTGTGTGTGTGTGTGTGTGTGTACGGTTCGTGCCTGCCCACAATTGTGACAAAGCAAACTAAATCAGTGCGTGGAGTATCTGTATCTGCATCTGCATTTGCCACAATGAGCTCACATTGTTGTTGATTTTTGTGCGGGTGCATGTCTGACATTTCATTATCAAAATCTGCCCAGAGGGTGAAATGATAATGAGGGCTTATCGACTGACACAGCGGAAGTGAGTGACCCGCTTTAAAGTACGAAAAATGAAAAAAGAAACCAAATAAATATATACAAATCCATCAACAAGTGGCCAGTCAGTCAGTTGGCCAGCCAGTCTCGACCCTCGAGTGTCGTCTATTTGCCCAAGACCAATACAAACACAGCGTGGGGATGCTGATGTGGGTGGCTGAGCCAATCATTCAATGGAAATGACACTGAACCCGCTGGGAGGACATCACTTGTCATTCTGCGACATGACCCAGCATTGGCTCAATAATTAATTTAATTAAAATTCGGCTACCAAAAGCGAATTGCTAGGAAGATAATCAGCTAAATATTATACACTCGCACACACACACACACACCCAAACACACGCAAAATAATCATAAATTAATAATGAGCTGCTCAGGCTGGATACGCAAATACACTCTAAGTGCCGGGGCATTTATCTGGGTGCCTGCCCTCCTATGCCCAAGATGAAAATGTGCCAAATAAATTGCCATCAACTTTTACCCAAAAGTCGCATACAAAAACCAGCAGCCCTGCAGCCCAGTTTCAGTTTCAATGGCATAACCAGGCTCGGTCTGGGGGCCATCCATGTCGTCATGTCAAGCAATTCAATTCAATTTGGTTTCTCACGCGCTTGTTTGCTCGCCCCGGGCCGGGAGCGGGGCGGTGAGGGGGGGCTGCAGGGAAGTGGGAAGGAAGTGCTGGTATGTGTGTTTATTTTATTTTATTTTTATTTAATTCATTTTTCGCTTCTTCTTTTCTCCCACTGACAAAGCTGTCGTCATTATGCTTAGCTCATATGGGGCATATGCCAGTTAAGGCCAATAAATATATATCAGGGAAATAAATTATAGCGAAAGTTTAACAACTTTTTTGTTGGTCGCTCGTAAATTCTCCATTCCAAATGAGCCATAAAAAAGTTGGCCGAATTAATATTTAAAGAACTGTTCTTTTTTTGGGCCAGAAAGGTAACCATTTTGATGCCCTGGGAAAGGGTATATGGCAACATAAGGTCTTATTTGCCGGAAATGAGTATTTTGGTTGCCTCAGTGGGTTTCGCTTTTGATAAACTCTTAGAACACTTACAATTTGCTCATATTAATGCTTTTCTTGCTTCTGAACCATCAAATTAATTTTCAAAAGGAACATGCAAAACGACTTGGAACACTTTCATCAGTTTTCGACTTAACACAGAAAATATAACATAGAAGCACTATTTGTGGCATTGAGCGGTCCTAATTAAGGTGACTGTTGAGCTGAGCTGTCATTTTATGGAGTGCTGGCGTTGCCACTTCGTGTCTTTTCATACAATCGATATACATTTGCTATCGATTTTTGACTATCGGTTTTGCATTCTCTTTTGACATTTGCTCCTGAATTATAATTTTCAATGCTTCATGTAATAGTTTTCATATGAACCAGATGATTCCAATGAACCATTTTTCGGTAAATAACTTAACTGTGTAAATGCAAGACTCAGAGTTTTTAGACACCCAGGTCTGATGAAAGCTCAGCTAAGTTTCCGCTCCAAATAGAGAGGGAGAGGCGATGTTATCAATAGACTGATTCGCACACACAAAAGAAGGGGACTTTAAGCGCCTGCTCTTTACTAATTGATGGGCAAAAAAACGTGTGCAGCAAATCAAATCGAGCATCATATGCTGAACTGTAAGTGGTTTTGGTCACCTACTATTCAAAGTGTTGAGCGATTTTTGGTGCCACTGCTTTTAACCTTAATTAAGATGAATTTTCCTGCAGATTTGTTAGTCTTTTTTCCAAAAGTTGCATGCTTCATCAACTTGTTATAATAAATAGCAGAATTGTACATAAAATAGAATTCACTTGCTGGCAGACGAAAATACATATTTACTTACTAAGTAGGTAAACGATGAGCTTCCATCGATCAGAGCTTTACTGGCATTGCTGTGAGCTGCTGCCTTCTTTAAAATTGATTTCTTTAGTTCATCAAGCTGCACAAGACATTGAAAAATTGCTGCTACTTTATATTATTCTTCATTTTATGCATAATCAAATGTGTGTGAAACAGTCTGGCTATATTTTTCATACTAGTCAGAAAGGTTGCCAGATTGTGCGAACTATGATAACTTTCAGCTCAAATTTGAGGTATCAAAAAGGTTGAAGTGGAGAGTCCTTTTATCCTAAAGATACATTCTCGTACCTAGTCATGATAAATGCCCTTGAAAGTATGCTATGCTTATGAATATTAATGGTATTGGTTAACAAATTTTGGTTTATCTTTAACTGGGCCAACAATTTGAGAGAATATGTAAAGGGTGGATTGTGTATGATTGTTGAAATGCTAATTTAATGAGAAAATAAAGCTGGCATACTTTTGGAGGCATTTACCAGGATTTTCCGATGGGTACAAACAATATATTTGTTCCAAAAACTTTTTTAAATATTTTTTAAATGAAACTTTAATCATTTCTAGTTGCTTTTTATGCCTTGAACATTACAAATAGACTTGGTGGGGTTATACGAATCGTATTAGCATTTTGTTCTTTGATGCCTCAAGTTCTGCTTTTCCTGTTACTCAACCAGCTTACATAATTTTATGAGCTTTAACCCTACCACTTGAAATTAGTGAGGTAATTGAATTCACTCGTAAATCAAGGAAAAGTTATATAACTTAAAACTAAACTAGAACTTCGGAATTGTTGTCCCCCGAAACGCGAAAGCGATCGCTTACTCCTACTTCCTTTTCAGTAAGTGTTTCGTGTAGCCGAAAAAATACGTCTCCTGTTAGCCTCGCCCTCTCGTTATTTATGTGCTTAGAAGCGCACACATTTATCAGTTCACAAAGCATATTTTTTGACGGCAGCTTAAAAGTATGCAACACCAGCCACACGCACACATGCGGCACTCCAGCACTCGATTTTTCATCTCTCACTTTTACTTACATGTAAAAACTTAAGTTTGCTGTCTCTTTAAGTCTCAAGTGTCTCTGCCAGCTGGCACTTCCAATTTCCGCTGGCCGCTGGCTTTGCTTGGCCTGGCCTGATATGTATCAATCTCAGGCACATCTCATCCAAAATGCCGGCGGCTGTTGCTTCTAGACTGGCCCCACACCGATTGATTGTTTGTCCCAACAGCCACAACACCAAAATCACATTCCAAATAACTGCCAAACACAATTTTGTATAGTCAAAAGTTGTACTTTTTCTTGTGCGTTCCTTCCGCCATCACAACCTGACACGAGCGAGTTCTGCAGCCAAATGAATCTGAGTGAACTTGCCAAAGATGCTGCGAGCGGGCACGAGTGCGTATGCACGATATACAACCACCGTTCGTGTATTGGGACACACAGGGCACGGAGAGCCGGTGAGAGCTGCGCAAGCTGGGGAAATGTCTCATGTAAACAAAAAACTGTTCGTTTTAATGGGATGCTGTGGCGTTTAATTAGCCACCGCTTGCATATTTGAGCAGCCCAAAGAGAGCACACGGCAAGAGAGTTTGCTAAGAGAGCGCCGTGTTGTGTGGGTGGGCAAGGCTACTGACCTTTTGTCTTGTGCAGTGGCGGTACCGAAAGCAGCACCAGCACCAGCACCAGAACCCGGCTTAGCCATTTAGTTGGCCTTTTGGAGTGTTTTATAAATACGTTGAATTTACACAAATTTCAAATTTGCTGCCAACTGTTCCGCGTTTAATTAAATTAATGCGACCGCTTGTCGTTGCCCACTTAATTGTTGGCATTTTTCCTCCTTGGCGTCTGGACAAACAGCTGTGCCATGAAGCGCATAGATTACACAACAAACAAAAGCCACTCCATGGGAGACAAAAGGCAGGAGCAGCAGCGAAATCTGAGCAGCTTTAATTTGAGCCCTTGGCATACGTCAAATGTTGAATGGAGGCAAATTTGTTTGGCGTGCCAGAAACTAAAGGGAAAAGAAAAGAAAACGGAGCCGGCAAATGGGCCAAAGAAAAAGTCTAAGATGTGTAGCCTACTTTTGGGAGGGCAACTAGATTTATCAAGCTTGCGCCCTTCCGTCAGATACTGGAATTTAATTTCAATCCAAAGATGCCGCAACTAAAAACACATTTCCAAGCACTTTGCTTATGCAACGAATGGATCAGAAGGCAACTCATTAAAAGCTTTCGAAAATTGCAGTTAAGTCGCTTTGATTTGAGCTGCAATCTTAGTCTGGCAACGCTGTCCAGCCTCGTCATTGTCAGGGCACGTAGTTTATGTTTTTCGTCTGTTTTACTTTTGCCATGGTGCACACAGGGCACAGAGCCCCAAATGATTAATGACCGGTTTGGCGTTGCCTTCTCGCTTATATTGTTGATTTTTGTGCACAGACTTTTCGGTTGTCAACGGAGCGCAGGGCGAGGGACGAACAAAAAGCGCCGAGAACAAAGTAAAACTAAAAGCCAAACTTTGTTCGAAATGAAATTTGATTTTGTCGATGAAGGAACTGTTCCAGATTTCGCCAGCTGAAGGCTTGGCTGATTGAGTAACCTTGGTATTGGCGGGCAACTCATCGCCCAGCAATTTTCTTCACGGATTATGGCCGAAGGAGTAAAGTGTAAGAGTGCCGATTGATGGCAGCGATTGCAGATATGCAGAGGGTGCTGCGTTGACAGCACCGAAAGACAAATATGCCCCAAAGCCAGCCCAGGTTTTTCGTAACTTTGATGTGGTTTTCATAGAAGTCCTGGCCAGAGCCCAGCCGTTGCGGCCCAAATGACAAATGAAAAATGTGTCAGGCATATTAAAAGGGATTTGCCTGCTTGCCGGCACCAACCGGGCAGATAAATGGCCCTGCCCAACGCATTACTTAAATTAATTTCGCTTTAAAGCAAATCCACATGGAGCCCGGGACAACGGGGGCAACTGCCGGCCTAGGCAACTGTGTAAATATTTAAATGAGTTGCCGGGGACAAAAGGCAGCAATGTGCAACAGAAAACGAAAACAAAATAAATAAAAAGGCAAACACGTCGAACGCATTAAACATGTGTAAATATTTGCGAAAGCGCCTCGTAAAAGGATAACAAGCCCCAACACCTGCAATGGCAGGCAGGAAGTTATGTATGTCAAAAGCAGGGCAAACAAAAACTTACCCATTCCGGGGCTTTTTAATTAGCCGTGTTTTTTTGGTAGCACTTGTCCTGCAAGGATATGATATTTTGATTAGCATTTGACAGCAGCAACAACAACAACAAAAACTGGGTTAAATTTTACATAAGTAGGGCACAGTGGTCTAGGCTCTAAGTTGTTTGGGCAGAAACTGTGTTCGCAACATATCAATCAGACTGAAGACTAGCTTATCACTAGGTTTTTGGGTGTGTCAAATGTTACACTTAAGTAAGAAATCTTGATTCAAGAACTGTATTTCTGAATATTTCTAGAAGGCAACCCTTCTAACATTTAAAACATAAATGTTTTGCTTACTGAACAAGATTTCTCGAAGCTTCGGTCCTTTGAAAGCCATATGATATAGTTATCCGACCTCTACCAAATAATTGTCGATCTATTCAAAAGCTAATAGTATCAATAATGGAACACTTTAGGATTGCAAAAATGGAACTTCTAAAATCACAACTCATTTTCCGACCGATTTGTGCTATGACAGCTATGGGATATAGTTATCCGATTCTGTGCAAACTACTCGAATTTATTTAAAAGTATTCAATATTAATAGTAGCAGAGTTTGGGGACGCTAACATTGAAAACAAAAGAGTTTTTCCCACTAAGACCCATTTTCCAACCGATAGTTTCTATGAAAGCTATAAGATATAGTCATCCCATCCGATCGGTTTCAAAAAAAGAAGACATTCAGCCATGCTTCGGCTTTCACTTATTTTTACGAATGGCGATTTCAGCAAATTCGCACGATTTCAGTTTAGAGCGCTCCGAAATTCGCAAGTTTTCGTTATCGATAGTGTTCCATTCCCAACTCGTTTTGTGTCATTTCACATAACAAAAACATGTGCGTCAAAATAGCGTCGACTTTTTAGCGTCGAATTTGGAACGGTGGAATGTGGAACAAAACAGATTTTTTTATTTTTTAAATATCTCAGGAACTACTTAACTTTTTGGCCCAAATTAAATTGCAAAATGTTAAGAAAAGCATAAACTATTGTTTTAAATTAAGTTTGGGTGGGTTAAAGAATTCCAGGTATTAGAAATATCAAATTGAAAAATCGCGCTTCCACTAAAAGCTAAATATCTCCACTCTCAGAGGTCGTGCAGGTATGCACGGTATACTGACGTAAAGAAGACATATTCAAGAGTGTTTTAAAAAAAAAATTATGAAAATCGTCCCCACAGTTTTTGAGAAAATCAGTTAACAGTGGACCAACCTCAGAATTTTCCCATACAAAATTTGCAAAAAAAATTGAGTTTACGACATTCTTCCAATATCTCAACTCTCAGAGGTCGTGCAGCTATGCACGGTATATTGACACAAAGTAGACACATTTCAGGAGTGTTTTAAAATTATGAAAATCGTCCCCACAGTTTTTAAGCAAATCAATTTACAGTAGACCAACCTCGGAGTTTTCCCATACAAAATATGCATAAAAAATTAAGTTGACAAGTTACGCTTAACATCTTCACTCTCAGAGGTCGTGCAGCTATGCACGATATGTCCCCTGATAGGGAAAAATTCAACCTATTTTCCCTAATTTTCCCACAAATTTTCTCCCCACAGTTTTTCTGCAAATTAATTTTAAAGTTTGCATACATGTGGCTGCAGCCCTTGGCCTGCAGCCAGTGACATTCGACATAACCCCAATCCCGACGCTATCTCTCACAGAGGTCGTGCAGCTATGCACGATATGTCGCATGATAGGGAAAAATTCAACCTATTTTCCCTAATTTTCCCACAAATTTTCTCCCCACAGTTTTCCTGAAAATGAATTTCAAAGTTTGCATTCGACATAACCTCATTCGACGCTATCTCTCACAGAGGTCGTGCACATATGCACGATATGTTCCCCTGATAGGGAAAAATTCAACCTATTTTCCCTAATTTTCCCACAAATTTTCTCCCCACAGTTTTTCTGCAAATTAATTTTAAAGTTTGCATACATGTGGCTGCAGCCCTTGGCCTGCAGCCAGTGACATTCGACATAACCCAATTCGACGCTATCTCTCACAGAGGTCGTGCAGCTATGCACGATATGTCGCATGATAGGGAAAAATTCAACCTATTTTCCCTAATTTTCCCACAAATTTTCTCCCCACAGTTTTCCTGAAAATGAATTTCAAAGTTTGCATTCGACATAACCTCATTCGACGCTATCTCTCACAGAGGTCGTGCACATATGCACGATATGTCCCCTGATAGGGAAAAATTCAACCTATTTTCCCTAATTTTCCCACAAATTTTCTCCCCACAGTTTTTCTGCAAATTAATTTCAAAGTTTGCATTCGACATAACCCAATTCGACGCTATCTCTCACAGAGGTCGTGCACATATGCACGATATGTCACCTGATAGGGAAAAAGATTCAACCTATTTTCCCTAATTTTCCCACAAATTTTCTCCCCACAGTTTTCTTGAAAATGAATTTCAAAGTTTGCATTCGACATAACCTCATTCGACGCTATCTCTCACAGAGGTCGTGCACATATGCACGATATGTCCCCTGATAGGGAAAAATTCAACCTATTTTCCCTAATTTTCCCACAAATTTTCTCCCCACAGTTTTTCTGCAAATTAATTTCAAAGTTTGCATTCGACATAACCCAATTCGACGCTATCTCTCACAGAGGTCGTGCACATATGCACGATATGTCCCCTGATAGGGAAAAATTCAACCTATTTTCCCTAATTTTCCCACAAATTTTCTCCCCACAGTTTTTCTGCAAATTAATTTCAAAGTTTGCATTCGACATAACCTCATTCGACGCTATCTCTCACAGAGGTCGTGCACATATGCACGATATGTCCCCTGATAGGGAAAAATTCAACCTATTTTCCCTAATTTTCCCACAAATTTTCTCCCCACAGTTTTTCTGCAAATTAATTTTAAAGTTTGCATACATGTGGCTGCAGCCCTTGGCCTGCAGCCAGTGACATTCGACATAACCCAATTCGACGCTATCTCTCACAGAGGTCGTGCACATATGCACGATATGTCCCCTGATAGGGAAAAATTCAACCTATTTTCCCTAATTTTCCCACAAATTTTCTCCCCACAGTTTTTCTGCAAATCAATTTTAAAGTTTGCATACATGTGGCTGCAGCCCTTGGCCTGCAGCCAGTGACATTCGACATAACCCAATTCGACGCTATCTCTCACAGAGGTCGTGCAGCTATGCACGATATGTCGCATGATAGGGAAAAATTCAACCTATTTTCCCTAATTTTCCCACAAATTTTCTCCCCACAGTTTTCCTAAAATGAATTTCAAAGTTTGCATTCGACATAACCTCATTCGACGCTATCTCTCACAGAGGTCGTGCACATATGCACGATATGTCCCCTGATAGGGAAAAATTCAACCTATTTTCCCTAATTTTCCCACAAATTAAATTTTCTCCCCACAGTTTTTCTGCAAATTAATTTTAAAGTTTGCATACATGTGGCTGCAGCCCTTGGCCTGCAGCCAGTGACATTCGACATAACCCAATTCGACGCTATCTCTCCACAGAGGTCGTGCAGCTATGCACGATATGTCGCATGATAGGGAAAAATTCAACCTATTTTCCCTAATTTTCCCACAAATTTTCTCCCCACAGTTTTTCTGCAAATTAATTTTAAAGTTTGCATACATGTGGCTGCAGCCCTTGGCCTGCAGCCAGTGACATTCGACATAACCCAATTCGACGCTATCTCTCACAGAGGTCGTGCAGCTATGCACGATATGTCGCATGATAGGGAAAAATTCAACCTATTTTCCCCAATTTTCCCACAAATTTTCGCCCCACAGTTTTCCTGCACGACCTCTGTGAGAGATAGCGTCGAATTGGGTTATGTCGAATGTCACTGGCTGCAGGCCAAGGGCTGCAGCCACATGTATGCAAACTTTAAAATTAATTTGCAGAAAGAAAAACTGTGGGGAGAAAATTTGTGGGAAAATTAGGGAAAATAGGTTGAATTTTTCCCTATCAGGGGACATATCGTGCATAGCTGCACGACCTCTGAGAGTGAAGATGTTAAGCGTAACTTGTCAACTTAATTTTTTATGCATATTTTGTATGGGAAAACTCCGAGGTTGGTCTACTGTAAATTGATTTGCTTAAAAACTGTGGGGACGATTTTCATAATTTTTTTTTTAAAACACTCCTGAATGTGTCTACTTTGTGTCAATATACCGTGCATAGCTGCACGACCTCTGAGAGTTGAGATATTGGAAGAATGTCGTAAACTCAATTTTTTTTGCAAATTTTGTATGGGAAAATTCTGAGGTTGGTCCACTGTTAACTGATTTTCTCAAAAACTGTGGGGACGATTTTCATAATTTTTTTTTTAAAACACTCTTGAATATGTCTTCTTTACGTCAGTATACCGTGCATACCTGCACGACCTCTGAGAGTGGAGATATTTAGCTTTTAGTGGTGGAAGCGCGATTTTTCAATTTGATATTTCTAATACCTGGAATTCTTTAACCCACCCAAACTTAATTTAAAACAATAGTTTATGCTTTTCTTAACATTTTGCAATTTAATTTGGGCCAAAAAGTTAAGTAGTTCCTGAGATATTTAAAAAATAAAAAAATCTGTTTTGTTCCACATTCCACCGTTCCAAATTCGACGCTAAAAATCCGACGCTATTTTGACGCACATAACAAAAACAGCTGATGAGCGCCACTACTCATGCTATCGATAGTTATATATCGATATATACCATGACCAAATCGCAAATTGTTGTTGTTGTGAGAAGTTTTCCATCTCGCTCAATTTTGTGTATCTCTATTAAATAATTGTTTAAAATATTGCCTTAGTGCGAATGGAGTGGGAAAGTCCGGAACACAATTCTAAAAAGGTTAAGGAACTGAATAAAAATAGTTCCGTGGGCTGTCTGTTTGTGCATCAACCTATATTTTGCATTTACTTTTCATTTCACGGACTCAGATGTCGCCGGTTTAAAAACGCCAAATCTTTGCGATTTCCGAGTGTCGGAGCACCAACTTTTACGATTTGATGATCAAATCGCAAAGTTTTTGCGAAAGCGAAAATGGGAGCATGGCTGTATGTAAACTTTTAGATTGATATCTTCAAAACTGAGAGACTAGTCAGACGAACGGACAAAACTCAATGGACTAATGTCATCATCTTGATCAAGAATATGCACTTACTTTTAAAACCAATCGTTCTAAGCTTTAACACCTGAGAATGGGCAAATAGAACACAAATGGAGAGCTCACTCGTCTCGAGAACGGAACATCTAGATTCATGAGATAAATTTGATCATAATTTCGGATAGATTTAATATCATATCAATATTCATTCTAGAATAAAGGGTATTACATCCAAAAATTGACTGGTTGCTTCAAAAAATCCAGTACAGTTCTTATTTCTGGTTTTAGAATCAAAGTTCTGCATCAAAGACAGGCTTAAATTGAGGTCTAAAAGTACTCAAAACAGTACCGAATCGTGCTAGGCCTATTCCAACCCTTTAAAACACTCTTCAATTAAGCATTTCATACTTAAATCAAGAATTTCCTGGCTCTGCACTTTTGAAACAGCAAATTCTCTAAAATTTAAAAATAGTAGTCTTTAAATTTGGTCATTTTTACCAGTGTGCAGGCATTTACGGAAACTGTTGACAAGCAAACCGGAATCTTTTGTGGTATCCTCTAATTAAAAAAGTGCCAGGCCACAGCCTTTGTCGCCTCCTTTTTTTTTTGACGGGGGCCGAATGAGGCGAGCAAAATAAAAGTACAAAAAACTATGGCATACTTTTAAGCGCCACGCATTTTTGCCACGGCATAATTAATTAAAAATATTCGCCAGGCAATAATAAATTTTCGGTGTCGCGTGTGTGTGTGTGCGTTAAATGCCCCGAAGTGCTAAAGTTTGCAATAAATGAATTTCGTGCTGCAGCAGCCAAAACATAACTGACATCATTAGCAAACTTTAATACACTTTGCGTCAGGGGGGGGCGAGGCACAAAAAATAAACCAAACTGAGCACACAAAAACGAAATGAAATGAAATTTACGTGAGAGCCAGAGCTTTCGCTTGCTAGAATTTATTTAGAAAACAATTTAAACTTTGCACATTTGTTTCAGAAATATGCAGCCGCGCACGCCGCTCAATGGACTTGGCTTATGCAAGAGTCTCTGCACTGGCCAAGTGGCTTAGATTTTGGCCATGCCCCGAAGTATATAATGACAAAGTTTTTCCTGCCAAGGTGGCAAGAACTATGTGGGGGGATTAGACAATTTGTATTCGCCCGCCCCAGCTTGCGGTTGTTGGGCAGGACTCCAGAAACCCACAGCCCAGACCCAGACCCGGACCCGTTCGCATTAAGCCACACAACTGATGTTTACATTTTTAACTACGACCAAAGAAAAGTTTGCCTTGCCAGCACAAACCCAACGTTGTTGCCTGCTCCTCCTCCTCCTGCTGCTGCTGCTGCTGCGGCTGCTCTTCCTCCCTCCCATTTGGGCATAAAATTTAATGCATATAATATTGGCTAATGATGTTTACAGTTGCGGAGCTTAGGCAGGCATTAAAATGGTTGAGTACGGGACACCTGCTGTGTGATGGAACGAGAGCCTGCGTCAATGTGCGCTGTTCCCTTCCATTACTTCAGACAACTGTGACCTCAATAAGCTGGTGGCGTGTCAGCTAATTCAATTGAATGCAGCTTCCTTTGAAAATGGTTTTAGAATCAAGATAAAGCGTTGTAATAATTCAACAAAGCACAAAGAACCTATGGAATTTTGCTGAGAATTAATAAAAAATCTATTAAGTAAACATCAAACAAAGAAAACAAGTAAGAAACCCGGTCAAAATGGACCTGCGGAAGTTTCTGTTCAGTAATTATTCTGCTTTAAAATGAGCTTCTGAGGATTAACTAAAGCTGTTGTTTCACTTGTCGGGGCTGTGCAAAAAACCAGTAATTAACTTTTAATTGGTTCAGAATGTATGACTTAAAGTTATAGCAAAATCTTATTTGAGTTGCAGTTTTGATGCCAACCGAAAATGTTGTTTGAATTGCCTTGAGGTGTGGCTGCGGGGTACAGTCAAAAACAGCGCAAAATTAGCTTTTGTTGTGTGGCCAAACAATTTCAAACTCATTAAAAATTGATTGACATGCGCGCACACACATGGGAGCAGCAGGTAAAGGAGAAGAAGGTGGGGGTCAAATAAAATCTGTAGCTGTGTGGCCAGAAATCTAATTGGATATTTTATGGCCAACACTTTTGATGTGTGCTGGCCAGCGCAGTTTGGCCAGGGGAGCCATTCCGTTGCATGTTTGATGAACTTAACGTTGACAACACAACGGTTGTTGTCGGGGCGAAAGGATAACCAGAGCGAGACCTAATTAAACGCCAGCGCCTGCCTGCCTGCCTGCCTGACTGCTTGCCTGCTCGCTGGCTAATTAACCCAATGGAAACAGAAAGAGATGCTCACATTTCTGAAGAAAATGTAGGTTAATGGGAAATTATGGCCAGCATTTTAAATTAATTCAGTTTTAAGCCAAAGCCAGCAAGTTGCAATAAATAAACACCAGTCCGGTTGACTTGCTGAGCCAATTTTGAATTGCCCGATAGCAACATCTGTCTGACCCTAATGACAGGAAATTGTGTGGTCACACCCAAAATGCAACCGCAAAAACAATCATTATGGCCACAAAATCATCATCATCGTCCCGACAAGCTGGCAAATTGCATTTAATTTTTGCATAATTGAAAGTCAAACTAAGAGCAAAAATATCTAATGCCAGGCAATTAATGCTGCATTAAGACGCATCCTTTGGTCATCCATCTTTTGCAGCGTCTTTTGTGCGGGGCGGGGGGCAACGAACACATTTAGTAAATTAAAAGTGAATTTATTGCACACTAAATGCAGCAATTGCCATGTGCCAGGCCAGGTCCTGCATTCGGTGTTCAGCATCTCTGTGGCCGTGTCCGTGTGATAGCAAATGGCCCCGAGTGCGTGTCTGTTTGTCCGCTTAGGTTAGTTTGCTTAATCTTTGACAAGCAGCCAGGGGTCATCACCACCACCACCACCACCACGACCAACCACCACCCTAGTCCAGTGGCAATCAGGGCAAACAGCGAAGACTAGCTGGAATGTGTACTCTTTCAGCCAATTTGCAGGATGTGTGCGTGCAATTTGAAAACAACTATGCGGCAAGGTTGGGGCAACTACTGCTGGCTGCAGGTGTTCCAATTAATTATATCATTATAGGACCCGAACGAAATAGTGAAATGTTGTGGAAGTGGTCAGCCAACTGAGAACCACTCAGGCTTAAGTAATGCAAGCTGTTTAAGGTGTTTTAATGACAACTTAGATGCCATCTTACTAGTAGAAAATCCAAAGTCAAGTTATATGGTCACGCCTGGCCCGCAGGGGCCGAACTAATTTCGCTATACACACCAACAAAAGCCGCACGTATGCCTGGGGCATGTGCCAAGAGAGCAAACAACTTTCCGCTGCACGAACTCGTGTGCACTGCACACAGACAGCATACATATGTTATAACGAAGGTCCACATTGAACATAGCCACAATTTTGGCCTGAACCATGAGATTCACTTTTACGGCTGATAGGTAGCTTGTTGTTCTATGTCTTAGCAAACACACACTAGCGAGAGGCAGCACTACACACAGTTTGTATGCAAATTCGGTCAAGTAGAGGTAAACTTTGAGTCTGGCTCTCTAAACACACTGCAGTTCTTACCCTGGGCAGCACTTTATACAGTTCCTATGGCGCCACTCTAAAATATTATGAGTTAAATGCAAAATTTTGCCAAATACAGCTTAATTTACAGTAGGATGTCCCACACATAGAGGACTTCCAACCTTAGACAGCACTTGAAACTGAATGATTCCGAAAGGAATCATTTCACACCCTATAAAGTAAATCAACAGTCGAGTCGATACAGCCATGTTCGTCCTCCTGTCTGTCTATATGTACGCACAGAACTCAAAGAGAGTAGGATACAGAGGTAGTGGTTCTATAGATGGAAGTTTTGTACCTTCTGGACATACTAAGTAATCAAAATTGTTCATCGATTCAAAAAAAATTGGTAAAGATCTGACATACAGTCGAGTTATGAACAACAGAATGTTCACTGCAGCAGCGTTGCTTTCAGCTGCAACTGCATCATCAAAATTCATACTGTGCATACACTTTCGTTGTTACCGAATATATTACAGTTGGGTTTGAACAACTTTCTTACTTGTTTCAGTCTGTGTTGGCTGTGATAGCCAGTTGGGTGCCTCGACTATTGACTAATAAACATAGGTAGAACAGAGTCAATCAAATCCAATTCCTACCTAATATCGCTTAAGTTAGTCCTACAATAAGTTGATCCTTTGCAGTTGCTCTGTAATTTCATTTTTATTTGAAGTTTTCTTTGAAGAACACTCGAAAACTAAAAGAAATTTTATAAAAAGTGTTTCGGAACACTTTTGTAATATAGGAAAGAAGGCTATCGGCAACTACTCTCGCCGATAATCTAACTTTTCCTTCCTGCTTCTGCGAAATTATCTATCCAGCTCAACTCCCAAACATTAAAGCGTCCACAAAACAAATAATATATACAACTCAATTAGTAAACAAACCAAAAAAAACCGCTGGCTAAAACCCCTTAAATCCCGCGTCTGCAAAATACATTGCATAACCCGCAACAACAACCATCAAGCCAAAAAGTTTACTCTAGCAGAATAAATTGGTAATTTCCAGCGACTGGCAAACCATTTAATGAAACGATACATTGCACTTGTATCGCATGTAAATGGCAAATGGGCAAAACAGAAACTGAGCACACAGATCCTTCCCAGACCGGTGACATAATGAATAGGATTTTGGTTTTTGCGGCAGTCGCCCTGCCAGGCCAACATGCATTGCAATTTGCGCCCGAGCCAAGAGAGGATATGCAAAAGGATAGCGCGCTGGCGAGCCATGAAACAGATGTTGCATCTTTGTTGAAAAGCAGCCAATTTGTGGGGCCTTCGCAGATAGATAGTGGATGGCAAAGTGACAAAAATTTAATATGAAAGCCCGCCCATGAGGCGGGCGAAAACAAACGAAAAGAAACGCGAGCAAAATAAACGGCAAAATAATCGGTGCACAATGCATTGGCAATGAGCCAAGGCAGTGTGTGCCAGGACCGGGAGGATGCGCCTGCCTGTTTGCTATCGATGAAATTGTGGCCGCGACACGGCATGATGGCGATAAAGCTCAGGGCGCACAGGGCGTGTCCGTGGGCGTGGTTATGTGCCAGGTGTAAAAATTAATTAAGCCAGCGCTCAAACAAATAAAAGCAAATTAAATGTCGATACGGGGGAGGCTTTAAGAGGGAGGAAATGGAATTTTTGAACTAGTTTTCGCATCGATTTGCTCGCCTCAAATAGCCACACAAAAAACTTTCAATTACAGACTAGTGTCAAAGATCAACAAACAAAAAAACGGGGAGGGGGAGAGCGGGGGCGGCGAAGCCCCACAAACATTTCAATTTGCCTGCCGACAGGCAGCGACAACTGACAAAAGCCAAACAACAACGAGAAATCGAGAAGTAGCCCACAAATCGGACAAATGGCGCGCAACAAAAAGTGAGAGAGAGAGAGGGAGGAGAAGGAGAACAAACACCATTTCATATCCTGTGCGAACGGAAGTGACAGGCGCAAAAGGCACTTTTTGAAACCCAAAGCTAGGCTTTGGCCATGCCGCTGCCAGCGGATTACAGAGCCGCAGCTGCAACGCTCCTGGGCTGCATATTAGTTGCGCCAAAAATATTTGGTTACTACCTGCATACACTCTCAGGTGTCCATATCAAAATCTATGCCACCCGAGAACCGCGCAACAAAAGAAAACAACAATCATGCAAATGCGGGCAACCGCACAGAGAGGGAGTCAAAATGACGGGCAGACAGACAGACAGACAGACAGTTGGCAATCAAAATAACAAAATGGAAAACCATTCGCCATATATTGTACGGCATTGTTTCGCCTGTGCGGGTGTGTGTGTGTGTGTGTTTGAACTATTACGGTCACAGTCAACAAACAGGCAAGCAAATATTATACAAATGCAACTCTATGGCCGCACATTGCGATTGAAATTCAGCATACCCTACACGTTTGCCATTTTATTTTTAATATAAAAACTGGCCATTTGTTGTTGGCTGGCAAATCCAACCAGAATCCCAACTTTTTGTTACAAAAAATCCGCCTTGGAAACCTTTTGAGAATTAGTAAAGGGTTGCTCCAAGTCGCATCTTTGCAGAACTCACTTGAAGCGCAAAGCAGCGCCCAAAACTGGTTCGTATTTTTGTAGGATTACCAATGCAATGATTCTTGACGGCTTTTACTGTTAATTAAGTTTCGAAAATGTCAAATGCTGGCCATTGGAGCCTGATGACAATCAAAGCAAGCCCTATAGATAGCCCTAAGGTATAGAGAGTTTTCGCTTCCAAAATCTGTTAATTCATAATAGAATAACTTTTGAAGACAAAGGATTCTATCAACTTTCTAGAAAACCTATTGAATCATATCGAACTAGACTAGCATACTAAACACTGATATTAAGAGAACTGAAAGCTATTATAGAAGGTGAATAACTGAATTAATTGATTTTGATATTGACTTAATACTAACTGATGAAACAACCATAGTTACCACAGGACTCTTACCATCTAATATTATACCACAAGAGGTATTTGACACCCTCCAATCTTATTTCTATAGGTAAAAGCTTCAGGTTAACCCCGATTAAGCTCAAGCCGGAAAAATGGTTCGCACCTCCGACTTCTTTTATACACAAAACAAGAAAGAAAGTCGGTCAAGCCCGACTATAACATACTCTGTACCAAGAAAATTTGTGTTTTGAGCATAACTCGAAAACCGTTCATCCGATCTTCTTCATTTCTTTGGCGGATCGATAAGTTATCCAGAAGGAACAAGCCATCTATCTTCAAAACTGTGGGAGATATGACGTTTTTTCCATATTGCAGGGGCGGGAGGGGGCGTGGCCAAAATTGAAAATAAACTTGATCTGCCTGCGGACATAAGAAGCATATGTCCCATACACGTCAAACCTCTATCTCTTACCATCTCTGAGATCTGTGCGTTCATACGGACAGACAGACGGACGGACAGACGGACATGGCTATATCGACTCGGCTGTTGATGCTGATCAAGAATATATATACTTTATGGGGTCGGAGATGCTTCCTTCTGGATGTTACATACTTTTGCACAAACTTATAATACTCTATGTACCTACGGTACAGAGTATAAAAATATCTTGGCTTTAAAATAAGCTTAGCCAAATATTTGTGCGATTTTTTTAAACCGAAGATATAACATTTTGAGTAGCGATCATATTTTGTACCGCCCATAGATATGCAATGCTGTGGAAAATTTGGATAAGAATTCAATGCCAACAACAATGGTGAGTTTTTAAAGCATATTTTTGGGCTGTAAAATTTTTTTATAAGTTTTGGCAGATGTGTTTAGAATGGTAAATATTCGCTTAAAAAAATCGCAAAATTGCATAGGATGATTTGTTTAAAAGCTAAAGAGAAATACTTTACGATAATATCAAACTAAGCATAGGTTTCCCATAAAATGTGTCTAAGAAGTTTCAAAAAAGGCATATCAAGCAACTTTAATCTTAACTAAATAGATCCAAATCAAAACGTGATGTACTTCCGTAAACAGATTAGGGTTCAGCCACCGATTTACTGGAATCAGCACTTCTTGTTCAAAATACTAAAAAAAAGTGAAATACTGTGGACTTGTGTGCTATATAACAGCCATAAAGCAGTTCCAGAAATCGTTCGCAAGTCTTGTGATCATAGAAGCCCGAGATCTATTAAAGAAGACTTCATTTAGAGCATACTGAATCTTGTTTCCCTTTCTAAGCAATCCTGTTGTGTCTGGGGTATACATTTTCGAAAACATTAACAAATTCCTTCAGCGCTCATCAACTTGTGCCAAAACGCTCATTTCTACTCACCATAATTGGGTGTCAAATAGTCCATTATTTCAACATTATTGACGAATAACAATTCATATAAACTCTGCGGTCATCGATTTGTTATGGCCAATCATCAATTTTTTTTTTGGGCGGGGATTTAAAGTTTTTCTATGTATGAAATTTGATTTACTGCACATACATAAATAGAGAAGCAAGCGGATGTGTACGCTTAGATTTATTTACGCTATAATAATTCAATATTTTTGCAGTTTATTCTCGAGGAAAATTGAATTAAAGTGGCGCTGCAAAGTAGGCAACAAAAAGTGATCATCCTTGGAAAAGCAGCAAAAGCGGGTGGTGGTCGGTCGGTCGGTCGGTCACAAAAGCAAACTTTTTCTGCACAAAAGAGTTTTTGTGTTCTTTTTGTGTCTTTGTGTGTGTGTGTGTGTGTGCGCCTTCTTATCTAGTTGTGAAACTAATTATATGCAACTAAGCTGGCTGGCTAAGAAGTTAATTGAAATGAACAAAAGGAGCACATTTATGACATTTAATTAAATTTTTTTGAACACTGAAGAAAATCCAAAGCAATATTTTCCACTGGGCATTACCAATCCTACCAGTAGATAAGCAGCAAGAAAAATGGCACTACGCTAAGCAACAGAAGTGCCAACAGCACCATGCAAAGCATGTGCCGCTTCTGTGCATCAGCTGATAGTTGCAGCGGACAACGACAAAGTGGACAATTCTTGGCCACCCAGCTACGCTCTTCGAGATAGTTATCCAGGCATTCCTTGCAGAAGGTATGATTGCAACGCAATTGAACGGGATTCCGTTTAGGATACAGACAGAAGGCGCAGAGCTCCAACTCTGCAGGGCTGCCGGTCTGCCGTTGCCTTCTCCTGTTTACCATTTTGTATGTAGAAAAATATTCTGGCTTATAAGAAATATAGGAATATATATATTGCCGAGCGCTCTGTAAGCAGAGTTATGTTTGACTAAATATCCCACAGACTGACACTATTTCAGAGGAGTCTGTGATTAGTTTTTAATTAAAATTTGCTGGCCAAAAAGCAGACCCAAACACCTGCTCCCTCCTCGAAATGGCAACAAAATTAAATTATATCAACGACGCCTCAACTCAAGCGGCAAGCATCGAATGCAATTAGTAGTAGCCTTGTACAACTCAATTAGACGCTGCTCTCCGATGGGAGCGAGGGGACCGGCTAAGTGTTTGCCATGTATGGCGGCGGCTCATCTGGCGGAGAGAAAAAAAGAAGACAACGCTTTGCACTTTGAGACAACCACCGCAAAGCAGACGACGTTGCCGCGAAATGAATCGAACTTTACAACTACTTTTGGCACGTCAGACGACGACGACGACGACGACGGTGCCCAAGACAACGATTACTTCTACAAGGTTTTTAATTAAGTTCAAATTGCAGGCAGCACTAAAAGTCACATCATTTCTTGTCCCTGTCCAACCCCATTCCGTGCTCATCTAACAAGCTGACAAATTGAATCACTGGCGTCAGCTGCTGTCCTTGTTGCTGCCCTTTTTTTCTGCTTTGTAATTTAACACCCCACACACACACACACACACACACCCAGTATTATTAACGCCCCGATCTGTGGGCCAATTACGACGCCATATAAATAACCAGCGTTCGCTTGGTCACTCCTGCCTGCCTGCCTTGCATCTTCAAGTTGATTAAAAAGTTGCCAATTGCATGACCATCATCATCCTGCATCCTCCATCCCCATCCCACCCCGCCATTGAATTCAACTTGATTGTTTATTGTTTGGCATGCAGAAATTGTTTGTGATTGTTGAGTTTTGTTGTTGAAAAACTTTTGCCTTGTTGCAGTTTGTCAAATTTTGCAACTTAAATGAATTTACCAAAGTTTCTTTAATTTCGGCTATAAATGGCTGTGAAATTGTTGGAAACACGCCACTTAAACGCATCGCGTGTAATCAGTCTTAAACAGCCCAAAGATAAATACACATCTCAATGCGAAAGTTTTGCCAATTGGAAAGTTAAGCAAAACTCAACTTCACCTGCAGACTTTTGTATGCCCATTTTTTTCTTAATTATTTGTATTAAAAATTAAAAAACAAATCAATGGCAATTGGAAAACTTGCAAATTTGTGTGTGAATGCATACAGAAGAGCAAGAAGTTGATGCGGACTGGAGGGGGGTAATTCAAATAGAGGATTAAATGAAAATGTTAAACAAAATCGTGAAGAATCGCTGCTAATTCGTGCTCGTAATCTGTTAAACACCAATCTATTAACCAAACAGAGAGCCGAGAGCTAGTGGGCACTACCATGAAGCTTCTTTCGAAGGTCCATTCGAATGCCATTGAAAAACTTTCCAGATTAATTTGTGAGTGCATTTGAAAATGGTGCTGCATTTCGGGGTCATTAAGCCTGGCCCGCAGGGACCTACCACTTTTCGCTATTCACACACATCCAGTCCAGCGCCTGCCGAGGCTTGCGCTCTGTTTGCTTTCAATAGCAGGCCAGCGGTCTGTGCGGGCAGGTCAGAGCTAGTTTGCGTCGCTCTATTTTTTATAAATCTAGTTCTGAGGCCAAATTTCTAGCGGAGATTGCCCAACCGTCTGCCAAAAATATAAAGATGAGACAAAAACGCGGCTATTTTTATTTACCTGTGTCTTTTTCCGCATTTCCATGATTGTTTACCCACCAATTCTCAAGCAGCCTACACTAAAAGCTTATTTTTGATCTATTTTTTTCTTTGAAGTTCAATTTACTAAAAGAATCGCTTGTTCCACCGGGTATATGCCTAGACCACAACACTTAAGAGAAAGCCACTCGAGATGGCAGCGAACAATTTTGCTTCATTTTGTTCGGTCTTTGATGTGTGCAGAGCTCAGTGAAAATTAATGTTGAAAGTTTAAGTTAAACTGTTAACATACATAAGGAACTTTAAAGCCTTTATTCTCAGATTCGTTTTTGTGACTGTCACTTAGTTAGCTTTGTCTGCTCGTTACCCAGGACTAATATAGTAGTCAGAATTTGTATAAAAATGCATTTCATATCCGTTTAAGCTTTTCACGTTTTCCGTCGTTCAGTTCCCTGCAGAATTCTTCTGGCTAAACTCATCTCCTCTCTTTTTGCGCCCCTTAACAGACAAACACGGACTGGCCAAGTAACTCCTTCCGGTTTGCTATGCTTTTAGCATTTTACCAAACATAAAACAGAGCTCTCCGGTTTTAGCTGCTGCAGTGCTAATGAGCTTTGTTACCGGACACGCTGGCGAATGGCGGGCGCTGTTCCCATTTATGCTCAACAGCAACAACAACAACAACTGTATCTGTATCGTGTGCGCTTAATGGGTTAACGTGACACTAAATGAATCAACCAGTTCGCAACTGGGTTAATATTTCAACGGAGCAACGGAAACGGATGTGCCTGGACAGATTTCCGCTCTGGAGGCCAATTCCCAGCATAGACAATGTTATCATAAGATGCTAATTAAGTGAGCCTGCCAGCAATTAGCTGGAGCTCTCTTTAAATGTGCAACTAATTAGGTAAATTATGAAAATTGCATTTTCTGTTGGCACTCGACTCCCACGCGTATCTTGTAGCCACTCGGAATGGCATTGAGTGGCCTTATTTTGGCATATAATGGCGCCCGGGCATCAACAGCGGCAACAACAACAGGCCCACATTATGGCCCAAAGACAATGGGACAAAAGGTACTTGGCTCGCCTTTGGCGTGTGCAGGCCTTCACCCACTTCACCTCAGTGCAGTTCACTTAACAGAGCTCAGAAAGAGCTCATGCAGGTGCTTGTGAATGCTGGCCCAACCCTCCGCACCGCACCCCTTCCCCTATTTAGAGCACTTTTGCACAGGCTAAAAGAAAAAGCAGCCGTAATTCAGCTAAATGCACTCACCCAGGCCTCAGATCCATTGTCAAGCCAGAAGCTTTGTTCCTTCGCCTCCTCCTTTCGGTTGTTGTTGCTGCTGCGGTTGGGGCCTTGGACATGGGCTGCAAGCAGGGAATAATTGGAAAGTAGGTTGCACATTTAGTTGCATTGTTTCACGCTGTCTCACATGCAACGACCCACATTCTCTCCACACACACACACACAAACACATAAATCATCCAATGGCCACTTCATTTCCCAGCAATTTGTCTAACGATTTGCAACATTAATTCAATGTTCTTGGCAATTTGTTTAGCCCATAACAAATTAGGCAAACACATTTTTGAATGCTCTCGAAAAACCGTGAACTCAAGTGGAAAGCCTGTGATATCAGCCAGCTCTGACAATTGAATTGAAAACTAGCAAATACATTTTGCCAATAGGCAACTAAGAGATTGTTGACAGGCGGCAGACATGGCAGACAGGCAGCAGCAGCAGCAGCAGCAGGACTCTGGGCTATGAAAACTATGCAAATGACATGCCATGGCTGAGAAAACTTTGGCTAAAACCGACCACCACCACCGCCACCGATCAGGGGGTGGAGGATGGATAAGGCAGAAGTTTGTGCAAGACAAATTTGCAAATATATAAATTTTTGGGGGAATTGCATTATGCAAAGTTGAGCGATTTGGGATTACTTTAATAGATAAGCAATATGCTGAAGCAAAAAAGTAAGAAGAAGGTCGCATGATATTTGTGCTGTATTTTTGCAAAAACAATTCAAAAATCATCAATTTGTTTGGCTTTACAAAATAAGCTTGCCCACCCGAGCACATGCCACGTTAATAAGCTTAGCCTTGCGAGTTATTGATTGTCATTGCGAATGCCAATCTTATAGGAAATTTAACTCGCATGTGTGGGGACAAAAGCTTCAATTGGTTGGACAAATCGTCACTTGGCATCATATTCTCACACATTCGGTTTCTAAAGACAGAAGATTTTTATATGTTAGGTCTCCTGCTTTAACCCAACACCCATGTCTGCTACTTTAACTAAACCAACCACCAGCTCAAGAGATTGCTGCTTCTTTTCGGACATTCTCAGTTGCTGCTGCCGCCACTTCTGGTCTATGCATTAATTCCTACCTTTTATAATGCAAAAACGAAAGAAATAAGGTGCACTTACGAGTATCCCCCTCTTTCCTCGGAAAAAAACACACTAAAAAAGCTATCCAAAGAGGAAGCATAAAGCAAAGCAAATTCCAAACATGCCTTGGCGACGACGACGACGACTACCTCGAGGACTTGCTCTCAACAAGAACGACGGATGCCAAAAAAATAAAAAAAAAATAAACAAAAACAACAAAAAAATATACCTTTTTTTTCAAGAGTAAATTTTGTTGTTGAACATTTTGTTTAAAGTTGCCTCGCCCCCGAACCCCCTTCCTAATTGTGGAAATGAGCGCCCTGCGTGGATTACTTTACTTTTGCTTGCAGTTGCTTTTATAAAATGGAGTGCCCGGGCTGCATAGTTATAGCAACTACAATTGCCATTGCACTTGAGCAGTAAGCAAGTTTACTTTATTATGACACTCCCCTCCGCCACCCTCCACCAGCCACTCTCCACTCTAGCTCACTGCATTTCCAAAATAAACCCCTTGTAATGGCTGCCAGCTTTGCTTTTGGCTTTTTCACTTTATTTTCAAGTTGCTTTTCCCTTGTTAGCTGCTTACCAAGCAGTTCTCTCTATCTTTTTGCTTAAACAAATTTTTTGTGATTAGTTTAGTATGTATTTTGGGGTTGGTTAGCAGGTGCAAACTAGCTTAAACGCCTTACAAATTATCTGCCAAATGAGATCCACTTTAAGTGCGGGCACTTGAAAGGGTAAAAACAAAAAGGAAACTGATTTTTAGATCAAAGAAGGGAAAAGAGTTGTGGGCCAATATTAACATGTCCTTTCCACTAAAAAAGCAATTCAAAATGATGTGACATTTGTTACTTCACAAAGAAGAGCAGGGAAGTCTATGCCACTTGCTCATACTTTACAGCTATAAAACGCTTCAGACTATCAAATGATCAAATAGATCTTTGTACGAAGAACTTCGGACTACATGGCAATCCTACCGGCCAGATTTTTTCTAATCTGTGTTTGATCTTGAGATACCATTTACATATTTGGTTTATACTTTACTGGAACTTGAACTCTGGATCTCGAAGTCAAAGCACACGGACGTCTGCATCATAGCGCACACGACTATCAAGCACTCGCGAGAGCTAGCCGCCAAATCTTCGTGAAGAATGTAGGTAGCCATAAAGGCACTTATATTGCAAGAAGCCCTAAAGCCCTGTGGAAAGATTATGGCATTAGATGCAAGATCCAATTGGAAACACTTTAACAGTTTGGATCTGAGCTGTCGTATGTTTTAAATACACTTTCTCTCAATAGTAATCCCATCTACAACTGAAAATTATGCTTATCCACAATATAGAGGAATAGACGAGCAGAAGTTCTGGCAAGAGTTTCTTAGGGCTTAACTTATATAATTCGGGTAGATCTTAAGATTAGTGAATCCTCTGCTTAAGGTTGCTTATTTTCCCTATTCCAACAAACTATTCTAGAGCCAACTGAGCTGAGCAAGATGCATTATCACAAAGCGTCTTTCTGTAGACTTTCTGTTAACTTAACACTTAAACCAATTGATTTTGATGCTTCACTTTTGGTCCCCGTAATCTGAATGGCAAAGTCACAGCTTCCTTACATCTGAAGCGTATGACACAATAAAATCATGCATAGCTATGGCTTTCCGCACTGAACAAGTTTTCACTTGGGGGGGAAATAAACTGCCACAGCATCCGCTCAAGTATGCGTTTGCCAGCATTCCTGTCAGGGGATAAGCTGACTAAAAATTGCATACGATTTTCAAGTGTATTTGCAATCATAACAAACCGACAGCAAAATCCATCAACAAGCTTCTGTTGAGGCAATGCAATTTGTATGGCCAACTCAAGGACTTCAGTCGTCTCGGTAAGTGCAAAATTAGTTTAAGCTTATCTTTGACTTTGAATATTAAATGGCTGGTGGAATTTACAGTGAATTTGTATTAATAAGCTTAACTGGTAGAACTAGTCAAGTGTCACCAGGGAGGGCGTGGCCACCCACCCGCAAAACTCGTGCTGTGTGCGGTTTTGTTGGACAGGAGGCACCTGGAGCTATTTCAGTTAATATTTTCTGCACTTGGCTGCATAATTTATGCCAGGCGTGTGCAATTGTTGGCCATGAATGCGTCGAGTTGTGCTTAGAGACTTTGCCAGGCAAATGAATTTACAAAGCGCAAATCTCCACGGCAGCTACCCTGGACGCACATGACTGCACACACACACACACACACGAGAGCATTATTGTTGACTTAATAATAATGTGGAAATTTTTTTGTACAGCTCAGCTTGGTCAGCAAGTTGCTAACTGTCAACTGGCTGGCACCTGAACATGTTTGCACTTCTCCTGCTCCGACTGTGTTGACTTTTTGCCTAACATATGCAAATCTACATTTGTACATTCAAACAAAGCTAATTACCAAAAGATACTTACATTTGTTTAAACAATCTGAGATCATTAAAGCACCCAAAAAAAAAATATTAAAAAAATAGGGAAACCAAGCAGAAATTGTGGCAATTATGCCTGCCGAAAAAACACATAGAAGAGAATAGAAAAACGTGGGGAAAACTTTTCCTCCTGAAGCGCACGAACGCACGAATAATTAACAAAATTTGCACTTTATCGCTGTGAGTGCAGGACGGCAGAGGAAAAGGCAAAGCAAGGCAAGGCAAGGCAAGGCAAACTTTAACGAGCATACGCGATGTGGCCGGAATGGGGGCTGCTCCTTTTGGTTTTGGATTGCCGCCAGACTCCCCGATTCATTTTTTCACTCTCTCTCTCTCTCTCTCCCCCCTCCTTCTCTCTGTTTATTTTTGCCGCTTGGCATGTGACGGAAGCTGATTTGAGGCAAACATAGTAACACATTTAGAGCCAGGACCGAGACCAGAACTATGTGTAGCCGCCCCAGCGAGGGCATTTGGCATGGGTTGGAAATCGGCAAATAACTGAAAATGTCAACGGGAAATGCTAAGGCAGGCGCGCGCGTTCGGGCTTAGTGTGTGGGTGTGTGTGTGTGTAGAAGTCTAGTGGTTGTTGTTGTTGTTGTTGTGTGGGCGTTGGTGTGTGCCTCAATTCGACTCGAGTTGGTGCTGCAGCAGCTTGGCAACTAAAATGCAATTAAGCCAAGCTGAAACAAGGCTTTTTGCTGCCTTAAAACTACGGGTTTTTTTTCGCAGTAATACAGGCTGCCTCATTCTCTCTTTTCCATCACACACACACACACACTCATACACCGAGCCGCATTACTAAGCACTTTTTGCCATTACTCACATTTTCCTTTTAATTGGAATTTAAAGTGCTTGCACTGCTTTTCACAGATAAGCGTAAAGATTCCCCTACCTGTCTGAACTGGACCCATGCCAGAGGCCAACATTTTGTTTTCATAAATTAAATGAATATGTTTACCATTCTTTTGTTGTTTAACACCCCACCCCGCGGTTCAACGGCAACAAACTTAATTTGTATTGTTTTCTTCATTTAATTGATTGTTTTATTTACTACAACTGCAAATTGTGCATTTATAATGCATTGTTATAATATTTCATGGATATATGCTTAAATTAATTTTATGAATTAATTGCCACAGTGAAGATTTATGAATGTGATTTCATTATAAACAGTTCCGGAATGAAGAATGGTGTTTGGTGGAACTGTTTGCTCTTATTTTAAAACAACCAAATTTCAAACCAAAATCTATTATGGTACAACTTTATCGCAAGTGGCAGAAGCTTTCGCTTAGTACTTCGATCGCAATTGTAAAGTTCCCATTCGATTGATGAATGAAGACATAAAACAGGATTTTCTTAAAATTGCTCAAGATTTATGTCTCCACAACCTCAGCACTCGATACTTAAAGCTTCAATCGAGTCTCTTCTAGCATTATTAATACAAATTTCACTGTATTTCTTCGATTTATGTATAGGTACACCTTTAGTGGCACCTAGAGTATTGTTGATGCCAAATAGCGGGATGCTTTTTCGAAACAAGGCGAAAAACCTGATCAAATACCAAGTTACAAGATGTAAACTTGGCATTTTGAGAAGAAATGTTTCAACTTCAAGTCTAACGACTTGCGATCACAAATGTGTGCAATGGCCCAGTGAGCTAGCACGTCGCCGTCGTCGAGTGCACTCTTTTGCTTTCTTTCTATAACAAATGAACCCAGGCAGGAGAGGTGGGTCGTCGCTGACGGTGTTGTACTTACAAGCAATGTCTCTCTGATAAAGAATATGGAATATGTCAATATTCACTCTTGATGAGATTCCCTAGAATGTGAGATCCATTTATGGCCTGAGCCAAACTAAATAAAATATTTTCCCCAGTTGAATTTAAAATGTTCCTAAAACCGTTTATAAAAAAGTTTTGGCTTCTCTAAAAATTTGTTCTTGAAGTAAAAATAATGAGAAATAGTGATCAAAGTAGATCAGGGTCTATTTTTGGTAACGACTGTGAACATTTTGGTATGTTCCCTCTGTGCGCTTCCTATTGCCAGAAAACAGCAGTAGGTTGAGCAGGCTTAGGGTTATAAAAAGAACTCTTATATTTTGAATTCATTGATTTTGTCGAGTTCATAATATGCCTTATTTTGGTTAGTTTTAGATCAAACCACTTGAATATTAAGCATTTTACATTGACAAAATGTCCAAAACTTTATACTTTTTGATTCCGACTGTTGACATTAAATGATATCGGTGTCCCTAACGATACTTTCCTGCAGTTTCTAAGACTCTGTAACGTAATATCGACCAAATATTACAAAATCAGAACCATAAAATCTGTAGAACCAAACTGAACTTCTGAATTTAAAGAAAAAAAAAACGAGCAAATAAAGATGTTTACTAAAATGAACCACCTTGGGTACAAGACAATCTTTTGAAAGAATCCATCTCCCAAAATTTCATTGATCCTTCGAGAAGGATTAATTACTATGCTCAAAGTAATCTATGTTTTTATTCTGTTCTCTTAGTGGAGATGATCACATTGCTTACAGCTTTAAAAGGTGGCTTTTCTTCCGGCCTTTTCAAGATCCTCTCCTCATATTTAGGTTTTCACAGTTTACTAGTTTAATTTCAGTTTTATGCTATTTCAATAAGGATTCTGTTCTTGTCTTCTTTTTACAGTAAGCTATCCTCCCACTATACTAAGACTCCCACTCTTGAGGCTAGAATGCTGGCAGAACTAATGCTGAGAGTGCTAGAAAGTAAGAGTGCAATGAGCACAACATAACATGAAGGATTGCCTTTCAAGCGAAGAGAGCGACATGCTCGTCTAGTGCTGACAAGCATTGCTTGACTATTCCCAAAAATTGTTACTCTTTATGTAGCGTCTGGCTTGTATCTTAAATTTGCCATGATCTTTAACAAAATGTTGAATTTTGAAATTTAGAACGGATAATCCATTCAACTGAACACTGAAATGTTTTAAATGAATCAATTTTGGAAATGATTTGGCACATCAAAATGATTGCTCATTTGGCTGTAAAGAGAATTCTCAACGCTTTACGATAATTGTTGTTGCTGTTTGCCATTTAGAGGTGTGTGCAAAACTAACAAAAGCCTGCAAATAGCCCCTCCGATTAATGTAATCCATGAAACATAAGTACATAAATTTTATGCATATTGTTGGTCGATTTGAATGCATGACTAAACTGCGTTTTAATTAATGTTTGCGGCCATTCGCGCTGGGCAGTAATTTTCCATTAAAATGTTTAATTAATGCAATTCACACAAAAAACGGATAAAAATGAATGAATTTAACACACACAAATTGATTTGCTTACCTTTGAAAATGTGTGGCATTTTAAGCTTTGCTTGCAGCAATTTGCATTTTAATGATTGAATGGGCTTCAATTGAATTTCGATTTTTTTGTGTTTTTGGGTTTTTTTTGTTGTTTTGTGTTAAACTTTTGTTCTTTATTTCGGGGCCGGCTGCATAATTAACAAAGCTTGTGTGCAATTGCAGTCAAATGTCATTTTAATTATTTTCAGTGAGCTTTGCTAATGTTTTTACCAACAAGGTCGTCGGCCAAGTTCGGCCCTGGCATGGGCGCTTAATTGCCAATGTAATTGCTTGTGTTAAAGGTGTTGAATGTACTATAAACATAAATAATAAATAAATTAAATGTAAAAGCCGCAGAAAAAAAGTGAGGATAAACCGTAAATTTACAGCTCGGCCCACAAATTATGCAAATTACTTTGGGCAGGGAACTCATTAAAGAGCCCTATGAATGTTGCTGCCGCCGTTGTTTTTGTTGTTGTTGTGTCACAACGAATTAACAAAACGGAAAATGTACAAACGTGGCACTTTTTTAGCACTTGTGCAGAGTTCTTATTATGTTAATAATTTGACACTTTAATGCAGCTGCTGTTGTTGTTGTGGGTTTGTGATATTATTTATTCCTCGTTGCCAGCGTACAGCACAGGACACACACAGGACGCAATGAGTTCAACTTATGAGCCACGAAATGCGTTGCGGGGGTTTTTATACCGCCGTCCTCGCATCCAGCACGATGAATTTTCCGGGTGGGGATATGCAAAAAGAAAAGAAACGCAAGACGCACGGCCAAAAGGAAAAGAGTGCGCACATTTGCTGCTGAAGAACAAAGGCAGCCTCGAAATACTTACACCGATGCAGAGATAAGCCCTGCTGCTTACACACACAGACACTGGCCGCGGCAGCGGCAGCGGCAGCATCCGACTTGGCCGAGTTAACAGGGGAAGTGGCCAAAGTTCTCGTCAGCCTGCGCACGCAGCATTGCCACTCGGCTTGGTCCCAAAAAGCTGCGGGCGAAAGCTTCACGACTCGCACTCGGCTGGCACTTCGTTGCTCGGCCCGTGCTCGTCGTGGCTTCGTGTGGCACAGCTTCGTGTGGTGTTCATTTTGGGGTCTGACGGTTCATTTCCCCTGCGTACGCTGAGTGCTGCCTGCTTTTAGGCGCCGCGTTTGATGATATTTTCCATTCTTTTTGTAGCATGTTTGCTGCAGTTATTATCATGCGCTGGCTTTGTCTTCTGTCCTCTAATTTACAGTTTCATTTAGTCGGGGTCAGACTATAAATAGTCGGCTCTCATTTACCGCCAGACATTGGCTTTCCATTTCGCAGACACGCGCCCAAGCACCGACCGCCCGCCTCCCCCACCGCCCAGCCCGACCCGCATCAAATCAAACACGAAAATCAAATTTGTAAACAGCGTTAAAGTGGCGTTTACCCACCTGACTCTGATTTCCTTGTCGCGTGCATAAATTCTGGTTGCTGTTGCCATTAAAATAAACCGCTAAACGGGCAATTTTTCGGCACGCCCCAAGTCAATTCAAGTGCTCCTGCTGTGCGCTCCTTCTGCTGCTTTGCATATGAAAGAAAAGCACTGAGAAATCACTTAGAAGACGACCCCTGCTCAGGACCTCTGCTCGATAAGGCAAATTGACTGCATGACTGGCTGAATCTGATACATTTTTGCACTTAGAGTTCTGTTTGCCCGAATCAATTCAATTAGCTATGAAAAGCACAACAAAAACCAGTTTTGCGGCTGCAGCGATTTCTAATTTCGATCTGTCAAACGCACAGGCCAAAGATCGATGGGAACCGATAAAAAAAAATGCCGAAAATGTTACAATTGCAATCATTTGCCATTCATGTGGAAAATTTCGTCTAGTGTGTGTGTGTGTGTGTGTTGCAGGAATTTATGTTTAAATAAAAGGCAGGCAGGCAGGTCGGACAAGTTCAGAAATTCAGTTGCAGCCATAATTTGGCTTTGTATTAACTTGCATTACGTGGAAATTGGAAAAACTCTAACTGGCCTGACCTGCTGCTGCTGCTGCTGCTGCAGCTGAAAATCCCAGCAAATGAAGCGCACAGCGTGTGTCGACGGATGCTTCAAAACATGTACACCCATTTGTATATGTGCTGCTGGAGGCACCTGGATGTGTCCATTAGGTTTAAGCCTGCCATAACCATCTCATGAGTTGAAAGCAAATGTGTTGCTAACCAAAGGAGTCTAGAGTGTAGCAGAAAGTTGGCAACAAATGAGAAAAGCAGCAAAAGCTAATTTCTAGCAAAGTTTACTGGTTAAATTGGATAACTAGAGAAAGGTACAAAAAAGGTGCAAAAACTAGGTAATGTCTCGCTTGATGGCGCAGACCCAACGTTGTTTTTTCAATCAAATCTCTGCTCCCTGGATATTGCTTTTCAAAGTGGCTTAAAGAAGTAGGCCGATATAGGGATCGGAAGGTCCAGGAAATAGCCACCAAGAGAGCCTTAAAAATTTGATCAGTATACTTTCTAGCAAATTATCGAATTGTAAAGAGATAAAAATGGGGTGATGGACGGAAGTTTGCCCTAGTTCAAACAGAATCCTCTGCTTTCCAAGGGCTTTTGTGGAGCTCGCTAGCCAGGAAAATCTAACTAGGTAGGTTATCTCTGCAGAAAAGCCAGAGGGATGACTGTAATAGGAAAATAAGAAACTTCTTTGCAGGTTGAGAATACGTCAGAGCAGGCGAGCAATCGACGGCAGAACACTTCTCATCGCAGCGAGCTTCTAAGACTCCGGAACAATCGTAAGCGCTACTCGATAAACAAGTTGAGCGGCAGGCCAGCTTGAGAAATGCTAAAGCAGGCGAGCAATCGACGACAGCAATTCCTCTGAGAGCTAGATGCGGCGCGATAAACAATCAAAGTGTCAGACCAGGCTTAGATCTGCAGAAACGCCAGAGCAGGCGAGCAATCGACGGCACCAACTTGCTAAACATATCGTATCCCTTAGAGTCAGGCTGTTGCTGAAAGGCTGGCCCAGGGTACACTATTTGCAATTGATTAATTTTTCATTTGAGCTTAGATTATTACACTCTAAACAAAAGTAGTCATCAAAATGCTACTTATTAGACATCAAATTGAAACTATTGAGTATCAAATTCTCTTTTATACTTCAAGTTTCAAGTTAGTATATGAGCCTTAATATATTTCAAGATACCAAAGTGATACTAGCTATCAGGCCGACACTTTTTTGTATCAATTTGAAAGTAGAAATTATCATTTTGATCAGGGATGCAATCCGGTTCTGAACCGAACCGGTTTTGAACCGAACCGAACCGCTTTTGTCAGATGGTGAACCGAACCGCAAACCGAACCGGCTTCCTTTCAGAATTGCTAAACCGAACCGAAAACCTCAAATAAAAACGGGAATTGCTTTCCTCGAGCCAATAATACTTATTAATTTGGGAATTTGACCCGTTTCCTTGAGACAATTTCTATACATTTCGTTCGACTCTCTACATCCTTAGCGATACCGGATCGATATAACTTTTAAGAATGACTTGACGAAAATTTAAGAACATGTAATCCTGCAAGTCTTCTGCAATTGCCCTTCGATATCTTAATACACCTGCCATCAATCTACATTCTTTCCCCTAGTGGACAAAATTTTCAATTTTCTGTAGTACTTCTTTACCTAAATGAAATCTAAGCCAGAAGAGTTTTTTATTCTTTTCTAGCCGACATTCTCTGTTTTCTAAGTTCATTCGGCTAGGAACCAATGTACGAATCCTTTAAATCCGAAATAATACATTTTGGACATTCTTCTAAGGATTTTAAAGATATTCAAATGGATTTTATGAATTTGCAAAGTGTGCGAAAAGTCACATTACAATAGAAATCATAATATTTCATAATGTGTCTTTGTGAACCACTGAACCGAACCGAAACCGCGGTTCAGTTAGCTCTAAAAACCATGTAATGAACCGAACCGCCGGTTTAGAAACTGTGTGAACCTCTAAACCGAACCAGTACTTAGATTCGAGTGGTTTGCATCCCTGATTTTAATATTTCAACCGTCAAACTTTTGGAGGAGTGTTGAAAATTCTTCTAAACTATTGGTAATAGAGTCAACACAATCGGAGGAATCGGGTTGTTGGGCCAATTTTCAAGTTTAAAAAACCAACCAAAGTGTTTCACTGTCATTATTTTCAAAGCGATATTCTGGCTAAGACCAACATCTAACTTACAGTCTTTGAAGCTCAACAGCTGGCATAACTAAAACAAAACCTTCAGGCTATCATTTGGTTTCATCAAAAAATCGCAAAATTCAATTTGTTTGACACAATCTAAACCAATATTTTAGCCACGCCAAGAGCTTAGAACCAAAATGGCCCGAAATGCCATTGCAGATGGTGTAGCAAAAGTTGGCGGCATCGGCAAATTATGACCACGAAAATAAACGAGTTACGCAAAAGGGCAGAAGCTGTGCCCGCTGCGGGCACTGGCAGTCCAAGGCTCATAGCTATGCCGTGGGCTGACAGCAAAAACCAAAAATTTTGATTTATGGCCAGGGGCATAAACTGCATTTGACGCGCGTGTCTGTGCTGCCGGAGCAGCGGGGCAGGACACGTTGCATGATATGGCTACAAACATATATATAATCAAATAGTGGCAACAAATAGCGACGAGACTGGAAGTTGGCCAGCCATATGAACGGTGACATGGCACAGATGAAATTGCAGTTGCGATTTTTATTGTGTGCGGTAAAGTACCCAACGGAAGTGCGAACGCAATATTGTGAATCATACACACACACACGCACACGCACACACACACGCGCGGAGGGTAATGATGATTAAGCATAGTAATGAAAGTTGCCTCATGGCCAAACTGCTTAATTGTATTGTAGTTGAGCGCCAAGGGCGAAATAAGCCACTAATAAACCAAATGACGTGCATTTGTCATGATTGCTGCCGCTGCTGCTGTTGCTGCTGCTGCATGGATCGCTCCAAAGTCATTTGCTGTGATATCAATTTCGAATTTTTTACATTTGCCCACAATGGTCCCTCATTTAATTTGTCTAAAAATGTTCCATCTACAGCTTTTGCAATGACTTTATGCAACATTAGGGTGCTGGCATTTCATTTTTAATATTTTAACAAACAAAAAATTGTGCCCAGAAATGGCAGACAATGAGCGAGAGCCAGCAGGATAATAATAATAATAATCATTTGTTTGTTACAGGAACTGGGCAGGGCAGAGAGGGTGAGCCAGAGAGTGAGCGAGGTTGGGGTCAGGTAAGGGAAATGCAAACAAAACTGTCAAAAAATATGCAAGTTGGCACTGGAACGACTGTGAAATGCCCCTTAGTTGACAAAGGCTATACACAATTTCAAATACTAAGGTTTGAACCAAAATCTTGGGCTCAATAAGTTTAGGAACCACAAAAGGGTCTGAATTTTAGAGTTTATATAGCTAGTTGGAGAAGTTTTAGCTTGTTCTACTTTGGTATGTGATACGTCTACGGGCAAGGATAACTACCAAAGGAAATTGGCCTTTATAAATATAAAAACTTTTTGGGTACATTGTGTAGAAGGGGTCGGCAAGGTGAGCAGATAAGTTGCCAGTGGCAACTAAGAAAATATTCGTATATTGCAAAGAGCTTTCAAAATCTTATTCAAATTATAAAGTTGGGGTCGGCAATGTGGGCAGATAAGTTGCCAGTGGCAGCTGAAAAGTATAAAGTATAAAATAACTAGAAAGAAGATCAGCTCAGAACATTATTTTGAACCATTTTGACCATAGAAGTGGCCTCCATTAGAGACAGACTTCATGCCTTGCACAAATATAGTATGCCCTTTGCACCTCCGAAAACAGGGTATTAAAAAGGCAGCACAAAAAATGTTACATAATCAAAATAATGACTCGGGCTTGGGTTTTTGCTTGCTGGGAATGGTTCAGCGGCTTCTAAGCCAAGAAATAGACAATAACAAAAATAAATAAAAGCTATGGTTACCGGTGAGCCGCCACGGCAGCCAGCCAGGCAGGCAGGCTAATCTCTCAAGTGGCAAATGCATTCAAATGAATGTCGTGGATATTGGGAGGAACATCATCTGCTCCTGCTGCTGCTGCTGCCGCTACACTGCTGATGCAGCGACAACAATTTCAATGGCAGGCCCCAGACTTTACCGGCTGCCTCGAATAGTGGAGGCGGCGACATTGGTACGTGGGCTTAACACATGCACTTGAAATTTAATATCGACGCTTGCAGCGACGTTGTCGTCGACTTAGCTGCATTTTATTATAGCATACTTTTCAGCTGCCTGCTGCCGCCTGCCTGCACACAATAATCCCTCATATTTATTTTTGCAAAATTATTTGCTTTGTCTGATTGCGGATTTGCAGCTGCAACGTTTGCTTACTTACTTACTTACTTTACCCTCCACATATAGGGGTCCTCTTCTGGTTCAGTTTGGAGATTCGTATCAGAGCGCAGCAGCAATGAATGAAAGTTCTTTATGTGCCCAGAGCCAGGCACTCATTTAATATGAAAGCAAATTGCATAAAATCACACCTGCAAGCCAACTTAGCTGCCTGTCCTGCCTGTCCTCTGTTACCCGGGTAGCCAATCCCTAGTCGGAGTCCGAGTCACACAGGGACATACGGCAGCAAGGACGACGGACGTGTGGCGTACTACAAATATCGACTCTGCACTGCCGAGCGCAAACAACATGCTGCCTCGCTCGTTGCCATGGCAGCTGTAAAAACACGTTTATAGCTCTCTGCCTGGCTCCCGCACATCTTCCCAAAAAGTTGACTGCATGCCAAAAATGCTGAACTGGGCCCTTCCACTTCACTGTCACCTAGGCCATTGGCGTTGGAACAGTGCCTGGCGTGGCTCTGGTGCGGTGCTTGGCAGCCGCAAGTTTATGATGTCGTCTTCCATTTTATGCATCACACCACAAATAAAGTCACGTAATGGACCAGTTACTAATTTGCTAGACATGAAACTTACAACTCAAATAGATTTCGCAGGGGTCAAAAATAATGAGGCAGAGTATTCCTTCTGCATTTCAATCTTGGGCAGGTTGCCCTTTTTGGACTGGCTTCTCTAAGAGAAATCGAAGGTCTAATTTGTCGCGAACCTTAAATAAGCCAGACGAATGAGTGTGATAAGAGTTTCAAGAAGCTTTGCTCAAAAGAATGCAGCAGATAAGACTTCAAAAGGACCAAAAAGCTGCAGAAACTTCAGAGCAGGCGAGCAATCGACGGCAGCAGTCTGAGAAATACATCGTATCCTTTAAAGAAAAGCGCGGCGCGATGAACAAGTTAAGAAAAGACCGGGCTGTGATCTGCAGAAACGCCATAGCATGCGAGCCATCGACGCCAGTAACTAAGACTGCTTAACAATCTCAATCGCAAGGCGAAAAACAAGTTGAGCGGCTGGCCCTATTTCCTATAAACTCAGATTATAATGCAAGCAACCGGGTTGGATCGAAAAGATGTCAACCTTTTTTAGCTTTAAATGCCTAAGAGATCGCAGCAACTGTACCCATAAACACTGAACTTGATACACCAGGTTTCCACTCCCTGGCAGCACATAAATATCTGGCAAATTTTCAATTAAAAACTCTCTGATAAACCAACCATATTCCGACCATATCCAAAAAAACCACACAACCGCACAATGCTTCCCAGGGGCTTTAATATCAAGTGTTTTTTTCGGTCCTGCTGCTCGAACTGCAACTGGTCTGCATACGTTTAGGCGTTTGGTGTTTGGACTTGTGTTTATGTAACTGTCAGAGCCACGCCTGCTACGCAGTTGGCACTTTGCAAAACGCCCACGTTGCAGTTGCAGTTGATGCTGTTGCTGCTGCTGCTGCTGTTGTTGTCAACGCTTCGATTTTGCAGTTGTAGACAATAAATTTGTGCCCGCTCATTGTCAACTAAAATCAAAAACATAATTCAGAGCAGCACACAGACGTGCCGACCGCAATGTTTGGGCATATGTGTGTGCGTGTGTGTGTGTTGGGCTTGGCATGAAATTAACACAAAATGCCAAAACAGCAGCAGCAGCAGCAGCAGCCACACACTAAGGGGGCGTGTCTCTCTAGAGGCTCGACTCTCTGGACTGCCCGTTTTCGGGCTGCACACAGTGTTTACGCTGGCATTTAATGCATTTGCAGTCCAAAGGACCACAAATCGACAAATCCATCTAAGCATGCAAGCAGACACACACACACACACACACATGGACAATGCTCTCTGCATGCAAATGACTTCCGGCATTTGTCAGTTGTTTGTTTAAAGTAAAGGCGGCTTTAAACATGCCCCCGCCGCCCACAGCAGTCAACCCGACACCAAACGACCCACATGACAACCACTAATCTGCACTTGTATTGACATTACATGGACATTTGTAATTTCCGGTCGATGTTATTTTTATAACCTCTTCAAAACGCATAAAAGAAATTTGCAACAATGGCCCAAAGAGAACGTCCACTGGCCAGAAAAGGGTTAGTTAGGGGCGGGGGGGCATCGGTTGCGTCGTCAGCTTAGGACATGCATGGCATCACACAAAAGGCGCCAAGTTTGGCTCGTTAACTATTAAAAAGGCACACTCCAAGCCGAGTCCCTGGCAATTCCATTCAGTTTACGAGCTCGAATAAAAACTGAAATTTTATTTTGTACCCAAGTCAATGGCAAAATATGTCGTCTAATGAGGCTAACAAAAAAGGGGTTGACACTTGGTACACACACACACACACACAGAAACACATTTGCTTGGCTTGTGAAAATGTTTGGCTTATTGCCTATTAAGTTCATAAAACTGTCAAGTATTTAAAAGCGAACTGAAAATACTTAAGATATTACGACAAACATATGCACACACACACACACACACGCACACTGGCAGATGGAAACACCTGTGTGTGCCCGTAAAGCAATTATCCAAATTGCAGCTCAAATTGCCTCTTTACGCTCACTCACCTCAACGTTCAAAACACTTGCGGCGCTTTATCCATAGATTGCCAAATTAAGCAGGGGAATTGCCATAGTTTCGTTTAAATTTACGATATGTTGATATTTTTTTATTGAACAGTTTCAGATAAACTGCCTAAGCAGAGAGCCTCTGGCGAAAATTCGCACTTTAATCATTTAGATATTGATCAAGGAAATGAATTTCAACATTTATTTATGTTATATCCCAAACATCAGCTCAATTTAGTCTACTCTTTTTGGTAAAGCAAATTGAATTAAGCCAAAGCGGTTCAAGAATAAGTTTGTAAGTCCAGTGGGTCCCTGCAGTTCTACGTTTCAGTACTGAATTTGTCAGGGCTGATTCAGGCCTGAACAGTAGGAATAGCTGAATTTCATGCCTGAATTCAGCCATGTTTCAGTACTTCTCATGAAATTCACCCATGAATTCAGCCCTGAAATCAGAGGTCGTGACGTAGTAGGACATGCCTGTGTTAAATTCATGGCTGAAACTCATATAAGGGCAGGCCTGAATCCATGACCAGCCCTTCCATTTCAGGGCTGATTCAGCTATGATTCAGGTCTGAGCCGAACTGAAGGGGAAGGGGACTACAAATCAACCAAAATTCTCAAAACTTAAGAGCTACATCAATATGTTTACAATGTGAGGAAAATGCATCAAATGTGCTGCTTACCAGGTTTCCCACAGGACAAACAGGAACAGGAGTTATCAAAAATACATCGGTTCGATGTGGTTCAGAACTGAGTGTTGTTATTAAACACAGAATAGATAAGAATGACTGTCTAAGGGCACTTTGCCCTATATTAGATAAGGGAGATTCTGAAGCGAGTACCTTGGTAGCAGACTCCTCAACCCTTTAGGCAAGAAGTTTCTGAAGTTTGTCTTGAAACTACCTTTTAAAGCACTTCTCACATGATTTCGTAAGTTCTAATGAACCGATTGACTAGAAATATTGGTTGGGCCTTTCTTATATATCCCCCTATGTAAGGGATATGTCTTAAATATCTTTTTATACTCTGTACCGTAGGTACATAGAGTATTATAAGTTTGTGCAAAAGTATGTAACAGGCAGAAGGAAGCATCTCCGACCCCATAAAGTATATATATTCTTGATCAGCATCAACAGCCGAGTCGATATAGCCATGTCCGTCTGTCCGTCTGTCTGTCTGTCCGTATGAACGCACAGATCTCAGAGATGGTAAGAGATAGAGGTTTGACATGTATGGGACATATGCTTCTTATGTCTGCAGGCAGATCAAGTTTATTTTCAATTTTGGCCACGCCCCCTCCCGCCCCCGCAATTTAAAAAAAACGTCATATCTCCCACAGTTTTGAAGACAGATGGCTTGTTCTTTCTGGACATATTTAGTTATTAGGACAACTTATCGATCCGCCAAAGGAATGAAGAAGATCGGATGAACGGTTTTCGAGTTATGATCAAAAGACAAATTTTCTTGGTACAGAGTATGCTATAGTCGGGCTTGACCGATTTTCTTTCTTGTTAATCATCCAGCGGAGCTGCAAAATCATCCAAATTATCATAATTCTACCCCTGCAAGGGTATTATAATTTTCCCCAGAAGTTTGCAACGCATAGAAATATTCATTTCCTACCCCATAAACTGTATATATTCTTGATCAGGGTGACGAGCTGAGTCGATTGAGCTTTGACCGTCCGTCTGTCTGTCTGTTTCTACGCGAACTAGTCTCTCAGTTTTAAAGCTATCGAGCTGAAAATTTGCACAGAGTCTTCTTTTTGCTGCACACTACTAATATGTCGGAACCGACCGGATCGGATGACTATATCTCATAGCTCCCATAGTAACAATCGGTCGGAAAACTAGTTTTAGTGAGAAAAACTGTTTTCTTTTCAATTGAAACGTCAAACGTCAAACTTTGTAAGCGTAGGTTTTCTATGCTTTTTTATAATTCTACCAAGTTTTATCAAAATCGGACAACTATATGGTATAGCTGCCATACAAAAGATAGGTCTGAAAAACAGTCTTAGTTAGGAAAACTTTTTTATTTTTAATGGTAGCATCCTGCAATATTGTTCTTATTTGTTTCACATGCTTTCACATAATTTTACAAATTTTTGGTCAAATCGGATGACTATATCATATAGCGCCCATACGAACGATCGTTCGGAAAATGGGAAAAAGAGTATTTATTTGAAAATATTTAAGCAAGCATTTGCAAGGGTATAAAAACTTCGGCACAGACGAAGTTAGCTTAGCTTTCTCGTTTTTTATATCCTTTGGAAGATTTTTAGCTTCGTTGGATGATTTCGTATACCTTTCACCTTACACAGGTAAATTTTTAAACATTTACCTTATACCTTAACATAGATAAGAAAAATGAGTACCTTACCATATTGTCATATCAAATTGCCTTCAAAATTTTAACTTAAAGAAGAGCTGACATAAAATTCTAAAAAATAAAGTACTAAGATTTAGGTTAATTTTATTTCTAAATGCAAAATTAGGCTTACAATTTGCTTAATAATATGCCCACACACACAAATTTACCCCTGACGCTGTGTGTGTGTGTGTATGTTTGCCCGAAATTTGGCCACGACTTTGCCCAAGTTTGGCTGTCAGAATGATAAACATGCGGCAATTGATGCCATCATTGTCTGTCCATGAATTGAATTAAATCAACTCAAGTGCGACAAAACAGATGAAGGAGCTGGATAAGATGCTGAGCAAGGGTTGGCCCATTTTTGTATTCAAAATTAATGCCCTGGTCATGCATGCGCTGCCACAAAGTATATGTTGTGGCACTATCAAAAGGATGTCAACCCATAATTCCCGTTTGCCATTGCGAGATTTCGATGCAGGACATTAGCGCGGCTCAACTGCGCATTTTGCTTATTAGAATTCGTTTGTGTTTGGTGCCGCTGGAGTGTAATAAATTCTTCTGTGTCTCCACCCACCACCCTTGCAACTTGCCAAGTTTATCACCAAAGCGTCTGCAACTTATGTGGGGCGGATTGTTGTTTTGTCTGCACACGTCTGTTGTGGTTATGTGAAATCACATCGTAAAAATGTCCAAGTCCAAATGCTGTGCGCGCCAAAGCTCATAAGTCCTTGGCGTGTTTGCCGCGCCCCCTTCGCACCGTTTCACCTGTATTTGCTGCTGGCTGCAACCCTTTTTGTGCCATTGGCTTTCAATTTATAGATGGCGGCCATATAAATATTTATTTCTATGCAGAGCCGACATCGTCATGCCTTTGCATCATTATTATTTTTATGTGAGCATCTTAAAAGCATCCCGCTGCCGATCGGTAAACACTCGCTCGTGCTGGCATCTCCAGTTGCAGCAGCGTCCAATAAGCGAAAGTGGTTTTTGAAGTCGAAGTGTTTATGGTATCAAATAATTAAAGGTCAACATTTAGAAAGGGGAAAGGGGGGTGGGGGCCACTTTAGCATGAGCAGCCGGCAATTTCGTACATGGTTATCAGCGTGGAAGTATGCTTTTTTTTAGCTGAAATTTCATGCGGCGCCATAAAACACAACGTATAATGGCAGCTTTTTTTCGATTCGTTGCATAATTCGTGCATTTGACATATATACTTATGGTTTTATATGTCTCATTTAGAAAGTGATGCATAAAAAGGGCAACATAATTTCAGTGTTTCGATATTCGAGCATAATTTTGTGTGCTTCGACATGAATGCAGTTTAAGCTCTTTGCACATTTAGCCTAATGAACAAAACCGACACACCGACGGGCGGGACAGACAGGTGAAATCCTGTGATATGTGTGCAGGTGGTTAGCTAAGTAGATGTAGAACAGTTTTAGAATCAGAGCAGACATCAGCACGATATAAACGCTTGCCTGGAGGCAACAGCAAAAGACGTAATTAGTGCACAAATTGAGTAGCATTTTGAATTAATAACATTTCCGGCATTATAATTTGGACAATATATCACAAGCGTTATCAGCAGGGGCGTGGTGGGGGGGCTGTTGTTGTGGCTTGTGGCATGCAAAATGTAACGGTAAATTGGTTAACAATTACACAAATCTCATAATGAAGTTAAAATCCTTCCATGCATCCATTTCATTCGCCATCGTTCATGACCGGAACATTGCCATTGCCTGCGGTCAGCAAAAGCTCCCACTCTCCCTCCCTCTCCCTCTCCGTCTCCCTCTGTAAAATTGATTAGATGTTGCTGTTGCTGGTGGCTGCCCTTAGCTACAGCTGCACTTACCACCAGGCCAATTTGCAGCTTTGTTCTCGAGTGTAACCCTTAACAGGTGTTGATGTTTGCTAAGTAGCTGTTACGTTCTGCCTCCTCCCAGCCGGGCACGGCCCCGGACCCGGACCCGGACCCGGGCATGGCTCTGACCAACTTCTTCTTCATGGATAGCTGCACTTTGCTTTGATTATTTTCCATTTTCAACAAATTGTATGCAAATAGTTGAGGTTTACCCTTGCCCACTGGCCATGGGCAACCAGAGACAGTTAATATTTTCCAACAACAGCCGCAATATTGACCTTTCCACCTGAAGCAAATGAAGCAACTACATTCGTTTAAGGAAAGCTACTTACAAAAAATCTTTTGTAGACAAGGCCACAATGCGGGTGGCGGCTCATCTAAGGGTATTTAAACAAAAATTTCGATTTGCCAAAACTACAAATCGGCTTGTATGCCAATTGAAGGTTTGAGGTTTTTCAGGAAAGGAATGTTCAAAATTGGATTAAATATTAGTACACAAAAACTCATTGAAATTTATTTAAAGTCTTTTATTGAAGTTAAAATGAAATAAAGTGCGTGCTAAGTCAATTGTGGGGGTGGTGAGAAATTTTCCAAATCTAAAACAAACTTCAACTGGGTTTGGCGGACACCCAACACCTTGCAAAAATGTATGGCTCTATTTCTTATAGTCTCTGAGTTCTATGCATTTATAGAAACAGACAGGCGGATGTGGCTATATTGACTTGATTGTTGAAGCTGATCATGAATATATATGCTATATAGGATCAGAGATCTCTCGCAAAACCTTATGTACACATTTATAGAAAAAAATTACATTTACGTACCCCTAACCCACCCACGAACTTGCCGTTTTAAGACAATGTGCTTACCATCTGCTCCACCGTGCTTTTTCAATGCTAAGTGCTTACCATTTGGCTGCATTTTTCAATATGATTTGTCACACTGTCACGCGAGTGCTTGTTAGTCGTATGTGCTGAGATGTTGCCTCTCGTCTTAATCTTGGGATCCTAGATTATTGATGTGAAATATCTTGGATTTCGGTCCGAAAGACTTTGCTAATAATTCAAATCAGGGTCTGGCGTCACTCTGAGATCAAGTACTGAGCATGGAGTACTTGATTCTGATTACTGAGTATCTAAAACTGATTGTGGAATACAAAGAACAGAATCGCATACTGAGTATTGAGAACTGATTACCGAAAACTGAGTAACCAGTGCCGAACATCGAGTCCCTTAGTACTCAAGAACTAAGTATCGAGTTCTAAATGTCAGGTACAAAGTATGAAGAACTGAGTATCAAGAAGCGATGCTTCTACAGCATGTTTTACATCAAATTTTGAGTGAATTTCAACCACATTTACACAATTTTTAATTTTAATTTGTAATTATCGTGTTTATACAAAAACAAGTAAGGGCGCTGCAGTCGAGTTTCCCGACCACAAAATACCCTGTTCATTTATTTTCATTTATTTGTTTTTGAATTTTTGAAGATGTCATCCTAAATGTAGGCAATACTTTTCTAGTCCTGATCAACAACTGCTGCTTTTATCAGCTCAACTGTTTCGCTTATAACTCCGGTGTTTTTGGTCCGATCTGATTGTACTTTTCAGAATAGATAGATATTGAGCCTAGCTTGATGTATACTAAACCACGAGGCTCTAACTTGAAAATTGTGGATCTGACGGCTTTTTAGGTATTGGATTTATAGAGGAGGTCTAGGTTTTTTGGGGATAAAAGGGGGACGGGATGGAATTTTTCAAATCTGAAACAAACTTGATCTGCGTACAGCATAAATCTACCTTCGTGCAAAAATTTGTGGCTCTATCTCTTATAGTCTCTGAGATCGACGCGTTCATACAGACAGACAGACGGACGGACGGACGGACGGACAGACGGACAGACGGACAGACGGACAGTCGGACAGACGGACAGACGGACAGACGGACATGGCTATATCGACTCGGCTGTTCATGCTTATCAAGAATATATATACTTTATGGGGTCGGAAAATTTTCCTTCTCCCTGTTACATACATTGGCACAACTTCATGATCCCCCTTTTCCCATTTTCAATGGGAACAGGGTATAAAAAGAAGGAGACAGAGACTATTATTTATCTATGATTCTTAAGCCAAGACACCAACAAACGCGGCTCAAGAAAAATGCAACCTAATCAAATTCAACAGGAAAGAAAGTCGGTCAAGCCCGACTATAACATACTCTGTACCAAGAAAATTTGTCTTTTGATCATAACTCGAAAACCGTTCATCCGATCTTCTTCATTCCTTTGGCGGATCGATAAGTTATCCTAATAACTAAATATGTCCAGAAGGAACAAGCCATCTATCTTCAAAACTGTGGGAGATATGACGTTTTTTCTAAATTGCGGGGGCGGGAGGGGGCGTGGCCAAAATTGAAAATAAACTTGATCTGCCTGCAGACATAAGAAGCATATGTCCCATACATGTCAAACCTCTATCTCTTACCATCTCTGAGATCTGTGCGTTCATACGGACAGACAGACGGACAGACGGACGGACGGACAGACGGACATGGCTATATCGACTCGGCTGTTGATGCTGATCAAGAATATATATACTTTATGGGGTCGGAGATGCTTCCTTCTGCCTGTTACATACTTTTGCACAAACTTATAATACTCTATGTACCTTCGGTACAGAGTATAAGAACAGGGCATTCCATTTCAGTGTACAACACCCGGTCATTTCTGATCACGATTACTGTATTCCACACTCATCAGAGTAAACACGCGACACAAAGCGAAAGTCCAGCACACGTCATTGTTTACGTTGGACAGCAAATGTTGCTAATCAGCGACTATCAATGCTCGGTTGGTTGTTATTGTTGGTTCAGCTACCATTTGGCATATTTGCGATTAGCTGTTTATCAATTTTGGGCAATGCCGAAATAAACATTGACACTGGCTGAGCTTTTAGCGACAGTGTAAATCACAACTCCACCCACCGCCTTGGCCGCCACCACCACCACCACCACCGCCACCACATGTTGAGACACTTTTACGGCATGCCACTTTGACGGCACCTTTGGCTTGGTGCCGGAAGCTGGGAGTGTGTGCGGTGGCCCGCAGGCAAATCCTTTGGAAATCTTTTTATTTATGTCATTGATGCTACCAAAAAAAAAACATACAAAACACACGGCATACGGCATACGGCACCCACCCAAAAGCCAGCTCGGAGCACATGAATTTGTGCATGGCAGCAAGTAAATCCCTCTAATAATCCACATAATAAGGCAGTGGCAGCAACAGGCCAAGTAACAAAAGGGTTGCCAGCAGCAGTCCTCGTGCTCTTGTTTATAAGTTCATAAAAGTCAACGAGCCGGGGGCAGGCACAGAAAAGAACGAATGTAAAGAAAAAGAAGGGTAAAAACCAAAAAAAAAACAAGAAGAAATAAAAGTAAAGAAAACAGTCGCAAATCCAATTTCTGTGGGTATATTTGAGCGAAGTTTTTGGAGGACAACTTTTTACTGCTTTTGGGCAAGCCATAATGTGTAATTGAAAACCTGCGCTAAATCGCACCCTTGGGTTGATACTTACGAGTATATGTACAGGCCACCAATTCCTAATTGGCATAGTGGCGGATATACAAATGCTATGACAGACATAAACCTGGTTAATCTATGGGTAATACTAATGAAATGTAATTTGACATTCTTAGTTCATCCCTAAGTTTGAATAGACACATTTCAACCTAATTTTAACACTGCACAATGGTCCCAAAGTCCATTTTTGTTGGCATAAATTCAAAGAATATGTTGCAAAAGAACTGAAACATCAAGTGACTAAAATTTGCATAAAGAACTAAGGCAACTAGGAATGTTGTTAGGAGAAAAAGAGGTTCAAGAAATTGTAGGAGCACAAATTGAGTTGGAAGAGGAAATGGTAAAAGGATACGCTTAAGGGTTAGCAGTTGCAGGAATCATTGGAGATCTATGTTTAGAGCTCACAGAACAAAGGATAACAAATATGTCACATAACAGCTATATAGAATATGAGAAATCGGCCCTTTCTCTCTAATTTTGTGACATGCGGAAGATGTTTCTTTATTTTTCTTCTTTTCTGTATTTGGTTCAATTAAAAATAGTTTTGTCTGTGTTAAAAAAATTGAAACTTAGTCTAGTTCTCACGTGCTTGGGGTGCTCAGGCTGATAAGGCACTCACACACATATTTGTTAAAATTCTACAAATAATTGAGAGATGGCAACTAAATGGCCAGCCACTTCACTCCACTCCACTCCACTCGTTTAAAACCCCCAAAGATTAGTTCCGATTCTTGTGCTGCATTCGGTTCGCGTTCGCATTCTTGAGCACACGCCAGCGCGAATAGACAATGTCCCAGTCCACAAAACCGCCAACAATGTGACGCACATTGCGATCCGTATCATCGTAGCCGGTACGGCCGTGCACCAGGCGTAGATTGTTGAATGTGAGGACATCGCCGGGTGCGGTTTTAAAGCTGCATGCCTGCTCATGTGCCAGGCGAACAAACAAAGCCATTGCCTCATACCAGGGCCGAACCTGCTGGGGAGTTACACTGAAATGGCTATCCCGCTGTGGTATGCTGTGGTTGATGCGCGTATACTGGTCATCGGAGTCCAGGCTACAGTTGGGTACGGGGGGGTGTAATAGGAGATGACACCATTTGATTAAGCAAACACAGACAGAGAAGAGAAGAGAAGAACTCACTTGATTACCGGTGCCCTCCAAATATTATGAAACTCCAAATCCTCATCCCTTCCCACATCCGCCCAGTCCACTAGCGTATCTCTCAGTACACGAAACTGCTGGGGATGTTTTTCTTTTAGTATATCGGCCACATGGTAAGCATCGGTTAATAGATTCCAGCCGCCCGGTGACTCGGACTGCTCCAACGTGTGCAATAGCGTGACTCCCGGCTTGTACTCGAAATAGGGCATATCCGTGTGCAGGGGCAATGGAGCTGCCAAATACGCATAATTACTGGCCTCCGGTTGGGCCCTCACACTAAACTCCTCGCCATAGGTGGTGCGTCGCATGAATCCTATGCGATTGCACAGCTGCCGCAGCACTTTGAACTCCAAGGGAGCCTGCTTGATCAGGGCTACGCCATGCACTGCCAATTGCTGCAGCCACTGCTGCAGTGTATCATCATTGCTAAGCAACTCTTCATACTGGAACTCCCGCTTAATCTGCTCAAATTGCTGACCACTCCAGTGCTGTGGCTCGGGACGATAGAAATCGCGTAAATACCGTTGGCGATTGGCCAAGGAGAAATCACGTTCTCTCAGCCAACCGAAGGGATACTGGGAGTGGTGACCGTCCGACCATTCAATGTATAACATTTGCTGATCCTGATTTATGCTTAGCTGACGCACCTGAACATTGGTGTCCAGATTGTTCCACAGCTGTGGCAGGCGGCTTTGCGTTTGGGGCAGGAAGCACCTATGGCAGAGGCAATTGTCGCGCAGCCAAATATCTGGAAACTGCATGGGCAACAGTGAGGAACCATCTGGCACCAGTATCAGTTGGCCATGCTCCCGCTCCTGCGTGAACTCCTGCTGTAGCTTAGCCACACGCACGAGATCCCTGCTCAGTGTCCTGTCCGCTTGAAACATTTTGCACAACCAACAGCTACGTCTTCTACTTTAAGAATGAGATAGGGAAAGCTTCAGCCACCATCAGACCATAATTCCGGCTACGTGGACTTAACTGCTGGCGTGATGCGGCTGCTGCTGCTGCTGCTGTTGCCAGTCAACCCGAGCACTTATCAATCTTTTTTTGTGCCCTCACAGCAGTTTTTGTCTTGGCCGTGCCTTTAAGCTGCCCCTCTCGGCGAAATTAAAAATGCAAAATTAATTTTCTACAAAATTGCAAACGTTGGCCTTTTTTGCATAATTGTTTGTCATCAGCAGGAGCAGCAGCAGCAGCATTGGGCGGGCCTCCTTCCACATACTCGTACATTGAAATGCCGTCAATCATTGTTAGGCGCATTGATCAGCCCCCCACCCCCACCCAAGCTGATTGAAAATACTGAACAATAACCACCATTTCATATTCAGCTGCAAGTCTATAGAGCGATTTTTAATTATCACTTTCGCATTTTGTTGTATTGTTGCATCATCTCACTCGCGTATCATCGTATCGCGCATCTCTCATCATTTCCATTTTCCATTTCCATGAAGCTCGCTTTTACGCCTCAAACAAAGAAGCACCATCCGTGAATGCTCAGCTTTTAGTTCAGCGTGAAATCACAGAAAAATTGAAAGGGTATGAAAGGATATGCTTAACTTATGTACTGGGGTTGAGAATTTGGGTAGTTGAGTAAACCTAAACTGCAAACGTTACTTTGAATCTTACAGCCGGTTATATTTTCTAATTTCTAATATTTTTTCCTTATTTTCTAGATTAACCTGCAAAGCGACTACTTAGGATGTCTTACAGCGTTTATTCTAAGCGGTAAGTTTGCTTATAAACATAAGTTATTCTTTTCGTAACGACTTTCAGTTGTAGTTTACTTGCTCGTTCTGTCAGAGTTTTGGTTTAAAACTAAATGGGGAATAACAATAGAAACAAGCTTGAACCTTTACTAAGGGTCGTACAAATTTCTCAATACTTTTCGGATGAATAGAAGGCAACACAAACACTCTCAGTAGTGTGTCTGTTTCACAAACGCCTGATTACCGATTTCTTATATGCTTAAGTCTGCCAAAGTCGGTTTTGCATTTCGTGTGTGCGCCTCAGTCATGTAATTTGCTCAAATATGGCCAAATGGTTTACTATTTAGGCCAATTTAGCCAAATTTGTATTAAAATTTGTCTAAATTGTATTCCTGTGTAAATTTATCTTAAGCTTTTTCGACAATTCTAACGGAACTAAACCAGAAACTAAAGTTTGTCCAGTGCATAAGGCTCGGCTTGAGTTTTTTGCTCAGTTCTCACCAAACTAAGCATGAGACACTCAAATGCGGATACTCTCAAGTGACTTTGACTTGTCAGACATTGAGAAATTGGGTCTATATAGCCACTTATATAGGAATTGTGTAGGAATATTGCATATCGACTAACAAAAACATTCATATTAACAACATTTCCTGGAGTCCTTGCCCAAAGAGTACTACATACTAGTAGATAATCCTGCACTCGTTTTCCTAGAAGTTTGGGCGGATATTAAGTAATCGAAAGATCCCATGTCTAATCGTTTCGCAGACATACAACCGATTTCTCATCTTCTAAATAGCTGATAAGTGTCACATTAACTAATATCCTTGTTACACTACAAGTGCGTTACGCGTTAATAGCCAACATTCAGCTTTTTTTGTATGGGAAAAAAGCTGATTGTTAGCTATTAACGCATAACGCACTCCTAGTGTAAATAGCCTGTTAGATTTGGACAGATAGCTCTTTGATATAGATTAGAAATCGGCACTTAGCTTACAAACCGGGTTTAAAGTAAGTGGACTATTTTCTAGTGATTTTTCTTGTAGGCGAAGTTGCCAAAATGGAGAAAATTCTTTACTTATATCGATCGAATAAAATACAAAAACTTTTCCAACACTATCTACCTTATCGATAGAGAATTTTCCAGACTGCGCCTTAAAGAAGTTCTAAGTAAAGTCCTAGATTCCCAATTAAAGTTACGCCTGGTAGCGTAAGCAACATTCGCTGTGCATCAACTTGAACAATTTCTATGGCAGTCCCAAACACTTTATTATTTTCAATTAAAAACATTTTCCAGGCAAAACATTCACATTCTTACACACACACACACACACATTCAAAACCATTCAGTTGGCAGCAATGATTCGTATTGTATTCATAGGCTGGAGACAGCGAATTTTTGCAATGCAAGTGAAATGTAATGAGGTGTAATGAAAATGCATTCAAGTGACAGTTTTCACCCCCGTCCCCCGTTCCCCGCCCACCTGCACTTAACAATAATAATAATCAAAAGCGACAACACCAACAACAGCAGCAGCAACAGCAACAAACATAACAATAGTAATAACAAATACAGAGAGGGAAACAAATTCGACTTAAAAGCTTTTGGCCGGGAGCGGCGGCTTTCAGTTTCCATGCAATCTGCCCTAATTGTGCGGCTTTCATTTGAATCATAATAATAATAAAATATTATGTGGAAATAGATCAGTGCAGTGCCTGACCGCAAATTGTATAAAAATCACCTGCACTTACGAAAATTGAGCTAAAACCCGCAACGACCGCAACAGTTCAACCGAATTGGTTTATTAATTTCCCATCGACAAATTGAAAATAAATCAATTGAGAGCTCAATGCTTGACAATTGGTTGTGTTTGCTGCTTAAATCATTAATGAACTCCGGCGGAAGTGCAAAAAAAGGGCCAACAATGAAGGCCTAACGGGCCACCTTGCCACGGTGTGCCGCACACAATGGACGCGCTTTAGGCCTAATTAGGCTCAAAAGCGAACTCGGATTTGGAACGCATAATTAGGCAAAACCGGTCTCGTTTGGCATTGTGGGGACACTTGAAAATAGCACAAATTGGCTGGCTTGTGAGCATTGTGCATCCGCTGCGGCCCCCAAAATCCTCAAGAAGGGCGCGTAAATTGTACAAAATACATGAAGTACTCGTACATTTGCCACTGTGGGACGCATAAATAAATGTGCCCACAAATCCGTAAATATGATTAAGTGCCAAATTTATTTACAGCTCCCCGGTTGCCTTTAAAAAGGCAGCGGCGGCTACCTGCTTGCCCCGTGGGCGAGCAACATAAGCCGAGTCTTCGTGCTGGGCGCACCTGCCTCGAGCAACAGCTCCTGGTCCTGCTTGGCGGACCAACTCGATTACAATTACGTGCGCTAATTGCACTTTAAACGCGTCCAAGCTTGTCACGGCTACGCCACGTTCCACCTCCGTTCATCCGCTTGTGTCCATCCGTTTGTGTTCGCTGCCCGCACATTTTCTGCTATTTTTCATGTTTTTTTTCCCCCCTTTTTTTTCTTGCCAGCGACTCTTTATGCCATTTCCTTTGCCAGAACTTACAACTACATAAATTTGCAAACATGATGTCGTTGCGGCAGCAGCGCATTATATTCCCGTATACCCGTACATATAGCCACGACCAAACCAAACTCCTGCCTTGTGTATTGTAATAGCCTGCCGCCACACAGCTTCCAAGTCATCGTCGTCGTCGTCGTCGCCGTCGTCGCCGTCGTCCTTGCTGCAACCGTAATTCAAACTGACGCTAAATTTAGTTTAATACACATGCTGAACTGTGGAGAGATGTCGACAATTTGGCTATTAAAAAGTAGGTAAATTATAAAAATGATTTAAAGTTTTAATTTCAAACATTTGTTTTAGAACTATGCGCCACTCTTCGAGTCAAAGCATTTGACGAAGCAATCGCTTTTGGGTGCTTTGAATTCTTACCCTTATTCTCTACGGAATTCTCAACCAGAATCGGTGAATGTTCACGGTTTTAACATTCGGTCTATGGATTTTTTATCATAAGATTTGAAAGTCCACTTGGATCAAAATTTTAAAACAGTTTGGAAGTCACTGGCCGTTCTCACGGACATGTTTGGCTTTTTCCCGCTAAAAAGCTAGATAATTGTATCGAGAGGTTATCGAATAGATAAGTGTCAGCAATAGGATTAGGGTATTGAGTAAATATGGCCAAAAATGTGGCTTTATGAAATGTGGAATAAGCTTTTACGGCACCTTAACCATTCGCTGTTAGCCGTGTGAATCAAGGAAATATTCACATTCGAAAAGTTTAGTTAATCTTAACCATTTTGGCTGCTAGCTGGCTTCAGTTGTTCACTGTTAGTTGGCACTCTTGGCGCACCTAAACTTCCATCTTCAACTTCCATCTTCAACTTTTATAGGAGCTTCATCACCTAAATTGGGCCGTTTGTGGAAAGTCAAGCTGGGTAAAGTAGATGACCAGCCTCTGTAACTATTAAACTTTCTAAAAATCAGACTCCGGTTAGTCCCAAACGTGGAAAATTGGGGGAGCAGGCGAGCAATCGACGTCAGCAATCTCATATACATATCACATCCCTGAGAGCTAGGTGTCGAACGTTGAACAAGTTCAGCGGGAGGCCAGGTAAAGTTGAAAAACTTCGGAGCAGGCGAACAATCGACGCCAGCTATATCATATGCATATCGCATCTCAGAGAGCTGCTGAGACTGCGCAACAAACTCAATCGCCCTGAACTAGTGTACCTAAGTTCCAGGTTATAATCTTAAGAAAGACCGCAGCAGGCTAGCAATCGACGTCAGCAATTTGCTGTACATAACGCATTCCAGCGAGCTGCTGTTCGAGATATTGTTGCTCCCCATTTGCAATGGATGCGTAAGCCTTACATGGTATGAAAACCCCTATAATAACAATTCTTGCATTAAACATCATGTTGGTCATAAAAAACTAATCACTTTTATCCATGGTACCACTACCCCACTCAGTTTGTAACGCCAGCAAGTGGCGCTCCTGTAATGGGGCAAGGCGTAAGTCCATGTCTGTCTAAATGTTCACCTGGCTGCCTTTCTGTCTCAGCCTGTTGGCTCTTTTGCTCATTTACACCTTTTATTACGTATGCGTGCGTCAGGGCAAAAGCAAAGTTTGCAGTTTAGTTTGCCATTAACGTGGCCATAAGCGTTGGCCAGGTCCACACACACACACACATCCAACTCTATGCCATTCATATGCAAAACGGCTAGAATCTGAGGAGGAAACGAGGTGTTCTTTAGGAGTTTTGTATATTTTACAAGTGAAATGGCACTCAAATTGCTGGCAACCCATACGTAATCAAAGCCCTCAATGCATTGCGGCTGTGTGCGTGTGTGTTAGTGTATGTGTGTGCTGTCAAAACCGAAGTTTAGTTGCCATTTCTTCTTATATACGTACATATGTGAGGGAGCGACTGCCTTGCGGGCAAAACTTTTTAATGTGAAAAGTGCAAAGAAAGTGCAACCCTCATGCTTGGAGCATGTCATTTGGCTGCCCTTCTCCAGCCTTCCTTCCTCCGAATGTCACTGCATTTTAATTTACTGCATACCTTGAGGCTCGCATGCCAAGTGGCAAAGTCCAATGTACGAAGCTGACTTGTTGCCTTCTTTCACACACACACACACACACACACACGCTCCCAGACGTGTGCTCTCCTCATCCTGTGACAAAGTGGCGTTGCGTTTTGCATTTTACTGCAAATTAAAGGATTTCTTTTGCCTTCTCGAGTTGACAACTTAAGATACTTAGGCATAAAAAGCCTGTCATACATGTCTGTGTGTGCAAAGAGAATTAAGTGCGCTGCGCTTTGTTGAGAATCACTCGAAACAAAGCCACGAGCTGCTGCGGGCCCCGGCCCCATCCCACCCCGGTTGCCAGGGTCGGGATCGTACACATTTCGCCCTGCAGTCGCCATGCGTTCGGCTGCGCAAATAACAAAACAAAAAGTACCCCCTCTGTTTATTTGTTGCCATTGCCAACACCTTTTCGCCTGCGTCCATTTTATTATTTGTCTTGATTATTATTTTCCATTTGCGCAAAATTAAAATACAAGCACAAAATTTTTGTGTTCTGCTGAAAAACAAAAAAAAAAGAGGCAGCATATAAAACATAAAAATGCAAGCGCCATTCAACCGAAAAGCAGCGGCTGGAGATGAAGCGGAGTATGCATGAATAATGTGAAACTGAAAACTTTTCATCAAAAATCAGCCAACGGCTAAACTGTCGGCCGTCCCGTTTCCCTCCGTCCGTCCAACAGATAGAAAAAACCTCTGACAGCTTGCCATGAAAAGCTCGCTTTGGTGTGACAAATCAAAGACTAACACTGGACGCTTTGGTTAGAGCACAAAACGCACGCTCGGATGAGTGGCAGCAGCCATGTTGTAGAATATGAGGGAACCGGAGTTGGGGCAGCACTTTTGAACGGTGCTGACAGATCACAGTTGGTTAATGGCAAAGTGGAGGCATAAGACTGCTACAAAATGTCACATCTTATGGGCGGCAACTTGTTTCTAACTTATATCAGCTTTCAGACGAATTAGGTTCAAAGTTTTTCTTAGATTAGATCATTACATTAGATCTTTGAGAAAATCTTTGAACTCCGGCAAGAGGAGCACCGTTTTACCTGGTAGTTTTTCACTAAGTTAGCGGAATGACATACGAAAAAATGCTGTACGAATAGTAGAAAATGTATTCGATGTCCGCGGATGTTAAGTTATGTGTCATAGCTGAAACAGCCCTAAAGTGGCAGGGCTGGAACTGCATTCATGGCATCTCTTTTATGAGGCTCAGCCATAAATTTAACACGAACATGTTCTACTATATCATGACTCTGACATCATAATTTCATCGGTGAGTTTCACTCTTTACATCCGATTTTAGTTATATATTTCTATCATTGGGTTGTTGGTACAATATGTGCAAAGAAGCTTTTGATGCCCTGCTGCATGCAATGACATGCTTGCTTTTGTGCGTTATCTAGAAAGCTGCCTTTTCGTCAAAACAGGCGAGCAATCGACGGCACAAATTTGCAGAACACATCGAATACGCATCCCAGCGTGCTTTAGCGACTCCGGAACAATCGTAAGCGAATTGCTATGGCAAAGTTGAGCGGCAGATCCGGTTGAGGTGTGCAGAAACGCCATTTCAGGCGAGCAATCGATGCTAGCAACTTATTTTTTATATCGTATGGCAGAGAGAGCGGCGGAAAAAGAAGCTCGGGACCAGGCTGTTTCTGTAAAGGTAGCCAAGTGGCTACAGAACACTTACTCTAAATACTAAACATAATTATATTTGCCAATTTGTTGACAATTGTAAAATAGGCTTCACCTCTTCTTGGTCTGCAACATAACTCTTAGTAATATAATAAAATCTTATAAAAGAAACTACAATCATATCTTGAGTCCCACATATGAACGGTGTGGGTTCAGTTTCGAAAGAACTTACAGTGACACCCAAGCGTACCGGATCTAAGCAATTCGGTTCTGTATCAGCTTGCAGACTTCAAAAGAAACTGCATGTACTTCGGTTTTCTGTAAGTTTATTGTTATAAATTTAAATTTAATAGACGGTTGAAAAAATGTGGTAAAACATAACTTTTCGCTATATGTTTTGAAATGCCCAACAATTTTGTATCTACAACAATATTCGTAATCAATTCTTGATGCAACCATTAAATTCCTACCAAATGCAAGCTTCAGTTATCTTAATACAAGTGTTTTAAAGTTATATTTCATGATTTTGCATTTGCAAAAGGAATGGCAACGCCTCGCCTCGCCTCGCCTCGGTTCGGTTCGCCTCTCCCTAATCAGAGCGCGCCTGCAAACAATGGCCAGAGTCACCACTACCCTTTCGTTGCCTGGTGGTGGTGATGGTGGTGGTGGTTGTGTGGTGGTTTTAGGAGGGGGATTTATAATGAAAAAGGGGCAGCGGCTTGTGCTTGTTGCTTTTGGCATTGTTCCTGTTTTACTTTTATGCACATGCAATTCTTTATATTTTTGCCACATATTTTTGCCGAGCACAAATTTATTTGCGGCTGCAATTCCAATTTCAGCCAACGTGGCTTGAACGGGGTAGTGTTGGGGGGGGGATAGCTGCACTTGTTATTGTTGCGGCTGAAACTTTGGTTAATGTTTTGCATTTTGTGGCCACAGCGTGGGGATGAGACTGAGACCGGAGCCAGCTTAAAGTGAAATCTTAAGCCATTTGTCACTGCTTTAAGGCCCGGCCGGCCACCCCCTTCTCGCTGCCGCACAACCGACTGTGTTAATTGTTTTTGTTAAGTTTTTAATAACTGCAGGCAGGCGGCTGAGAACTGCCAGTCAAGCGCCATCAGTCTCATTATTTATTTGTAATTTAATAAACAAAACGGGCAAAAGATGGCTCCCACTTCATCGAATTGCCGCGGGGTGGAGCGCCTTCGACACATTAACGGGTTTCCTGACTATTATTTGGCAGCAATTTATTTTATGTGAAAACTTTTGCTGGCTGACTTTTAGAAGATTTTTATGACATGGCGGGGGGGGGGAGGGAGTGAAGGGCTGGAGTTTGGCCTGTGGCGTTAAATAGAAAAAACGTAGAAATTTTGTTTTGAGTCAGCTTGAATTTATTACCGCCGTGCTCATTTTAATGAAGCCTTAAAGCTCTCACACACACACACACACACACACACACACACACACTTGGTTAATTTATGAGCGGAGGGGTAGGAAAATACTGTTTGACTTTTGGCTGCGTTTGCCGTTTTTAACACTCGATTACTTTAAATGCTCCCATACATTTGACTTTGCTCGTCAATATTTGTCTTTGGCTTAACTAGCACACACACACACACACACGTACACACACACAGAGCCACAGGCCGGCACCCTTCCAAATTTGCTTAGTTGCCGCCACCCCCCAAACTCTGTCTAAAAAGATTTCACATCAGCATATTTTTGCTCTGTTTTGTTTGCCCATTTTCCTTTTGGCTTATGTAATGAGTATTTGGTTACACAAATCTTTGGACAACAACCACCAGCTGACCCCCACCCCCCTCGCATCCGGGGATCAGAAGATGTGCTTATTGAAATAATGCTTAAATTACTAAGCAAATGACTCATTTATCAACTGGGCAAAAGTTACCAAGCGACGCAACCTGTCACCCACTGACAGCAATCATCAACCACTCCCATCCCGTCCCATCCCATCCCTACCTCGCCACTGCGCCGATTAGCATTGGCTGTCAGCGGGCATCTCACCAACCCGTTGTCCCTATGGAAATTTCATTAAAAATGATTTAAGGCAATTTGCCTGACTGCCTGCCTGCCTGCCTGGACATGCACATGGAACCGCCGCTGGCGCATAAATTAAAACGTTGGGCATCGCGTGTTGATTGGCACACTGGATGCAGTGCTGCAATCCGCACATTCACTGTTGTTTGCCATTTATTGGTGCTTTGAATTTTTGGCATTTTGTGTTCAATTAACTCGTTGACGGTTGCATAATTTCATTTTTAGATAGATTGATATTGACATGCCAAAAAAAATTTACAAAAAATCAGCAAATGCTCTCAGTTACAAGTTAAGAGCTTTCCCTTTTTGAGTTTAACCCGTAGGTCGCTGGTTTCAGGAGTAGTCCTGAGAAAAACAGCCATCCGTCTAGCTTAAATCGGTTTTCTATAGAGATTGGTCTACCCTTAAATCGTCTTTAACTTGACTTCAACTTCAGACCCTCCGGCACTGAACACAATGGAGAATACAGCCACATGTTAAGCTCTGAGTTTGAAAAAAGCCCGATGGTGCAGATGGTACGATCGTTGCCTTAGAAAGGTAAGATCGTGTGGTCCATTCCTTCTTCCATGCATAGCGTTTTTTACACAGGGCCTATGAAGTTTGTGCAAAGGTATATAACAGCCAGAAGGATGCATCTCCGACCCCATAAAGTACAGGGTTGCCCATATTCGACGGAACCATGTTTTTTTTTTAAAAATCAAAGAAAAAAATAAAAATTTGGTGGTTGGCAATCTTAATCATTTAATTTGTTCCAAGTAGATTTGTTTACATCAATTTTTGAATATGATATCTCTCAAATGGCCGCCTCTGGCGTTGATGGCGTATTGTGCCCTTTTTGCAGCATTTTCCATCGTTTTCGCCAACATTTCGGCCGGAATAGCGGCTATTTCTTCACGAATGTTGTCCTTGAGCTCTTCTACGGTCCTTGGCTTGTTAACGTAAACCTTTGACTTCAAATATCCCCACAAGAAGAAGTCAGGCGGCGTCAAATCGGGCGAACGCGGTGGCCAGTCCAAATCACCACTTTTCGACGTCAAACGGCCCGGAAACAATTTCTTCAGAAAATCGATTGTTTTGCGACTTGTGTGCGGTGGAGCGCCGTCTTGTTGAAACCAGAACTGCCTCATACGCTTTCGACGAATAATTGGCATCACAAAATTGGTCATCATGTCGCGATAACGCTCCTGGTTGATGGTAACAGCATGGCCATTTTAATTTTGGAAGAAAAACGGCCCAATGACCGTTTTCGCACTAACGCCGCACCAAACTGTGACTTTTTCGTCATGAAGAGGCACTTCTTGAATCTCCTGAGGATTTTCAGTGGCGTAAATACGGCAATTTTGCTTATTTACGGTTTTCTTATTCACATTTTTTAATTTTTTTAAAAGCACGTTGAGTTTTCACAATTGACTTGTTCTGTTGAATGTAAATTTCAACTATTTCAGAGCGCTCGCGTGGCGTGTATTGTTCCATGGTAAAAATTTGCTTGGACTGACGCTTCAAACGCGGTATGTCATTAAGCGATCTGACATCTCTGTCAAAAGTTATGGCGTTGCCAGATGGGTCCGTCGAATATGGACAACCCTCTACATATTCTTGATCAGCATCGACAGCCTAGACTATATAGCCCTGCTCGTTGGTCCGTCCGTAGGAACAACCAGGTCTCAGATACGAGATAGAGGTTTGCCATGTACAGGGCATACACTTCTTCTGTGTCCAGTCATATTAAGTTTTTTTTTTCAATTTTGGCCACACCCCCTTCAGCCTCCTTACTTTGGAAAAAACGTCATATCTCTCACAATTCTATAGATAGAAGGTTTGTACCTTCCAAACATATTTAGTAATCACTATTATTTTTCGATTCCCCGAAGAAATGGTGAAAATTGGAAGAACCATTGTCGAGTTATGGGCAAAACAAACATGTATGCTGGGCAGCACTGGCTGAAAATGCGATTGGCAGCACTGTGCACACTGTACAACTTTGTGTGGTGAATACTTTGTGAGGTACAGGGTCTATTATAGTCGGGCTAGACCGACTCAGGGAAAGCAAATCCAATCCGAGGTACTTCGTAAACATTCACAGTGCTCTCTGCAATGACACGACTAAATTCTCTTGTTAATCTATAAAAATCACAGATTTGGCCCAACCCATCTCCCATTGCATTCCCAATTTCAGTTGCATTCACAGTTTAAACAAAAAGGTCTCGTATTTCAAAATGCTTTCATCCGTCTGTTGTTTTTCGATTATGTCGCATTGTCTTAGCATAAAGTTTTGCTGGGCAACAGCAATTTTTACTTATGCCTCAATACTTTTGTGCCTTGTCACGGACGCTGCACAAACGGGGGGGAAAAACTGAGTGCGACATGACAAAAAAAGGACACTGCTCTTGCTGCTGCTCTTGCCGCTGCTGGGGCGTGCATCAAAAACATGACATGGCACGAGCCATTTTCGTTTGTTTTTCTATTTCTACAGCGTCCGCGCTTTGAGTAAAATATTATGTTACACCATCCAAAAAACCCAAAAAAACAAAACACAACCGAAACTTTTCATCTTTGTGCTGGCATTTTAGCCGGCGGCTAACAACGAACAACTTATCTATATTCACTTATGCATACATATTTCGACCGCACAAGCAATTCATTAAGCGGACGCCTTGCAATCGCCATTGAAAATTACTGACAAAATGCTCGCCGACACTTTACGAGCCACAGACGCAGACAACGAACGGCAAATGTCGAATGGCTGCATATTTACAACTTTCAAATGTTTCACTTTATTGGTCTCGAAATGAACAAATGGCGCACATGCCGCAAACACACACACACATGCATACATCTATAATGTTGCCTCGAAAAAATTTTGCATAATTTATGAGCAGAGCAAAACGGCGGCAACACACGAAGGACTCCAAACAACGCACGAGCACACGGCCAACTGATTTAAATGCAATTGCATTGAAGTATGTTGTCAGAGGGAAGGTGGCCAGGGGGGAGACACGTGCCACGTGCACGCCAAGAATGTTGTCGGCTGCATCGATGGCCGATGGCTGTGCCCGGTTTCTTGGCAATTTCTTTTCATTCGACCAGGTGTTGAGATGTACGTGGCCAGCAGCGGTCCAGAAGTGTCGTCCATTTGCCGCTTGGCCATTTTTGTCCGCCTGCCAAGTAAGCTTGGAAGGGATGGCAAACAACCGACAAATTTAGTATCTTTTGTGCATTTTAAAAATGTCCAAATTTATGTGACACGCTGCGCCAATTGATCAAATTAAATAAACATGAGAACAAGAAACGAATTTTGCAGAAGGAGAGACAGACATGGGACAATGCAAGCACACATATAGGTACATGTGAGAGAGCGTATTCAAATGAAAAGTCAAGGAGCCGGGTCCCAAAAATTGTTTAGGGAATATGAGAGTTACAAATATTGTATGCTCAGTTTGTGCAGGCTTTTTGGCCAAGTCAAAGAAGTAATAATTAAGTGATACGATAAATAAATTTTAACCAAATGAAATCGAGTAGGTAGTTAAAAGTCAGTTCGAAAAGTTCAGCCTGCGATCACTGTATTTCTTATAAAGTTAAGACCTGCCAAGCATATTAAACTCCTTCCACTGAATTGCCAGCCTTTTACGAACAAGTTGGTCCTTCGAGTCGATTATCAATTATTTTTTCATTGCCTATTTTTTGGGGAAATAAACCAAAATATTAGTTTTTCGGCAAAAGTGCCAGTTTGGACTAGGCTTAAACTTTTTTGGAAAGACTGGCGCCAATATCTAATGCAGGTTTAACTTTATATAGAGCTGGATGGAACCCACAACCTCTTGCAGAGCAGGCACACACACTACCCGCTGCACCACAACCGGGAATCAAGCATATTATTGGGAAAATATATCATATCTCGCACAGTTTTATAGATAGAAAGCTTAAACCTTCTAGACATATTTAGTAATAATCTTTTTTTAGAGATCAGCCAAAGGATTGGTGAAGATCGGATAAGCGATAGTTGAGTTATGAGGAAAACAAACAATTATGGTGGACAGCACCAGACGCAGCGGTGATGGGCAGCACTTCACACCATAAGCAATATTCTTTGAATGATTTCCCGTATAAATTTCGACTGGATATGTCATATCCTTTGAATCATCACTGAAAATCGTACAAATCATATAAAAAATGATTAACCTTTGGATGATTTTCACCCCATTGGAAGGTTAAAAGGATATTCAAGACATATCCAGTCCAAAGGGACCTCTTTTAGATCTTCTTTTTGTGTGTTTATTATATAGTTTATTACATACTACGCTTTACACACAAAATATGGCAGGCTCGATGCCCTTTAAAGTATGCTACGTTATATGAAGATAATAATTTTAGTTAAGTATTTATTTTATATTCAACAATCTATATTGAATATGCATAGTTGATAATCTATATAGCGGCCATAACTGGCTAGCAATGTCTTTGTTCTAATAGATACTTAGGAAAATAAAGTTAGCATACTTTGAAGGGCATTAATCATGAATAACTTGGTGTGTAAAAACATAGTAATAGTCGAGCTTTATTGACTATATTATGTGTTTCTCCGTAATTTCGGTATAATTTGGAAGTGTTTCTCTATCCTAATCCTCTGGCAACCAGTGCCGTAAGTTCTGGTGTTTCTTCAGATGGAATTTTGAAGCATTTTAATGTTTTTATTTAGAAAATGCCAGACTGAGCTTGTAACCCATCTTAAAGAGCTCTCTCTCTCTCTATTTCTAGCTGGTCCTCTCAATGACCAGCAATTGCCAGCTGTCGAATACATGGCAATAACATTTGAAAATTGATGCCTGCGATCAATCATTTCCCGACCCACTCACACACACACACACACACACACACAGTCACTTACACCGAACACAAACTTGCCTGCCCAAACTGCCCGCGGTGGCATTTTCATTAAGTCAGCGTAAGTTGAGACATTTTCATTTGCATTTTTGTACAAATCGGAAAAGATGGTGTGGAAGGAAAACAAACTGGAAAACTGAATGCCACTGCTCAATTTGCGTTGACTGCGGCTGTAATATTATCTTGTTTGCTCATGACACGACGCGGCGGCCATTTCCGGCTGCCGGGCCATTGTCCATCTTTGGCAGCTTTGGCAGCTCCCGGCTCTGGGCGCTGCCTTTTGTCATTTTTCTTCGGCTTTTTACTATTGTAATAACAATATTGTTCTGCGTGTAATTGCATTTTATTAGCTGTCAAATTTTAATGAATTTTCAGCAAATCTGGTAAATGCATGACAGAGTCCTTGTACTTTTCCCTGAAAGGACTCACTGCACAAAATTAAAAATCACACACACTGACAACAAAAGCCGAGTCAAAGCAAATGCAGAAGATACAAAGAGTAAACATGGTAGAGAAAATGTGAATGGAAAGCAGAGCGAAGCGTAATTATTGTCCTCAGGTGTGGGTGTGTGTGTGTGTGCGAGTGGGGGGTGGTTAAGTAGATGGAATACGCCCGTAAGTAGCTATAAATGAACAGCAATTTCGGAGAGAGAGAGAGAGAGAGAGCTGGATGGAGAGCAGATATGAATGATAAATGGCTGGCTTATATTTGAATCTTTTTATAAAATGTACAAAATTAGGTCCTAGGGTTTCCTAGAGCCTTATTAAACCGCATTTCCCTTAACAGTAGCTTCCATGAAAACTGTAAAACCAAAAAGAGCGAACTGCAAATACTTACGATAACTGCAATTTGCACTTAGCCCTTGAGAAACCCTCCCAGTTTCTTGTAGCCCACTTGGACAATTAAAGCAAGGGTTTCCCTTGAACCACCACCACTCCCAAAGTTGGCCGCAAAGTGCGAATGCATAATTAATTCCAATTATGAGTTTACCCTACAACATTGGCACTTGCCTTTAGTCTCGAGACAGGACAAGATGCGTGTGTGGGGCAACTTCAGAGGGAACACTCCCACTCACACAAACACACACAGGAAGACTTATCAGCGCATCGACAGCCTTTACCCTCCTGCACTGAAACTGAACTTTGGTGACTGTCAACCCGTGTGTGTGTGTTGCCTGGCTCCTGGCTCCTGGCTTTATGCATAGTTTGAGTGAGAAGCAGCCAAGTGCTTGGCATGTTTAAACACATGCTCAAGTATCATTTAGACAGTTATCCGCTTGGCAGAGGAGAGCCTCCTGCACATTTAGCCAGACAATTGATGGCCATGTGATAAGTACAGCTTCAACTTTTCCCTCAATTACAAAATGCTAAAAAATTTTGCAATATCAATAACATTTTATGCGCTCCACTGAATGCGAGTGGGGGGCCGGGGGGTGTGGTTTAAGGGTAGCAAAGTCTAAGTGTTGCAGCCTTCAAAGCGGCAGCAGCCAGCAGCAGCAGCCTTCACTATTAACGGAAATGCATTTTGTGGCTGTGTTTGGAGAGTAGCGCGTCGCGTCTGCCCGGCTCAAGTGTTTTAATGGATTTTCCACAAGCATACATACATACATTCACACACACACACATACTTACATAACACACGAGAGTGTACGTAAACAAACGCCCGCCCTTGCGCTTTTTCCGCTTCAATAAAAATGTCAAAATTTGACTATGACATCTACTACACATGCATCAATCATGTGGCCGCCAATCTACCAGGCAGCCACCTTAAGCCAATCAAAGAAGTTTAGTTCATAAAAGATAATAACCTGGCTTACCCGCATGCCACTCAAGACTTAAGGCGCGCCACAGCTGCCGGCAAAAGCCTATAAATTTGCAGATTATTTGCATATAGCGTCGAGCACTTCGTGGGGCACGTTCCATTTCTGTGTTGCGCTGTTTTCTTTTTATGTGTAATTTCAATTTTCTTGTTGCTTTCCTGTCGCTGCACAAAACTAATGTAAATCAAGCGACATTAAACGCATAATGTATAAGAGCATAAATATGGCGGGCAGGCAGGATCAACTGAAGTGGCAGCTGCAACAATGGAAGAGGCAATTTAATTTATTTTTTACAATTAATATTTCTCATCGTGGATTGACTGGCCACACAAATGCGAGAGGTAGTCTTTAGGGCTATTAAAAATGGGAGATGTTTAAGAACGAGTACCAGAACAACTGGTGTCTGAGAAACTAGAGAAAGCCCTATTAGAAAGTGATGATTTTCCATTTAATTCCCACCTTTGCATTGAAATTTCAAGTACTCCTAATTCTTAAAGTAGGCTAGAACAGGTAGATACAATCGCCGAAAGCTAAAAAGGTTTTATTTCAAAGCGTTTGTTGGCTCACCTTAGCTTTAGGATTAACGGAAGACGTTAACAAACTTCCAGTGTATAGCTTGAACATTTTCTAAGATTATTAAGATCGATTTTTAGATCTGAACCAATTCTGAACCATTTCAAGCCGCTTTCGAACCGGTTCACTGACTGGAAAGATAGACTACCATTCTTTCTTGATCATACAAACATATATTTGCTATTATATCTAACTTTAGTGTATCAGGCGATCAATCGACGGCACAAATTTGCTAAACGCATCGCAACCCGGCGTGTAACTCCGAAATAATCGCCAGCGCGAAGCGCGAAACAAGTTTAGCGGCACGCCAGGTTGAGATCTGCAGAAAAGCCGGAGCAGGCGAACAATCGACGCTAGCAATTTGTTATATACTTCGCATGCCAGAGAGGTGCCGACACTGCTCAACAATCTTAATCATGTTGAACAAGTGTAGCGACAGGTCAGATTAAAATCTGCAGAAACGCCGGAGCAGGCGATCAACCGACGCCAGCAACGCGATGAGCAAGTTGCACGGCTGACCAATTTTCCTATGAGCTTAGAATATTATGGTGGCATTGGTGAGGTAAGGTTCGAACTTTATAATGCTTTTAGTGGTATGATGAAGATTTTTTCGAGTTTTGAAATATTTCTATTAGCATGCAGCACCATTTTAAGCCGCTATCGAACCGATTCACGGAATGAATACATAGACTATCATTCTCTACTTATCATACAAACATACCTTTACCTTTATATCTACCTTTAGTGTATCAGGCTTAATTAATGTAACTTAAGACTCTCTAGATTAGTTAACCATTTCCCTCTCCGAAGCTTTGAACCAGCCTTTTCTTTACAAGGCGCCCACCATCAGCTGCTCTTCATTAAGATTGTTAAGTATTTATTTGTCTCCTTTTCGTAGACTTCTCCAACTAATTAAGCGGTCACTCTCAGGCTAGTTTCTCCAACATTGATACCCCCTAGAGGGTATGCAAATTTTGGGGTTAGCTAGAGTTAAAATTTTCTTAGCATATTCATTTATGAAAATGTCTGCTACATGTTTCGTTTGCGCAAACAAAATGCGAGTGTGCAATAAAATTCCATTACAGCTGTAGCCAGACTTAAAAACTTGGCCGAAAAATGTAGCCTGCTGCAAGTGTATTAAAAGCCAGCCACCATTCGGAGTTACGTGAGGAGTGCATTGTGTGTGTGTGTGTGTGTGTGTGTGTGTGAGTCCTTGCATATTTTATGAAACTTGGCAAAGCATTTAACGCTGCTCTCTCCCTCCCCCTCCCTCACCAACCAATCTCATATTCACGGCTTGCAGTAAACGCTGCAAACTCATTACTTGAATTTATTTTGCACTTAAACAAAATGTTTCATTCGCCTCACAGAACGGTTGATTTGGTTGCTCACATTTTCCACAAAGTTTCCACAAGTTTGCTCAACTCAAGAAGCTACTTGGATATGGCTCATTTGATGATGATGAGCAATATCCAGTTAGTTTCTAGTTTTAAGTATGCCACAAGGTGAACAAAAGGTGGGTGGCGGCTTACACTGTGGCGGGGGGAACATACTGTGAGCCTTCTCAATAAGTTTCAGCTGCTGGATGGGTGCCTGCCTGATTCTGCCAGCCAACTGAGGACAATGTTCGTTTGGGCTATGCACAAATCCACAATGCCAGCAAATATCGGCCATGGTGCTGCGTAGGAAATCATTCTTGGCACAGGCTGCAATCGAGCCACTGCTTAAGGAGCGCCTGCTTTCCTTGGCAGTGGGCAGAGGTAGAGCCACCTCACAACCACAGCGTGGACACTTCTCATAAATGGCCGAGTCTACCGACGAACACTCGGAGCAAACGGAATCCTCCTGCTCCAATTCCAGAGCGTTTTGCAGGCGACGGGTCAGACGGGGCGAGTAGAACAAACTTTCGGCGGGTCGCAATTTTGTTAGCCTCTTGCGGCGCTTCCAGTATGCCAAGGGGGCGGCGTCACGACTTAGCTTACGCATTTGCTTGATTTTGGCTTCTGATCTTCTGGCTTTTGCAAGTTGGTCCGGCCTCCCAGGTTTGTCAAAATAGCGTGAATACTTCGAAAGCAGATCTTTGATGTTCCGGTTGGAGTAGCGTCTGTCAACCTCTTTTAGGTCCTGCACTTCCACAATTTTAAATGTCATCAAGCTGTCGGCGGAAGGCTCCTCGTAGAGTCGGAAATCGGTCTCGGCCATCATTTTGCGGCGCCTCTCATCACGGTCCATGCGTTCCACACGCAATTCCTCATTGATTTGAATTTGCACCGAATGGGAATCCATCTCCGGGTCCATGCCTTGAGTATTTTCGGCCTTGCTATTCAGATAGGCATCCAATTCGGCCAGATCCTCGACAGTGGTATCAGTATTCCGTGCCACAATGGCTTCGTACAGTCGGCGTGTTTCTGGACTAATGTCCTCCGGTTTCTCCTCTGACTTCACGCTGGATGTGCGCTTTTGAGGGCCTGCGTGTCGCAGAGCCTGACTTTGACGGGCTGGTAGCACATTTCGGAGACTGAACACATCGGGCTCCAAGGGCCTATCTAGAGGCAAACTTAACTCAGTGGAACGACTATTCTTTCGGGGAATGGGCGCATAATAACGTAGGTACTTCGATGCTCGTTTTGATTCCCTAGCCTTGGGCTTGGAATCATCGACTTTGAACAGCAACTCCCCACCCTTAAGTGAAACTAATTTGCCCAGATCGACAGCCTCCTGTGCAATATCCTTAAGGAATTTCAAATACTTCTCCTGCAGAACCTGCTTAATATTCGGGGCATCGAAGCCCGAAGTTTGCAGCTCTTCGTGTAGGCCGGTCAAATAGCCCCACATTTGATGTTTGGACACCATTTGCATCAACATATTGGGATTGTCCACAACGTTTAGTATACTATTTCGCTCGATGGTTTCGCGTAAGAGTAATTGTACGGGCTTGTGTTTTTCACTGATGCTCAGGTCTAACATGTTGATTCTCACTTGGCTCCTACCCGAATCGGGAGTTCCGGGTGAATACTCCAAGTTGGGGTATTCAGACGTAATCGAAGATGCAGTGGAAAATTCATCTGGACTGATTCTTTTTTTCTGCATTGTTATGGTGGGACTATCTGGCTCCATGGGTAGGGGCTCTTTTTCGAACTGATACTCCCGGGTCTGTGGACCATAGTGGATTTTTTTCTGAAGAGTAGGCTGACTAACCTGCGACACTCTCTTGGAAGATGGTTTCTCTCTTGGGATGGCTTCTTTGGACTGCTTTTTGGGTTTTTTTGTGACGATCAGGGGCTTTTCTTTGAGTTTATCCAACAAGGATATAATGTCTGTACTCGAGGGCAAGTGTTTCCTTTTGGGTTTTTCTTTTTTTGATCGCACTGAACCTTCACTGAATCTTGGCTCTGGTTTTTGGACTTCCTTGATGCTTTGCAGCGATTTTTTCTTACGGAAAGCAGGTGGCTTGGGCTTGGGTTTTTTTAACCAGGATTTGATGTGCGATTGTTTTTTGGGTCTTCTCTTTTTATGTACAGAACTTTTACTGGAAGGTGTGGGTAGCTGTTTTTTGGGTCTTCTCTTTTTATGTACAGAACTTTCACTGGAAGTTGTGGGTAGCTGTAGGTTTGCGACTATTTCCGGAGGTTTTTTCTTAGGTGGTTTCAATGATTTGGACTTGGTCTGGGGCTTGCCCTCGAGCTTGTGCTGGGGCATGTCCTGGGTCATGTTCTGGAACATGTTCTGGAACATGTCCCGGGACATGATCGGGGACAAGTCCGGGGACATGTCCTGGGACAAGTCCGGGGACATATCCTGGGGCTTGTCCTGGGGCTTGCCCTGGGGTTTGTCCTGGGACTTGTCCTGAGGCTTGTCCTGGAAACTGTCCGGGGACTTGTCCTGGGGCTTGTCCTGGGACTTGCCCTGGGACTTGTCCTGGGACTTGTCCTGAGGCTTGTACTGGGACTTGTCCTGGGGCTTGGTCCGGCGCTTTATCGAGCGCTTGGTCTTGGCCTTGTGCTGGGACTTGTCCTGGTGCTTGTCCTGGGGCTTGGTTCGGCGCTTTTTCTGGCGCTTGGTCAGGGGCTTCGTCTCGGGCTTCGTCTCGGGCTCGATCTCGTCGGTATCATCAATCACATACTCTCGCAAATAATTGGGATCTTTCGGGTTCAATTCCACTTTGAGGAGACTTGCTTGCACATTGTTTTTGATCGGCCTAACTTTCTTCTTTTTAGTCTTTTTCTTAGTTGCTTTTGAACCTTTAGCTTTCGCTTCTTTCAACAGGATTTTGAGACGATTCTTTCCTTTACCACGCAATAATTTCGAAACAACAGTGGGCTGAAGACTGTGTTCCAAGTCCAGCATTTCTTTGAGACTCATTTTCTGTAGACTTTTTGAATATTTTCCCTTCTTTTTTTCAAACGGGATTGTTAATTGGTTCAATAGAAACGATTTGTCGGGCTTTTTAATTTTATGAATTTTGAATTTAGGTTTTCGTTTTGCTTTTGGCTTAGTTTCAGTATTATCTTCATCCAATTGCTGCATTTTCTTGGCCTTTTTCAAGTCCCTTTCTTTTCTAGTTAATTTCCCAGCCTTTTTCAAATTTCCTTCCTTTTTTACTAACTGTCTATACATTTCCTGCAGTTCTCCCAGCTTGGACATGTCCAAATCTTCTAGATTGTCCTTTTTTCTTCTAACACGCCTGGGTCTAATCCGCTCACCCTCATAGATCGTTTTTAGACCCGTCAGGTCTAGGCGCAAACTTTTTGTTGTCAGATGTATGTGCGTTTTTCTCTTACGTCTCCGTCTTCTGATAAGTGCTTTGTGTATCTCTGGTATGTCATAGGGCAAGATCGGAGTCTTTGGCTCTGGTGTTATTGGCAACCATTTTGGTTTCTTGCGCAACACTTCTATATCCCAAAATCTTGTGAAATCATTGATATCCGTTGATGGTACATGCCTTTTACCCTTATGCCTGCGCTTTCGCTTGATCTTTTGTACACCAATGTCCATCATGTAGCGCCTGATCTCCTCCACCTCCAATTCCCAGGCATGCGCTTGAGTTTCCATCACTGGATCCGCATTTGAGTTCTTCTGCCAATTGATCAGCGCATCTCGTAGTTTCTGGAAACACCTATCAACTAGTTTTTTGTGGCTAGGTAGCTTACTTAATTGCTTGCGCAATAGAATCAATCTGCGATCCAATTGCCGCTCTTGTCGCTCCCTCTGTGCAATTTCCTTGCGTTGAGCTCTCAACAATCTCGACCAGCTTCTTAACCATCTTTTGTACATGTCCAATATTCTAAGCACCGAATGTTTAGCCTGTTCACGCTTAAAGTGTTTCATTTTCGTCTGTTTTTCGTCTATCAGAAGGCTCATCTGGCGTAGCAGCTCATCGCGTATCTTAAGCATCAAACGCCAGCGTCTGTAGGCCAGATGTTTGAACTGCTTTAGCTGTTTGGCCTTGCGCTTTAGCTGCTTCTTGATAACGACCACCTGGGTGTAACGATTTAGCAATGGTAAGTGCATTTTGTGTGGCTATTAAACAATTTTTTATAAGTTGATTGTCCGGAATGCGCCTAAAATGATGGCAAGTAATTTAGAAAACTAAAGCAACTAGATTTTTGAGTGAAATTTTTTGACAAGGAAAAATAAGAGTCAGAAAAATGTTTCATACGCTGGCTCCCATTTTGGCATACTCTCTCCCACATATCTATGTACAACTTGTTCAATATTGGCTTCTGGCTGCTCTTTTCACCAAATACGGCTATATTGTTTGTTCACATATCCATTCAACTAGAAAAGTCAACGCTGAACACAATTTTCCAGCAAAAAAGTGGAGTAACCGTGCATGAATTTTGATAATAAAATTCGTTTATTTGTTTGTTAGTCGATTCATGGTTAAATTATAGACCAAACTGAACATGTTTGACAGTAATATGTGACACATAAGCAGCTGAGCTGCCAAAATCAGTGTTGCCAAAACGAAAGTTGCTTTCAAATCACCCTTTATATATTTAGCCGATTTTCATTCAACTTAGTAGAGTTATGACAAAGCTTAGGAAATCAATTAATACAAAGATTGGACACGTTTTCAATGAAACCAAACAAGTTTTTTTCACTAAAACTAGTTTTTAGACCAATCTTTTCGATGGCTGATATATGCTATAGTCGTCTGATTGGATCAATACGTACATTTTAGCAGCTTGCACTAGAATAAATATCGTTTAGCACGATAGCTTTAAAATTGAAATACTTGTGTAGAAACAGACTGACTGACAGTCGGACAGGGCTGATCAGGAATATATATAGTTTATGGGGTCGGAAATTATAATACCCTTGGCAAAAGTTATAGAAAAAACAGGTTTGTAACATTCTCCTAATATAATTCTTAACTGGAAAACCAGTAATTTTAGGGTAAAACAAGAAAGAGAGTCGACAAGCCCGCCTATAACATACTCTATACCAAGAAAATTTGTGTTTTGATCATAACTCGAAAACCGTTCATCCGATCTTCTTCATTCCTTTGGCGGATCGATATGTTATCCTAATAACTAAATATGTCCAGAAGGAACAAGCCATCTATCTTCAAAACTGTGGGAGATATGACGTTTTTTCTAAATTGCGGGGGCGGGAGGGGGCGTGGCCAAAATTGAAAATAAACTTGATCTGCCTGCAGACATAAGAAGCATATGTCCCATACATGTCAATCCTCTGTCTCTTACCATCTCTGAGATCTGTGCGTTCATACGGACTGACAGACGGACATGGCTATATCGACTCGGCTGTTGATGCTGATCAAGAATATATATACTTTATGGGGTCGGAGATGCTTCCTTCTGCCTGTTACATACTTTTGCACAAACTTATAATACTCTATGTACCTACGGTACAGAGTATAAAGAGCTCTAAGTTGCTAACAATCGTCGTAGTGGCGCCACACCCACTGCGTGAAGTACTAACCAATGCCTCTTAGGCTTTTCCTAGCACAAGTGTGTGCTTGTGTATGCGACATAGTGTTGCCAAGTGTAATTTAATTTCATCATGCGTTATCAGAAGAAACCAGAATTTTTAATCAAACAATATAAATTCATCAGGCTCTCATTCAGTGTTTTGTTGAATGGATTTAGAGAGCTGCGTCAAGCCGCAAAACTTTTAATCAAAAGCGAATGCGATGCGCCCGCTAATTACATTAGTTTTCCCTGGTGCTGCTGCTGCTGCAGTTGCTCCACCACTTGTTTCCACGTTTGATTATTTTCAATTATTACGAGCCGCGCATTGTGCTGACTTTGGCATTGACAACGTGTGTGTGTTGGTGTGTGGGAGTGGGTGGTTGGTAGGTCTGTGTCATGATAACACACACACACCCACACAGAGCCACAAAAAGGGAGTCAGACCAAGAGACGGAAATAGGAAATGTTATTGTCGCTGCGCATCCCTCTCGCACAACACTTGCCAAAGTTTGGGTATAAAACAAAAATGTGATTTACATGGGAGGAAACAATGCTGCTGCTGCTGCTGTTGCCGCTGTTGCTCCTGTTGGAACAAAGAACATTTCATGTTAAACAGCTGTCGGAAGCCGCCGGCGCAGTCGTTCTACGTGTGTGTGGGAAATAACTTGCTCGGCAGCTCTCTTATCGGCTGCCATTGTCAAAGTTGTAACCACAATGGCATCAAACACCTGTTGCCCAGCGCAAAAGCTAATGAAAACACACACACACGGAGTCGATCTCCCAGAAGCCAGGCAAAAGTTCTCAATTGAATTTCGTATATTTTGTTAGCAATCAAGAAAACTCTCAGCATGATCTTTCTACAATTGTGGTGGACCCTACTAGTGCTAAGCGGCTCCAGTATGCTACCCACAGACACCGAGCAAAGCCAACCGGAGGAACTGCAGCAAGGCAGCGATAAGCTGCGTAGCTTTCATCATGCTGTCAACGAGGCACGCGAGCAATTGCAGGACTTGAAATCATCCTATGGTGGTCAACAAGATGAGGAGCTTTTCCGACATCGCCGCAATACCATAGATGATATGCTGGCCAGCCTGGCACAGGCAAACAATGAAGATTCCGACCAGGAGGATAAAGACTTGCAGAAAGCAGCCGATGTCTGGTTTCAGGATTTTCAGTCCAAGGGAAAGATTTTGAACCAGAGAATGTAAGCATTGTAGTTCCGAACTCGAACCAAAGAAATTAGTACAGATTTTGAAACCACAGGGAACAGGAGCAGGCAGGCGTCAAGCAAACGCGGGCGGTCAACAACAAGGGCGGCAATAACAAGCCTAAGACCTACCTAAATCAATACGAAAAGGCCATGGAACGCACCGAGATGGGCAAGGTCAAGCTAAAATACAAGAATGTACCCGACGATACCATTATCATGACTTCCGAACGCGATAAGAAACCCTTTGAGGCGGATGGCAACATGGCCACCGAACTGGACATCAAGCTGAAGCATGTCCAGCAACAGCTGCACAACTCCGAGTATTTGCGTTCCACTGCTAGGCCACGCAGCGATAAGCAAAACAGTGCCCTCAAAGCAGAGCAGGACAACAGACTACCCCAGTATGGGGAGGGTCTCATACCGGATGGTGTCTATGAACAGACTTTGGCACGTCTGAACTTTCCCCACTTGCGTGCCAATAATCTTTCGCATGAGGCCAACTACAAGTTGTCCAAAATAGAACAAGAGGCCTCCGAACAGGCCTCACGCGGCTCACGTTATCCTGGTAGTTCCCTAAAGAGAAGTCCCTCTAATTTTAATCCCATGAACGAGATCAAATTGAAGACCAGCAATCGTTTGATGCGTAAGGGTATGGGACCCTCACTACCCAGTAATTCCCTGACCGATACCAGAAGGGCACACTTTGTGGATGACATTATCAAGCAGCGGGAACACAATATGCAAATGCAAAGCAACCAGCAGGAGTTAGAGGACAGGGAGGAGCAGCAAATGTCCCCATACCAGGGCCTTAGTGCTCTCTCGGGCGGTGGTGGTTATATGATGATGCCAACTGCAAATGGTAATAATATGGATCAGCTGATGAACACACCTCAAAGCTATGATTACCGTGTACCCCAGTATGAGCAATTTCATATGATCAACCAGCGACCGTTGCCCAATATGCGAGATTATGTGAGAGCTCAGCTGAGGGAACGTTTCAAGCGAGAGCAGCAGGTGGTGGCAGCTACCAACAAGGCGGAACAGCTGAGTGTCAAGAAACCCTTGGAAGAGAACCAACTGAAAACGGTCAACAAATTGGCAGAACTAAAGGTCAAGGTGGAACCGGAAGTGATTAAAGCGGCAGAGATCAAGCCCGAGCACTCTGAAAGCAGCCTTAAAACTGAAGTCAGTGAAGTGAATAAAGTGGTAGCTGATACAAGCGCCAAATCTGAATCTGTAGCGGCAGCCTCAACTGCACCTGTAGCCGCTGCTGACAAGAAAGAAGACCCGGGACTGCTGAAGCTAGACATTAAACTAAAAATGGACGAGCCCATCAAGCCAGCGGCTGTTAAGACTCCCGAGGAGTCCCTTAAGGTCAATCCCGATGCCGTGGTCAAGCTACTGGCCAACGAAATATCCCAGCTGAGCGGCGACAAAGATCGTAACAAGCGACACTCTAACCGACCGCGACGACATCCTTCAAGACGACGCTCCAAGCGTTCACTAGCGGATGCCCCTGCACAGCAGCAGCTAGATGATTTTGAGGATCACAATGGCAATCGTGTGAGATTTGGTACACTAGGCAATGGTCTGCTTATACCAGATGCCGAAGAGGTGGATGAAAATGGCGAAAGCTCAGCCTATCCCAAACATCAGTTGATAACACGATTGGAAGAGGAAGAAGCGGAACGTGAGCTCAATCCTTTGTACTATGATAACTCTAGAAATCAGGTGCCCATGCTAGGTCAGCGTAATAGCAATACACCACTGCAGCAGCAGCAGCAGCAAGGGCCATATACCCAGCAGCAACAGCCAGCACCACAGCAGCAGCAGCAACTGCCAGCAACCATGCAGCAGCAATTTGGACCACAGCAATCAAATTTTAAGGCCAGTTTTAATCTGACGCACTTTTTTAATGAACTGTCCAAGCTGCAAAAGTTGCAGACACCACAGCAACAACAGCAGCAGCCAGCTCTACCACAGCAGCAACAGCAACTACAATTTCAGCCCCCTCAACCTCAGCCACAGCTACAGAAAGCCATACTTTTAGATAACAAACCTAGCAAGCAATCCCCCGTGCATCGCTATCTGGGACCCTTCCTTAATAAGCAAAACAAAAACAACATCATTGATCCTTGTACCACCACAACCACAACCACCACCGTGGAGCCTGTCATTACCACCACCATAAATCCCGACTGCATATCTCTAACTCCCCCAACAAGCCCCATTCCCACCAGCTGCACAGATATCACCACCACCACAGTGAACATCACAACAGCAGCACCACCAACAACCTGCCCACCCAGTGACAACATTTGCAGCAATCCCGATGTCATGAAACTAAATGTCACCGTCAATGCCAACGTATGCGGTGATCCCAAAACCAAACAATTCTATGGCAATGGCTCGATCAATTTGCAGCCCGGCTGTAACATCGATGAGAGTATGCTTAAAGATGATATCATACTGGAGGTGGAGGATCCTAATACGCAAGATGCTTTGGTAGATGAATATGTGTTGGAACCTGAGGATCGCCCTGCGCGTCAAGCTAGACGACATAAGAATGAATCTAGACGAAAACATAAGGAAAACCGTAAGGCTAAGAAAAACGAAAGGAATAAGGGAAAGAATAGAGAGAAGGAGACATGGTAAGTTGAAGGAGCAGCAACGCATCAGCAATTTATTCACACTTTTCACATTGCTGAAATTTTAAGAAAATATTCCCCGAAAGTTTAAACAATCTACCCGCAAAAGTAAGCCTCTTTTTGACTCTCGCTCAGAGCTGAGAGCTCTAGGTCGAGAGCCGTGCGCAATCAACTGGCTCTCTGCTCGTGAGCCACAGCTATTGACTCAGAGCTGTGATAAATAGCTCTCGGCTCGTGTGCCATAGTTTTCGGCTCTTGTGCCAGAGCTCTCGGCTCTTGTGCCAGCTAGAGCTCTCAGCTCAGAGCCAAGAGCCGAGTGCTATGAGCTCAGAGCCAAGAGCCGAGTGCTATGAGCTGAGAGCAATAGCTGGCTCTCGAGAGCTGCGAGCAAAGAGCGATTCCGAACCCTGCTCATAGCTTAGCTATCGATTCTTAGATCCTCAGCAATCCTCTGGCTGTGGGTACAAACCATCCATCTACAGAGCTGTGGTAGATAGGATATTTCTCCAAATTGCGGGGAATGCAGGGGGCTTGGTGATGGTTTAACACCAACTTGAGCTACCTGCAAGTATAAGAAATAATCGTTCCATACACTTCAAACCTCTAGCATTTACCATTTCTGAGATCTGTAAGCTCTTACTTCTGCTCAAATGCTGCTGAGCTGCAGCTGGCTCTTTAAAAGACCATTCATATGTTTCATATGATATCATTTTTTGTATATTTCCACCGAAGACTTGCACTTCCATAAGAAACTTGAAATAGCTTGACAGACAAACAGATCTCTCCCCCTATTTCTATATTTCTCTTCTTCCTTCCCAACTTTCCTTCTCCCAAGCATTGGCTCCCCTCCTGGCGACGAGCCCTGTGCGGATAGCTATGAAAAACTGATTACTGGAAAAACATCCGAGCACATTGTCTCAGCCGTATTTGAAGCAATTAATAATGATCCTAGCATGGACCGTCTGGTGGCCGTACTGCAGCGTAATCGCAAATGTTTGCACAAGCGACCCAAGAACTTCTATCAGATACGCAGCGAACAGAATGAGGCGAATGTGCAGCAAGCCGAGGAGATGGTTAGACAGTCCATGGAGGTCATTAGCAATATCATTGATAAGCAAATGCATCAACGTGCCTGTATACCACTTCGACCGGATCTGCTGGAGTTTTATAATCTCATCATCAAGACCAGCGCTGAGGCGAACAAGTGTCGCGAGAAGCGAGAGAACACACTCCAAGCTCTGGCCGACTCTGATTTTAGTCAGGATGTGCGTTCACTGGATGCCAGCAAAATTGAGGAGAAATCACGCATAGTAAAGAAACTGCTGCGCCAGTACGAGGAGCTGCCCCTGGATGAGCAAAACTTGGTGGCCAACATACGCGATGAGTTGCTTATGGATTTGATCTACTTACGTAAAATGGCCGACTCGGCGGAGCGTAGTGAACGCAATGCCCAGCTACAAAAGACACTCGAGAGAAGTCGAGCAGATGCTGCGCTGGAAAAGCAAATGTCCCCATCCAGCGAATATTCGCCACGTTTCATCAAGTTGCTGAAAACAGCGGAACTCTTCAAGGAGGCGGGCGAACAGCAGGCCAAGAATAGTATTTAGTTCTCAAGTTGTTTAATTTTTTAACCAAATAAATTAATTGATTTTAGTTTTTACTTAAAGTAATGAGTCAGACCCAAATTACCACCAAATTGACGCTGGCCATTGAGGGGTCCGCTCAACCATTTCGAGGCGGTGCTGCTCAAGTCCACCCGAGTATTGCGATCCTGGGATTGCCACAGATTGGCCCGTGCGGCCAACTCCAGTTGCTTGCCAAAGTTGGGTATATTGGTGTGCGTCACACTGGCACCATGCCCATTGATGTGCGAGTAATCCACACCAGCTCCATTACGGTCAAACTTCAAGCCATTGGCCAATTGATTCTGTGAGGCAAATGCCTTGGCATCCAGATTATGTACACCATCGTTAAACAGATTGGCCTTGACGGTCTGCTGGAAGGTGTCACGCACTCCCGGGGTATTTGTCTTGGTCAGGTCGAGACCCAGGCCATTGCTGGTGAGCAGAGAAATTGTAAATATTTGAATTTGATGCAAAATATACTTCATTGATTTCCAACAACTTACTTGTTGTAGGCCAAAGTGGCGCCGCTGGTGGAGGGTGGTGGAGGGAGAGGTCCTCCAGTTTGCGTACTACCAGCGGCAAATACTTGTCCAATCAAATTATGATCCGGTGTGCCCAAGGCTTTGGTTAGGTCTACACGTGCATCGGCACCACCAGCAGGATTCGAGGTGAGCGAACCGCCTATCACTTGTCGTCGGTGGCGAATGGGAGCTGGAGTCGTTGTAGGTGGTTGAGAGTGGGGATAGTCGATGAAAGGCTGAGTAAGTGGTCGTGGTGGCGCTGCTGCTGCATAAGCGGCCAGCAGACCAAAGCTTAGAATCAGTATAGAAACGAGTTTGCTCATTTTTGGCTTTGCTGTTTGGTAGCTTTAAGTGTCTTTGGTTGCTGAGGGTTGACTGTTGATGATGGAGAAGATCGTTGCTGTTTTATATACTGATCTCGGCCAGGTGTACATCCCCTCTATGATTCTGTGACTTACATTGCCCAGATGTTGAGCGATGTGCTGCCTTATCAGTGATTTCTACCCATTAAAATATCAGCTCAAGCTGGTGCTTTACCTGCTGCTTAGCTTGATAAGCAACAGCCGGCAAAATCCCCCCTTTTAGGGGGTCTTAATGATTCACTCAAGCGTTGAAGAATTCGAAAAGTTGCTTTCAGCTGTTAAATGAAATTAGCTAATGTCTTTTGACCAATATTTTTATACTCTGTACCGTAGGTACATAGAGTATTATAAGTTTGTGCAAAAGTATGTAACATCCAGAAGGAAGCATCTCCGACCCCATAAAGTATATATATTCTTGATCAGCATCAACAGCCGAGTCGATATAGCCATGTCCGTCTGTCCGTCTGTCTGTCTGTCCGTATGAACGCACAGATCTCAGAGATGGTAAGAGATAGAGGTTTGACATGTATGGGACATATGCTTCTTATGTCTGCAGGCAGATCAAGTTTATTTTCAATTTTGGCCACGCCCCCTCCCGCCCCCGCATTTTAGAAAAAACGTCATATCTCCCACAGTTTTGAAGATAAATGGCTTGTTCCTTCTGGACATATTTAGTTATTAGGATAACTTATCGATCCGCCAAAGGGAATGAAGAAGATCGGATGAACGGTTTTCGAGTTATGATCAAAAGACAAATTTTCTTGGTACAGAGTATGTTATAGTCGGGCTTGACCGACTTTCTTTCTTGTTATACTCTGTACCGTAGGTACATAGAGTATTATAAGTTTGTGCAAAAGTGTGTAACATCCAGAAGGAAGCATCTCCGACCCCATAAAGTATATATATTCTTGATCAGCATCAACAGCCGAGTCGATATAGCCATGTCCGTCTGTCCGTCTGCCCGTCTGTCCGTCTGTCTGTCCGTATGAACGCACAGATCTCAGAGATGGTAAGAGATAGAGGTTTGACATGTATGGGACATATGCTTCTTATGTCTGCAGGCAGATCAAGTTTATTTTCAATTTTGGCCACGCCCCCTCCCGCCCCCGCAATTTAGAAAAAACGTCATATCTCCCACAGTTTTGAAGATAGATGGCTTGTTCCTTCTGGACATATTTAGTTATTAGGATAACTTATCGATCCGCCAAAGGAATGAAGAAGATCGGATGAACGGTTTTCGAGTTATGATCAAAAGACAAATTTTCTTGGTACAGAGTATGTTATAGTCGGGCTTGACCGACTTTCTTTCTTGTTTTTATTCAAAGCAGCAAGTTTAAGATTTGCTTGCTCATACTATAACCACAAGTATGTATGCATGTATGAGGTTGGGTGATAAGGATTATGGTGGCCATACAAAGAACGTTCATGGCAAAATTTTCATTTTGCAAAATTTCCCAAATTCCGTTCACAAATTAACTAATTTTCAAAAAACAAAAGAAATGCCTTTACTAAACCAAATTGTTGCCGCACTTTGCTTGTTGGCCAATAAGCCATATTGCAATAATACTGCGGCCAATGTAATTAAATTACTGAGCCCAGGACACCACACAGGACACCGAAATGCAGCGCGTTCGCAAATCCTTTTAACAGTGCCCCGTAATGCCCAGGCCCCGGGCGTACATGCGTACATATTTCCATAAAGCCACCGCAATAACCGCTGTCAATATGCGGATTAACGCATCAATTACATGGGCATGGCGGCAGGATGGGTGGGCGGGGTTGGTGGACTCGTCCTGCTCTCGTGTTTATTAAATTTGATGGTGCGGAGACAACAAAAAAGCAGCGCAGAAACTGTTGCATGCACCATGGCAAAAATGTCATTTGCTCAGTAATTTAATTAATCGCAAATTTTGCAATCAAACTCAGCGCTTTGAAACAATTGGAATTCCATTCCGCCCATTCACATTTATGATGCGGCCGCCATCATCATCTTCCCAAGTCGGGTCAGTCCGGCAAACTAAATTAATTCGATAATTGACTTCCATTCTCTTGACTGCTTGTTCGTTTTGTGTCCCATTCTCTTTACGCATTCGTTACTTTGTCGCCTCCCCTAATAGTCGGCAGCAAACTGTTGATGATGGCCCCTCTCCAACCATCCATGGCCTCCACTTTGGCTCGTTTACTTTTTTATGGGCGGCGCACACACAAAACATAAAAACGTCTGTTGCGTGTTGCATATGGAAAATTGCCAAAAAAAAAAAAACAAACAAAAAAAGGACAAAAACCTCCCCCCCCAAAAAAGAAAAGAGTATTCGGCCAAAAGAAGTGGCAAAAGGAAATGAACCAAGCAGTAAAGGCCTGGGTAATGGCAATAGCATGACAGGCAACCAAAAAGAACGAGAAAAGAAGAGAAAAAAACACAACATGGCATAAGAAAACATGTTCAAGAACTTTTTATAGTTGGCCAAGTGCATGTGATTGCTTTATGAGCTTCAGATGAACTCCGCCGTCACGTTCGACTTGTCGTTTGGTTAATTATAAGCAATTAGCAACGAATGTTGCTTACATTTTTATTCAACATTTACAGTCCAAGTGCAGTCTAAACAAATATGGTAGCTCGTTTTAAGTTCTGCTAGGTCATTAATTGGTTTATACTTACAGCTTTTAAATAAATATTTGCAAGCAGTTTTACGATTTTTTTAAGCCTAGAAACTCATAAATATGTATTGGTTGTGCTGAAAATTGGCACTGCATACTTTTGGGCTGTAAAATTATTATGTAATGCATTCAACATGAAATAACTTGGCTTAAAAAAATCGTAAAACTATTCGGGATAACTTATTTTTAAACTGAGGTATATAACTCTAAGATAATTTCATGGAAGGTTCAATGAAATGTCCTGCATGGTAAAAATTCACATTTTTAGCAACTTTAAACTCAAATTTCCCAATTAGGTTTTAGTATGCAGACTAAATACAAAATTTAGCTCCTGCTTTCAAGATCTTTACAGTTGTTGGATCTTTAAGAAGTTGTGTAAGTCTTGATTGATTGCAGAGCAAATGCTGAGAGCGCAAGAGAGTAGAGTGTAGTTGCTGACCTGTACAAGAGCATGTATACATGTGGCAATCTCTACAGATTTCCGTATACGAGAGTGAATTTTGAACTAAACTAGAATATCTACACGTGATGTACCTAATCCGAAACCAGATTAATTTTCAGCACAAAAAAAGGAAAACTTTGTTGACATGTGTAATATAACATTGGCTAACAGACATTAATTAATTTCACGTTACACCTAAAAGCAACTTTTCAAATTCTTCAACGCTTGAGTGAATCATTAAACCCCCTAAAAGGGGGGATTTTGCCGACTGTTGCTTATCAAGCTAAGCAGCAGGTAAAGCACCAGCTTGAGCTGATATTTTAGTGGGTAGAAATTACTGATAAGGCAGCACATCGCTCAACATCTGGGCAATGTAAGTCACAGAATCATAGAGGGGATGTACACCTGGCCGAGATCAGTATATAAAAACAGCAACGATCTTCTCCAGCATCAACAGTCAACCCTCAGCAACCAAAGACACTTAAAGCTACTAAACAGCAAAGCCAAAAATATAAATAAAATAAAAATGAGCAAACTCGTTTCTATACTGATTCTAAGCTTTGGTCTGCTGGCCGCTTATGCAGCAGCAGCGCCACCACGACCACTTACTCAGCCTTTCATCGACTATCCCCACTCTCAACCACCTACAACGACTTCAGCTCCCATTCGCCACCGACGACAAGTGATAGGCGGCTCGCTCACCTCGAATCCTGCTGGTGGTGCCGATGCACGTGTAGACCTAACCAAAGCCTTGGGCACACCGGATCATAATTTGATTGGACAAGTATTTGCCGCTGGTAGTACGCAAACTGGAGGACCTCTCCCTCCACCACCCTCCACCAGCGGCGCCACTTTGGCCTACAACAAGTAAGTTGTTGGACCTCAATGAAGTATATTTTGTATCAAATTCAAATATTTACAATTTCTCTGCTCACCAGCAATGGCCTGGGACTCGACCTGACCAAGACAAATACCCCGGGAGTGCGTGACACCTTCCAACAGACCGTCAAGGCCAATCTTTTTAACGATGGTGTACATAATCTGGATGCCAAGGCTTTTGCCTCACAGAATCAATTGGCCAATGGCTTGAAGTTTGACCGTAATGGAGCTGGTGTGGATTACTCGCACATCAATGGGCATGGTGCCAGTGTGACGCACACCAATATACCCAACTTTGGCAAGCAACTGGAGTTGGCCGCACGGGCCAATCTGTGGCAGTCCCAGGATCGCAATACTCGGGTGGACTTGAGCAGCACCGCCTCGAAATGGTTGAGCGGACCCCTCAATGGCCAGCGTCAATTTGGTGGTAATTTAGGTCTGACTCATTACTTTAAGTAAAAACTAAAATCAATTAATTTATTTGGTTAAAAGATTAAACAAACTGAGAACTAAATACTATTCTGGGCTTGCTGTTCGCCCGCCTCCTTGAAGAGTTCCGCTGTTGTTAACAAAAGGATGAAATGAATGGGGACATTAGCTTTTTCAGCTCCTCATCTGCTTGTCTTCTCTCTTTTTGAAGTAATTAGATCAGATCCCTAAGCAATTCCTTGCTTAAATTGGCCACTAAGTTTTTTTTTGAATATTGTTGCCTAAACAGGCAGCAGCAGCTCAGCAGCATTGGCTAGCTGTTAAACTTCAGCTCAAATGCATGCCACATATCAGCTATCAATCGTAGCATAAGCTGCTCTACAATTTCTAGCATACTTTAAGCATTTCCCCGCAAATGCTTCGAACTCAACACAGAAGTATGCCACACTTGACCAAGCAACTTGTGCCTGAGTTGCTCCAGGGCTGCTGCTGCTGCTGCTGCTGCTGCTGCTGCTGCAACAATTCAACGCAAAACGCATCTCAGTCAAATCCAAGGCTCGTGTGTGTCGCACTATTTTTCAATTTATTACAAAACTTTATGGCTCAGCTTGCTCTTCCCGTTGCCTGTCGCTGTCGCAATCCTCATAGGGACTTCCCGTGTGAGCGTGACACAAAATTAGCCAAACAAAACGACTGTGTGTGGTCTGTGGACTCGTCGGCGAGCAGCAGGTGTCTGGGCTTTGTTAACGGATTTATGCAGCAATAATAAAACTTGCCAACTAACCAAGGCGCGTTCGAAATTGATTTATGTGCGAGAACAACAACAACAGCGGCGGCAGCAGCATCAGCATCAGCAGCTACGGCCTCCATCGCCCTTATCGTCATCATGTTAGTAAAGTTGTCTGGCGAAAACTTTTAATTTTCTAAATGTATTCGCCTACGGACTTGATACGCACATAAAGAACGCGCCTGCACTCCAGGCTCCTGCCACCGACTCCCCACCAGAGGCGAGAGAAGTTGCAATTTAATGCCCAGGCAAACGTAAAAACTGGAAAATTATGACCAAAATGAGAATTTAATCGAAATACGTGAGCGGAAAAATGAAAATTTGACTGCAACTTGGGAACGTCTGCTCGAGGAACAGAGAAGCAACAAGCATAAAATGCCAAGTGCAAGCTCATGCAATTTTTATCACGGCCACAAAAGCAGAAGACGCAAACGCAAACTTCTGTAGGAGCAGCAGCAGCAGCAGCAGCCGCATTTGCCGGCTGCACCCAGCTTATGCGTTACCTTGGCGGCCGGCGAGTGCTGGCCTGGCCCAAACCCGGGCAATTGTACAAATTAATGCCACTGGGCGCCGACTCTTGCTTTCTACCTTAGACACAACTCTCAAATGAGTCAACAATATTAAAATTGTTGATTTTATTGGCAGGCAATTTTGAGATGTGAAGCGCGAGGGCAAAAAATCTATAACTATTTGTTTGAAAATTACAAGGAAATACTTAAATTGTATTTCCAAGTATAAAAGTGGTTCGGGTCAGAAGGTAAGATGTACTTATCGGGCCAAAGTTTGTATCTTAACACTAAATTTCAATTGTGGCGCAAATAAACTGTGTGAAGTACTGTCTTATGGCTATACTTTCACTTCTTTGATAGCATTTAATGTTCCAAAAGTTGATAACTTTCCAAAGTGGCGCCCTGCGCACTTGTTGCAGTAATGCCATTGCCCTTAAAGCTCTACTTTCCACTCTCTCATAGCATAAAATGATACAAAAGTTGGTAAGTAGCTGATAACTTTCCAAAGTGGCGCCATGCGCACTTGTTGTAGTAATGCCATTTCCCCTAAAGCTCTACTTTCGACTCTCTCATAGCATAAAATGATACAAAAGTTGGTAAATAGCTGATAACTTTGAAAAGTGGCGCCATGCGCACTTGTTAAAGTGCTGCAAGTTTCTTTTAAGCTCTACTTTCGTTTCTCTGATCTCATTAAATGAGCCGAAAGTTGGTAAATACATGAAAAGTTTCAAAACTGGCGCCATACGAACCTGTTGAAGTGGTACCCCTTTCCCTCCAAGCTCTACTTTTGGTAGTCTAATCTAAAAAAATGATCCAAAAGTTGGTAAATAGATGATAACTTTCAAAAGTGGCGCCAAACGAACCTGTTGCAGTGCTGCCATTTTCCTTAAAGCTCTACTTTTGTTATTCTGATCTCATAAAATGAACCAAAAGTTAAAAAATAACAATCAACCTTCAAACCTGTCGCTAAGCAAACTGTGTAGAACATTGTAGAAGAAATACAAATCATTTGCTCAAAACAACAACGTAAAACTATGTTAAGCTCCAAGCTCGGAAGTTGGCATTCGCTTCTCTTGCCTTGATCGCCTCTTCTTTAAGTTGTCAGCATAATCCCCACCTGCTTAAAGAGCAACTTAAGAGCATTGAATGATCGCAAAAGCTTTGTGGGTAACTCCCCTCTCCAAGCGCTGTCCAACCTCACGTCAGCAGTCAGACAGTCACGTCACATTTCCATTGTATAAAACCAAAAGCTAGACTTGTAATGCAATCAGTCGTGTGCCGCAGTTAGCCAGGTGAAGAAGTGAAAAGAAAGCTGAGAAAGCAGAGTGCCTAGAAGATTGTCTGAACGAAAAAACATTCCCCCCGCATTTGGATCCAACAAAAAAATGTGTTTAAAAATTGTGACAGTTTGCTGCCTGTTGGTGCTTCTCCTCTTGATTACGGCCAGCGAGTCCCGTCCCATGGATCTCTACGATGATGTAAGCGACTTTTTCGATGCCATTTCACTGGACGATGTGGCCAACACCGGCCGCAATACACATCCGGAGCAGTTTTGCCTAATGCCGGCTCGCAAGGGTGTGTGTCGCGCCCTGATTCCACGCTGGCGCTATGATCCGGAGCAGAAAAGATGTGTGGAGTTCAAGTTTGGCGGCTGCGATGGCAATGAGAACAACTTTGCCAGCTACAAGGATTGCATGTCCACCTGTGAGGGCATGTAAGAATACATCTCTAGCGGCTCTAGGGGTGGCAAATCCGTTGCCAAAGGCGCGTGCTTTTCTTCTTAAAGGCAGCATTTAATTTTACACACACAAAAACAACAAATCGCATCCCATTCCATTTCATTGATCAACTGTTTTTTTTCACTCTTACTAAGTAATATTTATGCAGTTTTTATTTTTGTATGTAATTTCATGCATCATCTTTCGGTTTAGTCGCTTAAGCACAACTGTACTTAGAGAGGTGTTAAACACCCAATTAGATGTTAAGTTATTTGTGATAAAATACAAAATGAAATAAAGAATTTGATAGGAATTTTAGAAATGGTTGTTTCTAGGATTTCTCGACGAAGTAATGGAACCAGGGGCTATTTTGCTTAAAAAGTAAGAATTTCTCCTGGAACATTTTTTCTAAATATCAGAAGTTCACCGCATATTTATATCTATTTCCATATTAAACTCAACAGTTAGAGACTCGGGAACCATTCATAGTTACTTTTCTTTCTTATCAAACTTTTCGATGCAGAGAATATCCAATCAAAGATTAAGACAACGCACCCCCTTAACGGAAGAGTCACACTTGATGACAGATGGCATTAAAAAGACCTAGGGAATGCAAGGTTGTTTATTGCACTGCATCGATCCGAAAAATGTATATAAAGACACCGAGATCCGAATAAAGATTCATTCAGCTTCTAGAAGAGGAGCTACTCACTCACAAAGAACTTGTTTCTTTTTCAACTGGGCTTACCATTTCTTTTTTTTTAAAGAAGCTTATAGTCAAACTGCATTTCGCAGCTTGAGAGCCAGGAGCAGCAATCGGATTACAGCTCTCTACTAGCTGCTCTTGGCTCTGAGCTAAGAACTGAGGCTTGAGAGCGGGGAGCAGCAAACTGAGCAACGGTTTGGTGTCTCTTTTGTGCTCCTACCTACACAAGCATATCTGTATATTTTCTCCATTCGATGGATCCTGCTGGAGAGCCGGGAGGCAGCACTTGCTCTGCGCTCGAAAGCAACATTGCGAGTCACACCGCGAGAGCCGTGAGCTAGCAATCTGACGGCGTCTTGGAGCTGTGAGCTGGAGCTCTGGAGCCACTCTAGGAGTAGCAGATGGCTCACCACTCTTTAATTGTTGTTGTGGGCTATGAGATGTGAGGGACCGTTTGAGAGCCAGGAGCCAGTCGTCTACTCCTGCTTGAGAGCTTTCTGATCTGAACTGGTAGCCACATCTCAAAAGCGGCATAGCTCTCAGTTTAATGCTGCTAGGTCAGGGTTTGTTGAGAAAAGCGAGGCCAAAAAGTTGGTATGTGAAAAAATCGACACAAACTAGCTCTGACCTGCCATCATGGATCATGAATTTGCTCTGTTGGGCCAAGCCTCGGCATGCTCCTCTAGGTTTTAAGTCTAGAGCTGCGAGCAGTTTGTTGGCTACCAGCTCAGAGCCAAAAGATGAGCTGCGACTTTCAGTTCTAAAAAGGAATATTGTTTTGTATTGTATTGGGTGTTAAACAGATCTGATAAAATGTTGTCCTCTAACCATTAGCCATTAGGCTATTAACCATTTCTTCCATTAGGCTTCCTTCACATTTGTTTATGGCTTACATTATGGCAGATCACTCACTTTAATAGCTTTGATTCATGGCATGTCTGGCCACAGGGCAAGCTCAACTTTCATAGATTTCACTTGGAAATGGTCCAAGTCTACCAACAGCTTATCCATGCCAGAAGCCACAATACCCAAGCTGGCCCGAGCCCATTCATGCGAATTAAGCTAAGGCACTCGTAAATAAACAAGATCAATATGCGGCAAAGGTCGCACACAGATGACTGACTACCAGATCACGTCAATGGATGCCTAGTTGGGTCTAGGTAAACCACTAATGAACGTCAGCGGTAAAAATACGCACGGAGACAGACGGACAAACCACTTCAACAGATGCGGACCGGGCCAAAGCAAACGGCAAGTAAACATAAACAATTGAAAGGTGCGAATTTATGTTAAATCGATCACAAAAACTCAATCTAACAATATGCATAATTTGAGAGTGTCTATTTTGAGCTAACGAAGCGAGACCCCAGCGCGAGGGCAAGTCGGACGGACGGACGGACGGGACGTATTGTGTGACGACGGGTCTTGCCCCAATGGATCAATGACCGATTTGTTGCTGAAAGTTGCAACATGACGAACGCAGCCGGTAACCGGCTTCATTAATTTGTAAAAATCGATGTCATAATTTTGGATTTTCTGTTGTTGGATCGCCAGAGTTTGCACAATCATCGGAAGGCTCACACGTTTCTTCGCCGCATTGCGAACTCGGTTTTCGCAACTGGGTTGCGAACTTGGCTAAGCTTCTAGTGAATTCTGCACACAGCTAAATATGCTGGCGGCAGAGTCAATAAACTTTTTTAACCTGCTTATCGACGGCAACAAAGCAATTGCAATAAGCGCAGCCAGCATGGAGTTGGTTTGTTTTTCTCTCTTTTTGCTGTTTTGTTAATTAAAATGCACTAAACGCACGCGGGGCCGTGCCATGAAAAGCGCACAATAACAAATTTTCCGCGTTTTCTGCAAACGAATTTTATTAGTTGCAAACTAACTTTAATGTTTTTATTTATTTAAGGCACGTAGCGCGGACAAAACTGCAGCAACCAACAAGAGAGGAGCCGGCCGACCACAATTCAAACATGCACCTTACCGCCCACCCCACCACCCCCTTCCCCCTTTTGGGTTTGTGTCTATGTTTAAGCGACAAAGTCAACGAACTTTGTTGTAGGCATTAAAACTCAGTTCTTTGTTTTTCCCACTGTTGTGTTTGTTGTTGTTGTTGTTGTTGTTGGAGAAATACAACGTAGTAAACATGATGAGTGCATTGTTGTTGCTGTTGTTGTTGTTGTTGTTGTTGTTGTTGTTGTTGTTGTTGTCGTGGCAGCTGATAGTGCAAATATGCATAATCAAGCCTAGCCATCGATGTCATGAGTAATTCACGAAAAAATTCACCATAACATTTGCTAGTACACGCGGCGTATACTCAATTATAGCTTTTTTCGGCAGGGGTTTTTTTTTTTAATTTTTCTATAAATATTTTGACTCAGCTTTGGTATGAGGTAATATCATTCAATTGTTTGGGAAACTACCAAAACTTGGTTTTCATCACAAAAATTGATCAAGACGGGTGGATAATATCTTGAGGTTGATTTAGAAGCAGTCTCCCGAAAACCTTTTACTGTAAGCGTCTCCAAACTTCGTATTCATAGGATTTACTAAGCTATTTTATGATTCCACTAAGTTAGGTCAAAATCGAGCAACTATATAGTATAGCTACCATAGAACATATGGTCTTAAAAACAGTTTCGCTAAGAAAAGGTTTTTTGTTTTTAATAGAAACGTTCTTAAATTTGTCGGGTATATCCCTTATCCTTTCATATTCGGTTGACTATAACATATAGCTTAGCCCTAGAAACTATTGTTTCTGCGCTCGAAAAACTCGAAAAATCTTTTTGAATTCTACTGAAAACGTCTCGAAACTGTGTTTTCATTAGTTTTTAGTGCTTTTATACGTTTCCACCATGTCGGATCAAAATCGGTAAACTATATAGTTAAGCTACAATGGAAAAGTAAGGTCTGAAAAGCAGTCTTAGTGAGAAAAACATTATTGTTTTGAATGTAAAGGTTCCTAAAACTATAATTTATGTATATTAAGTGCTTTCGCACATATCTACAAAGATTTGTGTAAATCGGATGACCATAGCCTCCATTTAAAGCTGTTGGGGGGATTTTTAGGATAGTTTCAACAGATTTCTTACGATTTTTATGAATGTGGTATGAATCAATCATCATTCTCTGGTAGCCAAAGAGCTTCACAACAGAGGCAAATATCAAATCAAGGCTGCTGGAGGGATTTTTAGGATAAGTTATAAAAGTTTGACCCATTGCCATCAGAAATTAGAAGTCCAAGACTGCTAAACAGGTTTGTAAAGCAGACTTGCTAAGCTTATGTTGCAAGTTGGAAAAGAATTGATAAAACCACTAAAATGTACCCACATTTTGGGGTCTACGAAAATTGGAAAAATTTGAATATTGTCTAAATACTTCTATTCTGACTTTAAACTCAAAAAACATGTAATGAGTTGTTAATTAAGCCAAATCAAATCCAGGGTAGACTTCCTTCAAAATGTATTTGTTCTATCACAGAACTTCTGTGACATATTCCCGTACAAATACAAATTGAGGTCCTTATCTTACAACTGTCAACCTTCCAATTTCGTTCAGCTATTAATTCTGCGAATTTCTATGTATGGGGTATTGTTGCCCAATCCTGCACTCGTTGTAAGAAACCAGCCGGCTTGCCTTACACACAACTGCCTACTCCGTTGACTAATACACTCTGCTTAAAATAGTACTTATTTTCTAGCCTGCAGGTGGTTTTTAATATTATCCTATGCTGTTGATTTCCTGAATTACTCTTTACTTTTTCCCAATCGTTCTGCTGAACCGCTAGCAAGAAACTCATTCTGTGAAGTTATGGATAACAAGCCACATATAGTTGGTATTTAAACGCATAACAGATAAGACAAGATTACGTGGTCACAAGACTGCCAAAAGTATAGATAATAAAAAGCACCCAAGAAGTCTTCAGTTTGGCACTCTGATAACAACAACATTCCAAGGCAAACAATTCGAGTTAATATTTAATTTAATGGATTTTTATAATAATATAATAATTATCATAGACTAACATATACAATGTATGTAAATATATATTCCACTTCTCTTAAATATCTACATATGTGTGTGTATATATAGTTTTTTCTCTACTTTATTTAATTAGTTCAATCGATTGATAGGCGTTTCGGAGCTTAACCTTGTGTTTTGCATAATAATTGTTAGCATTTTGGCTTGCATCAATGGATTAGCTTAGAGAGTGGTTGCCACCGGCCGCGCTCTTATACTGTTTAACACATAGGATAGGATAGAACAGGGACTAAGAAGAAGCAAGATGGAACTATGGAGGACAACAGGCATATATTAGCAGGCTATATCTGTGGTAACACTTTTGATGCTCTCGGAACTGAAATGCACACAGCCATATTTGCAGACCAAAGTCCAAACATATGGTATAAAGAATTCCTCCGGCGCATCCTCCTCCACGTACTTAAACTTAAGATCGGGGAATTTCTGCAAAAGGCAATTTAAATTAATTATGGGAAATATATGTTTGAATGGGAAACTTACCCTCAGTCGATCGCTGGACCATTGGCTGGCTCCTTTTGATATTACCTCCAGAACCTCATTCACACCCAATTCACCTCGCTGTTCCTGCACACGCTGCAAGCGTGAGGAGAAGAAGCCCACCACCTGTAGATAAGCAAAATAAGTAAACGCAAATGTAAAGAGAGAAAGATTCAGCTCCTACCATATCTATGTTCTGTATAACATCCTGAAACGCATGATGACTGCGGAAGCCCTCGAATACACTACGCTTGTACAGCAGCGTGTACACCAAATTTGGACAGTAAACCAACTGATTTGTTAGGCAGGAGTTTAAGATTTCCAATACCATGCGCAGCACTTCCTCCAGCACACCCAGATCCTGCATCATATCTTCGGGTGTGGTGGATACATTCACAAAACAAGCGCTATCCGCCGGCTCCTTAAGCTGGGCATCCAGTCGTGTGTGTTTGCGTGCCAGCGTCTCGAACAGAGAGACCAAACGTTGAGCCACATACGGATGCAGCGAACGAAAGTGTCCCGACATATTGGCCAGGGCAGCCAGGCAATTGGTATGCAAATACTTATCCCGCATCTTCAGCATATTGTACTGTATGGTGCGGATGACTATCAGTATTAGTATGCCGCCCAAAGATATCTCCGATATGGTGCGCTCCGTATACCAGTTGATGTTCTTAAGCAGCTGCAGGGACAAAAGAGTCAGTAAGAGAAGTAAAAGGAAACCCAAAATCCACTTACAATTGTGTGCACATTCTTGTTGAATCCCTCATCCTCGCTAAGTATGAGCAGCACTATCAGCGACATGTAAATGTGATGTGAATTGCTATCCGGTGCATTGTACAAGGTCTGTAGTATGGGTATGACCAGCTGTTCCAGATCCTGCTGTTGCATAACAAATCTATAAAACCGCTCGTTGCGATGCAGCAGCAAATACAACAGCAAAGTGGCCTGATCGATGGTCACTATGCGGCACAGAGTCTCATACACAGCAGAGAAGTCTATCTGGAAGGAGACACCACCATTGCCCTGCTTGGGTGAGTCCTTGGAGTCGGCGCAGCCAAACAAACTGTTGCGATAGGCATTCTCCTGTGCTGTACAGTGGTTGGTTAGTATAAGAATAAGCAGTAGACTCTGATTGGCCAGAGGATAGTGTAAACGAAACTGCTGGCTCAGTTCACCGCCCACCGCTTGGCTAGATTTCAACACATCCTGCTGCTTGCGGAATGTAAAGATGGACAGCAACGATTCGGCTATGCCAAATACAAACGAGCCCGCCGAACTGGAGCCAAACATGGTGTGTGGCACCTCAACCATGCGCGACACAAAGTGTAAGAGGGCAGACATCAAGACATTGGCATGCTGACACTTGTACACAGTCCGGAACACAATGGACTTCTCTGTGGGCTGCTGTGTGAACAGGTGCACCGACAGCAGGGTAATCAGCATATTAACCGCCTCCAGATGCAGATGGTAGGTAAACTCCTTGACAGGTATGACCACTATCAGATTGACCAAGGCATCTATAAACGTCTCAAACTTGGCGCCATCCACAATCACAGGCGGTGCTGCGGCTGTCATCTGTTCGGTGGCCTCCATGGCTATGCTGGCACCCTCCCCCTGCTCCAACGCCGCCTTGAGTAGCTCTTTACTGGGCATGGCCTCGAAATGCTGCAACAGCTGAAACTCCGAGCCGGTCTCATTGATATACTTGACCAGCGAGCGTATGATGAACAAGGCATTAAAAGTCTGCCACACATGCATGTTGCTCTCCTGATCGGACAGCGACAGCAGTTCGCTGGTCTTCTCCAGAAACACCGTCACCAGTGAGCCAAAATTGCCCGTCTTTAGATTGTGGCCTATGAAACTCTGACACAGCGACTCCAGTCGTGAGTCCAAATTCAACTGGTCCTGGCTGAAATGAGCAATAATTAAGTGAGGCATCGACACCAACTCTAACTCCAGCTCACCTGCTCTCGGGCATTGCTATGTTATAGTTCAGCAATCCATTCCAGTAGGCCTCATCATCGTGGGCTATGTGCTGTCTCCCCACAAATCGCTGCAGCCAATCATTGGACAACAAGTCTGCGTTCCTGCTAACGTTAATACCCATTTCCCTTTTGCTATGGCGCGCTGGCCAACTTGCCTTGTGGGTTGGGCCGGCCTGCTCTTTGTTGTTCTTGTCGGGAAGTTTTTAATAGTTCTTTTGGTTGTGGTTTGATTTGGCTGCGGGCACGTCACCCATTTTTTGGTCGGTGTAAAAAAAAAGATAATACCAGTGTGGCCGTATTGCATTTGCTGGGATATCGATGTATCGATACACATCTCTGGATTACGGCCACACTGGCAACTGTCAGTTTCTAATTGGGGCCGTTAATTTTGAATTGAAGTTTGAAATGGCTAAGTCAGCTTATCATGTTTTCAGACAAGAAACTTCAATTTACATGCAAACTTCCAAGAGCATACACCAAGGGAAAATCAGAAAAATAACACTTTGCAATTGAATATAATGTGTTTATTTGAATATTTTGAACTAAAATTATATGATTTATGGGTGGATACTGTTGCATTCGAATACGCAACTCGCTCATCATTTGACTATCCATCATTGTTTATGCCTTCCTACTTAGTCGTTTCTTTTGCTTTTTGTCTAATCAATTTAGAATTCATAACTAAATACAAATATATATATATATAGGACTTGTTGTGTTAAAAACCTAAAAGGGTGAAACGATAACACTTTTCTATCAGTTTCTCAATCCATACACGATTATCACAAATGTTATTCCTTTTAGTTGGCGCCGTAAGAACAAGAAGAAAAATATATATATATTGTATATAATATATATATATATATATATGCCAGGATCAGTATCAATTTGAACAAAAACTAAATATTATAATAATAAGCATTTGGCTGGCCATGTCCCTGAGAGTTGAAGGTGTGTGTGTGAGGGTGTGTGTGAGTGTGTGGGTGTGTGTGGGTGAGTGGGTTGGTGTGACTTAAACTAAACAAAATATACACATCGATGAATGAAACTAAATGGCCAAAGGACACGGCTCAACGCTGCTACTGCCGCTGCTTCCTTCTCTCCATCATCAGCTCACTTAGAGCTTGCGCAGCGCATTTGGCTGGTTGTGCTTCTTGGCCAGCAACTGCTTCAGGCTGAACGAAGACAACGCAATGCCAAACAACGCCAACATGGTGGCCGAGCGCGTCACCACACGATTGGACGCCGATGAGTTTGTGGTGAATCCATGAGCCTGTGCGGATAGCGGCGGGGCCTGCAAGAGATTAGACAAATGCGACATGTGAGTAAAATTATCATTCCAAGTTGTATATGTATATATTTTTAGAAGGCCAAACAACAAGACGGCGGCGGCGCCCGTACACTTGGCTAATTGCCCAGTCAGACTAGGACTATAATAGATGCAGCCAGTTACTACGCAGCTGCAAATTCAAACTGTAATCTGTTGGCAACCCGATTGATGTTGGATCAGGTTCAACTGCCGCCCCGCATTTCCCACGTTCATTGAACTGATTAAGAAAGGGGCAATGTAATAGCCGATAAGAGCGCCCATTCAATATTCCAGCGATTGACTCCACCTCTGCTAACCATTTTCAAATGATGCAACTTTCTGTTTGCTATTTAGCATGTGATATTGCAATTAGAGCGGCGCTGTATTGCTTTGTCAACTAATTAAGTCGCAAAAGGCGGGGACACGACTTTGATGCCTGTGACGTAGAAACGCACAGTGTGACAGGGTCAAGAGGCAAGCTAGCAAAGTATAGGAATCAGGTGGACATGCTGATAGTGGGAGCCGTGGGAACGAAACTTCAGACGAACCATTCCTATAATCTAATCGCCCGATCCGAGTCAAGTCAGACATAACTAAATTTTAATCAAAAGGTCCAATCAACGATCATACAAGCTGAGAACCCAGGTTCGATTAGCGAACCAAACCTTAAACTTTACATTGGGATCGAACCTCTCTTATCAAAACCATCAGAAATGGGTGTCACCGACTATTTTGGTAAGAATAATGCTTAAAGCCTTGAATTTGAGTCATAGTAGCAGTCCACCTCCCGCCCAAACGAAACTAGCTATAAGAAAAAACCTGAATTAAGGTAAACTTCGACAAAGAAACATTGAAAAACACCAAAATAACAGCCCACCTCCTGCCCAAACGAAAATAGCTAGTAGTCGCCTGGGAAAACAATGAATTAAGGTGAACTACGGCATAAAAACATTAAAACAGCAGTCCACCTCCCGCCCAAATGATAGTTGTTAGTAGAAAAAAGGTAAATTAAGGTTAAATACGTCATAAAAACATCAAAATAGCAGTCTCTGATAAGAAAATACTTGAATTAAAGTAAACTAAGGCATGAAATCATTACAATAGCAGTCCACCTACCGCCCAAACGAAAGTAGCTATAAGAAAATACTTGAATTAAGCTAAACTTCGGCAAAGAAACATTGGAGAACATCAAATTAGCAGGCCAGCTCCCGCTCAAATGAAGAAATTCAAGAATTAAGGTAAAAACAGCAGTCCACCTACCGCCCAAATGAACGTGGCGATAGGAAAAAACATGAGTGAAGTAAAATTACGCCATTAAAACATTAAAATTGCATGCAAAACCCAAAGATCTCCATCACAAAACTAGATTTCTGCCACAAATTGTAGATATTCGTTTCTAAAATGATTCCAACACAATACTACACCCGGCTTACAACACGTACATAACTGTTGGCTAGAACTTGTCCCATCGAATGCGTTCCACTGTGCAGTTTGAAGCTGTTATCAATAGCTATCAAGTTATCAAGTCGCTCCACGCTGTGACGCACTTGGCTTGACCTCCTTTGGCATTATAAAATCTCTCTTTCTCTCTCTCTCTGCCCACACGGAACTGCTCTCTAATCATGCACTGGACGCGTGCCGGGCATAAATGAAAACAGCAAAAATCAGCAGCAGCAGCAGCCAGTCAGCTTTTTGTTTATAAATAAACCTTCATAATATTTTAATTTTGCATATTTAAGATACAAAATTCTATTGCTTTGGCTCTTCGGTCAGGTGTTGGCTGGTCTTGGCAGTGTTTTCCATATTCTTGAGCAACTGCATTACGGATTGGGTATACCTGCGACGTACGCCGCCGCCGGATATAGAATTAAAGGTGCGCTTGGAGCGCTGCACTTGAGGTTTTTGATGATGCTTTAGGGCCTCTAGAAAGGCTGGCCCTTGGTTGGTGGGGGCGTCCTGAGGTGGGTCAGCTGTTGAGCTGCTGCTGCTGCTGGGAGACGCTGGTTGAGTGGAAGCCGCAACCAACTTGGGGCTGGGCTTTGGGCGACGCATGGTGGAGGCTTTACTGGGTGGCGTCTTAAAGGGTTGTGGGTTGTGCGGGAGGACAGATTTTGGAGGTGTCTTGAGTAGTTGCTCTTGAGGCGGAATGCACTGGCTGTTGTTCGGTGGTGATGCAGGCAATTGAAGTGGTGTAATTGATTCCATTCGCTGCTGTTGTGGCTCATCTGGTAGGTTAAACTCATGCGGCGATTCCTGTACAGTTTCTGTGGGGTTTTCCACTGTGCCCAGTTCCTCTAGCAATTGCAGTATGAAGTTGTCGTCATCCTGCAACTGCTGTGGCATTTGTGGGCTTGCCATTTCGGGGAAATCCGCTTCCTCATCGGAAACCTCATCGTTGTGCGGCCAGAGACAACTTTTGGATTCACATTTCAGCAGCTGCTCCTCGAGATTTATGTAGAAATAGCGCAAACGGTGGTCCAGTCCCAAGCCCAGACATTCCGCACAGAGATCGCCCGGTTTTAGTTCCATTTATGTCGTGTGTATGCGTGTGTGTGAGTGTTTGTATGTATTTGCGTAGGAGAACTATTTTTTTTTGTTTTGCGTGGTTTTTCCTGTTTTTTTCAGGGTTTGCTCACCTGTCCGAAGGTCAAACGAAAAGCATATAGCCCCAAATTCGTTGTTTTCATGGTCCAAATTCAAGCTATGATTTTTATCTGCAACAAAAATAAATAGAAGTAAATTTCTCAGCTTATATAATACGAATTGATTTTTCCCCACTTTCATTTCCCCCTCTTCCCTTCCGTTTTTCTTTTGTTCTCACTTGAAATGACACTTCGTTGGCACTTACATTGTGTTGTGGATGCGGGCGGCGACTTTCTGTGGTCAGTGCAGCAGTGCAGTTACTTGAAGAATAATTTAGTTAATAATAAATAAAATCTAAACTTAAATTCTTGAGAACGCCACATGCGACTGTGGCCAGACAGCAAAGACAGGACAGAGCAAAGTAAAAGAACCAGATCTGGAACTGGAACCAGCACGAGAGGTTATTGAAACAGTGTGGCAGCACTGCTCTAAGGCAAAGATCACGAGTATAATAGATGAGGCTTTTGAATACGTATGCTGCCACTTGGGGTATTAATAAAGAAATATAAATATTAATTATAACGGTCAAGGTTTTGGTATGTTTCCTATACAATTAACATTTTCCATACCTGGTTGTACCTTTATGTAATTTAGGGTCCAAACCAGATCTACGTTTTTACATAAGAATTATATAAAGATTCTTCTGAAGAGTTAAGAATTTCACGTTTTTTTAAGATTTCTATTTTGGCAGTTATAAGCTGTGCATAACTAGACTAGATATACCACAAGTGCAGAATTTCCAATGGCACCATCTTTACTACTTCATAGTCTATGCTTTAATTTGGCAGTGTGGCAAGGCTAAAGCAAAAATGAAAATTATTTTATATAAAAATAACAACTCAAAGTTGCCCTTGCCTCAATTGTTATCAATCAATTTATTACCATCAAATCAAGTTCGGCAGTCAGACGTTCACCAAGTTGTGAGTTGTGTGTGTGTAAGTTATCTGCATCTAATTTTTTTCACTTTGCTCTTAAGCGCTTACCAACACTGTCTGTGCACTTTTTTCAGTCTGGTACAATTCTGCGGTCGCTGCGTATAATTTTGTGAATAATTCACTTTATTTGAGATCTAAATCTTTTTTAAACAACATGGTGCTATCCGAGGAAGTCAAGGAACGTCTGGGTGTAGTTGTGGACCTAGTGCAGACCTCGTTCCACTGGGGCTTTGTGCCGTTTGTCTTGTATTTGGGTAAGTACGCGGTGGTGGCACATGGGAGAGAAAGAAGAAGCAGCAGCAAATTGGATTTAAATGTGTTTGTTTATGTAATTGCAGGATTCTCCAAGGGGGCCGAGCCTGGCATGCCACCATTGTCAATACTCAGCCTGTTGTGGCAATAGAAATGCCGAATTAGCCGTAGCCTGAGAGAAGCATGTCGTGTGGAAGGATAGAATCCGCCTTGCACGGTGTGCCCAGCATTTTGGTTCACATTGATTCCTGGGCACTTGTATTGAGTACCTGCAGTTATCGGAAATAAATTTCTGTTTAGAGAATTAAAAGGAAATGTGTATCTACGTTTCAATATCGCAGTGAAGTTACGATGAAATAACTGGCAAGCGCCAGTGGTTCATTTGGATACCCTCCCGGCGATGTCAGCTCATTTTCAGACTCGTATTTTATTTAGCAATTCAGTTATAGAATTCAAATTCGGCGCGCAGCTGCTTAAGACTATTATCGAACTAGTAAATTGTGTTGCCTCAAAACTAGTTCGCCATGCAAAATTCTCTTAATGCACTTGTTCCGCAGGGATGTCGCAAGCCAAATGCTACATGAACTAGCCTTTTTCCGCTAAAAAGCTAGATTTACCATGAGAGCAGAGTGGGGCAAGTTATTGGCCCCTTCATAAAAACAACTGACTTTGCTCATGGGTTGTGCATTGTCAAGGCTGTTTTGAATGATTCAAATGGCTCTATTTCAACTTGTTAAAAATCCGCGGCAAGTGATAGAGTGTGGTCACACCAATTTCAGAAATCTTATCGAGCATGGTCTCATCAAAAAGTAATCAAGTGCGGTCTCACTAATCGATAGTGCAGTTTGCTTGTGCGGAATGTGGCCAAACCGAGTAAAGAAAAATGCGACTGGTCCGTGAAGTAGTGGGAGTGGGAGGAGAGTTTTTCTAATTGGGGGAAAAGTTCGCGAAAAATTGCACCTAAAACATTATAAAAACAATACAAATACAAAGCAATGTGTAAACCAACTTTGTGCTGCTTGGGCCAAGACGAGTCCTGCAGAATATTAAATGCGCAATACAAATACAAGGCCAAGTAGTTTGGCCCCGTCTGGAACTGGAAGAAGAGGAAGAGGCCACCCCTCTCACCCTCACCGATTGCGCTCCAGAGTTTCCTTTTTTAGTAAATAACCAGACTTTGAACTTGCGTGTGTGCGTGTGTGTGTATGTGTGTGGAAAACAAAAGAAAAGCCCCAAAAGGAAAGAAGCAGAAAAAGAAAAATGTGGCTCTGGCTGGGATTGGTATGCTGGCTGGTGGGCTTCTGCTGCCAATGCGGAGGTAAGTCCAAAAGCCTGTCTGAAAAGGTGTGAAATTAATCAAGTTATTTGCAGCCACCCCAATTGAGATGGTCATCAATACGAATACCTCAAATTTGGCCACCAAATGGCAGCCCTTGGCCACCTTAACAACAACAACAACAACCTCCACCACCACCACCACCAGCACCGACAGGGCCTTAACAGCTGGTCAGGCTTATCTAATGTCGCCCGCTGATAACAGCAGCCTTGGCAACAACAACAACAACAGCAGCTCAGTGGCCATTCAGCTACCAGAAGTAGGAGCTGCTGCTACGCCTCTTACTCAAATGACGCTGTTACCCACCAATGCCCCATTGCAGCACAGTAGCAGCAGCAGCAGCAGCAGCACCAAGAAGCATGAAAGTAAGCCAGCTTGCGTGACTTTAACACCTCAGAAACAGAAACACTGAACCCGCCGGCTGTCTGGTTCTGGCGGCAGGCTTGTGACGTCACCGTCAGGGCGATGTCAATGCGCCAGACAGCCAGCTCTCACCATTGCCCACACCAAAAACCAACATGAAGCAGCAGACACCCCCACATCCACTTGCATTGCATGCACTCTGCTGCACTCGGGGCACTTGCAAAATGCAAAAAAAAAGGTGGGGGGAAAAACTGGTCGTATTGTCTGGCCCTCCACTTTACACTTCGTCTTCCCGCCGTCCGCATTTTTTATGTTATGTTTTGTTTTGTTAATGCTAAATGCTTTTGTTCTGTGTGTATTATGTGGCATGGGCATGGCTAGATGTAAGAACTGCATTTCCACTTTCACAGTTTTTCTCTTAAACTGGTATATGAACCCAAACTTTTAGACGATAGATCTTCCGAACCAGTAGCCTGTTTGAAGCTGGCCCTACAACAGTTGCAGCGGGAACAAAAGCCCAAATAGTTTAAAATCTGTTCTAAATTTGCCACAGATTTTGCCTCGACTAAGTTTTAGACCGTTCTAATCCCATCCATTCTTATCTTTCATATAATACTTTGTAATTTTTGCAATTGGACGATCCTAACCCTTACAGTAAATGGATAATAAGCCAATGTTTAACCCAAAAGCCTGTTCCGAAGCTAGAGTGTTCCATAGAAATGAAGGGAATACCCTTAGAACAAAGTCCCTAGTAAGCATCAGGGGCTGAAACAAGCTAATCTGCTCCTAGAGGATCTGACTCTTCTCCCCTTTTAAATTAGGCATCACAATGGGGCTCTGGGTGATCTTGTCCTTAAAAAACAGCCTGTTTAACCTAAACTAACCGTATCAAAAATACTTTCGAAATGTTTCATGGTCCAATATCTAGAATAAACGGTCTAAGAATAGACCTACATCTAAGGAAAGATCGCTTTCCTATCAACAATCACTCTATTTGCCAAGTAACAGGGAGAAGGAAACATTTCTGAGGACAGAGGTCTCTACTTTTGCTCAAGCACCACAGAATTGGTGCAAGGACCAAACCAGATTCTGCTTCAATTTGTTCAGTCTTTGTTCTGTGCAGAGCTAAGTGAAAATCTGTGCTGTGCTGCAGAAGTTTATTAACGAATGTTGGAGAAAAGGAAGATGTTATTATATTTAAGTGTGGTAGATAGGAAGTATTTACTTGGATCGAGTCTCTCATAGGTAAGGTGGACACAGTCTCAGTAGTAGGCCCCATCCCAGCAATCCAAAGCTGCTAGCAATGACTTCAATGATGTCAAATGCCAATTAGCTGCTCCATTTTAAGAAGATTTTCTTGAGTGAGTTGTTTGATTGATGGCTTCTAGCGCCTTCTTGTTGGTAAAATAAGAACTGCATTCACTTGGGAATCTATTTTAGAAACAACTAAGAACATATGACTCCATCTTTCCATAAAGTCTTGTGGCTTTTCTTTCCTAAAAATCCTTCTTAACATTGTATCCCCTTATTTATTCCAGAAACGATCAAATGCCACTGCGACATCTGCAAGGATACCAATCATATTTGCGAAACGGACGGCTATTGCTTCACCTCAGTGGAAAAGGATGGAAATGGCAAAATAATCTTCAGTTTCCGGTAAGTTTTGGGGTTCTATCATTACAATTTTAGTTTAGTATAAACACAAACACCCACACACCAATAATCTCTATGCGTGTGGCGGTGTGTGGCAGATGTCTGAATATGTCGCAGAGCTTTCCGCCGGGACGTTTCATTTGGTGCAACGATGGTCGTCATGGTGGTCCCACAGCCAGGCCGGCCGCCCGTCGTGGCGGTCATGGCTGTTGCAATGATCGTGACTTCTGCAATCGCCAGCTGCGTCCTGTTATCAAATACTATGCGCTGTCCAGCGCCACATCCAGCACGGAGGGTGAACAGCCAGCGGTTACCTACGAAGGTGCGCAGTGTGCACGTACCTTTTCCCACCTTCCCCCCACCCCCAGTCTCAATCAAGCACGTCGTTCTCAAGTTTCTGCGTTCGTTCGCTCGTTCGTTCGTTTGTTCGTTCGTTCTTTGAATTGAATTATAACCCCAAAAATGCAGAGCACCTACTAAAAAAACAAAACCAAAACCAATTAGCCACCAAACCAAACAAAAAACAACGGTTGCAACGGGCAGCTGTACCCCTTTTTTCTTACTAACCAGATTGAAATTTCAATTAGCAACCAGCCGAAAGACCACAACAACAACAACAACAACTACTGCAAAGCCATACTAATTTAATTTAATTGTTATATTCTTTCTTTCTCTCTCTCTCGCTCTGCTCCCTGCTCGTACACCCAAAAAAACAAAACAAAATATCCTCGCTCGTTTCCCTCGTTTGTTTGTTAACAAAAAATTGCAAAAATATGCAACAATTCGTAAAGTTGCCTTCCCAAGAAATACGATCTTCACCGCGAACCGCTGGAATGCCTTTCCAGTCGCATCAAGCATAATACGTTTAGAATTACTTGCTGTAATACGGATTACTGCAATAAAGAGGAGATAATGAAAAGGATATTTGAAACAGGTACTACAAAACAAAACACACAAAAGAAACCAACAACAGAAAATCTATTTAGTTTGCACTTTTAATTTTGCACTAAACAACAAAACAAAAAACAACAAAAATATACTAAAAACTATGTAACAATAATTTTTAGTTTCTTCACTTCTTCTTCTCCTACTTAGTTGTTGTATTATAATTTGATTTATTTCTTCTCTACTTGCACTTCTGTTTTGCTTTTGGGGCACTCCCGCGCTCTCTGAATGAAACTCTAGTTTTTCTTTTTTATTTAGCACGAATTCTGTTACACTTTCTCTCTCTTTTTCTATTCTAATTACACACAGAAACTACCACAAAATACGGCTTACACTTTTGAAGTATTTCCGATATGTAGTTTTTCAATTTTATGCATGCTCAAATATATATTTCCCGAAGGATTTGTGTAGATTTTTGTGTGATATTGATGGAGCTGTTAGCTTGAGGCTCTGTTGGATATTTTTGAAAACATTTCAACTATTTTTTTGATTCAGTAAAATCAGTTAACTCTGCTGATCTACTGAACAGGCTCGAGACTTTTTCGAAACTCTAAGCAAATCGATTTTTATACCCGTTACTCGTAGAGTAAAAAGGGTATACTAAAGTCGTGCAAATGTATGTAACAGGCAGAAGGAAGCATCTCCGATATCATAAAGTATATATATTCTTCATCAGCATCAACAGCCGAGTCGATATAGCCATGTCCGTCTGTCCGTCCGTCCGTCCGTCTGTATGAACACCTAGATCTTAGAGACTAGAAGAGCTAGAGCAACCAAATTTTATACGTAAGCTAGTATTGTCTGTAGGCAGATCAAGTTTGTTTCAAATTTTGGCCACGCCCCCTCCCGCCCCCGCAATAAAAAATATTGAATAACTCCCACAATTTTTAAGAGCTCAGATTTTGCAGTGTAGTCTATGTGGCCAATATCTACAATCTCACAAATTTTCGAAAAGATCGGATAATAAATGGCCGAGTTAAAAAAATGTTGCATACTTATCCGAGCTGAGCTGAGTAACGGGTATTTCGAAGTCAGGCAGGGCCGACTTTAACTTACGCTCTCGTTTGAATATGCTTACTTGAATTCAAAAACCCTGAATATTTATTTTGAATCGTATTAATAGGCTTGGTAGCTTAAAGGCTCAAAAACCCAAAACCCTCAAAAAAAAGTGCTCAAAGTGCTCGCTTAAATATTTTCAAAAAATACTTTTTACCATTTTCCGATGGGATCTATATGATATAGTCATCCGATTTGAACAAAAACTTGTAGAATTATGTGAAAGCATGAGAAACAAACAAATACAAAATTGCAGAATGCTACCATATAAAACCAAAAAGTTTTTCTAACTATGACTGTTTTTCAGACATATCTTTTGTATGGCAGCTATACCATATAGTTGTCCGATATTAATAAAACTTGGCAGAATTATAAAAAAACATATAAAACCTACGATTACAAAGTTTGGAGACGTTTCCATTGAAAAGAAAAAAGTTTTTCATACTAAAACTAGTTGTCCGACCGATTGTTCCTATGGAAGCTATGAGATAAAGTCATCCAATCCGGTCGGTTCCGACATACATATTAGTAGTGTGCCGCAAAAAGAAGACTCTGTGCAAAATTTCAGTTCGATAGCTTTAAAACTGAGAGACAGACAGACGGACGTACAAAGCTCAATCGACTCAGCTCGCCACCCTGATCAAGAATATATATGGTTTATGGGGTCGGAAATGAATATTTCTATGCTTTGCAAACTTCTGGGCAAAATTAGAATACCCTTTGCAAGGGTATAAATAAGGAAGAAGCAGATGAACCGATTTTTTGGGGTTTTGGTTATTGAAATTGCTAATGAAGTGGCTCGGAGTGTATGTATGTATGTAAATAAAGTGTACCACATGTTATGGCCACCAACAAGATGTATTTCTCACTTGATACTGGTTGCAATTAGGTAAATTTCTTAGTCTGTGGCCCATTTCAGGTACTTGGCTTTTGTTAATAACACTGCGAAACAGTTTTCTCCAATGAGTCTCCTCTGTGTGTGTGTGTGTGTGCGCGTGTGTGTAGAAACTTGGCCCTTTGAAACCCCTTTCCCTTAGCTTTTCTCAACTGGTGCTTGGTTGTACTTAGATCAAGTAGTTTTACTATTTGTACATAATTAAATCTGGTCGCTTGCTTTACGCTTCTACTTAGAGTTTAGCTCTCCATTCTGTTCCCCTGGCCCAGTGCCCCTACCACCTCTGCTACTGCTGCTGCTGCTGCAACAACAACAACTACAGCTGCTTCCAAAAACTGCACACAACAACAACAGCAACCAAATGGTGTAACTTGTTTTTTCTGCTACTTTAAAAACTAAAACCTAGAACCTAAATTTGTGTATTAAACCTAAACCACCCCCCTCCAACCCAACTCCCCCCTAAAACAACAACGAAAAACCACCAAAAACTATTATGTATGTAGATGCCTGCACCTAGAAAACCACTTACCACCCGAAGATCCCGCCTGGTGTCATGACAAAACACCAACATCCTCCACAAAATGTTGTCAAGATGATTTTTGCAACACGCGTACAAATTACAATGGTGTTATACCAGGTGAGAGTTGCTAACACAGGCAAGCACAACCATTCCCCAGCATATACATACCCACATCTCACATCCCACATCTACCCAGCATAAACGTCACATCATTTTGTGGCACAAACTCATCCACCACCGAAGCACTCCACCCTCCCCCCAGCCCACAACTTTCCACCTGTCCAACTGTCTTTGTGATTGTGCGAGTTTGTCTGCTGACCTTTGGAGTCATCATCATATTGACTTGTTAAAAACGCACGCAAAATGAAGGAAGTGAAGGAACAGCAGTCATGTCTCAAGGGCCGCTGCAGACGCTGGCTTTGTTTACGTCGCTTCCTTTGTGTGGGTGTGTGTGTGTGTGTTTGTGTGTGTGTGTCGACTGTCTGTGTCTGTGTCTGTTTCTATTTATGCAACTCGCTCATTCATTCATATTTGCACTGCCTAAAAGCTGCATTCGTTGCAGTCTGCGCAGTCAACGCTCATTTCATTCAGATTTGGCCGCATTTTTTTCATCTCGCTGTCTGCAGGTTTTTTTTCCCCTTTTCATAATTTTACTCTTTTACAGGTGGTTAATGTCGACTAAGCCTTGATGTTGGGTTTTAAAAACCCTTTTTTTTTAATTTTTAAGGATTAACAAGGGAAAAGACATAAAGAAACCAAGAAATTAATTGACTCAGTCCCAATATATTCATCTATATCAAATCTATAATATTAATGTTGACTAGAAGGGTGAAAAACTACTTCTTAAGTCTGTGAGACCATTAATTTGACATTACTTTGGCTGCTTCTTTCCATTTCTTCTCCAATTTGTAAAACAAACTATGTAAAATCTTAGTATATTTACCAGTGCGGCATTAACGAATCCCCTACCACTTAGTAGTGAACACTTGCCACCAGACTAACCACTAGCCAAGTAATTGCACAACGAATTCTGTATGGGAATGTCCGCAAAACGTACCGAAAGGTACGGCGTTGCATTACCGGTCGTTAGTGTGGTGATGGGTGGCCACTATATAGAATTAGACTAGCGCTGTGTTGCAATACCTGTAGTGATGCATTAGGTCGTTAGGTCTAATAGTGTCTTGACACCAGCAGATCTACAGCATACTATTTTTAATGACTTGTTAGATTCATTTTAAGACTTCATGAAGTTCTTCAAAAAGCTTTCGTTTGTAGGAAAGAGGTGTAGATGGGCATGCGACTCCACTACACCACTCTCCCACAAGCATGAACCTCATGAAGCAAACTTCACAGTGTAAAACCCGTCTAAGTAACCTTTTTATATACTTCAAGGCGATGTTACCTTAGTATAATAAGTTATTGGGAATAGATGCTTCACTTTCGATCCCTACTTTGAATTAAAACCAGAAACTTTTCCGGGCATTAGGTCCATGGGCGTAAAGTCCGAACCATTGATGGATACAAAACCTAACCAATTTATGCCCTTCTAGCTGATTTGGAGTTAATCTCTACCACTGGATACATACAAAGGTTTTTATTATGAGAGACTACTGCAGATGTTCAGTTTTACCCCTTCGAAACTCAAATTCAAGCGATACCTCGAATTTATCTATAATTTGTTGGTTTTTATACTCTGTACCGTAGGTACATAGAGTATTATAAGTTTGTGCAAAAGTATGTAACATCCAGAAGGAAGCATCTCCGACCCCATAAAGTATATATATTCTTGATCAGCATCAACAGCCGAGTCGATATAGCCATGTCCGTCTGTCCGTCCGTCCGTCCGTCCGTCCGTCCGTCCGTCCGTCCGTCCGTCCGTCCGTCCGTATGAACGCACAGATCTCAGAGATGGTAAGAGATAGAGGTTTGACGTGTAAGGGACATATGCTTCTTATGTCTGCAGGCAGATCAAGTTTATTTTCAATTTTGGCCACGCCCCCTCCCGCCACCGCAATTTAGAAAAACGTCATATCTCCCACAGTTTTGAAGATAGATGGCTTGTTCCTTCTGGACATATTTAGTTATTAGAATAACTTATCGATCCGTCAAAGGAATGAAGAAGATCGGATGAACGGTTTTCGAGCTATGATCAAAAGACAAAATTTCTTGGTACAGTGTATGTTATAGTCGGGCTTGACCGACTTTCTTTCTTGTTTATTATTAAAATTGTCGAAAATTATGGCTAGTTGTGAGTAATATGTCTAAATTTAATATAGATTTGAGGCCCACAGTATTTTAGAGCTACATTTTTTAAATAAATTCAAAAATGTGTAGAAAATAGGTATATGTGCATCTTGATTTTGTTTGAATTTGCAAGTGTTTTATACTTTTGGATATTTTATATCGGTTAATCTGCTGTCAGTTTATTTTTCTAACCTTATTAAGAAGATCAGGCATGGAATCAATCGATATTTGAAGAGTTCTTTTCGATCTGCATCCAAATAGTTCTTCAGATTCTTCAAAGTCACAAACTATTGACCTTTCTTAAAACCTTTTGCAGTCTGGATTCCCGAATAAGGACCGTTCTAATTGATAACCACTCAAGAAATGGCTTTTGGTGCAATGTGAACCGGAGATCTTTTTGAAAAACTTCAGAAACACAAGTGAATGTCAGAGAATTTTGAAGTTAGATTTGTAGTATGAACCTTCGATGTTATACATATATGTGTGCTGTGTGTGGGCAAAGCACACTCTTCACTTGAATGAACATTGGGCATCTTGAAGTTTAATGTCTTTGCTTTTCTATGCCAACATCAAACCTACCGCTGTTGTAACTGAAAAGATATGGAAAACCGTAGAATCTAATCTAAGAATCTTTATGCTTTACAAAAACAATTGTGCAAAGTGGTGGGCAAGTTCTGTTCTAGAAAACCCTACAAACCTCGAAAAGTCTTTGTACTAAGTTCTAGAAATTACAGATATCCAAGCAATGGCATACGTTAGGGTATATAAGTTTCGGTTAACCGAGAGTAGCATTTCATTTTCTAGTAGTTGGTTAGCTCATTAGCACTCTGGTGCGTGTGTATGTCTGTGCGTGTGTGTGTGTGGGTTTGAATTCTGGTTTGAAATGTACCTTTTGAATTGTTGGGTCTCAGTAGCCTTTAAGTTTGTGCCCCTAGTTTAAGCAAAGGTTTGTAAATAACTCAGCCCATCCATAAGCAGGTTAGTGTCCGTTGCTGTATCTGCCTAAGCATGTGTATGTGTAGTCCTGTTTAAACTAATAACCACCATTAACTAAACTTAGTTCGTAGCTGCACTTTTGCTTTGATTTGGGTTTATTTTTTTTTTTGATCAGACACATTTCTGACTTTGGTTAATGGCTTACCGCATGCACCTTCACTTCACACTCTCTTTGCATTCTTTGCGTTTAATTTTCCATTAATTTTCACTCCGAAATGCAGCTGTTGTTGCTTACATACCCTAATGAATAATATACAACTCTCCTCCAGATTTTGAGCCCAATCATACGCTGAGCAGCTGGCAACTGGTGGGCATTATTGTGGGTGCCACCTTAGTTATCTGCCTGACGGGCACCATCTCCTGGTATTACTGCCAGCGGCGTAAACGTTTGGCCAGTGGTCGTCCATTTGCCAAAGAGGATTCGGTTTATGATCCCATACTAAATGGAAATACCACCATACACGATATCATTGAGATGACCACTTCGGGTTCGGGTTCAGGTGGGTTTGAGGGTTGAGCCATACAAATGAGTTCCTTTTGTTGATGGAGATTATTCCAGCTGGTCTGCCTCTGTTGGTGCAGCGTTCCATAGCACGCCAAGTGCAACTGTGTCATGTTATTGGTAAGGGACGCTTCGGTGAGGTGTGGCGCGGTCGTTGGCGTGGTGAAAATGTGGCCGTCAAGATCTTCTCCAGTCGAGAGGAGTGCTCCTGGTTTCGTGAAGCGGAAATCTATCAGACCGTCATGCTGCGTCATGAGAATATTTTGGGCTTTATAGCCGCCGACAACAAAGGTGAGCATTGATGATTGACTGAGCCAACTCCTTACTAATCTCTGCTTGTTAGACAACGGCACCTGGACCCAACTCTGGCTGGTCACGGACTATCATGAGAATGGCTCACTTTTTGACTATCTAACCACACACACTGTGGACACCAATACCATGCTGAACATGTCGCTAAGCATTGCCACTGGACTGGCTCACTTGCATATGGATATTGTGGGCACACGCGGCAAGCCGGCTATTGCCCATCGTGATCTAAAGTCCAAGAATATATTGGTTAAATCAAATTTGAGCTGTGCCATAGGCGACCTGGGATTGGCTGTACGTCATGTGGAAAAGGATGATTCCGTGGATATACCCTCGACACATCGTGTGGGCACTAAGCGGTATATGGCACCAGAGGTTTTGGACGAGAGCATGAATGCTCAGCACTTTGATTCGTATAAAAGGGCGGATGTGTATGCATTTGGTTTGATACTGTGGGAGATAGCGCGTCGGTGTAATATGGGCATGATCTATGATGAATACCAATTGCCCTATTATGATGCTGTGCAACCGGATCCCAGCATTGAGGAGATGAAGAAGGTGAGCTGAGCGAGATCTGTTCGAATTGCCGACCACTGGATGGCAAAACAGAACTAAAGTTCGCTTGAAAGAGTTTTCATGGACATCCTATTAATCAGACTTTCTTCCATCAGGTTGTTTGCATTGATAAAAGCCGCCCGAATATACCAAATCGCTGGCACGCCTCCGATGTGCTGCACAACATGGCCAAGGTAATGAAGGAGTGCTGGTATCCCAATCCCGTGGCGCGTCTCACCGCATTGCGCATCAAAAAGACGCTGGCCAGCATCAGCGTGGAGGATAAAGTGAAAAACTGATTGTGGGTCTAGCAGAAGGCCCAAGAGTGGATAGAGTTTCCTCACCTGTAACCCGTAACCTGGCCCCATGTTACCTTAAAACACACAAAACAAAACAAAACACACACAAAATTAATGTAAATACTAAGACCTTTGCTTTGCTATTTGCCATGTTTCGTTTTGCCTTCCCCTCCTCCTGTTGTACATAACTTTCGTTTGTCATTTCTGCTGAGATTTGCTTGTTTTGTTGCGGGCAGCGTGGGCATTGCGGCGCGCCAGGAAACTGCCGCACTGCCAATTTAGTGCTACCAAAATTAGGGTCTAGTTTATATACAAACCAAAACACATATAAATATGTCTATTTTTTATACGAACTGTTCACAAAAATAACAAAAAGAGAAACCATCAGCAACCACAATACAATACAGTGAAAAGACTTTGCCAAGACTGAGCAAACAAATAAACAAACAAAACGAAACAAAACGAAAAACAAGCGCAAATTTGCAGCCCACTTTTGAGCTGCAACCATTTTTTAGGCATTGAAACCCAATGAAAACAAAAAAAGAAAGATAAACTCAGGAAAATCATAATTAAAATGTTGACGCGCCGCTCGCCTGCTTAGATGCTGCTTGCCACGCCCACGCTGCATACAAACATACATACCTACTTGGATATGTACATGCATTTGCACTATAGGTAGCTTCTTTTAAACTTAAGTTCCTTCCCATATCATCATGCCCATCTCAACATCGTTTCAAGTTCCAATTTTGTTTGTTCTGTTATAACCAAAGCTTGTTCTTCCTATTTTAAACAAACACTTTTTAAACATTAACAGAAGGAAAAGAATATTAAGATACAAACTTATAATTAATATAAACATATAAACTATATTTGCTTAATGTTTCATGAACAAACCTAAACAAAACATATATGCTAAGTCGATATGCCTATATATTAAACACGTATAATTCTGTTGTGTAATGTCTTCTATGTATTATTACACACACACACACACACACACACTCACATGCACACCCACACAACCTGCAATAGTAGATTCTACATACAACCAAGATCAAGAGATTAAACCAAACTCACTCACTCACACACACACACACACACACACACGAAACATTAATTTACATTTAATACATAAGTAATATTCAGCTAAATATTATTGTAATCATTATTATATAATTCCAATTTTAACTAAAAGCAAACTGTTTGGCCTGCGTAAATTTGATTTCCTAATATTTTAGGCAAGATACAAAAAGATGTGTTTACATATTTAAGTTCGTCGAGCTATCGTCGCGTATATTACATGCATACATACATACATACGTACATATATATATATAAATTTAGTTTTTAAACATATTCCTGTAATTGTAAAATGTGTATATAGTATCTATGAGAGTCTTGTGTGTGTGTGTGTGTTTGTGTGAAAATCAACACAACAAATTATTTGTAACACACACACACAAAACATGTTTCCCAGTTAAATCTGATATGCTTAAGAGAAACCACCCCTAAATGTGTAGGGTTGACTACCTTTACCCATACCAAAAACAAAACAAAAGAAAACATAAAACATGAAACAATTGCACTGAGTTTAGTTTCAATTAAAACCGAAGACTTGAAAAATGCGCAAAAAATTTAATTATAAACGCAAAAAAAAACGAAAAGAAAACACAAAATATATATATCCTATTTTGCTGCTGACAAAACAAAAAAAGAAACAGACACACACACATAAACCGCATAAGGTGATTGATCAATTTGATAAACTGAAATGGAAGAGGGTGTATACGAAGGAAGCAGCCTTGGGGGTAAGAGAACTGAAAATTTTAAAGGAAAACTTAAAGCTAGAAACCAAAAACTGTTGGAATTAACCCAAGAAACCATTGGCCTAGCTCCCATTTTCCCTTTTCGCCAAAGTTTTGCCATTTAAATCAGAATTTTTGACTAAATTTTGTCTCTAAATCGTAAAACTTTTGCGCAAATGAATATTTAAGCATTGCTGATAATTAAGAAGTGTTTTCTTATAGTCTTATTTGAATTTCCGTAAGAGTTTTCTTAAGTAATTGGAACAAAACTATAATTTTTGATCAGCTGTTGTATGATAAAGCAGTGGTGGGCCATAAATTTGGGATTTGAAGCAAGAAAAACCACAACAACAGATAAAAAACAAGAAATTGTAGAAGAAAGCTGAACTTTGTATAGTTTGTCTTTTAAGATCTTAAAGCACAGTAATCTGTTGCCTTACAGAAGGGTCTTAACATCAACAATTCCCGTCTTTTTACAAAGAATCCTTATCTCTTTTCCGAATATCTCGGACTCTAAACATTCCTCATTTTGTACTAAGAAAGAATTACTGAACCGAGCCGAAACCGAGGTTTGATTTCCTTCAAAGGCCTTGTAGATCGAACCATTCCTAATTCTCGATCGAACGAATTATCTATTCTCTCAAATACCATTCCTGAGAACAGTCTTTATAGCATTGTATCCATCCAAAAGGGTAAAGGAAAGGCATTTATGTACGCCGTTTGAACTTTTTAGGAAGCGTACCAACAACCTTTGTCCGTTTCTTATAAAAATTGCTCACCAAAGTCGAGCTATGGCCCGAGATGCTGGAATTCGTTTCGGTTGGATAGCGCTTTATATAGTTGTCCGATTCTAAACAAACTTGGCAGAACTATAATCAAGCTAAGAATATACCATGTAGCAGACGCTACCATTGAAAACCAACATATTTTTTATTGCTATAACCAGTTTTTCGACTCATTGCTATTATGGCTATGCCTTTTTGATCAAACTTACTATTAAGCAACATGAAGTTGACAGACGTCACCTCTAAAAACTAAAGAGTTTATCCTACCAGAACTAGATGTTCGATCTATTGTTCTAAGGGAACATTATTTTGGGTATTTGAGGTAAGGTACAGTTTTGGTTTTAAGTTTCATACTCATGGAGAGGGTTTGTTGCTTGTTGAGCATTAGGAGCAGAGCTGATATCGTTTCTTCCTCAATTTGTAAAGCTAGCTTGCTATAACTTCTAACAACTTCTTAATAGACTACAAATATTTGCGAAATTTATAAGGTCCCGACTTTGTTACAGAGTTAAAGTAAAACATTTTCATGTTCGGGTACGAATTCGATTGATCGGAAAGGTATAATACTCTTAGGTGATTTCAGTTTAGTCCTTTTATCATCAAGTGCGTCGAATGCAGAAGAGATATAAGTTCTTTAGTTCTATTCATTAAGATATACTAAAATTGTTGAGTTATTTTCGCGTTTTGTAGCTCCAAAAACCTTAAAGTAAACCATGAGAAATGTTTTGAATAACTTACATAGAATGAAATTTGTTACCCTTCCCTTTTCTGTTCTAGAATCTTCAATGTAACTGTTGCTTTCCACGGCTGGAATGTATATTATTACAGTCTCACCGTCATAAAGCTCTTTTTTTCAGAACCGTATACACCCCTTCCAACACATACTTAACACCTACCATTGTATAATTCAGTTTCTTAGGCTCAAAACTGTGTGTGCAAAAAAATGAGTTTCTCTAGTTTATTTAGTTTCCAAAAATGCCATTAAAAACGAGTGGGTCAAAGGAGAGAAAAGCAGATTGTCTAACTGTTTGTAATTTGAATAAGAGAAGAGAAATATGAGAAGTATGGATGATGTCGGTGGTATGCCGTGAGGAGGATTTACTGAATGTGTGTACTGTTAAAAACAAACAAACAAAAAATAAAAGCGTTGAAAGTGTAAACAGAGTCTAACTTTTAGCTTTAAGCTGCGTTTTTACTGGCACTTTAAATAAAAACCGAAAAATATTTGTAAAAGAAAACAACAAAAAAAAAAAAACAAATTCCAACGAACCTGATTTAATTTTAATGGGGTATGGAAAATTCACAGAAGCATTTGTTTATCCAGGCACATCATCAGCATCCTGCCACTTTGCTTTGCTTGAGTCAATGGCCCTAAGACAGAGCTTAGGTGGCTGTGAGTGTGTGTGTGTGTGTGAGTAAGTATTTTGCATATGAAAATAATCAAATACTGGGAAAATGAATTTGTGTTTGCTTAATAAATTTAGTACATTTAAATTATTTTGCAGGAGTGAGTCAATTAACATTTAAGCTACAATTTGTAGCAAAAAGAACTGAACTGCAAGTTCATTTCATTCCTTAAGGGCCGTTTTCTAATCTTCTACAGAAATCTACATATAACAGAGCAAAATCGAAGTTTATCTAACACATACTACTGTGGGCAAAAAGTATGAATTTGTTTGTAAAAATGAAAAATCTTTATTTATTCTTCTAAATCAATTTCATCCCCTTTAAAGTAATCCCCTCCCGATAAAATACACTTATGCCAACGTTTTTTCCAATCCTCGAAACATGCCAAATAGTCCCTTTTCGGTATAGCCATCAGCGCTTTCTTCGATTTTGCTTTTATCTCCTCAATCGACTCGAAACGCGTTCCCCGAAGTGGTCTCTTGAGTTTTGGGAATAGCCAGAAGTCACACGGAGCCAAATCAGGCGAATACGGTGGTTGCGGAACGATATGCGTCGAATTTTTGATGACTTTTTTGCAAAAAATTGAGAACTTTCGGTACCAAACGAGATTTGACTTTTCGTAGGCCCAAATGGTCTTTCAAAATGGTTTTCACAGATCCTTCTGATATTCCGATCATATCAGTAAGGTCAACCGACGATTTTTGCGCACTAATTCCTCCACTTCATTGACGTGTTGGTCATCTGTTGACGTCGATGGTCGTCCGGAGCGCTCCAAGTCATCCACACGTTCTCGACCCTCTTTGAAGTCTTTGTACCACTTAGAAACACTTTTTTGTGACATGGTAGAATCACCAAAGGCCTTCCGCAAAATCCTCAACGTTTCCGCAGCCGAAATTTTATTCCGCAAACAAAATTTGATGGCACTTCTCTGCTCAGACATTGTAAAAATCGAAAAATGCACTCTTGGTCGTTTGGAAAACACAAGCGTAAATATATTTCTGATAATGACATTCACATGAAATTTGGCACAGATGTCATCAACAGTCCTGTCAACTCAAGAAAAAAAAAACCTGCCCGAATTGTTAGGCCCGCGAAGTTTAAATTGACCCTTACACCTTACTTTTTGCTCACAGTAGTAGTAGCTATTTAGAAGATGAGAAATCGGCCCTAAATCTATTTTAGCTTACGTGGGTCTTGTAAAAGCACAACTGTTTAGTTAAGTGACAGGGTTTACAAGCTGTATCTCTTCAAGTAAAGTGCATGCTGATCCTTTTCACTCTCACTTTTAATACTTATTGTTATTACAAGCAGACGTGTTGATATGTGAAGTTGCGTCTTCTGATTCTGTGTATCTGGCTATGTAAATCCACACAGAACCCGGCTCCATCTGATATATTTCTAGCTCTGGTAGCTTGCTTTCTTTTGCTTATAACTTGACTACTGTTTAGCCCATCCTATATAGGAACATGTCGAAAGTGTTTCTCTTACCATTTCAAAGCCGCTGTGGCGTTTCATCTCATACCCTTCAAAAGCTTGGACCGACGCATTCCGGCATACCAACGGCCTTAGAACCCCCCCAGTTTAATAGACTCCGCTTTTCCGAGCTGGTGCCCTCTGCACTTTAAGCGTGCCTTACATTCATTTATTTATTATTCAATTCATTAAGATTGTATGCATATTTCATGTACATTTACATTTACATAATTTAAAATTTGTTGTTTTGGTTTTTTTCTCTTTTTTTTCGACTTGACTTGACGCGCAAATAAATAGCAAAGTTACAGTTCCCATATTTCTATCGATTATGGGCCTCTGCTATATATCTATACGTTATGCATTTGGTTAAACATTAAGACTTGTTTCTAATTTGGAATAAAATTGATTTGGTAATACTTTTGCTGTAAGATAACATTGAATGCCTCAGTCAGTATATTGGGATTTTTTTGTTTGTTTGTGTTCTACGAAAAACATTAAAATTTCTATCGATTATAATGGAATATGTATATAACATTCATATATAACTTGATATATTTGTGTATAATTTTAGTTCAAACTGTAAATTTTGAAAGTGATATGTATATTTAATTTGTTCAACAATTTGATATGTTTATTATTTATATTTGGAAAAGATAGATAAATAATATGTATATCAATCGGTAAGCCATTGTTGTTGGTTGTTGTTGTGGTTGGTTGTTGGTTGTCCTCTTCAGTTACGACGATGCTGATACACATTGCCCAGATGCTGTCGTAAATAGATTTGAAAGGAGAGCGTAAGTTAAAGTCGGCCCTGCCGGACTTCTAAATTCCCGTTAATCCAGGGCAATTAGTGTTTAATAATCGCTTGCGGCTCAGATAAGTATGCAACGTTTTCTTAACTCTGCCATTTATTGTCCGATCTTTATGAAAGTTTGTGAGATTGTAGATATTGGCCATATACCCTACACTGCAAAATCTGAGCTCGATAACTTAAACAAGAAAGAAAGTCGGTCAAGCCCGACTATAACATACTCTGTACCAAGAAAATTTGTCTTTTGATCATAACTCGAAAACCGTTCATCCGATCTTCTTCATTCCTTTGGCGGATCGATAAGTTATCCTAATAACTAAATATGTCCAGAAGGAACAAGCCATCTATCTTCAAAACTGTGGGAGATATGACGTTTTTTCTAAATTGCGGGGGCGGGAAGGGGCGTGGCCAAAATTGAAAATAATCTTGATCTGCCTGCAGACATAAGAAGCATATGTCCCATACACGTCAAACCTCTATCTCTTACCATCTCTGAGATCTGTGCGTTCATACGGACAGACAGACAGACGGACAGACGGACATGGCTATATCGACTCGGCTGTTGATGCTGATCAAGAATATATATTCTTTATGGGGTCGGAGATGCTTCCTTCTGGATGTTACATACTTTTGCACAAACTTATAATACTCTATGTACCTTCGGTACAGAGTATAAAAATGAAGAAGATATTCAATATTTTTATACCTACGGTACAGATCAGCATGAACAGCCGAGTCGATATAGCCATGTCCGTCTGTCCGTCTGTCGGTCTGTCCGTCTGTCCGTCCGTCCGTCTGTCCGTCTGTCTGTCTATATGAACGCGTCGATCTCAGAGACTATAAGAGATAGAGCCACAAATTTTTGCACGAAGGTAGATTTATGCTGTACGCAGATTAAGTTTGTTTCAGATTTGAAAAATTCTACCCCGTCCCCCTTTTATCCCCAAAATACCTAAACCTCCTCTATAAAGCCAAGACCTAAAAAGCCGTCAGATCCACAATTTTCAAGTTAGAGCCTCGTGGTTTAGTATACATCAAGCTAGGCCCAATATCTATATATTCTGAAAAGTACAATCAGATCGGACCAAAAACACCGGAGTTAGAAGCGAAACAGTTGAGCTGATAAGAGCACCCCCCCAGTTGTTGATCAGGACTAGAAAAGTATTGCCTACATTTAGGATGACATCTTCAAAAATTCAAAAACAAATAAATGAAAATAAATGAACAGGGTATTTTGTGGTCGGGAAACTCGACTGCAGCGCCCTTACTTGTTACTCTTCGAGTAACGCGTATAATAAAAGTCGCTTCGAGAGTGCGAAACTTACCTCAGCCATGTCGATGCAGTCAAAGGCATCGCGAAAATAGCCACAGATTAGTTTGGGCGCTGCACGATGATTCAAACGCTGCTGCTGACAGCACATACCACTGCAAGTGTTTTGAATTAGTATCGAGTTCCACGCCAAACGGTGCACCCACTTACTTGATCACCTGGCAATCACTGCTGCTGCTGCAGTCACTGCCCAGCGGCTGCTTAGCCTTCACCCCAAACATATCCTGCAGCAGGGTGCTGGCTGGTGGTGCCATTTCGGCCTGACAGCGCCAAATACCCTCGTGGGTGGCCAACATGCATACACTGCCGGGAGCACAGTCGGCATGACGCTGGCAATGATCCCTCTTCCGTCCGTACACATAAACGCATTTGCCCTCTGCAGCGTGAAATGCAGGCCAATTAGTTAGCCCAGTTTGCAGGAGAAGGAGGAGTAGAAGGAGGAGAGATGGCCACTTACCTCCATATGTGCTGACGCAGACGCCCGTGGGACAGCAATCATCGTTGAGGACACAGGGGCGGTCGGCACAGGGCGTATCCTCAATCAGCGGCTCAACAATGCCATACACTTCGGTCTGCTGACGCAGCTAACGTGCAATTAGAGAAAGTATTTAGCAAGTGTGTCATACGCTCTGTGGCAATTAACTAAGGACATATCATAAGGTTGAGACGTATAATTATGCCGAATTGTCAGAAAGAGACGACCGAAACTGAGATTGGAAAACGTTTTATAGATAATAAATATATTAATACCTTGTGCACATATTTAGTCATCAAAATTATTTAGCCATTTGCCAAAGCAATGTTAAAGATCGGCTAAGCGGTAGTCGAGCTATGAGCAAAAGAATGTTCACTGCTTACAGCTGCAATATAAGCAAAATGCAAGTATACTTTCTTTCCTGGTTTAGATCGGATTTGTCCCATAAAAAGCTTAGTTTCCTTGGGACAAGGCTATCGAACATCACTATCATTGAAAGACTGCTAGTTTCATACGAACATATTCTCAATTGCCAGTGGCTACATCTCTGCTCAGTCTGCCGACCCCTGGTGTGAGCAGAAACCCCTTCCATTTGTAGTCCATGTTCATTTTCTAAGCTTGAAATAACTCATTATTGGATCTCAGTGGCAGATTTCTAATTTCTAGCTTGATTATTGATGGCTGTCAAGTGTTGACCTTTCCACCTGCGGCGACACCGTGCACTGTCAATCATTTTCTGAACTTTGAACTTTGTGCAGAAAACATATTGCACATGCAGTGTGCATTTTCAATTTGCAGCCCCACAGAGAATTCGATATGCCGGCAGCTATTTGGATTAAACCGTCTGAGGCTAACACAGCGTAAATGTTTTATTATCAATTAACTTGCACTATTCAATTTGTTTCCATTTGTACGCTCACCTGTTGTTGCTGCGCCTGCTGATGCTGCTGCTGCTGCCCGTTGGCATATGGGGAGAACAGCTGGCTGTATTCATTAAAACCATCGTTGTTCAGATTCTCCGCAATTACATCCACTTCGGTGCCAGGACCAGGACCAGCAGCGGCGGCGGCGGCAAAGTTTCGCGAGTTGCGTCCAAACAGGGCGCGCTGCCAGGCCGTTGGTGAAAATGCATTCGTGTTAATCAAGGAGGATGAAGAGGGAAAGGAAGTGGCACTGGCCAGGCCGAATAGCAGCAACAAGGCTGCCCAGACCGGTATGCTTCTCATTTTTGCCACGTTAGTACGTCATTGCCCACGGCTGGGTGTTGTTGTTGGCTGCAAAACAGGGCGAAGGTGCCGAGCAAAGACTTAATTAAAACGCTTGCCAGTCACAGCACAGCAAATTTGCCTTTACAGCCGCTTCAAGTAAACGCCACACAAAAAAAAAAGAAAGCAAAGCTCTTCCGGTGCCAACAAAACGACCGCAGGCAATATCCTGGCCAGGTCATTAAAATTGTCGGCTGGCTTTTAGTGTTATTACCGGCAGTGACTTAATTTATGCTTCTGACACTCATTGAGCCTTTTATTGCTCGAATGGAGAGCACAAGCATATATCTTTATAATGCCATAAATCGCTGGCTCAATATGCTGCGATGATGTTAAGATTATGCTTGTAATTAGAATGGACGAAAAATGTGGAAAAAATGAAATCCCCTACACCATTTAGCATTGTGTATTTCAATATAAGGCAGTTCCTGTGGCAATTTCCCGAGCTTGGTTTTTTTTGTAGCAAAAGTATAGCATACTTAAGTGCGCAATCTTTGCTTGCACTTCATGTACCCAATTTATTATTTAAATATTTATATAGATTACCCCTCGCTGGTAAATATAGCACTAAGTTGCCTGAGAACGGCTGCAGTTGCCTGACCTTCAATGCGGCTGGGCTGCACTGAGCGTATCCTTGTGCTAACTATAGACATTGTGGTGCAGGGTCAAGGCAGGAAGTTAAATAAGAGTACCCTGGATACAATCAGTCATGTCACCTCCAGCGGCATCAAGTATTAGCATATTCACACATATTGCTAAGCACGAGAAGTCAATTTTATAAATGGGCTTGGGCAGCCTAAGGCCAAGTTGAAATCCTTTTTTTTTGCGGTGGTGGTGGTGCTATCTCTCTCCTGTGGGAAGTAATTGCGTGTTTTAAGGCATGTCAAAGTTTTTGCTTAACTTTTGAGGGAGTGAAAAGTTCTCTTTCAGGCAAGACACTAATTATGATTACACGGTACGTCCAGGACGGTTATTAGATCTCAACTAATTACATTTCAACATCAAAGCAGCGAAAAGGTACTTACAAACAACTGTTGCTCATTTCCTTGCCCCAATCTAGAAGCCCAGCCCAGCCTAGTCCAGCCCCATACCTTCCATTAGCAGCTTCAGTTGTAATTGATATGCTGCTCCATTAACCTTTTGCAGGTCAAGTAAAGGTAACGTAGCGTAAACCATTTCTTAATTAGAAAAGTGTTGTGACGCAACGGGGAATCGTCTTTAAGTGGCTCGCTATCTGTGTGGCAAAACTGTTGAAGGTTGAACGAGTAACGACAGGGGGGACTGGGTCTTTTTTCTTGTTTAGTATGAGTTAAGTCTGCTGGCTATTAGTGAATTTTCAGAAATTTCAAGCTATCAAACAAAGTTTGTCAATGTTTGCAATGAAATGACAATATCAAAGTTTTCATTTGTTTTTTTATCAGAAAGTTGAGTTAAAATGTGTTAGAGACAAGAATCGATAAAGAGACACCCTAGGTCTTTAATGGCTAAAGTTGAAGTAGCTATCAAAAATAGTTCTAAATCATATAACCAGGTAGGCAAACTTGTCGGAATTAGCGGTTATTAAAGTTCTAGAAGAAGAATGATATCTATGAAGCCCGCTATGTGTTGCTGTGCCCAGAAGGTAAGGGATATGGCTAATCTCCAGAACCTTCATTTGATATCTGAGATCGCTCTTAAACGAAATAGGCATAGCATTAAACAACACCTTTCCCCTCGAAGTCCTGTTTTCAGTACTCTTTCTCTTCGATTGGTGGCAGTTCTAGGTTTAAATGGAAAAACTAAGCGAACTTCGGCTGTTTTGAAGTCTTTAAGCCCTTGTTCCTCCAAAGTATTTGCAGTGTGCAGTAAATGGTAAGCCCTGGGCAAAATTTCAGCTTAATAGCTTCCAAATTGAGAGATAAAAAGGCTAGAAAATAGCTGAATACAATTTGAGTTAGCTATAAAAATGTTTATAAAACCCTCTTAACTCGCTTCTCGATAGACAAGAGGTAAACAAGATGAGGTCTGTTTTTAGATATTACGGAAGATTTCGTACAAGTAAGACAGCAGTAGGTAGATAAATAGTTCCGTCTGACCCCAGACTGGTACTTTATAAGGCCGGGTTCTGGATTTGGGTACCATTTGACTTACAAATCTAAAAGAGTCTTTGATCTGGGAGACCTCTTGGCCGCTTCTTCTAAAGTAGCGAACCGTGGGGCTTTCAAAAGCTTAAATCTTATCGTGGCTATTGCTACAAGGCAGCTGCATTTCCTGCAGCTGTACTTTAGCCTACCTAGCTTTATCGTATGAGCGGCTGCTAGGCAGTGAGCCGGTAGCTTGCCTATAAACAGTCTACAGTCTCTTCTTTCTAGCTGTAGCAGATTGTGAGTGAGATTTTTGTCTCTTATTAGGCATAAATTTAACAGATTCTGCCTTCGGTTGTGTTTTTCCATATACTTTCTCTTTCAACTCCTTTCAATTCCAATTTTCAAGTAGAAACAAGAAAGAAAGTCGGTCAAGCCCGACTATAACATACTCTGTACCAAGAAATTTTGTCTTTTGATCATAACTCGAAAACCGTTCATCCGATCTTCTTCATTCCTTTGGCGGATCGATAAGTTATTCTAATAACTAAATATGTCCAGAAGGAACAAGCCATCTATCTTTAAAACTGTGGGAGATATGACGTTTTTTCTAAATTGCGGGGGCGGGAGGGGGCGTGGCCAAAATTGAAAATAAACTTGATCTGCCTGCAGACATAAGAAGCATATGTCCCATACATGTCAAACCTCCATCTCTTACCATCTCTGAGATCTGTGCGTTCATACGGACAGACTGACAGACGGACAGACGGACATGGCTATATCGACTCGGCTGTTGATGCTGATCAAGAATATATATACTTTATGGGGTCGAAGATGCTTCCTTCTGGATGTTACATACTTTTGCACAAACTTATAATACTCTATGTACCTACGGTACAGAGTATAAAAACCTATCCTAACTTAACTTTGTTTTCAAATTAACCAGAATGCAAAGCTATCTTTGTCTGACTCAATAAAGATCAAGAATACTACAGGGTGCGCCATCTAAAGTGTCGGTATGGCAACACTGAATAAATATAAAAACAAACAACCGATTGCTATATGTTGATCTTGTTCCTTTAATTTATTTCGACTACTTTTTGAACACAACATCAATCAAGTGGCCGCCTTTATTGGCCACAACAAAATGTGCTCTTTTTGCGGCATTTTCCATCACTTTTTCGAGCGTCTCAGTCGATAAAGTGGCGATTTCGGCACGAATGTTTGCCTTAAGCTCTTCAATGTTCTGTGGATCGCTGGCGTAAACCTTGCTTTTTAAATAGCCCCACAAAAAGAAGTGTGGGGCGGTCAAATCTGGAGATCTGGGTGGCCAGTCAATATCGCCTCTTTTTGATACCAGGCGTCCAGGGACGTGTAAAGGTATTTCATGGATGCGGTATGGATTTTCCGTGCCCCATATGCGACAATTTTGCTTATTAACATCACCAGAAAGCGTGAAATGGGCCTCATCGGTCATCAAAATTTGTTAGCACAATTGAACGATTATTTTCGATGAACAGCGTCACTATTTCGGCATGTTGTTTTGGTGTGAAGCGTTCCATGGTCAAAATTGTACTAGATTGATGTTTCCAAAACATGTCTAACAAAAGCAATCGGTTGGTAAATGTCAAAGTTATTCAGTGTTGCCATATTGACACTTTATATGGCGCACCCTGTATATTCCAGGGATGCCCAACAGCACCTTATGCACGCGCATTCACTAACACAAGTAAAAAAGTGCGATTACGCAAGAGGCATGGGAGAGAAAGAGAAGAGGGACACACACGATGTTGTTGCTGCAATTTCATTATGGGTGAGTCCCTTACGCTCGGCATTCGCTTTTGCGCGAAGCAACAACAAATGCGCCTGAAGCGTATATAGAGCGGGCACACCGGCTATCAACACTTTTCCTGTGTATGCCTTCTGGGCAAAATGATATGCAAATAATTTATTAAAAATACATAAACAGGATTTCCGGGAAACGCTGCCTTGTTTTGTTTAATTCTTAGAAAAAGTGCAGCTGGTTTTAATTGATGGATGTGTAAAGCGTTTGGATTTCAGGCAATTTTAAAGTGGTCATTTTGACAACAGCAAAAAGGAGCGCCAGGCGATGCCCTTACAGCTTGAAAACTTTGTTTTGCAGAATTAGTTAGAGTTTGATCCATGCAAATGTGCAAAGAACTAACATTGCTCTGCCTGATGAAGCTTTAAAATCAAAGTCTCTAGACGGACTAACAGCAAGCACACTTATATAAAATTGTTGGTTTTTCTAGAGCCTTTGGTCTGCAACCGCCCATTGTATTCAGCAGACTTTACACTTCTTCTTTCTTCTTTCGACCACCACTTGTGCAGGTCAGTGACTCCTCCTGGGCTATGCTGTTCAAAAAGGAATCAAAAAGTGGGTCGATTTCGAGAACTATTTTCAAAGCGCTGCTAAAGATGCAAAGTACTTTGAGTGGAATACAATGCAAACTCTTTAAATAAAGCTGCATAGTTGTGAAACTTGCAGAACTAAGCCAAGAACTGGGAAAATGGCATTTAGTTCTTACGTTTACTTAGCAGCTTAAATTGTCCGCTCTTTTTATTGCTTTGTTGCAGCCAAAACATGTACTATATTTATGTATTCTCTGCCCAACTCAGCTTGAATACATCGCGGTTGGGTGATGATGATGGGCTCTGTTTAAAAACCATTTATTTCAAGTGTCCTCTCCATCTTGTGTTTATTTTCTCTGTGCTTTTGGTATCCTACTCAATGTTAATAGCTCTTTAGGAGCTCATAAAAGCAAACCTCAAATAACAAAACACAGTTAAACAACCGCTGGCAATTCGATGACTTACTCTTCTTTGCTGGCAAAAGAAAAGTAAGCGCCTGACAGAGGGTATCCTCCTGTCAATGGCCATTAAGCGGGCGCACGCTCGAGCAATGCCTGGAAGGTGTTAAGAAATTGGATAAGCTGGGTGTCATGTCGACACGCCCTGCAAAAGTTAATTATGCCAGCCCTAATTATGCCACAGCCAGTTGAGGCCGCCGTCGCGCAGTTATGCAAAAGTTAACACCAACCGGAAATCGCAGCTTTGGCTTGACTTACTTGTCTCTTAGTTTACTTACGACACACGTCCAACTTCACTTTGCCACTTCACAGTATGCAACAAAAACTAACGTACGAAGCGAACCACGTACCTGCTGGATGCTCGTCCTTTGAGCGACTGAGCCGCGCCGTTTAGTAGGCAACACCTGTCGGCTGCCGCCGATGGAGCTTTTGGTGGCCAGGGAGCTTTTGTGGTGCGGCTGGCTCTCTTGTTGATTTTTATGAATTAAATTTTGTCGTGGCGCAGTCGAGAAGCTTTGCTGGCCTACGAATCAATATCAAACATACATACTACACATGGGTACATTATTTATGTACCCAGACATTGTTGCTGTTTTTCATTTTCGGCTGTGACGTCACGCCAAACTTTGCCCACCGCTCTGTGTGTGTGTGTGTGTGTGAATTTAATGAGCATGTTAATGTGGCCAGAACAAAGCAACTTGCTGCCGCCTGAAGGCTAAATCCTGCTTACAAAAGCCACATTTTTTCAATTACAATATATGCAGCAGGATAATGAGGTTGCCCCTCTCTCTCGCTTTTCCGCTCGCTCTCTGTCTCGCATTCATGCACGGCTGCAACCTAAAATATGCGAATTATTCAGCTCACTTAGACACAGAGACTGTGCTGTGGTCTGGGCTTTCGATAAATAAATGACAACGGTGTAATTGAAATGTAAGCATCGCCTACTACCAGGGGGATACAAATTTATGTTGAAATAATTTAATCCTTGAACAAAATCAAAGAGTTGGCCCGCTTTAATGGCATCTGTGGGCCAGGGAGAGTTACGGTATAGCTACATCATTGAATATTCTCTGTTTAGTAGTCCAGGGACAGCGGAAGGGGTGGCAGTGCTGGAAGTAGACGTTAGAGTGCAATGCCAATAGCTATTTCTGACTTGGCCAAATCAGACATTGGCTTGGGGGCCGACCCCCCGGATGTTGCAACCATAACAGCGGAACCAACGCCCACATTGAAATTGTATGATTTATGCGGTAAGCATCGTACAAATTTTCCCACTGCAATCCCTGAAATCAAATTTAGTTTTCATGCTGCCCGTCGTCGGGCTAGCAAATTGGTTTTCAATGTAATTCCACAACTGGCAAAGGGTCAGGCTGGCCAAAGCTAAGCGAACATTTCAATGCTCTAGCTTTCTTTTTTTGGCGTGAATTACGTTTTATGTGTCAGCATCTGAAAAACAGTAGAAGGAATTAGAACACCTCATACAGAGGTCCTTTTCGACTTTAGTATACCCTCTCTCTACCTGCAGAAGGCTGCACTTAACACATATCTTTTGAGTGTGAAGAGTATTGCCCTGCAGCTAAAATTGTTTCCATTTTGTAAGAAACAAAGAATGAAAGTTGAAGAATATAGCGTTAATATCACTAGCATCAAGAAGTACGGGTTCAATTTGATATATTTGGATTAAGAATTGTCATTCTTTCCACAATTACAAATTACTTTCAGTTTTTTTCACTCTTACCGGACTTTTAACAACGGAATTTTTTGATGCAAGAGTTAGTGTCTAATTCTATTAAATTATTAGTCGAATTGTTTATTTAACAAGCCCGCAAAGTCCGAGCTTTGCTCGACTGTTTGATTCGACTTTTGGTCTCTATTAGAAACGATTCAGCTCAGCCTAGGGCGGATGTTCGACGTATGGCTTGTCCATAGTCGAAAATCGATACTTACCAAAGGTTTTTTGAAAAAATAACATGCAAAACGTAAGCTCCGAGACAAAAAATGATATGAAACAAAGGAAAATCTCATTGAAACAAAAATTAACTAAAATCAAATTACGCATCCGCCTAGTGGGACCATTTGGGCGTTGAGGTAGGCAAGGTCGAACCGGATATAAACTTTTCTGCATGATATTTTCTGGTTGCTGTTATCAAAATCACCAAGTTTCAACTCTGTGGCTGCATTTATTGACTTTTTGACACAAAATTTGGGCTAGGATTGAAACATGCAGAGTCCTGGCATGAGTACTTCTAATGACCAAGAACTCAGCAAGTTGAGTAACAGCCAGACAAATGAAATGTGTTTTGCGGATCCACTATTTTACATATGTGCGCTGTTTGTGTGCCAAATCTCTCTCTCTTACTCACACATTGTTTGCGTAAGGTAACATTAATTGCAGAGCTACAGACTTCGAGTTGGCTTTGGAATTTTGTGTGGGGATGTACTGGAAAAAGAGCCCTCATGCGGGAACAACCGCTTTCCATCTAGTTGCATTTATCTAGGTTAAGATTTGTCTGTTTCAGGACTAAAATGAGTTATTTGCATTATGTATTCGTTGTTGTTTTAGTTTTGAAAGCAAGTTGAAGTTGTTTCAAGAATGATTTCTAATCTTATAAACCTTCTTTAACACAATCGTTCTCTTTAATTATTGCTTACTTCTGCTGAGCTACTGCTGCCTCAACAATTGACAACAAAAAGTTTCATTTCTCTAAATTTACTTTTCATTTAATTCATTTCAATATTTTCGCTTTTTCGCTTGGCTTTTAATGCTAAACATTTAACATACACAGTATTACATACATAAATATTAATATTTATATAAAAATTATGATTAAATTAAATATTTAGTAAATTCAATTGAACTAAAAAACACTTGCTCTCTCTCATTTGAACATAACAACACAATTTGCCTATGAAAATTAACAATTTCTTTTAGTTGAATCAAAAATTAAAAGATTTGCGCACAAAATTCAATAATAATAATAATAAATAAATAAATAAATAAATAGGCTTACAACTAACATAAATATGCCTTAGACTTTGTATTTAGCTGGTAAATTAGTTTAATTTGTAAACATTAAACACATTCAGACTCTACTAGTGTTAGGCACAGAGCATTCAACATGCTCGAAGGACTTCGTTGTTCGTTCGTTTTCCAATTAAACTAATGGAATGAGGGGGTAGATGGGCGAGGGGGGAAAGGGATGGGGGCGAGAATGCGACGTTCGAACTTATTTTGTTTTTGCTTTAACTCTACTTCTATTTACATTTGTTACTCTGATTCCACTGGAGAGCGGGTGTCTTATTTCACGCCCGTTATGCTGCGCAACCAGGGCTTATAGAAGGTGGTGCGCATATAGACGCCGGGCAGATAGGGTGCTGCACACTTGATGCCATGCGAAACTGTGCCAGCCAACTCATAGCGTCCATCGGGACGCTGCAGTACCAAAGGACCGCCACTGTCACCCTGCAGCAAAGATGAGTCAATTGATAAGTGGCAGGGGCAAAAGAACAGATTTTTGAGGCACACTTACCTCACAGGAGTCCTTCTGTCCATTGGCATAACCAGCACACAAAAAGGAGCTGAGTATCTTTTTATTGTGTCCAGCGGTGTGGAACATTTCCTGGCAGACGCTATTCTCGATTACTGGCACCTGTTTGTGGAGGAGGGAGTTGGGGAAAAGAATGATAGGAGAGGCACCGGATTTGAGGGTAAGCGCACGTACCTGAACTTCCTGCAGCACGGACGGCACACCACCGCCATACTTGAGTCGTCCCCAGCCAGTTACGGTCGCCATGCGTCCTGTGAAGTCTGCCTGATCATTGGGCATGCAAATGGGCACTGCAAGCAAAAGGTGTTCTGTGAGTTTCTTTGCATTCTTAATAGGTTAAGTGTTAATTAGGGATTTGTAATGATTCGTAAGTCACGGAAAATGGATGAAACTATGAAGGGCTAACTATGTGGGCTGCCTTTTCATTTCATTTCTTGTTCTCTTTCTTTGTCACGGTTCGAAGTTTTGTATAAAACTCTGATAATAGCTAGGACATACTCCAACTCCACTCACCTATATGCGTATCAAAAGACACCGGACTGTCCATTTCCAACAAGGCCAAATCATTCTCAAATGTCGCCGGATCATATTGGCGATGTACAATGACACGTTTGACATTCTTGGTGATGGGACGTTTGCTTTCCAAATCTCCAGAAATATCAAATTCACCCATGACAGCTACCAAGGAGGCCAAAAAGCTAGTAAAGTAATTAGACAAATTAGTTTTCTTCCAGTTTTCCGTACGTGGTGCGCCAAACCGAACTTACCCCGGTTGACAATGGGCAGCGGTGATGACATAGCGGCTGGTGATTAAAACACCGCCGCATTTGTTCTTCGTAAATAGACCCAGCCATGTGGATTCGCGTACCAGCACCTGCCAGGGAAACGCACCGAAGGTGGAACCCTTGCCGCCCACTATGCGACCGGATTTGACATGTGGTCGAACGCCGCATTCTGTTGATGGGGAGTGAAATGCGAGGTTAGGAGTAGGGAGTGTTTAGAGAGAGAGAGAGAGCGAGCGAGAGAGAAGGAGAAGGAGAGAGAAAGCATAGAACTACGTGTATTGCTGTGTGGGATGGGGGATTTGGGATGCTTGATCAGTGCTGCCTGTTTACAGGCCTTTTGCGGCGACGAGCTAAAATTGTGGGGAAGTATTTGAAATGCCAGAGGATGCAGGGTGGGGGGGACGTGTTTTTTTTGTTTTTGTTTATTGTTGAAAGAAAGAGAGAGAGAGAGAGAGATAGTTGTTTCGGGTCTATGCTTGTCTATGCTTCATTCACTCAACACTTACGTATTTTGCGTCCATTGGCGCCCCCATACGAGCTTAGAGTGTTCTCCTGATCGATTTCGTTATCCAGCGGATTGGGATTAACATCCTCCTCGTCCTCCTCATCCACTATTTCATCGTCGGCTGGTCGGGCGGAGCTTACTGTGGTGCTACTCACACGTCTGGTGGGCTTCTTGGAGGCGGGCCGGCGCGTGGTGGTTGTGGGCTGTACGGTGGTGCGACGTGTGCCCGGCTTGCGGGTGGTGCTGCTGGCGGAGGTCTTCTTGTTGGGTGCCTTGGTGCTCACACGGGTCACCGGCTTCTTGGTGGTGGCCTTGGGCTTGGCAGTGCTTGTCACTCTCACAGGCTTGCGGGTGGGCTTACGTGTGGTGTTGGCCTGGTAGGTAGCCGGCGCCGTCTGGTTAGCATCATCAATCATATCGGCCAGAGCCTCAAAGTTGCCCTGCAAAGAGGCAACCAGTTTGTGCACCAGCGTGTGCATTTTGTCCTTCAGCACAATATCCTCTACAAAAGCGGGCGTGGACAGCTCAAAGTCGCTGGTCACAGCGCTCGAGGCGGCGGACATGTTCAGATTGGGATTACGCACGGGAGGGAAATTGTTGAAATCATTGGGCGAGGTGTAGGTCTCTTCGGCCACATTCTGGCCAACCTTCTCGCCGGGCACTGAGAATACGGGATAGGTGGGCGTGGGCCCATAGTAACCGGGGAAGGCGGGCTTATCATCGGAGGGCACGGCATAGACCGCTTCTGTGGTGGATTGTGTGAAGGCCACATGCACCGGACTGCTGCCAAAGTAGCCGGGATCCTCGAAATCGTTCGAGCTTACCGGAGCACTGTTGTAGATGTACGAGCTGGTTGAGCTGGTGGTGCTGGAGGCCAGTTTCTGATTGGTGCTGGAGGTGGGCTTGGGCGTTATCAGAACGGTGGGTCTGGGCGGCTTGGGTGAACCACTGTTGATCTGCACAAAACCGGGTTTCTTGTGACCGCCATAGCTGGTGGTGGGTCGCTGCACATGCACGGGCGTGGAGGCGGTGGCATATAGCGGTGGCTGATAGTTGCTTGGTGTAGAGCCCACTATATTCTCTGCGGTGCTCTGTATAAAGGCGTCCAGTTTATCATCGGCCATGAACAGAGGCGGCACATTGTCGTAGTGATAGTCCACGGTGGCTGGCGGACGTGGTGTACTGGGTCCGGTGACATAGCTGGTGGCAACGGGCTTGGAGGTGGACGGCTTGCGCCCCGGCGAACTGGCCACGGACTGTTCATTGTAGTTCAATGAGGGTTGAGGTAAGGCTTGATCGTAGCTTGAGGAAGCAGGTTCATCATAGCTTATCGAGGGCTTGGAAGCTGGCTCATAGTTGGTTGCAGTTTTGGTAGGTTGCCCGTAGTTCGAGGCAGGTTTTGAAGCCTGCGCATAGTTGGTGGAGGGTTTGGAGGATTGCTCATAGTTCGACGCAGGCCTAGAAGCCTGCTCATAGTTGGGCGTAGGTTTCTCAGCTTGCTCATAGTTGTTGGAGGGTTGTGAGGCTTGTTCATAGCTGCTAGCGGGTTGCTCATAGTTGGAGGCAGGCTTTGTGGCTTGCTCATAGTTGGAGGCAGGCTTCGCAACTGGCTCATAGTTGGATGCAGGCTTAGAAGCTTGCTCATAGTTGTTGACAGGCTTAGAGGGTTGCTCATAGCTGTTGGCAATTTCTTCCTGTTGCTGGCTATACACTGCTGCAGGCTTTTTGATTTGTATGTGCGTTATGGGTGACTCCTCTCCTCCTCCTCCTCCTCCTCCATAGCTGTTGGCAGGTGGTCCCACAGGTCGTCTGGTTACCTCGCCGCTGTTCGTATAAGGCTTCTTCTTGGTGTTTTCCTTATTCAAAGGTCGCTTCAAGCCGGGTCGCTTGGTGGTTACCTTGGGACGGGGTCTCGAGCTGGCTGTCACCAGCACCGGCCGCACTGAGGTGGTGGTATAGGAGGTATCTTCTGCCTGGCTATCATACTGTGGACGCTGAGCCAGTGGTGTGGAGGTGGATGAGATATAGCTGTTCTCCGTCTGCTGATAACCATTCGAGGTCTCATCATACTGCTCATGCACCTTGGTCGTATGCGAGGAGACCGACACCTCTGCGGGCAGCTGACCCTGTTGATAGTCCTCTGCCACTGGTGTGGGCTTGGTATAGTGTTGCATGGTCACCATGCCTATATAGGAGGCCACCGGGCGATTGGGTTTGTTGGCATTTGTGGTGGGACGGATGTAGGTGGGCACCGGTTGTGCTTCCTCGGTGTAGACATTGGATATCTTTTGGTAGCTAGACTCGGTCTGGGCCTCAAAGGAGCCGCTGTTGCTGCCACTGCTCAAGGCAGCATAAGAAGCCGACGCCGGCTCCGTTTCCTCCTCCATGTAGCTCATATCCACCGGATAGGCTATGCCCATGGCGGGCATTTTGTTGAACTCGGAGGTTTGCGGTGGGGTGGCAGCCACCTTATCGTGATAGCCATTAGCCGGCATGGTATGATCCTCCAGTCCTGCTGAGGTATCCTCAGCATAGCTGGGACGTGCTGTGGGTAGTTCAGCCGACTGTTCGTCCGAAACCTTGGTGGTATAGCCATAGTCCGGCTCTTGGGTCTTGTCCGTCTCAGCGTAGCTGGGCGGTTGCTCTGTGGCTTGCGACTCACTCTGATCTGTATAGCCGCCATAGGAAGGTGTCTGTTGGCTAACCACATTATAGCTAGGACCATGACTGGTATTGTTCAGCTGCAGTATGATCGATTCAATGGAGTCCACGTGGGTGGTAATGGAGGAAACTGTGGTGGGGCTGGGACGTTTGGCATTGGTAAACGTGGGCACCAGCACATACTTATCCTCGGCGGAGGCACTGGCCTTGGGTGGCTCCACGAACACCGGCTGTGGTCCATAGCCCGTAGAGAACTGCAGATCCTCCACCAGATCAGCATCCGCACCGGGATGTGTTATATCGCTGTGGGTGAACTCTCCACCATCCAGTATGAGATGATTATGGTGATGCATGTTGGCTGGCTTTGGCTTTGGCTTGGGTTTGGGCTTAACCGGCTGCACTGGCCGTTTCATGGTCTCGGCCAACTGTGGCACTGGCTTCGGCTTGGGCTTGGGCTTAGGTTTTGGCTTGGCAGTGGGCGCCTGTGTGGCGGGCGGTGTGGGGGCGGGTGCCTCCTCAAACGAACTGGACTCCGAACTGGTTTGTTCCAAAATGCCGCTGGCTATTTTCATGGGCACCTCGGTGGTGAAAGTTATATGATGGTCCTCGGCATGCTCTGGCGGCAGGGTGCTCAGCACTTGCATTACAAAATCATCATTCTGTGGCGGTGAAGAGGGTGAGTTGATTTTCACGGAATGCTTGTGCACATGGAACTGTGGCGGTGGTGCAGTAATGGCCACTTGTTGATTGGCCAAATCATTGGAACTGGCGGGTTCATTGTCCGTTTGAAGCTCAAACTCTATGCTGGCGGATGAGGACTGTGTGGGGGACTCGGTGGAGGGGCTGGAGTAGAGCTCTGGCTGCTGTTCCACACTGTAACCATTACTGGGTGTACTACTGCTGCTGCTGCTTCCCAGCTGCTGGTAAACCTTATCCATGTTCTGCTGATCGTAGATATTTGTGGATGAATACGAAGGCTGTTCGTCACTCAGTTGCTGCTGCTGTTGTTGTTGCTCGCCATAACTCTCGTACGAGGATTGGGCTGCCTGTTGCAGTTTCTGTTGCTGTTGATGCTGCTGGAAGTAGGCATTCTGCGCTTCATTGATCAAAGTGCTGGCCAGCTCATGGGTCTGGGGTATTTGGCAGCAGGCACCGAACAGAAAGCCATCCATGCAGGCGCCAACCACTTCACCGCCTCGTTGAGCGCACTCATGATTGAACATACAAATGGTGGGTCCATTGGAGCGCGGATCCGAGCTGGGCAGGGTCTTGGTGGCCCTGCAGTGTTTGGGTGTGATGCGATAGCCGCCAAATAGCTTGCGTCCAGCTGCAAAGAGATAAAATATAGTTTAGTTGCAGAGAACTTAAGCCCGACATCGAAGCAACAATTTGGCCAAATTTTCATTTCGTTTGTGAAACTTAATCTTCCCGCTGGAGGCTGTAATAATTAAGATGTCACTCACTTTGGGCAACTGTAAATAATTGCCTGAAAATTCTCTAAATGAAAGTGACAATTTAAGTTATTGCCTGGTGTTTTCATAAATGTGGCATTCTGCCTCTAAATGAAGCTTTGCAGTGCTAATATATGACAGCAGCCGTGGGGGTCATACGGACTAGCAACAGCAGCGGCAGCGGCAGCAGCAGCCGCAGCCACCACGGAAAACAATAAACTCAATTAACATGGCCAACGTTTCGCTGTTCTGCCGCCACTTGAAAGTCAGCCCCAAGTGAAAGTGCTGTTTGTCTGCTTCCAGTTGCCGCCATCATCATGTCAAAGTTCAAACTTTAGCCCAGGTGTGGGCAATGCACTCTGATTGCATTTGAGTGGTTTCATTTCCAGCCCATTTGGCAAATGACGACGGGTTTGGGCCAGGTACTTGACATTTTGGCCTGGAATTGATTTTCGGCTGGCAATTAACACCACGGCTGACCCCATTTCGATATCCATTTAAAGCGAGAAAGGCACCGGAAATCACCTAGATACATGTTAATTAAACAGAAACGAATTGCCACCGGAGCACACCCAAATTACAGTTAAAAATCTTACACAGACGAGCCAAGCGATGAGTGAAAGTAATCTTTTGGGCCGTGCGCAAAAAGTGAGTTATCAAAAGAAAAGTAGTGCAAAATCTTTTATTAGAATAACAAACAAAGCACACCTAATTGTGAAAAGTGATAGTGTTTTTTTTCCTATTCATCTTCATCTCTCAAAACGATTTCGTTTTTCTGCTCTGCTGGCGGGGGCTACATGTTCTGTTATTGTGGCTTTATTATTTGCACACATTTCATCTGCTTTTTATGATTAGACACTCAAGTGCTCTTAAGTATTCTTCCGCAAATCGTTAAAAGATAGTAAACACGAAGAGAAACATAGAAAAGAGTTGTGAGAAACTGCCTCGGGCGGACCACTCTTGCGCCAACTGCTGAAAGAGCCACACACAGGCACACAGCCCAAAGCCGAGCATAATTATGGAGATTGGTTGAATGGGGGGTGTCTAACAAGGTAGTAAAACTGACAATAATTGTGCAGTTTAAGGCAAAATAAATGGGTAATGAATTCTTAGATAGAATAAACAAATGGTTAACTGATTCATTCGAGTTTGATTTTGAATAGTTCCAGTTACCGTTTCGTTATATAAGCAAACTTCCATACCATTTGTCTTTCCTCTGATTCAATTAACATATGTATGGGCAACACTTAAGCGTCTGCTGTTATTCTGGTGCTGGTTTGCAAAGTTTGCCCATCGATAGTTTCGTTAGTTTTGGTCGTTGTCATAAAATATGCAAAGAATGTTCATGAGTGTGTGTACCTAAACACGAAAGTGGAATATAATGTAGGTGCGTGCACCTGCCACAGCTACTTATATCTAACAGCATATGCATGGCTCTTAAAAAATCTTGCTGGCATGCTAACGGCCTGGTGATGAAAGCACACACAATGTAACGATTTTGGTTTCTCTTTCGAGCCATCTTAAACCTATGTCAGTGGTCAACCGAGCCGGATAACTTATATAAAAATGGTTTGATTATATGAAAAAGTTGTTTGATAAACTCGAAAACGTTTTCGAGGAGTGTAGCTTGTGCTTAGTTTCAAGTTAAGGAACATGTACAAGTTATCTAATTAGTTCCATTGATTTTTACACACAGAAAGGAAGAATAAGTGTCGATGATCTAATGGAGAGTTTTGGTATAGATTCATATTGGATTTATTATCCTTTTTAGCATATTAGAAGATCCATTTAATATACAATTGATCTTGATTTTCATTCAATGGTGCTGAAAATCGTCGAAAGTATTTGAAATATAGATAATATAATATCAAATTCTATTCTAAGTGGTTCTTTTTTGATACTGGGTAAGCGTTCAATTTGAAAATCAAATGCAAATAGAGAAGATGCTATGACTAGCCAGCTTTTAAAAGCGGTGAGCATACAATTTTGGTCTTAGGGTTTTGAATTAGATACATTCCGCATATTTTTAAGCACTGAAACGAAAATTTGTTGTGTGGTTTGTTAAACTGGAATTTGTTTAAGTATTCAAGCAGTTCTGAAACAATTTAAGTCGGTTTAAAAGGAATTCGGAACGATTTCTCAGAAATTTGTGGAGCTATCATCTTGAATTTATGTTTAAAGGTTTGTCATTAGGAGATAGAATGGATAAACACTTCTTGGAATGTAATTCCTAATCAGTTATTAATATCGGAAAGCTAAAAATAACATTTAAAAGAAATATTGTATATATGGGGTGCTCACTGCCTATGCGCATGGCGCTCATTTGCACACTGCGCATAGCACCAAACAAAACATTCTTCACTCTTTCTCCTATGCCAAGCTGAAGCAAAAACTAATGTGTATTTGGTTGATCGATTTGGTTTTTGGCTATTGGAACCGAAAGCCCTACTAAATTGAAGTCCGAAACATTCACCCGAACCGATCCCTCAACCCGTTTGAGGATAAGTCTCTGTTCCCTACAGTTGCAAAAAGAAACTTCTTCTTCACAGTAATAACAGTTAACTTTTAGTTTGAAAATCTTTTATAAAACTATATTAAGCTGTAAGCTTTAATCACTAGCAAGAACTGCCTTTCATCTGCTTATCGCGATGCTTATTAAAGCGTACGCGCGTCTCTGACCCTAATTGGCGCAACAAGAAATTCAAGTCAATGTACAAAGTGTATCGTCATAATCGCAATTGACGCATGCAAAATAGGTTACAGCATCGCATCACCTTGCCAAACACCTGAGAGTCATCTAAAAGCCGGCTCTCTCGCTCACACACACACACACACGCGCGCACTTTGGCTGCTTTTGCCTGTTTGGGGAACGAAAGTGTGTCAAACGCCTGAATAATTTCGCGACGCTTTAAAATACATAATTTTCGGGTTTTTTTTTATATATAATATATTAAAGAAAAAGAGAAGAACCAAAGAAGCAGCTCCAAAATGAGATAACAAGTTTGTCTATGACAAATCTTTTGGTGGCAAAATCATTAATCATAATCATGCCAGAAAATTGACTCAACAAGATGGACATATGTAGGCCCTTTGGGGGGGATGGGTGAACAGTTAACAGTTTGGGATGCAGTGAAATTTTATGCATGGAAATTAATTAAATCATGAAGCCGCTGCCGCTGCTGATGCTGCACGCCAAACCAAGCCAATCCAAGCCGGGCCAAGTCAAGCGAGGCTCAGAGATTTCGTAGAACTTGTTTTCTTTCACGGGCCCAAAGAATGTAAACAAACGAGGCGCTTTAACGGTAAAATGGAAAATTATTATCGATCAATTAGCTCAACACTGCAGAAACGCAAAACGCAAAACGCAAAACACATGCAACAACACCACGTGTGAGATTGGGGGACAAGGTATCGGATATCGCTTGTTGGCCAGTTTTGCATTTAACGAATCTTGCTCTAATTGCGTTGTGAAAGTGTTAAATGTTCTTGGACTACATTTACCCCAAAAAAAAAGAACATAAAAATTGTTATTTACTGATTTATGAGAGAGGCAAGCAAATGGTTAGAAAGCTGGCAAAACGTAACGATTTGCAGCTACAGAAAGTTGTAGTTCTCTAAATGGTTCTGGCTGGGTTCTAGATAAGGGAAAACTAAGGTGGTTTTGCCAAGTTATTGATCTAAAGGATTGAAACTTAGGTATTAATAAGTGGTATTATAACATTTAGAGTTCAATTTCTAAAGGATTTGACTTAAAACTTATTTTATTTCAAAGGATCTTAATATATTTTCGTTATTAGAACCCACACATTCTGTTCTGATTATAGGAAATGTATATAAAATGATATAAACTCTTTTAAGAGTGATTCAAGTCGATTTTTAAACGGAACCTTGTTCGAAACAGTATGGGTGCGTTTCGAAAGGTCTCAAACACGAATCGAGCCGACTCTGTACGGTTATTTGAGATATTTTCACTCGGAAATAACGCGCACACAGTTTAAGTCTTGTCTTTGTCGACCTGCATTTCAATTTGTAAAACTTAAAAGCGGTAAGAAAAAAGTTCAAAATTCTATCCGAAAATGTACCGACTTAATGGATAAGGGTTCCATGATCGGCTCTGAGTTTAAGCCGGTTCTTTTCTTAGCATTTATCTGAGGTATATTCCACTTCAATACTTATAGGAGATTTCCCATTCAAGCTTTGCCCAACCAAGTTTTTGTTTTTGCTTTTTAATCAATCACTGGAGAAACTTTTTGTTCACTTCCCTAACGACTTTATTGACTGCAAAAATGTAATAACAAATGTCACTTTTCATTGAATTAACATAAAACACTCATCTCCCAGTTAATTTCACTTTTCAATAGACAAAAGCGAAGAAAAACTGTTTACTTTTTTCTATGAATAACTTGATTTGGGTCTACTAATTATGTCTTGGAGTTGAAGCTTAAGCGAGAGTGAGCAGCAGAGTTAGTGGCTTGAATGCAGTTTTGTTTTTTGTTTTTGTGTGTATTTATTAATTTTAATGGGCTTTACGTGCGTCTCTCTCGCTTATCTCTTGTTTTTTCCTTCAGCCATTCGACAATGTCACGCAAGAAGTTTTCCATTTTGCGTGAGAGAAATGGAAAGTTTTTTTTTTGTTTTTTGTTGACCTTTGCTTATGAAACTAGAAACTAACCTATCATTAGTCCGAATGCTTTGTATCTGGTATCTACATAACTGCTGAGCCGCAACCAGACATTTCTTTGGTATTAATCAGCTTATAATTGAATTGTTTGTCTTGTTGTTAAACAAAACCCGATGCATGCTCTATTACGCTTTCGGCGAATTGGACTGTGGCATGCACTATATAGCCAAGTTAAGAGCGATTTGCACGCAAGCACCTTGAATTACATAAAATTGGATTTGAAAGTCGCAGAATATAATCTTGTTTTGTGTTCCCGCCATTGAACTGATCTGATCTGGCTGTGGGCTGGCGTCGGGTGTCACTCTTGAATTGGCACAGACGAGGCAGCGGCAGCATCCACACTCTCCTTCGCTGTTGGCGCAAATTGTAACAGTGACCCAAATAAAATGCGGCGACGACGGGCGACCAAAAAGACCGGTAAAGTAACAGTGAATGTACAAGTGTCAGTCGGCTTGTGTGTGAGTGTGTGTACATATGCAATTGTATGTGTTTTACGCATGCAATTCTAATAGCAACTGTAATTATGTTGTGTGGCTCAAACCTGAATTCAACACCAAATGAGTGAAAAAACGTGCATCAGAGATGAGATCAAGTGTAAAACTATCGTGTCAGTGTCAAGAAGATAAGTGTTGGCATGTGTTAGTTCAGTGACCGTATGGGTATAGTTAGGAACAGAATTGGTTTCGGTTCCGTCTTCGACCAAATAAATTATACATATAGAATCATGTTCAGCACGACGAGCTGAGTTGGTTTAGACATGTCCGTCTGTTTCTATGCCATCTCCTCCTTCAGTTTGAAAGCTATCTTCATCAAACTTTGCACAAAGTCTTTTAGTACAAATACGCAGCACATTTGTCGAAACCGGCCGGATCGGCTGACTATAGCATATAGCTTTCATAGGAACGATCGATTGAAAAACTAGTCTTAGTGAGAAAAACTTTTTTGTTTTCAATGGAAACGCTTTCAAACTTTGTATTTCTTAGTCTGATATGTTTTTCTATGTTTTAACTAAGTTTGGTCGAAATCGTACATCTATATGGTATAGCTGTCAAAGGAACGATCGGTAGAAAAACTAGTATTAGTGAGAAAAACTTTTTTGTTTGTACTTGAAACGGCTTCAAACTTGGTACTTCATAGTTTGCTGTGCTTTTCCATGATTTTACCAAGTTTGGTCAAAATCGGACAACTATATAGCATAGCTGCCATAGAAAATTATAGTCTGAAAAGTAGTCTTAGTGAGAAAAACTTTTTTGTTCTTAATGGAAATGAACTTAAAATTGATATTTATTTATTTGATATGTTTTCACACAATTCTACAAAGTTTTGTTCAAATCGGATGAATATAGCATATAGCTCTAGTACGATTGTTCGGTTGAAAAAGAAGTTCTATTGAGAAAAACTTTTTTGTTTTAAATGGAATTGACTTTAAATTTCTTACATGTGCGTTTGTTAGGGTTTGGCATGATTCCACCTAGTTTAGTCGAAATCGGACAACTGTATAGTATAGCTCCCATAGAAAAGTAAGGTTCGAAAAGTAGTCTTGGTTAGAAAAACTTCGGCTGAGAGGAAATGAAATATGCTCCATTTAAAAATTCGTAAATTTAACAAATCCACAGCTCAGCCTTTTCAGATTCCAGTACAGGTTCAGGTTCTGAGATAATATAGGTTCTTGTGCTTCTGGTTTGATTCTCTGATATCTGTGCTCTACAACAACAATGGTGCTGCTGGGGCATTGCCGATAGCTATCTCGAGTGAATTGACTTTGAACTTGATTGTGTAACAAAAAAATTAAGCAAAGGTTTTATACCTTAAGTTAATATCCGATATAATTTTGGGTTTTTTTTTATTATATTTTCTTAACGCCTGGGAAAATATACAAACTTAATTTACTACACCACCAGCTCCCATCTCCAATTTTTGTCTTGTTGCCCGCAATAAGAAAGGTAATCACACGGTGTCAACGGCGAGTCCAGCTCAGCTAAGCTGTAACAGGTTGTGTGCTCTGCCTTGGCGTCGTCTTCGTCGTCGTCGTCGTCGTCCGTTGACCAACAAGAGCAGAAGACTCTAATTATGCCGTGTTACTTGTATGTACATAAATTTGTTTGGTGCCATTGTGAGTAAGTATGCAAGTGTGTACGCCTTTTCGTTTTGTTTTCATTACTATTATTATAAATTCTGTGGTCGTTTTTTTTTTTTGTTTTTGGCCTGGTCATGCCTTTAGCTTTTGCTCTGAGGTGTAATGATAAGAACTTTGCATTGTTATTATTATAATGAACAGTTGGAGATGATTATTAAGCGACAGTTTCACAAACATTTACAACCTCTTTATAAAAAATGAACAGCTATTTGGCAAATTGATTGAAAATCGAATCAAATCAAAAAAACTCTGTGTGAACAGATCAGTGAAAGTTTGTTTGGTTGGCCGCAATAAATGACATCATTTTGGCAAAAGTCTCGACGTCGATTGATACCAAAAGCAATGAGAATGCGACAAGCTGCAGAATTCCCAAAGACAATAACTTTTTTTATGGATGCACACAGACAGTAGGACTGAGAGAGAGAGGGGGAAAGGGAAAGGGAAAGGGGAGAAGAAGACTGCGTATGTAGATATTTGAATGCGAATACAAATGCTCGAAGAATGTGTGCTGTCATGCAGCGGAAGCACTCAACTCCCCGGAGTGACGAGAATTTCACTTTCACCGCCAAACATGTCAAAACAAATTTCGATGTTTGCTATGTATTTCCTGTTAGATGCATCCATAAAAAAAATCTAAGGCTTCGACACAAATACACTGAGAAAAGAGTTTAGCAAACCAACTCACATATATGTAGTGTAGTTATAGTCAAAGGAAAGTTCTTTGCCTAGGACTTTCTAGAACAGAGGCTGCTAAGTCCCTCTGTTTTAGGGCTAGGGCTGACACTCAGTAGTCTTATCATTTGAGAATTAAATTTAATTTTCTCAGTGTACAGCTGCTGCTCTCACATGTGTGTGTGTGTGAGTGTGCCTAAGCGCTGACAGGCCTCGATAATTTGTAACTGCTGTGTCGATAAAAGGAAACGGTGGCAAAGCCAGCCGAGCCGCAATAATAGCTCTTGAAACAATGCTGATGAGCTTAAAAGATAAACTACGAGTACTCCATAGCCGGCTGGCATGTGAGTAGCTGCCGCTGCCGCTGCCACTGCCTCTGCCTTCACATGCACTAATAGTCCCCGGTGCAATCCACAACCCGCCACAAAACAACTTTGTCGTGAAGGTGAAATGCTCTCTTGACACTTGATGTTCATGATCTGTCACACTTTTAATGCGATTGCGTTAAGTTTTATGATGTGTAAAATGGTTGTGGGAAAAAAGATGATTTCGGTGGCCAAGAAGAAAGTCCAAATTGTCACTTTCACATTGATTGCTGTTAGTGGGTAACCCAGCCATGTTGGAGATATGTGGGCTTTTGCATAATTTGAGAACGGTTTGTGATCAATTATGAATTGGTTTTTAATGAGCAATCAGTAATCACATCTATGTGGAGCAACAATTGACCGGACAGCGGTAAAAACGTGATCTTGAAATTATATCGATCTTGTACACTGACGACTGACTGACTGCTGGCTCGCAGCTTCCTTCCCCGGGCCAAGACAAAGCCAGTTGAAGTCTAAAATTACCGCAAAGTCAACTGCAGGCCGACAAGTGTAGCTGCCACAGCCGGCCAAGAGCAGCAGACAACATCCGAAAGCCGCAATCTGGCACACGCTTCGATCACCGCAGAGAGAACCTGCTCTGGCGGCTACTGTGGCCCAGAAGACATTTTCATTTCGCACGCGTTTGACCAGAGGTTTTTTTCCTTCCTTTGGTGTGCAAATACAAAAATTGAATAGAAATTGAAAATTGTTTTACGTGTTTTTGTATACTCTATGGCTCTAATGATACGCTGGAGTAGTGTGAGTGCCAGCGAGTGTGTGTGTGTGTGTGTGTGTGTCTGCATGATTGGTATTTGCGGGCTGCCTTCTTGCCAACGGAAGCATTGATTTTCTTTTTCTTTTGCATTGTTTCTTTCATCGAATACCCTGGCAAAGGGTAGTAAAGTGATTTTACCTGCCTGCAGTTTGTATGCTAAATGAATCAGCTTCGATTAGTGGAAATTTCAGATATATATTTAAAGGCCACAGACGAGCGACTGGGTGATTGAGCTGGCAGGCTTTTAAAAACTCGTCAAATGAAATACCGTCTCTGGTCTAGATGCATAATTATTGAAATTTTCTTTGGTTTACTTTCCACAAATCGATCAAAATTAAGCATTTTAGTCTGCCAGTTAAAGGAATGGTACATTTCCTCTGGCAGGCTGCGGGTTTGTTTATGAACTTCCTATACTAAGACATTTAGATTTGTGTTTTCTAGTCTAGTCTAAGAAGTACTATGGAAATTCCCTTAGCACCAGTGATACAAGTCAGCTGGAGCTGATAGAACCGAAAACCGTTCGGCTTGATTCAGTTCACTCACAACTTTTAGCATGTAAAGTGCTTACCTTCAGAGAATGATACTTTTAATCGATTCGACCCACCAGAGGAAAGAATAAAATTAAGTAGATCTGAGATCTCTATCTTGAATGTCTCCTACTGGTTGTGTAGGAGAGGTTGACCAAGTATCCTTAGTCTTCTTGAACTCATAACGAGAGTAGTAACGTTCCCTTCTCCTTCTCATACCTACTACTTCTTAAGAAATCAATGTCAATGAGACAGTGAACCATCCCTGTAACTATCCACAGTCATCTCCTTTGTAATCTTGCCTGAAAGAAGTTCGCTGGGAGTGCATAATATGGCAAGTTTATATCAACCAATTGAGAAGAATTCTGAAGTCTTATGTGACATCATTCAGAGAAAGACTTCATTTGGTTAGCGGTGATAAGTAAGAGGGAACCATAAGCTCAAGTCTAGGTAGGCAGATAAAAACGTCCTCTCCAACTACTTTATCGAGCTTAAAGAATCTTAATCGTGTGAGCTTGAAATATAGTACATATACATATATACATAATGTAATACAGACTATTTGAAGGTAAAACTAACAGCTCGACTGCTGAGTAAGGTCGAGTGTCCCGAACTACCCTCAATCCAGGCTTGCGTTTCTTGTAGTCTAAGGGCTGCTGTTCTGGGGACTTCAAAGCTGGCGCTAGTAGCTAGTAAAGGTGGCCGGTTATGTTTATTCATAAGATGCTACTAGGCGAAATCACACACTAACCGCTGCAACACAAAATTGGTTAAATACTCCTTAGTTTCTTCTGGTAAGTCATTGGTTGCCTAGTTTTCTTATGTGAGGGTGTTAACAGCTACACAAAAGCTTGCACACAACAATACTGAGTTGATTTTAAGAGCAGAGACAGGATTGCAGCTAGAAATATGCTTAGTTACAAGCAGGGTTATCCCACGAAATCCAAAACTGACTCTATAAACAGCTTCTCGATTACAAAAGACTTGACCAAAAGCGATCCTATTGACCCATCCGGCCTTTAGCTTTAGCTGTTTGGGTTGTCCATTGATTTTCAGTCAGAAAGAACTGTTTTATTTCAGTTTATGGCAAATGTTTTGCAAATTTTAGTGTAAAATGCATTTTTAGATCTAAGTGTTGCTTCATCTTGAACGTTGGACTACTAACTGGGCCTGCAATGAATCGAACCCCAAGCTCTATCGGGTAATCAGCTCGTATGATTCGTTGTCTGCCCCTTAAGCCAATATTTTAAAGTATTTATCTTAATTTAATTGATCTTTCTACTAAGGCTGGCTCGCCCTTAAGCAGTTCGGGACCGCAATTGTGTCTGTCCCCTTTTGCAAAGTGTATAAGTACTTCGTTTGATATTCTGGTCTAACCGTCTGGTTTTCTCTCCAGTCAACCTACTAAAGTGTTTGTACAGTGATTTGATTTTGTTTGCGGTCAGCAGTTTTCACAAGGTAAGGTGCATAAATAAACGAGGTCTTTGGCATAAGAAAAGCACTGACAGCTGCTAAGTTGTTTGCAACTAAAATGTGGAAAGAAATCTTAATTATAAAAAAAGCATATCCAAGAGGAAAACGTTGAAATCAAGTTTGTTGCCTAAGTCATTTGTTCTTCGTAGCCCATTTTCAGTTGAGACCGTGTGCCAGTGCCTTCGATTTAAACTAATAACCTGACACACACTAGAAATTTGTTTCACTTTTTAAATCGGCAAAATGACAACAACAATTAACACAAGAGCAACGGCAGCAGCAGCAGCCGCCGCAAAAAGCCGTCCACAAAAAACACTAAAAAACTGTCATAAGAAAGTCCATGTCAATAGACACACTGGCAGTGCTCATCCCCGGCGCTTTTGTGCCAGTAATGTAGCATAAAATGAACCAAATAATTGCCAAGTGCGTTTTGTGAGTGTGGAAAGTCGCTTGGCAGAGCAAATTTTCTGTGCCAAAGTTTTTTCTTTCTTTCTGATTGCGGTTCATTTATTGACACAAAGGCATAGTTTAGGTTTTGTCAACACGGGCCAAAGGCTTTCACTGGAGTCGCAGGTGCCGGGGCAGCAGCAACAACAGCAGCAGCAGCGTGAGCTTGCAAATTGATTTTCTTTTGCCTGAATTCTATGCCGGAACTTTCTTTATCAATAAACTAAATTGTCTGTCTCACTTACCGCCATTCGTTTCGATTGATCTAAATCCACTTGTTGTCTGCACAAATAATGTGACTATTATTATTAAAGTTGTTAAAGCGAAGGAAAGTAGTTGACGCTGGCTGCTGGTAGTTGCTGTTCTTGTTAGGCGGCCGGGGCAGCGCGCCGTTGAGGCCGGCGTAACCCACTTAAGCATGTTGGCCAGTTGGGTGTTATGGTTTATTTTTGAATTTGTGTAACCAGAATGTGGTAACTCTGCACGTTCCAGATTCGACCGCTAAACAAAAGACTTGGGCAACGAACGCGCTGTTGTTGGGATACGCACGCGGCGAGTGGGTAATTTAGTAAATATTTATTGTAGCACAGTTACACTTTGATTGGTTGCTTTCTTTGGCGAATTTACAGTTGCTGTTTCGATCGATTGCCGAGCGCCGTGCGTCCGTTCAACTGAACGCTTCGCGTGTGTCTGATTGTAAGCCAGCGAGGCCGTCGCCGAACACCGTCCAAGATAACGGACCTTCGCCACTTTTGTGTGGAAAACTTTCACTTTAACGCAAAAGAGAGCGCTCCAGACGCGCGCGTGAGCAACTGTGGGAGGGAGAGCAACAGAGAGCGGGTACGTGCGAGTATTTTGTATCGCCGCTTAAATGGTAAACATTTCTAATTCGGCAGCTGCTTCTTTGGCTACTGCGGCGGCTACCATCTATACCATCTAGACGTGGATTCCTGTTTTCATTTGCTGGCTGCCTTTCTTTTACTATGCTAACGCTTACGTCCGCACGCGTGCGCGTTTCAAACTCAACTGAAACGGTTTACAGCGCGGCCTTGCGGTTATGTGCTGTGTGCGCTGTGCTGCGGCCAGGCCGGGACGGAGCGCTAACAGAGATGTTACACTCAGAAAATTGAAAATGGGATGGATTTTAGATCGCTTCTTATTTTACTCTGTATGCCAGGTTTATTGTGAACGTAAAAGAGAATTTCAATGTCAAAAGCTCTAAAAGAATACAAATTAGTGAGTTTTTATATTCCAAATTTATTGATCCAACAGTTTCTGCTCTTCAACTTTGATTGTTCATTGTGTTTATTGTGTTGTTCTCGCCTGCTTAGCTCATAGAATCCGAATTGAAAACGCTTTTTGCTTAATTTAAACACCAAATTCTCAACAACTTGGAACACTTTTTTATTCCTTTTTTTAATGCTCTTGCAAAGAGAAAGAAATGTTCATTTCTGGCCTCATAAACTATACATATATGCTTGGTCTTTCTATATCTTAGCGTACCTAAACTCTGTCATTAGAAATATAATATGTAACTAAAGCAATTTGCCAAATATGGTAGAGATCGGACTACTGTATCTTAGGAACGATCAGTTTGAAAATGGGTGAGCAAAACTATTCTTTTTATACTCTGTACCGAAGGTACATAGAGTATTATAAGTTTGTGCAAAAGTATGTAACATCCAGAAGGAAGCATCTCCGACCCCATAAAGTATATATATTCTTGATCAGCATCAACAGCCGAGTCGATATAGCCATGTCCGTCTGTCCGTCCGTACGTCCGTCCGTCTGTCCGTCCGTCCGTCCGTCTGTCTGTCCGTATGAACGCACAGATCTCAGAGATGGTAAGAGATAGAGGTTTGACGTGTATGGGACATATGCTTCTTATGTCTGCAGGCAGATCAAGTTTATTTTCCATTTTGACCACGCCCCCTCCCGCCCCCTCAATTTAGAAAAAACGTCATATCTCGCACAGTTTTGAAGATAGATGGCTTGTTCCTTCTGGACATATTTAGTTATTAAAATAACTTATCGATCCGCCAAAGGAATGAAGAAGATCGGATGAACGGTTTTCGAGTTATGATCAAAAGACAAAATTTCTTGGTACAGAGTATGTTATAGTCGGGCTCGACCGACTTTCTTTCTTGTTTTAAATATACTTAGGGTATAGAAACTTTTGCACAGACTTAGTTAGCTTTGTCTACTTGTTTCTAAGTGGAATTAGTATTAAAATCACAGCAATTCGAACTTGAATTTACCCTGTTTCGTTTTATTTCCTGGGTGTTCGTTCTACGAGCTTTAAAGAAACCAGTTAGAGTTAAATATTCAACTATAAGATAAAAATTCTTTCGTCAAGAATTAAGAACAACTATCCAAGAATTCTTAAATTAAGAACTACTGAAAGACCAACTCTTTTCTTAAGTATAAATCGTTCTCTGCTTCTTCTTCTTCTACTTTTCCAAGAACGTTTATAGATACTTGTAAAATACTTGACTTTACACAGCTCAAACAGCCTAGCGGAGCTTCTCTCAGTCTCTTGGCTCTTGTGTGCTTCTAAGTTTCTCCTGAGAAAAAGGGACGTGCATTTTAACGCCGAGTCCGAACGGCAAAGATTGAGTAGCCTTTTCATGGCTAGTTGCTTCGAAGCTATCGCCAATAGCTTGTCAAGGTAACTAAATGTGTAAATTCTTAAGTGTTCCGAGGCGGGATCGAACCCACGTAAGACACACACACTACCAGCTGCACTACAACCGGCCACTAACTATCCAGATCTATAAGTGTAGAAACTGGAATTGATTTAATAACCAAACTTTAGTGATACAGTATAGCACAGCAGGATTTACATCCTACATTTCAGAATGAAGAGGTCTGGCTTATCGCATTAATTTCATATCAAAGAAAATGAATTCTAGAGTTCTTTAAGCTTCAATTACAAATGTTTGGTTCTTATTTTGGGATGAAAGTAATTGATTTAAGGATTCCTGTTAGGTCTTCTCTATAAGTTCTTACGACAATCAGGGAACCAATCAATTGGTCTACATCAAAACCTTAACAAATAAGTTTTAAATTCAAGTCACATAAAAGTTTGAGTTAAAGTATAAAATTTCTTGTCATTTCTTTCAGTGTGTTGGTGATAGATTTTTGATAAGATTCGTGATTGGTTTAGGAGTTTTATGAGCTTCAGCCAACATACTAATAAGTCACTTTCATAAATATTTAATATTGGATAACATGCTATAAATATGTTTTAGGTATGCAGGAAGATGTTATCAACATCAATCAACATTATCAATATGAAACAAAAATCCTTCTGGTGTCAAGCCTCTTGTACTTTTCCGTAAAGCCCACAATTCTATCATTTTTTCAAGTGCAACAAGTCAACTGGAGGAAATTGCTTTCGCCCACAATGAGGCAGGTTATTAGCCTTTAACAAATTGCTATTAACGATCTGCATACTTGGCGTTTGGCCATTTCCTTGACCCAAATTGCACCGACCGACTCTCAAGCTCGAACTGTCAACAATCCGCAAGCTGCACTGGCCTGGCTCTGTTTTCCGAAGACCAAATCAATATTAGCATAACGTTGGCACTTGGCTGGTCAAGCGTGGCGCTCCACCATCACGATCTTTATGTAGAATTTCACTTTCGTTTTGGCTGTTGGTTGGTCCCCATTGAAATGGAAACCAAACTCGATTGGGCATGCCGGGCACGTGGGCGGCACAGAACTAGCTTTCTCATATCATGAATCTGTGTTTCTCACACCTCATTAAAAGGAGCAGGTAGTTGTTGCTTCCCATGACTCATTAAGCGTGCGCTCTGGATATTACGACACATTTCAAATGGCATATTACGATTTTAGCATAATGAACGGTGTATGGGATTGGAAACAAAACGAGCGTTGATCCAACCCAAAAACACTTTCACTCCGCTGCCCTGGCAAGGCAATAAACAATGAAAATCGCACAAGAAGGTGCCAAAATGCAAAAATCAATACAAACTCGCACCCTAAACAAATGGCAAATGATGAAATATATGCAGCCATTCTTCGCTAAAATCGGTTTAAAATGCCGCCACTAAACCGAACAGCGATAAGCGTTATGTCATCCAAAGCAAATGTCATTTAAATCGATGGAGAGAAAATACAAAACATTCACTCCAGGCGTTGCTTTGGGTGGCCAATTTGTTGAAATGGTTGCTCCAACATTACAAGAGCAACTAAAGGTCCTTGAAAGTTTCAACCAAATGTCATTAAGCATAGACATTTTCCCAAGCAACATATAATTTCACTAATAAAATTCCCAAATCTCCACTTGCTAATGATCCATCAAAAATTTCAATTTATTCGCCTTTATCGCCTTTTTTTTTGCCATCAACATCAGCGGGAGGGATCTACCGATGCCAAAGCCGATGAAAACATCAGATGTGAGCGACAAGTGTGAGAAATTGAATTTCTAAGTTTTGGCCAATCATCGACAGCAGCTGCGCTGTTCATTCACATCATTGTAAAAGTGAATCTTTAACTTTTGCTCCTATGCCAATTTCACAGCCCCACCCCCTCCCCGCGCATGTAACTACAAATTGCCTTGGGCCAATGCCTTGTCAACGCCTCCCGAAGGGGGGCATCTTTTTGATATAGCTAACAGTTGATTAGCTGCCATCAAGTTGTTTATGTTTCCATTGAAATGGAAAGTTCAATCCAACATTGTTGAGTTAAGACCTAATTAATCACAATAAGGCGGCGGCGGCAGCTACCTTTTTATTGTGATTTATGACCTGCGAAAATTGAGTAGACATATCCACGCCATTTAATTACCGGCCAATCACACAGTTGGGGTGAACTTTCTTTTATCTCGCTTAAGCGATTGAAGTTCAGTGGATCATCACAACAAGCTGTTGGCATTCAATGGACCAACTAAGCATTTGGGAATTGAAACTAATTGAAACAGCAATAATTTCACTTTTAGCAAGTGACCAGCCTTGTTTACATACTAACATACAAATATATACAAACAGGCAAACAAAACAGACCCCGAAAAGAAAAGAAATTTTGAGCATTATAAATGAAAGTGAGTAGCTGCTGCTGCCGCCAAGCGACAAGCGGCAATGGCAACATCAGCCAGTACAAGTACAAATGCCGCACAGACAATGATTGTTAAACTAATGCATGACACGTTAACAAAACTCAAACATAACACGGAGCTCCCCAGTAGTTGGCCGTTAGTGTGGTTAGAAAACAGCGACAACTGGCGAATTCAATTAGCGCGTGTCAATGGCCCAAAAGGGTTTCGAGTTTGGACATGTATGATTTAATTTGGGTGGCTTTCGCACATTATTAATTACGCAAATGTTATTCAATAGTGTCGAGAGAGCGAGTCGGGCAAATGAACGAGAGAAATGGCTTGATATAAGCATATTCACTTTGTTATGATGTTGGGGCAAGCAGTGTTTATTTATGTGAGACTTTCTGATAACTAACTATCAATTTGCATGACTTTTTAAACTTATCAAAGAACAACCGTCAAGTGGATATAGCCAAGGCCGGATGTACAGAAACGAGCAGGTCTCCTAAATGGTAAGAGATTGAGGTGTTACCTGTATGGGACATATAGTTGCAGGTATTTGGAATAATTTTAGTTTTTGGCACACTCCAAAACGACTTTCTTACCTGTTCTACTTTAGCTTGTCTTGTATTTGAACTCAGGACTTTGGGAACTAAACACAGACGGCGTCATCTTAGCGCATACCACCAACAAGCACTCGCATGACTGTGCGGCAAGTTACAGTAAAGAATGCAGTCATGCTATAAGCAAGCAGAATGCTAAAACCAGGTGGTGCAGATGGTAAGGCGTAGCCTCAGAACGATTTGAACGAAGCAAGGCACCACTAATGTCTTACCTGCAGCTTTAAATCTTCAGAATAGCTCCCAATCAGCTAATTACACAAGGCAACAAAGTTTTCCAGTAAATTAAGGGTTGGTGGTGTTCCTAAAAAGGTATATCTTGGCTTAAAAAAATCGCATAAATATTTGGGATATTTTATTTTAAAGCTAGGAGAGAGTTCTTTACGAAAATATCAAAGTATCAAACAAACGAAAATTATCCACATTATACGAGCCTAAAATAGGTCCAAATATGCGATTTGAGCAGCTTCAAGCTAGATATGATGGACCATTTGGGAAGTCACATTCGAGTTGAGTATACCAAATCATCTAGATCCAAGACCAATTCTTCATTATATTGCATCTTAAGCCCTAGTGCTATTTAATGAAACACTAGCGATCCGATATGCTATCTTTTGGTTCCTAAAGAAAGTCCCTAATCCAAAAGTCTCTTAAGATGTGTTATAAACGGCCAAGAAGTGCGTTGTTTAGGGAATTCTATCCCTAAATTCTCTTAGTCGCAATGGGCTAGCAATAGTTACAGCTTTAATCATAAGAGCTTTCGTTTTCTGCTGCGCAAATGATAAGTTTGCATTCGAAATCAATTCTATTCTGTTTTGAGTGAACTTAATGTTTTAGTTCATTACAAATATATTTATTACCTTATTTATAAAGTAAAAACCCGAATGAATTGCTAACTAAAATGCCTGCTAGTTCAGTTTTAATTCAAAGAACAAAAGGTTTCCATCTCCCACCACCCAAACATTCAAGCATAATTCATTGGTGGTAAGGGTATTTAGCCGTCCAATTTCAGTTAATTTTGTTATCTGGTCAACTGGTTGGTGGTCCCTGCTTTAAACTAATAGCACTATTATTTCATTTTGATGCCATTTTAATTCAATTTCATTTGCGCAACAACTTTCGTCTTCATTGCGTTTGCTTTTTGTTTGTACTTTTCCTCTCTCGTGTATAATTTTTGCACCTTTCACAGAATTTGCCGCCTTGCCGCTGGGTTTTACTTCCGTCTCGCTTTTTTCTTCACATTTTTGTACCTTTTTTTTTTTTTGCTGAGCCGCTCAGGTAATCATCGTTTTATTGTATACGGCCGTTTAATTGGCGAAAATTAAAAAAAAAATATGAGAAAAGGGAAAATACAACATCGCTGTGTAGGCGTCACAGCTCTTGCAATCAATTAGAAAGCGAAACTGAATCGTCCGTTTAGTAGAATGAAGGGATGAACAATTTAAATTGAAAAATAATGATAAATGCTCACTTTCGGGGCAAAGGAGTTCGATCAATACTTTTTTGTTGCCTTATATAACTATTTGGGGCTTTCTAAATGTTTCCCAACCTGCTTACAACACTTGATCATCAAATTTTGACGCCCATACATACGCGCATTAGACACACCTGTGGACAGGCCCCGGAGATGAGTACAAGCGATAGCGATTCATTTTGACCGGCGGCGTTGAGAAAAGGCTGGTTGCATCCGATCTATCTATCAAGATTTGAGGCAGCCAAACCAATAATTACCGGATGAAGCGTAATTTCCCATGGCTTACGTATCAAATTAATGATCATTTAGGCCGAAAGCGCTGTGGCCAGCAGAACATCTCAGTCAAACAGTGGCATTTCCCAGCCTTTCAATTGTTTTTGTATTTACTTAAGACATTGAAAAGAAAGAAAAACTTTCGTTTTTTTCCATCTCTCAAGTGTCTCAAGTGGTTCCTATAAATCTTTGGCTTAAGAAAAATAAGAAATTATTGCATTGTTTGTACTTAGAGTTGGGAAAGTCAACCGTAACTGTGGTGAATTGATGTACATCTTTCAAGCGGCCCACTCCATGTGGCTTTTAATGATTCTTCAAGGGCTTTAATTGTGCAACTTTTCTATAGAAATTAAATGGTCTGGACACAGTTGCGGTTACTTCATCGCTTTCGTTTTTATTACTATGTGGGAAGCAGAAATGTGTCTGGGATGGATGCTCCCGTTTTGAGTAGCTGAATGCAAAATTTCACTTTCTGCTAAAATGCCCAATTGGTGACAAAATCAAGTTAAAATTTTCACTTTTCACTCTCATAAAGCTTAGCTAATCGCGGGCAAGGATCATACAGGTACGCCCATCCGCTGGCCACTAAACCTCGCTCATTAGCAACACGAAACCATCTGGGAAAGTTCAAGCTGCGCCAAGGACTGTATCTTTTTGGATCGTGATCGTAGCCGTTGATAATCTGAACACATGAAGTCTCATAAAACGTGATGTCTATTATAACAAATTTATGATTTGTTTGTGATCTCAAGCTGTTGCCCCGCAGTCCATGTAAACATGCAGCCCATGCACTTGCAATGCACTCAACTGTCCGAAATGTGGCTCCCCCACACGCCATAAAGAAAAGGTATGGGATGGGGGGGCAAATGTCTGGTCAAATGCAAATGACCAACAACAATGACCGAAAGCGAAAGTTCCATGACAAACTCAACGTTGTCAAGTAATTGGTGGGTGTACACCAAGCCAGTGTCCCGGAGCCGACCTTGCAAGTCGAAAACTTAATCTGTGAACAACACTGGGTCAAGTAATTTGTTTGAATTCTCTTTGTTCTACTATTCCAACACTTAGAACATTGCAGAAGGCCACTTGCTGATGATGTTGACAGTTGAAATCGATGGGTCAAAAATATTTTGACACTTAAATCAAAACAAGAAAACTGCACGATTGTGGCACCTGACAATTTGAATAATATACATAAAACCCAGCCCCCCACATATCATTTCCTTTCTTTTTATTTATTTTTTGTTTTGCTTTTCGTGTTGCCTATTTGCTACATGCTTGGCATATTAAATAATTTTCGTTTTCTCACTTTACATATGCAAAATACCTTTGGAAATTTTCGGTATTTACTTTGACTTCGTTTGCCCAGCTAGTAAAGAAAGTTTTGTACTTTGATATAGTTTGTTATAGCCCCTGGCAGATTATCAGCAACACCTGCCAAATGCTGTTGTTTATTAGAAGGTTGCCATTGCCAAGCTGTGTGTCATGACACACCAAGAATTCAAATTTGGCACTTAATAACAAGATGACATGCGGATGTGCGCCTGAAGCTAGAATTTTGAATCTCAATCAGTTTTTGATTTCAAATTCATTTTATATGCAGCAAATTTCAATTTAGTTTTAAAAAATAACGTATTTAGCAGCGCCTCTATTGAAATTTCAGCTAAAAGTTGAGAAACTACAGGTAGGTCTGTGAGATTTTGTTGCATACTTTTAGGCTTGGAAGTGTACTTTTCATTTCGCTTATCTACAATGGTTTCATATCTACTTGAAAATAGTCTACATGAATTATAAGAAGTTGCCTTTTGAATCTAATCAGGGGAAATATATTAAAAAGACTCATAGAACCTAATTTATTATACAATACGTAGCTTGTTATCTGTAAACCAAGATTTCTGTTAGATTTGTAAAAAGGGGAACATTAGCCCCAGTGACTGTAAGTTATTAAGGAAAGTTATACCTTTCACTCGTTCACCATTCACTCTTATCAAGTTATTTTAACAAAGGAAGGAAGGAAAGGAAAATGAAGGAAGCGTGGATTTCCCTGCTGAATACAATCCCTGCTGTACATACAATTTGAATCAGAGCTGCAAACCGGTTTTGAACCGAACCGGTTCGAACCCGGAAATCCGACTTTCAGATTACTGTGAACCGAACCTTGAACCGAACCTCTTAAGGTATTAAAACTGAACCTGAACGCGTTCCGAACCCAAAATTTCGGTTCGGTTCCATAAAAATTATAGATTTCAAGTATTTCCCAGTGACTTCTTCTGTTATCCTGATGGAATTATCCACTTTAGTGTGCAAACACTTTTCGTATGTGGACTACGAAATTGCATTTTACTTTAAGGGCTGAATCCAGAACTTCGAAGTTTTTATTTCGTCACAATACTTTATATAAGTAGAAACACTTAATCATTGCTTTGATGGTCATGAGTTGTATGAAAGTGTTTCTATTTATATAAAGTATTGTGAAATCCCATCCCAACCCAAAATCGAGACAATTCCCTAACAGTTTATATCGGTTTTAGGTCGATTACTATTTAAACGTGTATAAAGCTTGGCTGAACCAAGGTTCGAACCAAAACCTTGGCCCAAAAACCTTGAACCTCCAAATTCTGAACCTGAACCATTGGTAAATTTTGGTTCGAACCCGCGAGCCGGAGATCCAACAAATTTTTTGGGTTAGCAGCCCTGATTTGAATAATATATTAGGATTTATTTTAATTTAACTGCTTACAGGAGTAGCTTATGATCAGCTTAAGGAATTCCTGTTGTATTGAATTCTCCTCTATGCCATTGCTAGTTCGGCTGCAGCAGAGTTTCCCTAAAAGGCTTGGCCATAGCATTTCAATCGAGTGAGTGGTTTTGTGTCTGCCATTTTAAAGACACGTATTTGCGAGCTCGTTTCTTTCGCCACTTCAATGTTCCAAACTTTACTGACTCTAAATAGACTCTTTTAAGCCCAACAAAAGCGAAAAAGAATCCCCATTTTAATATTGTTAGTTTATTTGAGCAAACTGTGAAGCTGCTGAATAAGTGAGAAGGCTTAACTTAGATAGGGTAATTCTCATATTGTCAAAACAGTTTTTATTCGTTTTACAAAGAACATTTTTGTTGGTTGTGGCCCACATTTATTTTTTCTTGGCATATTATCTCTTTGTTTGGAAAATGAACTCCCAAACTATTTCTGAGATTTTTTTTAGTACACTCAAAGTTATCAGTTCACTGATTATTTTAAAACTTTTGAGCACATGTATTCAAAAGGGTATATCTTCGCTGAAAAAAATCGCAGAATTGTTGGGAATAGTTTTTTTAGAAGCTAATAAGTAATTCTTTCTTAATATCAAAGAAATTTAAGACAAAAACTTAGTTTTCTCATAAAACGAGTCTAAAAAGGGTAAAAATATACATTTTCAGCTACTTTACTATAAAATCAGACATGATGGACCATTTCAGCACACGAAAATCATCTAAAATCACCTGCAATCTTTCAACATACGATCAACTTATGTTGCCTTGTCTCATTCAATGACATCTGCATGTCACTGAAGCTGTAAAACGTTGTAAGCCCATAACTAATGGCTAAAAAGGGAGATATGTATGGAATTTTCTAAGACTATTCATATATAAATAATTCAAAGAAGTGGAAAGGCTTGAAAAAAGATGTTCTGCCTATCTTTCGCTTTACACACAATATCTTCACTTCGTTTATAGGTAAACAGATCTAAGCTTGGGATGATTTGAGTCCAGTTGACTCCACTGAATGCACCGTTTTGGTTTGATCCCTATCATCACTTTAATAAAATGTACACAATTTCCCATTTTTTGTTTCAAACATTTTAGTTTAATTAATTGTTAAATAAATAATTACAATACGTTTATTAAATTACAATTACAATAGCTTCTTCATTCTATTTAGTCAACTATTGAAAAGAAGCGCGTTAAGCTAGTGCCCTACCGAAAGTGGTTCAATTGAGAGTTTCTATGAAATAGTTCTAAGCCTACGTAAATGGTATGCAATAATTTAGAAAATTATTTACAGCAAATGGAAATAAATTAGTCGTTGTCGTTGTGTTTAGTGTGCTGGTTAATCACATTCACTAACTAGTTGTCATTTTCTTTTAATAGCTAAGTTTATGATAATGGAAGTGGGTGTCTGGTGTTTGTAGTATGCTTGCGGGCGGGTGGAGGTAAATGGTGGCAACCGAAATCGTTGCTCGGGTTATGACTCGCTATCCTGGGGAGCCATAACCGAAGCACGAGTTCTGGTCTGAGTTCGGGTTGACGGATTCACTAAGGATTAAGCATTCACTCGATTAGGCTAAAACTGTAGAATTTGATTGATCCAGTCTCGAAATTCGGAGATGCGAGTGTACACGCCCGGCTGGTTGGCCTCCGCGCAGCCAATGCCCCAGGAGATGACGCCGCCCAGTTGGAAGCGCTTGTCGGCCTCGCGCTGCAACACCATGGGGCCACCAGAGTCACCTGACAGGTGCGAAAACGGAATGGGCGTAAGTCGGATGTTAATTAACTGCGGCCATTACTCACCTTCGCAGGAATCGTAGCCCCCCTTCTTCCAGCCGGCACAGATGAAAATGTGCGGTATGTGCTCGATGTAGCCCGCGGTGCGGTACATGGACTCGCAGATGGTGTTGTTGATGACAGGCACCGCGACCTCCTGCAGCACACTGGGCAGCGGCCCATCCTCATACAGCCTGCCCCAGCCGGTGACAAAGGCGGTCTGACCTATAAAGTTCTCATCGTTCTCGGGCACGCAAACTGGTATGATGTTGGGCTGGAAGACCACCGGCTCATAGAATCTAAGCGAGGGAACGAAGAGAAATGATAAATCGTTGTCGCGCAGAGCGGGGCAAGTGCTTCAGTACCTGAGCAGCGCCAGGTCGTACTCAAAGGTGCGCGGATCGAACTGTGGATGTGAGGCCACAATTTGCACACGTCTCTCCTGATAACCATAGGGTTCCTCTTCCTCTGCCAAATCATATTCGCCCAGACGCAACAGCAGATCGGAAGGTGGCACACTGCAAGAGGTGAAACGTAGGTGAGCGGCTCACTCCAAACTTATCCCCCCCCTTCCCCACCACTTACTTGTCCACGCAATGGGCCGCGGTGATTGCCCAATTCTCGTTGAGCAGCGCCGCACCGCACTTGTGCAGATAGGTGGAGGTACGCCACTGGCGCAACGATATCTGCCAGGGCCAGCGTCCGAAGGCGGCATTTGCCCCACCGACAATGCGCGGCTCGGGGAACATGCGCCGGCCGCAAACTGCAGGGGGAGAGAAGCAAATGATCAATTAAAATAATGGGCCCAAAAGGCTCTTAAACATTTTAATCACTGCCCGCTCCACTCTGTCAGGCCGCAAATGTAATATGCTTTGGCGCAGGCCTTGACTTTGGCCAAGTCAACGGCCTACTTTATGGCTCGCCGCGTGCATCAAGATCGGTCAGAACGCTGCAGACAACGTGACCCAGGCGGCACAATGACCGACCGATCCCGAACGAACCGCACGCCGCAGTCATTATTGTAAATTATTGCTGTAAAAACATATTGCTGCCATAGTAAAAGCCACGCTTAGAGCTTTCTAGCCCGGTCCTGGCTGCCGGCCGAGAGGTTCTCATCCCATCTCTGCTCACTCAAGGCCAATGTTTAGCCTTCAAATTGAATTTAATGGCCAGGCATCTTTGTCTTATGACCAAAGTCTGGTATATTAATAGATTACTCTTAAGACGACGAGGAAAACCAGTTTTGTGCTGTTGTTATTGTTGTTGTTAAGAGAGGACTGTGGCACTCACCTTCTTTGTAATCGACGCCCTCCAATGCATTTGCAGGCGCTGTAGTTGTGGTGCCCATTGCCTCGAAGGTTGTGTTCAAATCCTCACCGCTATATTCCGTTGTTGTGCTGCCAACTTCTATGGAGGATGAGGCTAATTCGGTGGTACTATCGGTGGTGTCGCCGGTGCTGCTGCTGATATCAATGCTGGCCTCTGGGGCTGTGCTGGGCACAGCTGTGGTGGTGGTGGTGGTGGTGGTGGTGGAGCTGGTGCTGGTACTGCTGGGTTTTGTTGGTTTTGTGGTGGTTCTGTGCGGCTTGCTGGTGGTATTACCACTGGTTGTGCTGCTGGAACTTGAACCTGGCTTGGATTCACTGGTGCTAACGCTGGTGGCCACCGAGATAACCACTTTGTCAGTGGCACTGGGTGGTGCTAGAATACGAAATATTAGATTAGCTTACTGAGGGAAGAAAGGCGGTTAACTACCCTAAAAAGTATGCTATAAAATTCAGAAAATTGTATATTCTACTGGTTACCAAGTAAAGCCAACATTTATTTATCGCAGAAGCTCAGTAGGCGCTTCCTTCAGTGGGTATCGCCTTGCCCTATCGTATGCTCGTATCTCTACTGCAAGAAGTGTGCCACTCTGTGACGCTTCTGGGCGGGAGATTACTGCTGGGAGTTGAGAAAAAACTTCTCTATCTTCTTTGAAGTAAAGTTTGCTATAAATAAAAGTATCCTAGTGCAGCGAACTCATACAAGTATTCTCGATTACAACCAAGTGATCGACTACTGATGATGATTTGATTGTCATTCCAAAACCTTCGGTTCTGGAGGTTCCAAAAGCCGGTCCACGAACCGAACCTTGGACTTACCTACTGCAGAATTTTGAAGATTTGCAGCCTTGGTTTAAAAGGCGAAATGCTTTTGATAACTGCTTGCATACTTTTAAGGGCATCTATCATGCTATTGCATTTCTTGCCTCTAAAACAGGGTATAAGCTAGCGTTAGCCACAGTCTGTTTAGCTTCTATTACTCCACTTCATAAAGTTAACTCTTACCTGTGGTAGCTGCCGTTTTGTTGGCCACATCTGGCATTACAGTGGAAACTGGCACCCAAACTGAAGGCGATGCTGGTTGCCAATCGCTGGAAATGGTGGCATTGGTAATGGGCTCTGCTTCCTCATCTGTCCAGGTGATTAGACCTGGTTTCTTGGTAGTAGATGTAGTTGTTGTTGTTGCTGTTGCTGTTGCTGAAGTGTGGATGGGTTGTTTTGGAGCCACTGTGGTAAGTGAAGGCCGAGCTGTAGTTGTGGTGGTTTGAGGAGTTTTAGTGGTGCTGGTGGTGCTGGTTGTTGTTGTAGTTGTGGGTTTGGCTGTATGACGACGCGTGGGCTTTGGAGTAGTGCTTGTTGTTGTCGTCGTCGTGGTCGTTGTTGTTGTTGTTGTTGTTGTTGCCTTAGTGGTACTTTTTCTGGGCGCTTCAGTTGTGCTTGTGGCACTGCTTGTTGTTGTCGTGGGTTTTCTTGTAATTTTGTTAGTGGTTGCAGCTTCGGTGGTGCTGGGCTCTGCCAACAACACGGGCACCTTAACTATCTCACCCGTTGGCTGTGGCTTGGGTCTGGGTGCTTGTGTGGTGCGTTCGGGCAACTTTGTTGTGTTCTGACTTTGACTCAATTCATCTCGAAGTGGTGCAGTTGTGGTAATGTTTGGCCTGCGTGCTGCTGTGGTTGTGACGGTGGTGCTGCTTGTTTCTGTGGGTTTCTGTGTACCCTTAGTATTGACGGTGGTTGTCGTTGTTGTTGTTACAGTTGGCTTCTTGGCTGGAGTGGGACGTCTGCTGGACTGTGTTTTATGTGGCTTGGATGTTGTGGTTCTCAGCGGTGGTGTGGGACGCGGCGTTGGTGTTGGTGTTGTGGTTTTGCTGGTGGTTTTACTGCTGCTACTTAGCGTCGGCCTGGTATGTCTACGTATGGTGGTTGTCTCCAACAATTGGGTGGGTTCTGTGGGCCCTGGTGTGGTTGTCTCCACAATTTGGAAGGTTACAAACTTGCTGGGTGATGAGGTGGTTTCTATGCGTTGTTCTACCGTATTTGCCCCGGTGGTAAGCACCGGCTTGGCTGTGGTGGTGCGACGTCTTGCAGGCTTAACAGTGGTTGTTGTTGTGCTGGTGGTTGTTGTTGTTGTTGCTGCACTTGGCTTGTGCGTGGTGCGTACCACAAAATGTGAGTTTTTGTGGGTGGTATGAGAGGCGGCCGGGGGACGTCGTGTTGAGGTGCTGACAGGCTTCACAGTGCTCAGATATGATTGGGTGACATTCTTAAGCAGCTCACTGGTTGCCTGCTGATGAGTTTTGTGACTGGAGGTGCCGCTGCTGCTGCTGCTGCTGCTGCTACTCTCGGTGGTTAGTTTGAAGAGGGCACTTGTGGGCAGCGTGGTGGACTCATGCGCAAAGTGGGAAATGGTATTCTGGTCAATGCTATTGTCATTGATCTCGGGAGCAAACAATGAAGCCTCATCCTGAAAATAACTTCAAAGCTTAGTGCCTACTTGGCAGTTTGATTAGCTCCAACACTCACCTTAACCGCACAGCAAGAGCCAAAGTAGAAACGATCGATACAGGTGCCCAGATGGGTGCCATTCTGCTTGATGCAGTCGATGGCAAACATGCAAACTCCCGAACGTCCCGACTTGCGTACAATGCAGGGCAAGTGGCGTATGTTGCGACCAGATTGAACTGAAAGCAGGGCAAATGGTAAAGAGATGATTAAGTCGAGTGTTTGCTCAGCTCCACACCGATTAACGCCTTCAATTTGTACGCCAATTTGAGACTGACGCTTACCGTTAGGCAAACAGTTAAACACAAGTGAAAATGAAGTGCCAACAGCACGAGGAGCAGAGCAGAGCAGAGCAGAGCAGCGCAGCGCAGAGGGAGAGCGAGAGACCATAAAAGCCACACCACGAAGTTGGCTGAAGGGCGTCGTCGTTATGCTTTTGGACCGCCCGATGAGGCAACAGTAGCCAACGCGCTTGATTATTATTTATTTACGATTTGTTTTCTTTCATTTTTGGTGTTGCCTCTTCAAGAATCGCCATCATCATCTTCATCGTCATCATCATCATCATCATGTTTGGTAATCGAGCCGAGACTCGAGCTTTGAACTTATATAATTACACAGGCAAAAAAACACACACACATGAAGGTTGCTGACAACCCACAGATTGCGGCCAGCCAGTCAGCACACTGGCCCTGGTCGAGTTCTTCCTGGCTGCTTGGACTTTTCTCTCATTTGCGTTTCGTGTGGCCATAAATAAACTTAACACATAATTTAGTTAAAGCCCAGCAGTGGCTGCAGTGGCATTTCTGGTTAAGCGCTTAAAATACTCACACATAAATCACGCACTTTGCAGGCAATTTATTTCAATGCTAAATCAAAATAAGCCAAATTGTTTGGTTCAAACAGAAGTTTGTATACTCTAAGGAGGGATAAGAAGAACTTAGATGGGCTGACTAACAGTATTAAGATCCCAAGCTTGGCTTGAAATAAACATCTCTGAAGAGCAAAACTACTTTGCCTACTAGAAAACGAAGTATTGAAGTGTTTTTGCCAATTGCTTGGAGGAAGCAGTCAAGGAAACAGCCGCCAGGAAGGAAACAGTCCACCAATGAAACACATTAACACTGCTCTCTTCATCCTTTCTTTAGCTGTAAGCTTCTTAATTTTTCTTTGAGTGTCTTCAAAATCACGTTTTTGAACTTCGAAGTCACTTTTCTCCAGTTCTATGGAACCGATTTTGATGAACCCAAATGCAATCGACGGAGAATTGTCGAATTTCTAAAACTGCATACTAAAATTTTTCATTTCAATTTGTTTTTGATGCAAAAAAACAACTTCAAACTTTAAACTCGTATATCTCGAAACCACGTTTTTCGAACTGGCGGCCATGATATCTCCAGTTCAACTGAACCGATTTTCATGAAACAAAGTGGAATCGACGCAGAATTGTCACCATTCTCGGGTGAACCTCGACCATAATTTTAAAAAATTTTTACTATTTTTTTTTTACACTAAACTACAAAAAAAAGCCCGAAATTGAAATTTTTTTTTGAATGGCCGCCATTTTGTCAAAAAAAATCACAAAATTAAGCTTGAGGTTCACCCGAGAATTACATTTATATTGATTATAACCCCGTTTTTCATTTCAGACGCTCCGGAGACCCGGAATCGTGGCCGCCGTGACGACACCTTTTTTTTTTCACCACCAACTTTGAAGTCTCATTACTTTTTGAACAGCCCACGTATCGAGGCAAAAAAAATTTTTTTATTTACTTTGAAACTTTTGTAATACAATAAATAAAAAAAGTTTTCAATTATTCTTTGCGTTTTCAAATAAGAATTTTTTTAAAAAGGGTCCAAAAAACGGGTTTTGAATGAGAAGACCCCCTTAAGCTTTTCCAAAAACTAAATATACCCCAAGGAAAGGGAATCACAAAAACACAACACATTGTGCCCGTGTTCGTCGTCTTGTTTTGCGTTTATTGAACTTTAACTGTAAACTCTCGCATATTTCTTATGCAATTAACACGAAATTCGGACCCGAGTTAAGCAAAATTCTGTTTTCGTTCATTTTTTGTTTTTGCGCCGTCCCAAAACAAATGACTCAAGACACGAACTTGCATTTACAACTAAATAAATCAGCAGAGGCAGAACAACAAATTGAATTTTTAGCCAAAAACCTGGTCACGTTTCATAGACCACGCTCTGGCCGCTCAGTTCTGGGCTCTGTTTGCATTTCGTTTTGTGTGGCTTTTTAGGTCAACAGACCCCCAGACCCAGACCCGCATTGCAATCGTTTTTGGCATGCGAATGCGCGGCTGACAGAATGTTTTTTCGTGTGTGTGTGTGTGTGTGTGTGTGTGTGTGCCTCGCGCTCGATTGTGGGTGACGGCGGCCGAGGCCGTGCGCCAAGTGGGTCGCAACTGGGATGCCAGAGTGACCAGAGGCCAGCGTTGTTGCCGAGGCGTTGTTTTTATTTATTTCCCTTTCACTTGCCGTCAATTTACTTTCCGCTTTCTGCAGCCACCGCCAGACCCGGGCCATATACACATCTACATTTTATTTATAAAGTTTTGTTGTTTTTGCCTTCGGTCCAGTCATAAAAATGAAATGCTGGCACACGCTTTCTTGTTGCGACTCCGACTCGGACGCGGTTGCTCATTTTATGGCAACATTCTTTGATGGTTGACCTCAATTGCTTTTGCTCGCTGACGTTTGCCCGCCGTTTGCCCGTTTGCCGGCCACAGCTCCGCCTGTTTGGGCTCTCATAAGAAAGTTTTGTAGTTTTATTTTCATCTCTCACTTGCAGAGCTGCTCACAGGCTGCTCTTTGTTTCTTTCTGTTTTTTTTTTATATTTTTTTTTTGGGGTAGACAAATTGGCAGCTGTGTGTTCATGTTCATGTCATAAGCCATGAAGAGGAAGTGCTAATAGCGTATAAATTTGATTCTTAATGGCTGTGACCCAATTAATCAGTGCTCAGGCATTGCCTGTCTCATTAATTTTGATTACTTTCATTAGAAATGCTGGCCAAAAGAACGCACCAGTTTTTTGAGCTGGATTTTCAAGAACAAGTTTGTCACTTAAGTCTTTTGTTAGTGTTTTTTCCATTTGCCATTAAAGTTTTATGGCTGTGGCTGCTACTGATTTAACTGTTCTCTTGCTTCTTAATAATTGTTTTGGATAATTAATATACTAGATTTCTTTTAGCATCTACAAAGAAATAGTTTCTAATCTAGCAATGAAATCTAGTAGCACTGACGTTGTATTTAAATTAACTTTTTAACCAGTAAGTAGCTGGAAAGTTCACTTGCTTTCAAGACAATTGAGAAAAGTAACAAATTTTGTATGATCTTGCTGTGCCTAGCTATTAGTTGGCAAACAGAAACTTCTTAAATTAGGTCGTAAACCTTTTTCAAGCACATCTTTTATGATTTTGATGTTTAAAATGAAACAAACTCCTACTAAATCAAGTGACACCATTTTAGAAGAGTTTGTCTACTATTTTCCAATTCGTTGGCCTAGCCAGGTGTCCTTCAAATGAGCTAAGCTTTTCATAAAACATGTCTAATATTTTCATCTCAACGGCTTTTCAAAATACTAAAGGCTTTAAATTTTTCTAGCTGTAACAAAACATAAGGTTAAGTGTGTGACAATTTATCAATAGTTGTCAATCCTCTACTACAATTTTCAATGCTTTTTACTAATGAAGCCCTTTTGAACTAGTTTGTGCATTAAACTCTGAGAACAAACTCTTCTATATTTATAAACAGAAGCTCCTTAGATAAACCCAGGAATCAACACTCAGTATCTTTTTGTTGATTAAAAAGTCGCCTTCGACACACCGATAAGGTTAAAATTCTTTGAAACTCTCTCTTCTTTTGGTATACCAGCGAAGTACTCTCGAATTTGCATGCTTCACTATTTTGATGAAGATAATGAACAACCTCTCCTAGCCATTTGATACCAAAAAAGGTTTTTAGGAAGGGTGACAACTTACATCTTAAAGGTTAGAAAGGCTTTTGTCTATCAGCGGATGAGCTCTACTAAGAAAGAAGCGAGTGGAGGGCATTACTATCAGCGGCCATATTCGATCAGCAGTTGTGTTAAACTTATCAGGCCAAAGAAGAAGTTCTAGTAGACAGCCCTCGCAATGCACCTTAGATTTGTATCTTAAGTTTTACAGAAGAATTTGAACAGTTTAGGATGCTTGCAGCTCCGGATTTAAGTTTGTTAGTTCCTCGTCTTTAGTCAATTATTGTTGTTTGGGGATGGGGTTATATTTTTACTTATTTAATCCCAACTGTTGCCTTAACCTTTAAGCCGAAAGAGGGGTTTCCCTCTAAACGATTTCAGTCGCACTTAGCCAACTGAGATTAAAGCCTTCCTCAAGAACACAGTTTTATTATCTGAATTGGCTGCAAAACTTGCAGAAGATGTTCCAAAGCATTCTATATTGTTAAAATTTAAAGCAATTTACAAAGCCTGGACATGTCACAAGTCTATTTATGGCAAGTAAAGAGATTATGCGTCAAAGGGGCTTGTTCTTACTGATTCATTGAGAATCTAAGCACTGTCTAAATAGAAAGCTGCCACTTTGACAGTGGTTACCACGCGAGGAAAATGCCTGACAAGTATTCTAGACAAATCGTTTCAGACTCTGTTTGTAAGCAAAGTATTCAAAATATGTACTGGGATATGTTTCTTTATAGAATTTGGATTTTTGTGTCAATTTTCTGTCTTTTTAATAAAAAACTAAACCTGAAATAAGTGACTGTTTTGTGTTCCAGAATTCTTCTCTTTACTTTTCATCTGTTTGGCTTTTCATTGTAATCAGCATTGGAGCATTGTTCCCCGCCTCCGACAAAAGAAACTTTCAATGGCCTACGTGAGAGAAAGTGCTGGAGTTCTCAGGAAATGAAGCAAGCCAGCCTTGATGCATCTCTATCTGTGGCGCTGGGGCCAATTCCAGCTAAGTGAGCTCTTCAATTGTTGCACTGATTGGCGATGCGTCACTCGCTGGGATTACTTACATTGCGCTAAGCTGGGATTATCCACAAAGACAGGACTGGCGTCTATGGCCAGCAACAGCAGACTGCTGGCCAGTGTGAGCAGGAGTAGCAGGCGGCTGGGCAGTGGCATCTTGGTGGCGCTTCTTGCTGTGAAATTGGCTGCTCTAATTGTAAATGTGTTGTATACCGCACCCATCTGCAAATGGAAACAAGTGTGAGTCGCAAAGAAATGTGAAATGTCTTAAAACTAAGCAGGTTGCGTCTGCTGCTTCAGTAATATCAAAATATGGGCACGGCCAAAAACAACAACCAGAAGACGGAAAGACAAGTGCGTAGAAGCGCGGGCTGACTGACTGTGACTCAGGCTCAAGTAGGTGAAAGTCAGTCAGTGACTTGCATATGCAAAAAAGGGGGGAAAAAACAAATGAGAAGCAAATTGTTGTGGAACACAGGGCGTATGTGTAATATGTGTGCCCGCATACGAGAGATGATTGTTTAGTCATGCCTAAAATACATGGGCAGAGGAAAGCAAAAGTGTGCGTGTGGGCATAAAGAAAGCTGCCCGATACATCTCCCCCCCCAGCACCCACAGATTGTATAATCTCTGGGTTTTTATATAACTGTTTAGCTTCTTCTTGCGTTCTCAGCCGCCGGAATCGGAGTTCAACACACGCCTAATTGTGGGCCACAGTCAGAAGAAAGTTAGCCGTGACAAATGTACAGATATGATGACATAAACTGTAGCACAATCAAAGAAAGCGCAGCCGCCGCATGAGTTGGCTAGAACTAACTGGACCCGCGAGAACTGATGACACAGCCTCCGTCCAACGACGTTTCATTGATCTGTCTCTGCGTTCTGTCACGATTCTGCAGCGTTGAGAAATTAGCTGCGTTTGGAGTTTCTTTTTCTCTTTTTGTGTTGCCCCTGCGGGAAGAGTGAAGACGAGACCTGTGACTCTCGTTCTATGTTGCGTAATACGGTCATTGACTCGCTGCCACACCGGGCCACCGTTGCTTGGGGGCTTAGAGGCAGTTTTACCGCAGAGCCGGCCGCAGCTCGCTTTGCAAAAAGCCCAGAAATGTGTGGCTGGACTGTCATTAAAATAGTCTTAATTAATTTCAAGTGCCCCGTAAACTTCGCCGAGTTTTGTTTTGGTGAGTGCACTTAAGTGCGGAGAGAAAACCAGAACGGAAGCCATCAAATGTTTCCGCATCAACGCAACGCTGATTGCCTTAATTAAGTGCCAGAATCGATCCGGCCGAATCGAAATTTCCCATACCCAGCATTGTGGGCCGGCTATTTGTGTATTTGGGTCACGTTTCGATAGAGATTTGCGTTTTAAGTGTGCAAATTAACATGAATTTTTGTGCTACCGCCGCGACAGCGATAACCAGTCTCCAGAATTGGCACGAGAATCCACCAAAATGTGGGTCAGCACACACACCGCGAAGTGATTTGCATGAATTTGTGAGAAGGCTGCTGCGCGTATGGGAATTGTGCTGTCTCCCAGCAATTAAGTAATTTCTCGTCTCGTATTTTCGTTGTGCTCGACTCGTTAAAAGTGAAATTACATACAAGTTTTTGTTATTAAAAAGACATTTTGTTCATGTGTATGCCTTAAATAAAAGCGAAAGCCAACAAATGTCACAAAAAAAAAGAAGAAATATTTATTTAAAAGAAAAGTGAAATGCCATAAGAAAGCACACACATAAAATTGTTATTTGAAATTAGCCAAAAAAAGGCTGACAAAAGAATTATGCCATTTGCGGTGGAGCGGGAAAAGAAAATGAGATGTGTGTGCCTGTGTGTGTGTGTGTGCGGCTGCTCCCGCTCCCGCCGCTGGCTTTCATTTCTGCTTACCAAAAATGGTTAAGAGAAATTTCAATTTTGTGTGATGTTTACTCCGCATTTGCTTGGCCCAGCCAAGTGAGTTCATTAGTTCAACCCATCGAAACCAAACAAAAGACTCAAGGCACAAACTTGACGGGCCCATGCGTGCGCATCTCCGGCCCTATCTGAGGGTCAACTAATTGTGGGGATCAACAACAATTTCTCAATTGCTCGGGCCCAATGCAAATTATAATAATTATCATTCATTTAAATGCTACCGCCCCGGCCACCGGCTTTCATCCTCCAGCCAAACCTGTATAAAACAGAGCAGCACACAATCAGCCAGCGAGAAGCCAAAGAACATGAAATGCAAATAATGCATCGCATAGCATCGTTGGCCGCAAGCCAAATGCGCCCGGGTCCTCTTCTTTGCCTGGGTGCGAGTGCGAGTGTGGAGTCTGCATTTTAGACCAAAGACAGGCAAAGTGCTGTGAAATGACAAGCTCGACTTGAGTTTACCCATTCGAAAGGGGTTACCAAGAACTTTGTAGTTGAATGGGGTACGTACGGTGTCGATTGTCAAAGTTCTTATTTCAATTAGGAATTATACAAAAGCCACAACAACAACTCGCACAGCATTTCTAAAAGTGTCTTCTGAATTTCAGTGCCTAATACATTCAATCAATAAGCATCACAGCTCTATGTCCTTAGACCTTTCACAGGAGAAAGGAAAATATATGCAAACAACAAATTACTCTGTTGCCAATGGCAACTTGTCTGCTCATATTGCCGACCTCTTTTTTTATAGAATCTTAACCTTCTTCTGCTGGTGTAAGGCTACTCTAAGGCTTCGAAAAAGTTGTGGAAATTAGTCTGTGAATAGATTGTGTTGCTTTTTGGCTTATCTAGAAGGCCTAAACGCTCTAATCTAACTTTTAACAAAGCGTTTAACAGTGGTTTCCTATAACTAACATAGCAATGAGGCCGAAATATTTTGACTTGGTTGGTAGAAGTCAAAGAGATATGGAAGTCTATATGAAAGAGCTGCCTAGGAGCTGAAAATGATCTTGAGGAAGTCTCTCAATGGAATATACATGAAGGCTAAATTTAAGAAAGCAACTGTTTCATAAAGCCCTGAAAAGGAATGAAACTTTGCTGCTTCAAATAAAAGAAACACTGCTTCACAGGCAGTAGATTTCTCCATCGAAATCCGTCAAAGTTTTAAAGCAGATAACCAAAATTCTCAATTCCAGTTGCATAACATACAGAAAACTGACTAAAAGTGCTATGTTTGGACCTAAATTGAGGCCCAAGTCCTCAAAAATTGTGTAAACTTGGTCATTTCTCTCTCTCTCCTGGCTGGTCATTAAATTCCACCTAATATACCTCTCTTGTACCCTATGGGGAGCGGGGTGGGGGGGGCCATAGTCAGACCAGTTCTGTGGCCCCCAAAAGCAAAAATCTTTTGCCAAGAAGAAGTTTAGCTCTTGTCTTCGCTGGCTGGCTGCCACAGCAGCCGCAATTGAAACACTTGTGCTAAGCTGCTGCTGCTGGTGCTGCTGCTGCTGCCGCCGCTGCCAGCCTGATGTCTGCTTGTGCCTGTTGTTGTTGTTGTTTTTGTTTTTACAGGAATTTCAATAAATTTGCAGCCAGGAGAAGCAACTGCAACTTTTGCTGCGGACTCGTTTGACTTTGGCCGTGTTTGCGGCGGCTGTTGATCAAAATCAAGGCGCTTGAACTTGTTGCTCTTGTTTTTGCGGCTGCCGATGCCGATGCAGTTAGTTGCAGTTATGCGCTTCTATTGTGTGTCTGTGTGTGTCTGTGTGTGTGTGTGCGAGTTGGCGCTTAATTGACTTGTACGTGGTAGAAAGTGCGGCAGCCACTAAAGGGCCGGCCTATCTTGGTCGAAAATCTTTTGCATTTACTTGCGTTGGCTACTTTTTGGTGGCGGCTCTCTTGAGTCTCTTGGCTTCCTCTTTGACGTCTCACTGGCCACTATTTTGGGTCATTGCTTTTAATTTGCTGTTTGCTGCGGCTGCTGGTGACGATGTTTGTTTGGCTTTTATGAGTTCCTTCACATTTGGCTTTTGTTTTATGCAAAACACACAAAAATATGGACACTGTTAGCTGTTAGCGGCACTTGAACTTGGCCAGCCAATTTAGGGCCAAACAATAACACACACACACACACTCACTCGAACCGGGGGAAGTGTCTCAGACCGCGACGAGTTGCGCACGTCTGAAGAGTAGAGCGCATACAAAAGATCCACACACCAGGCCAAGTCAGCCAAAGCCCCAAAGACAAGTCGCAGTCGCCGTCGACGGAGATTTTGCGACGCTGGCAGCACGGCTGAAGAACGGCGACAAAGCAAAATTGGTTGTAGAGAAGCTTCAACATGTGCGCATGCGTGCGCCGCCGACGTCGGCGTCGCTAGTTAGACTCGCGCATAACGGTTTCCATTAAGGCCAGGCAGCGAGAACCACAAATGCTAGGCGGCCGATGCTTATTCAAATGAACTCACTAACACTTGGGCACAACTCTCGCAGTCGCACTCCGGGAGAGAGGGGCCGGCTCTCTCGCGCAGGCACAGCTGATTGGCGGCAAACGCTGGAGCCTGAGGGGAGGGGCAGCTGGGGCTTGGGGTTAACAGCGCTTTCACATTAAAATAGCAAGAAGCAGAAACACATAACAAAAGTTGGACTGGGACTTGGACTGGGAGTCGGTGGCTTTTTCTTTAATATTTTGTGGTGCAAATGAGTTGCTCGTTGCCATTCTTTGAGCTTGTCTGTGTGTTTTGTGTTATAATTTATGCACGTCGTCAGGTTAAGAAAGTCAATCTTTGGTCTCTGCGTGTGTGTGTGCGCGCGTGTGTGTGTTAAGACCTGTTTAGCGTCTGTTGATAAGAATTGCATGGAGGATTCATTTGTAAACATTACTTGACACATTTTAATTCCTGCTCAATTATCAAACACACACACACGCACACTCGCACACACAAATCGTTGGATCATTAAGCTGCTTAATTGTATATATTTATGATTTACGCACACAACACTTGAGGCGAAGAGATTTCCAAAGACGCGACGGCTTTTCGTGGGCTCAGATCATCTTTAATTTTGTAGCAGAACTGAACGCGTGTCTTTGGCCGTTTTCTTTGAACTTGAGAGACCTTGACACTGGCGCTGCTCCACAGCGACTGAAACCAGGCAACAAGTTGTTGGCCAGTTCCCAGGGTTCTTTGGTCAATTAACAGGCAGAGCGCAGCAGGCCAAAGAAGTGGATGTCAAGATGTGGATGCTAAGAGAAAGAGTGTGTGAGAGGGAGAGGGCGAGAGGAAGAGAGGCAGCAGTTGCTTTGATGGCAATCTTCTGACTGATAAGCTGCTTAATTAACTGCTGCTGGTGTCACTGACTGCAATTGTAATGGTACCTCGAACTCTTAACGGAAGTCCAAGTCATTAGAAATTCAATTCATGCACCGTCTGGCACTTGTCTCCTTTGTTTGTATTAATGTGTTTGTGTCATCACAACTTTATCCCAACACTTCACCCTTGTTGTGTGTGTGTAGTTGCTGTTGATGTATGTATGAATGTATATACGTTGTATTTATTTGTTTCAAACAAATATTTGATTTGAATCTGCCGGCTTTGGTGGAGAAGACAATGGCCATAAGATCGTTAAAGGAGTGGCTCTTAAAAGTAGGCAACAGTTTGGTTTTCAAAGAGCACTTAAAGCCACTAGCAGAGGGCGCCACTGGCAAAACTGGCAAAATTCTAGAGGGCGACTGTGTGCTGAGACAACTTACTTCATAGGGAGCGCCACTGGGCACAGTCAAACTAACCTGGGAGTATGCTATGGTTTTTTGTTAACAATGAACTGACTCGGAGATTTCGAGTGATTCCAGATTTGGATTGGATTTGGAAGCAACTCTTGACCTTACTAGATGTAAGGCTGTCTCTGTCTCTCTGACTAGGGTTCAGATTCAACGCTTTTTGCATTCTAGAACCTTTTTCGAAGCTTTCAATGACAGTATTGTTGTATGATCTCCTAGTCTTCGTTAGAGTTTGCTTCTTCCGGAGAGTTTTTTTGCACAATAATAAATCTCTTAATACTTTTTTTTATTCCTTGACATACATTATTCGATTTAGACTTAAGTGTAAATGTAATAAATATTCGAAAACTATAAACTGAATGCTTGTAAAGCCATAGATGAGAAATGATGTGGGGTAGGGAAGAGGAGGACTTCAAGTGAAATAAATACAAGGCACTACTTAACCTTGGTGTCTTAAACGCTAGCAACCCCGAGTCGTAGAGGAATCACATGGCCAGGCAACGGGAGGCAACCCAATCCCATGCACAACGGACGCACACAACTGCAGAGTTCCTCGAGCGGTGACTGCAGTCTTCCGAAATTGTATTGGTACCGAATCTCACACCAATTACGCATTATTGTCATTCGCTATGACCTTATTGATCCAGGGCACAAATCGTTGTATATTCGTGTACACGCCAGGCAAATGCTCTCGCCCACAGCCAATGCCCCAAGACACTAGACCAATCAGCGTTTTACGTCCATCCATGGTTAGGGTAAGCGGACCGCCGCTATCGCCCTGACAGGAGTCGCGTCCGCCCTCCTTGTAGCCGGCACACAAAAAGACCTGCCAAAGGAAAAAGCGGTCAACAACCAGAGCCCACCAGCGTATGTCCCCCAAACTCACATCGTGTATGGCCTCACGCCGTCCGGCTGCACGAAACCAGCGCTGACAGCGATCATTTGAGATGACCTCCACATCAACCTCCTGCAACACCGATGGCACTGTGCTTTGACCATGCCGCGTTCGACCCCAGCCAGCCACAGTGGCCATTTTGCCCGTCAACTTGGTGGAGGGCGGCGGCAGGCAGACTGGTATAATGTGCTGCTTGTACACCACATTGCGGTCCAGGCGTATCAGGGCCACGTCATTCTTAAAGTCAGCGGGATTGTAGTGCGGATGCACCTCCTTCCGCTCAATGCCATACTCCTCGTGATTGAGCCGCTCCTCCTGTCCGCGCACATCCCATTCGCCCAGGCGGATTTTCATGTTCGAGTTGGTGGTGCTAAGAGATGAAACCGTTAAGCTGAGTTGATTCAAGTGGCCTTAGTCTTCACTTACGTGGCCACACAGTGGGCGGCGGTGACCACCCAACGATTAGAGATCAGTGCACCCCCGCAGCTTAGTTTTCGTGTAAGAAACCCGCTCTTGATCAAGGCCACCTGCCAGGGATGTGAGCCAAAGCCCGTGGAATGACCACCCACTATGCGATTGGAGCGGGTGTAGACCTCACCGCAACCTGTGGGAAAGAGTAGCGAATATTACTTGGGGTATCAGTCGGAGGATTGGCACAAAGAGAAACCAAAATGTGAGACAGAGAGTGAGAGAGTGAGAGCAACAGAGAGCTAGGTGAGTTTTGGTGCAAATAAAAACGGAAAATCTTGCTGAGGTGCACATAATAATTGCTTAGTACCCGGCACTGGACGATATGCACCGATACCACCACCACCACCTCCACTCTGGTATTCATCGGCAGCCTCGCCCGCATTCAGATCCAGTACATTGCCCACAGCAAAGGGCTGTGCATTTGGCAGTAGCTCGGCAGCGGCGGGCGGCTCCTGCGGCGTGGCCGGGTTGTCTGCATCGAAAAAGCTATCCAGATGATTGGTTATGCCATTGATGGCACCCAAATGTTGGCTGGTGTCATGCTCCCAGCTGTTCAAGCTGCTGGGACGATGGCCCGAGATGCTGGGCTTGTAGGGATTGCTGTTGTGGCCACCGCTGTACAGTGTGGGTCGCTTGGTGCTGTAGTAGTTGCTGTTGGAAGCGGAGCCAGAGGAGGCCGCTGGCAGGCCGTTGTTGCTCTGGTGATGCGGTGACTGCTGGTGGTGCTGCTTCAGTGGCTTCGACAGATCAGGATAAATGTCGTGCAAGTGTATTATGTCACCTGTGTGAGATGAGGCAGCAAATGGGGGGTCAACTTTCACCCGAAATGTAACAATCATAAAATGCCCTGGCCTAACAATTACGTCCGAGTCGAGCTGTACGGTTGGCCAGCACGTAAGTCCAAGAAGTCGCACGTAACTCAAACCAATCAAATGTGGGGGACAACAGAACCGCGTCATGACTTGATTAACACTTTCTTGGCCGAGTTGGATGCCGTAACTCTTGGCGCTTGTGATTTTTCCCACATTTTATGTGGCAAAGCAAACAAAATAATAAAGCGACCAGCTTGAAACAAAAGAAAGAAAACAAATTTCACTTTTAAATGCAAAAACGTTCACCTTCGTTTATTTCCGCAAGTGGCTTTTCGGCATTATCATTGTCGCCAGTCGCCCTGGGAATGTTGTTGTTCGCTGTTGTTGTTGGTTTTTTTGGGAAAACTTTACACACGAGAAAGTAAACAGAACTTGCTGCTTCTTTTCACAAAAAACGGGGTTTATGTTCCAAAAATTTTCCACCAAGAATGATTTATACACGTAGCATGTGGTAATGCAGGCATTTGGCTGCTTTGTAAGTCTAGAAAATTAAACAGAGCACAACAAAATGGCAGCCGAAAAACCAACCGAAAACTGTGTGTGCGTGTGCTTGTGTGTGGCATAATAAAACAACAAAATATACGCAAACTTATTGCTGCCACTTCTTGTGTTCGCTTGCCGTTGAATTAGTCAATTGTTTTGATTTTGAGAGGCAAGTATTACGATATGCACTTGATCGGCCAGACCAAAAAGAATGCAGGGTGGAAGAACTATTAAATTGAAAGGAAATCCAGCGAATAAGCGAGAAGTTGATTGATTATTCTTCCACAAAACATGGATAAAACCAGCAACTTGATAGTCAATGCTTACAGTTGCTTGTAAGTCATTTTGTGTGTGTGATGTTTCTTGAAGTCATGGGCCGCCCTAACTTATGTGACCACAAATCAACTATAACTTACTGGTTTGAACTTAATGGAAAACCACTTCTTCTGACCTAGCTTAAGTAACGGCTGGTACCGGTTTCCACTTTTGAAAAAGTCAAGCTGTTGAAGCACGGCTTTGAGTCCACCGCTACACTTCAAATTGTAGGTTATATTAATATAGTTTGAATTGTTTACAATCCAGCTTAGATCTGGAAGAAGTACTACCTTACATACCACAAACTACACAAGCAAATGATATTTTTCTTGGCTAAAATTGACGCAGAGTTTTAAATCTCTCCTGTGTCCCCTTTTGTGAGAAAGAGAGATAAATACTTGGCTTTACACAGCCCCAAATGGCCAAGACACCTTTAACTCAATTGCTTGGCTTGTGTGTTTCTAAATTTCGCACAAGAGAAAGATTCAAAGTTTTGATTTGATTTAAACTTGAATTTGAAACCCCTTCTTAAAGGTTCTCACACATCATTGTAAACCATTTGGTTTGCACAGGACCTTTATCCGTACAGCAGATGGAAAATCGAAAACAAAATCCAGTTTTGTATAAACGAGTCCAGCAATTCAGTTTCCAAAGCAGCGTGGTCTTTGTGGATGGAGATACTCAATGTCTATTCGCGACTTGGCAAAGCTAAAGGTGCGTTTAGGATGCTGTCATCATATTCACACTGACTCAATGACTAACCTATTAAGCCGAACGAACCGCCAGTGTTCCTCTTTCGTTCCTCTGCCCGAAAACCCACATCTTCCATAGTGTCGAAAAACAAAACATTTTGATATTTTGTATATTTGGCAGAGACAGCACGGAATTTAAAGCGTGTAATTTAGCTGGATGGGACCAGTGTTGCCATTTTAGCTATTAAGTTGCTATATCTAGCAATTTTGAATAGCCAAGCAAATATCGCTGTTTGATAAGTTTTACTTTGAAGAGAATTTGGAGAACCGACCGGTTCATTTTGTGGATATTTGTTAGGGAAATGCTAGGCTAGTGGTTGGTGTGGTAGCAAGTGGTCACCACCAAGAGTTAGGGGAGTCGTAAATACCCCACCAGTGCAGCCGAACTACAGGGATGTATAGAGGCTGCTTAATGTTGCACTTCCTGTGCTCAGCTTGGTTTTTAGTACCAGCTTTTTCAAACCGGGGCTGATTTCCCACTGGAAACGAAAAGCCTTAAAATACAGATAATCCTTATGGAGATTATATTACTCAATATATTATAGCAATAGACGTTAGAAGTCAATGGCTCTAACATACGAAGGTAATACCTAATAAGGTTAGGCTGGGTTTGTGTTTAAACATAATGAGGACAGTACTACTGTGGGCAAAAAGTAAGTGCATTTGTTTGTAGAATGCAAAATCTTTGTTTATTCTTCTAAATCAATTTCATCCCCTTTAAAGTAATCCCCTCCAGATAAAATACACTTTGAAACACCTCTAAATATGCCAACTAGTCCCTTTCCGGTAGAGCCATCAGCGCTTTCTTCGATTTTGCTTTTATCTCCTCAATCGACTCGAAACGCGTTCCCCGAAGTGGTCTCTTGAGTTTTGCGAATAGCCAGAAGTCACACGGAGCCAAATCAGGCGAATACGGTGGTTGCGGAACGATATGCGTCGAATTTTTGATGACTTTTTTGCAAGAAATTGAGAACTTTCGGTACCAAACGAGATTTGACTTTTCGTAGGCCCAAATGGTCTTTCAAAATGGGTTTCACAGATCCTTCTGATATTCCGATCATATCAGTAAGGTCTCTAACAGTCAACCGACGATTTTTGCGCACTGGTCATCTGTTGACGTCGATGGTCGTCCGGAGCGCTCCAAGTCATCCACACGTTCTCGACCCTCTTTGAAGTCTTTGTACCACTTATAAACATTTTTTTGTGACATGGTAGAATCACCAAAGGCCTTCCGCAACATCCTCAACGTTTCCGCAGCCGAAATTTCAGCCGAAAACCTGCCTACCTGAATTGTTAGGCCCGCGAAGTTTAAATTGACCCTTACACCTTACTTTTTGCTCACAGTAGTACATGCTTAAGCAGAGACGGGAACTCTTTAGCAGTGGGCTAAAGCTTTCAGAGCAAACCAATGGGGTTTTTATATCAATCAGTAGATAGGCTAGTAAGATATATGTCAGATATTGGGCGCAAACCAAATCTACTTGGCCATTTCCAGCAAATGCAGAACTGATCACTTGTCAATGTGAAGTTAAAACTAGCCAAAATAGAGTTACAAATTCATTTTATTTGCCAGCTACTGCCTAAAGTGTTCTAAGCAAGACCTCACAAAATCCCCTAAAAGGTCTCAATCCCCCGCTCTATATAATCAAGTCTAACCATCTCTTTGATGATTCTCTCCTCTTGTCATTCTGTCTGTCTGAACTGTGTGTGTGTGTGTTTGTGTGTCTGCGTGTGTTTACCGTAGCAATTTGTTGTCATTTTCGAAATGCAAGCTAATTTATTGCTCTATTATACACGAATTGCATAACTCGAAGCGCAGCAATTTACCATTTGCAAAGTCGTAATCGGCAAGTGGTGGGTGGATGCGGGAAAAGCAGGAGGCGGTTTGGCTCTCAGAATCTTTTTTTCATTTCTTTTGTTTCATTTGCATACTCACTCGTGTTGTTGACCGGGGCCGCGTGCGGACTCTCCTCGGCATCGAGATCTTTGTCCACGCAACACGACCAAATCATGCCGCCCGAGCAGAGATCCAGCGGCTTGCCGCCACCTAAGACACACGAGATGGACAGGCCGCACTCGAATTTGTGGCCACGAAAGCGGCACGATTGCGGTATCACTGCAAAAGCAAAGGTAAATGGCATTAGTTTAATTTAGTTGCGGTGCTGTCGGCCGGAGGAGCGCCTGGTAAAGATCAAGTCAAATTGGCTGTGGCTAAATACTTCGGGAAAGCATATCCATGACACTGTTCTCGCCATAGTATCCGGTGCCGCTGCGGCGCGACAGGGCGTCGAGTATGAGCATGTCGTGCTCCTGTTGTGCGCTGGGATAGCCCACCGCACAGACGCAGGGGGCCAGCGTGTAGAAGAGACCAAGGGCCAGCCGCAGCCAGGTGTCCTTGGAGTGTCTGGGCGATGACATGCTGCAGCAGACCTCCAGTACTTTCACTTTCGATTGCGGTTAATGCGGGGTGTAATAAACTTTCGCTTTCCACTGAATTAATAAATGCATAACAATCCTGGCGCTAAGCTATATCATTTGTCCAGGATTTCACTTTTATTTTCATTCGGCTTCAACTTTCTTGCTTTGGTTTACGCATGCGCAATTTTCACGGCAAGCGGCGCACAAAAAGAAAATCGCTGTACGAGCTGAGTGTAAAAGCTCTCTACGCATGCGTGAAAGACAACCGCGCGTCGGGAAAATCAACTCAGAACTAAGCCAAAGTTGTGTGGCCAACAGCCAACGAAGCTCATCGGCCAAGACAGCGCCTGGCATCGCATCGCATCGCATCGCGTCGCGTCGCCTCGCATTTCGCCATTTCACTTGTAGAGCAACTTTGAGTCAGAGAGCGTCAGTCGGCGTGTTGCTGCGCTCTTGGCAACATGTTGCCAAGACATTTTGATTAAGGTTTTTGGCTTACATAAAAAACAGAAACAAAATAATAATAAAAACAAATAATCTATAATCTATGGCTCAAATGGCTGCCCACTGTTTCCAGTGGTGGGCTAACACTTTCGAATGTGCCTGCTGCCGTCAATTGTTGTTAATTGTAGTGGATTTTCCTGTATGTGGAAACACTTTTGCTTTTTGGCTTGGGTTTTATATTACATATATCCAGACTGCGGCCTGGCTGGATCATGCCATTGAACTTGTGCAGCAATTTGTGCAAATACACGGTGTTGCTGCTGCTGGAGTTGTTGTTTCTTTTTTTTTGATAATTATTTTAATGGGCATTCACATTTAGTCATAACGAACTTTCTTTGGGGCGCGCGCGCAGAATCTGGCTTATGAACTTAAGCGCAGGCTAATTGGTTTTCATGTTCGTAAACAGTTATTTCATTTGGAAAGTCAACTTAAACTGCCGGGCCGGCCAAGATGAATTGTCTGTCTGTTTGGGTGCGGTGTGGTGCGTTGCTCAGAACGCCACAAGAAAACTTTCGCTCTTTAGTTAGCCTTAAAATTGTTTCTGGGCATGATTTTTTTTTGGCTAGAAATCGCCTGAGTCATGCCGAACTTGACACCGAATCGATTGAGAGCTTAAGCGAAGATCAAGGTTAAGCATGCCGTGTTAACTAATATGCAAATTATGTAACAGAAAACTGCACACACAGACGACATGCAAACAAACGGCTTGGGCAACGAACTTGTTGGGAAAAATACTAACTTGGTGACTCAAATTTGATAGATTTTTAGCTTGAACAGAAAATTTTTTGAATGAAATGCTATTTGATTTGGCATGCAAAAGCCTTAGGTTTAATACAAATAAGAGGCCTGCACTTAGTTCTCATTTTTGCACAGTTTTAGATCAATATCTTCTCACTCAAAACAAAAGACTTAGGCAACGAACTCGAAGAGAATTTGTATATGTTGTAGATAAACAAAAGACTTGGGCAACAGCGTGGCATTTCCATTTAAATTTCATATATTTGTAGAGGTTTCTACATTATTTAGATCAGGCAAAACGAAAGACTTAGGCAACGAACTTGACAAGAAAAATATGAAAATGGCATTTGATTCCTGTCAATTCTGCATATGCTGTAGAGTTTCTTAAGCTATTCAAACGAAAGACTTAGGCAACGAACTCGACTTGACCTTGACACGATACCAACCTAAGCATCAACCGCTCCCCCATACTTACAATCCAGCTCATCAAAGAACTTCGCCTGTTTGGGTAAATTTTTGTCAATCGCCTGCTTCAGTTGCGGCGTAATCACATCATTGTAAACCGAATTATAATTGCTTTGGGCAGCCGAGATTAGCTCTAAGACACTGAGCAGTGGCAACAGTGACTGCCATGCAATTGCCAGGCGCATTTTGCAATACTTTCGTTGCTGCTGTCACTGATTTCGGCAATTGTGTTTCACTTAATTCACGTAGCGGCGCGAGTTTTTTGATTGAATAATCGCGCCTCGTTTGCATAGCCCGGTACCGGCGCTCGGCGTTGGAGTAAATCGGAGTCACAGAGCAAATTATTTTAAATTAAATTTATATATTTGGCAATATTTCAGTAACTGAACTGGTTGGCATTTTTGCTTTGGTGGTTGTTTTCTTTGTTATGCCCGTTAAACACTTTTCTTTTCGTTGCGGGTCTGGCTGGCGCGAACAGTTTGCCTTAAAGTCAAAACACTTAATAAACAGTTGGCTGACAAATTCAAAATCAAAATGCGACGACGTGCGGAGCGCGAGCGAGACTATTGAGTAATAAGCGCCAAAGCGTCTTGTGTGTGTGCGTGTGTGTGTTCCGGAGAGACACTGAAATCGAAAGTGAAAAGACCGCAAAAGCGAGAGCGCCAACAGCTAGCTAACTTCGGTCGCTCAGCTGACAATTGCATTTCGTGGCCATGACTAAGCGGCTCTCCACTAAAAGAAAACTTAAGCGGAAGTAAAGCCTTTAGCAGTACAAATTGCAGCCGGAAAACCCCACCAGCAGCAACATCTTATTTTGCGTTCATCTCAACCGTGAAACGCACCGCCCGCTAGAAAATCCCAATTTAATAATCGAGTTCATGGCAAACAGTTAAGCTCATTGATTTGTTTGGCCAAATCAATGACACACATTTCATTGTCAGGCAGAAGTTTTGGCTTTGCTGTTGCTGCATCCACTGAAACTGCACTGCGTAACTAATTTTGCAGGCATGGAGCAATCGCTTAATGCGACTCTTTCAGTTTAATGTGTTTAATGTACAAATTATTATTGTGCCATTTATGGCACTCCACCAAATAGGCCAAATCAGGTGACATAACAGCCGGCTAAGCTGGAACGTGCCACCAACAGAGAGGTGCGTAATTTCCAGCGTTCAAGGTCGCCCGACACAAAAGGCCATCACAGTTACAGTTAATACATTTAATAAATCTAATAAGTTTTTGTTTTTAAAGATTGCACATGGCCATTGCTTAATGCTTAGATTATGCCATAAACTAATGAGATTGCTTGCTGATTGCCTACATTTCGTTGTGCGCCACCATGTCCTGTATCCATTTGACCGTCTTTTGAATATTATGATAGATGCCTGAAGAGAAATGTGCATTGAAAAATGTTATATTTTATAAATGTTATGTAAAGCCTGGTTACCTGGTTGATGGTCCACACCGCAGCCAAAACCCGCGCTGGTTATGCCCACAAGTACAAATCGACCACGTTCTTTGATCACCAGTGGACCACCAGAGTCACCTGGAATGTATAGAAGAATGTGAATAGGCGTGAAATTTGTATACTTAGTTCTTAAGGGAAGTATTACAGTCGAAAATGTTAAACTGTTTATACACATCAGAGAAGTCATGATAAATGCTTCTTAAAGTATTCTTTGCTTATGAAAATAACTCATTCCGGAAAAGAATTCTCTTATAATTAATTTTGAATACCTTCAAACAGTCCTTCAATCTGAGAGAATGCTATTTGTGGGTTACTGATCATATTACTGGCATTACTGACTCTCAGTAACTTAAATTGATTATTAAATTGATAATTATTGTTGTTAAAGCTCTAAAAGTAAGTACTTTTTACTCTTTCTCGATGTAGAATAAATTTGGAAGTTATTTTAGGTTTGAGTCCACAAAATTCAAATCCATATTTGTTCTTGAAATTAGGTCGCTTTATTGAATCATAGAAGGTTGGGCAAAATATCCAGATGTTATTACTGTAGGCCAGAAATAACCGATCACTTATATCAGTGGCTCTAGCAGGATTTTCCAATTGGAGAAGGTTTCATAAAACTTTCCTAAATCGCTTCTTTTTTAGTTGAATATTAAGAAACCAAATATTTATATATTCAGTGGTGGTTTTAGGGGCTGCGTACTCAACTGAATTGTGTTATAGTCCGTTGGGAGTCTTAAGAACGTTTTCTCTTAAGAATCATTCACATTTTCTTGGCATACTTAAGGGAGCTTGTTAGTCATTGTTGGTCTCTTTTGAAATTCAATTAAGAAATTTACTTTCTGAAGTTTTTCAGTTTCAGTTAAGCTCGAAAAGTTCTAAATTCACGACCATTTGTTCTCATTTCAATCAATATTGTCGGTGATTTTCCGATTTTAGAATGCTTTGTACTTAATCTAAGTACTTCCAAGAACAAAACATACCTGAAATAGTCAAAGAAGTATCATAATAAGAGTTGCTCCCAGAGATCTTATATCACATAGCTCCGAAATTTCAGGCTTGTAGAAGCAGTGTTGCTTCTAGGTAGAAACTAATTTGAGAACTGCTCTTCAACTAAAGTTTTATGGTGATTTAAGCTTAAAGTTCTTTAAAACCGCCAAAATTGGTGCAGTTTTGGGAATGTTTCTAGCTTTTTGTTTAACAACAAGAAAGAAAGTCGGTCAAGCCCGACTATAACATACTCTGTACCAAGAAATTTTGTCGTTTGATCATAACTCGAAAACCGTTCATCCGATCTTCTTCATTCCTTTGGCGGATCGATAAGTTATCCTAATAACTAAATATGTCCAAAAGGAACAAGCCATCTATCTTCAAAACTGTAGGAGATATGACGTTTTTTCTAAATTGCGGGGGCGGGAGGGGGCGTGGCCAAAATTGAAAATAAACTTGATCTGCCGGCAGACATAAGAAGCATATGTCCCATACACGTCAAACCTCTATCTCTTACCATCTCTGAGATCTGTGCGTTCATACGGACAGACAGACAGACGGACAGACGGACATGGCTATATCGACTCGGCTGTTGATGCTGATCAAGAATATATATACTTTATGGGGTCGGAGATGCTTACTTCTGGATGTTACATACTTTTGCACAAACTTATAATACTCTATGTACCTTCGGTACAGAGTATAAAAATAGGTTAACGATGTAAGTTTTCAAAGAAGAAGATGCTTTGCTGTACTAGAAGCTCGATCGAAGTTATAAACAACAAATTTTTTGCCTGCTGCAGCTTAGCCTAAGAGTATGCTGCAAAAATCGCACAGCTCTCCTAAAAGCCTCCCATAAAACCCGCACAAGATTAACCAAAGAGCCACTTATAGTAGCAACATGTACAACAACTTAATTCACTCACCCAAGCACGCATCCATATGTCCATCCGAGTGACCGGCGCAAAACATTTCCGCCTTAATTTCCACATTAATCTGTTTGCTCTCGTGCCAGCGTATGCAGTCCAAGGTGGCTGTAAATACCATGTTATGCCAAATAAGTCACTCAGATGCTTTAACCACACTCACTGATAATGGGCACACTGGCCACCTGCAGCATATTAGTGCCGGCATGTCCCAAATGTGCCTCCGTCTTGCCCCAGCCAGCGATCAGACCCTTGCGTCCAATCAAACGGATGGGATACTGCGGCAGGCAGATGGGTAAAATGTGCTCACTGAAGGCCGTCGGATGCGATAGCTTGAGCAGGGCCAGATCATAGCGATCTGGTTGTGTCATGCGAAAATTGAAGCGCGGATGTATGATCTTCTGTAGTACACTATGTTTCTCCACGGGCAGCGGTTCGTGTATGTGGCCCAGGTCCTGAGTGTCCAGCTCTCCCAGATACACGGTGATATCGGACAGCTGGGCCTGTTGTATGCAGTGGGCGGCGGTGGCCACCATATTCGCTGAGATGAGCACACCACCGCACTGGTACTCGGCTATGCGTATATGCGCCTGCCAAGGATATTCCGCAAACTGGGCCGGTCGACCGCCTATGATGCGCTTCTGCAGCGTATTTTGTGCCGTGCGTGGCAGACCGCAGTCGGGCTGTTGTTATGTGTTGTGTGTTGTGGCAGGGAACAAGGAATGCGGAATCGTTGTGGACACATGACAAGCGTATCTACATATAATTGCTCAATTTGCTGCACCTACCTTGACAGTGAGCAGCTCATTATCGTCACGACGCCGCAGCATGATGCGCTTGGGCAAACTGTTCAGGCTCACTTTCAGCTTGCCATACTCGACCAGATTCTCCAGCGGCGACTGATGCTGATGGTGAAGCTGCGGCTCAGCAATGCAGCAGCTGAAGAGCCATTTGTTGCTGCCGCAGCCTTTGGCATGCTTGCCGCCCTGCAGCCAGCAGGAGAAGCTTAGCTTGCACGGCCAGACGCCACTCTGATGCACGCACTCCGAGGGCACACCCAGCAGTGTGTTAAGCAGGCCTGGAAAGAGTTGCGAGATTAGAGAATCTGGGAACTTATCAAGCTATCTCGCCCAGTTGGGTACTTACTGGCCTCCAGCGGCTTGAGTTGGAACAGAAGTAGCAGCAGTAGCGGGCGGCACAGGTTGGATGACAGCAGCAGCTGCATTTTAGGCAGTCAACGGTCACAGTTGCTGCAAATGATGATAAGTGGGCGTGTTACCGCCTTTTAGAGTCAATTTGCCGACAGTTTTTGTTGCTGTTGCTGCTAATGAAAGCATGACAATTTCTTATTCACTTTTATGCTGTCTTCTGCTTTTCCATTTCGAGTGCCGCTTTACTTCTACTTAGATTTCTTATTACTGCTGTTCCACTTTTACTGAATGACTCACTTCAGCGACTGAGCTGAAAAGAGAAGCCTCTTATCTGTGATCTGTGTCCTTGATGGTACAAGTGGGTCAACAACCCAGGCCAGGTGTAACAAAACTGTGCCAATTGTTTGAGCTTACACCTGCTCCCGGCCGCAGTAGCTGGCACCATTTCCCATTGCAATCAACGCACCTCACAACCCGCAAGAATCACACATTCTAAACAGCTCGCAAGACTGGCAAAACAACCGCACGCGCTGCTGGCCAAACACAAACTGGGCGAGAGTTCCAACAATCCGGCGATCTTCTCTCCCAGCAGTCGCAACAGGTTGATCTTGGCGCGGCGGCGTCTGTTCTCGTTCGCCGCCGCCGCCGCCGCCGCCGCTGTTCATCTTCATCTTTACTAATTATTACGAAATGCTGCCTGCAACGCGCAGGAAATGTTTGCCAAGTCGCTGTTATAATTATTTTATGCGACATAATTGCCACGGCCGCTGGCAGACTCGCCGCGGAATGGGAGCAGTTCTGTGAATGGAAGCTGCGTTTTTGGGTTAGCCGCCACCGCCATTCTTTTATGTAACTTTCTAAAAAACAAAAACAACACCTTTGGCGCGGATTAGCATACGAAATACTTCATTGGCTTTCTTGTCACTTTCAAGCCAAGCATTTTCCAGTTATCGCTTCATTACACATTTATTCTTGACAAACACACACACACAGCCACACACCCTACGGACACACGGACGGAAAGAAAAATACGAAAAATATAAAAAAAAATCATAAAAAGATAATAAAAACAAACGCTTATCAGCTGATAATGGCCACCAATGCTGCAATCCATCCGGCCAAGGCAGCCGCCGCTGAAGCTGCTGCCGTCACCTCGGCCAACAGCATCTCCTATGTGCAGTGCCAGAATCTGAAATATAATGTGATCATACTCGGCTGGCTGGGCGTTATCATATCGTCCGTAATGCTATGCAGTTCCATGCTGACTCTGCACCTGCAGCCGGAAGTCGACCTTTTCATTAGGCAATGGCTGCTCAAAGGTGCCACAACGACAGAGCAGCAGTTTCTGATGAATCGTAAGTGAATCGATAAGGTGCTGCCGCCGACAATTGATTTGGTTTTGCTTAAATCTTCCTGCAGTGTTGGCCATCTTTAGCACAATTGCTTATGGGCTGTCGTTGATCAACACGGGGGTCAGCCTATTGCTGCTCATTGGTGTGGCTCGGGTGAGTTGAGTGGTGGTGAATTGTATCGTATCTTTCTGGGTTTCAATTGAATTGCTAACTCATACAAAACCGTAACTGATTTTCCAAATGAGCGCCACATTCCTTCGCCTTTCTAGCCTTTGCACTTTATCCATTACCCATTGCCAACATAAGGCTTAGGCTTCAGTTGGCCAAGATCAGGTGTAAATGCCCGGCACACTTCAAAACTTCATTGGTTAGCAAACTCTATTGTGCCCTCGTCTTAAGCGGTGCATTGATCTAAGCTTTCATGCCAGAACTGCTTTAATCCAAAGCTGTCTTGTCCGCTTAGCATGAAGTGGAAGCTGACTGGTCCATGCATTTAGTTTAGCCAGGTTCGGAGCAACCTTATTAGCATTTATAATATGAACTGCAGCAGTTGGTTCATGCATGTAAACTTAACTTGTCTAGGACTAGGAATGTCAGTTTCGAAGTATGTGTTGTGCGTGCGCCTCAGTCATGCTATCTAGCCATCTAATTGGTTGGTTTTATACTAGTTCATGCTAAGGGGAATTATTAAGTAAGAATAAATTATATTTTTAACTCATTTATCTACAGAAGATACGTTTGCATTTTAATTTGAGTGTCTCTCTTAGCTGACCACATAATTGATCTATGTTGACAAATTACAAAAACTGAGATATATACAGGCTAAAATCAGTCCCAGACGATGTCTAAAGTCGGTCATTTCCGGATTTTCTCAAACAATTTCTAAAGGATTGCTTCAAGAACGCTTTTTTCTATCCCTGAGTGCTCTTCTTGAACCAAGTTAGGCTTGAGCGAGCTTGACTTAAGCTCGGTGTAAGCTTACTTTCGATTTATTGATTTTCGATTTTGAAGATTTATTTGATTTTGAAATTGGCTTGGTGCAAGAATGCCCAAGTTTAGACTTAGCTATATATTCCAACTTGATGTTAACCCACAATGACACCCTGTGACCTTTTATATGTTTAAACTAGCCAGTTTCAGACGGCTCGAAGACATTAGTGGTTTAATAGGCCTTCATGTAGTTAGTTTTTAATGTGAATAGCTTGTCAAGTTAATGGTCGAAACATGTCAACCTGTAGGCCCACAATTTAATCAAGTCTCATGCACAGAAGAGTGTGAAGGCAGCTTTAGTTCAATATTGAGTAAGGATCGTTTGAAGTACGGATGTGAGCCTTTTCGGTTTGATACACAAATTTTCGTATTGTTTCAAGATTTTTGAACTTACATCTAGTTCGACTCGTACTTGTAAGTTCAATACACAGTTTGAGATCCATTTTTATGAGTTTGATGATAGTTGTTGCCTTTTGTTTATAGTTTGAAGTTCCCTATCTGCGTCTAACTAATTTTCTCCCACCAGGACTCTAGCTGCCTGCTGTACCCCTGGTTAATATTTCATGGTGTCATTTTTGGCTTTGGCCTCTATTTGGGCGTTTTCTATGCCACTGCCGGACTATTCATTGACTTGTCCAGCTTTCTAATGTGTCTACTTGTGTTTGCTCTCGTGCTGGGTGAGTTATTATAAAAGCATTCCAACACCTTTTTCCCACCATCATTCTCAACCATTAACTTCTCGTGCTGCTCGTGCCAGTTATTTTCTATAAGATCTATCATGAGGTCTTCACCCTATTCCGTGTTATGGAGCAGCAAACCAAACATGGCGGCATTGGCAGCCTTTATTATCCAGATGCTGAGCATGCGTGGACTGGACTGCCCTATCCGCAGTATTATGTGCCGCGTCTACCAGGCCACAAGCAATAAAAAATAGAGAACAACAACAACAACAATAACAATACAAGAAATATGGGGCGAACCACATAGAATGTGTGAGGGAAGTGTACAACAAAATAAAGCATCGTTGAGCGCCGAGTTCGCCACAATTTCAACATTTACATAATTTATTTACACGAAATTAGTTCATAAATAGTTTAAAATTACATAACAGCGCATATGACTAAGTAAATTAATTAATAATTATTAATTGTAATTGAATTAAAGTACACGCGTCTCTGGAAGAAATTATCATATGCATAAATAGAGTACAAATCGATGCAGTGGAAGAAGCATATGGAAGTGATCTATGTACAAAACGTGGTGCCCACTCAGCGGGCGGGTGCGAGTTGAATCCCCTGTTAGCTGCTTGGCGAATTGCGGTGAGAATAAGTTAGAGCGGTGCTTAGGCTAGATGTTCATCGTCAGGCCGACCACATAGGATACCCAGTCAACGGTTTTGCTCACACTATGATAGATGCCCGGCTGACCACGGGAGGCACACGAATAGCCCGCCGACACGACACCTGCAGCATTAGATAACAAACGTGAACTTGGCTCTCAGTGACTCAATCGCACTGCACTCACCTATCAAGTACCAGCGGCCATTCTTCTCATGCATCAGTGGACCACCCGAATCGCCCTGACACGAGTCCTTGCCACCATTCCGATAGCCAGCGCACAGCATCTCCTGGTAGATAACCACATTAATGCCATTCTGGCGATGCCAACGCTCGCAGATGCGATTCTCAATGACCGGCACATCCACCGCCTGCAGAGTCTTGGGGCGCAGACGGGAGCCGGGATTCAAGGCACCCCAACCGGCGGCCCAACCGAATTTGCCCAAAAAGTCTTCATTCTTCTCGGGCAGACAGACGGGCGCTGGCAAAGGAAACAGAGCTTTGAAGTATAGGAATAAGCATATGCAGATCAGTAGCTACCTATATGTGGCATAAAGTGCACAGTACGCTCCAGCGTCAACACGGAGATGTCAAAACGATCCGCCTGAGGCGTAAATTTGAAATACGGATGCACATCAATGCGTCGCACACCAAAGGTGTAGGCCGGCAGCGGTTCCACCGCCGAGTTGATCACATAATCCCCCAGGGTGACATGCACTTGACGCGGTGTGGCCCGCGCCACACAGTGACCCGCGGTGACCACATGACGGCGCGAGATCAGCGATCCTCCACATCTAAACGAAAGGCAATTAGATGTGCACAAACGGAGTAAAGTCTTGGACTCACCTGGAGGAACCAATGCGTATGTAGGCCTGCCAGGGAAACGAACCAAATCCAGCATCATCTCCGCCCACAATGCGACGCTGAGCCGTCTGCTTGGCCAGCGAGATGCCACAGCCTGAAAATGGTAAGTGCACTCGATTACGTAAGTTTCCCCTGCAGGGTCTCCTAGCTTAAGGGATTAGTAAAGCATCAACAAGGTGAGAACCAGCCACTGCCGCAGTTGCAAAACATTTTTGTTGGGCTGTAGCTTTCTAGTCTTGGTCGCTCTGTTCGGGTCGTTGGGAGGTCTACGGACATGGAGCGGCATGCCGTTGAGCTGTGTGTAATATGGCTTAATTATCATTAGCGTGCAGAGGTAATTAACATGCGCAACATGCTTGGCAATTAATATCGCTGCCTTTGTCTTATCCCTCGCTCTCTGTCGCTCCGCCGTTTCACTGGGTGGCGCCTCTGGTGCGTTTTGTGTGGGGATTTTAGTAGCGTGTGTTATTTAGCCTTAATTAAGCACTGTAAACTACCCAAAGCGAATTACGAATAGGTTGTGCACAACTACATACAAAACTACGAGAAACAGTATGTGGTTAGAGGCAAATGTGGCATGCAAATTGTTTAGTTTCTGGCATTCATCGGGATGAGCCAGCTCTGGTTTTTATTTAGTGTGCACGTGCTTGGACTTGGGCTGCCACACTCACTGGGTTCATTGTTCACCGGTCCGTAGTTCTTTTGCGGCAGATCGGTTAGATCGACCGTATGGCCAGCATTTTCCGAGCTGCGCAAGTTGGCCGACTTGGCTGTGCGATGGCAACAGCCGCGCAGCAGTCCATTGCAGGTGCCCTGTATGAGGCCACCGGATAGCCAGCAGCCTAAAAAGAACTCGCAAGTACCGCCACGATGCTGACACTCCATGTCCGTTGTGATGTCGACTGTCGGAATGGTTGGGGGGTGGAATATGCATGTAGAATGAGCAACATGTGTGTTGTTGTTGTTGTTGTGTGGAAGGGGAGCGGATTATGGTTATGGCCTAGTGCAAGCAGTTCCCAGCGGTAGCAGCGCAGCAGCAGCAGCAAATGTTACTAATCGAAGCTTAACTTAGATTTTAGCACTAGTAAAGACTTACCCTTCTCCTTGAATGTGCTTGCCGATTGGGGACTACTCGTGGCCTCCGCCACACTGTCCAGCTCCTGCAGGCTATAGTCGTTGCGCACATCCTGAACGGCAGCCAGTTCATTAATACCAAAGTTCTGATCTCTGTGAGGGAATAATGAAAGATAGGTGTGAGTTGTCGTCTCTCTTCTAATTTACTCTGTACCAACGAAAGTGTATGCTCAATATGAATTTTGCTCATAACTCGACTCCCCCTCTTCTGATCTGTAGTAATCCTGTTGCGGATCGATAAATAATTTGAATATTTTGATACATGTCAAACCTTTGTCTCTGTCAGAGATCTGTTTGATCATTATATAGATTAAATACCTCAACCTGAAATCTTTATGCTTCTCAGCTGGAGCTAGGAATTGATTTTAGACATACAGTTTCCTGGTAAAGTTTTCCTACAATTCTTCGTAGTTTCCGATTCTGGAGGACGCTTTCCGCACTTTTTTTGACCCAAGCAAGTTGACCCGCCCTAGTATACATATTTTATAGGGTCGAAAACGATTTCTTCTGACTGTTACACACTTTTGCACAGACTTAAAATACTTCGGTACTTTTAGGTTTTAGGTTCTTTTAGGTTCCAAGTATAAAGAATCTCACACAAATTATAAAATATCGGTTCTAGGCCCATTTCTGGTTTTGGTTCAGAGTTTTAATAGGTTCTTTTCTAGTTTCTGGAACCGAGAAGAGGCACGCATCAATAATTTTCTATCAGCGAAAAAGACTGCTTAGTATAAGAAACTTATGTCCCATGCATGTAAAACCTCTAGCTCTTACCTACTTAATAACTAAGGCCGACGCCTAAATACCTAAGATCACCTGCCATCTTCTTGATTTTGGCATTCTTTATCAACTTTGAACTTTTTCAAATACAAACAAACAAAAAACCAGTAATAATGTAAATGAAAATTGTGAAACCTCGCGAAAAGTTGTCTTGTTCAGGCACAAAAATGCATTGCAGAAAATTCCAGCTGAGTAGTTTGTGGGTTGTGGCATAGTTAAATCTTTTGACAACTATTACAAAACAGAAAATATATTGAAAATTGTGAAACATGCTAAGAAAACGGGTTCAGGAGTGTCAGAAGAGATATAAAACTTGATTTGTAATGTCTCAATACTCAAATGCAATGAAAGATAGAGAAGCACTTGGCTGTTTGAATAAATAGTTTAATATTTTGAGGATGTCTTCATGAACTGTTATAGGTTACCATTTAAAAGTAAGAGACAAAAACTTGCTCTGCCAGTTGGGAGCAGCCTAACTCTATTCTACTCAAGGTATGGTTTTTAGTTAGAGCCAAGTGCATCTGACTGTAAAATGTTCTAGGTCGATCACCACTTCTCCTGCTGGTCTTACAGAGAAACTCAGCTATATACAAACACCCCTTTAAAAGATGTGCTCAAGGGAGCAATCCAAAATTGATATTTATCTGTTGGACTCACCTGAAAGCAATATTATCACTAAAATAGACTCCCGTGCCGGATGGTCCACTTCCACCGCCACTGGGACCCGTAGTGCCCACATTCTCATTGCTGGGGAACACTACACGAGGACTACGCGATGATTTGTATGGATAGTAGCGGCTCTTGCGTGAGCCCTGATACTCTCCCGGTCCCACATATTCCTGAAAGTTCTTCTGTGGCCCAAACTGACGCATGGGACTTGGTGGGCCAGTGCGAAATTCGGTGTCACCAAAGTAAAAGCCACGTTGCGGGCGCTGCGGCAGCGCTGTGATGGGTCCATTGATATCCCCAAATTTGGTAACATCATCGCGATACAGCTTGCCGGCGGCCACAGCTGCATTCAGCGTGTGCGGCTTGGAGTTCGAGACCAGGCCGGGAAACTCAAAGCTGGATGGGGACACGTCCGAGTCGAAGTACAACTGACGCGTGTGTCGCGTCTCGTGCGACTCATATTGCGTGGGCGGCGGTGAGGCATCATCGCTGAAGGGCTGCGGCTCGAAGACACTGGAACTGGTTTCGCTGAATATGGGATTGTCCTCGCGATACGACTGCGGATGGAAGGGACTGGCTGGCTTTAGGCTGTAGCTGGGAAACTGAAAGCCCACACGGCGGCTGGTGTTCTCCAGTTCGGCGTATTCCAGCTTATCAGTGGAACTGGCTGCAGCCACCAGATCGCTTCGCTCGGTGCGCTCAGGCTGTAGCTCAGCGGCCAGTTCGGCTCCAAATTGATGTGCAGCAGCCGCCACCGCTTCGGCGGGTGGTCCTAGGGCGGATAAGCTGGCATTTCGACTGGGTCTCAGCTGCAACAGTGTGGCCGCCGTGCCCGACTCCGCCTCCGACTGCAGTGGTATGTACATGTAGTTCCGTCGCCTGCCCTGACGCGTTACATTCTCCGGCATGGTGGGCACCAGCTGCTTTGGTATGGTTATCAGTTCACTTTGGGGCAGCTCCACGGAGGGTGCAGGAATTATTTCAACCGCCTGATCGGAGCGACGCTGGGCCGCACCGCCTGATTGGCGAGCGGTGCGATAGGAACCAAATGAGTGCACTATGGTGCCATCTGTGCGCTGGCGCACATCCTTAAAGCTGATGTCGTCCTGCTGACTGAAGCGCTGGTAGGGCGCATACAGATTGCGCGCCGCGGGCGCCGCCGTGGCTGCCGTGTACGCGTGGGCGGAGGAGGAGGCGGCGGTGGCTGCCGTTTGCCAGGGCAGCAGCTGATGACCTGTGAGCAGTGACGTCGATACGGTGGTGGGAGCGGCCGCCTGGCCACTGGCATACAGGCTGCAGCAGGCAAATAGATTGATTGCGAGCGTCAGTTGACTCCATCTGCTGTTGGTCACTAACATCTTACATTGAGCAGGACGAGCGAGTGTGGTTGTGGTAGTTGCTCCGGTGGTAATGACACTGCCTCCTAATTAAAGTGCAGCTGTACAACTTCCTGCTTAGACTTGAACTTGAACGCCGCCCAAGCCAAATGCTGGTCCGTTTCGCTTTTCTTATGCTCCGCTGAGTGGCAGCTGCTGCTGTTGTTGTTGCTGTTGCTGCTGGCAGCTGCGTGCAGCGTTCATTGATCTCACCACTGGTTTTGGGTTTTGGCTTTGGGATTTTCCGGCGCTCCGATCGAGCGATTGCTCGAGTTGGGGTTTGGATTTGTTCGATCTGTGCCTGTGCCTGCCGCCGATAGCTCTCGTGTGGCGGGTTTCGTTTCGATATATTGGTATGGGTAATGGGTATGGGTCTGGGTATGGGTATGGGTATGGGTGGTGCGGTTATTGGACTCCTTGGCTGTGTGCTCCAATGGCAATTATGGCAATTGCTGTTGACGCTTTAACAGCAGCGTTTCAAGCGGTTTCATGTAGTTGCATGCATACTGCTGGCTGGCGACAACATCCACGAACTGCTCCGGCCACAAATTACTTCCTTAATTGCCTGCAAGAGATAAACAAAAAGAAAAACAAACGGGTTTTATTTCAACTTTTTTGGCAATTAAACGCCCGAGGCAGGGCCGGCGTGGGTGGGTTGGTTGCACTGCCTGCCCGCCCGCCCGCCCCCCAGCGTAAACTTATAAACGCTCAAATGAGTTTCCATTTGATGGCTTTTATCTTCGCCTTTGAGCATTAAATTCACATTAATCCCCCTAGCAAATTAATTGTTAATCTCGTCAATTTTGCGCTTCAACGGCAGCAACTGCAATGGCAACGGCATCACGATCACGCGTTTCCTCAGCTAAGTTTTGGCAGCGGCAGCAGCAGCAGCAGTATTAAATTGAAAACTGGGAAAACTGGAAAAACCTTGACAGCCACAGCGCTATGTTCATGTTTTGCACTTTTTCGTTTAACGATAGAAGGAAATGAATGACGGCAATGAAAAACAAGCAATAAATGCAGGCAAAAGAGGCATCTTTATACCCTTTAATGGTTTGGCTTGATGGTGTGAATTTAGTGGAAGAGCAAATAGCGCTTAAGCCAATCTAGAATATAAACAATGCTGTTGACATTAATGCTTGAAGCAATTCTACGATTTTTTGTTAAATAAATCAATTAACTTATCTTATTTTTAAGGTAGCAAGTCTTCCTCTGGGGTTTATAGAGAATTAATAGTTGACCCAATGAGAGTTGGTTCCATTAAAAGGGCATAACTAGCTTAACAGACTCTAAACAGTGGAAAAAACCTGCTCAGGAAATGGCGCTTGTACTTAATACTGACGCCCGTTCTAATAAATTGAGATACCCCAGATGTTAAGTTCTTTTCATAACCCATAAATTTTTTCCCAGCTGAGTAAAAAATTGTTCTCACAAGAGAAACATTTCAATTCAAATCGAGTGTAAGCACATAGCCTATCAAATGTACTCATCTTGACTCCAATTTTCTCGTTTTTTCCTCTCTGTTCACTTTAATTTGATACATTTCGAATCGTTTAGGTGGCAGGACTGCAAGTTGAACCAACGTTGTCAAGTTTGACCCCCATTAGCCCATCACCCGACAACAGCCCGACCTGACTCCTGAGAGCATAAGAATGGTAAGCATGATTGAGAGACTAATGGCCATCTTTGAGTATCTCAAGCTGTGTTTTGCATAACCGGAGCAGCAAACTTAACCTCAGCAACTCAGCTTACTGTTGGCAACTTCCATCTCCCTGCAGATGCCTTCTTTGGAGTTAGCTCTTCTCTGGTATGCTGTGCAGTTAATCAAGTGTCCCCCGCTATTGCATTTCATCCATCGCAAGTAATTTGAATCAACTTTTAAGCAACAACCAATAACAAACCAAAATACGCTTATCGGTATCGGAAAAAACCTATAGATATACAATTACAGCTGTAGACAGCAGTATTATACCATTTCACTGGTTCAGCTCAGCAGAAATATCAGTGAAAATGTATGATTGATCAGGGATCAAGATCTTCTGCTGAACGCGGCCATCGGTTTTGCCATGCGGCAACTTCCTCATAATGCTGCAGCCAAACCCTTATTAAGGTGCTTGGCTTTAATAAGACAAATTAAACTGGATGGTGCTGATTCTAGATGATCATTGTGTGCTGAACACTAATCTGTTTTGGGAAATGGTACATCTCGTTGGTAGCTTAAGCTTAAAGTTGCTGCAAATTGATAGTCGACAGCTAGAGACTGCTGATGAAGGAATCGCCTACCTTGTGGTTTGTATGATCTTACTTAAAGTTTTGTGAAAACATAACTTAATCTCTAACCGGCTATAAGGGGCTAGTTGTTTAAAATGTTTTGTAAGGAGTCTCCACTTTGGTTTTGACTCTCTTTGACATTATCGTAAACTGTTATTTATAGCCTTTGAAATAAGATAGTCCAAGCAATTCTTCGATTTTGATACTCTGTACCGAAGGTACATAGAGTATTATAAGTTTGTGCAAAAGTATGTAACAGGCAGAAGGAAGCATCTCCGACCCCATAAAGTATATATATTCTTGATCAGCATCAACAGCCGAGTCGATATAGCCATGTCCGTCTGTCCGTCCGTCCGTCTGTCGCACAGATCTCAGAGATGGTAAGAGATAGAGGTTTGACATGTATGGGACATATGCTTCTTATGTCTGCAGGCAGATCAAGTTTATTTTCAATTTTGGCCACGCCCCCTCCCGCCCCCGCAATTTAGAAAAAACGTCATATCTCCCACAGTTTTGAAGATAGATGGCTTGTTTCTTCTGGACATATTTAGTTATTAGGATAACTTATCGATGCGCCAAAGGAATGAAGAAGATCGGATGAACGGTTTTCGAGTTATGATCAAAAGACAAATTTTCTTGGTACAGAGTATGTTATAGTCGGGCTTGACCGACTTTCTTTCTTGTTTCCAGCGGAGATATACCATTCTGAGTATTTCTGATTTCTACTCCAAGCAAGTATTAATATCTCTTCTGCTTTGCTTTTTCTAGTATTTTTGTGTTAACTTTTCCATTAAAAAGCCTTCTAGATTTTCTACCGGCTTGAATTTGAATGCATATTTGATTTCTTAAGTAAGGATGATTCATGTCAGGCATCATTTTTTTTGTCTCCAATTGCTGAAAAGAGCATTCTATGTTCGACCATGCATAATTTGTGTTGAATAAATTCTCTTTGGTCGTTTTGTGGAGCTGGCAAGGCAGCAAAGACAGCATAACAACAGCAACAATTGCTTTGAAAGTAAGAGTGGCCAAGAGTTTTTGCGCTCAGCTGCGTTGCAGTCGGCGTAGCTGCTTGCGTATTTTCACTTTCATTTCGAGTTCAAGCACCATGGCAGGCCGGCCAGCTGCTGCGGGGAGCCTCAATCCTCTCGAGTGGTTGCTTCCTCCAGCTGTAACAGCGCGGGCGTTGCAACTGGCGCAAACTTGACATTTTGAACTTGATTTGTGGGGTCCCATCGATGCTGATGATGAAGAAGATGCCGCAAAAACCAAACAAAGGCGAAGTCGTGCCGCGTAGCTGGCACCAGGAAGCCAAGAAAACGTGACTTTGCGTCAACGCTAACTTCCTTGAGGATTGCTTTTGCATAATACACGTAATTAACACATTTTGCACACAAATCAGTTAGCGGCCATAGATTTTGGTTATGACACAACTGGTTTTTGTCAACAGGGAATTGGTGTGTGTGTGTGATTGACGGAGCGTCCACATGATGCAACCGTCCATTGCAAAATTAAATTTTCTTGTATGCAAAATTGATTTCATGGCCCAGTCCACAAAAGGTGCGCTGGAGCGGCGCTTGTGTTATATAAAATGCGTTAAATTACTTTTACGGACAGCTGCTTCATTATCATCACTGCTGCCGCAACGGCCTTGAATGAAGGACGCCGGAAACTTGCTTTACTTCTTTTATTGGCCGCGCTTTGCTTGCCTCTTTCTTTCCATTTCTCTGCTCTCGCCTCGCGTTTTCACACTTCTCCTGCCACGCATAATTTATTATCATTTTGTTGCTGGCCCACCAGTTTATTTGTTTTAATTAACAATATGCGGCCCTCAGTTTCCTCTCTCGTGCATCTGCACTTTTGTTTTAGTTTTGCGCGGCCAGTGAAAGTTTTTTGTTTTGTGTTGTTGCAAACAATGCGTCGTTCATTCGTTTTCGTTTTCGTTTTCATTTCGTTGTAAACAAGCGATTTTGTTGCTTTTTTCGTAATTGAGATAAATGCATTTTAAATGCGCAACCGCAACGGCAGCAGGTCAGCTCCGCTTTGCCTCGCACAGGCAAATGCTCCGGCTCCGCATTACGTATACGCCGCGTGACCGGTGGGTAAGGCATCACAAATCAGCTTGCAGGCAGCTGCATTTTGTATTATTTCCACGCATAATTCAAACGCAAATGAATTCTGTTATTTTTCTACACAAAAGCGAAGAAAAGACAATGCCTAATGCCACAAAATGACAATGGCAACAGCCAAAAATTGTCATTTCGTACATTGCCGCCGCTGAGTGCGCATAAAACAAATGTCAGACAAGTTTGGGAGATGCCAGCTCGGCTCGAGGAAATTTTCATGCATTTGGTTAAATTGAGAAAATGCTTAAATTATAGAGGGAGCTTGGCAAATAAATAACAAAAGTACAAAGCGAACACACTGGCGAGAGTTTTTTTTAAGATGTGCAGCAGAAAACACTAAACAATTCCGAAGGAGGAAAGTTATGGAAATGAATCTTTAGTTTTTATTTTAATTAATTCTTTAGAATTTGCCCGACAGCTAAGTGGCATTCACAAGCGTATTATAATTATGAAACGTATCAAAAGAAGCTGGACTTTTGATAAAAAACAAGAAAGAAAGTCGGTCAAGCCCGACTTTAACATACTCTGTACCAAGAAAATTTGTCTTTTGATCATAACTCGAAAACCGTTCATCCGATCTTCTAAATTTCTTTGGCGGATCGATAAGTTATCTTAATAACTAAATATGTCCAGAAGAAACAAGCCATCTATCTTCAAAACTGTGGGACATATGAGGTTTTTTCTAAATTGCGGGGGCGGGAGGGGGCGTGGCCAAAATTGAAAATAAACTTGATCTGCCTGCAGACATAAGAAGCATATGTCCCATACATGTCAAACCTCTATCTCTTACCATCTCTGAGATCTGTGCGTTCATACGGACTGACAGACAGACGGACAGACGGACAGACGGACGGACGGACAGACGGACAGACGGACATGGCTATATCGACTCGGCTGTTGATGCTGATCAAGAATATATTTACTTTATGGGGTCGGAGATGCTTCCTTCTGGATGTTACATACTTTTGCACAAACTTATAATACTCTATGTACCTTCGGTACAGGTTATAAAAATAGGGTAAGGTAAAAGCCCCACTGAGAATATTAAGCAGATTTGAGGTTGATTTCAAAGCGAGCCATTGTCCAGGCATTATTTGTTAGCATCCATTTTGAGTGGTCGGCCATGTTAAAAGAAAAGTCGAACCATTTTTATACCTCATGTCTAGATTCTAGTCTTTTGAAAGCTTCTAGAATCGGTTTAAATTTTTTACTCAGCCGCTGCCGATGCAGATCGAGCCTTGAGCTCTAATAAAATCTCTGTTCTGGCACATAAGTCATAATCTGGGCATCAGCTGAAACTCAGCCAATACCTCGGCTTGTATGGCTGAAAAGTCTTTACTCAGTGGTCGGCAATGAGAATAGAGAAGTTGCCACTGGCAACTGAGAAAAATTTACATACATAGAAAGCGAGTCTGCATACACATTGGTCAGGTTAGCTTCATTCTGAGAAGAGCACTGTACTAACGCCCAACAAGCTACCTACAAGCTTCACAAATAACCCGAAAAGCCGTTCCTCCTGTGCGGTGGAGAGACTTACTTGGCCAGCACTCGACCTAAAAGGGAAGGGAACACATATCACTTCTGGTAGGGAGTCTTATAGGTCACCTTACCACACCATGATTTCTGTAGAAGTTGCAAATATGAAGAGGAGGAGACTTAGATTACTCAGTCTGGAGATATCAGCTCTGGGGGTGTCAGAGTCAAACCTTTATTTCTTACCATTTCTGAGTTCATGACATGGCTATATTGACTGAGCTGTTGATGCTGATCAAGAACACATAAACTTTATGGAGTCGGAGATGCTTTCTTCTGGATACAGAGTAAAATGAGGCATAGAGCTCGGGCAATTTGTACTAAGACTTACGTTTGAAAGCAAATCGTAATCATTGAACATTCTTCGAACTTTCACATTGCCAAGTCACATTGTTGTGATTGAAATTGAAATACTTTGAAACATTCTTGAATTCACCAATATTTAAAATAGATTTTCTTTACCTAGCTTAAAGTTCAGCACCTCACCCACTTTCAATTGTTAAGCCTAGTGTATAAATAATAAGATTTGGTCAATTATTTAAATTGCTACCAATTGCAATTACAATTTTGTTTGCACAAAACCATTCGCCAAAGGTTAAACCATTTGACTTTCCCACACCAGCTCAACTAGGTCAAACAGCTGCGCCGCTGCTGCTGCTCTTCAGCTCAGCTCAGCTGCTCAGCTGCTAAATTCCGAAACAAACGGCGAAAATAAAATGGAAATTGGTGTCATGCCATTGGCACATATTGTCAGGCCAAAAACCATATTAAAGCCAAAGAGCTAACAAACAGAAAAACGTAATGGAAAGCGCGTTAGCTGAATGTTGGGTAAGGTAAGTGCCGTTGCAAGTCGGTTGGCACACGGTGCGTGGGGAAGCTTGACCACATAATCAATAGATTGCCGAATCGATGCGCCAGTAACAGCAGCGGCAGCAGCAGTCGGCAGTGACGTGAAACAGAGAGTGTTAATTAATATTCAATACACGGGTTTGCTGCGCAATTGTTACGAATGTGTTAAGTCAACACCGGCAGCTAGCTCTGAGTGTTAAGAAGTAGCAGCTAGGCATACCCATTGCATGCAAATCATGATGATAATGATGATTATGCAATTAGCGCTACTTGGCGTATGAACAGTATTAATCAATTTTGGCAGCACATCGATACATTGTGTGTTTTCTTTATAGCCATAGCCGCCTAGGATTCTCCCGCTCTTGAAGCAGCCAATTAGTAGTCATCCTCAAATTGGGAAACCATTTCAAACGCTTTACATAAGCCAGCGAAAGAAAGATAAAAAAGGTAGCTACCATAACAACAATAAACCACTTATTTACATAAACAATCAACCGAGCAGCTGAGCTAAGAAATCCATGGCCATGGTCACAATTTGGCGGAACCCGTTTCTTTGTCCATTTATTGGGTTTATTACATGATAAAGGGTCTCGGCCTGGAAACCTGAGAGCCGAACCGGATTTTACCAGCTGCTGTTCAAAATTAAGTAATTGGTGTCAGCCCCGAAAGAAAGTTCTCAAGTTTGTGTCTTGAGTCTTTTGATGCAACCAGTGCTCCCTTCCCTCCACCACATATGGTAGTTATCTGTGTGTATGTGCTCCATGCTCCAAAGAGCAACCAGAGCAATACGAGTTTCTCCGCTTATGCAATATGCGAGCCCTAAATAAAAATATAAAAATAAAAACCACTTTGGGGAAGACGAAAAGAAATAAAGAGATGTTACCAAAAAAAAAAAGCACTGTCGGCCCCGGCGTCGGCGTTGACTGGGCTGATAATGAAGTTCATGTCAGATATACATATATGTATACATGGAGGAGGCATACTTATGTACCAGGTACATACATAAATTGTGAAGTCAACACAATACTTCGACGGGCCATAAAAACGTTGCCAAATAATTTGTGGCTCAGCTGCAGTTAACCAAATTGAGGTTAAGTTTGCGACGCGTCGCCCTCCTCTGTTTCATTTCACATTTCGTTTGCCCTTCTTTTTGTGTTTACGCACTTTTATTTATTTATGTTTTCCGGTTTGCTTTTTTGTGTGCTTTGTTGTTGTTGTTTTTGTTTTTTGCATTGACATAAATTTGAGTTTGAGGCTGGCTTATTTATGATTCCAAGTCTGTGTGTTTGCTTGCAAAAGTTGCCTTATATAATACAAATAAATCTAAGAAATACAAGCACAATTTTTAATATGTCAGCAAGGAGTAGAATGAATTAATTAGAAAAGGCGCAAATACTTTCAATTCGCATTATAAGATAGCATAATTGGCTCTTAAATCATGTTCAGTAAAGTAAAATACTAAAACTAAGCCAGAATTGAAAATAAGAATATGAAATACATGAAATCTAAACGAATGATAGAAGCAGCTTGCTAGAGCCTGCTGGGAGTCCGCAGTCTTCAGACCTCAGTACTGAGATGAACTGAAGGGATGTCTTCCTTCTAAGCCTAAGCCCGACTCGGACTATAGCACACATAAAAAATATTTCTTATAATCTGAATAAGTACTTTTTGAAGCTTTAAAGCAGATATTCGGAATGGATTACTGTTAAGAACAAGTTCTAAGTTATGGAGTAGTATGAGAGGTAGGGTTGCTGGTGGTTCGATCTGTCTTAATTTTTACTAGATATAAGGATTTGGTCTAAGCTTTGACTGTGACAAATTTCAATCCAAAATCTGTAATTTTAGGGCTTTCTGACTAATGTACAGTGGATTTGCAGTTAAAGATGCCTTTAGGATATTCGAATTCTTGAGAATCTTAGAGGTCTGAAGCCAAGATGTGAAATAATCTTGATTTTTTTATTCAGCCATCCAAAAAGCTGATTTACTGAAAGCTAGTAAGATGTGGTGGAACAGTGGATAGTGTGTGGGCCAGCTGTGCAAGAGGTTATCTTATCTAACCGGTCACCTTCACTAGCTATTGGCTTCAGCTTTAAATTAACTAGCCCTTAAAAAGCTTCTCAAACTGTAGGTTCCGCTCTTTCTTGTGCGAAAATGAGAAGCACTGAAGCCAAGAGATTGAAGGGAGCTCGGTTTCACCCTTTGGGACTGTGCACTTTAAATTGCTTTTTACAGAAAATAATTAATAGGAAAAATAAGCCAATTTTTAGCCACAGAAAATCCCACACAGATAACCACAGAAGAATGTTTGAGCAAGACCCCTTGCGGTGTGAACCCGTTGTGGCTGAAAGGAAAACGACTAAGCCACTAAACCAGTGTCCATAATTTATTTGATTTTTTGTTTTGGCAAGTGCTCAAATTAGTTTAAAAGAAAAAGTGCAGGTTTGCAACACAGATTCAGGATTTAATTAAAGTTGGCTTAATTCGGCCAAGCCGCAATTTTTTTGCTCTATCAAATGCAATTGAAATGGGCTTCAGTTCAGCATAGCAAATTGAAAGTATATAGTTAAGTGGGCTTAATGCTTATTAGGCTGATAATTGAATAGTGCATTTAGGTCCAGGTATCTGCCAGGGATTTGCTTAGAACTCGAACTCAAGTGGGGTTCAAAAGATAAGCCAGACCCTACAATTCTTAAAAAGTGCACGAAGTTTTATTTATTAATTAAAAGGATTGTGAGTTACGATTCATCGCCCTAACCAAAGCATTTCATTTAGAGAAGACAATCGCCAAAGCATTTGTGCTGTTGTTAGTGGTCCTTCGAGCCGGATCTAAGCCAGCGACCTGCACCAAAATCCTTGTAGCCAAAATGGCATTATATAGCTTACGGTTTCCTATTGTTTGAATCATTTCTGTGAACAACTTGTTTAGTCACCCTGTATACGCTTGCAAAAAATGTCCTACCCCAATGTGTTGACCTTTTATTTGCATATGAAAATTGCACTTAATTTAAGTGATACTCAGGCTTTGCTTGCCAGTTTTCCACACACACACACACACACACACACATTTTGTAAGCGTTTTGCCTCCACACTTTCCTCACACTCGCAACATGCATTGCCCAAGACTCAACCCGTGTTTGCGTTTTTATGCCAGAAAAATTGTGTGTGGTTTATATGGTAAGATTTATTAGATAATGACGATTTACACTATTTCTCCTTTTCTTTCAGTTTCGTGCGCTTTTCTTTTCAAATGTTGCAATTTCCAGTGATTTAATCGCTGGCAGCTAACAAAATGTGGCTTAAATGTGAAATTTACTTACCAAAAGTTTTGAATATTTTCGGTGGGTCGGCAAAAGAATTAATCCAATTGTTGGGGCGTTGAGGCTAAAGTGTAAAAATGAAATGCATTAAAAGCCAAATTACAAATTGCTGGCAATTTAAATGGTTGTTGTTTTTGTTGCACTTGTTGTTGTTTCGTTTGGTTTGGCTTGGCTTAGCGTTTTGATTTGTTGCTCATAAAATAATAATAATAATAATAATACTAAAAGTTGTTGCTGCGATTCCGACTACGACTCCGACTCCGACTCCAATTGCAAAATCAAATCACTTTCACTGTCAGGCGCGCACAGCCGCAACGCCTGGGGAGGGGGTGGCGGTGCCAAATTGCAGTCCGCTCACAAAAATAAACGGAACACACACAATTTAACAATTGTTATTGCTTTCTGATTTGGAGCCATTGTATATGCCTGGGCTTCAATTTCTTCAGTCTGGCCCATCAGGTCCTTGGCTTATCCTCTCACACACACACACACACACACAAGCCCAGACAGGCTCACTTACTTATAGGCAAATCGCACGGCAAGCTTAAACGTTATACGAACACAAACACGAAACACGAACCGAAGCCAAGCTTATGCTTTCAGCAAGCGCACAATCGACCTTCTTGAGCGGAGTCTCAATGAAGTCTGAACGCAAGCGCAGGCGCAAAAGCAAAAATACAAATTGTAAGCTTTTCGCTGTCGCCGCCGCCGCCGCCGCCGCCGCTGCTGCCGCGCTTGCACGCAAAACCAAAGCGGAGCTTGGAAAACAGCTGTCGCCTCTCCAGCGCCGTCTCCTCCGATGAGGCAACATTAAATGCAAGCGTAAAAGATATGAAAGGTGGTGGGGAGAGAAGCCAGTAACAGCCACCGCATTGTACAAATAATACAAATTATTGCTTAATGCCGGCAGACAGCCTGCAGCTCCTCCCCCGCCCCGGCCCCTCCCTGCGCCCGTAACGACGGTTGCCCATTTCGTAAGCTGTAATTATGATATGAAGTCGTAAAGCATCATTGGACGCCATGGTCAATAGTAAGTACCAACTTTGCCTTATTCCATTTTTGTGGCCAGCGCTGGCCAGGCCAGGCCTGACAGCCGCCAATTAAACATTTTTAGTTAATAATAAAATATATACGTACAGTGTACACAGCCATCCAAAAATAAAAAAAAGAACCCAAACAAAAGCGTCTCAACGTTTAATGCCTTTTGACAGTCTGTGACACGCTGTGACTTGGCTTTGACAGCTAATTGCAGTTAGGCGCGTCGCCCGGCCTCGCCTCGCCTGATTTGATTGAAAAGCGTGCGCCTTGTCACTACGAACATCAATGGGAGGCGGCAAAATATAAAAATTAAAGCACATCGTAAGGGTGAACTACAAATAGAAGGCATTTATGTTGCACTCCTATTGCTTGTGCGACTTGTTAGCTGTTAGTACCATCCAGCTGGTCAGGATGCTCAAAAAGAAGGCAGCTACTAGGCAAGCTTGGTCTCTAGCTCTTCGTTTATAAAGCTGTATTCTGGCAGAAGGGATTCAGAGGGTGACATGGCACCTCCAAACCTCTGAATCCTGCGACCAACTTCAAGCTCTTCGACTATAAGGTTAAGCAGTCAGTTTTGGCTGTGTTTCTGGATGTCAAACATCTGTGGCTGCTCCACAAATTGAAGAGCCTTCTCCCGCTCCCAAAAAAAACGAAGATTTTACAACATATTTATAAGATTTCCCGTATCCATTTCGACTGTTTATTGCTTAAGCAACCAAAGGAGCTGAAAATTATCTAAAGGATATGAAAAATGATCATCATTTGGTTGATTTTCAGCACCGTTGGCTGATTAAAAGGCTATTAAAGACATATCCAGTCCAAATGGAAATTTTTTGACCTTTTTTCGTGTGTGTACACAAAGATAGTAAATATGTGTAAAATGATATGAAAAACCTAAATGGAAATGCGGGTTTTCTGCAACTTTTTAAGGGCATTTTCCACTGGCAGCGCTTACTTATCTCATTTTAGGTAGGTCTCTACCAATCGATAGACAGAACAAGAAAGAATGTCGGTCAAGCCCGATTATAACATACTCTGTACCAAGAAAATATGTCTTTTGATCATAACTCGAAAACTGTTCATCCGATCTTCTTCATTCCTTTGGCGGATCGATAAGATATATTAATTACTAAATATGTCCAGAAGAAACGAACCATCTATCTTTAAAACTGTGGGAGATATGACGTTTTTTCTAAATTGCGGGGGCAGTAGGGGGCGTGGCCAAAATTGAAAATAAACTTGATTTGCCTGCAGACATAAGAAGCATATGTCCCATACATGTCAAACCTCTATCTCTTACCATCTCTGAGATCTGTGCGTTCATACGGACAGACAGACAGACAGACGGACAGACGGACAGACGGACGGACGGACAGACGGACAGACGGACGGACGGACAGACGGACATGGCTATATCGACTTGGCTGTTGATGCTGATCAAGAATATATATACTTTATGGGGTCGGAGATGCTTCCTTCTGCCTGTTACATACTTTTGCACAAACTTATAATACTCTATGTACCTTCGGTACAGAGTATAAAAATATATACGCGTGCGAGTTAGGAGATGATGTAGAGAGAGAGGTTCGGCAGGGCAAGTCTTCTATCTGAGTAAATAGTATATTTTTTTGAGCAACCCACCTAGTCTGGGATTCCAAATCAGAACCTCGAGAACTTAAACATAAGAGCCGGCATCTTAGCACATGCGACTATCAAGCACTCGCGCGGCATGGCTGCCAAGCTCAGTAAATTAAGGAAAGCGACGATGAGGGAATGTGATCCTAAACACATTTCAAATAGTTTTTGTATATATAGCATTCAGTATTTAGAAGATTCGGAAAAACGGGTATACGAATGAAAAGTCTCTTTACTAAGGACCTAAAGAGGGGTCTCCTTACCAATCGTATATGGCAAACATACCTGAGATGCTCATGGAGGATAACTTATCAAAATCTTTCCATCTATACCTAACTTTCGGTGGAATATGCCTGTTTAAATACTTTATCCATTCCAGAAGGAGGAGATTTCTAGGCTAAGAAGCAACATCTTCAATCAAATATATTGCCAGACAAAGACCTTGCCCAGTTTGTTGACAACACTTGGTAGGTTAAGAGGGGCAAATTTTTGTGTGTGTATGTTTTTCCACCCACAACAATGGTTCATCTCTATTGTAATTCCAAACCAACCACATGGGCATTCAAAACTCGAGAAACTCGAACTTTAAATACTTAACAATTCAACGTCAAGGCTATGGCAGGAGCCTTGATCTCAAACCCGGGAGTGGGAAATCACCCAAAAGCAGTTCAGCTCAGTTGATGTGGCTGTTGTCGCCAAACATGTATGGCCTTTGGAAAACCACAAAGACGCCAACAGCCAACAGCATCCGGCGATGCTGGCAGATGAATCACCGGCCACAACTCTTTCGATTTCTTCTATTGCTTGTATTTATTTTTGATTGTTGCTGCCTGCCCCTTGCCGGACTATTGGCGGGCTAAAGTCCGTTTTGCTCTCGTTTCGTACTCAACTTGGAGGCGAACCGAAAGTGAAAGGAGCAACAGCGGCCGCAGCAGCATTTCTTCATCTGTATCTGGCTGGGGGGCTTCGGCTTCGGCTTTGGCTTTGGCTTTGGCATTGGGTGCGGGTGCCAGCTGCCAGCTGCTGGCGGATGCGCGCGACAGTTGGAAAGTGTTTTAAAAATATTTGCATACTCTGCGCCACTGGCGAACCGCAAAGTCGAGTAGCAATTGCTCTTAATATCGTTGGCACAATTTTGAAGGCATGGAGCAGCTGTTCGCCGCCGCCGCCGCCGCTGACCGCAGTCACAATTATGAATATTCATTTGGCTCTTAATTGATGACTGACATTTTATTTCGATTTGTTTGCACGATTTCACTGCAAATGGGCAAATACTTGGAGGGTTACCAGCTCCAGCTCCAGCTTCAACTTCGACTCGTATGTTATTGTCGCACACAACAAAAGCAGCCACAAAAGCTGCTGCATAATCGAAAGAAACAAAAAAAAAACAAAAAACATCAAACTGCAATAAGGAAGTCTAAGGCTTTCGTCATCGGCGGCGCTTCACACCTCAACGTAAAAGGTAAATAAAAATCGATAATTGAAAAAATGGCAACACAAACATTTACCCGGCAGCGTAAAAGTGCAACAAACACTGAGCGATTAGCATAGCATAGCTGGCACCCTGTATAATTTAGACACTGGTGATGGGGCAGGAAAATATTCGCACATGCTTCACTTACACACAAACACGTACGCGCACACGTACATCAGCAACCTGGCGAATGCCATCATCACTTTCACCCAAAGGTGATATAATGGACTACCGCCAGTCCAAGAGTAAGCCAGCTACGTCATGAACAGCAGCTGCCAGGCTATGCATTAATCTTCCTCAGATAAACCGCAACTGGAGTGGCTCGTGTGACAACACTTAGCATTTAGCCAGTTCTTAGAAAAGGCGGAGTTTTTTGTTTTGTTTCTACGCTGTAACTTGTGCGACAGATTGGGGAGGGGGCGGGCGGTGCCATTCTAATTCGATTAGCAACGATCTACAAATTGAACGCACATTTGATTTGTTTATTAGCAAATTGACCACAAAACCAAAACAAAAAACCCCAACGGAGCAGCGTCGCGTGGCTAGGATTTTGAAAAACTTTCCATTCCTTTGACATCCCGGTGAACGGTACGAAATATGTCAAGCATACGCCCCGTTTGCCACGAGCCAAACTTGCACTGAAATGTGAGAGATTGTAGAAGTCAACAGTGATTGCCGATTTCCAAAGTGATTGCTGGATAATACTGAAACTTCCAATGAGTTAATCAAACTTAGAACTGGAGGTAGTTTTAGATCCTGCAAATCAGCAGCGACCTTCTCAGAACAGAAATGCTTGGACTGTTAGGGGCATTGGTTTTAAATGTTTAAGCTTTTGGTTACTTTTTCCGGAATGAAATCTTGGTACTGCGTGCCTTCTTAAGCCACTTGCTACCATTAAGGCAGAGTTCACTATAATAGGCCCTGCGAGTGTAGACTTCTTAGGCTAAGTACAGGGTTGTCCATATTCGACGGACCCATCTGGCAACGCCATAACTTTTGACAGAGATGTCAGATCGCTTAATGACATACCGCGTTTGAAGCGTCAGTCCAAGCAGATTTTTACCATGGAACAATACACGCCACGCGAGCGCTCTGAAATAGTTGAAATTTACATTCAACAGAACAAGTCAATTGTGAAAACTCATTGTCATGTCCGATGAAGCCCATTTCACATTGAATGGGACCGTAAATAAGCAAAATTGCCGTATTTACGCCACTGAAAATCCTCAGGAGATTCAAGAAGTGCCTCTTCATGACGAAAAAGTCACAGTTTGGTGCGGCGTTAGTGCGAAAACGGTCATTGGGCCGTTTTTCTTCCAAAATGAAAATGGCCATGCTGTTACCATCAACCAGGAGCGTTATCGCGACATGATGACCAATTTTGTGATGCCAATTATTCGTCGAAAGCGTATGAGGCAGTTCTGGTTTCAACAAGACGGCGCTCCACCGCACACAAGTCGCATAACAATCGATTTTCTGAAGAAATTGTTTCCGGGCCGTTTGATGTCGAAAAGTGGTGATTTGGACTGGCCACCGCGTTCGCCCGATTTGACGCCGCCTGACTTCTTCTTGTGGGGATATTTGAAGTCAAAGGTTTACGTTAACAAGCCAAGGACCGTAGAAGAGCTCAAGGACAACATTCGTGAAGAAATAGCCGCTATTCCGGCCGAAATGTTGGCGAAAACGATGGAAAATGCTGCAAAAAGGGCACAATACGCCATCAACGCCAGAGGCGGCCATTTGAGAGATATCATATTCAAAAATTGATGTAAACAAATCTACTTGGAACAAATTAAATGATTAAGATTGCCAACCGCCAAATTTTTATTTTTTTCTTTGATTTTTTTAAAAAAAACATGGGTCCGTCGAATATGGGCAACCCTGTATAATGCTCCAGTCGGTAAGCTTACCTGGTGCTGAGTCTGGAAAGGTCCTCCTGCACTGAAAAGCAAGCACCATGCTGCGTCAAAAAGCCTTCATATGAGCTTTTACTACACTTTTTGCAGATTTGCATACCATTTATCGACTTTGACTCTCCGGAAGTAGTTTTCGTTAGTTGACTTCATATAAAAAGACACACTTGGCTTTGCTTTGATGCTCATAAGCTGTTCGAAAGTGTTTAAAGAAAAAACTGGTCTCAAAGATGGTAAGAAATAAAGATTCGACTTGTAGGGGACCAAAACTTCTTATACTTTGCCAAGCCTACGTCAGGCCCAGCAATTTTGGAAAGAAGCATCAAATCTCCTACAGTTTTTAATGTAGATATGACGTAACTACTGTACATATTCAGAAGTCCGCACTATTTATGTATCCCTTAAAATTTTAGTAAAGAATGCATGAATGATAGTTAAGTTATGAGCAAAAGAAAGTTTGCTACTTCCTTCTACTGCTAATTAATCAACTGAATACACAATAAGCATTCGTTTTTGCAGTTCCAGAGTATATTATAGACAGACTTGATTGGCTTTCTTAAGTTTACTTAAATTTTATAAAGCTGTAAACCCAAAAAGACGAAATTAAACTAAAACGAGCTCAATTTAGTCCCAAAGCAGTTTCATTTAAGCTTTTGAAATACTGAATATCCTATAGGAAACCAATTTGATCTCGTACCGTTTCGGTACCGAAAGGAGCTATCCCTGGCTGCCCGATCTCGAAACGTTTCCGTGTTCTGCGGATGTAAGTTCCTCTTACATCTCTAGTTGAGAAACACTGGTAAACTGCCAGCTTATTGTATGACAGCTATCTGGCAGTCTGCTCAGACTGAATACTGACAGATTTCTCTGACGACGGCACTGTTTTTAAACGTGTATGGCTTACGACAGCCTGTCAGTGTGTGTGAACGAACTCTTGGCCTAGGTTGAGTCATTAGGCTCATGACGGGCTTGCTCTATGAATAATAAGAATGAATTTAATCCGCATTTTTTCTCTGCGTAAGAACTAATGACTTAAAGCTAAAATAAAGTAGTTAGCGAGTAACAGAAATAGCGAATATTCTCGCAGGTTATATAAGCTTAACAGAGGATATATACAATTTCGTCCTTACCCATACTTCAACTAGTTTTAAGTGTGGAAACAATTATACTTTTTATAGACTTAAGAAATGCATAGTTTTTGCGATTTTTATTGATTTGAAAGTACACTCCAAAAGTAAACCAACACTAGTCTAAGTGCCGGAAATTAGCAATCAAATCAAATGCTTACGTACAAGTACATAAAGTACATGTAAAGATAATAAAAGTACTGCAAATTTTTGGGAAAGTAAACATGCCATTTAGCCACTTTCATTATAAACAAGCATTATCTCGACTAAGCCGTAGTTTAGTGCTTTAAGAAGTGCAGATCATCCGTCTGCAAAAAAACAAACCAAAACAATGATTATTTGACGAAATCTCCAGCTGTGCCATATGGCTGCTGCTGCGGGGTGCCCGAACGCGCCAAGCGCTCCAAAACAAGCAGCTGACCCCTAGCAATTAAGAAATTATGTATATTATGACGCTTGCTGTGATGATGGCAAGGCAGTCACATAAAAAACCATAAAAAAAGCGAATGCGAAAAGGCACATAAGCCCACGATGCGCGTTGCCTGAATACAGCATTATGTATACGCACCGCTGGATGGCGACGAGGCTTAATGCGGGCAGTTTTTGGTTTTGTTTTCTGACTCTTTTTTTTTGGGGGGTTAACCTTTCTTTATGGCAACAACAACAACCACAAGATAATGATACAGCGCAGGCGCCCATCATTTGTTGCATTTCATTGGTACCTCTGTGACTTTATGTTGGTATTTATTTCACACTTCTTTCTATTCAGACCATCTTCAGCCAGAAATGCGTCTCAGAAAGCTTTTATTTTCGCTCAACACGCCTGCTGTTTCCTGGCCATGCCGAATGGAAAAACAAAAGACTGAAGACACAAACCTGGGGCTGGCGGGCTGAGGCGGAGGCTGTTATATAAGCGCGTGCTCGCCTTAAATTAAAATCTACAATCACGCAGTGGCGACAAGCGGGTCAGAGCGACTCGGTCGGGTTAACGGATGGATGGTGGCCGGCTGTGTAGGTGGAGAAATTATGTTGACATCATCGCCAAAAAATGGCATACAAAACTGAGAGGCACCTCTTGAAAAACGAAACAAATCGAAAGAAAAAAAAGCTAAATTAATTTTACTTTCATTTCTGCGGCCCAGCGACGGTTCAGCTCTTTTCGTTTTACTTTAATGAATAAGTCTTTGGCGGGTCTATTTGGCTGGCTGGCTAACTAGCTGATGATTGCCATTTGATGATGACTCCTTGGCCGGGAAGCCAGAAAACGCCAATTGCTGTGAAAATGATGTACCAAACTGTCGATTGACTAACTGACTGACTGAACGGAGTGAGCGGTAATCGCAATGAGGAAATGTGAAATGCTTATAAAAATATCATCAAATCGAATCAAAGCGAAGCAAGGCAATCATTTCATTTATCTTTTGCATAGACAACACAATGGAAAGCCAAAAGTGGTTGGTTGATTGTGAAATTGTCTTTTAAATGGCCATAAAGTCAATTTCCTGGCTCGATGCGGCTTATGAAATAGTTGGTGGCATTTGCAGCCTAATTTTCTAGGTCAACTGGAGGCGCTCTTACTGACGAAACATATAATTTGGCATACTTTTGTTGTTATAGTAGTTGTTGTTGTTGTTGTATGCAGCTGCGCACTAATGTGCAAATTAAACGTCTCTCACATAACTCACAGTGATTGGGACAGCTGCGCCTGCTCATCTTTTATTTTGACAATTACATTTTCTCAACTTAATTTCTTGCATTTAACTTTTGTTGTTGCTGCGCTTTTTAGTTTGCTCACAGACCGCGGTCTGTCAACGGTAATCGCCTGAAGGGTGGGGGGGAGCCCAAAGCAACACCCTCAGCTACGCATTTGGCATCAAAGTCTGCGCAGTCTTATACAACAGACAGTCCGCATAGAAATATGTCGCAGTCACATTCAGAGTCAGAGGGGGGGGTACAATTGTGTAATTAGCCAAAACGAACGAACAAAAACACGAGCAAAAAATCTAAATGGGTTTTTTTTCCATGCTATTCATAAGATCTCACGTATTACCATAAGCCGTTCAATTGTCTGTAAATGCCTTTGGCAATCAGGCAGCAGACCTCAAACTGGTTGACACCTTTCTTCCTCCCAAGCGACTGCCTGGAATTGATTTATGACAGCTGCGCTTGTTATTCTCCTCCTAGAGTGTAGGCTTATGAGGTTGGTCTGATGTCTGCAAGCATTAAAAGCATTCTTTATCTTTCTTTTCTTAAGTTGTATGTTTTCTTTCTCCGTTTACAAGCTAGAAGGATGATATAACTGCCTTTTTGTACATTTAAGCTCTCTGTTTGTTAACTAACTACGGCAAGAAGCTGGCATACAGCTACACTGTAAAAAAACATGACCTTCTACAACGCAAGGCAGCCAAATGCGACTTGTTTCAATATATTAAAAAGTTGATGGTAATTCTAGTTGATTTTCGTGATAAATCTGATTTCATAAATGGTTCATCACGACTAGATTTTATGTTATTTGAGCCTCAAGTTACTTATAATGCATATTTAAGCCTTAAACCCAATTCTCTTTGATATTATCGTCCAGTATTAAAGCTTAGCTTTTAAATAAAGTATAACAAGCAATTTTGCGATTTTTTCAAGCCAAGATATACCATTTTGAAATCTTATGAAAATTTTCAACAACATGCATTGCGATACAAAATATGGTCAATTGGAATACATGTATTCAAAATGATATATCTTCGTTTATAAAAATCTCAGAAATATATGGGCTACTTTATTTTAAAGCTTCAGCCAGTAGCACGTTTTCTAACTAATTTGAAGGACATTTTCACTGAGAACCAATAGGTTTTTCTCAACAAGACTAATTATACTCTGTACCGTAGGTACATAGAGTATTATAAGTTTGTGCAAAAGTATGTAACATCCAGAAGGAAGCATCTCCGACCCCATAAAGTATATATATTCTTGATCAGCATCAACAGCCGATATAGCCAGGTCCGTCTGTCCGTCTGTCCGTCTGTCTGTCTGTCCGTATGAACGCACAGATCTCAGAGATGGTAAGAGATAGAGGTTTGACGAGTATGGGACATATGCTTCTTATGTCTGCAGGCAGATCAAGTTTATTTTCAATTTTGGCCACGCCCCCTCCCGCCCCCCGCAATTTAGAAAAAACGTCATATCTCCCACAGTTTTGAAGATAGATGGCTTGTTCCTTCTGGACATATTTAGTTATTAGAATAACTTATCGATCCGCCAAAGGAATAAAGAAGATCGGATGAACGGTTTTCGAGTTATGATCAAAAGACAAAATTTCTTGTTACAGAGTATGTTATAGTCGGGCTTGACCGACTTTCTTTACTATTTTCTGACTCTACTTTTGTATGACAGCTATACTATATAGATGTCCGATTTTAGCCAAACTTAGTGGAATCATGGAAAAGCATAACAAACTAAGATATACAAAGTTTGGAGGCGTTTTCTTTGAAAACAAAAAAGTTTTTCTCACTAAAACTAGTTTCTCGACCGATCATTCATATGGCAGCTATAACCTATAGTCATCCGATTTTGACAAAACTCTTAAGAATCGTGTGAAAGCTTATAAAATAAATATATGCCAATTTTAAATATGTTTACATTGAAAACAAAAAAGTTCTTCTTACTAAAACCATTTGTCCAATCTTACTTTTCTATGGCAGCTATACTATATAGATGTCCGATTTCGACCAAACTTGGCAGAATCGTGGAGAAGCATAGAAAACTAGTAAGTACGGAGTTTGGAGAGGATTGCATTTAAAACAAAAAAGTTTCTCTTACTAGAACTAGTTTTCGACCGTTCGTTCTTATGGCAGCTATATGTTATAGTCATCCGATCCGGCCTGTTCCGACAAATGTGCAGCGTATTTGTGCCAGAAGACTTCGTGCAAAGTAAAGGCGATAGCTTTAAAACTGACGGAGGAGATAGCATAGAAACAGGCGGTCATGGCTATATAGACGCAGCTAGTCATGCTGATCAAGAATATATATACTTTATACGGTCGGAAATTCTTCCTTATATGCGTTACAAATACAATTTCAAAGGTATAATAAGCTGCGATGCTCATGATGATTTTCGTTGGTTCAACACGAGTCTGATTTGGGATATTATTGTCAATTTAAGCTTCAAGTGACAGTTTTTAACATTTTCAGATAAGTTTTGAATTTTGCTTTGGTCTTTAACTGAAATCTTTGTAAGAAACGGTTTTTCAAGGGAAGATATACCATTATGAATACAAGTGTCTGCTATTAATGAGTTTATAATGAGTAATATGAGCCGATTAGTGCCTTTAATGCAATCAGCATGCCATGTGATGATATGAAAACATTTCCACATTTTTTCGCATCATTTTCTTGACACTCATTTAAAGTTTTCTTAAACTACTTAAGAAGGAGTTGCTACATTCTAGCCAAGCTTTGATACCCTGTGCAATGTTTTGCGTTGAATACCTCAGCTCACTTCGTTGAACTCCTAACGATCTGTCTTAGATCCATAAAGTTGGACTACGAAATCATGCCACCCCTTTTACAGATCCTCAAGCTCAATTCCAACAGAAAAATTAAATGATTTAAAAATGTAAAAGACATTTGAGCATTTGGTTCGCTGGCGCTCACGTAACCGAACCATTTTTGATCTTTTGTATTTGCCCAAAAGCCGCTTAGCCTTTGTGTGTGTGTGAGCGCGTATTCACTTTGCTCATTCTCTTTTCTTTTTGCATTTAAATATTTGCCCGTTGAATACGCAAACAAGCACACAAAACATTCGCACAGTCTTAACACTAATAAAGTTTATGATAATACATTTGTACGTATATGGAGATTTTGGTTTTTTGGGTTAATGTTAATGCATTCGTTGATGGGCAATTTGAAAAAAAAGTTCACCAAATTATCTGACGGCAGCATGCAAATTTCAGTCAACTTGTTTTCCCTTTGCGGTTTCCGTTTCCACTGTGCATAATTTGGGCATTCAAAAGAAAACAAGATGTGGGTGCCTTTCACTCAACTCCGTTTTGGCAGGCGTGCCATGTCAAAGTTGGACCTGAATGAGTGTGTGTGTGTGTGTGAGTGCAGCAGACGATGATTTAATTTCAGCGCAATTAGTGGCAGGAGCAGCAGCTGCACGCAATGCACATTCACTTGTCACAGCCGCCCACAAAGTAAGAGCACTCGTCCAGCTAATTGTGGAACGCCTGTGGCCAAATCGTTTGGCTTGGCTGTGGCCGACCTTGCGATTGCAAAACAATTGCTTGGCTAATGACCGCACGGACAGTAAGGCTGACCTCTCGCAAGTGAAGCGTCTCCAGGTCCGGTATACCATGGTCTACAGGCTACAGGCGAATTGGCCATACGCTCGCCCCCAGCTAAAGGAAGTGGCTCACTGGCATTTGGCCATACCCAAGCTGGGAAAGTGTATGGAGGCTAGAAAAATGTTGCACGTCATGTTGTTTGGCTACAACCCCAACAGTTGTCTTTCGGATGTAGATGCAATCAAGCGACGGACGCACAACGAGCTGCGCTTCGATGAGCTTCAGCTCGGCGACAACTTTGGCTATGGATTGCGACACTTTAGCTGCGGTGCAACCAACCAAGCAACATTTCGAGGGCTCTTGAGCTCTTGGAGGTTGCATTACCTTGGTTAGTTGCGGTTCAAAAGTACAAATAAAGGCCGGAACAGTTTTAATGGTTGAGTGGTGGCCAGAATTTGGCAACTAACGATTCTTGGGCAAGTTAGTTAGATTTGAATTGGTGAGCTTTGCCGCCCTACATAAGCCAACTATACTCATCTCGCTTTCACTTACACACTCACTTAGCGTTAGGCGTTGCTTGGGAGAAAGTGAAACAGACGGTGTTAGCTGGAACCGGTTCACTTTGAGAACTGTCAGTGTTGGTAAACTTATTTATAATTTAACCGCTAAGTTTCAAATTTGAATTTAAACTTTATTAGCAGCTGGCAAAGTATGCTTAAACAATTTCTGCAAGCAAAATTTACAATTTTAATCAATTATTTAGACTTTTTGTAGAGATTTACTTACTTTTCTTGGTGGAAGTCCAGCCAATCTTTACATTTGTCTGCTTATTGTGAGTGTTTAGCCAGCTTAGAATGGGTTGATAGTATTCGGTTAAAGCCAGGCTGTTAAGACGGTTGTGAGGTGACACATTGGTCAATATTTTAGCAATTGTCTCCTTCCAAGGTTTGGTGGACCCCAGGGACATCATTGATCTGAGGTGGGGATTAAGTGAAAACATTAACATAAACGGATTAGCTGTAGAAACCCTACCTCAGGTCATTGCCCACAGCGAAATTGCCATAGAAATCGCAGTTATGCAATTGTCCACGATGTCCACTCTTCAGACACAAGGCGCGATAGAACTGATAGCCCAGAATTTCAGAGATGAATTTTCTGCCAATGAGATAAACACTTAACTTAGCTTATGAAACCACAAGACGTCTACTCACTGAGTCTGATAGCTCTGATCAATATTCACATAGAATTTGTAGGGGAAATCAATGGCATCCTCCGAACGATCTGTGGGTGGTTCAATGCCGGCATGCAGTTCCAAAAGTTTCCAATAATGCTTGTTTACAGTGTCCATGTCCACCGTATCGTTCAGCAGATCATGCATCACCTTGGTGTGCACATAGTACAGCGGTATATTCAAAATGGTGTGAATACCCTTTTTGTGTAAAACAGAGACATAAATGTAAGATATAGGAAATTATGCCATTTGGCTTACCATGCGAAACAGTCGATTCATTAGAGCCTTCTCCGTGAACTGTACACCCCGGGCCAGTCCACGTGCCGTCAGATGTGTGGGCGATGAGGCCGACAACACCACAGCCTCACCCAAAGGATACTCCAGATTGTAGGCCTTGAAATAGTAAGCCGGCAGATTCCGTTTCTGCTGGGCATAGTAAACTCTGGCCATATGCGCATGATACTGCATCAGCTTACGGAAGCTGACCTTCTCGCAGTACATCAGATAGACATGCGGTGTCAAATCAAATATAGAAGGTCTGCAATCATCATCGGGTCTATTCTCATTGGGCTCCTTAAGCTGGTTCTTGTGGAACTCTGCACTGAGCGGCTGAAACCCTAGAGAGGTATAAAACCTCTCGGACTCATTGACCAGTGCCTTGGCGCTGTGTTGCCTCAAAAAGTCATCATACTGCGGCAGTTCCCGGCGCGGAAAGTAGGCCTCCAGTATGCTACCCTCCTCCCAGGCCTGTTCCAGAACCTGCTGATACAGGTGGTCGGGTATGGGTCCATTGGCATCCACCACCTCGGCGCCATATTTCTTGTGCAGCTCGTGACGCACAAAGGCGTGTAGCTGCTGATAGGCGGGTTTCAGCTCAGCCATGACCTGCTCCATTTGCTGCAACATCTCCTGGCTGTCGTAGCGATACCACAGCTTATGCACCGGCACCTCCAGTATCTTGGCCGCACGCTGATACGACTGCACAATCGTATAGAAGTTGACCGATGCCCAGATTTGATTCTTCTCACGCCAGGTCTCCCAGTAGTACTTCAGCTCATCCGCATCACTGCTGTGTTGCACTATCTTCTGTATGTCCGGAAAGTAGGCCAAGGGACTATCATCCTCATTGGGCATTTTGGCGCCACCCAAATAGGGTTCAATGTCCTTGTCCGTGGACAGGGTCTGCAGCGCGGCCAAGTTCATCTGCACCTGCGAGAAGTAATCATCGCCGAGCACAAAGAGGTCACCAACGCTGCGCAGTTCTTGAAGCGCGTGTTTGGTTTCGCTGCTGCGCACTTTGCTCTGATCGAAGGCGCTGGCCTCCCGCGAAATGCCCACCAGCTCGTCCGCAATTCGCTTGACATTGGTCAGCTTGCTGAACAGGGCCTCAAAGTCATCCTCATTGTTGGACGTGTAGGTTTCGGCAGCAATTTCATTGTAAAATTTGTAATAACGTTGGCTGGACTGATCAATGAATGTCTTGGCCTCCAGGTCATAGTTGGCCGCAGCAGCCACCAGCTGAAGGAAGGCAGCGATAAGCTGAGTTTAGAAACTGTTCAAATTAAGACTTACGCCTAGAACCGCTATCAGCAGCAGTACAACTGGACACGGGACAACCATTTTCGGTTTCACTTTCGCACCTAAAGGCAGCTCTGCGCAAACTGAGTGGCTGATACCGATGAAGCTACTTTTTAAGCTGATAGAGGCTCGGGCCGAGCTGATAAGCGGCCTGAGGCCACAAATATAAATTGAGAACAGAATTAATTTGTAATGCCATGGAATCTAGTTTATTATAAAGCCTCAATAAAAATGCAATATATTTTTGCAGTAAAAGTAAATGGATCTCCGAGTGTCATCAAGCCGAAGGCCGTCATTATTATCATTGTGTCGTGCGCCGTCTGTTGTTGTCCAGAGCTGGATCTAGGCCTGTCGCTGCACAGTGCGGTTGTCGTGGCGTATGCTGACATCGACAATGCTCATGTTGGGTGTCAGGAAGTTAACCAAACGATCGGCCCCGGTGCGAGGTAGACGATCAAAGGGATAGCCCATGGACTGACGATCGGGATAGAGGCGGTCGCGTACGCCGCAGTAGGAGGCGGCATCGCTGCAGCGACCCACCAGCTGTTGATCGATCTGTAATGAGATTAGTATAGCAAAGAGATTAGTATACCAACTAGACAAGTTCTTTTAAACAGCACTCACCCGGTCATTCTCAAAGTTGGAAACCATCACAAACAGATCGCAGGGCAAACCCTCGGGCAGACCCTTGGGAATCAGCATATGATTGGGCCAGCCGCAGCCGCAGAAATTGAACTCCAGTTCATCGGGAGTGCCAACTGCCGGACGATTGTTATCCAGATTGCGGAAAGTGCGCTCAAATGGTATGGTCACGCTCGACTCGGTGGAACGGCGACGTATGGTATTTGGTCCCGGATTCAAAGCGGCCACAAATTTGTCCAATTCAACCATCATCAGACGTTGCTCCCTCAACTGCATGGGCTGGCCGCGTTCATCATTCTTGGGTGCAATAAAGATGCGCACATAGCCAAATCGCTGGGCACCACCGGCATTGTTCACATTAATGGTGTAGGTGAAGGGCAGGTGGGTCAAATGGGTGAACCGGGCAAAAACATTGCCACGTGGTGTGAAATCAAAGCCGCGCGACAAATCCATGTCCGACTGCTGCCAGAAGGTGCTCAGGGTGTTCGGCTGACCGCCATTGCTGGCCACCTGTATGCCTGTAATGGAAATGTCCGCGTAGTTCAACTGGGTGTCTGTGTAGGCGGGCAGACGTGACTTGTGCTCCTGGAAGATGCGATCAATGTAGGCATGCCATCTATAGAAGGCCGGATCACGCATGGCGGTGGCCGAGTCACCAATCACACCAAACGATTCCAAATGCTTGTTGTTGATGTCATGAGCGAAACCGATGAACACATGGCCATTGTTGTGCAAGTCGCCGTACTGCAAAAGAGAGAGCATTAGATACAGATTTTGCTGGGTGTTTTATCCACCTATCAAACCTACCAAAGTGCGATTTGGAGACAGTATCGATGACTCCATCATGTTGCCCAAGGTGTCAATGCCCGTGGCCTCATCCAGTGGAATACGAGTGCCGCGTTCCTGTAGGCAAATATGATTAGGATCTCTGGAACATGTGTGGCGTAACTGCACTTACATCCATAACAAATCCCTGATGTATGGCATCATAGATACGATCACGCCAACGTTCCAGGTCCCCAATCTCCAGATTAATCTGATCCGATTCACGAGTCAGGTCACCCAAACGGGCATTATCAAAACGTGGCGGCCAAGAACGACTGGCCACCAGCGAATCCATCTTGGGGAAATAACCCTCGGCTATGGGCTCACGCAGATTGTTGAAAGGCTGCACCCTAGCCAGATTATTGCTGAACCGTTCCATATTATAGCGGGCCATGATCTGCTCGTGCATGTAGTAGAAAAGCTCGCCGCGACGATCCTTGTTAACAATACTACGATCAGTTGCCTCGAATGGGTACACCAAATGCCAATGCCAATGATGCAAGTTAATGCCCATATCCTCACGGAAATACCACAAACGATGTTCGGGATCCAGGTCAGAGGCCGTATAGTCACGCGGTATGACAATGGGCATACGTGAGCCGGGTTGCACCACAAAGGATTCCTCACGCAGCTGACGGAACACCTGCGAGTCCACAAAACGATCGGGAAACGATTGGGCAAACGAGGGCAAGTCCAGGCCCTGGGTGTCCGGACGATGGAGCAAGGCCACCGACAGGGCATAGTTGAAGAGCACCGGATTGACGCGATCGCGTGCATAGACCGCCACACTCTGCAGATCGTCCACAGAGCGCATCTTCATAAAGATATCAATGAGACGGCCAGCAATGCGACGATGCTTGGGTATGAACAGCGAGAACTGCTCATCACGACCCAGGGACATGGGTATGCGTAGATCAGGAATGGAAATCTCACGCACAGGCACACGCTGCTCCACCGTCTCACCCACACGGCTCTGCACCTCGTTGCTAATGGGACGATAGCGGTCGGTGAGGTAGGAGTCGGGTACATCGAAAACGGTCACCTTCTTGCCCTTGTCCATGAACACCGGTTCGGTGGGATGGTCGAAGAGCAGCAGGAGATTGTTTTTGTCAGCCATTTTATTTGCTTTCTTTCTTTTTGGAGAACACAGAAAAGAACTTGCTGCCTATGTTGATTGGAGTCCAACAAGTCTGATGGTTAGACTGGCATTTGCCACCGCTTTTATACTCCCCAAGAGGCCTGAGCCTTATCACCACAGCTCAGGCTTGGGAACGACAATAGCTGCGGTTTTTTGCGATAAACCAGGAAAACCGCACTGTTGTTGTTTTTTTTGTTAGTATATTTCTAAAATACATTCTTTATTTTATTTGCTATTTTGAATGAAATTTGATTATTCTTCTTTTGGTATGCAACAAACTCTAAAAAAAAATGCATAATTTGCTTGCGCCTTTTTTTTTGTGTTTGGTTTGGTTTTCTAAGTAAAATTCCCTACTTTGACGAATTTCGATGCTATATATCATTTGAGACATTGAGATACGTGGAATGGAATAGAATATCATACGAGTAGGTAAGCAGCTTTCTACTTTGCATATATACAAGAGATTCCGTTTGTTTGTGTGTCTGTTTCTGTGTGTGTGTGTGTGTGTGTGATAGTTTAAGCGATAGTTTTAAGTAGTATTTTCTTGTAAAAAGTATCTTAGAAAAGCCCTTGGATATATCCTGTGCTAGTTTTGGCCATAGTTCATAGGTTCATGATATGTGTTGTGTTGTTTAAGCTCTTAGGATAGAGAGTTGAGTTGCAGTTGTCTTGACTTTTGGTTCCCATAACCAGTAAGAAGTGAGCACTGTGTTGGTTTTTTTTTGTATTTTCTTGTTCTTTTTGGTAAATGTAAAAACTTTAATCATATCAAAATACATACATATTTACATAATATGGTGCATAACTTAACACAAATAAAAGGCATATAAAAAATATGTTAGTATTTGGAAAAATTTTTTGAAATTAGGAATCAGTGCCGTGTGTTAACAACTTAAAACTGTTGTTCCAAAAATCATAGATTAGTAGTTGTACAATGCAAGTCATTGGAATGGGCATAGCATAGGTGCTATGGTAAATAGGAAGAAAATCAATGTTGTATCTGTTGTTTATAAGGGGGAAATTGTTTGCCTGTCGGTGAAAAACTAACTGCTTGGTTAAAGTTAAAGCTGTTGCCTCCAAAGTTTGAAACATAAGAACGAAAAAACTACATCTTAGCCATTAAATTTGTCTGCTCTGCACCTAGAACAAGAAAGAAAGTCGGTCAAGCCCGACTATAACATTCTCTGTACCAAGAAATTTTGTCTTTTGATCATAACTCGAAAACCGTTCATCCGATCTTCTTCATTCCTTTGGCGGATCGATAAGTTATCCTAATAACTAAATATGTCCAGAAGGAATAAGCCATCTATCTTCAAAACTGTGGGAGATATGACGTTTTTTCTAAATTGCGGGGGCGGGAGGGGGCGTGGCCAAAATTGAAAATAAACTTGATCTGCCTGCAGACATAAGAAGCATATGTCCCATACACGTCGAACCTCTATCTCTTACCATCCCTGAGATCTGTGCGTTCATACGGACGGACGGACAGACAGACGGACAGACAGACGGACAGACGGACATGGCTATATCGACTCGGCTGTTGATGCTGATCAAGAATATATATACTTTATGGGGTCGGAGATGCTTCCTTCTGGATGTTACATACTTTTGCACAAACTTATAATACTCTATGTACCTTCGGAAAAAGATTTCTATACATTTCGTGAACGAGTTTGCTTATGTAAAGGTGTCTCTATTTGTGAGTAAATATCCTTTTGACCTCCTTATTTAAAATTAGAACTGTCTTAGCCTACAAATCCACATAATGTTTGACCTCTTTCAAGCGTAAAACTCTTATATCTGAGTTGTTTTTGGGTATCTTCAGCGTTTTTAACTGCCAAGTCAATGTCAAACTTAGGAACTTATGTCTGTATACATCTATTAAACATATATCTTATTAACAAACAGCCCAAAAAGATTTGAAATAGACCCTCCTTCAGTTATGAAGGCGAGTATTATTAAAAAAAACTCTAGAAAATTCCATCCCGAAGTGGGTGAAAGTGCACGAAAAAGTTTTTATACTTTATACCAATGGCTTTTAGAGTATATTAAGTTAGAAGGAAGTATCTCCGACCGCATAAATATATATATATTCTTGATCAACATCAACAGCTGACTCAATTAAACCAAGTCTTAATGTACGGAAAGTACAGAGCATGTTATAGTCGGGGCTGTATCGATTTTTTTACTTGTTAGTTTTCAGTTTATGCTGTGAGCGGACTTAAAATCTTGGGCATTGCTCTAAGTAGACTGTTAATATATCAAGAATATTTCACACGGAAGTCTGTGACGCATAGATATGTTAATATCTGGCCCCATAAACCATATATATTCTTGATCAGCGCTACTTGCCAAGTCTATGCAGCTTTGTCCGCCTGTCTGCCTGTTTCTAGGCAAACTAATCTCTCAGTATTAAAATCATGGAACTGAAATGTTTTACAGGATCATCTTTCTAGTGAGTGGGATCACATGACTATAGCATACATAGCTGTCATAGATCAGTTGGAAAGCTAATTTTAAGTAGGAAAACATTTGTGTTTTTTTGTGGAAAGCTCTCCAAACTTCGCTGTTATTGGTTTTCTAAGTTTTCTTATAATTCTACTAAGTTAAATCCAAATGGGGAAACTATATGGAATAGCTGGCATACAAAATATAGGTCTGAAAAATGGTCTTTAGAAACTTAAATCTGGTATTTCGTCCTTTTAAGAGCTTTCACTCGATTCTACAAAGTTTTGTCAAAATAAGATGGCTGTATCGCATAGTTGCCATAGGAACAATCGTTCGGAAATTGGATCTGAGTGAAAAAATTTGTTTGTTTTTGATGTGAGTTCTGCCTCCCCAGCAATTTAAAAGAAAACCTCATATCTACACAAATTTGTAGGTAGAATGTTGGAACTTTAGAGGTATTTGGCAGAAAGCATAATATATCAGAAAGAGCCACTACTCGTAAGCCGAGAGCCATCAACCGGCTCTCAGCTAGTGAGCTGCACCTCTCGGATCGTGAGCCACAGCCACTAACTCGGGAAATAATTTGTTCCCTAAATTTTCCAATTCTAAACTGGCTTGAGATAAGCATAAAGCGTCGTCTCATGAGAGCTGTGGCTCACGAGCCGAAAGCCGTTGGATGGCTCCACCTATGAGTCTCAGTAAACAGCTTCAACTTATAAACCAACTTTTGACGGGTACAGAGTATATGACAATGGGCCTTGCTGCGACTTGCTGGCTTGTTTTGAGCCGATTTCTTAGCTACATCTTCCAAAACATTGATTTTGTTCCTACATAAACAGATATGCATAATGTTAAATGCATTTGAATGGTTTTCGAGCCAAAGAGCTGTCAATGTATAAGCCCTCACACAGTGTGCGCCATACCAATGACTCTCGAAGTGTACGTTTTGTATATAGAATTGTGTGGTTTCGTTTAGAGTTTCCTTTTTTCTTTTGTGTGGGTTAAAGCTGGCGCACAATTCTCTACTTGTTTGTATACACATATATAAAACATTTAAATATCGTATGGTTACATACACATAGTAACAAATTAGTTGATATATGTAGAGTTTGATTCTTTGCGTGTATATTGGTGCCCAAATAGTTTCGAACTACGCTAATGCTACTGGTAATTACAACAACATGTAAATCTAAACGGATCTTATGGGAATTGCGGCATGCATTATCCAGGAACTGGCACTAAAACACAAAAATGTTGTGGTTTTCGTTTTGTTTTTCTTTAGTTTTCTGGGTGGGGGGCTCTGGTTCAGCGAAATGTACAAACTGAAATACTTAAGAACTTCTTGCTTTGTACTGAGATTCAGGTTTCCAAAGTGTTTACTCGTATCACTTGTCCAGTTTATGCCTACGAAATACATATACACTGCCCCACGACTTACGCACATATCTTGACTTTGAACATCAGAGACTCAGGTACAACTTTTTTTTTCTGTTAACTAATCAAAGATGCAGCTGTAAACCGAATAAAACATAGAAACGATCCCAACCCACATTACGGCTATGTCCTAATATCGTATAATGACTTTGGCTTCGAGTTCACTGACTTGTGGCGTCTAGTTGTCCAAGTTGCTGGTGCTGTTCTGGAACTCCTGGCGGCAATAGCCCATCACGATATCCGCACGGCAATCGTCGCCCATTAGGCCAGGCAGCATAACCGCAGCTCCTAGTATGGTGACCAGAGCACCAAACACCACCAGGCCCAGGGCGGGCAACTTCTCGCGACTGAACAGGGCATGCGGCTCCATTTGTATGTAGGCCAGGCCGGGCAGTATGTAGGCCAGGGGAATGGCCGCCAGGAGACCCTTCAAAAAAAATGTGCCAAATCAAATTTGCATTAAGTTACAAAAGCTGCCTAATGCCAGGGGATTGGCCTGAGTCCCTTTAACTTACATTCAGTTCCAGCACCGAGCCCAGGCAGTCGGTCATGGGCGAAATTATAAATGCGCTGAACACAATTGCCATGGTAATGGCTTTCGAGTACTCATCGATTTCAGCGCCCTTCTCTAAACTTGGGTCCTTGTCCATGGTGAACTCACTGATGGGTTCCTTCAGCACGAAGCGATGCACTAGGGCGCGCACAATCTGAGAAATGGTAGCAGAAATCAAACAAATGGCACAAAGTATCCCTAAGTGGCTGTCCAAGCAAACAAACAGCGAAACTAACTTCACGCGAAACGAAGCACTCAATGGGGAAGGTCAGCAGTATGGATATGGAGAAGAGCACACGCGAGAGATTCATTAAGTCATCATCCCAGCAATAGTTTTCCAGCAAGTCGCCTGCGAAGCAGAGAAATGTTCATTTAAATGCAACTTAATCCAAGCTGTCCGTCCCACCTTGTGACAGGGCGCGGAATGTGGAATAGCCCGCAATGCCAAACAGAGCCGCCACCGTCCAGGCAAAGCCAATGGAAATGTGTGTGACCTTCTCCCAGCGTTCCATGGTCGCATCGCGCATTGATTGATAAACGAGAAAAGTATTGTGATGACACATGAAAGCTGCCATTGGGAGAGAGACCGTTGGGTTATTCAGGGAAAAGTCTGCAGAAATCTAGTGCCCACTCACCAAACACCATGATGCCTGTGGCGGGTATAAGATCTGTGTTTGCAAAGCGCCAGGAATCGGCCGTGTCCGTGCTAAACAAAAAGGGTTCATAGACAGAAAAAAATTACACAAAAGTTGACACCAAATTAACATTTCGTGGGCGTGGGAGAAATGGGGGACAAAAAAGGATATTATATGCAAAAGATAAGACAGCCAGACAAAGGCAAAGCGTACGTAAGGCCGCAAATTGGAAATTTATTTAAATTTTAAGCCTGACCGTGAAAATACGCACCCCGCACCCTCCGCCACTCAGGCACAAGTGCAGCTGTCCAGGGGCAATGGCAACTTTGTTGCTGCCACTGCATTCAACAGACTCTGACTCTCCTTCGCTCGCTCTCCCGGCGAAAAACTAATGAAAAGCCATAAAAGGCAAACAAGTGGCGCACTAAATTTTATGAGCTTTGGCGTCCCAGTAGCGTTTCTGCCAGCGCCCAGGGCAGTCACCACAGATTTGAAGGCACTAAAGCGCCACTTAGCACTTAAGCGCCCAGCAACCGTCCCGCCCACAGAACAACTGCGGCTGCCATGCCCTAAAGAGGGTCTGCAAAATTTTGTAATTAAAATGCAAATAAATCTTTTGCATTATTAGGCAACGGTTTCTTGTTGTTGTTGTTGTATTTTGTTGAACTAATTTTTATAAATTGCCTTACTTAATTGGCAAGGCGTAAACATACGACAAATACCAGTTATTTATATTTGTTATACACTTCAGCTGTGGGAGGCCTTGACAATCAGAAATTAGAGTGCTTCTTTCTAGCAGCCTGACAAGAAAATACGCTAAATATTTCGAAAAAGTGCATGCAGTAAGCAAGACACAAGTACTTACGGTACGTCTAACATTTTACCGTGGCTGACGAATCATTAAATCGAAAAACTTTTATTTAAGTTGGCATTGTGCAAACTTTTTTCAACTTTAAACCATTAAACAGTGTCTGACTGAGCTAAAAAACAAATCTTCAAGTACGCAAAGTTCCAAATAGCTTTAGTTATGGACCCTTTGAAGCAAAAATAACGGTCTGTTTCCCATTTTACACCATTTTGCGGTGACTAACGAATCATTAACAAAGACCATACCGTATATAAAATGTGTTCTATATGGTCTTTGTCAAGAAGAGGGAGTTAAATGATGGAGAGTGTATTTGTATGCCAAAATGCAACAAAAACTAGCTCTGACCTGACATCATGGACCGCTGGCCTGCGAATGAAAGCAATCAGAATGCTGTTTTTCGGCTCGCTTCTTTGAAACAAGCGGCCAAACGGTCCCCCAAAACACCTACTGACATACGCCAAATCATCAAAGATTCTGCTGGATTTCTGAGTTAAGCCGGCCTTATTAAGAACCTCTAGGTCAAGGTGTAACCCCATTTGAAGACAGCCGGAACTACCTACCTACCTTTAGGCTAACAACAAAAAAGAAGCTTATCTGGGACTTCTATTTCTAGCTACAAAACTGTGTGGGACATTGAGCTCATATGTACTTTCCGTGACTGACGAATCATCAAATTGCCAAAAATTGTTTCAATTCAACCCCAAGAAGCATACAATTAACAAAAATTGATTGGTTTACAACTTAAGCAGAGTAAAGCGTAGGACGAACCAGTTTTGGAAGCAAAATCTTCGAAAAATAACTGCTAATATCAACAGACTCTATCTGAAGTTCCAATGTACATTGGAAAACTGTCTGTCTCTTAGATTTAAGCAAATCTATTGGATTATTGAAGCTTGATTTGCTGTAACTCCTATCAATATCTAAAACATACCGCATCAAAATATTAAACCAAATCTCTAAGTTCTTTGCCATATCAGAGTCTGTTGTCAAATTATCCCAAGACCATCCATCCATATTTATTCCCAGTTAATTAATCTCTTCCTCTTTTGTTCTTCTCTCCAATGATAACATTTGGTTGTTTGCCCCGAAGCAAACTTTATCCACAATTATTCCAGCTTCGCCCACACTAAAATGTTTATGATTAAGAGATGAACCTTTTCAACTGCCAACGCACAGCTGTCAGCGTAGCCTTAATAATTTCTCACCTTTCAGCAACCCGGCCCCCGCAATCTAATGTATTTTGATAAACAACCATTTGTGTGTGTGTGTGTGTGGGTAGTGTGTGTGATGAAATCACAACCAGAACAATAACAGTGAAAACACAAACATACTTACACTTTATAATCGCCCGACATGAGCTTAAGTATGACGGCAAACAGGATGAAGACTACACACGCCAGGCTAATGAAACTGGCACGAGCCAATCGCGAGACATTCTTGTAGAGGCACAGGGGCAAAACGACGCCGGCGTTGACAAAGAATACAACGCCCAATCGAACGGCACCCATCGAGGCGCCCCAGGAGGGAAAGAAGCGCACAAGGACTTTGGATAAAGTGTCGCCCACAACCACATTGTAGGATATCATGGCTGTAAACACACACACACAACAGATTAGAGCGCTATTCCAATGAAAAAAACAAAACAAAACGAAACTAGTTTTATCTTACCCAAAAAGGGATACATAAACTGCAACAAGGATAACAAATAGTAACCATATTTGCCATAGGCAGCCTCCATAATTCCCGGATAGCTGAATCTGCCGCAAATGTGACCGCATCGAACCTGAGTGTGCGAATGGGACACATCAAGTGGATGTGCAGTTGACTTTTTCTATGTACTTACCATTAGGATGAGTGAGTAATCGGTTATATAGGCAACCAGTATGAGCAAGGCCAAACCCAGGCCAAAGCCAGCACGATGTAGGGCATAGGGTATGCCAATGACGCCGCTGCCAACAATGGAGTTGATATAGTTGAACGAGGCTTGTGGTAAGGAGGACAATGTGTCGCCCAATGTGCCATCAGGTTGCTGCTGCTGCTGCTGCGTTGGCTGCTGCTGCTGCTGTTGTAGTTGTTGCTGCTGCTGCTGCTGCTGTTGTTGTTGCTGCTGTTGCTGGCCCTGTTGCTGATGTGTCTGATGGTTGTTCTAGGAGTACAAAGACAAAAGCACACCACGTTCGTGTGTGTTTGAATAAGAGTGAAATTGCCTCGAGTGCCTCTCGCACATCAAAAGCAAACCCCACCCACCTGGCGTATACGCAATCTACTGCTCAAATTTTCGTGTGTCGTTTTCATACACAACTCAAAGCCATAAAATTCAACTTTATTTCAAAAGCTTTTCCATAAACATAAATAAAATTCTCGTCATAAAAAGACAAGCCAACCAACAAACCAAAAAAACATAAAAACCTAACACTTTTTGCAATTGCATTGCCAGTGAAAAGTTTTAGCAGCTGCCTCGCAATTAAAGAACTTCGCTTAGCAACGGAAAACCAAAAAGTTTCCCCTTCCTCGGGCTGCAAACTGAAAGTAAATATTTGGCCAGGCAGCCCGAGTTTGGGTGCGGAAGACAAGGACTACTTTAAGTGGGGTGTCGCAACATGGTGGGGCATAATGAAAATTTCCAAAAAGCAAATTACGTGCGAGTTGAGTTGCCAATTCAATTAAGTGGCTCGGCAAAGTGCCCTTAAAAATGGCTTTGGAGTATCAAAAGAAAAGGACCAAATTGTGGGCATACAAACTATCTCGCAAGGCCATTAATGACAACAGCAAAAGCAGCAGGACACAAAAATACAACAACAAACAAAAAAATGAAAAAAAAAACAACAGCAGCAACTTGCGGTGTCGCGTGGGAAAGGGAGACCCAAAAACAAGGCCTTTAATCTGCCCGAGCACAATTCGAAGGCTGCAGACAGAAAGGACTTTCTTTCTGTTATCTGATACATATGTCACATTTAACTGTCTAATTTATAACCTTGTTTTTTTCGTCCGCCTCTGCCCATTGTCAGTTGTCTGGTTTGAGTTGTCGTATAACTTGGCTTAAATAGTTTTGTTGTTTAGCTAACTTTTTGTCTAAGAATTGGAATCAAGTTGAAGCAATTGCTTGTCCGAATGGGAGACGAATTTTGTGAACAAAAATGCTTGGCCGAAAAAGCTTTATATGCTATAAATAAGGACAAATTGTTTAACAAATAGTTAAAAAAAAGACATACTCAATGGATTTTGATTAAAATCAACCATTATCATATGGGATGCAAACCGGTTCTGAACCAAAGCGAACCGCTTATTCCAGCTGGTGAACCGAAACGGCTTCCCTTGAGAAAACCGAACCGAAAACCGCAAAGAAAAGCGGTTCGATTCGGTTCAGTGTTCGCTTTTCTCTAGCCAATGATACTTATTAATTTGGGAATTTGTTTCGTTTCCTTATGAGAATCCTTAGCGATGCCGGATCGGTATTATCTTTAAGGATGACCTCAAACAATTTCTACAATATGTAATCCCATAAGTCTTCTGAAATAGCCCGCCGATCTCTAGTGGACAATATATTCAACTTTCTTTACCTTGATTAAATCTTAGCCAAGAGATTTTTTCTTTCATATAATATGTTTAATAGATAGAAGATGCATGGCAAGTATTTCTTTCTAGCCTACATTCTCTGCTTTCGAAGGGCAATCCTCCAGGAACTTATGGACGAATCTTGCAAAATGCAGCATTAGTTTTGGACATTCTTCTAAGGACTTTTGATTTGATTTTCATATGGCTTCTACGCATTCAATTTCCAAAGTGAGCGAAAAGTCACTTTACGACTGAAATCATATTTCAAAGTGCGCCTTTATGAACCACTGAACCGAACCGAAAGCGCATCTAACGTGCCGAACCGGCGGTTCAAAAAGTGTGTGTGCCACTGAACCGAATCAGTACTTATTTTCGAATAGCGTGCATCCCTGATAAGCAGGGATGCAAACCACTCGAATATAAAGACTGGTTCGGTTCAGTGGTTCAGACAGTTTCTGAACCGCCGGTTCGGTTCATTACATGAACCAGGTTCCGGCTCGGTTCAGTGGTTCACAAAGGTACATTATGATTTCTATTGTCATGTGACTTTTGCACACTTTCAAATTGAATTCCTATAATCCATTTAAATATCTTTAAAATCCTTAGAAGATTGTCCCAAATATATTATGTCCGGATTCAAAGGATTCGTCTATATGTTCCTTAAGGAACGATCTTCGAAAACAGACTATGTCGGCTAGAAAAAATTAAAATAGAAAAGTGTAAAAACTCCCCTGGTTAGGATTGAATTAAGGTGAAGAAATATTACAGAAAGAATGAAAGAATGTAGATTGAAGGTATGTATATTAAGAGATCAGAGGGCAATTACAGAAGACTTGCAAAAATTACTTGTTCTTAAATTTTCGTCAAGTCATCCTTGAAAGTTCCGGCATCGGTAAGAATGTAGAGAGTCAAACGAAATGTAGAAAAATGATCTTAGGGAAACGACTCCAATTCCCAAATTAATAAGTATCATTGGCTAGAGGAAAGCAAGTCCCGTCTTAAAACTCGTCAGAGAACTGAACCGAACCGAACCGATTTTATTTGTGGTTTTCGGTTTGGTTCAGCAATTCTTAAAGGAAGCCGGTTTGCATCCCTGCTGATAAGTATTATAATGTCGCGGCAATTGCTTGGCCGAACCACAGCAAAATGCTTTGTATTCTATGGATTATGATTCAAATTCGCCATATTAAGCAACAAATCGAAACAATTGCTAGGCAGAACCACAGAAAAATGACTTTAAGCAAGCCAAATTCCTTGAAATGTCTTAATTCTTTCAAATTTCCCAAAACCAAAACTCTACAAAGTCATAAATCTCACTCTAAATGAACTTTCGTGTGCCCCCTCGTTCGCAAAGGTCCCCCCTTAAAAAACAGGTAACATTTTGAATAAAATCAACAGAGCGCAATAAAAGTTCCAGAAACCATAAATAAATAAATGAATAAATGGAAAATATGTGCCTGCCTCAACCAATGGGGCATATTTTCAACCAAATGTTTTTACACACATACCCAAAAAAAAAAACCCCAAACAGAAAAAAAGGGATGAACTCACATCCGTCTGATACAATCAACATAATTATGCATGTGTTTTTTACTGAGGTTTTTTCATCGCACACATAAAATAGAAGTAAATTTTGACATATGCAGATATGAGTAACTTATTCCCGGCCTGGACTCAAACAGGATTTAAGTTTAAGGCCACAAAAATTCCAATTTAAGCAAGACAATCCAATTAATTTAACGAAAAAGAGGCAAACAAAAACCCAACGAGTAAAAGAAAATCGAAACTCAATTGAGCCAGATGAGCGTGTGAAGCAGCGCATCAAGATATAAAAGGCAGCTGGGGAAAACCAAGAGGTGAAAATCGTTCAGTTTTTCAAGCATTCAGGCAAACGAGACGTTTCTAATAAAAGGCAAACATTGGCTTAGGTAAATACAAATAGAAAATCACACAAACATGGACGAACAGACGAGGGCAATGTTTAGCACCGGAGGGCAGCCATTTTATGCATTGCACGATTTTAATTAACGAACATCTAACTTATATACGTTTGCTTCCGCCTGGAGTTTTCGTTTCCTGCAGCTGGCCGGAAAGGTTATTAAAATTTTGCCTACTTAAGTAAATTTCACATACATTTCTGAAATACTGCCACTTCGAGCATGCCCTGAAAAACACTGTGGAAAGCCTTAATGAAGTGCCCCCCCTCTGGCTATTAAATTTAAGCTCTATAAAAAACAGACCCTACCTTTTTTTAAGTCCCTCGACGCAATGTGTGTACCCAAAATGGTTACAAAATATCAATTTGTTGAAAACGTTTAGGCTCTGTTCCTGACACAGGTAACACACACAATGCACAATTAACATGCGCCCCGAAAATGTCAGCGCTCGCAATTATGCACATGGCAAATGTCGCTGGCAGGGACTCGTTTTCATTCTCGTTCTGACTATTGACATAACCGTGTCGTCACGGCTGTGGGGGGGCTGGGGGTTCGGGCCAACTGTTCTTGTTTTTGTGGTTGTCGGTGCATGTTTGCAGAGGCACAGACCCAGGCCCGGGCTTGCATTCCGCTGAAAAGTAAACACAAACATGTCAGGCAGACAGCTGCCCAACATCGTTTGACCTTTTTGTCTGGCTTTGCTCATTTTGTGTGTTGTTGCTGCTGCTGCGAGTATTTAATTAGATTTGTTTTGGACTGACATTCTGATTTCCTTTCTGTGAAATTAATAAATAATTTTTAACCGGCCCATGAAATAGACATGTTCTGCTGGTTGTTTATTGAATATTACCAGCAGCATTGACAACAGCATAAGTTAATTGGAAAAGTCCCTTTGACTGGGGCTCAAATTGAATTTTGGGCAGCCATTAGTTGGGCAAACAATCGGCTGCTTAGCCATGTTATTTTTTTCCTCCTCCTCTCTCTGCCTTTCTTGTTAGCCTTGTCGTTAATGTAAGCTTTTTGGCCAGCCTTGATTGCCTAATGGATATGCCAACACTTTCAAAGTAAGCCTACGAAAACATATAAAAAGAAAGCCTTACTTATGCATGGTAATACATCAACAACACAAATTACTGAATATTCCTGCAGCTACACAAGTTACTTTAACTGTGGGAAACGAGAGAGCCTTTAATATATTCTTACTGTAAGTTCGAGTCCTTGTAAGGTGATAGAAATTTAGAGCTTTCATTTAACTCTGTATATCTTTTGAAGAAAGAAAAGTTGGTATTTGTTTTGTAGTATCTTTAATAGGTGTATGAATCTTACTATCTTTGTAGTCAACGTAAAGTGGAAGTATTTGTTAATCGAGCTTTGAGTCCAGTTTATCTAAAGATCAATCGAACTGAAACAGATATGAATAGTTGCCGATTTCGTAAATTTACCATTTCAATAGTTACAAAGAGAAAAGGGAGACCGATTGGTTGTGGTTTGTTCTTGAAAGTGAACATTTTCTTTCGTTTTTGTGCTGTGACTCTTGTTCAGTAACTTTTGTTCACTGACTTTGATTTGACTCGCTTGACAAGAGCAATAACTCTTGTTCACTGCCTTTTTTTCAGTGACCTCTGCTCAATGACTCTTATTCGGTGACTCTTTATCAGTGGCTATTGTTAAGTCACTCCTATTCAGTGACTGTTATTTAGTCACTCTTGACCAGAGACTCTTTTCTTAATCACACTTGTTCAGCGTATCATTTGATTATCACACTTGTTCAGTGACTTCTGCACAGAAAAAAAAGATCACGATATTTAGTATCAATCGGGTATTTTTATACTCTGTACCGTAGGTACATAGAGTATTATAAGTTTGTGCAAAAGTATGTAACATCCAGAAGGAAGCATCTCCGACCCCATAAAGTATATATATTCTTGATCAGCATCAACAGCCGAGTCGCGATATAGCCATGTCCGTCTGTCCGTCTGTCCGTATGAACGCACAGATCTCAGAGATGGTAAGAGATAGAGGTTTGACGTGTATGGGACATATGCTTCTTATGTCTGCAGGCAGATCAAGTTTATTTTCAATTTTGGCCACGCCCCCTCCCGCCCCCGCAATTTAGAAAAAACGTCATATCTCCCACAGTTTTGAAGATAGGTGGCTTGTTCCTTCTGGACATATTTAGTTATTATAATAACTTATCGATCCAACAAAGGAATGAAGAAGATCGGATGAACGGTTTTCGAGTTATGATCAAAAGACAAAATTTCTAGGTACAGAGTATGTTATAGTCGGGCTTGACCGACTTTCTTTTCTTGTTCAGCATCGAATCGGCCTTCATCTGAAGAATACCCAGTTGATATGATCGAAAGTATCACTCGTACAATTCGAACATATCAATGTGATATGTTTCAGATCAACAATCTGATATTTGTTAATATCCCTGATATATTTTTATAGTATCAATGCAGTATTTTCACAATACCTGTACGACATGGCTGAAATATTTAATATATATTTTTATACTCTGTACCGTAGGTACATAGAGTATTATAAGTTTGTGCAAAAGTATGTAACATCCAGAAGGAAGCATCTCCGACCCCATAAAGTATTCTTGATATTCTTGATCAGCATCAACAGCCGAGTCGATATAGCCATGTCCGTCTGTCTGTCTGTCCGTATGAACGCACAGATCTCAGGGATGGTAAGAGATAGAGGTTTGACATGTATGGGACATATGCATCTTATGTCTGCAGGCAGATCAAGTTTATTTTCAATTTTGGCCACGCCCCCTCCCGCCCCCGCAATTTAGAAAAAACGTCATATCTCCCACAGTTTTGAAGATAGATGGCTTGTTCCTTCTGGACATATTTAGTTATTAGAATAACTTATCGATCCGCCAAAGGAATGAAGAAGATCGGATGAACGGTTTTCGAGTTATTTCAAAAGACAAATTTTTTTGGTACAGAGTATGTTATAGTCGGGCTTGACCGACTTTCTTTCTTGTTTTATAATACCAAAGGGGTATTCATGTATTACCAATGGTGTATTTAATAATATCAAAGCTATATTTTTGTCAAAGATGTTTTTGAATAATAATTAGTGACTTTAGTTGGCTCAGGGTCCCGAAAAGTTGCGTTTGTTCACAACTGTAAACAACTTATGCATTTATATACACCAAAAAGAGCTGGTTGCCTACACAGTACTGTTTCATGAATCTCCCGATTCAACCTTTTGTAGGCTTTTCGCTAATGACTGTCGCTGTTTGAATGTCTCTCCATGCGCTCACCGCTTTAAGCAGTTGGGAATTGCAATCAGCAATGAAAGCAAAAACAGACAAATCGGAAGAGTATTCGCTGTCTCGCTAGCTGCGGCAGAGACATGAACATTGTATTTGCCTTTTTCGAGTTGGACTATAGCTGTCTCTCTTTGTTTTAAGAAACTCTGTTTGTCTCTTTCTGCCCTCAGATTTTCGATGTCTACTTTGATCTGAAATCACGGCACTAGGGTTTTTTTCATATCACTGTGAGAATTTCGCTTATTAATATAATATTTTTAGTATCAATGTAATACTACAGCATCATATTGATATTAAATAGTAACTCTTGGATATTTAAATATTGATATTTTTGAAATTATATTGGAAGATCAACTCGATATTTGATCTTATTTTTTTCTGTGTGTTAAGTCACTCTGGTTTAGCGACACCTGTTAATTTACTCTTGTCTAGTGACTCTTTTTCCCCTTACTCTTGTTCAGTGACTGTTGATTAGTTACTATTAATCAGTGACTCTTGGTTATTGACTTTTGTTCAGTTCCTCTTGTTCATTGACTGATATGTAGCTCTTGTTCATTGAATCTGGTTCAGTGAGTCCTTTTTAGTCAGTATTTTACAGTGACTCTTATTCAGTGATGTCTGCTCAGTGAATCTTATGCAGTGACTCTTGTTCACTGACTGCTATATAGTCACCCTTGTTCAGTGACTGTTGTCACACTTGTTCGGTTACTCTTTCTCAGCCACTCTTGTTTAGTGAAGTTGAAATTGTGTTAAGTTTATGCATAATAGTACCTAAATTGGTTTTGGTCTAGCTCCTGCATAGTACATATACTGCTTAGAATCACCCGACAACAATCTGCTATTCTCCATTATGTGCTTGCTGTTGCTTGAATTATAATTGAGCTGCTACCATTGGCATTTCATTTTCATGCTCAGCCAACGGAAGAAAAAGTTCTAATCAGCACATCTTATTAAATTTCTTTATATTTGCTGCTTGCACAAGAAATAGTTCATTTTCAGGTCAATGTCATCACATTCCTTATTAACTTGTACAAAACTGATATGAAATTTCATAACCAACGCCATGGACAAGTCAAGACAGTTGGGCAGGAGGGGCAAGAAAATGATTTTTAATAAGAAAATTCTTTTGATGCCCAACAGAAGGTCGCGCGGCCAAATGCCAGAGGCTTTGTGTGGCGTTGTTTGGGCGTCATTTTGCTGGGAATTTAATGAATGTGAATGTGAGTGTGAAAACTGGCATTCAAATGGCAATGCAAGTGCACGTACTTGAGAGATTTGCATATGTAATGGTTGGCAGGACATGAAGTGGGTCAAAGTTTACCTTCATTAAGTTGTTGAAGTCATCGAAAGCATATGCCTCGGCAGCGGACACATCGCTGCTCTGCAAGCGCCAGCAATAAAAAAGGGTAAGTAAAATTGTTAGCAATTAAATCGAGTTCACTTGGATTTAAAGTGCGATAGATAAATCAAAAAAGAAAACGAAAAATGCATATCGAAAAAATAAAGGCCAATTTATTCGCATGCCAGAATAATATTTGTGTATTCCGATATACGTATGAGTGAGTGTGTGTGTGCTGCCCCCCCGTTGCTGTGGGAAATGGATTTTTATATCTTTGTTTTTATTGCTTTGCCCACACAGACACATGGTATACATCACAGCGGCAGACCGAATCCACCAAAAACATAAAGGCACACAGATAAATCGAAACGAGATACACCTGGGTGGAGTGGAGCGCCCATTAACAGCATGTTTCAGGGCACAAACATTGCCCCCGTGGGTATGCAACAGTTTTGCGATTATTGCATAACTTGGACATTGACATCTAATCATTCACTCACTCACTCACTCACTCACCCACTCACCCACTCACTCACCAACTCAACTGACTCAAAACAAGCTTATAATTTGATTTCAGCTCGTCCTCCCACTGCTGCCTTCATCCACTTAGTCACTGTCGCCTGTCAGTGCCAGGACAATGCGAGGACGACAACGCCGTCAACAGCCATTGGCCTTCAATTTGTTTAAATAGGATTTTTATGGTTAGGTTTCTCAGCTGCTCGTCCCCTCGGTCTTTAGAAACAATTACGTACACGTTGATTTAATTAGGTCAATTTGTCTAGAATTAATTAGGCGGCCCAACAAGTGCATTTGGCATTGATTTATCAAAGGCTGTGGCCCAGATGCTTCGCTGGAAGGTCTTGCATATTAAGCGGCGATTAAGATGAAAAACTACGCCCAACAATGGTTGGCACACAACTCATCAGTATGTAGAGCAGGCTTCATAAATGCTTAGCTTCCTCCTGAATGTGTTGTGCGTGATATATTATCTCCGCAAACTATGCGCAAGTGTTGTATAATTAAAGGTTAAGCTTGGCTTCTTATTGATTTTATTATCAAGTTGAGGAGGGCGCGCTTCAAGATTTGCCACGCCTAATTAAATTTTTGATGCATACATTTTTAAGAAATCCCTAGGGAATGTGTGAGTGTGTGTGGCTGAGTGTGGGGGATGTGCTGGAGTAGACAAATGGCCCAACTAAACCAAAGGTCGTGACGCAAATAATAAATAACAAAATTTCTCACACGTTCGGGCATAAATACGGATATACAATTTAGCGCAACGAGGCCAAGTATGTCAATAACTGTTTTCCTTTATCGGAATATGAGGCCAATGTTGAGTGCTTGAGTGCAGCATCCCCTTAGGCAGGCTTTGCAAATGATAGATTCGATAAAAACCAAATTGTTTCTTACATATTTATATGCGGTGAAGGAAACATTGGTCTCTTTAGTAAGACGCATCAGAGTCATCTGACACATATACTATGAAATAACAGAGTAAAATCAAAGTTTATCTGATAAATAGTAACTGTTTCCAATCAGAATTCCTTTGTCTAGCAGTCTTCAGTGAAAGATGTGTGCTAAGACACCAAAACTAACTTACCAATATATAACCTTAACTAGCACTCGAACTATATTGCCATATCAACCTATATTGAAATATTTTCCTTCAACTATACAAATTTTTGAGAAAATTGATTATCTTGCTGTATCGCTACAGCATTCAGTTAGAAAACAATGAAGAAACTCGGCATAGTCTTATCTTTAATACAACGAAAAGAGAAATAGCCTAGTTATTGCAGCAAATGTGACACGTACACAATGAGCTCATCAAACTGTTTGCGATTTCGAAATCCGAAGACAAACGACCAGCAGGAACTCATCAACAACAACTAAATTAGTAAAATATGTATCGGGTTCTGTTTGGTTCTTTACACGGTTTCTTAGAGCTAACTGAACCGCCAATTTGGTCTGGTTTAGTAGTTTCAACGTAGTTTTTTATACATTTTATATAGGCACGTTTCCATTCTCGAATAATTTTTATCAAGACTTTTAGCACACTTTTGAAATTGAACTCCTAGAAATGTTTAGAATGGCTTTAAGATCCTTTTATACTTGAGTGCTTAGAGTCGCTAAATATTGTAGATAATTGAGAATATTGTCTAATAAAGCAACTGAGATACTCAGGAATGTATTCTGAGGAAAGGTTTATTTAGAGGTGTGTTAACAGATTTGTCAAAACAACGCCGGTTCGGTTTGTGGTCCGGTTCATCATTGGAATAAGCAGTTCAGTTACGGTTGGGTTCGACTCAGAACCGGCTTGCATCCCTGATATTAATTATGGTTCTTGGTGAATATTTGGAGCGCCGAAGCATCGCGACAAGCTTGAGAGCTTTGAGAGTTTGCCTATACTCAAGTATGTATGTAGTTATCGACGAGTCGTTGCCTGGCTAAGATTATCACGAAGACAGTTGAATAAGTGGTGTAGCTTAAGCGGTACAACAAATCTCGAAAATATAGACAGGTGGGAGGGGTTTAAACCAATTAAAACAAGAAAGAAAGTCGGTCAAGCCCGACTATAACATACTCTGTACCAAGAAATTTTGTCTTTTGATCATAACTCGAAAACCGTTCATCCGATCTTCTTCATTCCTTTGGCGGATCGATAAGTTATTCTAATAACTAAATATGTCCAGAAGGAACAAGCCATCTATCTTCAAAACTGTGGGAGATATGACGTTTTTTCTAAATTGCGGGGGCGGGAGGGGGCGTGGCCAAAATTGAAAATAAACTTGATCTGCCTGCAGACATAAGAAGCATATGTCCCATACATGTCAAACCTCTATCTCTTACCATCTCTGAGATCTGTGCGTTCATACGGACAGACAGACGGACAGACGGACATGGCTATTGATTGACTCGGCTGTTGATGCTGATCAAGAATATATATACTTTATGTGGTCGGAGATGCTTCCTTCTGGATGTTACATACTTTTGCACAAACTTATAATACTCTATGAAGGACACTACAAATACGATTGCAGGAGCTCTTCTAGTCTCTTGTGATCTAGGTGTTTATACAGACGAACGACCAGAGGAATGACCAGACAGAAGAACGGAATTTTCCAAGTCTGAAACTTCATCTGGTTGTGGTGGTATACATCTATCTACTACTGTGGGTGTAAGGTGAATTTGTTTGTAAGAGTGAAAAATCTTTATTTATTCTTCTAAATCAATTTCATCCCCTTTAAAGTAATCCCCTCCCGATAAAATACACTTATGCCAACGTTTTTTCCAATCCTCGAAACATGCCAAATAGTCCCTTTTCGGTATAGCCATCAGCGCTTTCTTCGATTTTGCTTTTATCTCCTCAATCGACTCGAAACGCGTTCCCCGAAGTGGTCTCTTGAGTTTTGGGAATAGCCAGAAGTCACACGGAGCCAAATCAGGCGAATACGGTGGTTGCGGAACGATATGCGTCGAATTTTTGATGACTTTTTTGCAAGAAATTGAGAACTTTCGGTAAAAACGAGATATGACTTTTCGTAGGCCCAAATGGTCTTTCAAAATGGGTTTCACAGATCCTTCTGATATTCCGATCATATCAGTAAGGTCTCTAACAGTCAACCGACGATTTTTGCGCACTAATTCCTCCACTTCATTGACGTGTTGGTCATCTGTTGACGTCGATGGTCGTCCGGAGCGCTCCAAGTCATCCACACGTTCTCGACCCTCTTTGAAGTCTTTGTACCACTTATAAACATTTTTTTGTGACATGGTAGAATCACCAAAGGCCTTCCGCAACATCCTCATTCCGCAAACAAAATTTGATGGCACTCTGCTCAGACATTGTAAAAATCGAAAAATGCACTCTTGGTCGTTTGGAAAACACAAGCGTAAATATATTTCTGATAATGACATTCACATGAAATTTGGCACAGATGTCATCAACAGTCCTGCCAACTCAAGAAAAAAAAAACCTGCCTACCTGAATTGTTAGGCCCGCGAAGTTTAAATTGACCCTTACACCTTACTTGTTGCTCACAGTAGTACATGCTAAAAACTTGGGTCTCTATCTCTTATAGTCTCTGAGATTCTTGCGCTCATACAGGCAGACAAACGGACGGACAGAAGGAGCCACCCGGTCACCTTCTCTAAGTATTGGCGCCAGCTTTAAGGTAAGTGGCATAAAAAATTCTTCTCCAGCGTTGCCGATCGGTTTCTGCATTTAAATGGAGGACCCTTTAGAAGGACACAAGCCAAGAGACTGTGAAAAGCTTTGGCTTTGGCCCAAAGTAAGTATTTATAAGTATTTTATAAAAAGCACACCAAGCTATGCTCTAGCTGCTGAGGATGCCACCAACTGTACGCTCGACTTATGTACTTGCACATTGAAATAGATTAAACAAAATTGATAATAAACTGTAAGACAATTCAGTTCCTTTCACTCTTGGATCGAAGCCGGCTTGAAGGTCAGCTTTTCCAAATATTTAAACACTTAAAGAAGGAATTCAGGTCCCACATGCCTCATTAATCATCATAATCCAGACACGGCACTCAATCCAAATGTGTGCTAACACCCATTAGAATCAAAATAATATTCATGTCGCCGATGTAATTGTCTTTGGGCAATTTTCCCTGCTCTATCGGTCATTAGACAGCATTAGAACAGGCTGGAAATTGATTTCGTACATGATTTAACCAGAACACGCAAAGCAATTTCAGTAATATGAAAGTTTATGGGGATTATAGACAATGCTTGTGCAAAACTTTGCATTTACGAATTTTGCTTATTTCATAATAAATTTATTATTGCCAAACATTATGCATACGCCCGATGTGCAGGAGGCTCATGCAGATGAAATGACATGCTGCTGACAAAAGGGGGGAACACTGCGTGGCATATATGCAGATGAATGCGACGGATTATTCAAAGTTATTCAGCAATTTCTTGGGGCAAATCGTTGGCATACAATGCATAACTCTCGTATGTACCACAAGGTCAGGTCGCACACACTCAGCGGGCAATTGGGTTTTTCCCCCTACCCTCCCGCTTGCATCCTGCGGCTGCAATTAGTTGAAGTTGCTTAATGAGTGCAATTTGCTGGCAATTAAGGTGCAACAAAGAAAACGGAAAGAGTCTAAGTATGAAACTAAGCAGGCCGATAAGAGTTAAGGAGAACGAGGAGCTGCTGGCTGGGTCGCACTCACCTGCCGCTGGAGGATGTAGCTGAATTCCGTGGCTGTGTTGCGTCCACTGTCGTTCATTTTGATGTCCTGGCTTTTAGGTGCGATTAAGTGTAAAAAGTTGTAACAGCTTTTGGCTTCAGTTTTTTTTTTGGTTTTAGTTGAGTTTCGAGTTTAAGTTTAGTTTTAGTTTAGGTGGGTTGATGGCTCGAGCATTGGACCAAGCAGCAGCTGCCTGAAAATGCCAAAGAAAAGTTGAGTTAAGTATAATTTTTGGCTGCCACTTTCACTTTAGTTGTGCATTTCCAGTTTTGGATGTCTTTTCATTTCATATTTGGGGTTATTTTTGCGCCTAACCGATTTTTATTTGTGCGATTTTGCTGCTCTGAGGCTTTCGCTTAGACTGCTGCAATAAAATTATATTGCGAAACTCTCAACAAGGATAACGTTGGCGTTGTCCTGCCGTCGTGTTGTCGCGGTTCTCGTGTCCTGTTTGCTATTGAAGTTCTGTGCTCAATGCTTCGCAGCTGTTTGCTGCGCATTCTGTTGTTGTTGCTGTTGTTGTTGCCGTTTGACTTTGAAATTGCCAACAATAATGCACACACACACACACACAGACTCACACACACTCTCGCACGCTCTGCGCGCTCACCATAACAAAGCAGTTGCCGGAAACGAAAGTGAAAGTTGCCAGACTGTTGTCTATTCCGCTCAGCTGTTGAGACCCGAAAGCTCTTGCCAAGCGTGGAGCTGCTGAGCTCTGTTTTTCTGAGTACTTTATTGGGTAATGTTCAAATCTGGCAGCTCAAAAGTCCTGCCAGTTCATTCATGCTTTCTCCCAAATGACAGCCAGAGAGAGGAACTCTGGCGAAAAGCTTTTTACAAGTGTTTCATAATAGCCAGAAAGCTTTTATTTGCCGCTATTTTATACTAGAGATGGTCTAAAACCAGCAAATTCAAAAGTCCATATAAGAAACTATAAGAAACATGTCCAAAGTGTATGCTCAGTGTTTTCTTTACTGCTGCAGTAGGTATAGAAGGCAGCGCTGCGGCAGCCAACTTTCTATTGCTTATAACTTTACTAACTTTCTTCACGCTAATTTCCAAATGGGTTTAGAAGTTACAAACCTTATATACACCAAACTGTGTAAGAGATGATGTTGTTTTTTATGGATTCAACAAAATAATTTATAAGATAACTGGAGAATATCTCCAACTCTGGTCTCCCTCAGCGCCATGGCACAATACGATAGTTCTGCAGTGCCTCATCATAGGTATAACTTATATCAAGCTCTTCAGGCAACACCACCTCAGCATCCAGCAGACGTCGCACAATCATGGCTGTGCGTGCATCAAATCGATTGCCATAAAGATTCAAACGTTTCAATTTGCAGGGCTTCTTCAGGCTTAACAATATCGAATTTATGGCCGAAGCCTCCATTTGATTGTAATTCAAATACAAATGCTGCAGCATACGACACGAGCTGAAATACATGGCAATCCATTTGCCACCATGAGAGCCTATGCCGTTGCTACTTATGTCCAGTAGCTCCAGGGCACCGCCCTCGGCTATGCCACGCATAAGAAAGAGTGCTCCATCGGCGGAGATGAGATTGGAAGCCAAATTAAGTTTGCGCATGACACACTCCTTGTTATGCAGGTACTCGCCTATCACTTCCATATCCTGTGCCTGCAACTCACAGTGCTGCAGATTGAGATCCACCAAACGATTCTGCATGAGCAGTGAGCCCATTATCGAGCTTATTTTCTCCGTGTCCAGGCTTATCTGGAGACCCAGCAGGCGACTGGCATTGAAGCTGTGCACACCCTTTGACTTGTACACGCCATCGGCCAATAAGGCGAAGTTATATTGGTTAATACTGCAGTGGGACACATTGAGGGAGCGCAGCGTACGACTGGCCAGCAGAAACTCATGCAGCATGCGCACATCCAGATCACTGAGGGGAGTGCCTGCCCAATGCCATGGTGACCTTACTCAGAGTCTAATCAACTTTTTTTTGAACCACTTACCCTCCAGACTCAGCTCATGTACTTGCATCTTGTGCACATTAAGGCGCATCATCACAAAGAACTCATGCGGCAACCTCATCAGCTTAAGCTCAATCTTTCCAACGGGTATCAGCGAACGTGCAAAATCCTTCAGCAGCGTTACATCCCAATTGCTCACCACCACGCTCCAAATGGACACAGAATGCAAGCGATGCTGCAGCAGAAAATTCACTATGATACGAAAGTCACGTATGCAATGATAGCCACGATGCAGGCGCTCCTCAAAGTCCAAGCGACGAAACTGAAAATTCTTATACGGTCGCTTGTCGTACTCCCGCTGCCAGCAGTAGAGCAGCAGTATGGTAAACAGGCGTCCTTTGAGGGGAGGCGGTGCCAGGCAAGGACACGGATCATAGCCACAGGGCATGCTCCACTCACACACGTTCATCTTGGTTCGAATTGAAGTGGTTTCCGTGCAGGAAATTGTAAATTGAAAATATATATTTTTTGTGATAACAATTTTGAGTAGGTGAAGTTTAACTGTGGAAAACTGTGTGTGTTGAATTTGCCGGGTGTCACAGTGGCGCCACGACCAAGTGTGGAACTTAATATGGTGTCAGCCAAAAAGTAGGCAACATTATGAAGAATAGGTTCCACAAAATGTTGAATGGAAAGTTAAGCCTGGCATCAAATTAGGTAACGACTGCTAAATGTTTGTTAAACTTATATCAAACCTTTTTAGGAGATTATATATAAATGGGACAGAAGCTTGCATATATTTACTTGATCTATGTACGTCTCTAAGCCTGTCCATGTGCACAAATTGATCTTAGATGAGCCGAAGTTAAAGAAAACCCTCAGTATTAAGTAGGTTTTATTGTTTGTTTTGATCTTATATGTATCTTTGGCAATAAGGAATAACAGCACAAGTGTGATTTTACTATTTTTCCAGGAGAGAGTAGAAAGTATTGTGGTGCGACGGGTAGCGTGTGTACCTGCTGCACAAACAAAGGCAAACTATGTTAGAAAAGGTGCATATACAGCCTTGTTTCAAATCTCACTTCTGCAACAGTTTTGGGATTTAGAAAACCAATCGAGCGCAATAACCTAGATTTGCTATAACCTAGGATGAAGGCTTTCCATTTTCAAAGACATAGATGTCATGGAAAAAGTCGTTTTGAAAGACTGCACCATTAAACTTGGTTTAACGACTATTGATTTATGTGTCTAATAACTTTTTATTAACTTTTTATTAACTAGTTTAAATTCATCGAAAATGGTGAGACCTTTTTAGAAGATTACCGAGGTTCAAACCAAAACTGTTAGCTCTACAAGCTTAGGAAACGGTTCGAGAACCAACCTTGACTTAAAAATTCTATTTGTATTCTTAGTCCAATGCTTGACTGCGACGCTATTGAGGTTTATATTAGCAAGCTTGCTTCAAAATTAGGATTTCCTTTCTTAAAGTTATCAATTATATAACAAAATGCAGCTTTAAAAAGGAGAATTTACTTCTTGATAGCAAATTTAAGCTTAATTGCTGAAACAAATAAGATTTCAAATGGGGCAGCTTTTGTCTGTTTGGCAGCCTTCATCGTCCTTGGGTGGCTTATGGTTCTGCTCGAGGTAAAAATATTGTAGAAAACTATGATAATAGAGCCCTAAACCTAGTTAGGCTCCTTCCTACTACAGCAAAAATATTGGCAGAAAGTAAATGGAAGCACCCAAATACCCATAAAACGATACCTCTTTATATACTTTAAGCTAGGCAGATATAACCAAAATAAAGTAAACCTGATGAAAAGAATAAGAATGAAGTGTAGGTGGAACAAAATCTAGGAAATCTAGTCTTTGTATTATACTCACCATTTCGAGATCATAGAAAAGCGAACCAAACAGTGCCTGTTTAAGGGATAAGAAGTTCTTGTTGCAGGAGCAAAACCAAGCTTTATTTAACACTATATAAATACCTTCAAACCAGCTTCACTTTCTCAGATGCACACCTGCTGTTTAAACTTTTAGGCATCCCTTGTCAATTTGTCTATTTTCTACTTTCTAGATTTAGCCCTTTGTGCCCAAGCGTTGATGCACATCCGTCCATTATCATCGCTGGCATTCATTTCAGCATACCTTTTAGAGCAAATCGCCGTAAAGTGTATTTCATTCATTTATATGTCATTGACATTGACATGCAACAGACTGCGACTGCGACTGCAGTCACAATGAATTCATTGTCAACCACGTGGTCGATGTGCACTCTTGATAGTCCGGCACGCGCCCGGCACTCGGTCCTATAAATAAGTAGCTGCACAAACCTAAACTTACTTAAATTTTCTTACTTATTCAGGAAGCCATCGTTATGCACGTCCCGGAATGCTGGCATGAGCAGGAGAGATATTTGCAGTCCATTTAAGGGCTGGATGCATCATCATTTATTTGATGGCCTCTCCGACTTGGAAATGTGTTTAAATCAAGGTGCAGTCAGTCTGCAGCGGCCACAATAACTTTTCACTTTTACCACCGCCACTTGGAGTGGGCATTAAGTTATGGTCCGACCAGCAGAGACTGCAGACAGACAACCAGGAGCCGCAGTGCAAATGGAATTGTCGTCGCTTAGTCATCGATGGTATTGTCAGCGGCAATTAACAGTGGCCACCGATTCAAACCTGAAATAAAAGTGTTCATAGAATGGAGATTATTTTAAATAACCAGACGCTGATAATTGCTCTCCGTCTCGGTTTACAGTTTACAGACAACGAACCAGAACGAGACTCGCATGTGCATATCATTTAAATAACTGCAGGAGCAGCGGCAGCCCGCAGACGCATCGCCAGCAAACTATCCCAAGAGTCTGGTCCGTCTGTCTGGGCCCGTCTTATTCACCTGCCAGCTCAGGCCAGGCCCATATCGGGATGCAGGCGCACCAAGCATCACTTAAGGACAGCATCGGCATCAGCAACAGCATTAGCCACAGTGACTGTCTGCGACGGCCTCCAGACAAACAGCAGACATGAGACATGCACTTGTCTCCACCAGCGGATGGCACAGCCACGGCCGGGGCTGGGTCAGCCATTCATTGTCAATTTTGACAATCAACAAGATGCGACTACGACTACACGCCTGCTTAAATGCCAACATCAACATTACTTGTGTCTGCGACTCCGACGGGGCAACAACAGAAGCCAAACGAAGACGGCACGCGAAAGGCCTAAAAACCGAAAACCAAAATATACAAAAATTAATAATAGCAATTCGAAAAAAAGTCGCCTTAAGCCGGCAACGAAGTTCAGATACTCTTTCTTAAAAAAAAAGACCTGAAATATCACTGATAAGGGTAGAGACACACATGTTTTGAATTAACTTTTGGGTTGTTTGTAGGAAATCTGTAGCCAAACCGCATGTCACAAATCTGTCTATTATTAATTGGGCATTTGCGGTCTAGACATCATGGAGATAGGAAATAAACTGCTCTTTATCTTATAATAACCCAAATAAGACCATTTGAAGCGAAAGTTAAACCACAAAATCACAGCCAAATGGAATTTCTTTTTATAGAAAGTTTGTTAAGCCGCGAAAAGATTCTTAAGCGCTTCACCGATATCTTGATTTCTCCATACTGGGTGTTTTCGATCCTATCAACAGCTTACTTTTAGCTTTCACACTCCAAATCGGTTTGGTATTTTGACAGTTTATGAATTTGAGAACTACATCGTACGCTAATTGTTATAGGAACCACTGCTTGCTTCTGTGTTCCTTAAGGAAAACCCGAAAAGTATGCAACGTCTTGGAAGGTGTTCGATGAAATTATGTTAGTATTTTGAATAATTACTTTATTAAAGAAAATTTGATCCAAAATCATACTTTCTGACTTAGCAAAAAGGTACCAAAGGAGTGGTTCTAAGAAGGAGTGCACTAGTGAAATTTTAGAAAGGTCTCTAAGTGGTGGTTGAGTTCAAAGGTTTTTCTTCAGATCAACCATTGCGCTGAAACATTCCAAGAATCGCAAACCTGTAAAAGTGAAAAGGTTCTTGCGTACAGTTTTAATCTTCTTAAAGGCTTTCGCGTTCTTGTAGCATTTGAAGAGTCGCTCACCAGTAAGAGTGTGTTCCTGATCCTTTAGACTGCTTTAGATGGACCATATCCTTGAGCAGTGGAAACATTCACTGAGCTCATAGGTGAGAATTTAGACTGTTTTGAGGGGCTATTGAACATAAATTTAAAAAGCTTCAGGATTTGTTCCAAAAAAATGATATATGTGTTCTGTCAAGGATAAAGTCCCGAGTTCGTAGTTAATCTTCAACTTTCAAGAATCATTTTATCCTCCTCTCGAAAACTCCGGTTATGAAATGATCTTACTCTAAACTTTCTTTTAAGTGTTTAACAAAACCCAGGCATTCTCATAGATTGTGCTTCCTCAACGTACCCCCAATACATCCATCAGCTATGACAGCACTCCGAATACATATTTTGTCCGGTTAGGTAAGACTTTGCAGAGCAGTTGGTTGATCTGGCGTTGCAGTCTTCCACTCGAAGGTCTATTGTAAAGCCAGTTCCACAAAATTGCAGCCATTTCAAAACAATTACTTAAGTTTATAAGTCTATCGACTACTTGTCTTACCAAAGTTGATTTATACAAGTTTGGTTCATGTTTCACATTCATTCTTCAGATTTTAAAGATCTGAATCTAAATCTTTGGAGGAAGCCATTAAACCCAACTGAAAATCCAGTTTTATTTTGGTTTTTTGTTTCCGGCCCAAACCTCTGATAATAATGGTAGCGTTCTTTTGTTAAACAGAAAACCACTTTCCAGTCCCTACTTCAACACATTTTCAGTCCACTCCATTTAGTTTAACTACCCTAACGAACAGTTAGGGTAACCACAAGAAGAGTCGACTGCAACGAACGGTAGCAGCCAGCGGGCAGACAGCAACAATAACAAATTGGCTCCTGGTCTTTGCATTCCACATGCAATCTGAGACAACAATCACGACAACTGCATTCGGCGGTTGCACCGGCACCAGCCACCGAAGTAGTCAACCGACAACATTGGCAACACCCCCGGTGCTTGCTCGACCAGGCAACAACAGCAACAACAGCAACCGGCTAACTAACCAAAGTTTTGTGCTTGGTCTGCTTCGGCTTCTGTCTTGGTCTTCGTCTGGGACCGGGGACTGGTCTGCACTTGTGCTGTCTTGACACGTCTGGTTCGCTGCCGATGTATTTTTAATAGACGTCTCCACCTCCCTTCCTCGCGCTCTCGCTCTCCCTCTCGCCGTGTGATGTGCTGGTGCTGATCTCATGCAACGTCTTCTACGGACTCTTCTGGGCTGTGTTCAAGACCGAGCCGAGGCACAATTATGTTAATTACGTGTTATATTGATGCTTAAATAAATTTTTTGGTACTTGATGGTTAGGTTGCACTTGGCTGGTGCAAAATGTTGCATGCATAATTCATGGCAAGTGGCTAATGAAGAGGGATGAGGCACACACACACACACACACACACACACACACAACTCGGTTGCACAATAATCGTTATGAAAATGACAGATTATCAGGCCAATCACCTCGCTGCCACTATTTGTTATCGAACTTTAAACATTTCCCAGCGGTTCGATTAGATTTTGAAGAAAGTGTTTTATTTATACGCGGTACCCATTGATGCAGGGGTTTGAGGGGGGCGTCTTGATTTCAGAAAAAGTTTCCACCATGTTCTTCTAGCCTTTCTAACCATCTAAAGTACAGGGTATCTCACAGTCGTGGCATTCACTCTTAGCCCTCTCACTGGTTCTCTTCAAGCTTTTAATCGTTTCTTAAGCTAAGTTGTGTCCGGCCATCTGTTTTCCAAATCAATCGCTCTAATCAACGGTAGCCCCCAAACAGTAGCCAAGTTCTGATCGCCAGGTGGTGATCATCAGAGCACTACGCACGTGCCACGTACCCAGCTGCGAAATTGTTGTTTTATTGGACACAATTGTTTGCTACGCGTGAGCCATTCCGCTTTGTCAGAGGTCCCAAAATAATCTGGACGGAAATAGACCAGCGACCGGCCGAAGTTAAGTTAAGATCAAAGAGAACTAAAATTAGTGTCAATTACATTACCCCGCCTTGGCACTGGGATGAGTCTGGGTCTTGGCCAGCCTTGAAGTTAATGAAAATTCGATAGCTGCCCGTCGCTTGTTTTGACTCACTTGGCATTCCATGCTGTCTGCAAAGTGGGACAAATTCTATGCAAATGTACAAAACAAGTCAAATAAATACAAATTATTATTATTATTATTATATAAACGTCTCGCCTTTGCTCGCTCCCCTGCCGCCGCCGCCGCCGCCTCCTCCTTCCTACATACATACAGATATATATAATCTCGGCTCATTTGATGCGTTTGCAACTTTGCATAACAGTCGCCGTCTGGTCCCGCTTCTTCTTGTTGTGTGGAGGTGTTCCGTTCCATACGGCAGACCAACCAGACAGATGAGAAATCTAGACTCTTATAAAGTGCTCCAAATTATACAATCATTTTTTTAGAAATTCAATTTGGTCCAGACGACGAAATGTAGGAATGATGAAGCTGATGATGGCATGATAAGTGTGTTATTTGGTTGTTGCTCAATCAAAACAACAACAAACGTAAATAAATAAATATATCAACCAGCGTCCTTGAAGTCGAGCTCTTGATTTCCGTATGCAAAATTAAATAAAGAGAAGAGAAATGAGTTTTGACTACAAAATGTGATGTAATGGAATTTATATTGAGTTATTTTTTCAGTTAGGCAAGCGCTGAGAAATGCCATTAAGGGAAATGGGAAGCTGTTGCTTTCTAGAACCTGAAAGCAATAAAACTTAAAGCGTTTCAAAACCTGCAGCCGATAGCAAACATTCCAATCATAATGCTGGAACCATGGCCGGCTGTACTTAAGTGGGTTTATTGAGGGGTTTTTTGTATTGTTTTCCTTTGGCTGGATGCATTGAAATCATATCCGGTGGTTGGTCATGCGTGGGGGCTCCAGTTGTTCACACCAAGTTCTTTGCTTTCCGACTGTACACCTGTTTTACTGTAGCTCACCTGCTTAGCTTGGCTAGTTAAGTTGCCCCCTTAGAGGTCATACAGTTCATGGACTCATTCGGATTTCTCTTTTTGGTCGCCTCATCTGCTGCATGCGTATAGTTTTCCTACTAAGCCCTTAGTAGCTTCGGTTTGCAACAGTAATTCCTCTGCCGATTCCGAGTCTGATGCTGTTGTAGTTGGTTATTCCTATTCCGCGAAGAGACCCTTGTAAATGCATCATTAACCTAACTTAAAGTTTATTAATATAACTTAATCTTTGGCATAAAAATGTAACAGAAAATTGGCCAACTAATGCAGTTGCTGATGACTGATAGATAATTCGAGACTAATCTGGCCGTACGCCAATTTATTAGTCACTTTTCTCTAGTGAAGTGGCCTGAAATGTCTTACCACCGGTGGTTAGGAAACTCCCTAGTACCCAGTGGTCACTTTACAGCTTCAGCAAGGCTAGCGAATGTTCTTACCACCGGTGGTTAGGAAACTACCTAGTACCTAGTGGCCATTTTACTAGGAAAAACCACTACATATGGCACAGTGACCACTTTTCAGCTTTAGCAAGGCTAGCTAAAAGTCATACCACCGTTGGTTAGGAGATTCCCTACCTACCTAGTGGTCCTATTACTAGCCCTGGGTGGTTGGGAAAGCCACTAGTGCACAGTGACCACTTTACAGCTTTAGCAAGGCTACCGAAGGGACTTACCACCGGTAGTTAGGGAAGTCCCTAGTAGCCAATGGTCACTTTACAGCGCCAGCAAGGCTATTGCAAGATTTTACCATCAATTGTTGAGAAAACAGTGGTCTGTTTGCAGATGCCGATGGTCAACAAGAAAGAAAGTCGGTCAAGCCCGACTATAACATACTCTGTACCAAGAAATTTTGTCTTTTGATCATAACTCGAAAACCGTTCATCCGATCTTCTTCATTCCTTTGGCGGATCGATTAGTTATCCTAATAACTAAATATGTCCAGAAGGAACAAGCCATCTATCTTCAAAACTGTGGGAGATATGACGTTTTTTCTAAATTGCGGGGGCGGGAGGGGGCGTGGCCAAAATTGAAAATAAACTTGATCTGCCTGCAGACATAAGAAGCATATGTCCCATACACGTCAAACCTCTATCTCTTACCATCTCTGAGATCTGTGCGTTCATACGGACAGACAGACGGACAGACAGACGGACATGGCTATATCGACTCGGCTGTTGATGCTGATCAAGAATATATATACTTTATGGGGTCGGAGATGCTTCCTTCTGGATGTTACATACTTTTGCACAAACTTATAATACTCTATGTACCTACGGTACAGAGTATAAAAATGTTTAAAATGATTCTATAAACTTTAGAGAGGCTTTCGAAAAGCTAAGATCTTCTTGAAATCTCAAGTTTTACCCAAAAGTTCTCTCTATCAATAAAGGAACTCCAACCTTATCATTTGTCTAAAGAGGCTTTCTTGGGTTAATGCTCAGCTATCCCGTGCCAGGCCGTACCACTCTCTACGCACCCGGTAATAGTTAATATCCGGTCTATTATCCATTCAAAAACGCGAATTACGCACTTTTTTGGAATCACCGTACGCACATTTCTAAAGCGCCGACATGTAGCCCAAGTAGTCCTAGAACGAAAACCACGCGCTGGTCGGCTGGCACACAAAAATGAAACTATGACAACATCAATAGTCGTAGATTACACCAATTTAGATATGGAATCAAACAATCAAATTGGCACCTATTTTTTTTCTTTGGCCGGCCAAAAATTAACGATAGCAGACACCATTTTTGCAGTTAGTGTCAAAACAATTTAACTAAACATTCTCAAACTCAATTTCAATCTAATCTGGTACGCATTTAATTACGAATAGTGGGCACGCATGGCAAGTGCAGGTAAATTAAAGTCCAAGTGGTTGGTATTTTTGGAAATCTTATTTTGGGAATTGATTAGTAGGTAGAATAGTTTGGGTGGAAGGGTTTAAGCCCTACCTCTACCCCGCCCCAGTTGTGACCAAAACGAAAAGTTATCACTTTCCTTGACAGATGCGATAAGAAACAACAGCTTGCCGCTTCCACACACACACACATGCACATACCCACTCACACACAGTTACAATTTAAACGCACGCATTGCCACTAACATTGCCCATGTTGACAGCAACAAGCCAAAACCCAAAAGACTTCAGCAGCGCCAGCGACGCCAGCAGCAGATCCTCAAGCAGCCGCACGTTGATTGGTCAGCAGATAAAAACGACGAACATAAACCGAACTATCAGCCGAAGCACAATACACTGTAAATATAAAGCGTGTGCGAATTATAATCAAATTGCACAGGCTGGACAAAAATTGTGTAAAAATTACAAAAACTTTGAGAAATGTTTACATTTTATTTACACACATAACTAACTGAATACTTTTATACAAATATAGCTTGCAAATGGGAGTTAGTTTTGGTGCAAGCACCTTTTGTTATTACAAGAAATAAGAGAAACTTTGAAAAAAGCTAGAAATAAGCAAATTTACTGCCTTACTAGTAGAGCTATCACAAGTCCAAAAAGAACTGTCCAAGCCAGGGGTGCCCAACAGCACCTAATGCTAACGCAATCACTAATACAAGTAAAACAAATTTTTCTTTTGAAGCAACAACATCAACAAGAAAACGCGGAAGAAACCCGGTTAATGCCTCTTGCTGTGTGTATATGTGGCTGTCTGAATCATATGGCAACAACAAAGTCAAAGCTGCAGACAGCGCGCTTACAAATTGATGTGAACTTCAATTTCAGAAAGAGAAGAGAGGCTCATTGGATGTTGTTGCTGCAATTTCATCAATCGTGAGTGCCATACGCTTGGCAATTGCTTTGCGAGAAATAACAATACATGAGCCTCCTGTGCACTCCTGATCCCAACCATTTCTGACGTTTTAGCAGCAAATTTATACCTCTATTGCGTATATTAAAAAGTGTGATTATGCTTAGTAAATTCTTACTTCTTGTTGATTCTTATCTTAAATTAGATTTATAGCTGGCCTTTGGCATTTAGCTAAGACCAGCGGCCGATGAGAGCAGGTCAGAGCTAGTTTGCATCGCTATATATACATACACTGGTACACTTTCACTCTTTGGTATTGCTCGTCTTGACAAACCCTGCAGTAAGTGACAACCTGTCAAATGGAGAGGGCAAACAAGTTTCCGAGAAACTTCGTCAACCTCTGGGAACAGAGGAGAAAGTAGCCAATTTGATCAATGACATAATATTCAGGAATAAGAATCGCACGACTTATACAAGAGGATGGAGGAGAGAAAACACCAGGTTACATATTTGTGTCCACAATCAAAACTTAGACGGGGATTACACAGAGAAACAAACTTCAAGAAGCTTTTGAAAAAGCTATTGCTTGTGGAAAACAGGTAAAGAGAGGAATGCAAAAGTAAAAGCTTTTTAAAAATCTTGCTTCACCGGATAAAACACGACTTATGCGGTAAAGAAAACTTCATGAAGTGGTGGTAGTGATGTAGGTAGTGATTCCTACAAACGAAAGCTTTTTCAAAAACTGTAAATCTTGTCTAAAATTCGACAAAAAAGTACATTTACCAAAGAGCTTTAAAGCTTTTTAGTCCGCGGCCGAGTCAAAAAATCATAGCAAACGTGAGAAGCTCTTCAAAGCTCTGTAGATGTATATCGATATATGTGCTCTGTTGACAGTGGCAGCATCTCTGCTCACATTGCCGACCCCTGATTTAAGTAATTACTAGAAAACTAGAAGAAAGTTCCATCATAGCTACATTTAATAATTAATTTAAAGCATCTACGACCAATAACACACACAGCTTGCCCTTGCCCAAATAAAACGCCTCCTCAGTTGGTTCGCACAACTTTTCTTGCAGTGCACACAGCGCAGCGTTTACGACCATAACAAAGTAGATATGCCCCGGCACAACCAAATATTTTCTTATTTAAGACTAAAAAAACGACTCGCGCAAATCACTTCATACTTGGTTCTTAGAGCGAACACATCGAGAAGTACAAGCAAAAATTCAGAAAAGAAGGAACAAAAACTCAAAAATAAAGCGTCAAGTAAATCAATGATTTCACATAGACGAGTGCGTTGGTGTGCAGTGTGAAATGTATCAAAACAGTTCCATAAAATGCTGAAAAGTGCCTAAATCAGAGAGAAGCCAAGAACAGTTCCAAATAACTTTCAATCAACAGAAAACCAAGTTTACAAGTGAAAAATGTTCAGTTCCGTGTGCTGTAGGAATTGCGGCCGGCAGTTGATGCTGCTCCTGTGCCTAATCCTGCTAATGTCCTGCCACTGCGAGGCGGCTCGCCTCAATCGTTCGGCCTTCATTGACGACGTGTCGAAAGTGCGTTCGGTGGTGGTCGATCCCAATAACCGCACCATCTGGAGCATGTTCAATCTGACCGATGAGCAAGTGAGCCGCATACAGAATCGCAGCACACCCACCACCAGAGACGAGACCCAGCAGGCGACCAATCATATGCACCTACAGCATGTCGCCTCGCGCCGGTGAGTAAAACGCCAAACAATGTGTGCATTCTATAAACAAAATTGGCCAGTACTAAAATTAATTCATCGAATATTTCAAAAGTCGCTCAAGGCTAAAGCCATATGCATTTCTCGAATGTGGCCAAAAACCTCCCTCTGATAAATACAATAAAAATTTTGTAGATGTGTACATATTGCGCTTCGATTCAATTTGAGGCACAAATTTAAATTGTTTCTGCCAAAATAAACAAATACATTTCCACACGTGTTTGGGGCGTTGGGTGGTGGGGGGTTGGGGGGGGCCTGGCGAAAATTTCAATATCCAAATAGTCTCCGATGACAGAACTCAATCTGCACACAGACAAGGAATGCAACGACGACGAAGTCGCCGCCGCCGCCGCCGACGCCGCCTGTCTGACAAATGTCTGGGAACAGTCTGGGCCATGTCTAGCTTGGGCTCCGTTAATGAACTTTTTGTAGGTCGTTGCTATGGCTATGAGACAGTCAACACATTCAAATAAAGCCTTTGATTTATCTAAATTGTTTCATCTTTTGATCCGATTGCTTTGGCAGCGAGTTCCGCACAGACGATGAAATGATGACGTACAGACATGTTTGTCCTCCCCAACCCCCCCTGCCCCTGCCCCTGCCCCTGCCCCCGCCCCCGCCGCTGCCGCTGCAGCCCGAATGCAAACAGTTGTAGTTGTAGGCGGTTGCCTGCGGCTACTAAGCGACGCGGTTGACTGACTGACTGACTGACTGTTCGTTGTGTTGCATGATAATGAAGTGCAGCCGGCGAGACACTGTCTAGCCGCGCATTGTCTATGCAGACCCAGACAGTTGGAGATGCTGTGGCCAAAGGCAACGGACTGCTGCTGCTGCAAAAAAAGGCACACAGACAGAGGAATGGAGGCCAATGCAGCGAGATTCACCTGTGCCTTGAACTCTGCGTCTGCGCATGCGCATGGTTAAGGCGCATTCCTGGCCTGACTCACGCACGTCTACTTCTTTCTAGGCGTCTAGACAGGCCCCAGACAGACGGCTCAACGAGTTTTCAAGTTCAGGCCTTCAGGTCTGCCTTCTTGGCCATCCGATCCGATCGTTAGTTGTATAACACAAAGGCGTTGCCTTGTCTGCGTTGCCTTTTGCCTGCTTTGGTTCACTTTCAATACATGTTTCATAATTATTTTGGCTAGACAAACTGCGCCGCAGGCCCAAAAAAAACCAAAAAGAGACAGATACCGGCGCAAAATACACCCAAAAAACAATTAATCTGTATGCTTTTGGCAAAAAAGCAAAAAAAAAAGAAACAGAAACACAATTTCCACTCCGCTCGCCGTTTGTCTTTCAGGCACAGACACAGAAATGATTTGAGCACGCCTCAATTACCGATCCAGACATACAATTGTCCAATTTCTGAGTGTTTGTCTGCGTCCAGATTAGATCATAGCTAGCTAACTATTGTTGTCAGTTGTCTCTCTGGTCACGATGATTGGGCGAAGAAGAGGAAGGGAGGACAAGCGTTCGTCTCGATGGGTTTTTAAGTGAGACAATCTTTGGGGTCTCTGCTATGCTCACGTATTGCCATTTGGCGAATCTACGAAAAAAATATGAAGACAGGGAAAAACGAAAAAGAAAGCGGAAGTACATACTTTCGCGCACTTTCTTTGCCGAAGATCGGGAAGAGTCTTCAATTGAATATGTAACATGTTTTTTGGAGAAGTTCTGTAGAACAACTGCTGGAGGGGACAATGCTTTGACTGGGAAATTTGTAGGCAAGGAGCTGAGTCGCAATAGCCTTGTCTAACAGCATCGATTTCAGTTGATAAGAGTTACTTCCTAGACTTGCAGGCAGTTCAAGTTTAATTTTCAGTTTTTGCCACGCCCCTTACCATTTGGAAAAGGCGTCATATCTAGCACAGTAATATAGCTAGAAGGTTCTTACCTGCATTATTTGTCGATTCGTCAAAGGATTGGTAGAGCGATAGTCGAGTTATGAGCAACAGAAAGTAGCAGCGCTGCTGTCGATGCTCCTATTGGAGCAAAATACTTAATGTGCATACACTTTATTAGGTGCAGAGTATATTACAGATGCGCTTGACCAACTTGCTTACTTGTTTCTATACCAGTTACTCCTAGAGTAAGTAGAAAAAGTCCTGGAAATGTCTAATATGTTACAGGCAGAAGACAGCATCTCCCATATCATAAGATATATAAACATTCTTGATCAGCCGAGTCGATAAAGTTATGTTTAAAGGTCCGTCTGTATCTCAGAGACTGAAAGGACTAGAGCAATTCAAACACGTTGCATACTTCTCGGAGCAGCAAGCGCTGTCTGCTAACATAATGTTGATATGTTAACATTTATGTTAATGAACTGCTTATTCGGGCCCTAGAGCTGTATTCTCACTTGTTTGATAACTTGTAAAAGTTTTTCAAATAAGAAATCTGAGAAGAACAAAAATGAGGCTACCTAAGTTCTCTAACGAGTTTTTTGTCAAACAACTTACACCTAACAGAGGTATTTTTCATCCAACTCTTGAGAGATCTCAACCAGAAATACAGAGTAAATCGAAATAGAGCAGGACTGTCTTTAACCTACGCTCTCATTTACGGGTGATCCTATTCTAAAAGCACTTTTCAGAAATGGATTATAAAAAGAACAACTTTTGAAACTTCCGAAAAAGAAAACCCAATCCAAGTCTCTTTCAAAACCAAACAAAAATTCCCAATTCTCACAAAAACCATTGATATGTCTCAGAAAAACAGTTTTAACTCCTCAAGATTTGCCAAAACTACCAACACGCCCACCCCACCCGCACACATACCACTAAAACCAAAACCAGAATTAACTTATAAAGAACTAGACGTTGACGTCGCGCTCTAAATTGAATCAAAGCGTCATAAAGCTGCTCTAAATGGCCACCGGCACGTTTTCAGCTTTGCATTGCTCAAATGTCAATTAAGTGAGCTTTACATAAACACTTGAACTAAATTAGTTAGATAGGCCTAGTCACATAGATCAACTGACATCCCACTCTCCCGTCCGTTCCAGTTTGAACGAGATAAAGAATCAAATACAAATTGCGGTAACCAACCAATCCGATGAGAACAAAGACACCGAGACGCAGGCACAGACACAGCAAACGCAGGCCAAGACGCTGCACATGAAAGCCGGGTATCCCATCTGCAATGCAGAGACCAGCCAACTCAATTGGCAGCAGTCCAACAATGTCACCTTGCAGTTTGCCGCCAGCGTCTTCCAGCGGAACAGCGATAGCCTCAGTCTGGACAGTGCCCTCTTACGTCTGTACAAAATGGACCCGAGGGGCCCGGGCACCAAGTTGGAGGAGGATGCGACCATAGCCACCGTTTGTCCAGAGCCCGCGCTGGACTCTCAGATACAAGTGACCATCTCGTTGGTGCATCAGCAGAAGAAGAAACGTAAGTTAGGTGTGTAGCGCTGCTGTGGGTGAAGGCAACTGTGCTTACAGTACAATCTCTTGCAGAGCGCAAGAAGCGCACTTGCAACATTACCATGCTGAACAGCTCGAAAATCGGCTGGGTGGACATCGATGTCAGGTGCGCCCTCAACTATTGGGAGCAGCAGCAGCACCAGCGCCAGGCAGCCCATCCCCCCAGCCTGGTGGGCCTGCTAATGGTGGAGGTGTTCGACGACGAGGGCAATCAGCTGAAGCCGGGCCTCTACTTTGAGCCACCCAAATGCGATCAGGCAGGTAAGCGTGTTGTTTGCCAAGCCTAACTAACTGCCAGGCGCCGCAGATGAATCAATGAGTCCCACATTTTCCCACCCATCACCCATAAATCATCAATATTTACATTTCAAAGTGTCCAATGTACGAATTTTTCGGTGGGGGGGGCCGGACACAGCCCAGACGAGGGCAGCAGCGGCAGCGGCAGCGGCGAAAACGCTGCGACAGGCAGAATAACAGAATTCGATATTCCGTCCGATTGTCCAGCAAGCTCAGCTAATTTTATGCGAGCACGTTTGTTGTTGTTCCTGTTGTTGTTGTTATTGTGCACTTCTTGATTGGATTGGCATAATGCCAAAACAAATAGCTCTTACGAAATCCGAAGGCTGCTTCCGTTCCCCAATATATAGTTCAAGTTCATATTTTCAGTGGAACGGAAGCGACGCGTTGAGTTAATGGTATCGGTAAGAATGCAGCCTCAGCCCTAGCCACTAACTTGCCAATTGCTCATACGCACCGTTGTGTGTTCTTAGCCGCTTTGTTTGTGCAGCCACTGCTATTGTTGTTGTTGTGCATTGCTGTTATTGTGCATTGTTGTTGTTTTTTTTGCATGTTGATCACTTGTCGCATACCGTTTTTCATTTTGCCTTTGCATGCACGAATTGGCTCCCGAAATGGCAAATCCATTCTCAATGAATCTTTGGTTGAAATGTATTTTACAGATCCTGCAATCCCATGGACCGTCTACGGAACAAAAACGCCTGTGCCTTGTTTGGAAAACCGCACGATGCCCAGGTAAGCTTTGTGGAAAGAAAAGAAACCATTGCCTGCTTCTAGGCTGCCGTACAAACAAACCGTAGGCAGCGATTCATTGCCTACTTTTTGGGGCAATCTTCAAAATGGAGTCTTTGCCTAAGCCTACTTTTCGACTGACCTTTTTTATTTGCCCTCCTCTCTACTCTCCCCAGATACCCAAGGTTAGATGTACGCTTCATTGGCGATGCCCAGTTCGTTAGTGTGCCCAAAAACAAGGAACAGCTGGCCATTGTTTCAACCACATCCAATTCACCCACAGTTGATAATCTGCTTGAACCGTACGAAAGTGAAAACGAGAGCGAGAGCCAGGATCATAATAAGCATCAGCACCACAGACGCCATCAGCATAGCCAGCAGCAGCAGCATCATCACCATCATCACCACCAGCAGAAGCATCGCCATGTGTTGGCCCACAATCAGGAATAGAAGTTTCTATTCAAGTTTCATCGATTCCATCTATTCGCCACCCTCCCACACCTCCCACACCTCACACACTCACACATAATTGCTGGTCTTTCGGGCCTGGAAACAGGCCTGCTAATTAGTTCTATTGTTTTTTGTATCTTTCGGGCAGCTGGTGTTACCACTGCCTCAGGCCCAGTTGACTTAATTACTCCTAAGTTGATCGCTTCATTTTTTTTGTGAACCTAATTTAAGCCCTAAGTTGAACAAATTTTTCACAAAATTTGTATTTTTTTATGTTTAATCAAATCTCTCTTATATTAGGAGTCTGTGATTTAGATGTGGTTGAATTTGCGAATGTTTTTTGCTTAAATTATTATTATATAAAAATAAACACACACACAAACAATTGTTGGAACCTCAAAACAACTTTAACAAATACGAATATATAAACCTAAACTAGACTACGTACGTATAACCACACAAGCAATTTTTGTTATTCACATAAGTCACTAGGTTAAAAAGTGCCTTCCTGTAATACTTTAGAAATCCACCCCCAGCCCACAGCCCCACACACGAAGAGAGTTCATTTCATCAAACAGCTTTCGATTCTCCATACACACACACGCAGTGACTAGGTATATTATTATTGTAAAACTTAGCTATTACATTATTAATACATATGGCTACCATATAATAAAATATGCGACTACACGAAAATTGGCTTCATCTGATTAATCCCACTTGGGCAAGGGGCTCGAATCCGAACGATTAGATATGCTTGAATCAACTTTGCACTTCTATTTCGAGTCGTTAACTTATCAGTCCAACCAAATACATACTCAACGATTCGAAAAGGACCCCAGAATTGCCAATGCTGTCGTTTATAGCCATATTCTGAAATTATCTCTGGCAAATATCAACGCTTCTCATGTGCTTTAAACTGATAAAGCGGCTAAACATGTCAAATCTATTACGTTTCAACGGTACACTGAAACCAGCAATCTGCACCAGCAATTACCTTGGAAATTCCAGTTAATTGAGTTCGAGCTTAAAGATAAGCACAGCTCGCAAGTGTTTTTGTTATACTCTGTACCGTAGGTACATAGAGTATTATAAGTTTGTGCAAAAGTATGTAACATCCAGAAGGAAGCATCTCCGACCCCATAAAGTATATATATTCTTGATCAGCATCAACAGCCGAGTCGATATAGCCATGTCCGTCTGTCCGTCTGTCTGTCCGTATGAACGCACAGATCTCAGAGATGGTAAGAGATAGAGGTTTGACGTGTATGGGTCATATGCTTCTTATGTCTGCAGGCAGATCAAGTTTATTTTCAATTTTGGCCACGCCCCCTCCCGCCCCCGCAATTTAGAAAAAACGTCATATCTCCCACAGTTTTGAAGATAGATGGCTTGTTCCTTCTGGACATATTTAGTTATTAGAATAACTTATCGATCCGCCAAAGGAATGAAGAAGATCGGATGAACGGTTTTCGAGTTATGATCAAAAGACAAAATTTCTTGGTACAGAGTATGTTATAGTCGGGCTTGACCGACTTTCTTTCTTGTTTTTTTTTTGGAATTGATCATAAATATATATTTTAATGGCCCTTAGTCATAGCGTTGAATGGAAAACGAGTGTTAACTTTCAGAAAGTCTACCACGATGCTAAATAAAAGTGTTTTGTATTTGTAAGTTGATTGTTTTGCCGATTCTCTTAACTCGTAAATACTATACAGAGCAAGAAATGCAGAGTGGAGTATAGGTTATACAGGATTTATCTTCCTTTTTCTATATATATTGGATCTATGGAGACATAGTCTGGGTATTGTTAGTTCTCGTGCCAGAACAAGGCCAAATTAATATCTAAAACGAGTGCACTATGGAACACAAATACTCTCCTGGCATTGTGTTGCTCCTTGCAAGTGATTTCAGACAATCACTTCAACTCATTTCACGTTCAAAGTTCGCTGATGGGATCAACACTTACTTGAAATCAACGCCACTGTGGCGTAATGTTGAAAAAGTGCAGCTGAAAATAGACTACAACATCTTTCAGCTAATTCTGATATCGGCAATAGACAAGTTTCTGTCCATGAATATACTGATTTCTGCTCTATTTTTGACTTGGAAAATGCTCTTATTGACCGCTGATTTCCCGATACATAGGTTATGAGTGACTGTTAGAAAGAGCCATTTTGCGATTTAAGCTTCAAGATGCAGCAATCGCTGTCAGGTGTACAAATCGATCGATTTCAATGCCCACAAAGTTGTAAATTATCCAAAAGAGCTTTAGATTTCACTGGATTTGTCATAGATTGGAAATTGGTTATAAAAAATTGTATGAAAAACATTATAGCTCCTCGCAGACGTGCCAATTGAAACAATTTCCAATTTTAATTGGCATTCGCAATGACAATCCATGAGTCGCAGGGCCAACCAATGTTCATTTGAGGCACACCATTGTAGTTTTACACACGGAAAATTGGCATGTGGCATGTTCTCGCGTTGGCAAACAACCAAGCTTATTTGTGTTGGGTAAAGGCCGTCAGGCAGATTAAACCATGTTCTCAAATCTTGCAAAAGTAAATACGACTCGATTTTGACAAAAAGTGACAATTCTTATGCAGAAATGCTGCCCACACAGAAAAATAAGTTGCAAAAAAGATCGATTAGGAAGAGATATGTCTTAAATATCCTTTTAATCATTCAGCGGATCATCATTTTCCATATCCTTTGAATGATTTAAGGCATATTCAAAACATATACCTTCCAAATGGATACCGGAAATCATCCAACCATGAATAAACTAGGCTGAAAGACGACTGATTTAAGTATTGAGGGTTTCAAGGCAATCTGATAACCTTTCTTAAGAACAAGCGTAGTCTTTTTACCACTAAGCCAATCTTCTGTTGGTCCCAAGCATGAAGGAACAAGAGTACTCTTCAAATTTGGAGTTTTCATTCAGACTCTGTCAACAGAACCAGTTTAGATGCGCTCAAAAGGACTTGGATATGGGCTCTATGGGCTTATAATAATAATAAAATGATAAACTTATTTTCTGAACAGGGTTTTTTCCTCCAATCTTGCTTAACTTATATAACAAGTTCTTTCTGTTCACTGAATAAAATGTTGCTTTTCAATCCACAACATAGAAAACTCAGCACCAAGCCGTGCACACTCACGCACGAATGCGCACGAAGTTAAATATCGTACAGTTCTTTGTATTCTCTTCTAACGGAATGCTTGTTATTATCTTAAGCTAGTATGCAAACTCTTTGCCTGCATAAAATCTCTAAGAGTCTCAAAACTGAATTTTATTACTCCAAAAATGATTAACTAACGTACATTTTGTACTCTCTGCCCATTTTTTTCCTTCAGTGTAGCCATTTTAATGATTTAACGAACCGAAACCAAATATATTTTGTTTTATAAACGCCCATTAAGTAGTGAACCGTTTTTAGTCTTGTCGCGGCTGCCAAACAGGTAGAATGGGCCACTCCAAGCAGTTAGCCTAGCAGATGTACTAACAAATAAAACTAGCTGATTTCTAACACATACCGAATATCAATATATCCGGCCACTACGCACGAAGGTTGTGACATTGAAAACGTGTTTGTGCAGTTACATATTGATATCAAAAGGTGAATTAACTGCCAGAGTTGAATATAATTAAGAAAGTGTTTATATACAAAAAAAACAAAAACAATAACAACAAAGTAGATACATACATGTATGTATCTACATATTGTGTGCACAAGTGATGAGAGCAAAGTGACACTCTTGACGTGTATGGAGAATAATTAGTTTTTGCACTGAGCGAAATGTGCAACAATTCAAACAAGTGCGGTCAACATAAATCAAGTTCGAAATGTATAATATTATCTTGGAAACCAGCTAACTTTCATCAACTGTACCTGTTACTTCGAATTTTGATTGTATTATCATTGCCCCAAGGCTAAACCTGAATTTATAATCGGTAACATTGCTGGTGGTTTTTGTCAAGTATTCTGATTTATGAGAGCTCAAATATCCCTTAATCTCAAGTGTCTGGGCACGTGCTAAGCAAACACTTTTCCAACTAACAAATCGAATCCAACTATATCGTTGAAGTGCACTTAAAATACATGGCTTACGTTTTTTTAACTTTTATGATCTGTTTCCAGATGGACACCGACACGTCTAAGGGGCTCACAAACAATGGCTATGAATTGGATCATGTAAGTATTGCCCAGAAAGAAAGCTTCTATTGATTGATTAATATGGTATTCTTTCAGAGGGAACTAGACAATCCAAATGCTGAAAACTATAAGGTAATTGGGAACATTAAGCTTACCTAACTTACAGAGTAAAAAACTCTCTAGAACCTATGTACTCTTTGGAAGTCAGCCGAGTCTCTGGCAATGTTTTAATACAAACCGAATGTTTATATGGCAGCTACAAGAAATAGGAATCCGGTCCAGACCTTTTTAACATATTATCAGCTTACATTCAAGAGAAGACTCTGTACTAAATTTCAGCTCGATAGCTTCAAAACGGAGGGACTATACCATATATCTACTTCGAGTGATCGAAAATGATTCCTTCTAAGCTTTCCTACACGAAAAACCAATATATTTTTGTTACAAATCTGTTCTTCAAAGTACCAACTGGTTTTATCACTTTTCTAATGGACTGTTAGCAGTTTTCTGACCTACGATATAACTGTATAGCCCTCATATCGTTCCAGCCTTTTTGATTGCATCAGAGACTTCATTTATATTGGGAAAAGCTTTAGAGCTTTAGGAACTCAAAAAAAATAAAATGTTTAACTTGTTTGATGAGCTCTAACTTTTGGATTCAAGAAAGTTTTGTTGTTCAGTTTTTAATATATTAGACTTATTATGAGAGTTCCTCAAATAGACTAGGGAATAGTTCGAAACATACTTCATATAATCTGAAAGAGTCTTAGGTCAAGTATTTTGGGATCGAAAAAATCTACTTGTTATAAGATTTTAGTGCTGGAATCAAGTATTTTCGAACTACGTTAACTACTATCACCTTATGTACTTTTCTTATCATTCTTATCAACTAATAAAAGGGGTCGGCCAAGGACAGTTTAAGTGGCAGCGTACATTGCAGCTAAAAGTTTTTAAACAAACATAGTTAAAGCTGTTTGTTCTAAAAATGCTGTATATCTAATGGAATTTCTCAGCTGCCAGTGGCTACTTCTCTGCTTACATTGCCGACACCTAATTTATGTTTAATTAATCGTTTACACAGATCTCTGTTCTCTGCCTCTAAGCTTTAAAGGGAAGCAATTGAAAGATCTTTGAATACTTGCTCAGTTGAAAGTGGCTAATTCTCTGCTTACATTGCCGACCCCTTAATAAGATTCAACCAAGCATATTTAAGGCTCTCTGCCTAGGAGTTTACAGCAGAAGCTATTGAAAGCAATTACTATTCGAATCCATTCTCAGTTGCCAGTGGCTACTTCCCTGCTTACATTGCCGACCCCTAATCAAGATTAACACAGACATTTTCAATCAATTCCAGACTGATTACCAAGTGAACAATATCACTGAACCTGATGCACAACATAAAGAAGAGTCCCAACTGAAGGCCAAAATTTTTCGCCTGGTGAAGTTATGCATTTATCCGCTTATCCACATTCTGGTGGTTGGCTTCTTCTCGTATGCCACCTATCATTATAATGACATAAGTAAGTGAACTTGATGCAACTATAAAAAGAACATAAACTTAATTCCTGCACCTTCATTAGACCAACATAAATGCAGTTATGATGGCACGCTACCCTTGTGTGGCATCCGTTTTTGTAACGGCTATGGCATGCTCGTCTTACTGCTGGGCTTCATCTATTTGTGTCTGTTCTACTTCTACATCTTCAAGCCGCGTTTCGGCGCTTCGCTGTATAAGAGTTGCCTGGAGCCAGTATCAAAAAGATGGCACAAATTCAGTCGCACCAGGTAAGTCTCGCGAAGCACACTGCCCCCTTGAATTCTTATTAACTTTCTAAACTCTTTCAGAGTTGTGTCCACGCTCAGCATAGTCCTGCTGCTGTGTCTGTTGGCCATCTTCCTGTTCTTTGAAACGAGAGATAAACCAAAGAAATTGTACTCCCTGGTGGCGCCTTGTTTCTTTATATTCTGCGGCTTTGTGTTCTCCACCAAACGAAGTGCCATCAAGTGGCGGATTGTGATCACTGGCATCACCTGTCAGTTCCTTTTGGGCATCTTCTGCATACGCTGGGATGTGGGACGCAAGATATTCCAGTGTTTGGGCGACAAGGTGACCACATTCCTGACCTATTCTGATGACGGTAGCCGCTTTGTCTTTGGTGACGTTTTGGTCGCCGAACAAATCTTTGCGTTTGCCATTTTGCCGGTCATCTTCTTCTTCAGCTTCTTCATCTCCGTGCTGTACTATCTGGGCGCCATGCAGTGGGTGGTGATCAAGCTGGGCTGGATATTGCAGCAATTGCTGGGCACCAGTGTCTGTGAGAGTGTGACAGCAGCCGCCAATATCTTTCTGGGCATGTCGGAGAGTCCGCTGCTTATCCGGCCGTACATCAACAAGTTGACAAAGAGCGAGATACACAGTATTATGGTGTCCGGATTCGCCACTGTCTCTGGCACTGTGCTGGCTGCGTATTTGTCCTTTGGTGCCAATGCGGCACATTTGATTACCTCCTCGGTGATGGCTGCGCCAGCCACACTGGCCATATCGAAGCTGTACATGCCCGAAACCGAGGAGAGTCAGACCACATCGGAGAGCATCCAGCTGGAGGAATCGTAAGGGAATCTACACTCAGCACTTAACCCAAAGTTAAACCATTGTTCGTCCATTAACAGGCAGGACTCGTCCATACTGGATGCCGCCTCCAGTGGTGCCACCAATGCTTTACCCATTGTATTGGGCATCGTGGCCAATATAGTTGCCTTTGTGGCCTTTGTGGCCTTCCTCAATGGAGTGGTTAACTGGTTCGGAATCCTGGTTGGTCTGGAGGACATCGATTTCGAGTGGATCTTTTCCAAGCTCTTCATACCACTTGTCTGGGCCATGGGTGTGCCCAAGGACGATTGCAATATCATTGCCAAAGTGGTGGCCACCAAGACCATAATCAACGAGTTTGTGGCTTATCAGCGTCTGGGCGAGTACATCGATGCCGGCCTCATTTCGGTGAGTTTTGATGAATGAGATCCACCATGGCAGCTTATGCATATCCCACATACATAGGCTCGCAGCGCTGGCATAGCCACCTTTGCCATTTGTGGCTTTGCCAATCCCAGCTCACTGGGCATACTGATAGGCTCCCTAAGCGCCATGGCACCACAACGTCGTAACACCATCACATCGGTGGCCATGAGGGCCTTCGTCGTTGGAAGCATAGTTTGCTTTATATCGGCCAGTTTTGCGGGTGAGTTTGAAGCAACTGCTGAACCAGTTGTGGCTGGAACTAATTAGTTCTAATCTTTGACAGGTATACTGATACAGGAGGAAGAGGAGCAAGCCAGATATGACAAGTTTTTCAAGAAATTGGATCATCAAAATCAAACGCTTTTACTAAACTAGTTGAAATGGAGTTGAAGATGAATTGTTGAAAATAAATGTTGTTATTTATTTGAGAACTAGCTGAACACAGGAAGATGATCGAAAAGTATATGGCCCGGATTTGTTCCAAATGTGGAAATAGTAAAAATATCGTTAGATCGTTTAAGTTCTGCCGTGCCGTAAAGTTTGAGGTTCGGTTCAAGGAACAGTTCCTTAACTTATCCAGCTGAGGTTTTGATTTGTGCCCTGGTACATAACATTTGAATTCTCTGTAACAGTTTGGCTGTGATTCCAACCATTTTTGACCTTTAAAACTCAAAACGAAGAGGCTGGGCTTACTTTAATATGGCCCTCTAATCAATCTTCCAGATAATCTTAGGTCATTGTAAAGTTTCAAGTATATGTACTCTGAACTCATAGGAAAATAGAGTAATTTTCGCGATTTTTAGAACCTTTCAATCCCTACCCCTACTATTTACCCATCATCTTTTAAATCTGCTTTGTAATCAGAACTTTTGGGAAAACTGATACTCAAAACTTTACTATTAGTTTTGTAGGTTTGAGGGTTTTCTTGACACTTGAATCCTCCTATTTGCTGCCGTCGATTGCTGGCCTGCTATTCATCGCAATTTCAATTGTTGCGCAGTCTCTCTCAGAGCAGCTCTCTGGCGTCGATTGCTCGCCTGCTTCAGCGTTTCTACAATTCTCATCCTAGAAAGCAAGCTGGGAATCAGAGTGATCATAACATATTGCTGCCGTCGATTGCTGGCCTGCTCCGGCATTTCTGCAGACCGCCTGTACATGGTTGCGCAGTCTCTCTCAGAGCAGCTCTCTGGCGTCGATAGCTCGCCTGCTTCAGCGTTTCTACAATTCTCATCCTAGAAAGCAAGCTGGGAATCAGAGTGATCATAACATATTGCTGCTGTCGATTGCTGGCCTGCTCCGGCATTTCTGCAGACCGCCTGTACATGGTTGCGCAGTCTCTCTGGCGTCGATTGCTCGCCTGCTTCAGCGTTGCTACAGATCTCAACCTGGCAAATTGTATCTCGCTCTACGCTAACGATTGTTCCAGCGTTACACAAGCAAGCTGAGATGCAGAGTGATCATAGCATATTGCTGCCGTCGATTGCTCGCCTGTTTTGACGTTTTGGCATAATTTTCGATACGCTAACGTTTTCTAGGCATCACTAAAATTACAATGTTAGAATGTTTCAAGCTTATTTCTTGAAATGAAATGAAAATAAATATGGAAATTCGAGGATTAGGAAATTAGTACATAGGTTACTACAACATCCTGGTAAATGAGGCGACTTATGAGAGATTCTCAAAATTAAAGCGTATATTGTGGGATCATAACGTTCGTTTCCTACCACAAACGACTTCTAAATACTCGTTTCTACGCAACATTTCCGAATAGAGCTCGTTTACAAGTTAGGAAGAATCGCGGTTAAGCTTACTAATACTGTCTCCCCCTTGAACAATCTGAGGCATTAATGTCAAAAAACAAAAAAATAATGTAATTCCTTATAGTTTCTAACACACAGTAATCTAAACAATACACACACACAATAACTCCAAAAGGTCTTCAAAATGGCCGAAGAAGATGTAGAAGAGCAGAAGGAAGAGCCCTCGCGTAAAAAGAAAATATTGCTGCTAGTTCTTCACATACTCTTTCACATCATTTTCATCTCGTATTTCATTTTGTGTACGGTTGTATACCTTCTATACGGTGAGTTTTCTACTATGTGATGAGACCTGTTTTGAATGATGATACTCCTCTGTCTATGCATCTTATGCAGACAAGAAAGCAAGCAATTGCTTTAGGCCGCCGGTAGAGAAAACCAGAGCAGAAACAACAACAGAGATTCCGCCAACAGCATTCGCAATACCACCACCAATAGCACCGCCAGTGCCAGAACCACCACCGCAGCCAGGGCCAGTGGAGCCACCCGTGGTACCGCCAGGAGGACGACGTAAACGTCAGGAATCACCACAAAACTCACCGGACAACTCTCCCGTAAATTCACCAGAAAACTCGCTAGAGTCACCAAATGTGGTACCTCCGCCAGTACCTCCACCGCCAGTAACAACACAGCTGCCGGTAATAAGCGGCGACGCCGAGGAAGCAGAGCCCAAGGATACCTGGAAGTCTTACATTTTGTGCGACATGAAATGGTGTGATGGATATGGCTTTCTATTGATTCTGTTCGTAATTTTCTATATTTTTTGGATCTATTACTGGGTCTTCAAGCCATATGTGGGACAGAAACTTTATGACAGACACATCGAGCCGGCTGTGGACAAATGGATTGTGTTTAGCAGAAAGCTGTAAGTAGATGGCAAACCAGCTCTAGCTCTTTGCTTTGAGTCCGTTCGTTAAAGCTCAATCAGCTGTTTAGCTAGTCAAGGTAGCGGCGCCACGAGTTTTAAGCTGGGTATGAGCGAAAGCATTTAGTTTGTCTGAGAACTGGCCTAGCTATGAGAACAGTCGGCTACCCTTTTTTTTTAATGTAGCCAAAACGACTTAGCTTAAGGGAAGACTTCACATCTTCTACGTTGTTAGAGGTTCGATTTGTGTGAGACATATACGCCCTCTTCCGCCCCCGCACAGTTTTCAAGTTAGAAGTTTCTGACCTTCAAGACATATTTAGAAATCGGGATTACTTATCGATCTACCAAAGGTTTGGATAAGATCGATTGAACAATAGGCGAGTTAAAAGGTATACAAACTATTATGCTGGGCAGCACCGTTCGTAAAGGCTATGGGCAGCACTTAACACAAACTTAAACTTAGACCCCAGTACTTACTCTTAATATAACTCCTGCTCCTCCTCCTCCATCCAGCGTGGTTTCTATCATATTGCTTGTTGTTACCATCGTTCTGTCATTGGCCTATTTGCTCTTCGAGTGCCGCGACCAATGGCTGAAAGCTGTGGCCCTATCCGGTCCAATTTTATTCATATTCCTGGGATTCGTTTTCTCCAAACATCGTAAGTACATACCCTGGCGGATTGTGGCACATGGCATTTTGGGGCAACTGCTGTTGGGCATCATTTGCATTCGCCTGGAGTTTGGACGTAACGTTTTCGATTGTTTGGGCGAGAAGGTGGCACGTTTCTTGCGCTTCACCGATCACGGAGCCCGCTTTGTATACGGCGATCGCATTTGCGATGAATTTGTCTTCGCCTTTGCCATCCTGGCGGTCATCTTCTTCTTCAGCGTGGTCACCTCTGTGCTGTACTATTTGGGCGTGATGCAATTCCTTCTGGGTGCCTTTGGCTGGCTATTGCAGGCCATGGTGGGTACCACCGTGTGTGAGAGCGTCAATGCGGCCGGCAATGTATTCCTGGGCATGTCGGAGAGTCCTCTGTTGATACGGCCATATATAGCGGTACTGACCTTGAGTGAGCTGCACACGATTTGTGTGTCGGGCTATGCCACCGTGGCGGGCACGGTACTGGGCGCCTATATATCGTTTGGTGCCGAGCCGGCGTACCTGATAACGGCCAGTGTGATGGCCGCACCGGGCGCGTTGGCCTTTGCCAAACTCTTCTATCCCGAAACCGAGGAGAGTCAGACCAGATCTGATAATATTCAGCTAGAGAAATCGTAAGCTTTGGTTAACTGCTTGAGCTGGTTTCCCTACCTGCCCTTCTTCCACCAGTGAGGATGGCTCCATTCTGGATGCGGCGGCGAGCGGAGCGGGCAATGGCCTCTTGATTGTGCTGGGCATAGTGGCCAACCTCATAGCCTTCCTGGCCATCGTGCACTTCTTCAATGCCGTTGTGGAGTGGCTCTTTGAACTGGCTGGCTATGATCACATAACGCTGCTGTATTTGCTGGGCTGGATGTTCTACCCGCTGGCTTTTGTGATGGGAGTGCCAGCGAGAGACTGCAGGAGAGTTGGCCTGCTGGTGGCAGAGAAAACCTTTATCAATGAGTTTGTGGGCTACAAGCATCTGGGTGATATGATCAAGAACAAGGATATTGGTGTAAGTGCTACCGCCAGCTGCCGTCTTGAAGTTTATCCATTTCCATTTGACAGAGTCGCAGCGCAGGCATAGCCACATTTGCTCTCTGCGGATTTGCCAATCCCGGTTCGCTGGGCATACTGCTGGCGGCCTTGAGCGCCATGGCACCAACAAGACGTCCGGACATCACGCGTGTGGTGGTGCGTGCGTTTTTTGCCGGCAGCATTGTGAGCTTCACCTCGGCGGCCATTGCAGGTAAGCTGTAAGGCAAAAGTATACTTAATCTGTTGGCGCTTTCCCCAGGCATACTCATTCAGGAACATGATCTTTCGCATATCAATGCAAAGATGCTGGAATTCAATCTGCTGGCTAAGGATTTGATGGGGAGGAACATGGAGGATGTGTACATGGCTTGAGTTTATATTTGCAGGTGGTTTGAATTAAATTATGTTAAGGAGGCGTAATGCATTTTTCTATATTTTCCACCACTAATCTCAACTGCTTCACCTCGGCTGCATTCAGGGCCTTGGCTTGCTGCGCCAACTCCAACGAACTCTGGTACAAATCCTGTATGATATCCCTCTCCGATCGCTTGCGCTTTAAGCTAGGCATTTGACATTGATGCTTTCGCTGGGGCTTAATTTCCCAAGACATTGTTGCACTGGGAGAGAGATTGGGTTGCTGCATTGCCTCCAGCAGGGGCAACATTTCAGTAGATACAGCGTGCCGATTACTAAATGCTCTAAGCTGTGCATTCTCACTCCGTTTGCAGGCATATATGAATTTCTGACACTGCCAACTTTTATATCCCGTCGAGGTGGTTACCAATCCTCTTAGTACTTCCAGTTGCAGTGTTAGGCTGGATTGTTGCACCAGCTTAAAGTAGGCATTGGCAAATGTGGCACATTTGTCGTTGCCAAGAATTACTTTACTGAATGAGGATATCTGGGCAAGCCACTTGGAACAGTCCGTCTTGAGGGGGGAATGCGTCAACAGCTCCATAAGGGCAATCTGAAAAGAAATATACATACGGGTGAATCGTTCGAGAAACAATATTCATTTAATACTAATTTGCTTTGGAAAACACAGCAAATTTGCTTTGTTCAAAAAAAACCGGTAATTGGATTGGAGCAGTCGGATTTGGCACTGGCTGCGTTCAGCAGTACAGCTGGCTACCTGATCAAGTATATATTTTCACTAATATTCTGCTGAACTCTAGTAATCATGGTATCATGGAAGGCCTGTTTGACTTAGGCCCGATTTCTCAAAGGTTTCGGTTAGCCAACTACCGGTCAGATTTGACAGTCAAGATGACGAGCGGTTAAGTCATTTGGTTTTCTCAGCAGCAGTTTCGCCTGATATCGGCAAATGCCTATCGCTGCTTTAGTGTGACCATACTGTTTGACTAAACTAACGAGTAGACAGCTGACTCGGTTTGGTTTGTTTGTTTTTTAATGCGATTGGTTATTGCTGCTCATTGTTTTGCGGAAAAGTTGACAAAAATTCGATGTTCCGCCTCATCGAATTGCATTTCCATTGCGTGGAGTTGAAAAATTCGTTTATTCATAAACATTTTGTGTTGCAGCAAATATTAAAATAAACAAAGCAAGTGTGCGGCCAGCTGTTTGTATATCGATACAAAATATCGATAATTTCATCGGGACTGAGCTCGCGGTTAAAGTTGACCGGTGGATGAGCAGCGGTTAAGTTTGTTCCTCCGGTTACGCCACACACATCATGAGACACTCAAATGACCAACCGGACATTGAGAAATCGGGCCTTATCATGATAGAGGAGCAAGTATCTAGGAAATAGTACGCTCCTTTCAAGTGATACTGCTGCCTATAGCTTCAGTTGTATATCGATAGGTTATGTTCGATATCGATGACACCACAAATTGTCTATCATGATATCAATTCACTAAAGCTCAGCAGAAAGATCAGAAAAAAGTACGATTGATCATTTTCTGATACCTGCTCAGCGATGGTTACTGCTGCTGAACACGGCCATTGTTTTAGTGGTTCGGGAACTTGTGAACCTACCCCAGTTAACCAATTACTTAAAGTTGACCCAAGTGTTGTCTTAACTGTAGTATACACCTACCTTCATGCAAACATTTGTGGCTCTATCTCTTATAGTTTCTGAAATAGTCGCGTTCATAGAGTCAGACGGACGGATATGGCTATATCGACTCGGCTGTTAAGGCTGATCAAGCATATATATACTTTATAGGGTCCGAAATGGGTCCCTTTTCCCATTTTTAATGTAAACAGGATAAAATTAATGTTAATGCTCTGTTAATTAACATAAGAAGATGTTATTAAAACCTAATTCCCCTGAGTAATGGGTATGCCAAAGTCGGGCAGGGCAGACTTTAACTAACGCTCTTCTGGGAATAAGCCCCTGACTGCTAAAGGGGAATCTGATCATCTTTGGCCTTTAAATTAACACCTAATCACAAATCATTAAAGTTTTTCTATGTATTATGAAGGCTTATCATATCACTGGGGCATCACTGGCTCCTATTTTTAGATAGATTTAGATGCATGCGTCACAGTGCGTTAGTGAACCTTATCGCACGAGTAGCTATCAGATTATTTCTTCCCAGAATTTGAGTTAATCAATGCTTGTTTGCTATTAATCTCACGTCAATTGGGAATAACCGAAACAATTAGGCACCCCTGATGGTTTTTTTGTTGGGGCATATTAATGAATCATAGAAAAAAGAGTTGGTTGATCCAGTAGCACATTATCTACAACCTTTACTGACTGTATTGAATGTGTATTTTCTTCTAAAAGGACTTGAATCTCCATACGAATCAGAATTTGCAATTTTGTGATGTTATAGACACTCAATATTCATCATTCGAGATCATTAGCTTGAAAAAAAAGCAAGATTTCCTACCGATATGTTATCGAAAAGCCAAGTGTCAGCAATAGAAACAGCTGTTTGTGACACAAGGGAACTGAGAACAGAATACTAAAAGAAAATGTTCCTTTTAAGTTTAATTTAGTAACTTTGATTTACAATTGCAAATGAATACCAACCAATCAGCTGTTCGCTGTTTCCTTCTCTGAAGCTTTCTTCTTTCTTTCTTTGGTATAGAGTATAAGAATGCTACTTTTTCTATATCTAAGCCACAATTTTGAAAAGAAACGATTTCTTTCTAGGAAAAGTGTTTCTATTTGGTGCATTTCCACTGCTTGATGCTTGAGCATGATGCTTAAATCCACCTAGATTTGTAAAAACAGGAACATGAGAGAACGGTTCTAAGGCTGTTCATCATCTAGTGACTAAGTTCTGTCAACTGTCACTGCTTTTGGTAGGCATTCACACATGTATGTAAGCAAATGGAAGCAAATATGGCAGGTAAATTGATTTGTGAATACGAGAAAGCTTTAATCCATATTTTATCTAGGTTAGCAGAGTCCTAAGCTAGCGGTGATAGCTAGTTCCCGAGTGTTGAGCCTGTTATCTGCTTCCAGCTTTAGCGATCTTAATCTTAACTCAGAAGGGTATAGGACTTTATGAGCTTCGTCTCTTTTATCTAAGAAAGGCAGATCTAAGTTACATGGGCGATTTTAACCTACTAAAATCCAGAGCACTGCTTGATTCCTAGAGTTCTAATACTTACCATTTCATAGTAGTCCACAACTTGTTTAAAAGGCGAGCTCGTCAGACGCTGTAGTCGTTCTAGAAGCTGAGCCGAGTTTCCTGCCGAGACAGCATACATAAAACGATAGTTTGGCAAACTCCAAACAGGCTGCGGTTCAGTCAAAGTGTGATTTAAATTATGGAAATATTTGAGAAAACGTTGCACATGCCACTGATTCATATTTTGTGAGCAAAGAGCAAAGGAATTGTTGCATTTGTTCCAGTAATTTGTGGCCTGTACGATGGCAGACTTGGACCAGCGTTGATTTAGCTCCTGCAGTCTGAAATGGGAATTGACATAACTATAAATATTCGGATGTAGATAAGTAAGTCTGTCTACCCACCGAAACCAGATCATAAGAATATCTGCAGAGGCTTGGGCTATGATAAAGTTCTCTTGAAATAGTTGAGAAACAAAGTAACGGCTGAGCTGTGGCAGCGGCACAACATACAAAAGACAGCCGAAGGCCTCAATAAGAGCCTCATAGTGCTCCGATTGAATGAAGTGACGAGCATCTATGATGAGAATTAAATTATTAAGGAATTTGTCAAAGAATGAACATACCTCTAAACATATATTCAAATATTTTAAGCAAGGTTCGACAGGTTGAGGCATTAACAGGAGTATTGTCCTGAATAACCACTGTGAGGTAGTCCAAACAAAGCGGAAAGAAGTCCACATCCGGCTCCTCTAGACAAGCCACAAGATGCTTCAAATGGTAAAGGTTAAATTTATAGATGGGTAGCCCGATCTTAAGACTTACCCCTTGAAACTGCTCTAAGGTATATAACATTTCGTATATCTGCAAGGTTAAGGGACGCACATATCTGCCTAAAAGTAGGGGTATATCATTGCCCAGATCATGTGTGGGTTTGCTATAGATAAAATTAGATAAAATTAGTTGGAAATGTGGCTTCTTTGCTGCCGTCAACTCACCTCTCTCCACCCATTAATAACTCAATTAGGGTGTCCAGAACAGATTCTTCTAAATGTTTAAGGCCACTTTTGAAGATTTCCAGCAGCATTTTTAAATAAGATTCAGTTACCTTCAAGTATTCCTCAACTTTGGCCACCGGAACTGTTAAGGTGTCCTAGGAAATAATACATCAAATTAATAATTGGTTTGGAATATGTTAAAATGTGGCTTACTTTCTTATAGATGGTCTCCAAATGATTCAGCACGGTGTCGCTTAAATGCAACAATGTCTCCTTGAGCCAATCTGGCGCACCCTGACCGAAGTCCTGCCGACTGCCTATGTAGTGTATGCAAAGGTAGGTCATGGTTTGGCTAGTTTTAACCAAAGTTTGTAGGTAAGCAATTCTTTCGCTTAGATAACTAGAGATTTCATTCAGCTTTTCTATGACTAGAAAGTGAGAAGGAGAGTGTAAGTAAATGATAAACTATTCTTGTTAGCTGTTCTACCTGGCGTCAGTTGATCTGGGTTAGGTTCGTTGCTGGCAGTGGCCGAGGTTATCTCTCTTAACAATTCCAGCACCTTCAAATGTAAATCAATGGCCTTGGGTATTTGTGCTTTCAGCAAATTCTTCTCGGGCCGCTTACTGCAATAGATTTTTGGACATCATTAGGAGGACATCACTGATTTGGTTTCTTCCCTACCTCTCTTCCAGTATGCCCTGTACTATGGTTAACAGAAAACCTGAGGCCGAGTGCACCAAAGGTTCGCCTGCTGTGGCCAGCTGCTGCTTAAGGGTTTCCACAAAATCCAAGGCTTCCCCCAGCACTGAGACCACATCAGTGCAGGATTCTGATTTCTAGCAAGCATAAAGAAGTGTTTAGTCAAAGTTAAGAGTGTAAAGTTGACCCTTATCTTACCATTTCTTGAAACCATTTACTTAGCTCTTGGAATGCCTCGTTGCAACAGATGCTCTCACTTGTGTAGGCTCTCAATAGTTTCTTCAGCCAAAGCAGCAAGACCTCTACTACGCCGGCACTCACATTCGAGCTTAGTGAGTCTTTGCATATCTTTAAGGCTGCATCCACATCTACCAGCATAACCACATCCTCCTGGTCAATGCACTGTAACTCACTGAGGGTTAATTTTATGGCTAATTCCTGGTCCTGAGCCATTTGTTTATAAACTGCCGCGCCGACAATTAGGTATGGGAATTTATGCCGATAGTATCGATAGTTAGATAGCACAGGCCCTTACAACTAACAATGTACCAACTGCAACCAGTTGCAGTAACAGTAACAGTACCGACAGTATCGCTTGCACAGCTCTTACAGCTAACACTAAACAAACTGGAACCAGTTGCAGTAGCAGTAACTGCAAGACTTTCAGATTTAATATATAAATTATGAAATTAAATGAAAATGCTAGTTTTTTGTGGTTTTTTCTTAGTATATTGGCATAGGGTGCCCTAAAATGTGTCTTAAAAGGCTTAAAATAATAATTTTAAGCCAATTTAAGCTTAATAATACCAAAATCTAGAGTTGATGAACCATTTCCGCAAACAGTTTCATGTTCAGCACACGGAAATCATTTGGAATAACCATCAACCTTTCAATTTACTATACCGTGCTGCCTAGTGTAGCCATTTAGTCAAAATTTGTTCCAATTTTGAGCCTAAAATATGTAATATTCAGACATTGGCAGCTATTTTCTAGAGACACTTCAAAAACAGGTATGTTTAAAGGCCGATTTCTAATCTTCCAAATAGCTGCTATGTGTCAGATAAGCTTTGGTTTTGCTCTGTTATTTGTAGGTTTATGTGACAGATTGGAAAACGGCCCTAAATAAACTTGTATAAATTAACATACTTTCAAAAACTATCGATAGTTGGGTTTGGCAAAACAAGCGCCGACTATCGATGGTGCCGACTATCGATAGTATACGGCAGTACGAGTGAATGTCGGGGAGCTTTTCCATGGAAGGTCTGATAACGAAGTTTATATCGAAGTTCTACATTAAATTTAGACAGGAGTTTCAAAAGATGCGCTTGTTTTAAGATCTGCCTGATTTCCCCTACACTTGGTAACTTGAGTCTTCAGAACAGCAATGGAATGGCAACTTTGCTCCACATCTTTGTCAAACATTTCAATTTATTGTGTTTCAAATATTTGTTGTCTGTTGTAATGTTTAATAAATGAAATCAGAAACGGCATAAACATATCCAATTGGTATACATCAAAGTTAATCTTAGATTCTACAAAAAAACAAAGTCAATTTGGCCAAAACGCTAATCCTCACAATAACTGGCGTGGCCCACATTCGAGTGGGGACAAGATACGAAACGAGTTTTTAATAATATTTTCCATTGGTAGCAAAATAGTTTCCTTCTCTTAGGGGGGAAAAAAAATTGAATTGGGCATATTTTTTTCAAAAATACTTTGGCTTAAATAACTACGAATTTAGTTTAAGTGTAGGTTTAGTCCAGGGCCACAGCTGGCGCTGTTGCTGGCGGAACTGCTTCCCCTCCTGCTGCCGCCGCCGCCGCAGCAACTGTGGCTGCCGTCAAGGGCGGACGGTTGTTTCGTTTTCGTTTGCCGCCACGGCGACTGCCGCCCTCCCGCTTCTCTCCATTTAGCTTCTCCTCGCCGAAGTCCTTGCTGCAGCCAGCGGCCGCAGAGCTACTGCTGCCCTGTCCATTGTGACGCGGTTGCTGCTGATTGTTGCTGCCATTGCTGCCGCCGTTCTGTGCACGTGACTGCATCTTGGCTGGCTTGGGGCGATATGGGGAGGCGGCTGCATGCGGCATGGGACGCAGTATGTTGCCCACCGCCTTGGTGCGTCCCTCGCGGAAGACCAGGCGCTGACCCGCTCGTATGTACTCGGGCTGTTTGATGAAACGGAACTTGACGTGCGCCTTGTCACCGGTGCGCAGGCAATCCCGCGACATGTGTATGATGGAGGCCGTTTGGCGTATGCTGCCGCAGTGCACCATCGCCTGATATCTGGCCGAGATCGTGGTGGGGTGATGCAGCACCAGTATCTCTCCCTCGAACTCCCAGCAGGCCTGGGGTTTCAGCTCCGGCGACACCATCACCATGCCCTTCCGCAAGTACGCACGTTTGATCTTCTTCAGAGCAAAACTGGCCGTCTGACCACAGCGCACCCGCGTCACATTCATGCGCTTGCGATGGATGCTCTTGATGGTGATGGGCACAAAAGAGCCAACTGCGTCGGGTCCCAAATGCATTTGATCGTTCAGTTTGATGGTGCCCTGCAGGCAGGTGCCGGAGACCACAGTGCCCACTCCCGGCACAGAGTACACATCATCGATTTGGAACTCGGCCGGCAGACTCTCGGAGCCGGCCATGCGTGTGCTCAGCAGATTGAGGAACATTTTCAACAGCTCCAGATTATCACCGGTCACGTTGGACACCTGGAAGATGGGGCACAGGCGCTCGCTGACGAAATTCGTGGCGCTTAGGACGACATCATCGTGGCTACGCACCACCACAGGAACCTTGCGGCAGCCCTGGGATTTGAGCATTTTGAAGAGCAGCTTCATGTTGTCCTGCAGGACATTTGGGGGGCACATATCGATTTTGGTGACCACCACAAAGACGGGCACAGCCAGGGCCAAGGCCAGACCCAGATGCTCCTTGGTCATGCCTATAATGCCAGCATTGGCGCCGATCTGCCAAGAGAACAAAGATTACAAACTTATAAACGAAAAAGACATTTCCTAGGCTTCCTACCATCAGCATGCCAAAGTCCGGAGCATGTCCCGTCATGCCAAAGACTGTGGTTTTCAGGTAACGCTCGTGTCCAGCCAAATCTATAAATGTAATCACCTTGGCCGACTTCTCACAGATCTTCACCCAGTCCAAATGGCCATGATCAGGTTTATTCACCACATTTCCCACACCATCGAAACCGAGAATATCATTGCCCACGGAGCTGGTGCGTCCGCTTTCTATCTCATGCTTATGTCGGAACAGACGCTGTCGCGCATGTCCGCGTCCATTGTCCAGCTCGCCATGGGTGAGCACGCCCAGTAGAGTGGATTTGCCTGCATCCACATTGCCCACCACGGCCACTCTAGATGAGGAGAGGGGGGAGTTTATGAGGAATCTTTCTTGGTGAAATCTGACTCACCGTATCTCCATGAAATCCGTGGTCTCTATATGCTTGCGTATGAGAAACTGCGCCGTTTGTCCCTTCTCCGCCCGCCGCTCCCTTAACTTGACCACATCTGCATCTATGTTGGCAGCCAACTGGTTGAGGGTATTTAGAGAGGCGGCAAACTCTGCCGGATTGAGGCCACTATCGCTGCCATCTGCAGCAGGAGAAGCAGAGTTAGCAAAAATCCAATCTTTCTTCATCTTCCACTCACCCTCGCCCACACCAATCTCATAAATGGTCTCCCCACAGTTGTCAGCTATGCGCTCCAAGAGTCGTTTCTGCAACAGCTCCTGCTGTTCCGCCGTGGGCTCCACCAGCACATTCTTGGCCCTGATGCTGGAGTAGTCACATAGGCTGAGGCTGGCCAATTGCTGCTGGGCCGCCACACCATCCACATTGAAAATGTTGCTACGCGCCGTCTTAATGCCCACGCCCACGGTCGGCGCTGGAGCACCCTGTATATTATTCATTTTATGCGTTTGCTCTACTGTATCCTGGGAATCATTGCCTTGCAGCTGATGGGTGGGTGTTGTGCGTGATGATTGTTCTGGAATCAACAAGATGATTCAGATGAGAGTCTGATGAATTAGTAAGCTAGCCCAAGTCCATGGGTTTCAGATGAGTTTGAAGGAGAGGCCAGCGTTTGGTTTGCATTTCGTGGCGTAAATGAGAGTCGTGAAGCGCATGGCTGCTTTTTTAAAGGCAAAAGATGATGAAATTTCAACAGAAACTTGCAAAAAGACTAAGAGAGTGAGAAAGAGAGGGAGAGAGAGCAGGCCAGCAGAATTTCAATGCAAGGCGAAATAACTGTTGATGGTATAACAGGGTGAAGCAGGAACGGCCAGTGCACAGCCAACAACGTTTCAAGCTTCCCTCGCCCCGTTGTAGCCTAATGAAATAACCGTTATCTCAGCTGTTTATCGATATCGATAGCACCTGTTTATACGTGTCTCATGCAAGCAATCAAGATCCAGCAGCAATTCATTAATATGTTGTTTGTTATTAACTTTCCGCCAGCTGATCGTTTATGTAATCAACTTAAACTCTTTGTTGACGTACACAAAAAACAGCGACCGTTTATTTTTAGCGCCAAACAAAGAAAGCACTCACACACTCACACTACCACAAATATGTCGGCATATGTGACAAACCATAACAAATCTTGCGCCATTCTTATGCGTACCTCCTCCTCCCCCGCTACCCGGGGCAAGCATTAACATTAAATAACAAATCAGCAGCAGTCGAATCACTGCAATTAAAAGTGAAAGGGATGTTTTTTTTGGCCCTGCCAGCAGCAGCAGCCCCTTCAATTCCATGTACTCCATGTACACCCCCGTGCACTTACAGTTCATTAGCCTTTTTTGCGGTCTCACTCTCACTAATGGGTATTTTGTTTTGCACTTTGCACAGTGAATTTGTTATTAATTACATTAAGGTATACATAATTGTTTTTTAAAGCTTGTCTGTTTCAGTCAGCCACGTACTAGGGTTGCCGTAAACATCTGTGGTTTGCTATCGATATAACTATCGACTCGTTGACAACTTTTCCCTATCGATAGGCATTCGCTTATCGTTTATCTTTGAAATGTAAACAAATCAGCCAGGTGGGAGATGCGTGGAGATTGCAGTGGCAGGGATCGGGACCAGGGAGAGCGAAGCGCGTCACGGCACCGCGACGGAAGAGAGATGGTTCTCAAGTTCTTCCCAGAAGCGAACGGCATAAACAAACTCAACTCTAACTTGCAGTCCCAACTAAACCTTCTCCACCAACCTCTGTCCCTACGGCAAGGATCACCCTAGTATTTCCAAAAGGCCTGCGGTTCTTCGATCGTGATAATTGCAGCCAGGGACCGACTCCAGATCGATGAGGCTTCATCTTCCTGAGAACAGCGAAGAGCACGCAGTTGAAGTGCATATCAAGGATGAGCTGAGCCGAAGAGGTTAATCCTGTACCGTCTGCTTATACTTTGAATTTATTAAAATCTTTGAAACATTCTAAACTATTTTACTTATTTGTCTTTCTTATTTTTGAGCTCACGTTTCACACCCTCGAGCTCCTTTTGCACATTATTCTTGAACAGCTGGACAAAGGATCTGCAGAGGGATATAAACCACATTTAGCATATTTTCATTAGGTTAACATTTCGCCCCAACTCACTTGAAGCGCTCCGGTGTCATTTCATGCAAACCCTGTTCCCTGGCTATGCTCTTGCCCTTGTACATCAGCGAGACAACCAACTGGGCGGCTCGTCGCATGGGATAACTGTCGGCCATGCGCTGGATGAGCTGCTCATTGTTGGCCAGATAACGCATCAACAGGCGTAAAACCATCCTGCGACTAGAATTCGGTGTCCTTGTATTTGCGTATGAGCTGCTGTTTGAGCTTCAGTTGGTTGCGCAACAACTCCAGGCGCTGCAATTGCTCCTCCTGGTTATACTCAATCCCAGGCAGCTGTTTAATCTGTTCCCTTGCGGACTCGAAGCGCTTCTGCAGCTCAAAAATCTGTCATAGAAAGAGCATGGTGGCGATGGTGAGCAAATGGGGGGAGGGAAAGACAAAGCATACCTTGTGATTACAGTCCTGGGATTCACGCAGTTTAACAGCGTTCTCTAGTGGATCCTTCTCCACGCTGGCAAAATAAACGAGACAAAATTGGTTATATAATTAAGCTAAATTTTAATGCTGCGCAGTTTTCGATATTTTGTTAATTTTTCCCTCCCCCTTACCACCGCACGATGTCGTAGATAATGGGCAGAATTTCAATCTCCAACTGGTCGACTGTCAACTGGCCCCCGCCGCCTCCACCGCCGCCGATGCCGTTGGACGTTTGTGTCTCCTGCGAAATGGTGGGCTCAAAGGGTGAATTTGAGGTTTGCACCAGACCGTCGGCTGTTATGATGGGTTTTCTGTCCTCGATTTGATTAATTGGCGACAATTCCATTCTAAAAATTCAACAATTTTATCAAACTCGCTGCCAGGGTTGCCATGGCGCTAGCTGGCTTCAGCTGTTGACTGCCCAGCGTAGTCGAACGTATCGATAGCTATCGATTTCGAGCGCCTATTTTGAAAATCTTGTTAATTGTGCTAATTTCTGATTAAGCACACGTTTTAATTTTAATTAAACCGAGTTAATTTGCACTTTTCATAAATTCATTCACTTCATTTACGCCAAAAAAAAAAACAAAAAAATTGCTGCTAACTATTATAATAAATAAACTGCTAATTCAAGACCCTCATGGCAAATTAATCAAGCAATTGGACAAACGTATTGCGTCTTGGGACTTTCATTGTGCAAAATAAATTAAATTCCTTGCTATTGATGGCAATTTAAAAACAATTGAGAAATATTTAATTTGCCTTCAATTGAAGAGAGCAAAAAAACAATGTTGATTGAACTTTTAAATTGAACAAATTCGGCGAAATGTACACATGGCCTTTGATCAATTAACAGGCTTAAATTATGACAAAGTTTTACGAATTAAGCGGTTCAATTCAAATGCTGCAGCTGACCAAGCAAAGAGATTTACAAGTTATTCCTATTTTTTGTCTCTTTTTAAGATATGCTGACAAGTGCAAGAAATTTGGGTTGCTTTCTGCTTGCTAGGCCTAGAAAAGAGATAAGGTCAGACAGAGAGGGAGAGAGAGAGAGAGAGAGAGCGATAAACACTCGTGTTGTTGTTGTTCTGCTATGTGGAAGTTCCCCTCCAATTTTGGTATGTGTGGGAGAGCGGCCAACTAGTCCCTCTCTCTCTCTCTCTCTCTTATTTATATTAGCTGGTGACGTTCGCTCAACGATTCAGTACGTTTGCATCGTTTCCAACGGCCATACAAGTTTTCCCATCGAGTTCGAAGTTTTGTTAAAAAGTGTCAACAATCCTCAATCGCAATTCAAGCATTTGTCTTTTGTTTATGACAAAAACAAAAGGCTGCAAAAGTTTTCTTAATTTGCCTAAAATACGTCATCGACGCGCGCAGCGCAAAGAAAAGCAAAAAGCTCCACAAAACCAGCAACAACAACAACAGCAGCGTGGGCAGTAGCACAAACACGCACGCACACACACAGCCACAACCTTTAAATTGAATTCAATTGCAATCAACATAAATCGAGAAAAATTTTCCTTATAACTTTGTCCACTTGAATAATTAATTTGTTATTGTGCGACATTCACAGTAAATCGCCGCAGCAGCTGAAACAAAGTGAAGCGCGCAACACGTGCGCCAGAAAGAGATCACACTAGTCTACACGTGTAAGCTTTGTAGTGCAGCAAAGCCAACGCCAACGCCAGCGGCAGCAGCCAGAGATAAGACAGCGTGCAAAACAGCTGAGAGCGACAACAACAAGTGCAGCGCCCTTTCAATTGAGAGCAACAAGTCGGACTCACACACTGAATTGTTGTTGCTGTGGTCAAAATCAATTAGAGTGAGAGCAGCGCGGCGTCGCAGTCGCAGCAGCACAATTTGCCTTTGGACTTACTGGAAGAGTGCTCCGCCGGGGCTTGTTTAATTCGGAGACTGTATCTGTATCTGTAGTTGCTCCCGTTCCGTCTCCGTAATCACAAGTCGTCGTTGTTGTTTCAATCATCATCAAAAGTCGCAGTCGCTGTCGCTGTCCGTATCTCTAGTTTCCCGCTAACGGCAAAAATTCTCACAACTCATTGATATTTTAACCTCGTGTCCGTGTTGGTTGCCGCTCGACCAAGGTTCTGTACCACAAAATGCTCGTCTCTTTGGGCTTTTCGAAGCCTGGCTTCGTCGGATTAAAAGTGCTCCTCTAGCGAATTAACTAAAAAAAAAATTTTTTTAAAAAAACCATATATATTTCTTGTCCATAAAATTGGCCCAAAAAAGAAGTTGAAAAAGTGCAAAACTGAAATTTGTTAATTTGATTTAATTTGAAATACAAATAAATACAAAGGCTCTAATCAAAACGCTTACCAAGAGACCAGCAAATAAAAGCTTCCACCATAGCAGCAGCAGCAGCAGCGCCTATGTACTATAAATAACACTCACACACGAACAACTCTCGCACGAGCAGAGCGATTAAACTCGAACAACAACAACAACCACAACAACCAGACAAGCACCAGCAGCAAAAGTTCGCTGTGATTTCTCACAAACTTAAAAGCTAACACAACAGAGTCAAGTCGTAAGGCGTCCGGAATAGTTCTGTGTGCTCCTGTGCTCCACCAAAGTGTAACTGTATCAACTGCCATATAATGTCAGCCTTCTGACAGTGTCCCATCATCAAGTTGTTTGTCGAGAATTCCTACAAGTGCCCAACTAGAATGTCAAATATCTGACAGTGTGACGACATCGCATAAAGTTTGGCCAACCCAAGGATACCAAATAAATCGCTAGAATGTCAGCAGCCATCTGACAGTGACCCACAAAGTGTACAAAAACCATCAAGAAAACACTCTCTAACCTTCACATTTGAACGTCCTGCCCTGTCGACGTTTACTCCAACACAATTCAAATTCCACGCGGTTAACTAACTTTGCAATAAATGGAGAAATCTGAAATACGAGTGCAACGCATGTCTAATGTTTATCAATCGCAATCGAGCTATATGTATCTGCGGAACAAAATGCTGTTAAAAATTGAAAATACCCTACTACGAAGCCATCGTCAGCGTGAGACCACTGGGATCAAGAAATTATACAATTCGTTTTTTGTACTCTTTTAATTTGCCCCAAAAACTGTGGACCACCCTCAACACACCACCCTCCTACACGCACAACAAATCAAAAAAGAAAAAAGCAAAAAAAAAAAACTATAGATATTATTCGGTTGTTAGACGTACTATCAAAAAAAAAAGTGTGCTGTGCTAACCAAAATGTTAACTTAAATGTTTAATTTTTCGTTCACTTCGAATATTATAATTTTTGAACCGCGTGAGTTATTAACCAAAGCCCAAAGGGGGGCCGCGCTGTGTGAAAACTTGCCAAAATTGCAGGCGAAAAGTCAAGCCTGGTGACACCCTAGAAAATACCGCCGTGTTTCTTTACTGTGTGCGTACAAGTCGTAGGATATTGTGGTAAAAAAAAATCAAAAAAAAAAAACTAAGCAAAAAAAATAGTGTGTTTGAGTGCATCTAACGTGCACGAATGGCGCTTTCGTTTCTATCCCAAAACTCCGGCCTGTTGGATTTACAAAGCATATTTGATCCACAATATTCACAACATCAACAACAACAACAACAACAAGTTTGCTTACAACAACAAACCCCACGAAACACCACATCGAAATTTGATTTAAACATTTTCAACGATTTCGACCAAATGGAATACAATACTAATTTGAATCGAAACCAATATCAAAATAATAATAATAGCAACCACAATACCAACAACAACAACAACATTCATACGCATCAGACGAACAACAGCAACAACACCAACGGTGTAAGCGGAAATCTTAATCAGGTAAGAACAATCCGCCCTGGAATCATGTATTAAACAGTTCCTAACTTTGGGCTAAATTGGTTCAAAAGTTCTTTGTTTAATCATCGTTTGAGTTAAAGAGATATTAGCATCAGCGCTGCAAACCACTTGGAATTAGAACTGGTTCAGTTCAGTGGTTCTTGAAGGTTTTAAAGCACCGGTTCGGTTTATGTGCGCGGTTTCGATTCGCTACAGTGGTTCACCGTCAATTTTCTATCAAGATATATTTGATATTTGGCTATTGGAATGTGTCCCAGGAAACTCTAGAAATTTTCGTAGAAATGATTGCATTTTGAACTAAACTAGGAGAACTTTTGAGGCAAAGTAAAAGTTATTATGCCGGCTACTAGATTATAGAGAAGGAAGACCGTGCGCATTAAATCTAGTTGGCTTTCAAATCTGTTAAATCTTGCTATCTTGAAGACACAGGCAAGCTGTTTTAATTCGAAATGAAACCGTTAATACGGAAACGGCTAGAAATTTCTGGAACACCCTCCATTATGTTCGGAATTAAAGTCATAAAAATCTTATAAGAATCTTATATTTATATGCCGTCAAAGTTTATAAGTTTCAGGATTCTCTTGAGTTGTAGGAATGCCCATAACCTATAGAATTCTCAGCTACCAGGGCATACAGGGAAGTTAGACGTATTTAAGCCAGGGCTACAAGCCTCCTAAACATTGGTAGAGGTTTACTCCTGAGATTAAGCATGCGAATCTTTTAGGGTTCAGGTTCGAATCCAGATTCCACTTTGAAAAACTGAATTTAAAATCCCAAAAAGCGCTTCTCAAAGTATTTTATTTGTTATTTCCTTTGGCTGATTTTCAGCTCCAGTGGATGATTAAAAGGATATTTAAGACCTCTCCAGTCAAAATGTATACGGGAAACTATCCAATAGATATTTTTTAAAATATATTTCTTTTTATCTCTGAAAAAAATATCCTCGATGGACCGCGATATTTTTATACCCGTTACTCGTAGAGTAAAAAGGGTATACTAAAGTCGTGCAAATGTATGTAACAGGCAGAAGGAAGCATCTCCGATATCATAAAGTATATATATTCTTGATCAGCATTAACAGCCGAGTCGATATAGCCATGTCCGTCTGTCCGTCCGTCCGTCCGTCCGTCTGTATGAACACCTAGATCTCAGAGACTAGAAGAGCTAGAGCAATTAAATTTTATACGTAAGCTAGTATTGTCTGTAGGCAGATCAAGTTTGTTTCAAATTTTGGCCACGCCCCCTCCCGCCCCCGCAATAAAAAATATTGAATAACTCCCACAATTTTTAAGATATCGAGCTCAGATTTTGCAGTGTAGTCTATGTGGCCAATATCTACAATCTCACAAATTTTCAAAAGGATCGGATAATAAATGGCCGAGTTAAAAAAATGTTGCATACTTATCCGGGATGAGCTGAGTAACGGGTATTTCGAAGTCGGGCAGGGCCGACTTTAACTTACGCTCTCGTTTTAAATTATTGCCTGTGCTTTTTTTACAGTTTCATGTGTAAATCCCACTTCCTCCAGGCAATTGTACGCCTTCCAACAATCCGAAAATCCAAAAGTTTCGGTTCGAACCTCGGTTTAAGCCAATTATTTGGAAAAATCAGCTTAACTCGAATCGATGATGTCGTCATCTTCTGAAAGTAAAATTGAAGTCATATTTAGAAAGTAATTACAGGATCATAAGCCTAGGCTTTTGTGGGTGCCGGCTTAAGCACTAATTTTTGACTAAAGTTTCTAAAGTATCGGTAATCGATTCCAAGATTATCGGATTTCGTATACCGATTCTTAAAAGATTAAAAATATTACTTTTAAATTATCGGTGGGCAATTCTGTTTCGGTTCCCGGTTGGTTTAACTGCTTCCAAATGATCAAGGGAATGTAATAGGTGGCTTATTGTGATTCTTAGAATCCCAATAAAGTGCAGTCACGTCACCTCGATAACAGCAGAGGAATATATAGGTAGTTCTAGACAAACCCTATGTTATATTAAATATCAGCATTGTTTATCCATTCACAAGTATCAGATACAAATTGTATACTGTTTGTTGGTATATTTCAAACGAATTTTCTCGACTGCACTAATTTCTTATGGTTTATTGACCCGGGTTGTAGGGCTTCAACAATGATTAATAAACTAAAGTAAGAGTACATTAAAAACTATCGTTAGTTGTGTTCAAACTTCAAGATTTATTGGCAACATTTAGATTAGCTCACTTAATTGTTTATTTGTAATGGAGAATTTGTTTACCTGTGTTATTGTAGCAATATTTATACAAGTGTTTCTCGCTTGCGGCCCCTTACTTTGTATATAGAAATGTATACATATAAAATGGAATTTTCCCTAATGCAATTTTCAGGTCTACAAATTTTTTGTTCAGTTTCTATTTTTCTTTAATCAGTAGTTAGAACAATTGTGTATGAGGCATGTGTATTATCATCATAACCGGGCAGACAGACGGTTACGTAAATAAGTGCACCTATATCTGAGTTTTACTTTTAATTTTAGCCACTCGTGCTTTCCCTCTTTGCTCAGCTCTTCAGGCTGACAAATGTATGTACAGGTCGTTCAATTTAGTGGTTATTATTTACATACACGCACGCACGCACGCGAAGCGGCCTTATCTTTTCGGAACGCCATTAAAAACGAAATCAAATCAACATACTTGTACAGTAAACAAATGAAATCACAAGCAGAATGCCATGTAATCGAATCAATTTGGATTTTCCTTCTCTCGGACACTCGCGGAGCGCACAGATGAGCGCATTATCAGCAAGGTTTAGGACCCCTATAGCTAGCGATAATGCTCCGAGAGGGAGGTGAGGGTATAACCTTACTGTCGGCTAGACGACTCTGTGCGATTTTTGTAGTCGGAAATAAATCATCTATTGTGTGCTTTCCATTTTCTGTTGCAGATCCAAAATCGTCACTTCATTAGCGGCTATCATCATCAGCATATTGGATCGGATTATGAGCAAGTAATTAACTTTGTTGATTCACCACCAAACTCTGAGGAATCTTGGACAGGTAATTATTATCAGCATCATCATCACCGCCACCATCATTAGCCCATCGCCGCCTCATCCCAATAATCAAGTGCCAATTGCAACAACGTGTCCTAATCGATACTACGTTTCGATATCGTAGACGCCCAGTCCAAGGATTCACCAGGACCGCAGATAATCGACGTGCAGACAATTTACTCCAACAGTGGTTCACGCAAAAGACGAATGGATTGGGACTCATTGGATATTGGTCAAAGTGAAAATTCACCAACAGCAGCACAGACTGGCGAGTTGGCCAATAAGACGGCAGTGGCAACACATCAGGAGAAAGATAAACATAAGCGTGAAAAGCATTCGGGTAAGAAATCGAACTCCAAATGCGCCCCATATGCATATATGCAAATGAGGTACAAGTGAGAGCGTTGCAGCCACGACTACAGTATACCATGTACCCTTGAGTTTGCCAAAATCGCACTTTGAATAGGCTCTAAGCCAGGGATCGGCAAAGGGAGCAGAGAAGTTGGTATAATTTTGCCGAATTTTAGTGAAGAGCTGTAGATAGTGGCAATTTCTCTGCTCTGAAGGCCGATCTCTGCTCTAAATTGTAGACTCTGCTTAACTACGAGGTCATGCAGACTTATACAACTTCAACCTTTTTATCAATTCTTAATGGGCAACTTCTTTCTTTTACTTTGGGTAAAAGGGGGCAGCTTTATATGCCGCTTAATAAGTGTATATTATGTAAATTCTGAGAGCCGTTGGTTTCTCTTAGGCTTCAACAAAAATTAACAACAAATCACTAACCGGTTCTTGAATTGGCGTCTCACAGCGTGAGACTGGACGCCTCTTTTATCAGCCTATGTATGTATATATAAGGTACATACAACTTTTAACTAATTCTCTATAGACTCGTAATTCATAAAATAAACGTGAGTGCGTTTGAAAGACGCTTTTTTTCTTAAATGTTTTCTTCCTCTTTTTTGTTTCCACCTCAATGCTGTTAATTGATTCACTAAATTGGGAAATATCTTTACTAATTAGTCAATATCAAACAGATCTGAAAGATTTGTGTGAGTGTGTGCAACATAAAATTTAATTTTATTACCCTTTTTTTTATATCGTGAGTTTGCATTTAATTTTTGAGTATTTTTAACGCTTTGTTCAGGGCTGTATTACCAAGAATACTTCGAATTGGGAACAGTTCGGTGAATCAAAAAGAGATTTTAACAAAGAAAAAGGGGCATGAAACAGATATTTTTAGTTTTTTTCGTGTCTATAGAACCAAAAAGATCGGAACCTTGTACCGGTATAGTTTCAGTTCTGCCAGGCGTTCGCTTTAGTTTTGAGTGTCTTGTCCAAGAAAATAGTTTTCTGAACTGATTTAAGCAGAAATTTCTATATGTTAGAATTAAGAACGTGCTTAAATAGTTAATATTCCAGTGAATTAAGAGCTATCCTGGTACAGAAATAAGTTTATGAGTTCATTTCGGACTTCGATAGACCAAAAAATAAAAACTTTTCGAACAAATTTTATGGATCCAAGAACAGAAATAAGTTTCTGAGACAGAAAACGAACCGCGGCTTCAAAAACAATGTAATAAACCAAACATCTGTGTGAGTCACTGAACCGAACCAGTTCTTATATCCAATCGGTTGGCAACCCTATAAAAAATAAAGATTTACTAAGAGGCTGGTCTGAAAATTCCCAAAACTTTGCAGAAATCTATGATCTGATTGATAAGCAACTAGATAATTTAAAAGTCAATAGCGAAGTCTGCTGATGGTAAGACTAGGGGTCCTGGACAGTGGCCTACACCTGATTTTTCCAAGGGGGTGTCTTAGAAAAATTGTGTATGGTCTCTTCTGCCTTGATCTTCCTTCCAAATTATAAAGCTTTTATACAGCGATGGGCATGCAGTGGCCCCCCTATCAATACTTAAAACAGATGTGAGATTCATAACGGTATTTACCCACTGGCTTTAACAGCATTATTTTGGTTTTGTAATGAAGTAAACGATGGTTTCACATCTTCATTAAACAAAACCTTTACAGTCCCTGGTCTTGAACTTCACGATTGTCCTATTGATACATCCCAAGCTGTAATTAACTTAACACCTAAGTGCCAGGGCTTTTGTGTTAATTAATAGAGCACTGTAAGAATAGAGCAGAAAGGTTTATTATATTTTTTTTTGTTGTTGTTAATAAAAACGTTTTATTATAGTTCTGGTACTTTTCCAATAGAGAGCCATTAAATCTGCTTCACAAAAGAGGGGGGCAGGTTTATTGCTACCCTTTTAAAGTACAGTGCAGATCCAACCGAGATTGCACGCAAACTCCCAACCACTTGCCATTGGCCTGATTATTCCAAAACTGTGAGTGACTGTGGCACATTTAGGTGCCCACTAACCATATATTTTCTACTCAAATCTAAAGCTTAGGGCGTTGCGATGGCTTATCAACACACACACTCGCACGACTAATGTACACAGATAAGATGAAAAACAACAAAATTGTACAACCTGCAATTTCCAGAATTGTCGAAAGTAAAATAGATCACAAAAATTGATTTAATTTAATTTTATGCATTTAACTAATGGTTAAATGCCACTGCATTAAATCTATACACACGGAAATACAGAACCCCACTTAGATCATCAGCTTCGACAGTTTTTGTATTGTTCCCAAAGTTTATATAAGTGAGCATCGCCTCGCCTTTGATTTAAAACAAAAATTTTAGTCAATTACTGTAAACAATTTCCCATTTTAATTTGTCAGCAAATTAACAACTCGTGTGAACTGAATTGTGTGGTGAATTCCAATCGATTTTTATCAAAAACAAATGTTAAAATATTGTATCACTAACTGAATGTCGAGTGAACCGACTGGCGAATACCCTGTGCAGAAGTTGAGTGTTTATTGTCCCATCTAGTTAAGATTCTCAGAACTGACAGATCATTCTATAAATCAAAGGTGTTTGTAGTTCAGCTACATTAATAACCAACAGCAGTTAATCTTCAAATTGAACTAGAATGCCCTAATCTAAGTACAGGGTATGAAAGATATGAGGAAATGGACAGTATCAAAGAATAAAACGTGCTCAACGCCTAGCCGCTCTGACGCTATAAACAAATACCAAGCATTAAAAATAATAATTAATAAGTCTATGTGCGTCATTGGGCTTTATCTACAAATGTACATTTATATCTGTTGAACAGGCCTCAAATTTAATCTATCATTAGCAATAGTTAGTAGATAATTAAAGAATAAATTCTACCGAACATAACAATTTAATTTACTTAAGCTTTAGTTTCAGTTGTTTGATATGTCATAAGAGTTTAGAAAAATGTAATAGTTAATCTGAGAAACACTAGAAGTAGGTTATCTGAGTTCTCTTACTAGTTTTTTGACAACCATCTCACAGTAAACTGAGGAACTTTTCACCCATCTCATATGAGAATAGTTTACTTATACATCGGATCAGTGTACAACATATATATCAATCTATTATAACTAGCGGATTAATGCATTGCACTTTCTTTAGGTTACGCCAACCACTTCCATATATGTTGAATAACTCCTACAAATTTATAGAAATCGAGCTCTTAAGACATCGAACACTGTACTTCACCAGTATCTAAAAACTCCATAATTTTCATAAGGATCGGATGATAAATGGCAGAGTTATACAGGCAATAAAAATGCTGCATACTTTTTTTTGTTTACATAATGTTGATATGTTAACATTAATGTTCAAGCTCTGTTAACTACAGAAAAGGCTAGTTAACATGAATTCTTCTGAGTTTCTGTTATAACGAAGTTCCTTACGTTCGTGTTGATACTGGAAACAATCTAAAGAATCTACAGAACCTTCACTGAAATCATCTGGTTCATATAGAAGAAATGTTTTAAGTAGCATAAAAAACCATAACTAACTTCCTGTCAAGTTGAATTTTGGACTAAATAATTATAAAAACAAAAAAGAATTTACAACTCAGAGGAAATCTTAGCTAAGTGATCAGATCGTGTAAAAAGGGCTACAGGTTCAGACATCTCTCTAAATAGTTTAAACGAGATTTTCGGGTGTATTCATCCCAGTTTATAGTTCAGTTTTCAAATAAACTACAAAATTTGATGGTAAAGCAAATTAGTTTTTCCACAAGTGACTAGTGAGAAAAATCTAGATCAGGCTTGGAGCATATTGTATTTTGGTCCAACTTCGAGACACATATATGGTGTTAAAGTCACTCCATGACCATGATTAATATATTTTTCAATATCTCATAATAAAGTGTGACCAGATTATTAGTTAAAAAGTCAGGGTGACCATTACTTATCGGCTTTTAAATGTCTATATTTGTGGCATTAACTAGTAGTAAGTATTAATATACTTTTTTTACGATATATAATGAAATCAGAAGAAAGAAATCAATAATAAATATCCTAAATAGAGTCGAAGATGCGTTCTTCTGACTGCTACATACAAACTTAATATACTCTGTGTGTACCTTTACATACAGAGTATTAGAATAAACTAGTTACTAGGTCAGGTAACTTAACAATTGACGTATTTTCATTAAAAATCACAGACTTATTTAGATGTTATCACTGCCAGATAACATAACAAAATTAATAACAAGACACTTCAAAAATGAATTTTAATCTCTGTTTACGTTTTGTATGTACTTTGCCTTTTACAGGCCGCAGCAGCTGGAGCGACGATATAGGTTTCGATCTGAATGCCGAGTTCAATAGCAACTCGTATTTAAACAAGTGAGTAGAATTGTACACTTTTGTTAGTTGCTCTATTGAAACCCAATTGAAATCATCTCTCGCGGACAGTGAAAACTTTTTGTCGTTCTCAACGAGCCTGACAGCATTGAAGCAGGAGCCCCAGACCGAGCAGCAGATTAAACCGATTGCAAAAGTTCAATTGGATAACAATGCAAGGGGAGGCAATGGCAGCAAGCTAGAGAAGTCATCACGTGGCGAAACTCAAGGCTCACCACAGCGCCCCAGCACAGAGGCGGCTGCCCTAGGAGGAGGATCATCCGCATCCGCACCCACTGCTCAGAGCAAACATGAGCTAAACGCAGGCCTCATCTGTGGCTGTGGTTCACCACAAGGCTCGCCCAATGCTGGCAATGAATTTGAACTGAATGGAGCTGATAAGATCAAACAGCTGACTGTGGTCGATGCGGCTAAAATCGAATTGGGTTGTGCCAATAACAATGAAGCAGCCCATGGCGAGGATCACAAGTGAGTTAAGGCTATTGGAAATGGTAAGAGAAATTGTAACCCTCTTCTTTTTCTTTTTTTTTTTTGCTTTTCTGCTGGCCCTCTAGGTTTCAGTACATTTTGGCAGCGGCTACTTCCATAGCCACCAAGAACAATGAGGAGACTTTGACCTATCTAAATCAGGGTCAAAGCTATGAGATCAAATTGAAGAAAATTGGTGATTTATCTTTCTATCGTGATAAGATTTTGAAGGTGAGTGCGGAAAACTTAAGATTCTTTAAGAATTTTTGACTGAGTGGAACTGTAGTCTTATATAAGGGGTTCCTAGGTATACAGAATGTGTACAAATCTTTTATCTAGGGAGATTAGAGGGCATAAGCCAAGGTATAACTGATATATCTTGGTTTATGATGTGAAATGCCAGGTACACCCCGGTGCCGATGGATAACCCCTGTGGTTTTGTTATAATAAGGTTCCAAGAAATCGGTATGGACAATTCCTTGACCTAGATCATAGTTTGTGTGGGATTGAATGAGAAGTATAGACCGATTCGAAGTCATATATTGAATTTTTGAATAGCTTAAGCTTCAAAAGGTCTTGTAGATTGATAATACAGCTTTCAAGAAATGCAGACTACCTAAATTAATTAATCTAGGTCGGAATTGGTAGAAATTATGCAGAAGTGTAAACAGATTCAGGGTCATTCCTTGGTTTTCTTGGAAAATAAACACTTTTAAGGGCTGGAAATGGTATTTTAGTCTTATAATATAGATTCAGTATCAGAATGAAAGAATTCATTGAGCTAGGTCATAACTTGTTAGAGTTAGGAGGAAATTGGTAGGAGCTATGCAAAAGTATAGACAGATCCAAGGACATACCTTGGTTTTCTCGAAAGGTTAACACTTTTAAGGGCTGGAAAATGTACTTTAGTAAGTACTTTCTGTTCCCAAGGAGCAGAATAGTCAAAGTTCTCTGACCTAGGTCATAATTTGTCTTAGTTTAGGAAAAGTAATGGTAGATTAAAGCTCATAAATGGTTTTTTTTGATACCCTCTTAAGGACTGCATGTCGTATGAGTAATATTTGTCGCAACTTTAAGCTCCGGTCTAAAGTACATATATATCTGTCTGCCTTTGGCCGAGTTCAAACTAATTTGCAATCACAAATTTTTGTTTAAATTGACTCAGTTATGGTTATGCTTGTTCCTATTGAGACTACGTACTGTCTGCTTTCAGTGTGTGTCGCTGCAGTTATTGAAATATTAAAGTTCTCCCTCTGTGTGTGTGAGTGTTTCCTTAATTGATTTTAATATGCCCCAATTAAACTTAATTTGTACGCAAAACCACTTGAGCAATGAGCGAAACTGACCAAAAGATACAAATGTAACCCATGGCAACATGCTAATTTCATTTTTTTTTTATAAATTTCTGCCAACTTCCTTTCCTCAGAGCGTAATCAAAATCTGCTTTCATGAGCGTCGTCTACAGTTTATGGAACGCGAACAGATGCAACAATGGCAACAATCACGTCCTGGTGAACGTATCATTGAGGTGGATGTACCATTATCTTATGGCCTGTGCCATGTCTCGCAGCCATTGAGTTCGCATTCATTGAACACTGTGGAAATCTTTTGGGATCCATTGAAGGAGGTCGGTGTCTACATCAAGGTTAATTGCATTTCAACCGAATTTACACCAAAGAAGCACGGTGGCGAAAAGGGTGTACCATTTCGACTACAAATTGAAACCTATATAGAAAATACAAACGGTACTAGCAGCGGTAATACTGCAACAACAACAACAGCAGCAACAAACGGCAACAACAACGGCTCGACAGCTTCAACATCACCCGGGCCGGTTCCATCCAATGGAAGCAACAGTAGCGGCAGCAGCAACAGTGGCGGAGCTTCAGCTTCCACGTCCGGTGCCAATGGCAAACAGGCGGTACATTCAGCTGCCTGTCAGATTAAGGTGAGTTCTGAAGGAATATGAAATTAGATCGTAGATAATTGAGAATATTGTCCCAGAAAGCAAATGGGAATACACAGAAATGTAGTCTTATTGAAGGTATAAGGAGAGGTTTGTGTACAATTCCAGAAGATGTTTCAAAATGGTAACAAGTTATGCTTAGAAGCTATAACAAACCCGACATCGCAAAGGATCAACTCGGTCTATAGAGGAATCCTTTTTAGAGCAATTTCTAATGAACTTTTTTACGTCTTAAAGCTCTTCAGTGAAATGAACTGAACCGAACCGTTTTGCTTAGTGGTTTTTGGTTCGGCTGAGCTGTTTTGAAATGATCGGTTCTGTTTATCATCGGATTAGGTGACAGTTTGAGAACCGGTTTCGATAGAATCTCTTCTTATTCTCTCGGCTACTCTGAGAAAACTTTATGAATTTGTTGTAAATTTCGGTAAAACCAATTTTTGGCATAAAACTAAACTAAAGCTTGTTTTTCTTCTTCCCACATTTTACAGGTTTTCAAACTAAAAGGCGCCGATCGCAAACACAAGCAAGATCGCGAGAAAATCCAAAAGCGTCCACAATCTGAGCAAGAGAAATTCCAGCCCAGCTACGAGTGTACCATTATGAATGATATATCGCTGGATTTGATTGCACCAGCAACAACCACGGGCTGCTACAGTCCCGAATAGTGAGTACTCAGACTTATTATTGTGTGTGTGTGTGTGTGTGTCTTAAAGACGTAACAGTTTTCATACATTCAAATAACTTATTTACATGCGAGTTAGAAGTTGAATTTATGAGACAGTTGCTGTTTGGTTTAAGCCTTTTTGATTTATTTCATTTATTTCCCTGAGTGCAAGTGCAAGTGTGAGTTATGAAGTTATGAAGGCAAGTCAGAGCCATTTTATGCTCAAGTATTTTGCATAACAACAAGTTCAAGTGCAGATACACATACACAAACGTAACCCCCCCACCCACCACCACCACATAAGTGGAATTTTCCACATTGTGTCAATTTTAATTCGGCATTCGAGCGTAACAAAATGATCAGAAAAGAAATCAATGGAGATGAGAGTAAAATGTAAACACAAATATTCAAAAGAGGCCGGAAACGGGTTTGAGAGTAAGAGAGAGAGAGAGAACCGCAGGATTTCTCTTAGCGAGCGAGAGAGGGGTTGTACTTTTCCTTTTGGTGGCCAGTTTAGTGTTATTTATAGTGCAAAAGTGGCTTTTAACCGGTTTGTGTTTTGTTTGCAGGGCTTTCATGATGTGTGCTACTTGCTGTTGATGGGAAATCATATGTGGGGAATTGTATATATCATATTGTAGTATATATATTATATGGTTAATAGCATTCCATTGATCGCTGCTTTAATGCTAATTAAATCAACAACAATGAGCCGATAAGAAACAAGTGTGTTTGTGTGTTGTGTGTGTTTGTATGCGTATAGATCATAAATACAGAGAAAAACATATAAATACTTTAGACAAAAATTGTATTTTTTTTTTAGCACGATCAGTGCTAAGGTATAATGCAGAGTGATATGTGCTAAATTCTTAACATTCCCTTAGTTTTGATTCGACAATTAAACTATATAGTACTTTCAAATCCCGCTGAAAACCCCAATTCAAATACTCATTCATAGTTCCCAAATACTAAAACAAAATTAAATTTTCAAAAATTACAATTAAACATCCCACAAATCTAAAAAAAACAAGTAAGCAAGTTCAAACTATACTTTGATTACTCTCAAAAATTACAGAGAAAGAAAAGGATATTCGTCTGTGCCGAAGTTTTTATACCCCTCGCAAGTGCTCGCTTAAATATTTTCAAAAAATAACCTTTTTCCCATTTTCCGACCGATTGTTCGTATGGTAGCTATATGATATAGTCATTCGATTTGGCCAAAAATTATGTAAAATTATGTGAAAGCATGTGAAACAAACAAATACAAGATTGCAGGATGCTACCATTAAAAACAAAAAAGTTTTTCTAACTAAGACTGTTTTTCAGACCTATCTTTTGTATGGCAGCTATACCATATAGTTGTCCGATTTTAATAAAACTTGGTAGAATTATAAAAAAAACATAGAAAACTTATGAAAACAAAGTTTGGAGACGTTTCCATTTAAAAGAAAAAAGTTTTTTATACTAAAACTAGTTTTCCGACCGATTGTTCCTATGGTAGCTATGAGATATGGTCATCCAATCTGGTCGGTTCCGACATATTAGTAGTGTGCAGCAAAAAGAAAACTCTGTGCAAAATTTCAGCTCGATGGCCTTAAAACTGAGAGACATTACGACTGGATCTGTCCTAAATATCCTTTTAATCATTCAAAATAGCTTCAAATCACGATTGATTGGTTACTTTTTCAATATCGAACGAAATATCGGTAGAGATATGTTTTAAATATCCGACAACCCTAGTGCATATGCTTAATAGAGTAGCATACACTTTTTATACTCTGTACCGTAGGTACATAGAGTATTATAAGTTTGTGCAAAAGTATGTAACATCCAGAAGGAAGCATCTCCGACCCCATAAAGTATATATATTCTTGATCAGCATCAACAGCCGAGTCGATATAGCCATGTCCGTCTGTCCGTCTGTCTGTCCGTATGAACGCACAGATCTCAGAGATGGTAAGAGATAGAGGTTTGACATGTATGGGACATATGCTTCTTATGTCTGCAGGCAGATCAAGTTTATTTTCAATTTTGGCCACGCCCCCTCCCGCCCCCGCAATATGGAAAAAACGTCATATCTCCCACAGTTTTGAAGATAGATGGCTTGTTCCTTCTGGACATATTTAGCTATTAGGATAACTTATCGATCCGCCGGTTTTCGAGTTATGATCAAAAGACAAATTTTCTTGGTACTGAGTATGTTATAGTCGGGCTTGACCGACTTTCTTTCTTGTTAGACCTATCTTTTGTATGGCAGCTATACCATATAGTTGTCCGATTTTAATAAAACTTTGTAGAATTATAAAAAAACATAGAAAACTTATGAAAACAAAGTTTGGAGACGTTTCCATTTAAAAGAAAAAAGTTTTTTATACTAAAACTAGTTTTCCGACCGATTGTTCCTATGGTAGCTATGAGATATAGTCATCCAATCCGGTCGGTTACGACATATTAGTAGTGTGCAGCAAAAAGAAGACTCTGTGCAAAATATCAGCTTGATAGCTTCAAAACTGAGAGACATTACGACTGGATCTGTCCTAAATATCCTTTGAATCATTCAAAAGAGCTTCAAATCATGATTGATTGGTTACTTTTTCAATATCGAAAGAAATATCGGTAGAGATATGTTTTAAATATCCGACAACCCTAGTGCATATGCTTAATAGAGTAGCATACACTTTTTTGTTTGGAATCTGATCAGTCTCGATAATGATAAGAACCGATATCGATTCGCAAGAATACCGATTGAAGGTAAATGTTACAAATTAATTGGTTTCTGAATCTAAGAAACGAAAATCACAGTGTTAAAAATCACTGTTCCTGTTTTTCAAGCTTCATCTGATTCAGATTCTCAGATATATCAAGTAAGAAAGTACCAAAAATTGTACGAAATCCTATTTTAAACTCTACTTATGTAGATGTGGAACACAACATGCTAAATTCTCCTAATTCTATTTAGAAGAATACAGTAGTTTCCCAACAACAAGAAAGACGGCCCAAAATCCAAAAATTCCTAGACATTATAATTGCTGTTGTTGTTGTTGTTGAAAGTTGGAATCTTTTTCACCAACAAATACTTTTCAAAATCTCAAATTTCTCTATTTTATTTAAGTTTTTTTATGGTGTAGCGTGTGTAGCGGAGCTGGTGAAGGTCAACTCAGTGTAAACGATCAGAGACTTGTGGGATATTGGGTTTTAAAGCGGTTAGTCAACCACATCGGGCCCTATCAAGTATCCCATTCTGCCCATAATCGTTGGATAAGTCTCTCTCCCTATATATAGAGTAGGTAGGTATGCATGTATGGGGTGTGTGTGTGTGTATGTATCGAAATGTGTGGCAGAGCACACAAAAACCGGCTACAACAAGAAATCTCACAGACACAATTTGCTGTTTTGCTTTTTGTTGGCATTCGTGAACATGCGCTTGTATCGGAAGGATCACGCCTGTCGTTCTCGTCAGCCATTTGTAGGATCTACCTGAATTGTTTAGAGTTTAAACGAATCAATGCATTCCTTCTTGTGTGTCTTACAGTATGAAACTCTGGCCAAACTCGCCGGTGCATATACCAAAATATGATGGAATGCTGCCATTTGCGGCCGCCAGCGCATCGCCAGCCACTAGCAGCAGCCCGATAGCGATCAATTCAGTGACATCAACAAATTCGCCAACATTGAAACTAATGGATGCCACCAATATGGTCTCGCCGCAGCATGTGCCAGCGGATATTGAGGATTATGTATGTACTCGAGAGAGTTGGAGAGGGGAGAGTATAATTTTGGTATATTTCAAACAGAATCAGAATATAGTGCCGGAATCGACGCCCGCACAAGTGACACAGTGGCTGACCAACCATCGCCTCACGGCCTATCTCAGCACATTTGCCCACTTCTCGGGAGCGGACATCATGCGGTGAGTGTGTGTGTGTGTGTGTGAGAGAGTAGGCCAATGCAATTTCTCTGACTCTCGCATTTTGTTGATATATTTAGCATGTCCAAGGATGATTTAATACAGATCTGTGGTCTAGCCGATGGTATACGCATGTTTAACATTTTGCGCGCCAAGTGAGTACACTCAAAGATCGACGTATGTGCAAAACTTTAACCTAGTTTTCTTCTCTCACCCCCCCCCCAGGACCATTGCCCCCCGTTTGACGCTCTATGCCAGCCTGGATGGCAGCAGCTACAATGCCATTTACTTGCTCTCAAACACCGCCAAGGAATTGCAGCAGAAGCTATACAAATTGCCTGGCTTCTATGAGTTCATAGCCAAGGGCGGCAGCAGCAGCTCCAATGCCTTGGAGAATGGAGCCGTTGCTGCGGCAGCTGCCTTGTATCAGAATTGGAGCATGCATTCCAAGTACTCGGGCAGCGGTTCAAACATATTCAATGAGTCCAGCAAGTGTGGCGTGTACATTTCGGGACCCGCTGGCGTGCATGTCAGCATCACCGACGAGGTGCTCAACAATGAGCTAAAGGACGGCAGTCTGTATGCATTGGATGTGCAGCAGGGCAAGGTTATATTGAAACCGATCAATAAGCAGGACAACAATTGAGTGGAGTATGTCCCCCGCAAGTATAGTTTATAGCATTTATATATTTGTCCACAATGCAGACACATTTTCTAGTTCTAGACAAGTTTCCATTTGTATGAGATTTCGCGCAGCAATTTTGAACAAGTAAACAAATAACAACATGCTTTTTGAAACCAGCAAGAACCCCATTGTTAAAGATATTTAGTGCAAAATAGTTTAGAGTTTTGTTTTTTCCAGTTTTCCCCCCTTCCTCATTTTGGAATGCATGTTTTATTTTCTAAGTTTTATTAACCCTTCGCCCACCCCTTACCTTATTTTATTGTTTATAATATATATTTGTTTGTTTTATCTGTACCCATATACCACATAGTCTTAAGAAGCAGTTGCAAACATTATAGAATGTACTAAGACACTACGAAAAAAATCAACAAAAAAAAAAAACCCCCCAAAAAAATTTATATAAAAATTATTAAATATGATTTAACTAAATGCAGTGCCACGAATACATGAAACATTGAACAACAAATGTTGGAGAGTTCAGCTAACAACCAAACAAGATCTATTGTTTTACCAAGATTTAACTTTGTTTGTGATAGTAGCAGCAATAAAGTGTAATACAAGAGTGGACTGTCAAAAAAAAAAAAAAAAACGAATGGGGATTTTCTTTTTGGTGGATATTTCCTGTCTAGTCTGAGTTCCAAAGAAAGCCAGAATAATTGCGGTAAGTCTTATTTTTAATGTTTAAATGTTCACATTAATGTTAATGCTCTGTTATTTAACAGGAGGAGTGGCTGTTGAGCATTATACAGGGTGCGCCATCTAAAGTGTCGGTATGGCAACACTGAATAAATATAAAAACAAACAACCGATTGCTATATGTTGATCTTGTTCCTTTAATTTGGTCCTGTACAATTTATTTCGGAGATCTGGGTGGCCAGTCAATATCGCCTCTTTTTGATACCAGCCCAAACAGTCACTTTTTGGTCGTGTAAAGGTATTTCATGGATGCGGTGTGGATTTCCCGTGCCCCATATGCGACAATTTTGCTTATTAACACCACCAGAAAGCGTGAAATGGGCCTCATCGGTCATCACACAATTGAACGATTATTTTCGATGAACAGCGATGAACACTATTTCGGCACCTTGTTTTGGTGTGAAGCGTTCCATGGTCAAAATTGTACTAGATTGATGTTTCCAAAACATGTCTAACAAAAGCAATCGGTTGGTAAATGTCAAAGTTATTCAGTGTTGCCATACCGACACTTTAGATGGCGCACCCTGTATTCCCTGAGTTACGGGCATATCGAAGTCGGGCAAGGCCGACTTTAACTTACGCTCTCGTTAGATTTATCTTTTGGCAAAAATTAAAAGAAAAGCATAGAAAACTTATACATAAGAAGTTAAAAGACGTTTCCATTGAAAACAAACAAGTTTTTCTCACTAAAACTAGTTTTCCGACTGATTGTTCCTATGGAAACTATAAAATATAGTCATCCGATCCGGTCGGTTCCAACATATTAGTAAGGTTCAGAAAATTTTAGCCAATTACAAAACTGAGAGACTAGTTTGCGTAGAAACAGGCAGACGGGCAAAGCTCAATCGAATCAGCTCGTCACCCTGATCAAGAATACATATAGTTTATGGGTTCGGAAATGAATATTTCTATGCGTTGCAAGCTTCTTGTCAAAATTATGATACCCTTTGCAAGGCTATGACAATTGAATCATGGTAGTATGAAATGAAATCCGTAGGTATTCAACAGGAGGATGAAATGGTTTATTTTTTAGCTATTTATACCCGTTACTCGTAGAGTAAAAAGGGTATACTAAAGTCGAGCAAATGTATGTTACAGGCAGAAGGAAGCATCTTCGATATCATAAAGTATATATATTCTTCATCAGCATCAACAGCCGAGTCGATATAGCCATGTCCGTCTGTCCGTCCGTCCGTCCGTCCGTCCGTCCGTCCGTCCGTCCGTCCGTCCGTCCGTCCGTCTGTATGAACACCTAGATCTCAGAGACTAGAAGAGCTAGAGCAACCAAATTTTATACGTAAGCTAGTATTGTCTGTAGGCAGATCAAGTTTGTTTCAAATTTTGGCCACGCCCCCTCCCTCCCCCGCAATAAAAAATATTGAATAACTCCCACAATTTTTAAGATATCGAGCTCAGATCCAGATCCAGTGTAGTCTATGAGGCCAATATCTACAATCTCACAAATTTTCAAAAGGATCGGATAATAAATGGCCGAGTTAAAAAAATGTTGCATACTTATCCGAGCTGAGCTGAGTAACGGGTATTTCGAAGTCGTGCAGGGCCGACTTTAACTTACGCTCTCGTTTTTAGCTGCTAAAAGTTTGATGGATGTGGTTCAGCGGTTTGCAGATGGTTCATATATAGTTTTAATAGCTAGGCATGGTTATGGTTCGGTTCAGTGGTTCACACGCCCATTTTTATTCTCGAACGCAATTCAGAACTCGAACGAATGAATAATGTCATGGTCCTTCGAGCCGGATATTCTGGAAACAATGTTATGTAGGTAGGCAAAGTATTCTAAATGCAAAATGTCTTGTTCCAGTTAAGAATATACAAACACTTTGGTTTAACTTGATTTCCCTATTACAGTTGACTATATTATGTTATAACTAAATGTGGTATAAAGCTCTGCCTGATTTAGGCTGAGTATATCTTGCCTCTAAAACGAACCGAACGGAACCCTTTTCATTTGTAAAAGCACAGGTTAGGTTCAAAGTTCGAAACCGGTTTGCATCGCTGTTATTTAAGGAAAATGAGCCAGCTTAGAAAACGTATGGAAAGATAAGGTAATGGGAGCCATCAATAAGCTAGTAATCTGTTGTAAGTTAATCGAATTGCATAGGAAGCATTAAGAAGCGTATACCAGATTTTCTGTCTGCCATCAATAGATTTCCATCCTTTTCCAGTCACTTCTCAGCTAAAGTCATTCCATGTTTGTGTTCGAAAAGCAATCGATTATACGATTTTGGTTTTAAAGTTTTCCACCCCTGACAAGGGGGAATCCCACAAAATTGATTTAAATTATTGTTTTATTTGGATTCCAACAGAAATCAAAATTAAAAGTAAAAATGGCTCATTTATTACAAATAATTTTAATGCTATCCCTGCTGGTCGCAGGTAAATCAATAGTTCACTTTCATTTTAGAAATACTAACTAGGAAATCCCTTTACTGCAGGCCTTCAAGGCGACTGTCGCATAGCCCAGTACATGGTGGAGGGCACCAATCGCATATTTGTCTATCGCGATTTAAATGGCGCCTTTCAACTGCAGCGCACTGAAATTGTACCCTCTGGGGTTACTTTATGCATGTTCTGCACTGAAACAGATATGGTGGAGACACAGTGTCAGAATAATGGACAGTTCTCAATCTCTCTGCCCATGCAATGTCAAGATCCCATGACTCCCACGCTAACTCGAGTCAAGGACAATGAGTGTTCGGGAGCAATATACGCTGTGGGCTATGTAATCAATGGTCAACCATTGGAACTCTATCGAACATGTTTTGATGCCAGCAGTGGTAGAGTTTTGTACTCCCAAAGCTATGTGTACTATAAAACCTACTGTAAGTTGTTGGCCAGGCTTCAAAGGGCGTTAACTGATTCGATTTTCTACACAGTTCCCAGACGTCCGTCTATAGATTTTGCCACAGACGGGCTGGTGACGCCCGCCGAGGCGGCTGCCTATATGAAACACAATATCTACGACGCATTCGAATCCATTTATGGCCATGGGCAGAACTACTTGCCCAGTTCGCGTGCCCTTATTATCAATCGCGGACATCTGGTGGCTTCAGCGGACTTTCTGTTTGCGGATCAAATGGGCAGCACTTTCCGCTACCTAAATATAGTGCCCCAAATCAAATCCATCAATGATGGCAATTGGGAAAAAATCGAGCGTTGGGTGCGCAGTCAAATACCAACGTCGAGTCCGTTTCATGTCAAAACCGGCGGCATTAATATTTTAACCCTGGCCGATGACCGAGGCAACGATCGTCCAGTTTACTTGGCCGGTACGAAAATACCCATGCCGGAGTGGACGTACAAGGTGGTTAGAGATGTCAGTGGCAAAGGACTGTTTGTGTTTTTGACCTACAATAGTAGTTTCAAAAGCGAGAGGCCTGATGTCCCAGGCTTTTGCCTGCAAATGGAGTGCCCCTTGCGATTGCCGAATACAGCTACAGATGGATTTACCTATTGCTGTGAACCGCAAGGGTTTCCATATTGAAAGGCAAACAGTTTAAAGTGATTTAAGATTTGGGGTATTTTTTTCATTAATATTTTAGAATTATGAACAATTTGCAGGGTTTGAAGCGAATTATACTGCGTAATAAACGTAGCCTGAATAATTCAGTATTTTTATGTAACGGGCCTGCTGGAAGCAATTTAACTAATTGCATATACTACACTGCAACAAAATTGTGGAGATTAACCTTCAGGTTAAGAGGGGTGAGGTTCCACAGTACTTCGGTGCTTTGCTGTAGCATTAATTGTGCAAATTGCATCACAATCTTACTCTCTGGCGCTCTCAGCATTTACTCCGCATTATAGTGTAAGTACTCTTAAAGAGTTCGCTAGACATTTCCGCCCGCCTCTATCAACATTTGTCCGAAGCGAACACAAAAACTTCTAGTCTTGCCAGGGATTAGTGGAACATCTATCCCACCTGTAGGGTAGCGAGAGTAAGGTGGTACATAGTTAACATAGAAATAAACAGCACACTTTTGGGGTTAGAAACTCTTACCGAACATTCATTCATCAGCAGATATGCAGCTCACCTAGGAGTCTTTAGCCGTAAAAGGTTTAAGGAAGAAGTGTATGCTATACCGCTCTTTCTTTCGCATTTTGCTGATATTAGCAGCATCAGTAAGGTTGCTAAGCTTAAGAGCTAGCTCAACCTTAGGTTATTCTATTCAAACAATGATTCCGTAATCAGGATTAGCAGGGATTAACATTGAATGCGTTTGGCATCGCAATGACTGGTACCTCACTCGGTTCTAAGTCAAAGTACCAAAGGTATGGTTTACGAAGATTTAGGATTTGGGTAAGACAGTGGTTAGCTCTGATCAGGGGATAAGAGTTGGAACTTCGTTGAGTTGAGCCCCCTAGGATTCACAGAGGTATTGAAGACCGGCTACTGCTTCTTAAATAGCGAGGATTTGGTTTTCAAGATTAAGAGACGAGCAAAGGGAAGACCGTTCGTAGGATATTACAATCAGCCCGTTGACTTACACTTTTTGTGCCGCCTTTGCTTTGCTCTGCCACAAATCTGAGTCAATCAAGTCCTCTCCAGAAACATCTCTTAAGTGTATAATTTGTCAAATTTAATTGAGCTCCTGTTTACCCCAGAAAGCAATTAGCCTACCTAACGACATTTTAATTGCACTTAGGAGCAACCTTTAAAAGCGCTCGGCTCATTCCTTGGCTCTGCCAGTTAAACAAGACTCATTCCACCAAGATGACTAAATCGCAACTATTTAAAAAATCCGTGGATATTTTCTATAGGAAACAACATAAAGTACTTAACATATACTCAGTGTGGCCGCAAAACATGATTGAGCCACGCTGGTGGAGAATCACTTACCATTTCAATTTCTGGCACATTGTGGGCATTTGGTTTGTTCTCTTTGATTTGATTATATTCCTGAATATGGTGATAAATATAACGCGCATAGATGAGGTGGTCGATGGTTTTGGTTTGTTTGTCACCTGTGTAAACAGCACCATTAAGATATTGTCCATGAGGTTCAACAATGTGGCATTTTTGGAGACGCTCAAACGTTTGCACGATGACAACTTCAGGCCCGAGGGAAGTGAGGAAACGTTGAGTTTTTTGCAGAGTCGCGAACAGAGTCGAAAACTGCGTAACTATTATGCTTTGATATCGCTGACATCTCTGGGCTTGGTGGTACTGCCCTGTCTATTCTTTAAGCGTCGTTTGCCCATACCCACATACAATCCCTTTGAGAGCAGCTCCGGCTCGGGTGGTTATTGGCTGATGTATGGTTATCAGAGTATGGCCATTGGGGTTTGCTGTTGCTTCAATATATGCTTTGATTCTCTCTGCTGTTCCCTGTTGATTTACATCAAGGGTCAGCTGGACATGTTGGCTAACCGTTTGCAGAGAATTGGCCATGAGAATGATAGTTTGCAGACAATGGAAATGCAGTTAAAGCAGTGCATACGCTATCACATGGATATACTGGAATTGGCCGAGACCATAGAGAGATTGGTGAACAAACCGATTTCAGTGCAGATCTTCTGCTCGGTGCTGGTGCTCACTGCCAACCTGTATGCTTTGACTTTGGTGAGTAAACTGGAATGGACTTGGATGACAGCTTCTAGAGTGCTATTCCACAGATTTCCCATGAATCGGTCATGTTCTTCAAAATACTCGTCTATCAATCTTGCATGCTGATGCAGATCTTTATGTTGTGCTACTATGCTGGGTGAGTTTCTGCTGACATTTGATTGAACTATCCCATTATGGTGGATTTTTGTTAGCGAATTAACTCAACGGAGTTTGGATCTGCCTCATGAGTTATATAAAGCCAATTGGGTGGGTGGCAAACGCTCTGATCGCAGGCTTTTGCTGCTGTTCATGCAATCTCTGTACAACCCCATCAGGATAAGGACGATTAATGCCAGTGTGGCCTTTGACCTGGCTTTGTTTAGTTCGGTAAGCGAAACAGGATACTTTTGTGCACTGTAGCTATTACCATAATGAGCCTCATTAGCCGTTTGAGCCATTATAAAATCCTTTGGCTGAGGGCTGCTCCATACAGTCACTCACTTCTGGTCAAGATGGAACAACACCTGGCTATCACCCAAGAATTCTACAAGCATCAAGTTTACAGTCTTAAAGTCTTGGGCATTTGGGCCACATCACGGCCGTCTGTGCTATATGCTCTACGCTTTTGCCTGTTCTTTGTGCTGCTTTTGATGATGTTGCTGTTATTTGCCTTGCAAGTGGTCTACCATCTGTCCCAGGTGCAGGAAATACTGAAGGTGTTCTTCATGTTTGCCACGGAAGTGTCCTGTATGGCCAAGTTGTTGCATTTAAAGCTGCAGAATGCTCATTTCGCTGAGCTCACCAGGCTAATGCAGTCCTCTCATCTAATGCCGCAATCTAATGACGAATTTCTGCTTATACATAGAGCCATGGCATCGTGTACCAGGTTGAGAAAATCCTATTTTCTGATGTCCTTACTGGCAGCCGTTTTAATACTTTTAGCTCCCTGGCTGACCAATAGCCGTGAGCTGCCCTTGACAATGTTTGAGCCTTGCCAGACCGATGAGAGCCTGGCCTGCTTCTCGTTTATGTACCTGTTCCAAATGGCTTCTCTGATTTCCACTTGTTGCTTTAACATTGCCTACGACTCGTTGACCTTTGCCCTGCCCAGCTATGTGCTGGCTCAGGTGAAGATATTGCAGGCGCGTTTGGAGAATCTGCCAGCGGCCTGCAATCCACTGGAGAACCAAATCGTAGCTCGTCAATTGCGTGAATGCTGCGTCCACTATAATCGTATTGTGCGGATTAAGGATTTAGTGGAGCTTTACATTAAGTTGCCGGGCTCAGTGCAATTGATGTGCTCCATGTTGGTGCTGGTCTCCAATCTGTATGGCATGTCCACCATGTCCGTTGGAAGGGAAGACGCTCTGCCCTTGACTCAATCCGCCGTTTATCAGTTGGTGATGCTCTTGCAAATCTTCATGATTTGCTATGCAGCCGACGAGGTGACATTTCACAGTTCACGACTTTGCCATGCCCTCTACAAGTCCCAGTGGTTCAGCTGGAACGGAGCAAATCGCAAAATGATGCTTCTCATGATGTTGCGCTTTGATACACCACTTTCGATGCGCACTTTGAATTTTACAGTTAGTTTTAACTTGGCTGCCTTCAGTTCTGTACGTAAATGAATCAATAAGTTACGAAATTCAATCATTTTTCCTTTCTTGCAGATTGTAAACTGCTCTTACAGTTATTTCGCCCTGCTGAAGCGAGTTAACAGTTAAATTTGAGCGGGGCGATTATGGTCACACTAGCACTAGCAGCAGCAGCACGAAGCTAATCGATATAAACAATATACATGTGCTTAAAACTATTTGCTTATGAAATATATAAATTAGTAGAGATATAAAAATGAATCATTTCAAGCTAGAGGGGGAGAAAACACATTTGAATTGGCGGACTGAGGATTGCCAATGTTGATTGGAAATGCAACATATCGATAGTGCTGCAGGCCGATAGTTGCTAAGGCGGAGAGCGTGAGACTTGAAGACTTGACTAACTTTGTCATATGATTTTGTACGGAAGTTATATCTAAATGAGGGCCGAATGGCATGAAACTTGGTAGAAATATGGAAACGACCAAAACTTAGGTAAAATCTTACAATATATAACGATCTAAAAAAATTTACATATTATAAATTATATTAATAAATACATTTTTACGAACTTGGAGAACTATGTCCAATGGACATTGTCCATATATTAATAGAACTGCAATTTTTTTGTTAGCTGTGTTACGTTCGATAGTCGTGCGTGTCAAAAGCAGCAGTCAGACACTTGCGCATCTCTAGTTAAAAATAGTGTGGCCGTTCGGTGGTGTGGCATATAATTCGTATCGCTCAGCTTCGGATCAAAGAATGACGGAAAACACAAAACCTAGCTGCCTGCATTGTAGAGTCCATAATGCAAAGCTCCAATACCAAGAAGTATTTGATGAATTTGGTGTGGAACTTGGCTTGCAAGAGCTGCTGGCCAAACATTTTCAGCTCAATGTGGTGGCCAACAAGCAACCGCAGCTGCTGTGCGAGGTGTGCGTGAACAGTTTGATACGATTGTTTGATATAGATGAGCTGCAACGACAACAGGAAGCGGCGGTGGCTAAACCCAAGTTAGTCACCGCCAAGAAGTCAAGAAATCCGGTAAAAGCCGCAAAGCCCGGTGTTCAAACACGGCAAGCAACTGCACGCAAAATTCCAACCAATAAAGACGCCGACCAGGAGCAGATTAGTGCACTCATACGCAATATTCTATACGAAGATGAAATTGAAGTGGCTAAAGATGTGGCCCCAGCTGCAGCTGAACCAGAGCTGGATGAGGCAGAGTTTGTATTTGAACATGAGGGTAAGCTTGGCCAACAGCAAGTAAACTCAACTGATAACTTAATCCTTTTGCCACTCAGATATACCAGCCTCAGCCTTGGAAGAGGTTAGCGTCAAATCGGAGATACGTCGTTCGTCCAATCAATTGCCCGTGGATCTGGATGATAGTCAGGAGAGCGATAACGCTGACAACGGAGATGATACTGTGGCAGTCATCCTTTTCAATTCAATCAAAGAAAGTGGGTAAATCCGCCTGCCAAAATATTTGCCCATTTAAATCCATGCTTTTGTTCTGCAGAAGATGACATAGCTGACCTATATGAGTATTTGTCCACTGTGGTCAAGACCAGATTTGAGAATCTTACCTTTGACTGGAACACTGTGTGCCAACATTGTAACCAGAAATGTGCCACCTTTCAGAGCATAATGGAACACATGCTTAAGCGTCACAAGCTGTCGGAAGAAGGCAGCGATTGTTACGCTTGTCCCATTGTGGATTGCCAGCAAAAGCTACGGGGTAAAAGTGGCTTAGCCTTGCATCTGGTGGTACTACACGGTCCGGTGTCCGAGTAAGATCATTTAAGATTAAATTCAACCAGATATTAATTGGTTATCCCCTGCCAGCATTACCATATATGGCAGCTGTCCCGAATGCAAGTTGACTTTCTCCAACTTGCTGCAGTATAACAAACATTCCTGTGCCCATATGATCAAGAAGAAGCGTGGAGTGCGTTTATATTGCGAAATGTGCCGCATAGAGTTTCCCTCCTGGAAGCGGTTAGTCCATGAATGCATGAATTATGCCTTGTGATTTGATTAATCTGACTCTCTTTATGACAGTTTCAACTTCCACAATCAATTCCATTTGGACAAGCATCGTCCGCGTGCCTGTTTTGTGTGCAATCATACAGATAATAACATTGATGAACTGTTCCAGCATTTGCATTATGCCCATGAACCCGAGGGAACACTTTTCTGTGATCTGTGAGTGAGGTCAGCGTATGCTTTGTGGCCATCTTCTAATACTTTTTTTTTTCTTAATTAAAGCTGCGATCGCACTTTTCGGGATCAGGCTGTGTTTATGGAGCACAATAAGTCACATACGAATGTAAGCAGCAGTTCATACCCCTGCTCCGAGTGTGGTGCCAATTTTGAGACGCGTGGCCGTCTGAATGGTCATATGCGCACCATGCATATGCATGGCACCATTATCAGCTGTGAGATGTGCTCCCGGGAGTTTGCCACAGAGGCAACCTACAGCATACACATGAAGAAGCATTTGATTATTGAGCGGCATGTCCATATCTGTAGCAATTGTGGCCAATTAAGTGAGCATCAGGAAAAAACTGTGGTGAGCTGTGAATTAAAACTTGGACTTTGCCTTTGGACTTGCCATTCAACTCAAACTTTTAACTCTCTTGCAGGCCCATGTGGAGAATGAGGAATCTGCCTGTCTGGGACAGGAGTACTATACTGAATTGCTGCGAGATGCTTACATCTGTGAATATTGCTCTTGCTACTTTAAGGAGAAGACCGATTTGCGTGCGCATCGTGAGTCGGGCGTGCACAAGGATGGTTTATTCTGGTGCCAGCCTTGTTGCAAGGAGTTTACCGACATGAAATTGTATCGCCATCATTTGCGTAATTTCCAGCAATTACGTTCGGATGTGGCTCATCGACGGCTGGAGATTTGTTTGTACTACATGTGCGATCAGGGGGTAAGTGTTATCTAACCTTCCTATACCGATTTATGTTGATTTTTCTTGCACTAGGACTGTCAGGAGGCCTACGCCAACTGGAATTCCTTATACACACACAAGCGACGCACTCATGAATCTCTACACAGACAATTAAAGCAGCAACAGGAGCAGGCGTCTGCCAAACCAAATCAGGAATGGATATGCCAATTCTGTTTGAAGGAATGCCGCTCAAAGATGTCGCTCTCGGTACATGTGGCACGCAGTCACAACAATGGTGAGCTTAAAGGCAACAGTTTAAAATATTTACCTAACAACTTTCTGTCTGCCCTAGACAATGTGGTCTGCTCCTTGTGCAATGCTTCATACAAAAGTCAAGAGGCCCTGCAGAAACATCATGCCTACTGGCATGAACCTATCGAGTGTCCCAAATGCTTTAAGATAGTGAAAAATCGTCGTAATTTTGATACCCATGAAAATGTTGTGCACTCTAATAACAAAAGGTATGCCTGCAGTGTGTGTGATAAGGGATTCTATCATAAGAGCGAAATGGAAGCTCATCAAAAGGTAAGCTTTTTTGTTTATGTACAAATTTTGGCAAAATTTGATGAAATTCAGGACTTAAGTACTGGTAAAAGCGTACTAAATGGGTGGGTTCAAGACCTTGGCACACTAATGAACCAAGTAGGAAACTTATGATAGGGTCAAGGAAGCGAGGCAGCAAGGCATCGACAAGTCGCAACATCTGGCGGACCTTTTGGCAAAAGGCAAACATTTACCTAACTCAGCTGCTTGATGGAATTAGTGGTTTTATCTGAATTATCTAAAAAGTGACTGCACATGCTGCTGTGGTGGACACCTCTTGTTAGAGTTTGCAGGATTTCAGGCTGAAAAGGAAGCCGAAGATAGTTCAATCCCATAATTGCTGATGTACTTTTGAGTAAGCGGTCCAACAAGTCTGCGCAGCAATGCCTAGCAGGCAGTCTTACAAAATTCCGGTGGTGTAATCCTCCGGATAAAGTAGGATCCATTTAAATGGAGGCACTTAAAAAATAGAGAAAAGTTTTTATACCCTTGCAGCATGTTTTTCTAACATAAGCTTTCTTTTTGGGCCTTACTTTTCTATGGGAGCTATACTATATAGTTGTCCGATTTCTACCAAACTTGGTGGAATCATGCAAAAGCTTAACCAACGAACATGTTAACATTTTGGAGTCGATTCCATTCAAAACAAAAAAGTTTTTCTCAATAGAACTTCTTTTTCGACCGATTGTTCATACTGCAGCTATATGCTATAGTCATCTGATTTGGACAAGTCTTTGTGGAATTGTGTGAAAGCATTTTAAATAAAGAAATGCCAATTTTAAGGACATTTCCATTGAAAACAAAAAAGTTTTTCTCACTAAAACTACCTTTTGGACCCTACTTTTCTATGACAGCTATACCATATAGATGTCCGATTTCGCTCAAACTAAGTGGAATCATGGGAAAGCATAGCAAACTAAGAAATACAAAGTTTGGAGGCGTTTCCATAGAAAACAACAAAGTTTTTCTTGCCAAAACTACATTTTGGACCCTACTTTTCTATGACAGCTATATTATATAGATGTCCGATTTCGCTCAAACTAAGTGGAATCATGGGAACACAAAGCAAACTAAGTAATACAAAGTTTGGAGGCGTTTCCATTGAAAACAACAAAGTTTTTCTCACTAAGACCACTTTTCAATCTCTACTTTTCTATGACAGCTATACTAAATAGATGTCCGATTTCGCTCAAACTAAGTGGACTCATGGGAAAGCATGGAAAACTAAGTAATACAAAGTTTGGAGGCATTTCCATTAAAAACAAAAAAGTTTTTCTGACTAAAACTAGTTTTTCGACCTACCGTTTTAACCTAAAATATGTAAATCAAATTGATACCTTTTTTCAAACTCGTCAAAAATATCGCTAAAGATATTTTTGAAATATTCGTCAACTTCAAATTTGAACAAAATCCGAGAGATTGTTTGATATAGATTGATATAGATAAATAATCAGGCTAAAACGGAGCAGCTATATGATATTGCCATATCCGCACAATTTCTTTTACATCACACTTGCCACATTTCCAGCTCCACTCGCAGTCCTACAGCTGCAAGCAGTGCAACTTTACCACCCGGAACAAAAAATCCTTATCCGTTCATGTGTTGGGTCAACACTACAAGCGGTTTGCCTTCGAGTGTAAGGTGTGTGACAAGCGTTTTGGTCGTCGCCAGGGTCTAACCACACACATGCAGCGTTCACATGGCTCCAAGCTGCTGTGCAAGGACTATTTCGAGGAAGGATGTGGACGTAGCTTTGCCACCACCAGCCAACTGAGCATGCATGTGAAAAAAGTGCACAAGGGCACCATTTACCTAAGCGATGACACGATGGACGATAAGGACTATGCCAGTGATGAGCCAACTACGTCGAAGAAACGTTGCTTCAAAATTGACGAGGATACCAGAATCGAGTTTGTCGGCGACGACGACGATGAGCTGGTGGTGGAGGAGGATGAAGAGTTCGAGTAAAGTTAAACAATTGTTTGCTAGTTTTATTCAAGTAGTTGCTACCCATAAGTTGAACACAAAAAGATGTCAGCCGAGGACATAGATGTTTGTATTTCGTAGTTTAGTTGCTAGCGTAATACTTAATTACAGTTAGGCTAATTTTAGTTGCAATTAACTAGCCAGAGTCTGGCGGAAGCAAATTTGATTTATTAAGCGTTGTGGTTTGGTCATTTAAACTTTGAAGATTGTGTGCGGAGCTTACCTGGAAAGGGAAGGGATGAGTGTCAATAAAAAAGAGGAAAAGGACAGCCATGGGCATGGGTCAACTCACTGGGCTAATTGGTGTTATAACAATGGCTGTGCGTGTGGCACACTGCAACAGCGCGGTGTCCTCAGTGGACTCATCACAGTCACCATCGGCATCAGCGTCTACATCAATTTCGGCGCCAACATCGCTATCGATCTCCCAGGTAGGAAACTGATCCATTTCACCCTCACAGTTAAGATCTTCCTCCTCGAAATCCTCATACTCATCAATTAGTATAACTAGAAATTAAGGATTAGCATTGTATTCAAAGGTGGAAGGTGAAGCGTGGACTTACTTGAACTATCCGGCGGCGTTGGCTTGGAATCCAAGGATTGTGCGCCCTCATCTGGTATACTGATGCGTTGCTCATGCTTGCTATACGGCTCCGATGTGGAACGATGCAGGCTGGATGTTAACAAAGGACTTTACTCGGACTTACTTGGAAAAACCCCACCCAAAACTTACCTTAATGTTACGCGTTTTTTGGTTCTATTCTCTAAGTCAGTCATAAAAACATCATTGTGCTGCTGTGGCTGATATGAGTTAAGCACGGAAGACTTGAAACGAGAAGCAATTGTGTGCATTTTGATCTCCATTCCGGATTCTCACTCTTCGCTCACTCACCTTGGTATTGGTCGCTGTATGCTGTGTGTGCGGCATGGGGGTTTGTGTGGCAATTGCATCCGTTGTTGTTGTGGTTGTCTGTGTGGATGTTAGGGCCATCTCATTGCCATCTGTGGATGTGGCTGCTGCCGCTGTCATTTGCTCAGGATGGACACTCAGGGCAGCTGTACGCTTCCATACATCAATCATGGCCTGATTGTGACCCAGCTGCAGGGGATTGTGTTTAGGGCTAATGGAATGTATTTTGCTAGGTTTTGCTGGTAGCGGAAGAGCTAAAAATCTATCACGATCCTCCATATAGGCCTTGATGAGCACATCCAGTTTCTCCTCAATGTCGGCGACCTGCAATCGGAGCAGGCTGTGAGCGGCTGGTCTCTTTTGGGAATATTTAAGGATCTTACCTGTCTTTCAACTTTTACCACACGCGAGGCTAAACTTATTTTTGAAGCATACACATCCTTGGCCTTGGAGCCTTGTTTGCCCAGGATTTGATCCAGGCTATAACGAGAGAGAGAGAGAGAGAGAGGAGAGAGTTTTTGTGGCTGGCGATGGCAAATATTAAGTATACGCACCGCAAATGAAGCATCTTAACGCGACCCAATAGGTCAACATGACCTGAAAATAGAAGGAAGCAAGGAAAATATTAGTGTTTTGTCAACTGTAAGCCATCCAACTTTGACCATCCACAAGGAGAACTCTGCTGTCGGTAGCAACGCGGGCGGTCAAGGAGCAAAAAAGGAGAGAGGACGCATCTAACCAGAGTTTTCTAGTCACAGATCCGCAAATGTAGGCTCTTATATCGTGTGACTTGTTTAATCTGCTGATGGATATTGATATTATCGGCAAAAGCGAATGTGGGAGGCGAAACAAGGCGTGGTCAGAGACAGAGAAGCAGTCCAAGCTGAAGGGTCCATTACACAACTCGACGAAAATTAACTATTCTTGTGATTCAAAGTTAGGAAAAGGATATTCTTGTCGGATTTTCATTGCTGAACACGAATCTGGCCTCGAAAAGTGCCCATCAACTCGAGATTTTGGCCAAAAATGGACTCACATTCTCATAAACCGTGTTTTGCCCTTCTTCAGTCAACTGTGGAGAATAAGGTCGAGGTGTTTATAAGGCTTAAATCACCGACCATATAAAGTATATATATTCTTGATCAGCATGACAATCTGAGTGGATTTAGCCTTGTCCGTCTGTCCGTTCACCGTTCCGTCTGTTTCTATGCCATCTCCTCCATCAGTTGGAAAGCTATATTCACCAAACTTTGCACGAAGTCTTTTAGTACAAATACGCTGCGCATTTATCGGAACCAGCCGGATCGGATGACTATAGCATATAGCTATCATAGGAACGATCGGTTGAAAAACCTGTTTTTGTGAGAAAAACTTTTTTGTTTTTAGTGGAAACGCCTCCAAATTTTGTATTTCTTAGTTTGCTATGCTTTCCCATGATTTTACTTAGTTTGAGCGCAATCGGACATCTATATGGTATAGCTGTCATTGAAAAGTAGAGTCTGAAAAGTAGTCTTTGTGAGAAAAACTTTTTTGTTTTTAATGGAAATGCCTCCAAATTTTGTATTTCTTAGTTTGTTATGCTTTTTCATTATATTTGCCAAGTTTGGTGGATATCGGACATCTATATAGTATAGCTGTCATAGAAAAGTAGGTTCTAAAAAGTAGTCTTAGTGAGAAAAACTTTTTTCTTGTTAATGGAAATGCCTCAAAATTTTGTATTTCTTAGTTTGCTAAGCGTTCCCATGATTTTACTAAGTTTGGTCGAAATCGGACATCTATATGGTATAGCTGTCATTGAAAAGTAGAGTCTGAAAAGTAGTCTTAGTGAGAAAAACTTTTTGGTTTTTAATGGAAATGCCTCCAAATTTTGTATTTCTTAGTTTGTTATGCTTTTTCATTATATTACCAAGTTTGGTGGATATCGGACTTCTATATAGTATAGCTGTCATAGAAAAGTAGAGTCTGAAAAGTAGTCTTAGTGAGAAAAACTTTTTTGTTGTTAATGGAAATGCCTCAAAATTTTGTATTTCTTAGTTTGTTATGCTTTTTCATTATATTACCAAGTTTGGTGGATATCGGACATCTATATAGTATAGCTGTCATTGAAAAGTAGAGTCTGAAAAGTAGTCTTAGTGAGAAAAACTTTTTTGTTGTTAATGGAAATGCCTCAAAATTTTGTATTTCTTAGTTTGTTATGCTTTTTCATTATATTACCAAGTTTGGTGGATATCGGACATCTATATAGTATAGCTGTCATTGAAAAGTAGAGTCTGAAAAGTAGTCTTAGTGAGAAAAACTTTTTTGTTTTTAATGGAAATGCCTCAAAATTTTGTATTTCTTAGTTTGCTAAGCTTTCCCATGATTTTACTAAGTTTGGTCGAAATCGGACATCTATATGGTATAGCTGTCATAGAAAAGCAGAGTCTGAAAAGTAGTCTTTGTGAGAAAAACTTTTTTGTTTTTAATGGAAATGCCTCCAAATTTTGTATTTCTTAGTTTGTTATGCTTTTTCATTATTTTAACAAGTTTGGTGGAAATCTTTATAATATAGCTGTCATAGAAAAGTAGAGTCTGAAAAGTAGTCTTAATGAGAAAAACTTTTTTGTTTTTATTGGAAATGTCCTTAAACTTGGCATTTATTTATTAATTATGCTTTTACACGATCCCACAAAGTTTTGTCAAAATCGGGTGACTATAGCATATAGCTGCAGTACGAATGATTGGTCGAAAATTAAGATTTATTGAGAAAAACTTTTTTGTTTTCAATGGAAACGACTCCAAATTTCTTACATGTTCGTTTGTTTTGGGCCTTTGCATGATTCCACCAAGTTTGGTTGAAATCGGACAACTATATAGTATAGCTTCCATAGAAAAATAGGGTCCGAAAAGTAGTCTTAGTTAGCGATACCTGCTGTAAGGGTATACAAACTTCGCCCCAGCCAAAGTTAACTTTCCACCATATTATTTATTAAGAATTGTTTAAGTTTCTGACAGTTTTCGAAGCGCAATCATTCTCATTTGGTTTTTTTAAAATAATTCTTTCGGTTTCCTTACCCGCCGCATATTGCTCCATGACATCCTTGACATCGTAGGGCTTCAAGGCCTCCTTGAATTTGCGGCGTGCCACAAAATATTTCAGCTGTAATCGGGACGAGATTGTTACCATTTACCATCAGCTAATAGCCATCGGCCTTACCTTGCGTATAAAACGTATTGCTGTTTTGTGCCGATTTGTTAGCTGCGTGCAACGCGGCTCATCATCCTCATCTGCGGGCAATTTGTGAATCAGAGAGATTGACTTGTGCGTTAGGTTTTGGTTGCTTGCTTCGCTTGTTGTTTTGCGGCATTTGTTAGTTTTTTTTGTTTTGTTTTTTCGTTACGTTACATGAATCAAGTCAACGTTAACCCAAATATACAACAACACATACAATGTACCGTTACACACACATATAGATAGATGTACCATTAATATATAAGTATACAGATATAGGTTAGTAAATATAATATGCTCGATCTTCAAGTTAACCATGAGTAGGGGGATAGTTTAGGCATAGGAGAAGCATCGAAAGCAAGCGTTGTGGTGTGGGGCATGTGGCGTAGTTTTGAGTGAATTCGTACAAAAATCATACTACAAATCAATATCTGGCCAATACTTGTGCATGCATCCCTAGCCATACAGCAGAGCAGTGTTAGCGGTTGACGCACTTGCCACAGGGCCAGCCGCTTGCGGCTCAGTCTCTTGGCTTGGCATGAAGCCCGTTTCCAGGAAGTGTGAGGCAGCCGCAAAAAAACGACCCGTACGACCGCTGCCCGGACTACGTGGGGCAGCCGGCTTATGGCCGCTGTCTGCTCTAAGCTCCGCCTGGCCAGCCTCCAAATCCGGCTCATTTGTGGGCGACACTCGCGGATTACGCAGCGAGAAGTTGGAGCCAAAGAAGTCACCGTGCAGAAAGCCGCACAGCACCACGGGAATGGTTAGGGTATTAGAGCTAACCTGCTGCTGCTGCTGCGGCTTCGGTTCCTCTTGCTTGGGAAACTGGGCGAGCGAGCCGGCACTGCAGCTGTGTTTGCAATTGGCCAAATGCCTGGGCTGAGCTAAGTGTGTTAGAGAGCTGTATTAGTAGTTGCCTTGACCCAAAACCAATCCTTAAGCTGTCTCCCCACTAAAATGCAACCAACCAACATTAACAATTTAAATTTCAAACTTCAATCAATTTTTCTGGGATGCAATTCACAACATTGACACAACCACAACACTCAAAATATATATTTTAGGTAGGTAATTTGTAGGTGGAGCCTGGACAGGACCTTGTAGACTTACCGTCTGAATTTTTAATATTTTTTAAGCAAGTTGTTTCAGCAACTGAATCTTCGCTAAAACTTGGATTCAAGGATTTGCCATTTTGTACTACCTCTGAAAATGTCAAACCAGATGTTAAAGATTCGTAATTTCGAGTTTAGTTTTTTTTTTTATTTTTGTTTGTTTGTTTGCGCAACAATTTGGTATTCTAAGTGCCAATTCAAGTTCAATCAAAGAGACACGGTACAGTCTATATGGGTCATAACATATGGGAAATAGTTGGGGGAAAGGGGGGTTACAAACAACAGCCATAACAAAAGAAAAGAACATAAGGGAGAACATCAAACATACAACGAAAATTTATAGTAAACATTCATTTAGTTGGTCAAAGTTTTGGGAATTAGAATACTTTTCAGATTTATGTTTTGGTTGGAAACTTCTTTGCCTTCTTTTTAAAAGCTCTAGAAATTTAACTATTGTTTCTATTCTACGATCATCGGAATAGACTCAGAGGTCGACGAAACGGTCTCTCAAAGGCTGGTTGGCTCGTCCGATGTTAGTTCATATCAGGGTTTTTATGTTAAGAAGATTCTACAGAAGATTTGGGCAGGGAATTCGTGCCTTAGGTTATTTTACTTATCAAACCTAAGGCTCCGGTTCTCCATCAAGCTATTGGGAAACATCAATTAGTAGTACACAGTGAAAAAGGATATTGAAAAACATCCATTGGATGTGTTTCCGTGTTCATTTAGACTGGATTTGTCTAAAACTTGCTTTAAATCATCCAACGCAGCTAAAAATCATCCGAAGGATACAAAAAGAGGTCATCAATTTGATGATTTTCAGCTCTGTTGGATGATTAAAAGGATATTAAAGACATAACCAATCCAAATGGTTCAATTTTATAACTTTTTTTTCTGTGTAGAATGGACCTCATTCATTATTGTCATAAGTCCAACAACAGTGCCTCTAAAAGTGTGTTGCCTCATCTTCTAGGCATATCAAGGTTTATTTTGGCAGGTTAAGAGTTCTACCGCCCACTGAGAAAACTTCCTTAAAATTGGCTTCATTGTGTAAAGTCCCACTTAAGCCTTTTAGCAGTCTACAATTTATATTCTGTTTATCTGTTGAGAAAACATTTAGAAAGTTCATAAAAATGGTGCATTGATTCTTGGTTCGATTTATGGTCAAGGAACCCAGAATACCAAAAACGAAACGTCTATTTGGGGCTCGTTTCAGGAACAGCATGCAGCCTTGATCTTTACACCTAGCCAAACAGCTGTTTTGGTAAGGATCTGTGGTTTCCACTTAATATTATTATTATAAAGCTTCTTTCTGTTGCTTTTAAGGCTGAAGTTTTCGTTTTAGCACATATTTATTTGTATTGTAACTAAAATAGAAAACATCATCAAACTCATCAATGAAAAGTATCAAACCGTTTTCATTTCGGTTTATCAATCAGGTAAGAAACCAGACCCAAGGAAAAATCCATTCTAAATCGTGTATTTTGGTTCGCAAAAGTAGGTAAAGGTGCTTTTCCTAATCCACCCCACAAGTATTTTATTGATTTTGTTACTATTTCATATTAGGACTTGAACGCGAAACCTCAAAAAGACTGTACACCCGGAGGTTTGCATCTTAGCGCACACGACCAACAACACGCTCGCGAGGGAATACAATAGAGCCCTGCATGAGTGGAATCAAAGTGCCCTTTGATTCATGTTTAAAAAAAAAGGTTCAAGTAAATCAAGTCTGAAAATATTTTGATTCGAGTTAGTCAGCTCAAATTTATAATGACTCCAAACAGATCAAGCTCCAAACAGATCAAGCTCCAAATAGATCAAGCTCCAAATAGATCAAGCTCCAATCTGTCCAATCATTAGATCATATCAAGTCAAAAATTTAGTCAACACAAAAAAATGTTGTTACCATATTTCCCAACTGCGCAATTCGCTATACTTCGCTACATCCTCGAAGAACGCTGCTTCATGGTCGAGCTTAGATACGAGTTAAATATATATGCGTCCAAGGAAGTTTAATTGGCCAAGTTATGTAGAAACTGCACACCGCCGACTTGCTGGTTTCAGACCCCTAAAACACCTCCACTTATGCTCCTGATACAGCCTTCTTGGCTTCCAGTCGATGCGTAACTACCCCATACCTAACTCCCCCATGTATAAAAACCAAACCTTGACAGCAGATATAAAGAACACTGCAGCACTTTCTGCAGCCAAAAAAGTTTGCGACCTTTCCTTACTTCTTCCGCGCTTTTGGCAAATCTTGAGTTCTCCTGAAATAAACTACCTTTTGATGCTTTCTGAGATTGTCTCTGAAGACTCGGTGGAATTCGATGAGGACTATTTTTGAATTAAGGAAAACATTGAATTAGTAGAGTTATCTGTGGGGTCCAACCATTTTTTCGGCAATCGACTAATCGTTTAAACGTGCTATAAATTAAACCACCATTTAATGTAGTAAGTTATAGATTGGTTTAAGTCCAGTGCAGTCTCATTATTCAAAATATTGCTCCATTTCTTATTTATGCTTTTTATACTCTGTACCTTGGGTACATAGAGTATATTAAGTTTTTGCAAAAGTATGTAACAGCCAGAAGGAAGCATCTGCGACCCCATAAAGTATATATATTCTTGATCAGCATCAACAGCTGAGTCATGTCTGTCTGTCCGTATGAACGCACAGATCTCAGAGATGAAGAAAGAGATAGAGGTTTGACATGTATGGGACATATGCTTCTCACTCCCCCGCTATTTGGAAAAAACGTCATATCTCCCACAGTTTTAAAGATAGACGGTTTGTTCCTTCTGGACGTATTTGGTAATCAGGTAACTTATCAATCCGCCAAAGGAATGGTGAAGATCTAATAAACGGTTTTCGAGTTATGATCAAAAGACTTTTCGCTGCTGCAGCGCTGTAGCACCGCTGCTTTCAGCTGCTACTGCAGCATCAAAGTTTATGCTGAGCGTATAATTTCGTTGGTACAGAGTATCTTATAGTCAGGCTTGACCGACTTTCTTTCTTATTAATAGTTCTTGATTTTGCAATAAAATTAAAATTTTTAATAAAAACAAGTCCAGAAACTTATGACATTAAGGCTCTGAGCTGTTCATATTGACATTGAACCCTATGAGCTATTTGAGTTGAGCATGAGCTGAGCTGAGCTGAACTATTTCAAACAGATCATATAGCTCATGCCTCATGTCATGAGCTATAGCTCATGCCTCATTGTCATGAGCTATAATTCAATGAGTCAATAATTTTGTGAACTATGACTAGAAATTCATAGATAGATCAAATCAGTAAGTAAGTCAAGGGGAACTTTGATTCATCTCATGCAGGGCTCTAGAATACAACCAAGATATGTAGCAAAGCACCTAGCGCGATGACACTCATCTAGAAAAGATGCAAGCCACTCGAAAACGAGTACTGGTTCGGTTCAGTGGTTTACACAGTTTCTGAATAGCCGATTTGGTTCATTACATGGTTTTATAAGTATCATTGGCTAGAGGAAACGATTTAGGTCTATAAATTTGTCAAAGAAGCGAACCGAACCGTTTTGTTTTCGGTTCAGCATTTCTGAAAGGAAGCCGGTTCTGTTTGCATCCCTGCCATTAAGAGGCTGCAGCCCAGGAAGTTCAGTTTTCCACCGGTACGAAGCGAGGCGTAGTGTTTTGGTTATTTTGTGAAGCTTGTAGCTAGCCAAAGGCATCCGTATCGTGTTCAGCCGTCAAAGGAGCTTGGTATTTGTGCCGCCTAGTCTGGCCAGTGTATCCGCAGACTCGTTTCCATATGCGCTCCGGTGCCCGATCATTCATTAGTGTCATTAGTCAAGTGCCTAGAGGGTTGCTTGGCTGTACGGGTATATAAAACCGTTTCCTTCATATACAGTGAGTGCGATCTGACAAGTGATAGCTTCCTGGTTGGCTACCATCAACGGAACCCTATATTAGGGTCTAGGTTCTTCATTGTTGTCAAAAACTTTTGTATTCTCTATTTCGTGTGGAGTTTTTCGTTTGCTATTTCACATGAAACAAAAATGGAAAAACTTCTAGTAAGACCTTGAGTAAGTTTAGCCGTTTCTCAATCATACTTATATGTTTCGGAATCTATTTATCCATGCTAAGTCATACAATTTTGTTGCCCAGTGTTACTTTAATGATATTTTCACTTCTTTTCCGAACTTGGCCTATTTCATTTAGCCCCAAATTAAGCTCATTACATATTGAGTTCTTGTTTGGACAGCTGGTCTCTGGCGACAGTGAGGCTCATTATATAAGAAACAAAGTCTATAAAGCCACAAGGTTCCAATTAATATTCGATTATATGTAGTTGCCCGGTTAGTTATGAATGGAGCTGAATTGCTTATTGTGATTTATTGTCATTTTATTTATTGTATGGAAATTTTATGGCACATGCAAAGCAAAGTTTTCAATTTCAGGATGCTTTCCTCATATCAATGGAGCAATTTAGTTGGATAAGTCAGTTTTCTTTGTATGTATGGGTGTTTGTGTGTGGGTGTGTGGGTGCGGGTGAGGAGTTGGTTAGGTAGAAGCAGCGCAAGTAGCAAGGAAAATGGTTAAGAAAACCACATGCTTGGACAGAGGATAGGAAGATAGAGAGACAGTGAGAAGTATGTGTGAGTGTGTGTTTGTGTGGGTGCGCAAACAGAATTGTTATGGTTTGGAAAGGGGAACTTCATCATAGCCAGCTCTTTCGGTTGGCCACTTACCCAAATTCTCCACAGATGCATTGATGTCTCTGATGGTGCGGGTGTAACGTGTCGAGGCACGCGATGAGCCCGGCGGCTTGGACAAGTTACCATCGCCTCCACCACCCGGTGTCTGCTGGATGGTTTGGCTTTTGTGCCTCCTAATGGTGGGCAGGCGGGCCACAAAGGAAGTGTTGTGCTTAAAACTGGACGAAGCACGCCTGTGTGGTATAGGGAAACGGGTGAATAAGTTTCAAAACTGTAGGCTGAACACAAACGAGAAGTAAGAGTAAGTAGAACTTGGCGGTAAGAAGCAGGGTTCGTAAATAATATGCAAAATTTTGGAAAACGTTTTCAATACTTAAGAATTTTCACTTGGCGTATTATTTAACGAACCCTGGAAGAGAAAGAGTAAGTTAAACTGGCGGTAAGTAGAAAGAAAAGTGTGTAAGTGTGTACTTGTTTGTGTGTGTGTTGGTGTGTGCAGAGCAAGCTTTGAATCCTGCCCATTGAACTGGCAGTTACAGGCTACATTAGAAAAATGAAGTGCATAGATAACATTTTCTCAGCCTGTGGCAGGTTTTGGGTGGCAGGGGGGTTTGGGAGGGCAGCAGCAGTTTCAGTTAGAAGAGATAGAAACGTGTAGAAAGCATTTCGATTGCTCATTTAACTCACATGTTAATTATTATAGTTTACACACACATTTATGCATTTTTTGAGGTGGGGGGAGGGCGGCAGCACACAAAATGAAATTCAATTTTTTATCACATTGATTAATTTTAGTTCAAAGTCTTAAAACTAATACAAATATGGCGAAATTGAAAATGTTGCTTAGTTATTTTACATATTTGGTTTTTTTTGGTTTTTTTTTTTGCGATTTAGCAGAGCACACAAAGGTGAGACATACAAACAGAGAGACAGAGAGAGAGAGAGAGAGAGGAGAGAAAGGGGGAGAGAGAGTGACAGAGTGCTGCGTAAATTTGTAAGAAGCTGCGAACTGATATTCGATATGTACAATGTGAGGGGGGTGTGTGTGTCAGTGTGGGAGCCATGTCTAGGGTGTTGGGTGCTTATTAGGACTCGGGTGGGTGTCTATACCCTCCCTTTCCAAAAACAAGTTGTGATTGACTGGTTTTTCTTTTCACTGTTTACCTATATTCGGTTATGTTTTTTAATAATCGCTCCCAGTTTTCAGAACTGAAAATGTTTATAAAAATTATATTATCTATGAAAAGAAAATTATACAACAACAACAACAACAACAACAGATGTTAAACAAAAGTAGGAGAGTAGAGAGTAGAGTAGGGCTACCCATGCGGGGTGTTTCTATATATTCTCTAGTGGTTTTTTGTACAAATCCAAAAAAAAACCCAAACAAAAAAAAAGAGATCCAATTTTTGGTTTGGATTTTGGTTTATTCATGGGCTGCATCAGAGCGTATGCAGGCTATGAAAACACTATTCCAGTTGTAGTCTCTCTCTATATATATATATATATGTATGTATATACACGTTTTATGCACTGTTGCTGCTTTTGTCTGTGTTCTCTGTGTATGTGTTTATGTGGGTGTGTGAGTATTTGATCAAATTCTCCGCTTTTATACACTTGCAGATCTTTGAGATGGTAGGAGGCTAGGGATTGGAGTTGTGTGGGTCATAGACTAGACTACTTATGTTGGTAACGCATATAAGGGAGCATCTCCGAACTCATAAAGTATATATATTCTTGATCAGCACAACGAGCTGAGTTGATTTAGCCATGTCTTATGCTATCTCCTCTGTCAGTTTGAAAGCTATCTTCACCAAACTTTGCACGAAGTCTTCTAGTACAAAAACACTGCACATTTTTCGGAACTGGCCGGATCGGATGACTATAGCATATAGCTGTCATAGGAACGATCGGTCGAAAAACTAGACTTAGTGAGAAAAACTTTTTTGTTTTCAATGGAAACGCCTTCAAGCTTTGTATTCCTAGGTTTACTATGCTTTCCCATGGCTTAACTAAGTTTGTTGGAAATCGGACATCTATATAGTACAGCTGTCATAGAAAAGTTCAGTCTGAAAAGTAGTCTTAGTGAAGAAAACTTTTTTGTTTTCAACGAAAACGCCTCCAAACTTTGTATTTCTTAGTTTGCTATGCTTTTTCATGATTTTATTAAGTTTGTTGGAAATCGGACATCTATATAGTATAGCTGTCATAGAGAAGTACAGTCTGAAAAGTAGTCTTAGTGAAGATAACTTTTTTGTTGTTAATGTAAACGCCTCCAAACTTTGTATTTGTTAGTTTGCTATGTTTTTTCAAAATTTCACCAAGTTTGGTGGAAATCGGACATCTCTATCGTATAGCTGTCATACAAAAGTACAGTCTGAAAAGTAGTCTCAGTGAGAAAAACTTTTTTGTTTTCAATGAAAATGTCCTGGAAATTAACATTTATTTGTTAATTGTACTTTTACACAATTCCACAAAATTGTGTCAATATCAGGTGACTAAAGCATATAGCTGCAGTACGAATGATCGGTCGAAAAAGAAGTTCTAATGGGAAAAACTTTTTTGTTTTAAACGAAATCGACTCCAAATTTCTAACAAGTTAGTTTGTTAGGCTTTTGCATGTTTCTACGAAGTTTGGTCGAAATCGCACATCTTTAAAGTATAGCTCCCATAGAAAAGTATGGTCCGTCACTTCTAAATATATGGTAACTGGACATAAAAGTTCCTTAAATGCATACTTTGAGCCTTTTTGGTTAATTTTTTTAACTATTATTTTAATTCTCTTTGATATTATCTTAAAGTATTATCCCTTAGTTTTAAAACAAACTATTTTAAAGAATTTTGCCATTTTTTTTTAGCAAAGATACCATAAGGGTCATTTTAGATGGTATATCTTTGCTTAAAAAAATCGCAGAAATATTTGGAATGTTTTATTTTAAAGCTAAGACATAGTACTTTACGATAATATCAAGGGAAGCCCAGACAAGCGCACTGTTCCCCATAAAACGAACCTTAAGAGACCAATAAAGGGTTGGCCATATGGCAACACTATAAGTTTTGACAGTGATGCCAGATTGACTAATTACTTAGCTCGTTTGAAGCGTAAGTACAATTAGATTTTTTCCAAGGAACCTCAGTGATTGGCCCAAACAGTCATTGAAATGGCGTTTATCAGACTTGATTATAGGGTTTTGAGGGATCATGAGTTGAACCCTATAAGACTATGACCTTAACACGAAACTTAACCTCAATCCTGACCAACTCTTGGCTATTCTCCTTACTATATAGATCTGCAAGTATATACAAAACTTCGGCTAGCCAAAGTTAGCTTTCCGCTTTCTGTAAAAATCTTCCAAAAATATTTCAAACATTTCTTACAAGTTTGTAGCAATTTTTCCCACATTTTGGTTCATACTTACGAAGCTGGCGGACTGGGCAGTGCCACCTGATGTATCTTCCAGGTGGCCACCGATACGGAATGCTCATCAGAGGCATAACAACGCCAAACAGCCTGTATCAGGGTGGCCGCTGGCTGGCGACGTCTTATCATGTGCTTCTGTCGCTGTTGCTGTTGCACTTTCAAGGCAAAGCCGCTGCCCAAAATGCCCTAAAAAACAAACCCCAGAAAAAGTGAAATAAAACTCCACTAAAAACACACTTCAGACTTACCGCAGGCAGAGCGAAAAACGAAATGCCCAATAGGGCGCAACAAGAGGCTATTAACTTGCCCTGCCAGGTGATGGGCACCATGTCACCATAGCCCACAGTACAAAGCGTAATCTAAGGAAACACCAAACTTTACAATGGAAGTGCGCTTATGATTTAAGCCTTGGACCACCTACCACACCCCACCACAGAGCCTGAGCAAAATTGCTAAACTTTTCATTGACATCCTTCTCCCACATGTAGACCAGGAATGATGCAAAGATGAGACCTAAAAATCCTATATACATGGTTGTGATAAGCTCCTGGAATATACACAAAATGAGTTAAGTAATTTCAGTAAATGCTAAATGAAATGCCCACCTGTCTATGTGCGTACACAACCGAGCCGAGCAACTTCCAGGTGCCACCCCGTCGATCCATGCGCACCATACGCAATATCTGAAAGAAGCGCAGTCCACGCAATGCACTTGTGGCAAACACCTGACCCGAAGTGCCCATGCCTAATACTACAATTGAGGCTAAAATGGTGACAATATCTAAAGAAGCCAGGAATAGTTGGGGATTATACCAATGAGATAAATATGAGAGCGAACTCACCTATAATACAAAATGGTCGTTTGACAAACTTCAGCCGCCCCAGGCAGCCCTGGTAGCGAGAGCGACATCCCGACGACCATAATCGCGCTCCAAACTCCAGGGTGAACCAGATGACAACTAAAATCTCCATTCTAAATAAAATATACACAGCATCATCTTCGTACTCCTTGATGGTGGAAAACACGCTCAAAGCGAGACATGTAAACACCATCAGAAATCTAGAAAAAGCGACAAAAAGATATTGAAGAATGGAAAATACGAAAATAACATAGATAATTGTTTTTGAACTGTAAGGCTGCACTTTTTTAAACTCTGTACCAAAGGTACCTAGAGTATGTTTCTTACTTTGAGGCTGCTTCAACTTTAAAAACCTTTCTGAATTAACTTTGATTCGAAACAACCTTTATCAGCACTTTCTGATCTTGAAATATATTTGGGGTTCTTCTAAATACTTAAAAAAAAACTGTTGGGAACCCAAAACATTCACTTTTTACTTTAAATCTATGTTTCCTCGACGACTAATGCTGTGAAACTTGCCTAAGAAGCTCTTTCAAACATTTTTTGCTTTGAAAATCACTTTTTTTTGAAGCTTACTCCACAAATCCATCGATAAGGATCTTCTATATGCTCAGATTTGAAAGAAAAAAATATTAAGAAAAGGTGAAAGTATGGCTTACTCTCACTTGGCATTGATATGAAACGTGCTGCATAAAATGTGATCCAACTTTCACTTATTTGATTGTGAACTCGATACTCAGGTCTCGTTACGAAGTACTCGATGCTCCATCTTCAGAAACTAATACTTGTTACTGAGAACTCGACACTAAGTACTCGAAACGCAGTATTCGATATTCAGTACTTCTGAGATTCTCAGACTTCCGATATGCAGAACTCTATAATAAAAGCTATATACACAATACTTGCTACTCGATACTCTTCTTTCGATATTCAGTACTAGCTATTAAGAACTCCATAGAAAGAACTCTGCACTAGGAACTTGAAACGCAATACCATATACTCAGAACTCGATACTTAGAGCTATATAATAAGTTCTTGATACTCGATACTCTGTATTCGATGTTCAGTACTCGATTTTAAGTGTCGATACTAACAACTCTGTACTAACAAAATGAAACTCCGTAACATATACTCTTACCTCGATATTCAGTACTCGATTCTCAGAGCTCTATACCCTTTACTTGATACTCGACTCTAAGTATTCAATACTTTTTGTTCGATATTTTTAACTAAAAACTCGATTGTCAGTACTCGAAACATAAATCGATTCGCAGTAATCGAAACTCAGACCTCTATATCCAGTACTTGATACTCAGAGATACTCAGTACTTGATACTGTAATCTAAGTGCTCGAGAACATAAGACAGAGTCTTTGATACTTAGAGCTCGATATCAATTGCTTAGTATTCACTTACTTAGCCATGTAAGCGTGACGCTTGACGCTGAAATCTAATTTTACTCCTACTAATATCTTCCTTACCAAAATTAAAGATGTTTCGAACGTTGTGAAACTTTATCCTGCACTTCTTTATAACTGTAAGACAATGTTTCTTCAAAGACCGCTTAGAATATAATTTCCTACAGAAGTGTTTGAAAAATTCTTGGCTAGAGGCTTTACTAGAAGTTCTGACTTTACCCCTAAGCTGCACTTTTAGAGCTTTACAATATTTTTCTTCGAAGACCTTTCAGTAATGCCTTAGCTAAGATAATGCCTTGGAATCGGAACGTATATATTTTTTTAGCTTTAGAATTAAAGCTGTAGTTTTTTCGCTGACCACTTTATAAATCCAATGCTTAAGATCTATCCTGAAGATCGATTGAAAACCTTTTGCTAAGGAAGTAAAAAAAACTTTAATTTGCTTTAAAAGATTTCTGGAAGTTTGAGGTTGGTTTCGTTAAAACGATGTCTTTAAGGTGTACCATTTATATCTGATCATAAAGTCTATAAAAACGATCTGTTTTCAGAGGAAAACTACCAACCTTCTTGTATTTCATTAGTCATTTCTTCGATTTCACTGGCCTAAGATAATCTTCACCTGTTTCATTTGTATTCCACTGAGTGTGTCTAGGTTACTTCTATTTGTTAACACTTGACGTGCCATTGATCAGAGATCGTTATATCAAATGTTTCCGCAACAATGTGTCCGCAACATTCTTCAATTTAAGTGCTTTGTTTTTGTTGATAGGTTTGGTTTTATACTTACACCATCACATGATAAAATATTGCATGCAGGCCGCGTGGTCGCTCCAAAAAGTTGTAGAGGCGGCTCTGCAGCCGCCTGTAACGCACATCGCGGCGTGTGCCGCGATTGTATTGCAGCGGCTTTCCTAGAAGGGACATTCGCGGTAGCAGAATACGATCGGAGTTTGGTCTGCCCGGTCTACATTTCCTGTTGACAGAACAAGAAAGCAAACGGATACATTAGTTTAGGTAATTGTCAATTTCACTGGCGCACAGTTGAGCTACCCCTTAAATCCCCTAATATCATAGAATGCATAATTATCGTTGTCCGGATCCATTCTAGTTATTCGACACGTTCTAAGCGTCACCACGTCCGTCCCGTTTGGCGACCAATTCACAACTCGATCGGCAGTTGAGCGTTTCGCTCAGTCAAAACCTTCCCTAGACTAGACTTTCAAAAACCTCATGTGTAGATTTTATTAATTATCTACATAAACATTTTTTTTTCCACACACCTTGCAATTTTATGACTAGACCTTTATTTATTTATTTTGAATAAATTTTGGATTTTTGTTTTTACTTTTTTTTGTTGCACCTCGTCATCAAACCGCCGCCCCGTCATAAAAAATTTGAATATGTCGCTTTGTTTCGGCACTTTTTCGCACTTTTGCACCGTGTTAGTTAGTGTAGGCGGCGGCAGCTCCTTAGTTTAGTCACGATCTGGCGAATTCGTCTTTGCTCAACGTGAGTTGGAGTGTGGCCTACGTCATTAACATTATGCCACCCGCCCCAATAGATAGTGCAAATATGGGCTGGTTAACAATTGGGCTATGAGCGGGTGTGTTTATTAATTGGAAAATTACAGCAGGGGCTCAGGGCGTCCCCGTGCACTTTCCACTAAAGTTGGCCAAGCTTGCTGCGAAACTGCATTTGACCTAGTTGAAAATCAACTGGTCAACTGACTTTGTTCCGATGACAGGTAATAAATTAGCTGGTAAAAACAAATTGAGGTTCCTACACATGATTTATGCTACAAAATAAATTGTTTCTAATTCTGAACACAAACAAGCGAGGAAGTTGACCCATAAGAAATTGATACTGCAGACCTGAAAGTTTGAGATGCTTGTTGATTTTGATATATATATATATATTTGTGTACTTTAGTTAAGTAAGAAACAAGTTATCTCTTTGAAGACTGAGACAAGTGTTTTCTTAAGTATTTTTATACTCTGTAGGTATAAAATAAGTTTGTGCAAAAGTATGTAACATCCAGAAGGAAGCATCTCCGACCCTATAAAGTATGTATATTCTTGATCAGCATCAGCAGCCGAGTCATGTCCGTCTGTCCGTCTGTCTGGCCGTATGAACGCACAGCTCTCAGAGATGGTAAGAGATAGAGGTTAGATATGTATGGGACATAGGCTTATAAGTTATAAGTTTATTTTCAATTTTTGCCACGCCCCCTCCCGCCCCCGCAATTTAGAAAAAACGTCATATCTCCCACAGTTTTGTAGATAGATGGCTTGTTCCTTCTGCACATATTTAGTTATCAGAATATCTTATCGATCCGCCAAAGGAATAGAGATGATCAGATGAACGGTTTTCGAATTATGATCAAAAGACTGTTCGCTGCTGCAGCGCTGTAGCAGCATCAAAATTTATGCTGAGCGTATAATTTTCTTGGTACAGAGTATGTTATAGTCGGGCTTGACCGACTTTCTTGCTTGTTATACCTTTGCAAAGGGTATTATAATTTTGCCCAGAAGTTTGCAAAGCATAGAAATATTCCCCATAAACCATATATATTCTTGATCAGGGTGACGAGCTGAGTCGACTGAGCTTTGTCCGTCCGTCTGTCTGTCTGTCTGTTTCTACGCGAACTAGTCTCTCAGTTTAAAAGCTATCGAGCTGAAATTTTGCACAGAGTCTTCTTTTTGCTGCAGGCTACCAATATGTCGGAACCGGCCGGTTTGGATGACTATATCTCATAGCTCCCATAGGAACAATCGGTCGGAAAACTAGTTTTAGTATGAAAAACTTTTTTCTTTTCAATGGAAACGTCTCCAAACTTTGCAATCGTAGGTTTTCGATGTTTTTTTACAATTCTACCAAGTTTTATTAAAATCGGACAACTATATGGTATAGCTGCCATACAAAAGATAGGTCTGAAAAACAGTCTTAGTTAGAAAAACATTTTTGTGGTTAATGGTAGCATACTGCAATTTTGTATTTGTTTGTTTCACTTGCTTTTACATAATTTTACAAAATTTTGGCCAAATCGGATGACTATATCATATAGCTACCATACAAACGATCGGTCGGAAAATGGGAAAAGTAGTATTTTTTGAAAATTTTTAATCGAGCTGTTGCAAGGGTATAAAAACTTCGGCACTGACGAAGTTAGCTTAGCTTTCTCGTTATTTAAACTATTAGAACTATGAAAAGGCATAGGAAACCAGTAAATATCCGATCCAATCGGTGCCGACCTTGTAGAGCGTGCAATAGAAGAGCACTCCGCAGACAATCTTGGGTTGACTGAGAGACAGGTGAGCTTAGATACAGACAGAAAGACGGACGGAAAAAGCATAATCGATTCAGCTTGTCAGCAAAAATATATATAGTTTCTGTTTTCAACAGGGATGCAAACCACTCGAAAATAAGTACTGGTTCGGTTCAGTGGTTCGCAGAATTTCTGAACCGCCGGTTCGGTTCAGAACATGGTTTTTGGAGCTAACTGAACCGCGGTTTCGGTTCGGTTCAGTGGTTCACAAAGGCAAATAAAGAAATATAATTTCTGTAAAAATGTGACTATTCGAACACTTTTGAAAATTAATTCTTCTAATCCATTTGAATATCTTTAAAATCTTTAGAAGAATGTGCATAGTTATTATTAGTTATTACTTTTAGAATTCGTCTATAAATTCCTAGAGGAATGCCCTTCGAAAAGAGAGAATGTCTGCTAGAAAAGAATACGTTCCATGCATCTTACATACCCTATTAATCATATCATACGAATTGTAGATATTGGCCACATAGATTACACTGCAAAATCTGAGCTCGATAGCTCAGCAAATTGTAGGAGATATTCAAAAATTTGTATTGCGGGGGCGGGAGGGGGCGTGGCCAAAATTTGAAACAAACTTGATCTGCCTACAGACAATACTAGCTTACATCTAAAATTTGGTTGCTCTAGCTCTTCTAGTCTCCGAGATGTAGGTGTTCATACAGACGGACGGACGGACGGTCATGGCTATATCGTCTCGGCTGTTGATGCTGATGAAGAATACATATACTTTATGATATCGGAGATGCTTCCTTCTGCCTGTTACATACATTTGCACGACTTTAGTATACCCTTTTTACTCTACGAGTAACGAGTATAAAAACTCTGCTGTCTAAGATTGAATTAAGGTAAAGAAGATTGAATTGAAAATATTGTCTACTAGAGGAAAAGAGGACATATTGATGACAGGAATATGAAGCGATAGGCGGACCATTGCAGAAGACTTACAGTATTACAAGTTGTAAAATTTGTTTCAAGTCATCCTATGTAGAGGATCGAACGAAATGTATAAAATTTATCTTCGATTCAAATTCCCAAATTAATCAAAAACATTGGGGAAAGCGATTCCAGTTAAAACTCGTGAGAAAGCTGAACCGAACCGAACCGTTTTCTTTTGTGGTTTTCGGTTCGGTTCAGCAATTCTGATAGGAAGCCGGTTCGGTTTGCGGTTCGGTTCACTAGCTGGAATATGCGGTTCGGTTCGGTTCAAAACCGGTTCGGTTCAGAACCGGTTTGCATCCCTGGTTTTCAAACATGCAGCTTCCATATAGAGCCTCGAGTTTCGAACATGAACATTTCTAGACTTTACAAACATCAGAGCAAAATTATCATACCCTTTGCAAGAGTTTAAGAAAGAACAAGAAGTGTTGTATCGAAGCTATATTTCTAGGCCATAAATGTTTCCCAAAAGCTTTTTTCACATTTGCTTAGCGACATCCTGAGCTTGTGTAGTGCTTGCAGGCTTAAGTGTAAGCACCATTTTCCTGATTGAACCTCAATGCCAATTCCTTTCCGATCCAAAGCAGATTTGAATTGTTTGCCATTAATTTAATTATAAGCTACCATGAAATTTGTATGTAAAATGCTAATTTTATGTGGGAAGCAGTTAACCAGTTTTGCTAGTGTTTAAAAGTTTAAAATGAAACTTTTAACTTTCATTAAATGCAACGTCATTGGAAAAGCTAATGGTAAGTAGTTATTGACTCGTAACAAGTTGAAAGCTTTGCACGATCCATGGACACGAACCCCCTCCCGTCACACACACACACACAGAGAGAGAGAGAGAGAGAGACACGATTCTTACTTAATTCTTTAATGGTTGTGGCTATGAATCATGCGCTCACCACCCCCAGTTCTATCTAATCTTTCCACTTTGCCATAAAAAGAAATTAAACAGTGCAATTCAGCATAAAATTGTCTGATTTAATTTTTAGAATTTCGTTATGTATTTGTTTTATGTTTTAGTCTGTGGCTTAGCTTAGGCTGTAATTAAAATATTTAAAATATAAAGTAAAATATTTTGTGGCTGTGCTGTACAGTTGTAGTTTGTTGTTGTGGGGGGATAAATCATATATTATATATATCATGTTTGTTGTTCTAATAATAACAGTACAATAAGGTAGGTATAAATGTTAGTTTTATGGGGTATTTTGTTTGTATCCGTCTTTGTTGCATTGATACAAGATCACAAATTGTAGCACCAGGCTTCGCCGCTTCCCTCCTCTGCTCCTCACTTTTTGGCATCTATGATAATCTCATCGCCCGTTTGTATGTTGTAGCTGTAGAGCTGTTTGTTGGGGAAGCGCATCTCCTCGGGCCCATGCTCCTTGTAGTCCTGATCCAGATAGTACAGACGCATTTTATTGGGTGCCAAGTTAACCAGTTTCTCCAGCTTGGCCTTTAGATCACTGACACTGAGATAGATGTCCACAAAACGACTCTCGCTGACATCGTTGTAGGTGAACACCACCTTGACGCGTTTGTCGGGCTTGAGACTGACATTCACCAAAGGATCCAGCTGGCCATGGATTTCCAAGAGTTCATTATACCGCTTGGGCCGCTCACTTTCAGGCTTGTCCATGTAGTAACGCACAAAGGCACGCTCCGCATCGATGCGTTCGTCGGTGCTAATCTTACCGCCACCATTCAGCATGGCCACATTGGGCAGGCGGGCTATCAAAAGCTGACGACGCTCATGCTCCGTACACTCCAGACTCTCCCACAGGGGCCAGTGCTTGACACGTAGATTTTGCAGTTGACTGAACTTGGCCAGCTCATCGATGGCATTCCAGCTGTTGAGTTGAGCCGAGCTGAGGTTCAGCAGCTTGAGGCTGGGGAAATATATGTGGGATTCACTCTGCTCAGCTTCCAGTGAACGTATGGGACAATCGGCCAGGACCAAAGCCTCCAGTTGTGGAAACAGTCTGCCCAAGCGGCAAATCTCCTGCCAATGCTCCACGGGATTGCCGGTGAAATGCAGCGTTTTCAAGGCGGGATGGGTTTTGGTCAATCTACGCTCCTCCTCCTCCTCCTTCTCCTTCTTCTCCTGCTGCTGCTCTTGGCTCTCCTCCTGCAACCGCTGCTCCGCCTGCTCCTGTGCATCGAGCAAGACCTTGCGATAATTATTCAGACTCAAGTGTAGCTCCTGTAACACAGGCAGATTCTGCAGCAGCACATCCACACACATCCAGTCCAGGTAGGTGCCGTTCAAGACCAGACTCTTCAGATTCACTGTGGGCGCCTCCTTCAGATTTCTCAATGGGCTCATCAGCTGATTCTTGCTCAGATTCAAGAACTCTATGCGTGGCATATGCTTGATTATGTTGAATACCTCTTGCCAATCCTTCAGCTTGTTCTGTGCCAAGTCCAATTCCCTCACCCGCTGACACTTATCCCGTATGCTCTCGAAATCTCCGGCCGAGTCTATGTCGCAGTCGTTCAGCACCAGCAAGGCGGGCACACTGGTCAGTGGCGAGAGACGGGGTATAAAGATGGAGAACTCCATGCGTCCGCCACATTTGGTCACCGTAAAGTCATTGGGCAGATCCGATCGCTTATGTAGCTCCGGTTGGTTGGCATTCTCGAATTCGCATTCCGAGAAATACTTGCGCTCCAGCGCCTCCAGCAACGAGGGCATCTTGGCGTGGTGTCCAAATTAATTATGTAAGGGGAGGGGGCGAGTCAGTGAGTAGTTCTTGGTTTATTGATTTGTTTTTATTTAAGAAATAACTGAGAAAAAAAACTCTGTTGTTGGCTGTGATGCAATTGTTTTTGGTCGTTTTTTTTCTTCTTCTTTTTAGTTTTGCGCAGTTGCAGTCCGGGCAGTGTTCATTGATTTTTAAACAAAAACAAAAGTAAAAACTGCTTCGGTTTGTTGTTGCTGTTGTTGCTGTAATTGCGCACTAATTTACGTTTTGTTGCTGCTCAAACAAAGAAAAATCCAAAATGCGTGTGGCTGCTCCTCAATGACAAAGCCTGGCCAAAGCTGGTGGCTAACTTTTTGCTCTGCTTAGATGCTCTTTCTGTTGTTGTTGTTGTTGTTATTGTAACTGCGTCCATTCCCACTGTCCACCTTGTTGTAGTCGTCGTCCGCTCGCAGTGCAACCAAACGCTCAACTAACCACCGAGAACCGCGAACTCCAACATTCAGTCGGTGGTGCTGCTGTCAGGGTGTGTGTGTGTGTGTCTGTATTCGTCGTATTCCGATTCTGGCCTGTTTAGTGCTTTTTCGTGTGTAGGTCGCTCTATATGCCACAGGGAGCGGACTCAGCTGTTGCGGGTTTTACTCTCACCTATTTTGCGGGGCGCTTTTCTTGGAAACTTTTTTTTTGTTAACTGCGCGATAAGTTCTCATCCAGTAGATAAGAACTTATCTAGAAATTTTGAAACATCCAGGATGGATACCAAAATTACTTGTACGTTTAAAAACTTGTTTGTCAATGATTGCTTGGGTGAAAAAAAAGTTATATCTGAAGTCGGATTACAGTACTAGCTACTATACAGGGCTGCAAACCGGTTTGAAACCGTAACTCCGACTTGTATTTTACTCTGAATCGAAATAAAAGCTGAACCTGAACCTCTTCCGAACCAAAAAGTTTGGTTTGGCTTAACATAAACTTTAAACATTAAAATACGTGGCCTACTGCCCAGCCACTTCTTCTGTTACTGATATATATTCTTGATCAGCATAATGAGCTGAGTTGATATACCCATGTCCATCCGTGTTTCTATGATATTTCCTCCGTCAGTTTTAAGGCTAGCTTCACCAAACTTTGCACAAAGTCGTTAAATACATATACGCTAATCATTTGTCGGAACCGGCCGGATTGGATGACTATAGCATATAGCTGTCATAGGAACGATCGGTCGAAAAACTAGTTTTAGTAAGAAAAACTTTTTTGTCTTCAATGGAAACGCCTCCAAACTTTATATTTCTTAGTTTGATATGCTTTCCCACGATTCCAATAAGTTTGGTCGAAATCGGACATCTTTATGGTATAGCTGTCATAGAAAAGTAGGGTCTGCAAAGTTGTCTTAGTGAGAAAAACTTTTTTGTTTTCAATGGAAACGTCTTCAAACTTTGTATTTCTTAGTTTGCTATGCTTTGACATGATTTCACAAAGTTTGGTAAAAATCGTACATCTATATAGTATAGCTGTCATACAAAAGTAGGGTCTGCAAAGTAGTCTTAGTGAGAAAAACTTTTTTGTTTTCAATGGCAACGTCCTTAAAATTGGCATTTATTTATTTGCTATGCTTTAACACAATTCTACAACGTTTTGTTCAAATCGGATGACTATAGCATATAGCTGCAGTACGAATGATCGGTCGAAAATGAAGTTCTATTAAGAAAAACTTTTTTGTTTCAAATTTCTTACATGTTAGTTTCTTAGGCTTTTGCATGATTCCATTAAGTTTGGTTGAAATCGGACAACTATATAGTATAGCTCCCATAGAAAGGTAAGGTCCAAAAAGTAGTCTTAGTTAGAAAATCGTACATAAAGCCGAAACTGTTCCAGTACTATGCTTAGGATCTTGTTGGTGTTTTCGAAATACCTATCCTTACTTCGGTAACCAGGGTAAATTGCTCATAACTATTATCTTGCCAATATATTGCCCCATTTTGGGCCCCTCCCCTCCTCTAGTTAAAGTACAGCCAGCTCTTTTCTTCGTCATGTAAACGCTTTGACAGCGACCTTGCCGACAAAAATAAATGTATGCTCAATTACGAAATTTGTTTAGGCTTCTAAAAACAAATATTTGTACAACAAAATTTTGTTGGGCTGATGCTTTCGCTTTTTTGTGTATTTTTGTTTTTTTGTTTTTATTTTGTGGGACGTTCATAAATAGAATCCACACTGACCTTGTCAAATGCACTTGGCAGTGTTTCTAAAATAATATTGGGCGCTGGTGGCGCCCTAACAGGGCATAAGTTCGCCTCTGTGGGCTGTACGGAAAACCAGTTATAAAGTCAACGGTCAGGGCACAGTGAAGTCGCATTACAAGTGACAACCCCATAGAAGCATTCGCCCAGTAAACATTTTGATTGGCATATGCAATTGAAATTGTTGCTAAAAGTGATTATATATTTATTTAAATTTAGTTCAACCTTGTTTTCCATTTGGCAATACCGTTGTATTTCATATTCTGAGGTAACAACTCAATGGGGTTCACTTTGTCTGACAGCTTGAAAGGTGCGCAATAAATCTATGAGTATGAGCGGAAGAGAGCGCAAGAGAGAGTGAGCGCCAATTTGTAAGGCTCTCGCACACAGCTGTGCGCTTTGTTGTGTTGAAAATACGTATACAAAACAATGTGAAGCTGTGGGGAAGGGGGCAGAGCTCCATATGCTTGTAAAAACTGCGCAGCGTCTGTTTTAAAGCTCTAAGGCCACAGCTGATTGTGTTTGGCAATGCCAGCTTTGCTCTCTCCCTCTCAGTACATGGTGGAGCTTTTTTGTGTGGGGGGGAGGCCCCCACCGTGTGCAATGCATGCGACTCAGACACAACAACAAACACAACGAAAACAGATGGCAGCACTGTGTCATGTTCTTGATGGTGCTGTTGTTGTTCTTGTTTGGGGGGCGTTACAAATTTGATTTGCACAAAGCAAACCGTTTTTCCCTTTTTATTTTTTTTATGTTGAGCCACTGTTACGCTCTGCTAAAGTCAATTTGCAAAATATTTCCTTGCAGTACTGAGGGACTGGATATGAAAAAATATATATTAAAATATATTTTTATTATGCAGATTGACATCAGCTGACATCACTTTCATATGTATAGCATGTTGATTCGATTACTTCTATTTTTTTTTTTTGCTGTTTCAATATCAATTTGATAAAATGTATATGAACATGTGCGTAAATATGGATTTAGTAAGCCCCCAAAAGTTGTATTTGTATAAGAAAAAAATGGTAACAAACAAATGCCCTGATATGTATTTGGTTAGAACGGCTGAGGGGAGTTGTATAGAGTATTGGTTTAGCTCTAGGCGATTTTATTTAGTTAACATTTTAGCCTCGAGGTACTTAAAATTCGAAATGCCACACTCCCGCAGAACTCAGGCAAACAGTCACGATTTCTTTCAGTGAGCCGTTGGCGCACGCTTCAATTTCGTGCTGGCTCGTGCTCTTTTTATACTCTGTACCGAAGGTACATAGAGTATTATAAGTTTGTGCAAAAGTATGTAACAGGCAGAAGGAAGCATCTCCGACCCCATAAAGTATATATATTCTTGATCAGCATCAACAGCCGAGTCGATATAGCCATGTCCGTCTGTCCGTCTGTCCGTCCGTCCGTCTGTCCGTCTGTCTGTCTGTCCGTATGAACGCACAGATCTCAGAGATGGTAAGAGATAGAGGTTTGGCATGTATGGGACAAATGCTTCTTATGTCTGCAAGCAGATCAAGTTTATTTTCAATTTTGGCCACGCCCCCTCCCCCCCCCCCCGCAATTTAGAAAAAACGTCATATCTCCCACAGTTTTGAAGATAGATGGCTTGTTCCTTCTGGACATATTTATTTATTAGGATAACTTATCGATCCGCCAAAGGAATGAAGAAGATCGGATGAACGGTTTTGCGAGTTTTAATCAAAAGACAAATTTTCTTGGTACAGAGTATGTTATAGTCGGGCTTGACCGACTTTCTTTCTTGTTTCTATCTAGAAAGGCCTGAACAGCAACAATTCTTGACTAAAAGTAATGCTTTGAAGATTTTTATGAGTTACAAGGCATAAATAACTTTATAATTCAGCTGGACGTTTGATTATCTACCTTTTCTGTCATCAGTAGACTTTGCTAATGGATTGCAGGCAGTTGAAATGCTGCAACTACGAAGAACTTTCACTTATTTTCTAAGTGAGTTTCTATCTCCACTCTTAATTACGCAGAAACTTTGCGCTGGGGCTGCATCTAAGATATGTCAAGTTACACATAAGTTACACGGCCTCCTCTCTCGAAAACTTGTGGACTTCCCTCTTTTTTAAAACGGCTCTCTCATCATATTGATCCATTAAAACAAATCAAAGAACGACCTTGCAAACTATATAAAAATATATAAATTCTCTGCCATTCTTTAACTCTATTCGAAATGATTCTTAAGAAGCAGTTACAGTTACATTTCTGCTGCCTTTTATAAGAAGGTGTCAACAAGGATTTGTCTATATCAGGTACTATAAGAGATAGAGCCACAAATTTTTAGCATGTAGATAGATATATATAGGTGAATTATAAGTAGATAAAGTTCTTTTTCTTTTCTTTCTTTTGTTGATCAAAAATGCGCAAAATTTACAAAATATTGAGTGAATATGAGTGTATTGTGAAGTGAAGAAACTACTGCGCAAGCGGAGCTCATGAGAATGTAACCGGGAAAGGCGTTAAGTGGATCGAACATCAGAACAGGCGAGCAATCGAGGGCAGCAAATTGCTGAAAACAAGGTACCCCAGAGTACTTTTCAGACTCTCATGATAAACAAGTTGAGATGTGCAGAAATGCAAGATCAGGCGAGCAATTGACGCCAGCAATGCGCAAAGCAGCTTAGACTGCGAAATAAGCTCAATTGCGGCGAGATAAACTAGTGGACCAGTGGCAGGACAGGCTAACCATCGACGAAGGCAGTTTTTGAACAGGTTGGACAGCAAAAATAAGTAAATACAACTTTAAGTGAGTGAAGAACAAGTGTGGTGTTGGTTACCCATTTGCATTTGGACATTTCCTAATTTATGCTGCTACTTAAAAGCACACAAAACTATTTCTTCTCTTCTTCACCTTTAAGTCAATCACTTTGAAGCAACAACCTGCCTCACATATTTCAGAAAAAGTCATCAATTTAATAGCGTCGACCCATATCGCTCATTAGCTAGCACAACGCCCTCTCTGATACATACAGACATAAATTACTTGTGCATGTGTGTGTGTGGAACATCTAAATTTAAACAATTCGCTTGACGACGCGATTTGTGTAGTATTTTAAAATTACAAATTTCTTTCCCCCCTCTCTCTGGAAAACAAACAGCAACTAATCCATTTGTCAATATGTTGCTGTTGTATTTTTTGTGGCAGAAATATGTCAGGTAGTTGCCCATAAGTCATTCATTTTGATATTATGCGCATTGATTTGCTTCTATTAAGTTTTTATGAAGATCGATGTGCGTTTTTGTAATTAGAAATTTTCCGTGTGTGTGTGTGTGCGACTGTGTGTGTGTATTTTGAGGTTTTATAGCCGCCTCTTTGTTTACATTTGTACAGATGTATATGTGTATGCACATTTGTATATCAAAGCCAATATAATCCCTGTTAAATGAAATTTTTGTTGAAATCGATTGCGTCAATAAATGCAAACTAAGATGTTTTAGTAGTTGTTGCTGTTTCTGTGGGTGCTCGTTAAATTCTGAAAAAGAAATTTGTGTAAATTTAACAATTTTTGGACGGTGTCGACGTTTAACGACTTAAATGGAATGGCACAACGTGCCATGTAAACAATGCAGCCAAGAGAAGAATAATTTTTATACGTTGCTCGTTTTTGCTTGCTTTTGGCAATCTTCTTGGTCTAGACAGATTCAAGTTGGTCGTTGTCAACGTTGCGTATAAGTAATGAGTCTTAGAAATATCTCTGCTCATAAATTCAACTCCAATGAAAATGCCCGTCAAATGGACATATTGATTAAATGCCCTGATAGTGCACTGGCGTTGACACTTACGATAAACATTTTAGTTTTGTTTTTTGAGTTACATTTTTGCTGTTCTGCTTTTTACACGCTTCAACTAATTTCGCTTTTGCTTCGTTGCGCCGCGAAAGCGTCAACGAGCAGCCTTAATTTAATATGCGACATTTGCACTTTTTGGTCAGCTCACCCCTGCAAAAGCCGGGGTTCATTGGTGGTTACGCCAGCGTTGGCGTTGTCATTGTGGATTGGATTTCACCCGCTGGTTCAATTAAACTGATGCAGTTCATACTGAGTGTATGAAAATGGCATTCGAGGATGATTCAAGTGATTGGATCATCCTTAAGTGCTTTTGTCAGTTAGCTGAATTTCGTTTGTGACGACAACTTTACTTTTCTCCTGTCCATTTCAGTGTCTATTTATTGCTCATACGCCCCGTAGAGCCTGCTGCGAAAATGTCACTCTACTTAATCATAACTATAATTATGCCTACTGCTGTGTTCACTTTTGCAGGGTCCCGCTTTAATGTCACGCAGCCACAGCGTTAAGTATCCTTGATTATTGCCTTTAAAAAAATAAAAGCGAAATGCCAGTTCCTCCGCAAGTCCAATGTAATTATCATTAGACCGTCAGACACTGCACATTTGCGTGTCTGCACGTACCAAGGCGACTCTTTAAAAAAATACAACACATCCAACTAATCTGTTGGCAAACAAAGCCCCCACCAAGGCTTCCTGCCTTCCTTCCATACATCCTGCTGCACACTCTCGCTTTCCTTCGCTTCCCTTCGCTTCGTTCGTGTTTGGCTTTTGTATTATTTTACTTTTGCCCAACAGCTGTTCAAACAAATTACAATAAATTCGCAATTGTTTTGCCCCTCCAGACAGACATTTGATTGATGAAAAGCATCTACAATGAGATCTGAACATTTTAAATAAATAAATTCCTGGCAGTTTTTGGCTGGGGACGACGACGGCGACGACAACGAAAAACAATAACAAAACGAATGGGTTTGCAATAGCTTAAAGTGGGCAAACAACCATTTTTGTGTGGCAAATTAGCGCACTTAAAGTGATTCATGGTGTGCACGCCATCATCATCAACATCATCATTATCAACGGAAGGCTAATCAGCGGTAGACACCCAGCAGTATGACAGAATTGGGATTAGCCCACAAGAGAGATAGCCATAAATAGCAAAATGAATGCAGTTATTGAACGAATATTTAGACGCTTTTATCTACTTTGCATTTGCATTTTAACGAACACACATTTGCAGTTTCTCCTGAGGCTCTAACGCTTCCTCCTCCACCTCCTCTCACTCATCCTTCATCTTATCCGGCTGCTGTTTGTGCAGTCTTGGGGAACGAATCAATTTCAGGTTGCCAGGCATTTTAGTTTGATTAAAACCAACTGTGGGGGTTTATAATCCATGTACTCTTAAGAGCAATTGATACGTATGTATGTACATATGTGCAGACACCTTGGCAACTCCTCAGCCTCTTCTCTCTTTCTCTTGCCATTGAATTGCCAAGTAGGCCATGACAAGTCTTCTTCTCACTGAAATAACTTATTGTTCTTGATTGAAAAAATTGAACAATCACAAAAAGCAAGCAAACACAACATTCGAACTACGCGGCTCAGTTTCAAGGAACGGCTGTAAATACTTGTTTCTTTCTGATACCTTAAACTTTACGAAACAGTATGAAGCAGTTCGAAAACAGCCTTAAGCAAGGTGTTAAAGTGGTTCAGAATATGATTTTAAGGCTGCATTTTTTCAAGGAAACTAAAAAATTACCCATACGCCTCGCAAGCCCCATAAAATTTTAAACATAAAATCTGTACTACATAAATCGGGTAGTCAGTAAAGAAAATTGACAAATATTAAACAAATATAAACAAAAATGGCAAACGATTTTACTGCCATTTAAGCCAAAGTGTTAAAGTCGGAGAGGCTGTCTTTTAAAAGGTATTTACTAGCTCTACCTTATCGATGGTTATGCCTAGTTCCCCGGGGGCCAAACAAACCTTTGCAATTCACACAAGACGAAGGCATTTAGAAATTTGGCCCAAGACAGCAGAGGTCTACGATTGCAGGTCAGAGCTAGTTTAACTCACTTTAATTTCGCAGACTTAAGCACTCTTTATATTTGGTCCCGCTCTTGTGACCCTGCTCTAGCTTTATTTATCATGAGGAAACAAAGGTTATCACTTAAAGGAAGTTGCCCATCAACAGCAAAATATATGGTGCAACGCTCAAGCCCCAGTTAAATAGTAGAAAGACTTCAATAAGTTATCAAGCTAAACAAACCTAACTTCGACTGTGCCTAAGATGAAATACACTTGAAACAGATCTATTGTCTGGCAGCTAGAAGAAGTAACCATCCGATCCCCTCGGTTCGGAAAAGATACCTCTGTGCAACATATCAGCTCTATGGCTTCAAAACTGAGGGACTAGTTAGACAAACAGACAAACAGAAGGACGAACAAAGCTCTATCGGTTCAGCTTGTCATGCTGAGCTATGAGGTCGGAAATGAGTTCGTTTCTATGCGTTTCAAACTTCTGGGCTAAGTTAGAATTAACTTACCAAGTGCATATAAAGGCCTATAGCTTCATATGCCAGCTTGGGCTTGTCTTTATAACTATAAGAGGGCGAGAGTGCCTGATAATTGTCAGCTACAAAATTCGGAAAATGTCTCTATAGCCACAGTCACTACTTTAATGGGCTGTGGAGGCTGCAGAGGTTGACGTTCGGATGGGGCATAGCAGCCATATATAAGACTGTCCCTGGCTACCGAAAGGACACAGGTGAGGCAGGAGACGCTCTTTTTTATACCCTTGCAAAGGGTATTATAATTTTGCCCAGAAGTTGGCAACGCATAAAATTCATTTCCGACCCCATAAACTATATATATTCTTGATCAGGGTGACGAGCTGAATCGATTGAGCTTCGTCCGTCCGTCTGTCTGTCTGTTTCTACGCGAACTAGTCTCTCAGTTTTAAAGCTATCGAGCTGAAATTTTGCACAGAGTCTTCTTTTTGCTGCACACTATTAATATGTCGGAACCGACCGGATCGGACTACTATATCTCATAGCTCCCATAGGAACAATAGGTCGGAAAAGTAGTTTTAGAATGAAAACCTTTTTTCTTTTAAATGGAAACGACTCCAAACTTTGTAATCGTAGGTTTTATATGTTTTTTTTTATAATTCTACCAAGTTTTATCAAAATCGGAAAACTATATGGTATAGCTGCCATACAAAAGATAGGTCTAAAAAACAGTCTTAGTTTGAAAAACTTTTTTGTTTTTAATGGTAGCATCCTGTAATTTTGTATTTGTTTGTTTCTCGGGCTTTTACATAATTCTACAAGTTTTTGTCCAAATCGGATGACTATATCATATAGCTCCCATACGAACGATCGGTCGGAAAATGGGGAAAAAGTATTTTTTGAATATATTTAAGCGAGCACTTGCAAGGGTATAAATACTTAGGCACAGACGAAGTTAGCTTAGCTTTCTCGTTTTTGTATTCATTTTTCAAATGTCAGCTCAAATTCCTTTGAGGATTAGGAAATATGCTGCACGTTGAGATCTTAAGAATAAGATTCTTCTTCCAAGAGGGCATTCTGTTTATAAATCATTCATTTGTTATCATTAGCTTAAGTCAGAGTATTCTTTTGGAATAAGGCAGACATTTTGTGTACATAAGTATAGAAAAATCAAAGGCCACACTACGTATGAGCAATATCATAGACTTTGGAGGCAAGTTAAATATTAGCATGAGCTAAAACCAGGTTCCGTACCTCACTAAACCGGATCAAAAGTGTTTCATAACTTAGAAATTATGTAAAATGAAGTAGTAAATTGTGTAGAACATTTCAAAAACAGTTCAGAGATATTTTTTAGAAATTATTTAAACTATAAATGTGGAAATAGGTGTTTGGATTGATTATACCTAAATGAAGTTAGTTATTTTTCAGTTTTAAAACGAAAGCAAACTCTACCCCCAAATCAATATATCTTCCCCCCGGACTTCAACTTCTTCTGAGAATATCCACAATCTAATATGCAGCCCTTTTAGAAACCAACAGCCAACTGTTTTCATATGCATAAAGCAAAGACCGGCACCGTAGAGACAAACAGAGAGGACGCCGACTGTCAGCAATAAATTTGTCCTAGATTTCATTATTGCCTGCAAATTAATTGCAGTGCCATGTCTGCCTGCCATGCATAATTCAGTTTGACTGACCCTTGCAACCTACGCCCTGTCCTGTGCCCAGTGCCCAGTGCCCAAGAGCACCCACTAATTGTCTGTAATGAGCCGCAATGCACTGTTGCAGTTGCAGTTCTTTCAGTCCCATCTTACTTACTAAACTAAGTGTTTCAGGCACAATCAACTTGATTATTGTATTATGCCATGAAAGCCTTATCTTAAAAGTTGAAAACTCAACTTAAGTCTAGGCAAATGTTAAAATCCACCCGGCTGGCTTGGCAGGCAGCGCACCAGGGACAGTGACTAAGCAGCAGGAAAGTGGCGAATATTATGCCATAAAAATGTTTTTTTAAGCTGATTACATTTGGGCAGAACAGCAGGGGAAAGGGGGAAAGCTAGCGAAGAAAAATATGTCTAGAAAAAAATGGGGAATTAGTGAGTGAACAAGGAGTTTAAGTGTAGAATTTAAGTAACTTTTAAAAGTTTGCAGTTGGAAAACTCAATAGGATGGGCGAGGGCATGTCATACTCACAAAATGAGCATCCCAAATGATAAAAAAAGTGGCGCTACATTGAATAAATAAACAAAATTGTGAACATACTGACGTGTTACCTAGAGATAAAAGGGCTTTGTGTAATAGGAATGACGTCAGACGAGAACAAACGCCTTTGTATGTAAATTTTGACAGAACTTTGGTATTGTTTGGTAACTTTTAGGAAAATCTTGTCTTAAACCAGCAATGGGCAAGCTCTTGCTCCTCGCTTTTTAAGACATAATGACAAATGCAACTGCCTTGTTTCGAAGCAAGTAAGAACAATGAATCTATAGCGAGGCGCACGCTGTTGTTGTTGGTCTGTTGTTGGCTTGCTCTCAAACTCAAATTTTGTTGCCCACCACTGCTTTAAACATTGAAGTCTGCTTCTTGACAATGCAAAACTTACACGTGAGAGTTCCTTTAGCTTTCCAATCACCGTATTGATGACTCTTCTAATGAATTGTACAAAATTTTGCTGCCCACCACTGCTTTAAACTTGCTTTGGCTAGCTCCCAAACTAAAATATTGTTGCCCACCACTGCTTTAAACATTATAGTATGCTTCTTGACAATGCAAAGCATACATATGAGAGTTCCTTAAGCTTTGCAAACATCGAATTGATGACTCTTCTAATGAATTATACTCAGTGTATTCTTAATACGGAGTATAAAACAGGGTTGCCCTAGAAAAGAGGCTCTCTGTCACTCACTGATGCATTACTTCGGCAAGCATTGGATGTGTATTGACGACTGTGGGATGTGTAAAAGGTGAGATCAAGCCAAGAACTTTGGTTTTAAGGAAACTTCTTCAGTTTTCTGTTAACTCAGCTAAATTATCCATCTATCTGCTTTAAGCATTCTGTACACAGTTTCAACTATACTTCATATAGTTTTCCGTTTAATTAAAGTTCTCGATTGTCTAAGGCAAGTGAAACCACTTGAAAACTTTGAAAACTTTCGCCTTGCTGAATTCAGCAAGAAATTTTGGTATCTAAAAGTTAAGGCCAAAACTTTTTTTGGGTACTGGCTTATAGCAAAGAGCAGCAATTTGTTGATGTTCATTTTCATTTTCTGTGAGGTCGAATGTAAATTAATTTCAAATTGGCTTTTAAATAAATTGGAAAATTGTGCAGTTTTTTCTTTTTAGTGTGTGTGGTGTTTTCGTTGAAAGTGACAATGTGCAAAATGCAATTTATATAGCCATGAAGTTAACGATATTTTATGACACACACACAAAGGGCCACCCTTGGCACCAAAATTGGCAGTGAAAGGACTGGGGACCACGTGGTTGCATTTTAATTTATGCATGTCAAATGTTTCTGCAGCGCACTTTTACTTTATTACGTTCCACTTGAAGTGGCAGGCGGAAGGCGGTTGCCACTGAAGTGAGTTAATAATTCAAAGTTGCTCATACGCAGCGTTGCCTACGAGCCCAGCGCCACAGACACCTGTTCAAAATAGGTTGCAATCTGACGGCATCTTTATATATGCACTGTAAGTGGACTGGATGACTGACTGGCTGACTGACTGGCTGACTGGCTGACTGACTGACTGTCTGTCTGCCTGGAGAGGCTAGGAAGTCATACAAGAGCCTAATTGCCGGCACTCTTGAGGTTTGTTTGCAACTAATGCGCAACACAGCCAACATGTTGCTGGGCCCACTTTGACGCTGTCATTTTCCATTTTGCCTGAGCATATCATAAATGTTAAATAAGCTTAAATTGATTGACAATTAAGATATATCTTGCTTTGCCTCTGAACAACAGGTTGCATTTGTTGAACCACATCAATTAAAAGTCGCTGGCTTGCTTTTAGCTCAGCAGCTCAGTTAATTTAAGATGAAAAGGAATAAAAATTTAATGGAGAAATCTATTGGATTTCAATCCAACTTAAGGGGAAATCCGAATCTTAAAATTTTAACACTACTAACCTACACCAGGACACCAGCGAGTGACCAAGTGCTTCGGTGCAATAATCTTAGATTAAGATTTGGATTTATGGCGACTTGAACGGAAATTGGCAGGCAGCTTTTTATTGCCAGTTAAAGCCAATATGGGTAAGCAGCAGTTTCATTAGGTTGGTTTCATTAAACACTTGAGCTGTTTGAGGAGAGGCGGCTGTGGTTGGTTGAGAAGGGACTGTAAATCTTGCTGGATTGTGTGAGTTAGATGATGGACTGTTGGATCTTGTCCTTAGAAGAGGGCCTTAAAGTGAGCCAATGAGCTTGGTGTAGGTAAGCGCATTTATGTTGGGCGGTCCAGGAGATTCACGCTAACGCAACATAGCTTTACATGTTGAAGGATTAGCAACGTAGATCTTCTTGATCCGGTTTTCGTGTGCACCGAACAAAAAAAAAGAGATAAGCTTCTTCATTCAGCTCAGCACTCGTAAAAAACAGAATAAAATGAAGTAGAGCCCACATTTTTCTCTGCAAATCTTATAAGATTGCTATCATCGAATCAACATAGATTTTCACTCAGTTCAGCACACATAAAAGACAGATTAAACTGAAGCATAAGCGTTTTTATACTCTGTACCGAAGGTTCATAAAGTATTATAAGTTTGTGCAAAAGTATGTAACATCCAGAAGGAAGCATCTCCGACCCCATAAAGTATATATATTCTTGATCAGCATCAACAGCCGAATCGATATAGCCATGTCCGTCTGTCAGTCTGTCCGTATGAACGCACAGATCTCAGAGATGGTAAAAGATAGAGGTTTGACATGTATGGGACTTATGCATCTTATGTCTGCAGGCAGATCAAGTTTATTTTCAATTTTGGCCACGCCCCCTCCCGCCCCCGCAATTTAGAAAAAACGTCATATCTCCCACAGTTTTGAAGATAGATGGCTTGTTCCTTCTGGACATATTTAGTTATAAGGATAACTTATCGATCCGCAAAAAAAATGAAGAAGATCGGATGAACGGTTTTCGAGTTATGATCAAAAGACAAATTTTCTTGGTACAGAGTATGTTATAGTCGGGCTTGACCGACTTTCTTTCTTGTTTCTCTTAGGAAATCGCACAGAAATATATCACTTTGCCTTGGCTTTGGAAGTGAACTTCTAATACATTTTTCACTTAGCTCTGCTTACATAAAAGATTGAAATAAGAATTAGAATGAATCTCGAACTTGGCACTCTGTTACGATTTTTAGACTGTGAACAACCCAAGTGTGTTAAAATGATATAAACCTAAACCTAAACCTATGCCTAATCTACATTACGGATCGCTTTAACAAAGCTAGGCGCAGTCTAAAATCTAACCATTGAAGACTATAATATCTTATAAATCATCAACTAAAGACTCTGCTGAAAAGGTTTTAAGACTAGTTTTGTCTAATCTGAATAAATAATTATAGGTTATATCATGTGCCCAAACAAAGTACGAACCAGAAATGCTTACCAAAAACCTCTAACCTAAGAGTTCCGAACATTAGTCATTAGTCAGAGTATCGGAGCACGCTTAGAAATGATTTGAAACGAAGCAATGTAACAAAGTCCTGGCTTTAAAGTTTAAACCCTCAACAGATTCACCTAGCGCTGCACACATCAAAGACAGAAATCGAAATTGAAGCATAAGCGATCTCAGTTTTGGTAAAGTGTATGCGATTAGAGGCATTGTTTGAGCAAGAGGAGGAAAGGTACATGTCTTTTAATGTTGTGGTGTAGCGAGAGCGGGCAGATTTCAGAGCGATTCCCAAGTCGACTACCACTTTCTGGTTGTTTATAGAGCGATGCAGAGATCAAGATGTGGGCCAAGCTTTTATTGTTCAACACAGAGCAATACTGGTTGAATGCGTCCCGCATCGACTCACATTTTCTCCTTGATGCTGGCTAACGTGAGCGGCTAACCCTACATATAGGGTACTACGTCAAATCTATGTAAGGCAAAAGCACGAAAGTGTATTCTCTAGGTAAAATAGATTGAAAAGTTCTTCAAAAAGTAGACTTCAACTCAGCCACCCACAAGTAAATGCAACAGCTGTATGATTTACTCTCTGCAGCCTTATGACCCTTCAAGAAATCGTCCTTTCCGCCCCCCCGCACTGCTTAAGTGGCGTCACGCACTCAAGCATATGTCGCATTGCTGACCCATTGACATTGCTTTTCTTTTTCTTTCCATTTCTTTCCATTTCCAAGTGCTGTTGCTGGTGCAGTTCAATAATTATTACCTTTTTGCAATAACCTATATGGAATCGATATTATTGATTGCCATTATTGCACTCAGGGAAAGTGGCGGGCGCAAAATATTTGCACACTTTGTCATTACAACTGATTGCCAGCAATCTAAAATCCAAATGGGAGGCGTTGCCGGCGCTGGCAGGTAAATATTTACGGCAACGCCAAATGAAATCAATTTGAGGAAGCTCCTGCAGAGGCCGTAATTAAACTGGCCGCATCAAAGGAAAACAAGACACATGTACACAAGGTTGACGCGTCGCTCGTCGAAGACGGGGAAAACTTAGCTGGCGTGAATAATTCCACTAAATACAATAAAACATTTTTGCCACAGGCATTAAAAAATTTGCATAGAAATGAAAGCTCCACAGCCGGAATTGGGCCACAAAAAAAGAAGAGGAAAAAGAAAACCAGAAAAAAAAACGTTGATGAGCTTCTGCTGCTGCTGCTGCTGCTTGTACTTGTACTTGGCCGCCTCCTCAGGCCGCGGATGTAAATAATAAAAAGCACATTAAACAGCATTTTCTTTCATTTCGAAACGAAAACGAAACAATTCCCACTCGGACTAGGGCACACACACACACAAGTGCAAGTAAGAGAGTGCTCGACTGGCCGCCTGAAAGTATGCTACAAACGCCGCAGCAAAGCTTTGACATTTGGACATTTGGCACTACTTAGAGGGCCACGGCACACTTTTCTTCTGGCCCAAGAACGAAACTCATTTTACAGGTAACCCCACTCGTCCATCTCACCCTCACTCACTCACACAACACAAAAACTTATATCAACTCCACTCAAATTTGTATTCATAACCATTTGGTAGAGCGCATCCCATCTTCGTGATGACTCAATTTATTTTGGCCTGTTCACGTTTTGCTGCTTGTTTCATTTTGTGTGTGTGTGTGTGTGTCTGCCGCAAACTGTGGCAGCTGCTACTTACTTATGCCACTTGCTGCATTACTGCCACTTTTTATGCCATTCATTTTCATGTCCAATTTCGCAACTGGCGCACACACACACAACGGGCCTAAAAGACTGCACTTGAAAATTGCAGTAGTTCTGCTCTCCCGATGCCCAGGTCCTGCAGCCTGTCGCTCTGTGTATGGACTGAAATGTGAAATGTAATCCAGTGCCATGTTTATTTGCCATCTCCGAGGGCAGCACCCCAGCCAATTGAGTTTAATTTGTTGAATGCTTTTTGACAGATTTCAAAATTAACTGATAGCACACATGAGTGCACTGCCACAGCAGCATTCGGTTGTTTATATCCGCATGTGATTCCTAATTTGCTCTGCTCGCTTTGGTTTGTGCGTTCGTGCAGATGAGAGCGTTTCATTGCTGACCGAGGGCGGGGACTCAACTCAACCCCTAACTTTATGTGGTGTCGTAAATTTTTAAACATCTTCGACTAGTTGTAATCATTGGTCTACCACAACTTTGTTCAACTTTACACTGTAAGCCGATTAGTGTTAACCAAAAAATGTTTGTTTTTTTTGGTTTGTTTTTTCACAGCGAAATCGAAACCATCCACAAAAGGCTTAGGTACTATAAAAATCAGTTAAGCTGATTTTCCAGCTAAACAGATAATGCATTTGCATGCATGAACAGTTTTGAAGGAGTTTTATGGTGTAAGCATCCGGTACACACAAGTGCATGTCATCAAGAATTTAAGCATCGACTCAGTCGATTTGCATTTCCCGCATAGACAAAGCGCAGTTGAGAGGAGGAAAGAAGAATCTATGTAAGAGGCTTTGTTTGGTACATTTCCCGCAATTCATAATTAATATTCATTTTAATGAGATGAGAAATCATTGAAATTGATTGGTGGCCAGCTATGGAGAATGGCGAGAGAATAAGTAAGCGAAAAGGAAAAGTTGATTCAAATCAAATGAGTGGATGGAAACAATGAGTAAAGATAGTTTAGAAAATTGTAGGTATAATATTAAATTAATTTCAAATGTTTTTCCTGCTTTAAAGTAAACCCTTAAGTAAACCACCTTTGATCTGTGAGGGGAACATCTTCTATTGGTGTTCTTTAAGCTAAAAGTGCGCACAAAAGTAAGCAAAACGAAAGCTTGGACCAATTTTTGACCATAGATTCGAATTCTATAGATCAAAGATGCCCGCAGCCTATACGCATACGTTGTGATTTAGCACAAAGCCATTACCGCGCGTATAGGACTTACGCAAGTAAGAAAGTCGGTCAAGCCCTACTATAACTTGCTCTGTACCAATGAAATTTATGCTGAGCTTTAACTTTGATGCTGCAGTAGCAGCTGAAAGCAGCTCGGCTACTGCGCTGCTTAAGCGAACAGACTTTAGATCATAACTCGACAATCGCTCAACCGATCTTATTCAATCTTTTGGCGGATCGATTAATAAAGTTGATTACTGAATATGTCCCGAAGGTACGAACCATCTATCTGCTAAACTGTGGCAGATATGACGTTTTTTCCAACTGCGGGGGCTGAAGTGGGCGTGGCATAAATTGAAATTAATACCAAAACGATGTCAGAAGTCGGTCGGTCAGTCCTGGATGCTCTGACTTGAGCTAGCATATATCAATCCCTGAATTCTTGTCTTGATTCCGAAATAGGCTTAATTAAAACACAAAAGGAATTGATTTTAGCTTGTTATACCAACTAGACTTGATCCCTAAGTGGGATAGTACTTCATTTTAAGTGAAATTTGGCTTGTTGCAAGTTGGCACATGTTAAAACTAAGCTGCACATTTCAACTGCTTGCAATTCGAAGAAGATTTGCTTCAAAAGTGAGCGAAATTGACTTATCCTCGATATTCCAACTATATGTTACCACAAAAAGAGCTTTCACAAGCGCCCATTTCATGCTTTTAAACGACAATTTTGAATATCAAACCGACTCGAGGTCATTAGATGTTTACTTTAATAGACTTCAGCTTCCTCCTAATGCCAGCATTGCCAAGACTGTTTGGGAATTTCAAGGAATCATAAGTGAAAAATTAGGTACATTAAAATAAACCAATTAGCCTCTTTAGGATTGTTAATCGAGATGTGTTCTTTAGCTATTTCGCTTTGTAATAGGACTTCCGAACTCAATTCAAACTCAAGTCAGTATTTTTTTGAATTTTAAGCACGGATCCAAGATTGAAATAAGCCTTTTCGGTTTGACACAGGATTTTCAGGATTGTTTTAAGACTTTCGAGCATTTATCAAGCTTCGTTGTTATGCCTTCGTTGCCTATGACTGACTTATATTGAGTTCTAATACCTGTTTTTTATATATTCTACTTCTATACACACCAAATTATTCGCGATTAAAGCCCTTCAAAGTATGCTAAATGTATTTCCCTAAGCAATTATCTTTTAGATCGAAGCTCTTATAGCCGCGTTATAAATAATCGAACCCAAATTGTTGTGAAAGTAATGATTAAACAACAACCGAGTGAGTTAAGCCATATAAAACAAGAAAGAAAGTCGGTCAAGCCCGACTATAACATACTCTGTACCAAGAAATTTTGTCTTTTGATCATAACTCGAAAACCGTTCTTCCGATCTTCTTCATTCCTTTGGCGGATCGATAAGTTATCCTGATAACTAAGTATGTCCAGAAGGAACAAGCCATCTATCTTCAAAACTGTGGGGGATATGACGTTTTTTCTAAATTTGAGGAGGCGGGAGGAGGCGTGGCCAAAATTGAAAATAAACTTGATCTGCCTGCAGACATAAGAAGCATATGTCCCATACACGTCAAACCTCTATCTCTTACCATCTCTGAGATCTGTGCGTTCATACGGACAGACGGACAGACGGACATGGCTATATCGACTCGGCTGTTGATGCTGATCAAGAATATATATACTTTATGGGGTCGGAGATGCTTCCTTCTGGATGTTACATACTTTTGCACAAACTTATAATACTCTATGTACCTACGGTACAGAGTATAAAAATAACTACTTAACCATATGATTATTTTCATATTACATAGCATACTTTAAAGGGCATTAAGCATGATATACTTTGAGTGTGTAAATGTTGTAAGGGATTACTCTCGCTCTCTTAAATGTAAAATACTCTATAATGGCATACCTTAACACAACATTTGGTAACTCCAGCTAACGTTCGGGAGAGCCGAAGTTATCTTTCCTTAACTTAATTTAACTGTTCAAATTCCTTAATGCTTGAGCTTAAGCTGGAATCCATATTAATATCCTTAAACATTCAATTGTGCATAACTACCGATAGAGTCAAATGCAATTTTAAGCCAAAAGTATGACTTATGCAAATGCGTTTACGTATGCGTTATTATTGCATTTCGATTAGACCCACAACATGGCACTGTGTCGGCTGGAGAGATGGAACAGTCAGGCCCAAACATTAGCATAATCTGTAGACCTTTGCTAGATACAACTTATGTTCATTTGCATAAGCTGTGGCTGTCGCTGCCACTGCCACTGCTGACGCAATCAAATAAGTATTTCTAATATCCAACTTAAACAAATGGAGTCGAGTCCTGATTTCCGCGTACTCACCTGCGGTCGCCATGAATATTAATGAGCAATGCAGGGTGCAAAAATATGTAAATTTATTAAACTAAGGCAAAAATTCTGCCTAGGGGTGCACTGGAAATTCCTTTGAACTATTTTTGTGCGCCTGGCTAACCCAACCAACAACAATTATCGTTGCGAAAACAAGTGCAGCTAACAATGCTTGAGTGGCGAGCGGGGAAGGGGGAGTTGTAGGTCGCGTCGTGGCTGACACTTGACACAACAGCCGCAACAATAATAACGGCAACCGCACTAATAACTAACAGACGTTGCCTAAGTGGCGGGTGAAAATAGCTCTTATTGTTGCAACCAATAACTGTGACCGCATTACACAGACACAGACACCGCGTTGCGTATACGTCATGTGTGCAGCTACCAAATTTCATTTTGAACAACAAAGCGTAAAGTGAGCGCTTTTTTTTATTTATTTTAATTGCAACCAATTAACACACACACACTCACACACCTACACACCTACACATTTGCATATCCTTCTGTTTTGAGTTCAGTTTCTGTGGCTTTTTAATTAATAGTAAATGCATTCTGCTGCTCATTAAAATGATATTATGCAGGTTACTCTCACAAATTATCAAAGTTGTTTGCCCGGCATTTAATTCATTTTCAGTTGAGTTTGGTTGTTTATTTATTAATTTCCACAAAATTTGTCAAATTAGATGATTCGTTTTGTGGTTGATAGAATTGATTAATTTTGATTGTAAGTTGGTAACGAAATACCATTATAATTAGCCACTTTTTATGCTGGGAGTCCTTGTAAAGGCTCTGAGAGCTAAACACCGATATCATTTGATACGTAGAGCCAAAGCCAAAGAATTAGCTATCCAAATAAGATGAGCCTGCTCAACAGACTTCAATCCTTTTGAAACACTGGCGAAAGGTGTTTACACACACACAATTAGCTACTTTAGTTTGAGGTTTAAGCATGCGTAAAAGTTTGTGGCAAATTAAATCAGAAGTTTGTTTAATTTGATGAGAAAACTTTTGAAATGTTGTTAAAGAATAAGTTGAAGTCTAATGGTACATATGTCTGCAGTGCAAAGATAACGAATTTCAAAGTTTCTTTGTTTTGGGTGTCATATTTAATTCATTATAACTTAAAATTTTATTGATCGTACTTTTAAGAACCCAATCTACTCTTCAGAATTAGTACATACATTCTTGGTTGTGGGTTTAAGAAAGTTCATAGACTTTTATCAACTTTTTCTTAAAAAGAACCTCATCAGACCCTTCCAGCGGGTATTGTAAAATTGTCTAGATGCTTGTGATACATAAAAGGAAGCATCTCCGACCACATAAAGTATATATACATTCTTGATCAGCAAGACGAGCTGAGTGGATTTAGTCATGTCCGAATGTTTCTATGCTATTTTCTTCGTCAGTTTGTAAGCTATGCTCATAAAACTTTGCACGAAGTCTTTAAGTACATAAAAGCTGCACATTTGTGGCGATCGGTCGGATCGGTTGACTATAGCATATAGCTGTCATAGGAACGATCGGTCGAAAAACTAGTCTTAGTAAGAAAAACTTTTTTGTTTTCAATGGAAACGCCTCCAAACTTTGTATTTCTTAGTTTGCTATGCTTTTCCATGATTTCACAAAGTTTGGTTGAGATCGGACAACTATTTCTTAAAGCTGTCATCGAAAAGTACAGTCTGCAAAGCAGTCTTATTGAGAAAAACTTTTTTGTTTTCTCTGGAACCGACTCCAAACTTTTTATTTCTTAGTTTGCTTTGCTTTTCCATGATTTGACTAAGTTTGGTGAAGATCGGACATCTATTTCGTACAGCTTTCATAGAAAAGTGGAGTCTGAAAAGCAGTCTTAGTATGAAAAACTTTTTTGTTTTCAATGGAAACGCCTTCAAACTTTGTATTTCTTAGTTTGCTTTGCTTTTCCATGATTTTACAAAGTTTGGTCGAGATCGGACATCTATTTCGCATAGCTGTCATAGAAAAGTAGGGTCTGAAAAGCAGTCCCAGTAGGAAAAACTTTTTTGTTTTCAATGGAAACGCCGTCAAACTTTGTATTTCTTAGTTTGCTATGCTTTTTCATGATTTCATTAAGTTTGGTGCAAATCGGACATCTATATAGCATAGCTGTCATACAAAAGTAGAGTCTGATAAGTGGTCTTAGTTAGACAAACTTTTTTATTTTCCAAGGAAATGTCCTTAAACTTGTCACTTATTTATTTTTTAAGCTTTCACACAACTCTACAAATTTTTGTTAAAATCGGATGACTATAGCATATAGCTGTCATAGAAACGATCGGTCGGAAAACTAGTTTTAGTGAGAAAATCTTTTTTGTTTTCAATGGAAACGCCTCCAAACCTTGTATAACTTAGTTTCAAAAAATTGTCAAAGAATTCTGCAACAGAATGAACCGCTAACTGTATGAGCTCTAAGGGAAGATTAGTTTGATTCGGTACTACCGAAAATCAGAAGAGTAGACCAAAATAATGCCAAGCTTGGTGTGAACAACTGTTGTCAGCTCGCAAAAGACAGAAGTAAATGGCGGTCGTTAAAAGCAGGATAGGAGACCTTGATGGTTGTGATAAGCAGATCGGGCCGAGGAAGAAGTTAGAAGAGCTCTCAGACTTGAACATATGAATGGCTGAACAGCAGAAACGATCAGGTAAATAAAGATATTCTCACAGTCAAGCCTCACCTAAGGCACCTAACTCGCTAAAATGGGTTAATTGCATACATAATTCTATGAAAAAACAGGCCAAACTAGGCAGCACCATCGAGCAGTTACGAGCTTAACACAGATGCCTATGACGACCAAGAGTAAAAACCTCTCAGTTACAGAAGGGAACTGCCAGATTCTTAGCTGGCCCATCATAATAGCTTCAAAATGTGAATTTCTGTTGCCGAATATTTAAACAGTTTTACGAGTTCTCATCTATTTTCTTTCAGGACAGTCAAACTATCATTTTGTTTGGCCCTTGCTGACATTAAAATAGTCCTAAATGTTCCATTATAATGTTTTATCTCTTTGACATTCATTTTCATAATGGACAACTGGTGTTATCACAGCCATCTCCGCTCTGCTTACGTATTAAGACTTTAACAGCAGCAGCAGCAATAATAAAACGATGTTTGGTTCGTGCCAGTCGAATCGTTAATATAAATCACTTAACGCTTTGGTTATAATCAAACGGCACCCACGCCACTTAGAAACACATAAAATCTCCCTCCACCCACTGCTAAAACGGGAATAAAATGCCTTGTTTTTTTTCCCAGCATATGCAAAACTTTTCTAATTAACTGAAAAGGCAAACAATTTTTAATTACATTCGTTACACGGTTGAATAGTAGAATTATTATTTGTGATTAATATACGGCCCTTAGATGGCGCTAATTGACTGTCGGACTAATTAAGCGTGGGCTCACATGTCAGGCGGAGCGGAAGTTTCCAGTGGGGAATAAGTACTTAGTGTGAAGAATGTAAATTACAGTTTCAGTTACCTGAACTATCGATCGCACGGCCCAGGGTAATCTTTTTATTTTCAATAAACGAAAATGGGCCAAAGCTCGACACTGATTTGGTTGAAGCGATAAAGAAGAAGGGCCAGACCAGGCCAAGCATAACAGTTTAAATGCGAGCAGGGTCTATTAGAAAAAGGAAGAAAAAATGGAGTACTCACACTCACTTGGAGTGCTACATGCCGACACAAAAGCCAACATGCAATTTATGAACAGCTTTTTGCTGGCGGGCCAAAATGCTCGTTTGAAGCTAACGAAATGCTAGCCAGCCAACCTGGCACGTACCTAACTACATACATACAAAAGCGAGAGTAAGAAAGCGTAAAACAAGAACAAAAGTACAACAGAAGGTGAACGTAAGTTAGTTGAGTAGTCCAGACCAACTAACAAGGAGCAGCCAGTTCGCCACTCAAGGGAACTAGCGAAGTTGAGGCATGTTAGGGTAGACCTTGGCTGATTGGGAAGTCTTTAAAGATTGAAGAAGAGAAGAAAAACATATTTGCTCGGCCGCTGCCGACCTGAGAGCTTTAAAGCTTTCCTATATTTTTAGTCTGCCCAGTAAGAGCAAATGCGACTGTACCACCTTTCTTTGGTAAAATAACACAATTATAGCGGCTTTTCTAATTGAAGTTTGGGAACTGCTTGAACATTATTTTTTTGCACTAGAAACTTTCTACCAGCCCACCAACATGGTCGCCTTAATCCCATTTAATGTGGCACAAATTCTCTCAATTTGAACCCCAAAAAGTATGCTATAAAATGTGCAACGCTGAAAGTTGCCTTTTTGGAATTAATAAACAAATTGGTTGACACACTTTCTAAAGGGTATGTGGCACACAGCTTTCATGCACTTTTTTTCCTAGATAAAATTTATAGAAATTGAAAGCATACCCAACCCCCCCCCCCACTCATACACACACACACACCCAAGCACACACGGGACCAATGCGGACCATTGAAACTTTTTACATTGCAACCGTGAGCCATAAGCTATGAAAGTTTTATGCAAATGTTTTATGCTAAAAATATGTGCCAGAGCAGCTCGGATTGCCACTGTTGCTTCGGCAGCTGCGTCTACGTCTCCGACTCCTGACTTTGGACTCTAACTTTCAACGTCCAGCTGTAGGTCACGTGGCAGGTGGCTTGGGCTCGCAGACTTTGATATATTGGCGCATAAAGCGTCAAGTGCAATTTTCAATGTAGCTGCATTTATAAGAGAAGGACGTCCGGCGCAAGCTGGAAAGTTATTTTGTGCAATTTTTCGGCGCTTGGCTTTTATGCGGCTTCAGGTTTTTAGTTGTTTCATATTTTATGTATGTCAGCAACAAAAGGTGTGTTGGTTTATGTTTTTGCCTAGACCGTGGCTTCATGTTTTTACAAATTTAATTTGATTTCGGCAAAAGTTTGTGAATGTAAGTGGTATTTTGGTATTTAAGCGGAAAATCCTTCCGTACGGAATTTTCACGTAGCCTTTAATTGCTGGGCAACGCTGTTTTTTGCACACATTTTGAGCCAGCTGCATCATTTAGTTTGTGTTTGACAGCCATTAAAAGTAGACAGCGAAAAAACTAATCAATTTTGCTTAAAAAACTTTCACCGAAACCAGAAAAGTCCTTCATATTTTAAGCAGTAGTTTACTGAATTCACTTGTGTGCTTTATATGCTAGAAGAGGTCATCAGTAATGGGCGAGCGTAGGCTGTAGGCAACTCAACTGTACCTTTACTTGGAATGACGGTCGAACTTATGCCCTACCCTTTGATCACATAGAGATGTTCGACTGTAAGAGAAATCAGCTTTTGCTGGTTTTGCATAAACTAAATAACAGCCGTTTCAGTGGCCTTCTCTGAGAAAAGGAAGCTAAAAGTGACTCTTGCCTTTGTAAGATCTTTAGAGCATAATTTTTTAAATGAAATGGACAGTTTCTGTGTACAAAAAGTAGTAGTCATCCACAACCAACTGTTAGCCTATGCAGGAATTTCTTCAGATTTGAAGATTTGTGATAATTTGTGATATTTGTTGGAACCAAAACTGAAGCCAGACTTGGCTCAAGCAACTAAGAAAGTCGTTCAAGACCGACTGTAACATACTATTTACCCGCCAAAGTGTACTTTCAGAAGCTACAATCAAGAACTTTGAACTTTTCAAATAAGTAAAAAGAGTATCAAAAGTAAGTTAAGTACATAAATACTTGATTCAAGTACAAAATGTTTATATCAAGAACAATTTTTTCAATACCGAAATGATTGATTTCGAGAAATATTAAGTATATTTCACACACAATACATATATCATGCTTAGTGCCCTTTAAAGTATGCTATGTTATATGAAAATAACAATTTTTAGTTATTTGTTTATAATATATTTGTCCTAGCTCAACATTTTGTTGTATATTCCAAGATATTCTGCAATCTACAGTGTCTATTGTATAAGACGCGTTAGTTCTAATAGATAATTACTTAAGGATATATAGCTTGCATACTTTGCGGGGCATTAAGCTCAAAAAATTGGGTGTGTTTGACCGTAGTAAGAGTCTTTAACCATGTTCAGTTACTGGTTAACTGCGTTCAAGTCGATTTACACCTCTGCGTTTTAACAACAGTGAGTGAGCGATTCATAAGCTTAGCTGCTGGCTAACGTGAGCAGCAAACGCTTTGTTTTGTGTTTGGATAAGCCAGGTGCAGGGAACTATCGAGTTTGAGATGGGACGTTCATTTTCTACCAGTGCCAATCCAATAGGGCATCAACTACTTCTCTCAATCCGAGGCTGTGTTGATGGAATCAAGGGTTTTCTCAGCCTGTCACTTGGACCTAGAAAGGGGGCTAAGCGGGTTGAAGACCGCCCAGAGCCCAAATATCTTAACTAACCAAATATATGTAAGGAGCAATAATTATGCAGAAATCAGAGCTTTGCAGAAAAGCTGGATAATTTTTAAAATTAGCCTCTGGGGAGGGCTTCAGCCTCGCTCCTACATCCGCTACTGCCTAATACCCTTTTCTGGTGATCTTCAGCAAGGCCGATTCGGCTTCTTGATTCACTTTCTCATAGTTTTCTCACCCCTAACCGAAGTCTGTGAATGCCCTGACTCGTTCTAGGATGTTGGAAGTTTATAAGCTACTTAAGCCGACCGTACAAGTACAGTCCACACCATTCTCCAAGGCGGGAAGATCAGCTGCTGTTAAACATTGCTTGGTGTGAACAACTAGAGAACACGCAATACCAACATTTTGTACAAAAGAAAGAAGTTCCAAAAAGAAATCGTATTTCAAAAACCTAGTCCACTGCCTTAACATGTTAGTATGCAAAGTGCATACACTTTCTTTATGTGGGTTTGGAAGTGAAAACTCCCTTATACCTTTGCCTTGTCCCATAGTCAACAGAAAACAGCACAAATTGAAATAAGTTTCAAGCCTTGCTTGCCATTTTTTTTTGTTTTTGCGTCACAATTCTTTTAATGGCAACGCAAGTTGAACTTGAACAAACTTTCCATCAACTTTTCCATAACCATTAGCCCATTTGTCATTAGTTACAATGTTCGCGATCCACAGCGGAAGCAAATGATTTGTGTATTATGACCATGTCACTTGGTTGGACTTCATAGTTTTGCCTGCGGCCAGTAAAATCAACAAGAGGAACAACAAAAAGAACACAAAACTGGAGCAACAACTATTGTACCTCGACATTTCATGCTATGGGCTAATAAAAATGCGAAACGCCAACGAAGTGTAGGCAACTTCTATGGCAATTTTGCAGCTCGACCCAATTCCAGACGTGCCTTATCGCAGGAGTACCCACAAAAAAGGGCACAAAAATTAACAGAGAATGTGTGTTAGCAGTGCCAAGGTGGAGCGACGACGACAGCGGCACGACAGCACAATTATGGCAAGGCAGTTGTAATAATTAAATAATTCCCAAACACACATTAATTGCTCTCGGGCAAGGCTTTTGTTTAGGACTCGGCAAATTAAGCGCGATTTCCGTGCTCATTTCAATCAATTATACAAATTGCCAGCGGATGCCTATCAAGAGCCAAAAGCTGGCGTCAATCTGATTAAACGAAACAGGAATTGTGCGTGTGCTGTGCTTATCAAGATAAATGTATCGCCAAATGTGCGCCGGTGTGTGCCTCCCCCCTGGTTAAATTAAAAATAAAACAACTTGCGCATAATTTTCAATTTTCGTGCATCGTTAAAGGCTGGCGAATGATATTGAAAAACGAAACTTAACGACAGCAGCAGGCGCTCAGGGGGGAGGCTGGTGGCCTCCATCTACACATAAAAAGGGGTTTGGCCGTCGCTAAAGCCAGAAGGCAACATCATAAAAGTTTAACACAGCTTTGAAGTTGTGTCGCAGCTCTTCAAGAGAAATAAAACAAAAACTCAACTAATAATGTTGAGCAAATTAGCTGAAATCGCGTGACGTCATGGATTTCTATTACACATACGCCATGTAGTGCACACAGCACAATTTGTGTGTGTTTTTCTGGCCTCATTTAAAAGGGAGTTTGGCCTTTCAATTTTGCTGCTGCTGCTGCTGCTGTTGCCATTGAATGTCATAAAAGTGTGTGTGTTTGAGGTAAGGTTAACAATAACAAATAAACACGCGGCTCTCTCTTTTCTTCTGCTTGGCAGAAAGTCGAGTGAGGCAGACGGGGCAACACACACAAACACACATATGCAAATAAACAAATATAAAGTGTTGTGTGTGTGTGTGTGGGTGCTGGGCTATTCATTTACAAAATGCTGGCAAAAGTTGCGGCAATAAGACCAACCTGACGACGCTGAAGGAAATGGAAACCCTTACCCTCCTGCTGGGCTGCGATTTTTTAAGTCTAACCCGCTTATTTACACATTGTGCCATATGTTTGTGTGTGTGTTACTGTGTGTCTGTGTGTGTGTGTGTATTCAATGCACTGAAATCTACATACATATGTTTATAAGTCTAAGGGCTGTGGCCACACAAATGCGGAAAATTTGCCAAAACAAATATTTGAAGAGGAAACATTTAGACAACAAAAATAATCAAAGTTAATAAGACAAGAACATTTTCACACACCTGCAACTTTCTGGTCTTTATGAACTTTAAAATGGTTAATTTATAACTTTTGTGTTCTTAATGAACTTTAAAATGGATAATTTATAGCCTGTAGAAAGTTTTGAGTTCGGAAAACCAGTCAATGTGTCAATCTTTAAGAGAGCATATAAGCATATAAAAAGTACGAAACACTCTACTATGGGTGCTGTTTGAGTGCATAAGGTGCCTTTATCTGGGTGCCTTATAAAAACAAATGGTTAACTAGTCTTAGGGCCGTTTAGCAAATCTAGGCGGTTTCGGAATGTTTGTACTCCTCATTTTGAGTATGAGCTATGCAAATGCTTAAAGTCCACCTTGAAACATGATAAAACAGCCCTTAGGCTGTTTGACGAGATCTGCTGAAAGAGAGCCGTTAGCAGGAATCAGCTCTCAGTTTTTATACTCTGTACCGTAGGTACATAGAGTATTATAAGTTTGTGCAAAAGTATGTAACATCCAGAAGGAAGCATCTCCGACCCCATAAAGTATATATATTCTTGATCAGCCTCAACAGCCGAGTCGATATAGCCATGTCCGTCTGTCCGTCTGTCCGTCTGTCTGTCTGTCCGTATGAACGCACAGATCTCAGAGATGGTAAGAGATAGAGGTTTGACGTGTATGGGACATATGCTTCTTATGTCTGCAGGCAGATTAAGTTTATTTTCAATTTTGGCCACGCCCCCTCCCGCCCCCGCAATTTACAAAAAAACGTCATATCTCCCACAGTTTTGAAGATAGATGGCTTGTTCCTTCTGGACATATTTAGTTATTAGAATAACTTATCGATCCGCCAAAGGAATGAGGATGAACGGTTTTCGAGTTATGATCAAAAGACAAAATTTCTTGGTACAGAGTATGTTATAGTCGGGCTTGACCGACTTTCTTTCTTGTTTAATGGCAGTACTTGGCTCTGAGCTGTGATCTCTCACAATTTTGTAGCTGCTTTCTAAGTTCAACGAATAAATTAGCACTTTTTCTAAGCCTTGGTTCAGATCAACACATATATAGCATATACAAGGGGAGCTACACTCAAGTTTTATCTTGACCTTTGCCTCGAAAGACTTGGAAAAATCGGAAAATTGGTATGACAGTCCGAAAATGCTCAAATCAAGTACGAATTCTACTTGCAAATCAAATAATTCTGCTTCAAGATTAAAGTTATAACAGAGCTCTAATGAAAAAGTAGAAGCTGCAAGCAACTTTTTAACTAAACTAAGACTATTATTTTACTTGAACTTAGAGACAGATTTCACATCTTCCACATAGAGCTTTCTGTTATAGGTTACTAATTATAGAGTAAAATCTACGCTTATCTGATACATAGCAGCTATCTAGAAGATGAGAAAACGGTCCTTAGAGTAAAAGTCCATCTGAGAAGCAAACAAATATAAGGCTATTAGCCTGTCTGAGTTCTCAGAAGAGTTTTATATCAGCAAAATTCACAGTAATCTGAGATATTTATCAGGCATTTCATATCAGAACTAAGACAAGTGAACAGCTTGAGATAATTATTCCCAGTAATACAGTGAGGCAAAATGGGCATACACACACATACCCAAAGTATGCTGATATGCAGCCGTTGGGTAAAGTCTGTTGAAAAACTGATGAGTTCTAAAAACACAGCGACTATCTTCTATGCTGGAAGCAAACGATCTATGATATCGAGCCTGCTAAGTCTTGGTAGCCTGAGAATCATAAATGTCCTTAAAATAATCGAAAACGTTCTCTTAAGAAGCTTATTTTAGAATCAAAACTAGTTTTGAGTATCGACCTAAAGTTAATCTAGGTAAATTTTGCAGCAATTCTATTTCAAATGTCCAGGTGTGAGTGTTTTGAGGGTAGTGTGTGCCTGTCTTTAAGTAAATTTTCCATTCTCAATTCTTTCCTAAAAGCTATCAGACAGTCACAATGGAAGTGTGTCAGGATAAATGCCCATCCATCTATCTATCTCAGTGGGTTGAGAGGTTTCTTAAGAAGATCGGTTGTTCGAAAGGCTCAAGAATAGAAGAAATGTTTAGCATTTTTCAGTTTTGCACAACATTTTACAAACTTATTGCAACTTGGGGTTGAAGCAGCAATGAACAAGGACTTATGCTTCAAGATGTACCAAGATGACATTATACATACCAAAGGGCCAACGCCGAGCTGATATCAATCTCTTGCCTTGTGCGCTTCTAATTCTCTCGCAAGAGAAAGGTACCTGACCTAAGGGGCTAAGCTTGAAAAGCTTTTTAAGGCAAGTTACTTCACAGCTGTCGCCAATAGCTGGCAATGGTGACCGGTTGTGTGAGTTTTTAAAGCAAAACACTAGTGAAAATGTTGTTACCTTTGGTAGAGAGTAATAAAAGCCAACTTGTTATTATACAAATCCCTTCATAAGGTTGGGCGATGTCAAAGCTGTATCTTAAGTTATCAAAAACTGAATATTTCTAAAAGAATTTCTAATTTCAACGAAATTTCTTCCCAAATGTTTTGTGCAACCCTGAGATTTCATCATTTTGCAACTTCCAAGTTGTAACATTTACAATTTGCTCTGCTCCGCTGCCGTTTTATGCGCTTGGCTGCCTGTCAAGTACCCACATGCACGCATACGTGGCCCCTTCCCTGAGCACACTCACACGCATATCCTGATCCTGCAACAACAATTAAAATGAAAACTCTTGCTTTAGCAACAATCTCTTACCAAGTTGCCACTTTCTTAAGCGCTTTTCACACAAAAATATCAGCATAATTCCAAGGCACACACACACACACACACACGTAGCTCTAGCTCACGTACACAAAAGGCGACAAGTCTATTTTGCCATACTTTGTCCTTCTGTTCCATTTCTTTTTCCCAGGCGGGCAAAGCAAGAGCGTGTGCTCCCATTTGGCCTGTGGGCGTGTGCGGTTCATAATGTATACTATGTATTTCTGGGTAATTGACAGCCTTGTTAAATGCTTTATGCCCGATGCTCCAACTTCACTTTTAAAGCAAAGCACCGACCGGCCTATGCCATCCACTTCCACACTGTTAAATGGCGCGTGAAATTTCACACTCAATTTGTGCCTTTTTAATACATTCGTGGTCTATTAATGTCCAATTTATGTACTTACTATATATCAAACTGACAGGCATTGTTCCTACTTTTCGCCATTGAATTCATTGGCTTGAAATGATGTTAAATGAGTTGTGATAAGGGATTCGATTGAAAGTTGCAGAACATTTTCTAATTAAACATTCGCCAAGTCAAAGGTCTCAGTTATATAAATATTATGCTTGCATTTTTCATTGTGCATTTTGTGGAAATTCTCTCGCAAGTTTTCACAAAAGCCAGTTAGGAGGTAATTTTTTCCGTTTGCCTGTGCAGAGGATGGGCAAAATAATTGCAAGGGCATAATAATAATGAGAAATGGAAATGTCATGAAATTTAATGATATATTATATGGCAAAAGCTTAAATTTCATTTCTAAATTGACAGTAATGAGTCGTTTTTTTCTCGAAATATTTCAAATTAGAAAGAGTGGAAAGCAAATGGAAATTAATTGGAAGACGGTTCGTTTTCATTTTGTATTCTATTCTAAGCCAAAGCATTTCCAGTCCAAGTAGGGAAAGGCCAACAGCTGTTGAACAAATTAAAACTAAGAATTGCAATTATTTTTGAGAATGTTTATGCTACAATTTAAAACAAGTAAGGGCGCTGCAGTCGAGTTTCCCGACCACAAAATACCCTGTTCATTTATTTTCATTTATTTGTTTTTGAATTTTTGAAGATGTCATCCTAAATGTAGGCAATACTTTTCTAGTCCCTGAGGGCTATTATCAGCCCAACTGTTTCGCTTATAACTCCGGTGTTTTTGGTCCGATCTGATTGTACTTTTCAGAATAGATAGATATTGAGCCTAGCTTGATGTATACTAAACCACGAGGCTCTAACTTGAAAATTGTGGATCTGACGGCTTTTTAGGTCTTGGATTTATAGAGGAGGTGTCTAGGTTTTTTGGGGATAAAAGGGGGACGGGGTGGAATTTTTCAAATCTGAAACAAACTTGATCTGCGTACAGCATAAATCTACCTTCGTGCAAAAATTTGTGTCTCTATCTCTTATAGTCTCTGAGATCGACGCGTTCATACAGACAGACAGACGGACAGACGGACAGACGGACGGACGGACGGACGGACAGACGGACAGACGGACAGACGGACAGACGGACATGGCTATATCGACTCGGCTGTTCATGCTGATCAAGAATATATATACTTTATGGGGTCGGAAAATTTTCCTTCTCCCTGTTACATACATTCGCACAACTTCATGATCCCCCTTTTCCCATTTTCAATGGGAACAGGGTATAATGAAGTGTGCGAAAACAGCTTGAAGTTATGTACGAACTTGTGGGTATCATGAATTGTGTAACAATTTTAGGTTATGTGGCGACCGTGACTACAAGGCTTTTGGCTTTTGTTTAGCATCAGCAGACTTTGCTTCATTAGCTGAAAATGGATTTTGCTGGTGAAGGCATTCTTATTAACCTATTTGGCTGCCTATCACTTTATAAAGGCTGACTTTTGAAGGGATTGGTTTTTGAAAAATGTAAAGAAAAGTCCATACCTATGCTTTTTGGAATGTAATATTTATTTGGAGCGATACAACAAAGCCTAACAGTTACCTTTTTAAGATTGTATCATATAAATGCTGACCGTGGCTACGCCTTGGGTGAACCATTCGATAGTTCCTACTTTGCCTTTCCTTTTTCCGCATTTCGGCCTCCACAAAATGTCAAACCTTACTTAGGAAACACCCTCTATCATCAGCAATCTTGGCCTCTCCTTAGCCTGCCACGCTATTACTTAAACTTTTCAGTGCGTTGGCTGAGTTGAGTTGAATTATGCTCATTTCAAGAACATTTAGAACATTTGTTCATGCACAAAATTGGGGAAACATTTTGTTCTTATTTGGAGTTGCAGGCAGTTTTTTTTCGCTTTGTGTACTGAAATAACTTTAATAACTTTTTGAAGGTCAGAAATCTGTGGTTAATTGCGTTTAAAATTAGAGTTAAGGGCGAAAAAGAAGGCATGTAAACATGTGAAAGACTTGTTCCTCGAGAGCCTACATGATTGAAGAAAGGCTTTAGGATCATTTAATAGGTAAGGTTCAAGAACGCTACTCGAGAGTTCGATTAAGAGTTAGCCCCGAAAAAACATCTAGACAGGTTTCCATAAATCCAAGAAGTATCATTTCAGTTTGGTTCAGGCGTTTCTTGGAAACTCTAGAGATTTTCGTTGAATGATTACATTTTGAACTATTATTTGGTGTAGGGACCAGTCATGGTCAGTTGTGCCCCCTACTGAGTTACAACTCTCCTAGCAGTATAATTTCCTGCACGTATGCCAGGATTTTCGTGGGTCTTGTTGGGATGTAAACTGGGTTCTCCAATTCTGTTGAATCTGTGCCTCGCCGGAGCATCGCAGTGTGCTAATACAGGGTTGCCCATATTCGACGGACCCATCTGGCAACGCCATAACTTTTGACAGAGATGTCAGATCGCTTAATGACATACCGCGTTTGAAGCGTCAGTCCAAGCAGATGGAACAATACACGCCACGCGAGCGCTCTGAAATAGTTGAAATTTACATTCAACAGAACAAGTCAATTGTGAAAACTCAACGTGCTTTTAAAAAATTAAAAAATGTGAAAAGTGCGCCTTCTAAGAACACCATTAAGCGTTTATACGAAAAATTTTCGACTGGTGAGGCTCTTTCTAATCCGAAGAGGCCAAATAAAAGTCGACCAAGGCGATCGGCCGAAAATATCGCTGCCGTACGAGCCAGTGTTGAGAGGTCCCCAAGAACATCCCAAAAACGCCGTTCTCAGCAGTTGGGCATGGCTCGGTCCACTTTACAACGGATTATTCGCGTTGATTTGCATTTGTTCCCGTACAAAATTCAATTGACGCAAAGATTGTTGCCTGCGGACAAGCCTCGTCGATTGGAATGGGCCCAAAGAGTCATCGAAATGGCCGAAGATGACGAGCAATTTTGGAACAAAATTATCATGTCCGATGAAGCCCATTTCACATTGAATGGGACCGTAAATAAGCAAAATTGCCGTATTTACGCCACTGAAAATCCTCAGGAGATTCAAGAAGTGCCTCTTCATGACGAAAAAGTCACAGTTTGGTGCGGCGTTAGTGCGAAAACGGTCATTGGGCCGTTTTCTTCCAAAATGAAAATGGCCATGCTGTTACCATCAACCAGGAGCGTTATCGCGACATGATTACCAATTTTGTGATGCCAATTATTCGTCGAAAGCGTATGAGGCAGTTCTGGTTTCAACAAGACGGCGCTCCACCGCACACAAGTCGCATAACAATCGATTTTCTGAAGAAATTGTTTCCGGGCCGTTTGATGTCGAAAAGTGGTGATTTGGACTGGCCACCGCGTTCGCCCGATTTGACGCCGCCTGACTTCTTCTTGTGGGGATATTTGAAGTCACAGGTTTACGTTAACAAGCCAAGGACCGTAGAAGAGCTCAAGGACAACATTCGTGAAGAAATAGCCGCTATTCCGGCCGAAATGTTGGCGAAAACGAGGGAAAATGCTGCAAAAAGGGCACAATACGCCATCAACGCCAGAGGCGGCCATTTGAGAGATATCATATTCAAAAATTGATGTAAACAAATCTACTTGGAACAAATTAAATGATTAAGATTGCCAACCGCCAAATTTTTATTTTTTTCTTTGATTTTTTAAAAAAAAACATGGGTCCGTCGAATATGGGCAACCCTGTACATGTTCGGAGGACTCCTACTTCGCTTCACTGAATCTGCACAGTTGAATGATTGTTATTCCCAACCTGTACAGTACAGGATCCTGAGAGTATTCTTTCCTTGTTGGATCAATTTCTGGCACCTTTTAGGGTTGTGGTTCACGATTGATGCTTTTGTTTGCCCTTGGTGTTTACCCAGTAGGCTGTTCTAAGCGTATTCTCTCCTTTTCTAAGGAGTTCCTCAATGATATGTTGGCCCTTGCCACAATGGGGTTCTGGTTCATCGGCCATTTCGTTTCCGGGAATGTTGTTATGTCCCGGTATTCAGCACTCTGCAGCGTAGGGATAGGTTGTTCCTGCTGTCTAGTTGGGTCCAATTTGTTCTTTGTTGATGTTCACTTCGAACTAAGCTTGTATAAGTTCGTCTACTACTTTAAGCAGTCGGTTTTAAATCGTTTTTGCCATCTTTTGGAGTAAACTGACATATTTGTGTCCCTTATTTAATAGAATATTAACATTTGCAATTCGAATCCTTTGTGGATTTTTGGGAGACACTTAACAGGCAAATGCCTCAACTCATCTAAAACATATTATTTTTATGCGGCTTTACTTAAATAGGTTTGGTATGAATTATGCAAACCTTAGTTTAACAACTTAGAAGTTCAGTTTCGTCTAGCTACTTCAAACGAGTTTCGGTTCTCTCGTCAACTATTCTGTCTGCAACGTTAACCTTCCTTTTCACAAATTTAAGTTGCTTGTTTTCTGTTCTGTTTCACTTATTCACAAATTATATGAATTATTTGAATGCTGAACTGGTTGATTATTCACAAACAGCCAAAGCTTGTCGCACCTACCAAAACCTGCTTGTGCTATCTGGCTGGCTATGCAAAAAGAGACAACAAATGAATCCGAAATGTGAAATGTCATTTTGGATTTGGCGCCACATCGATGTTTAAACATGGACAATGACATTTGTCAGCTGGGGAAATTGCAATAAGCTTACAACAGATTCGAGTTTTCTTGTTTGAGGCACATACAAATGGGGATAATGTTGCTGAGTGCATGGGAAAGTACTTTTAAGTAATTGATGAGCGACCAACAGAGCGTGTAAAGTGCAATGCCGAAGGTAGCTTCCTTTGTTTGAGAAGATTCTAGTCACGTACACATATTGATGTCTAACTCCTGCCGCCTTCCTTTAAATTTGCGTTCTAGCTGTAATTGCTACAGTTTCTGGGCGGGTTGATCAAATTGGTTTGTCAACCGCATAAACTAAACGGCAACGTGGGCGATTCCCATTGATGTGTTATTCTTTTGGGGACATCCCCGGCACGTATTTAGCATGAGGAATCCGGCACGTTCTGTACAAGCTGGTGGTGTCCGCTGTTGCTCATTCTTTTCACTTACAGTTCGAAATCAAACATAGGTGGAATCTGCTCGGTTCTGCTCACAACAACAAATGCTGCAATGCTCCTTAACGAGCCGTTAACAACTGAATATTTTGAATAAAACTTATAAATACTGTTTTATATTTATATACATACTATATATCTAGCGTATACGTTGGATCTTTCGACGAATACCAAAAGCACTAGAAATTGTATATCCCATAAAATCGGACGTTGTTTCCGCCGTCAAAAACGAAAATCGTTTTCCAAAACAACGAGAAAAAAAAGAAAACCATTCACGTAAATATTCTCGGCTAATTTTTGGGCTTGCAATTCGGTTGGAAATACTTGAAAAATTGGTATTTATTTATGTTTAACTTGTCTTACACGCACCTTTCTGCTTTTGTGGCCGAGCGGCTTGCAATATCAGCAATTTGTTTATGGTATTTATTTAATGATTATGTTTTGGGGTTGGTTTTTTTTTTCCAAGCGTCTTTGCGCCGACTTTTTAAGCTTTTAATCAGCGTTTTGTTCGCACAGACTCACACACAGACACACGCGTGCCGCATTTGCATTTGTTTGGTATTTTTATGATATTTATCTTGTTGTTGTTGTTGTTGCTGCTGCTGCTGTTGTGGCAGCTTATTCGTTTGCCTTTTGCTTATACAAAAAAATTGGCAATATTCACGTCGCGCCGTTTTGAACTTGATAATTTTTCACGCGTTCGCGTTCGTTTCGCGCCGCCAACACACCAGAGGCGAGATACGATAGAGTATCTCATGCATACAACAAACAGCGCCGGCTTCTTATCCGCGACTGCCAACCGAAACAGAATAGAAGCGGCAACAGAGCCCAGAAGCAACACCACAGAACAACAGCAGCAGCAGCAGCAGCAGCAACAGCAACAACAGCAGCAGCAGCAGCAGCAGCAATTGCCGAGCGAGTGAACACGGCGTCGTTCACATCGTCATCGTCGTCGTCGTGTCGTGAGTTACTTGTGCGAATTTTGCTAAAAAAAAAGACGAAGAAGCAAAACGAGATGCCGCCAATTCTTGACGTTGTTCTAGTCAAACACATTCAATGTCGCACAATGGGCCAAAATGTATGCGAAATATGGGTCATTCTCAACCTAAACTAGAAGAGGGTTCTCTCAGTTGAAATCTTTTAGAGATAATGAATCTTAACTGCTCTACAAACTTCTTTGGATCGTTGGCTGTTACAGAGCAATATCAGGCAATCCCTATAGCATTTTCATATTAAAATCCATGATTTTTCGGAACCTTTCATTAATTATTCATAATATTCTAAGAAAGTTTCACATTTGCATAGGCCAGTGTAAAACAGAGAAGAAATTGCTATTACACTCAGAGAAAACATGGACAATTTGATAGTTAGATCATAAATATTCAATGTCAGAAGATTGATAAGAACGATAATTCTTGATCCAAGAGCGAAATTCTTGATTTACGAATTTTTGATCCCATTTTGCTTTATCTAAGAGCTTTAATAATCAAGTAGAAAAATTCTTAAATCATGTGTTAAAACTTACTCAAACCCAAGATTGCTCATTCTTGAATCAAGAGCTTGAAAGAATGAAAAATCTTGATCCAAGAGCGAATTCTTGATCCAATTATGAATGTATGATGCCGTTTTTCCTGATCTAAGAGCTTTAATACTTAAACATAGTAAGGAAAATTCTCAAATCAAGCAGAAAAATTCTTGAATCAACTGCTAAGTTTACATAAAACTAAGATTTATGCTTGAACTAGCAGCATCGGGTTCAAGCGTAACATCGCTCACTCTTCAATCAAGAGCTCCACTTATTCACAAGTAAGCTCGCTCGAATTCCAATAAAAGAAAATTAAAAATCAGTAATTTTTTCGCTTCTAGGTAAAATATATTTCATAGAAGACTAATTAACCAGCTCGAGGAACACATAAGATGACATGGCAGTCTTTGCCTCTCAGCTTGGGAATTCCAAGGCAACATGAGTGCAAAAATCAAAGCCGCTCTTCGCTCGATACTTTTGCTCACTCACCTGTCTCTCATTAAAAACTCAAATGTAGGAGCGGGTTCAACGATATTCTCTCAAATATGCTTGCTCTTCTCTCTCAATTTCTTTACCCTACCCTCCTCGACTCAGAGCTCCAAACTGAGAGCAAGTTTAGCTTGATTTCACGAGCGAAATTCTTGCAAAGTCAAACACTAATAGTTGTCTCCAATTAAATTATTCTTTCTGCTTTTATCTAGGTGTACCTAAACGGCAATACATCGAGGACCAAGGCTACATTCCTAACACCGAAAATGGTAAGTTTTTTTGATCTAGTCTATGGCTAGGGTGCACACTGTCTATCCTGGGTGCACACTTTAAGGGTACTCCCGATCATAACCGGAGCTTTGCTCGCCATAAAATGCTCTAAGTCTTCTCTTAATGCCCTGTACACAGAGCAGACACTTTTGTTAATACAGAGTATATTGTTGTGGGGCTTCACCGACTTTCTTGCTTGTTTAACTATATTGGAGAGTCAGCTTAAGATTTCTATCGTTCTATGTTGACTGATCTTAATTCTAAGCAGGCTTCTTATGCTAAGTTTGTTTAGGACTTTTCAAACAAAACACACATACACTACAATAGAGGGCAGCTGTTTCATTTACCTTCCGATTATAGGTACATTTTTAGACTTCGCCTTTCTAAAAATTCCTCTGGCGATTGTGACAAGGAAAAGGTCATTCCGGGAAATGCATGCATATGTGAATGTGAATTTGATTTCGCTTTATTAACGACGAAGGAACACGTCCTGTCAGTAAGTAACCTTCGCACCGGCTGTGGTGTAAGGAGACTCTTTATCTTCCAGAGTAATTCTTTCCGCCGAACTCGATCAAAAGTTTGCTCAACATCAACGAACACTGACACGAACTACTCCTTTGCATGAAACCCTTATAGGATAAAGTTAGTTAACCTGTTTAGCTGGTCTGGCGTTCTGTGAGACCTACTTAAACCTAATTAAAATTGCGGAATACGATGTCTGAGCTCATCAAAGTCTTATATGTTCAGAGAAATCGGTCAACATTTCCATGTATTTTTGTCAGTCTGAACAGACTGCCAGATAACTGGCATACAAAATACTTCCAGGCTGTCAGTGTGATTGAGCGCAACCTTAAAAGAAATGATATTATTTTATGCAACTGGCATCATAATTGGCAAAAACTAAGTTTGGGAACCTTCCCTCTTTTTAAGGAGCAGCCAACTTAATCTGATTTTTCTTTTCTATAATAACAATTAGATTTTTGACCAAGAATTTCCCCCACTCGCCCATGGTAAGATGTTTGGTTACGTTTCCCAAAAATGAAATACGTCATCAACCATTTTTCTCGGTTTGGTTTTTCTGTTTTTTGTGTGCCTCAAACATGTTTGAGTTGTTTTCGAACATTTAGTCGAATGTTGCGATAGCCAGACAGTTCGAGACTGTTGCCATTTTACCCATCGGTATACATTTAGGTATGTGCGTGCGACTAGGTTTCGCTTTTAGCCATGTGCGAGGCTTGAGTAGGTTGCTGGGTCACTGCCTTGCCCATGTTGCTGGCATAAGTTCATTAACGACCGCCATTTCGTGCAACAGTTCCACGGCATCCTTTTTGCCTAACATGCTAGTTAACGGAAAGAGATACACATATTTGTGAGGGCAGGCGGCAAATATTAATGAATGAACTCTTTTTGTGTGTAAGTATTGGGGGAGGGGGAGGGGTAGGGTGATAAATATTATTCGCACGTGTTAAAGAAAGAAAGGGGTTTTTGTGTGTGGTCTAGATACGACGGCGGCGGTTCTTAAAGTAAATACACAATGTCTGAGAATTGGCCAACTGTTGTTGAACACGAACGACTAACACAGTCTAATTGTGTTCTATTTGATTTATTGGATGTCTTGATACATATGTAAGAACAGTTGTACATACTTAGTTACAAGTCTATTGTATATTTTGAGCAATTCATCTTGTTTGACACAAATACCATATTTACATGGAGGTGGGTAGGAGGTGGTAAAGATGATTCACTTGGGCTGATGAACGGCTTATAAAAAAGAGGCAACAGACCAAGCTGGTAGAACAAGTTAATAGGTTGTTATCGATTCTATAAGTTTCAGCTTTCAGCTTAGTCTTTAAACAGCTTAAATATGAATAAGCTATTAAAATCCAATTTCCCTGCTCAGTTTCGACTTTAAAACATTTATTTACTGTCAACATTTTGTTAGCAAACACATCTGACTGCACATTTGTGGATTTTGTTATTTAAATTTTATTTTATTTTATTGTTTTGGCTTTGGCCGTTTGGGCCTCGAAGTAATTAATTTGGTGCATGTGATGTACACATTTATTGCCAAATTGCGGCTGCAGCTGTGTCTCTCTGTCTCTGTCTCTATGTAGCGACCACTTTTATGGCCATCTAATTAACTCTGCGTTACCCACTAAACTGGGCTCAAATCCCAAATTAATTGGGAATTAGACAACAGCGAACTTTTTGCCCCATAAAACTGCCAGGCGGGTGGGCGTGACCGGTCATAAAAGTAAGCAAATAATAAAAACTAAACTTGACTCAGTTGAAAAGCCATTGTTATTGATTTCAGCCATCTGTGGGCTGCTGCCTGTGAAAATATTTATGCTGTAAAAAATACGCAATATTTTTTCATATTTTTTTATATTTTTTTCTCTCTAGGGTCAAGTCAAGTCACGCATAAGTAAAGGGTCCTTCTGCTCTAGGCATGCTCATCGTATTCTATATTTAAGAATATGTTTATATGGGGTTGTTTGCTTAATTTTATGCATAAAAGTCAGCAAATCTGACAGTGAACTCGGAACTTTTATGTTTGTATTTCAAATGTAAGAACAAGGGTCTGGGCCAAGAGGAGTCCGTCCTTGGCTGTTAGTTGTGTGTGTGTGTGTCCACTCCAAGCCAAATAAACAGAATGGTTTATGATGCAGGGTACTGTTTGACATAAAGGCAAAACTCGAACTTAATGGGCATTGTTGAGTAGTGGAAGTGGTTGTAGTTTAGCACAAAGATTGAAAGGGAATAGGAAATTTTTTGAAAAGTTCGAAATTAGAATCAGTTGAGTTTGAGGTCGGAATTTGAAATTTAAACGATGAACAAATGAAAACTAAAACTCGTTGCAGTATTTTGGTATCTAAATAATTATGGAAATTGTCAATTTGATGCCTAATTTGTAAACTGAACGCAGCAGCAGCTAGAAGTAAGCATCTTCGACTCTATAAAGCATATATATGCTTGATCAGCATCAATAGCCTACACTCAGCGAAAAAAATAGAGACTTTCATACTTGGATCAAGAATGTTCGAGGTCAGAAGTTCAATAAGAATGAAAATTCTTGACCAAGAGCGAAATTCTTAATCCATGTATGAATTTTTGATCCCGTTTTTCTTGATCCATGTACGAATCATTCTCAAATCAAGCAGATTAGTTCTTGAATCAAGTGCTAATCATACTCAAAGTCAAGATTGCTCATTCTTGAATCAAGACCATACATCATAGTCATAAGCCTAGAAAGTTCTTCCTACTATCAAGACCTCGTCAGATTCAGATAGAAATCAGTTGTTTTTTCCATTTTGTTTGAATTTATTGCCTGGAAAACTAATTGTTAAACCATGTGGAAAGTTTTAGCCGGCTCGACAAATACATAGCACCTCAAAGCAGCATCAGTCTTTGCTTGTCAACTGGCAGTCGCATATCCGTCGCTCCATGCCAGCAGTGCCATAACTGGTTGGGAATTTTAAAGTAACATGAGTGCAAAAATCGATTGCTCTCTCCGCTCGATAGCTTCCGCACACACCACTCTCCCAAACTGAGACAGCGAGTTCAACGCTGTGTTCTCTCAAATGTGCTTGCTCTTCTCTCTGTTTCTTTACCTCAGTCCCCTTGCCTAAATAAACTCTACTGAGAACGAACTTAGCTCGATTTCAAGTCCGAAATTCTTAAAAATTCAAGAACGAATAAACCTTTTTTCTAAGATCGTTCGCTCTTAAGTTATTAGTTCTACTTTTTTCTGGGTGTATTCTGTCCATCTGTCTATAAGTCTGTCTGTCTGTTACAATTAACTTATTTAACTCAATTCTCTAATGTATAATAGTTTCATAGTATAAACTTTGATTGCATACCTCCTAGCAATAACCAGCCCCAATTCGAAATCCCTTTAAATCCCCTTTAAATTCAATATTGAGCACATCTTGTCCCTTGCTTCAAGTCGAACTATCAATAAATCTATTTTCTATTTGATTATCTAACATATTTATCACTAAGTAGCCAAAAAGTAGTTTGCCTTGTGCTTTCATTCTCATTTCTACATGCCCTTCGATTTGCCTCTCACCCTCCACAACTCCTACCCAGTCTTCCTCTATCTGCTTCAACTTGTGTAGCACTCATTGTTATGCGTGCTATGCACATTTTTGTGTGTGTCTCTGTGTGTCTATAGCACATGCGTGCGATTTATTTGCTGTCGCCACAAACATAAACACAAATACACCGACTTTCACACCCTCAACCTCCACTTACAGCCACAAATTAACCCGGGCACGTACTTCGCTTAGGAGGCCTAATCAAATAGAAGCGCCAAATTAAACAACAGAACCAAAACAACAAGAACAACAACAACAATAGCAAGAGCTAAGCAAATATGTGGCAAGAGAGCTTGACACCTACGCAGCAGACAAAGGCAAGAGACGTAGTGGTAGGCACAAATCCAAAACGGGAAATTGAAAGTCAGATTATTGTTTGTAAATAAGCGCTGTTTGAAGTAATCACACATATTTGCACTAATTATTTGTAGTGATTAGAAAAATTTAACTTTTCCTTAGTTCCATTTTCTGTTATTCGAGATTTTGTTTTCAAACTCCCGCTGTTCCATCTTTGTTATTGATTTTTCTTGTTTACTTTCAGCAATCTTTTGAAATTCTTAAGAAGGTTTAGTACAGTGGGCCGCCGCACCTCTTCTTGAGATCAAGGTGCAACTTTGAATATAATTGCCTTTTCTTAGCGATGGTCACGCCTGGTCCGCAGGGCAGGGCTATTCACACCCACACGAGCCGAAGGCTTGCCAAGGCTTGTATCAAGAGAGCTTAAAGCTTTTGAGTTGCTGGCTAGCGATCGCTGCACCTCCAATATGTGCCCTCCCTCTTTTTGACAAACCCAGCATTAGATAAATATTTAGCTTAATATTTGGATAATTATTTAGATAAGTATTTAGATAAATATTTTTGGAGAATTTTTTGAATGTCTTAGGGGAAGGTTTTGCATTGCTTTGGTAATCAATAAAACATTATTTTTTGCTATCTTATCTTTTCAAAGTGACTTGGCACTTTTTTGTAATAAATGCTTAGCTAACAAATTTGCCTTAAAAGGATTTGCCTTAGAAACGAAAAGCAAAGTTGTGTTCGATTGGGATGGAAATCAAACTGCGTTGGACTTAACATTCGAAGTATGTGAGCTTCTTGGAAATACTTAGATTCAAGAAGAAAGATTGAAGAAAGTCAAATTCTATAGCAAGTACAAGAATTCTAGAGCTGACAAGTAGTCTTAGTTAAAAGACATACAACGGGAATTGTGATTTATTTTTGAGCCAACTTGTTCCTAAAATTCCCAACTAGCTCTAACATTTTTCTCACAAAGTGATGGTCGGATATTGACCTATCCTCTGTTCAAAGCTCTTTGTGGTTTTTGTTAGTTCTCACCAAATGAAACGATACCCGTAACGATGAGACAAATTATCGATAACCCGTCGAGTCACTGCTTAAAAAGCCAAGGATGTAGATACCTTTAGTGTGGATGCAACTTATTTGCAACCATACTTGTATAAAACGACTTGTATAACACAAAAATTAACTCAATTCAATAACTCTACAGCTTAACTGAAGTATGCGAATACCTAAAAAGATTAATCGATAAATCGATAACATTTTTTAATATTATTTTTGATATTCAGCCATGCTCCGGTTTTCACTTATTTTTGCGAATTGCGATTTCAGCAAATTCGTACGATTTTAGTTTAGAGCGCTCCGAAATTCGCCAGTTTGTGTCATCGATAATGTTCCATTCCCAACTTGTTTTGTGTCATTTCACATAACAAAAACAGCTGATGAGCGCCACTAGTCATGCTATCGGTAGTCATATATCGATATATACCATGGCCAAATCGCAAATTGTTGTTATTGTGAGCAGTTTTCCATCACGCTCAATTTTGTGTATCTCTATTAAATAAATTGTTTAAAATATTGCCTCAATGCGAATTGTGTGGATGAGTCCGTAAGACAAATCTAAAAAGATTAAAGAACTGAATAAAAATAGTTCCGTGGGCTGTCTGTTTGTGCATCAACCTATATTTTGCATTTACTTTTCATTTCACGGACTCAGATGTCGCCGGTTTAAAAACGGCAAAACTTTGCGATTTCTAAATGTCGGAGCAACAACTTTTACGATTTGGTGATCAAATCGCAAAGTTTTTGCGAAAGCGAAAATGGGAGCATGGCTGATTAAACATCTATGACAAACTATCAAGGCACTGTACACTTTTATTCCCACTAAAAAACTATATTTACTATAGATTTCCTTCCTTGAACTTTTATCTTCGATATATTATATAGGAAACTAGAAACCTTTACCTATCGAAATCCACCCCTTGATGAGTTAACCAGTATTTTTTCAAAGCCGTTCGGGCTTACGTATGTAACTGACTGACCCAAAGTAAAACCAAATCGCATTTTCCATTTATCGTTTCTCTTTCCGCTTAATTTCGTTCAACTGCTGCCCACATTGTACCAATATTCCCAAAATTTGTCAACAATGTTCACACTCTTCAAATATTTGTCACTGCCCTCAATAGTATGCTATGATTTTTCGTAAACCAGCTTAGCCTCTTTCCGACAAGTGCCATCAAATTGACGTCATTTTAATTAAATTCACCCTGGGAAACGATAACTAGCTAAGCTCCAATTGAACTTCCAACTGGTGCAACTGGTACGATTAAGCACAGAGAAAACCAGGCAGGTTGAAAATTGAGTGGCACTGCGTTGGTTGAGTGTTTTTCGCCTGGAGTGTCTGCCTCTTGAGTTGGGAAAATGAGCCATCAACAGCTGGTGCCGCTCCATTGCTGCCGCCCAGAGCTGTTTCAACAGCCTAACAACGTGCACGGCAAGTTGTTTACATTTCTTTTTTTTAACATTTCTGTTTACTAGATGGCCAGCACGTGCTGACAACAGACAGCCTTCAGTGGGACAGAGACAGCGAGAGACAGGGCGAGAGTGGCTGAAAAGGGAGCTAAGCATGCATATTTCATGTGGCATAAGCTCCAGAAGCTTGGTTTTTAGCGCAAAAGGCACAGCTTCTTACGCATTTCTGAGGTTTGTTGTTGGTTCACTTATTTACTATGCACAAATAACTCCCACAGAAGGCAGCGGCAGGCAGCAGCAGCCAGCAGCAACAGCTGGCCTTGTTAATTTAAGAAAGTAAAGTTTTTTGTTCTCTCTCACCGAAAAAATTTCAATTATGCGCTGACCAAGATTTTGTAATTTTCAATTTGTGTGCGCTGGGCATAATCAACAAGTCAGCAGTCAACACAAACAGCAACAACAACAACAACAAGAACAAGAACAACCAGAGCATCTTCTTACTTGGGACCCTACATCTTTTTTTTTGGCAGAAAAGCGAAACGGAATATTTTTTTGATTTTAAACAAGTACATGAATTTCTTATGCATTCTCATCCGGCAGGAAACATGAGGGAATGCGATTCATTGCCTCTTCAGGTAGCTGGTCTATCGGTTTTTGGTTGCTTTTGTCTGTTTCTCTTAGGCTAATAAGATTGGAATTGTGAGAAACAGATGAATCTTCACTCTAGATTAGGTCTAAAAACCATACATCTAGACCCATTTGTAGACTTGAATGAAACCTAACTGATGTCTAGCAATAGTCTCAGCAAGATCAGAGACGCCTTTAGAAACAAGAGCAACAAAATATTTTGCAGAGACAGCAGAAGTGGGAGTAAATCTTGTTCTCTGACTGCCCTGCAGATCTACGTGAGGCCTGAGATTCAAATCAACATAAATATGTTTACAGAGAACAGAATCATCGTTGTGTTCTTATATTTCTGAAATTAAAATTGAAAAGAAACTTGAAAAGTTATTGATAAAAACAGATTATTGATTAATTTTGTATGTTTCTTATGCTTGCGGAGATTTTTGTTTGCTTAGAAGCGAACTAAGGAGATGAAAGGAGAAGGAGAAGGGCTAATGAATGTATGTCCATTCTATTTTGAGGATTTTCAAGTTTGATGGAACCAAAGTGAATTATAGAAAACTATACACAATATCCACAAGAGCTTTAAAATGTTTTATTGCCCTTCCAAGTGTTAATTAACAGAGCATTAACATTAATGTTAACAAATCAACATTATTTAAGCAGACAGCTAATGCTTTCTAGAATAGTATGCTACGATTTTCATAACTTTTATAGATTTGTCATAGTATAGGATATATTTAAGAAATTTTTTGGAAAACATTTGGATTTAATTACCTTAAATTACGCATCCGCCAAGTGGTACCATATGGGCTGTAAAATATGCAACTTTTTCACAATGTTTTTCTGGTTATTCTTAACAAATTAACCAAGCTACAACTCTATGACTACATTTGACAACTATATGCCGAAAATTTAGCTATTCAGCCGTGTGTGCATTGTATATAAAGGTTGCCATGAACTCCATATCAGGGTTAAAACCTGCATATTACTTCTATATTTTTGTGGTTTTTGACCTACAAAACAGATAAATCAGAAAATGAAAGACATAAGGGGAGGAAATTGGAAGAGTTGTTCAGTAGACCAGACTAGTTTATATATAAAATGAGGTTACTCTAGATCTTTTACTCTCTGAAATCCAGCTGAACATACAGAACGAACATGACTTTGTCTACTCGGCATGTTGATGCTTATCAAGAATACACATACTTAATGATATCAAAGCTGCTTCCTTTTGCCTGTTACATACATTTAAAAGACTTTAGAATAACCTTTTTAAACTCTAACTGGCATAAAAACGGCTCAGACTGAAACTTACCCTTCTTAGGCAACTCACTTACCATCTGCACCACCAAGTTTTTAGTTTGCTGAGTGCCTTACGTAGAACTTTGTTCTTTGCCCTGGGAAAAAGTAAATGTTTTCATCTTAATGTTTCCTAGACTGGCCAAATTAGTCAGTCTTATCGTGTATATTGACCAAGCTAATGGCTTAAAGATACCGATTTCCTCTAGCCACATTGGGTATCAGCATGAAAACTTGCTTTTGTTGTGTCGTCTAGCCACTGAATATATATATTTACATTCAAAATACAATGCAAGAGCTGACTACCAAGCAGTTCTACGTTTCAGTACTGAATATTTCAGGGCTGACTCAGACCTGAGCAGCAGGAATAACTAAATAACTTCCCATAAAACTCAGCCATGAGTTCAGCACTGAAATCATGCCTAGAATCAGATAAGGTCATGACGTAGTAGAAGATGTCTGTGTTGAAACACTTATAAGGGATGCCATTAATTCAGTATCAGCCTCACCATTTCAGGGCTGATTCAGTTATGATTCAGCTGTGAGCCGAACTGAAGGGTAAGCACAATTTTTGTAGGCTCCCTTGAATAAATCCATGACTTTTGGTCAAACGTAAGCCAAATGTCCATCATTAGCAGGCACAAACATTTGCCCATCCCACCAAAATAAACACGCATAAGTGAGTCCTTTTGAGCCGCAAAAAGAAAAAAACAAACAAACAAACAGGAGTCAAAGTTTTCCGATGTTGTATTTAATTTGTGCTTTAATTAAATATTAGTTGTCTCCTTTTCTACTCCCCCCGCTTCACTTCTTACACGCTAAAACAGTGACAAATCACACCCAGTACTTTTTTTGCTTGTGTTTTTTTGTTGTAGTTGTTTTTGCTTTCCTCGTATTTTGGCTTATATTGGCCTTAATCTGCGTAAATTGTATTTCATTCCGTTCCCGCTGGGCTCGCCGGCCACTTTCTGGACTTAGACAAAAGGATGCCGCGTGCGTCGTTTGGCCTTGATGGGATACTCATAGCCCTCGAAGTCATCATCGAGCTCATCGTCCTGATGCTGGCGATGATGATGATGGCTACGACTGCTGTGATGCTTTTTGGGCTCATGGTGGTGCTCCTTGACCGGCACCGGAATGGGCAGGGGCACCTTCTTAATGATCGTCTTGGTATGGACATGTGTGTGATGCTTCACCGGCACGTGTATGCGTATTCTGTGAATGGGGGGCGAAACGGTTTGGTTGACATGTCGTAAAGGGCGTGCCCGGTGCTTACTTGAGCTTGTCCTTTGATGGATGGCCGTTTGTCAGTGCGAGCATCATGCAAGTGATAAACAGAAAGCTGAGTGCCTGCAAAAAGCAAGTACGGATAACGATTGAGTTGTAGCAGTGATAAAATGTAAGTATATATAAGGCGGCAAATCTGAATTTGATTGCCGCATTATGATGGATCTGCCATTTTGTTGGGCGTGACGGCAACTGTCAGGGCAACAGCGCCCGGCCAGCCTAATTACTCGTCGGCAGCAACAGCAGCAACAACTTCAAAGTCTCTCGGTGCTCTAGAAATTGCTAAGAACCATTAGGCTGTTTTTTGTTTTGCCAGATATTTGAATAAATCCAGCCAGGCAATTTGTAAGCCACTTTGAAAGGCGAATTCAATCAGCCCTCAAGTGGGCATAGACGTAGATTAGAGCCAAGAACTTTAATAAATTAAATTTCCGCTGGAATTTGTGGCTCATTAAACGGCAGCAGCCAAGTTTCATTTTAGAATATTTATACAATTTATTTTACAGTTGGCAGTGTTTCACTTGCCCGACTCCCTCAACAGTCATCAATTATCCATACGTAAAGCACTCTACTTGAATTTTTAATTAAACATTTCCATTTGTTGTCAACTTGTGAATAATTTCCCAGTGCAACGTTCTGTGGTTTTTGTTTCATTTCGCGCTCGATTGGATGACAGGCCAAAAAAAATCCATTAGTTTTTTGTATGCACTTAATTATGTAATTGTGTTGAGACTTTCTAAGCTGCCTGTTGGTTTGTTTGTTTGTTTGTTGGTCCGTTCAACGAACCTAACAAAATGTGCACTTTATTTGCATATTTCTTTTTTGTTTTTGTACAAGTTTGACAATTAACACTTACTCCAGGGGGCAGCTGCATTTTCACGCGGATTTGAACACGGCTTATTAGCTATTATTGTTGTTGTTGTTTGCCTGTAATTATATTTGATGGGTATTAAAGCGCGGATTTGTTAACCATCGCAGACGAGTGTAGAAATGAAATTGCTTTGGGAGTTGCCGCTTGCATCCGTTTAAATATGAAAAAGGCAAAGCAAAAACACAATTGTAGCTACAGTGAAACGTGCCACAACTGGCTCAGCGCAAGAGCGAGAGAGAGATCATGAAAACACTGGCTCTATAATGACATGAAGTTGCTGAGTTGGAAATAAATAAAGCACAAAAAACATAATCAAGCCACCGGCTGTCCCCCCCCCCACCCAGCAGGCAGGCAGGCAGGCAGGCAGGCAGTGGGAAATCGGCAGTGGAGAGCGGGGAGCATGACTGAGCTCAGCTTGCTGTGTTTGACTGTTGTATTTGCCGAGTGCGACAAAACAGAAAACCAGACTTGGACTTGGGCAATGGCAAGTGCTTGCTGGAAATTGGTGGAAAATGAAGTTGCTGCGGTTATAGTTGGTTGCCAAAAGACGCTACAGTACAATATTTACTTTCAAAAATCTGTAGATGTTGCTCAATCCATAATGAAGAAGTAAGTGTTTTCATTACACAATGTTCTTCAGGTCAGTTGATGGTGTATTGCCACATAGTTGGGCCAGGAGTTATACAAGTTGTTTGATGAAAAGCTTGTGAAATTTCCGCCTCTAACCTAGAGCAGAAGGTTCTACACAAATGCTGCTTTGCCTTCCTTACTGCTTTTTAGAGGAAGCAAAGTCTTATCTTGTACTCCTTCCGAATGTTCGCTGCATGCGCTTGTTTGGCGAGTTTGAAGCATTCTAGAACGTCCTTCCTCTGCTCTTTCAGTTCTAGGGTCCACCAGGGTTGTTTGGTCCTCCTTTTTGTAACTGTGAGCTTACACAAGGTTCCAAAGGAAAAGAGAGCACCCGTTCTTGAAGAATGTCCAAGTTTCTTCAAACTTTCTTTTAAGATCTGAATCATGGAAAAGTGTGGAGAGATCAGAATTCAATCAATCTGCAATTGTCTATTGAAGTGGCTATCAGATTCCAGGCAAAATTCTATTACAGACAACAATAATTGTAAATTTTGGCAATTTATAAATCTTTCCTAAGATAACAAGAAAGAAAGTCGGTCAAGCCCGACTATAACATACTCTGTACCAAGAAATTTTGTCTTTTGATCATAACTCGAAAACCGTTCATCCGATCTTCTTCATTCCTTTGGCGGATCGATAAGTTATTCTAATAACTAAATATGTCCAGAAGGAACAAGCCATCTATCTTCAAAACTGTGGGAGATATGACGTTTTTTCTAAATTGCGGGGGCGGGAGGGGGCGTGGCCAAAATTGAAAATAAACTTGATCTGCCTGCAGACATAAGAAGCATATGTCCCATACATGTCAAACCTCTATCTCTTACCATCTCTGAGATCTGTGCGTTCATACGGACAGACAGACAGACGGACAGACGGACGGACGGACAGACGGACAGACGGACTTGGCTATATCGACTCGGCTGTTGATGCTGATCAAGAATATATATACTTTATGGGGTCGGAGATGCTTACTTCTGGATGTTACATACTTTTGCACAAACTTATAATACTCTGTGTACCTACGGTACAGAGTATAAAAACAGGAAAGCAAGTAGGGCTATATACTCTTTACCAACGAAAGTGTATGCTCTTAATGAAATTTGAATCTGTAAGTAGCTAGAGTGAACATTCTACTGCTCATAACTCAACTAACGCTTGTGAAATCTTTACCAGTTCTTTATCAAATCGATAAATAATTTTGAGAACTAAATATGTCCAGAAGTAACGCACCCTCTATCTATGAAACTGTGGGAGATATGACGATCTTTCAGAACTGCCTGCCGACACGGAGGGGCATACGTCCCATTCATATCGAACCTCTGTCTCTTACCATGTCTGAAATCTGGTTATTCTTGCCGACAAGCAGATGGACAGACAGACACGACTCTGCACGGATTGAAGTCTGCTTTAAGGATGAGTTGCCCAGCGTCCTTTTTATAGGCCTGCATTTCTTCTAAGGAAATGGCTTATCAAGTTGTATGAATTTCCCATTTGTTCTATGGAACGACATTCTCACGGCTTGGTTCTTCACCTTAGCCAACTTAAGCCAGTCCGAGTTCATTTTCCTGCTCATTCTTCTTTCGTCTGAATTGAAAGCTCCTTTCCTCTCTCCTTTTCTTTAGGTATTGCTCCTTAAAAGCTTGCGTGGCTTCCCACTGCAGAGTTCTTCTGTACGCAGAAGGGCATGGTGGGATTTTTTGAGCAGCTGGGTGAGTTTCGCTGTGTCCGTTCTGATTGCAGCTACTGGACGTTCAGCTTTTGATGTGTGATAGAACACGGTACATCTAAGACACACGATTAATGCCTTCAGTCTATCTAGTTTCTCGTTGATTGATCTGGGGACTTCCACGTCGCCCTATGAAGGTCCCGATGTTCCTGGGCTTCCTTGGAAGGCAGGAACTCTCCTGTGGTTATGGAAGCGTATGTATGTAGTTAGGGAAAGCTTATGACCGGTTCAACAAGGCTTACTTACTTGCTTACTGCGCCCCAAGTCAACTCACACCTCCTCGCTGGTAATCCCTGGTAACACAGCAATGCACCCGCAAAGCTGCTGGCTAACGTGAGCGGCAAGCTCTCCTTAGGGCTAATAAGGTTGGTGCGTCGGTTTTGGTACCCACCACCTTAAGAAATACTTCACCAGTGGAAACTGCGACAACAACGCTTCAGAGGTCCCGATGTTCAATTCTGGTAACTCTCTGCATTACTTAAGGTTGATTCGTGAAGGGTAGATCGGCCGATGTTTGGGCTCAAAACTCCTTCTCTCCCGATCTTGGCCTAGCACCATTTTATATAAGTGGACTTATTGCTGCTAAATTGGCTAAATTTGTGATTAAATTAGCCAATCAACGTCTCACAGCCAATATACCACTCTAATGCTGTTGTAGCGTGCTCACCTCATGACTGATAGTGAAATGGCAGCAGTAACTGCAACAGCAACATCAACTGCCACACAATTACGAGTATATTGGCTGTACGAGTATATTCGGGCTTAAGGCCGACAGACTCTAAAAACACAGCCACAGAAGCCAGCAAAACAGAGGCAAACGGACAGGCAACCTATCTGGCAAACATAGTGGCAGAGCCACCGCATTTTGAAAAGCCACCACCGAACATGAACTTGGTAAAGACCGGGGGCCAGGGGCCAGGGGGGCTAGCAGCCCACAGCCTAACTAGCGCCAAAGTCAAAAGCGTAATTGAAGCCTGCGCCTCAGTTAAACGCAGCGATTATGTCGGCTGGCTTTCATGGCAAGCCGAGTTCGCCACAGACAAGCAGTTACCAGCAGGTTCAAGTTGGATGCGGGTTTTAGTTGCAGCCAGGCAGCAAGGATTTTGTGCGGTGACTCTGTGTGCCTGCTTCCTGGTTGGCAAACATTTGGATTGTCGCAAATTGAGTTGTGTGCACCGAAATATGTCGTCCCACTATTTCACCCGCTTTTTTCATTCGACTGCCGCCAATTTAAATTTGATTGCCATTCTGGCCGCTGGCCGCTGGGTAGAGGGAATCCGTCTGCAGCGCCAACGAATGCAGGAAGAGCCCCTAAAAATGAACTGGTTTTCGGTTTGGTTCGCCCGGTTGCATAACAATGACAAATCAAGAGACGCACGACACTTGGTCATTGTGTGCGGCGCATCCAAGTCGCTGGCTCAACTCGTTTGCGGTGCACATTGTGTTTTCCTCCATTTTCCGCCTTGGCGAATTAGCAGCCGAAACGCAATGATACAACAACAACAAAAACATATTGTTTCGATTTATTTATATAGCGATTTATTGGCCGGCAATTGCGGAAAGTGGTTTATGATGGGCCAATTAAAAACTGATGATATAATCAGAAACCGCCATCCGCTGGCCGGTTTTTCTGCATAATAACCGTCTTCGAAAACATCGAAATGCATATTTATGAAATTCGCTTACTTTGGCTTTAATCGGGCTTGTGTGTGCTGGGTCATTAGCACCCCATTTCAGCCGCGCTGAAAGCCTTTCAATCAAACGCCGCGTCAATATTTGTCGGGGGAAAAAAAACCAAAACAGCAACTCGCCCAAGGCCAAGGAAGGAACGGCCGGCAGAGAAACCTTGGCCAATATTGATGGCATTTGCTTAACCTGTTGTGGTTTTGGTCAGCCTTTCACCGCAAAAAAAAAAAGAGAGAGAAATGCAAAAAGGATTATCCAACTGTAAGCCCCGGAAACCAATACATCAGCTGCCGCCTGGACGCCTGGACGTGCGCCTGCTTCGACCATTTCCTTGCACAATAAATTTTCACTTAACTATGTCGATCGACGTGCAACATTCATGTCTCACAGATTCGGATTCGCATTCGGATACCCCCTGCCCATTGTTGGTGACACAATTTTCCAGTTTGCCAGTTACGCCTCGTAAATTTAATTGACGGAAGCGCGTTAAAAGTTGCAGCGCCAAAATGAAAATTGTATGGGGCAAATATTTGAGCGTAAATTTATTATGCATTTTGCATATTCGACCAGCGATGCTGCAGACCCAGTTCCCGTTGCATTTGAACATAATTTATGACCGTCCGAGTTAAAGAGCTTAACGATTTGGTCACTGAACATTATGTTATATCAATGGTCGGCATTGAGAGCAGAGGGATTGCAATGTGTGTCTTCGTGCTTTAGCTTTAAGGATCTATCAAAAAATCTAAGGATAATCTTTTGGAAGCTAGCCACCAAAACTCATATATTCTCAGTTGCTAGTGGCTAGTTTTCTGCTCACATTGCCGACCCCTGAATTATGTATTGTTTTTGAAAAGAAATTCTTGGTAACGTTTACCGGCCACCACCCGGCCTCATTAAGGACCCTAAGGTCTATGTGTGACCCCATCTGGGGTCATCCGGAACTACCTACCTTTATCCGACATCGTTTATGCTTCAAAATATTCAACATTTTCTTGGTTGAAGTTTTTGAAATTCCACAAGAAACCTTAATTTATTCTTAAAACTTGATAAGAGTCCATCAAAGAAGTACAAAATGTTCTTGTCTCTAGCCCATTAAATTTAAAGGATTTTCTAGATGTATTGTTAAAATAAGGTGTCAACGTATTAACCTTTAAGTGGTCTGTTTGCGATGCATAGATAAAAAAGCAGCCCACCTACAGCAAAACTGTCCGAGAGGCGCAGCCCCTAACGTATGTCTCGAATACCCAAAGCAAAAGTGAATAACTATATTAACTAAGGGTTAAAAAGGTTAACATTGAGACCTTCGAGCAAAGAACTGTGCTGAATACAAGAACTGGTCAAATCCAAGCGTCATTCTTTAACGAAAAAAGCAGAAATCTATCTAGACTCCTTAAGATAAGTGCTAGAACCAGTTAAGAATTTGAAGGAAGTTTCGCATAAATTTGCAATTTCCAATGCACACTTTCAGGAGCTTAGTTTTTTTTACTCAGTTTAACAGAATTTGTATTTGAATTAAGAACGCGCTGTTCTGTATCCATTCTTGATTCCAGAATGTGTTCTCTTATATCAATAATATTAGTTAAAAGCTTTCGATTTTGGCATATTTAAAGGCACCCGTTACTAGTAGAGTAAAAAGAGAGTTCTAAAGTCGTGTAATTGCTTTATAGCACTCTTAATATACCTGTCATCAGATAGCATTACTGCCTTGGAAGCTGATATTTGACTTGTGTGTATATCCCAATTCGGGTATCCTGCACAAGACTATATTGTGTCCAGCTTTTTCAACTTGAGCCAACTCGAGTTAGAAGCAGGGGTTTCGAGGCAAAGTACTTAAGGAGTAAACGACTTTATATATTAGAGACATTTCTATAGGAATTTTAAAGCTTATTCAATGGTTTCTAGAAATTTAGTTTCAAATTGTTTGAACTTCAGTTTCCAATGTGAAAAAGTGGGGTTTTTGTGGCTGCCCAAGAAAACTATAGAGACTTTCGTACGATCTTTCGGAGTTTGTGCTAAACTTTGAACTAAAGTCGGCTACTAAACTTACTGCTCTCACCTTTTGTTATCCAATCTAGTAGCCTATCATTTTGGAGACACTTTATAAACAAAGTCAAATAGTTTTAGTTCGAAATGAAGCCGCTTATACGAAAAGCTCTGTAGATTTCTGGGAGCCCCTAAAGAGTTTATGTGAAAAACTTAAGAGGTTTGTGGGACACCTTCAACTCGCATCGGAACTGGGAAAATGGAAACATGCCTACATGAAACTTGCCTTAGCTGAACTGAACCGAACCGAAACAGCGGTTTAGTTAGCTCCAAAACCTGTAAGTGTTTTCGATAGACTTGCATACATGGTAGAAATGTACTTGATTTTCCATGGTTTTCACACAAACCCTCTCGAGTAGTTCCCTCCTCTACAAGTGTGCATCCTGACTTTTGTTCCCCAGCTTGTTAAATTTTATGCTATTATCTCTCTAGTCTAGTCTCTTGGCCATGTAAAGCCAAGTTTCTAGCTCTGAATGATGAGTTAAAAACCACAATAGGTACACTCAATTAAGTAGCTTGAATATTTGACAACTTCCTGACCAATCAAATGTGCTCAGTTTCACTTAAATTTCTAACCAACCTCATTGATGTACTTAGCTTTATCCTCTATTGATTATTTGGCAGACCTTCTCTAGAAAAAACAGTTCTTATCAAGTCCCAACAACTTCCTCACTGTAGGTGGTAATCGAACGCCATATGTTGACACAGCCAACTGATTTTTGCTGACATTTCTGCCAAGTTCAGCAAACTTTTGCTGCAACCAAAGAACCAAATCGGCAATCGTCTACTTGCCTCCTTCGTTGGTCATAAATTAATGCTCACAGCTCACAGAGCTCTGCTCTCAGCAGTGCCCATAAAACGTGCTGCATTATAAGCATAGAAACTTGTGGTTGGGTTTCCAATAACAACAACAACAGCAACAACGACACCTGTGTAGCCCCTAAGCGAATATCCATGTTGGTAAACTAAAACTTTTGCTCCACTTGCCGACGCACACAAGCAATCACACACACACACACTCTCAAGTAGAGTAGATTTATGGCCACATGTACATAGATGCTTGTCCATTTGCGGCTTTTGTGGCAAGGTCATTTTGATGAAGTCAGCAAGTCGGTTAGTTTTGTGCAAGCATACTTCACCTTTAAATCACCAAAAAAATTGGTTCAAGTTGATAGATAAAATATAAACAAATGGGCAAGCAAGCACTCAAAGGCCTTGAAATATTTAAGTTTCAGTACAGGCCACAAATTTTGCATGTCTTGGCTTAGATTTTGTAAAAGTTGTTCACTTATGCACTGAGAATATCAATGGCTGCAGGCGCTCTAGACCAAATGGTAAAGCATTTAAAACGTGTTGTTGTCTAAAACTTGTTTACTCTTAGGATTATTGAAATGAGAACAAACGTTCTTGAATCAACAATATTTGTACTTACAGTAAGATGAAAACTTCTAGGGAATAGAGTTCTTGGTTTAAGTACCATATATGCTAGACTGACTACCAAAAAGACTTATAAAGCTAGGTCTAAAAAGTATGCAACAAAAAATGCGAATTATTCTTGAAATTCCCAATCGGCTCTAACACTTTTGTTATGGAGAGATGGTAGACTGGACTTACACTGTGGAGTAAACCTAATGAAGTTCTTGAAAAGGCTTTCTTTTGTAGGTAAGAGTAGGGCTGCAAAACTATCGATGTTACTATCGATAGTATCGAGGTTTTCAAAATGGTCCGATGTATCGATGTTAAAAATTGAACATCGATATATCGGATGCTTCACTGCATCAGTGCTGCCAGATTTTTTGGGTCCATTTTTACAATTATTATTAGTTGAAATACGACAAACCTCCAAAAAAAAGGTCAATTTGGTTAAACGCAGCATTATCAAACCGAAATTTGTGTTCCAAAGTGCAAATAAACGAAATGGCTAGAAGTGGCTAGATCATTTTGAAAAAAAAAAGCTAACCCGCTCAAAAAGTGGCTAGTTCTAGCCACAAAGTGGCTGAGTTGGCAGCCCTCCACTGCATGGTGACGCTTCAAGCTACGCGTAAGTGTTTGTTGAGTTAAAAATGTGTATAATTTTATAAATTCATTTTTTGGTAATAGTTTCTTACAGCAATAATTGGCGGTTCTTCTGTATATATAATGGATAAGTTTTTGTACACATCAAGTAAGTAAAAACCTTAAAAGCAGCAGTGTATATTATTACAAATCTATTGCGTTTTAGACAAAGTTAACGCTGCTTCTTCTTCTGATTCTGCTTTGTGCGCCGAGGAATCAGCTGATGCCTCGTCCAGCAGTAATCGGAACCGCAATCTAAAATATTTGAAAATTTTTCGATGTTTTAACGATATATCGATGTTTTTTTGGAAAACATCGAGGTTTTGAAACATCGAAGTTAAAAACTATCGATGTACCCACTATCGATAGTTTTGCAGCCCTAGGTAAGAGGTGTAGAGAGTCTCCACTACACCTCTCTTCTACAAGCATGAGCTTTTTCAAGAACTTTATGAAGTTAACTACACCGTGTAAGTCCAGCCTAAGTTAGAGCCACTATAGTTTAGCAATCTACCATCTCTCCATAACAGACTTCTCTCTTGGTTCAGCCTTCTTTCCTTATCTTGTCCTCTTTCTAGCAGAAATTGGGAATAGCTTTGGAATTTTATGGTCTCAAACCAAGCACACTTTGTACTTGTTTGAAGTACACTTATTTTCATTCTAGAATTTCATTGAATTGACTTTATTTTGAGAGTTAATTGGACTTGATGCTCAAAAAACAAGAAAGAAAGTCGGTCAAGCCCGACTATAACATACTCTGTACCAAGAAAATTTGTCTTTTGATCATAACTCGAAAACCGTTCATACGATCTTCTTCATTCCTTTGGCGGATCGATAAGTTATCCTAATAACTAGATATGTCCAGAAGGAACAAGCCATCTATCTTCAAAACTGTGGGAGATATGACCTTTTTTTCTAAATTGCGGGGGCGGGAGGGGGCGTGGCCAAAATTGAAAATAAACTTGATCTGCCTGCAGACATAAGAAGCATATGTCCCATACATGTCAAACCTCTATATCTTACCATCTCTGAGATCTGTGCGTTCATACGGACAGACAGACAGACAGACAGACGGACAGACGGATAGACGGACAGACGGACAGACGGACAGACGGACAGACGGACAGACGGACGGACGGACGGACGGACAGACGGACAGACGGACAGACGGACATGGCTATATCGACTCGGCTGTTGATGCTGATCAAGAATATATATACTTTATGGGGTCGGAGATGCTTCCTTCTGCCTGTTACATACTTTTGCACAAACTTATAATACTCTATGTACCTACGGTACAGAGTATAAAAACTTTACAATAATACAAAATGTGCTTCAAATATGACACAACAATCTAAAATCAAGTGTTTAGGGTTTAAAACATAGTACTTAAAATAGGAATTTAGTACTAGAATCAAGTATTTTCATACTTACCATACAACTGACACCGTTTGTACTCAACTCAAGCGCAAAGTTCATGCTTGTTTTTCTGCGAGTGTAACAATCCAATTGTGTGTTAATCTTTTAAGTTACTTGGCGAGTTCATTGCACAAATCACCAGTGTGGTAGTTAAATCTGCTCCACTGCTTCAACCATTTTACCCATTTTACCGATTGCATTTCCTGCCATATTTTCTGAGGTCAAGCTCTGGCAACGGGCTGCTGGCCACTTCCCCAAGCAACTCATTAATATTTATTACAGTGCCAACTCACACATTAAACAATACAGTTTTGCCATTCAGTAGCCATTATTGTGTGTAGTTTTTTTAATTGAAAATGAGCAAACAAAAGAAAAAGCCCGTTCAAGCCCTCGAAATAAGTTGACACAGTATTTCTTCAATATGTTTTGGTTTTTTTTTTGTTTTTTTTTTTATAATTCAGATTACATTTTATTGTTAAGAATGAATTGAATTATTTTGGTTTCTTCTTCTTAGTGGTGGCGGATTTTTTTTATGGTTTTCTTTTTGATGAAAGTTTGCCTTTTTTAATTGTATTATTATACAAATAATAAGAATAATAATATAATCATAATGCAGTATGACATAATATATGTTTGTTTCCGTTTCTGTTTCTGTTGCTTGGTTTCTGGTTTTCCTTTTTTTAAATATATATATATATATGTTTGCTTGTATATGTATAGAGACACAGTAATATATATATATATATAATTCGATTTACCTAAAAAACAATTTACAAATATATAAAAAACGAATTCATCTAGTTAAACTAAAACTATAACTAAAACTATACATGTACTCGTATGTAAGTAAGTGTGTGTTAGCCTATAAAAACGATTCTCCTTGTAATTTATATGCAGTATAATATATACTTTTATTCTGTTTGTTTATGTTTTGTCGTGTTTGCTTCTGTGTGTGTGTCTGTGTGAGAGACTTTTCTAAGTAGGCAACTTTTGTGTGCGGATTCCTCTTGTTTACAGCTGCTTCATAAATATATATATTCTTTCTGTATTTATGTTTAGTTCGAAAGCATTTAAAAAAGCATTAAAATGTTTGGGGCAGGCAGAAAATAAGTAATTGCTCATACGTCACCTGGTGCAGGAAAAAGAAAAAGAATTATGATGTTTGTTGTTCTTGCTGGTCTCGGGGAAAGTAAAAGGTGAGCCATTTTTAGGATTTATGCCAAAATACATATAGCTAGAGCACTATGGTCCCAGAGTAGATCAACAAACAACTAAGCAATTTAGACAGCTTCTGTACTTTGTATAGAATTTTTCATATAGATTGATTTGACTATGTACAACTGTGACAAACTTGAGGTTTACTAACTGGTCGTAAAAGCCTGGACCTTGCTTTCATAGAGATTTTAGTAGAAAGTCGAAAGTTAAAGCGATTATTACTGTACCTTATAAGAAAAAGATACAGCAACCCAACTAGTTCTCTTTCCTTGTGGGAAAACTTCAAAAAACTTGCTCATTTGAAAGTGCTTCTTCACTGAAAACTTTGGACTTAAGACACCATTGAAATCAAAGGTTTAAATCAAGTCACTGCAGAAGACTACTTTATTGCTATAATCTTACAAAAGAGTTGTCTTAAGAAAAAACATACACTTCAGCTTTTTAGATCAGATTTAAACGCCGTCGGCCGACTTGCCTTGATGCGCGGAATTTCATTAATTCATAAACTCTTACAACCAAAAAGCTTTAAGGCTCTTCTCTACCTTAAACTGACTTTTAGGTCTGCAGCGGCCTAGCAAAAAAGCAAAGCTTCTGAAAGCAATTTGCTCATTTCTGTATATCTACAACAGGGCCAGCCGAATGAAGAGCAAAGCAATATATGCTTGTGTTGGTGAGCATGAAAGACTCTACTTTCTATAAAGTTCATCAAAAGGCTTGGAATTTAGCTTGGGTTTCATTTTGCTGTTCTCCTTGTAAACCAAGGCCCAATAGAAACCAGCACTAGATCAGTGTTTGTCAAGAAGAAGAGCGAGGCCCAATTTGAGAGCAACGTAAAACAGCTCTGACCTGCTCGCAACGACCGTTGGCATCTAAATCAGCGGGCCCGCCGTGACAAATGCTGTACTAGATACATAAGAGAGGTACCAGAGAAACGATCAAAGATCGCTTATGAGATAGACTGGCTTCAACTTAGCTTAGACATTGACACAAATATGTACTTACTTCAATCTCGAGTCGGAATCATTTGAGTTGCAAGTACAGATCGATCGAATTTCTGGATTTTTTCAATCCTTTCACTCTTGTTTTAAGCCAGATCTAGTACGAATCGTAAGTGAAGCTTTAATCCGAAGTTCGAGATCAAATCAATCCTTTTGAAATTGATTTTAGCTCGCCTTATTTTACTGTGTAGATTAGGAGGTTCGGCCCGCTTCTGTGTGAATATTACAAGTGACTTCGGTCCCCTGATCGGTCTTGATCTACACATATAATCATTTTTTCAGTTGCCAGTGGCACTGGATCTGCTGGTAATGCCTTCTAAGATTCTTTCTTAAGTGCCTTAAGAGCTAAGCTCATTGAAAGTTACAAATAAACCAATTGGATACTCACCTAGTTGTCAAGTATGCAGAATGCGGAAGGCTCTTTTGGCCGTCCTTACAACATGCCAACTTGTCAGTCTCTAACAACCGCTCTTGTTTCTTGGCATATGAAATCCATTTTGGGACCATAGTTTTGCCGTAAGTTTCCTTGACCACAAATTTGCCTGCCTTTTTAATAGGGTTGTATATTGCTTTTTGTACGACTTCTTTATGTGTGTTTGAGTGTGTGTGTGTGTGCATTTACGGGGCAGTTAATCATTTACAACTGTCAGTAGCAGTTAGCTGACAAGCCATTTTCAACTGCCACATCATTTGCAGGTCTATGTGTGAGTGAGTGAGTATGTGTGTGTGTGTGTGTGTGTGTGTATGCAATGTGCAACAGTCGGACTACAACTACTTAATCTTATATAATAATTAATTTTCTTTTTTCTTTGTTATTTATATATATATTTTGTTTTTGTTTCGTTTGTATAATTAATTCTGTTTATTCATTTCTATTTCAGTTGCTGCTTGTGTGTGTGTCTGTGTATGTGTGTTTCTTTTTTTGTTTTTTGTTCTTTCATCTTTTATTTAGGGGGAGTTGTTTTTGTTTTATGTCATTAAAGGCTATGTTTAAATGTACTCGTAATTACATGCTCAATTTACTTGCTTTTGTTTTGTTTTTATTAAAAATTTAACCATTTCTTTTACTAAAAACTTAGCATAAAGTTTTAACAATATATATATATGTATGTATATATATATTTACTGTTGGTAATTTATAACAAAGTTCTGCTTACTAGCGGGCTCTCCCTTGCTTTGTATATAAATTAAAACTAAATTTTATTTCCTATATTGTATATATGTGGTGTATATATAAAGTATTTTGTTTTGTGTGTTGTGTGGCTGTGTGTGTGTTGTGTGAGTGTGTGTGTGAGAGAGTTTCTTTTAAGGCCAAAAATGTCAAACTTATGTTTATTATACTAAAGCCAAACAATTTGTCTGTAAAGCACTAGGAAAGCGATTGGGCTGCTTGCGGGATTCCTTCCTTAAGTTCAGCATTATTTCTTGGAAACTAAGTTTTGGGGAATTTCATTGACTTTTCTCTTTTACATTCGTTGATTTCTACAGTTTTATTGTACAAAGGCTAGAAGCACATGTCCTTGCTGCTAAGTTGATGAGGTTTCTAACTCACATCCGCCTAAAAGTATACTTTAGTATACAAAAAGTCCAGTCGTCTGTAGTCTTCTTTTTCATTGAGTATATTCCAGGCATGCCAATTGAAATTTATGTGCATCTGCCTTCCGCAGAAAATTGAGCCCCTTTTAATATAATTTACAGCTTTCTATTTACTTTTCACGGACTAAGAAAAGGTATATTAAGATGGCAAAATACAATTTCAAAAATTGCTCGAAACCAGAAACAGTGCAAGTTCTGAAAGTCAGTAGTTAGAGCTCGCCAAATATGGTCAACCAATTTTGTATATGCTGTCTGCTCACTTAAATGACAGGTACAAATTGCATAGACTTGCTCACTCTCTAGACAGGACACTTATTTTTGTATATCTCATGTTTAATGTTTCATGCTTCTTCATAATTTCACCAAGTGTCAGTTCAAAGTGTCTTTTCTGCACTCTAGCACGCATACACATTTGCAGTTAACTGAGCAATTGACATGTTTGGTAGATTCAGTGTCTCATGGAAACAATTCAACAAAGTGAGTGAATAAAAACTCTCTTTGGTTGACAATCTTTTTCTAGATATCAGACAAGTGTAAATACAGCTTTATGTAGAGCTTAGTCTTGTAAGAATCATTTTTCATATAAGGCCTTTCACAAACAGCTGAATGAGAGTGCCAGAAGATGATTCAATGTCAAGGGTAATATCCAAGTCAAACACTTAAATGTTAAAATCCAATCAACAAGACCCAAGCAATTTCAAAGCACTATCGAAAACGAGTTAAGCCTTGACATACTTTTGAAGTGCCTTCAAGTGGGCCTTTTCTTCACGATTTTCAATTGCATGGCTGTCATAGATGAAAGTTTTTTGAATCCCCTATATTGCTTACAGTAGATGAGTAGGTAGAAACTAGTTGAGTAATTGAAACCAAGGCACTTTAATCAGCATGCACAAGGATTTGGCTTTAAGTCCGATGTTTATATGGTGCTATAACTCAAAATCACACTGATTTTACCTAAATGCTTGTACATGAACAAGATAAGATGTCTTGCGACATATTTATGGGTCGCAAATGTTGATCGAATTTGTAAGTGGGCTGTGAGCTGAGAGAACTAGTTGGAAATATGGAAAATATTCCTACAGGCAAGTCAACTATATGTTTAGTTTATGCCAATTTGCTGTTATTCTGCGTTTTATTGTAATCGAGTTTCGCCGAGAACTTATTTAAATTGGTGAAAAAGCCTGTTTTTGGTCCTTTATAGCTTAAAGTAAATATTACTTCAAAAGCATAGACAATATCTGAATAGTATACCGATTTGCTAGTAAAATGGTTCCCAAAAGAGATTAAGAGGAGTTCGGCTTGGCTCTTTGAGCCTTTGTATAGCCAAGCATATCTTTCGTATTTTTCAGATAAAGTTTAAATAGAATTCAACTAAATAATAATTGACTCTATGGACTCTTTGGCTGTGTACTTCTTATTCTCGGAGGAGGAAAAGGAACCTATAGCTTAACGCCAGCTTCAACAGGCAAAGTTTGATATGCTTTTTCAAAGCTGGCTTCAAATAGCTGGCGAAGGTGAACGGGTATGTATGTATTATAGCGCTTAGGCCAGGAAAAGTACAAGCACTAAAAATGGCCTCGCGGTTTGATCCGACTAAAATTTTCTTGGAAATTAGGATTTAGTTATGACATTATCTTTTATCCTTTATCTTTTTATATATAGACTATATGCCACCTTTTTGGGCTGTCTGTTCAATATGCAAGATTATAGGCTTTGATTTGGGAAACATTTGCCCACCGCTGACTTAAAAGGTTCGGTTTTAGGACTGCTTTGATAAAATCTGAAGAAAACAAAGAATATTTTTGTAGGAAAGTCTTTCAAATTTCTTCTCAGTAGTTTTCCAAGAAATAACTAATCTTTCGATGTTCTTTTTAAGTCAAAAACAGACAAGAAATACTCTTCTCTCAGGCCTTCCCAATCGCTTTCGGCAGACTTAAGACAGGTTTTCACTAATCGATTAGAATTGCCAAGGATTTGGGTCCCAACTCTAGATTGCTGCTTAATGGGTGGAAGGATTTTTGGGGGGCGGGGTGGAGGTGTTGTTTTCCTTTCTTTCTAAATTTACAACAAATTTGTTAGGCTCAGTGTGGAATTGCAAATGTAATTTATTTTAGATTTGTTTGTTGTGGTTTTTGTTGTTGTTGTTGCGGTTGATTTGCATACATTTAATCATAAGTTTTATAATTAGTTTAATTAATAATATGCCTGCCTGTGGGTTACCAAAAATTGTAAAAAAGTTCTAATGTTTTGTTTTAGTTTTCTCCATTCGTTTGTTGGAGTGGGGGGGAGTGGGGATTGGTTTTTTCTTTTTTGGGGGGAGGGGTAGCGGGGCATTTAAGACACACCAATTATCACCTACTATCCAATGTGTTGTTGTTGTTTTTGTTGTTTGTTTAAAGTCTAAGTAAACTAATTTATGTAATGTACGCATGTGTGTCTCTGTGTGTCTGTGTGTGTGTCAGTCGGTTATATCAACCAAAAGAGTTGCCGTTGCTTGTCTTTATTTTCCAGTGGGGGGGGAGGGGTGGTGTTTGGGGGGCTGCTTCCTGTCGTGGTCAGTCCGTCAGTCTGTGGCTTGTTTTTTTGCAGTGTAAACAATAAACTTGTTATTAATAATGCGTAGGTTTTCATATCAAAAAGTTTGATTTTTATTTCTACTAAACCTTGGAACCGGATTGGGATTTGCCTACCATTTAGTTGTATGTATGTATGTATGTTTATCTGTATATTTGTAATATGTAAGAAAATCAAGAGTGTGTGTTTTTTTTTTGTTGGTTTTCTTTTGTTTTGTTTTCGTTTTCGTTTCAACAAATATTGCATACTTTTATGTGCTTGGCTTTAAGTTTAAATGTAAAACGTAACGGTAAGTTGTAAATCGTATGCTAATTGCATTAATCATAATTATAAGAACACATTTTCCGAGATATTCGATTTTGTTTGTTTACAAAAAATGTTTACGTGGTATTATGTTTATATATATATATTCAATATGCATATAAAAACCGATAAGATATAGAGTTATATATATTGTATATATAATACACATGTTTTTGTTTTAGTTTACAACAAAGGCAAAGACAACCTAGGAGGAGTGGGATGGGGGGGGGGGGAGTGATCAAGCATTGCCCAGAAGGTGTCATAGAAACTAGACGTTGTATGAATTTTAAGTACTCGGGTTAGAAGAAAGCTTTTCTAATTGCCCAAAATGCATTTCTCTATGATGAAGCGAGAGTCGGAACTGAGTGTGTCTGTGTGTGTGTGTGTGTGTGTGTGTGTTGTGTTTCTAGACAAAAATTAATATTCCATTCTATATATATATATATATATGTATATATATATACTTTTTTTAAGTGAGTCCTTGGCCAGGATCACATCCTTGGTTGTATGCTAGCTTAGATGATGATAAAGTTTTTGTTTGTTTGTTTGTTGTTGTTGTTGTTGTTATTGTTTCCGCTGGGAGCCTGCCTTCAGTCCTCCAGCAGCTGCTGCTGCGGCGTTAAGGCGGCTGCTTGGTCGGCAGCAACATTGTCCGAGGATGTCTCCATAAGTTGCTGCTCTTGTTATGTCAGATCCTGTTGTGAATCTATTGAGAAGAGTTCTTTGTAGAGTGCTGGGAAAACCACATTGGGATGTTGCTGCTTGAATTTGCTCAACGCCTCCATGTGTAATATAGAAATGTCGCTGGAAAAGAGAACAGTAGCAATCAGTGTGGGATCCAGAGTGGTAATGGCGGTGTTCTTAAATACCGGAAATTGGGTATGTTATTCAGCAGTGTGTCCAGCACGGTTACATCACCCTTGAGCGGTGCATGATTCGTTTCCAGCTCCTGCCGTATTGCATTCATGCTCAGATTGAAAAGCCTCTGTATTTCCGTATTGCCGCGCACTCCATTGCGCTCTAACGGCGGGAATAGAATGGAATGGAAATTAGATTAGAAAACTGGCTGGTAACTAGGTGTGTAAAAAACCTTCTAGATTTGCGATTAATACTTCGATAGGTTCATAAAGTCAGAAGACAGTTGAGTGACTTCAGAATTCTTTATCCTATTCCTCAGTTCAAGAAGACCTATCTAAATTACAGCAACTTTTTGAGCAGAGATCGGGAATGTGAGCAGAAAAGTCAGCAGAATTTAAAGCTTTTTGTTGTCTGCTTGAAAAAAACTGTAAAGCTGTTCAAAAGTTCGCTTGAAAGCTCTCCGAAAGTTCGCTGTTTGAGTTTCAGGCAAACTTTCTGTTGCCAGTGGCAACTTCTCTGCTCTCAGTGCCGACCTCTGTTTAAGAACCTAAATGAAAATGTAAGAGAGCAACAAAAATGTGAACTTTGTGGATGCCTTTTTATACCCTTGCAGAGGGTATATTGAAATTGTGCAGATGTTTGTAACGCATAGAAGGAAGCATTTCCGACCACATAAAGTATATATTTTCTTGATCAGCATGACGAGCTGAGTCGATATAGCCATGTCCGTCTGTTTCTATGCTATCTCCTCCGTCAGTTTTAAAGCTATCGCCACCAATCTTTGCACGAAGTCTTCTGGTCCAAATACGCTGCACATTTGTCGGAACCGGCCATATCGGATGACTATAACATATAGCTGCCATAGGAACGATCGGTCGAAAAACTAGTTCTAGTGAGAAAAACTTTTTTGTTTTTTATGCAATCGTCTCCAAACTTTGTATTTACTAGTTTTTAATGTTTCTCCATAATTCTGCCAAATTTGATTGAAATCGGTCATCTATATAGTATAGCTGTCATACAAAAGTAGTCAGAAAAGTAGTCTTATTGGGAAAAACTTGTATGTTTTCGGTGGATATGTCCTTCTAATTAGTTAGAAAACGTTCTGCAAGGGTATACAAACTTCGGCCGAGCCGAAGTTAACTTTCCTCTATTTTTACAATACATTTCTTACTTACAACTAATAATATTTCTTCACTGTAACCTTATTCTAATGACTATTTCCCTTAACTTCAGGTACAACTGTTTTACATCTGTTATGAAGCCCTCACCTGGCCAGAGCAGCACTAGACTCTGATACAGCGCCAGTTCGGTTTCAGTCAGTTTGAGTTCGGCTATAGACTTAGCCGTTTGGAAAATGCGCGTCACCAGACGCATCTCCTCCGAATCGGATGTATAGAATGCCTCCTGTGGCAGCATAACATCACCATACAGCACAGCATTCTGTGAGAGATCTAGCAATCTGGACATGCGTACAATCGCCAGCTCGAAGGAGCCCGTTTTCAGCAGTAGTATCTAGGACGGACATTGGGTAAGTGAAAAGAATTCATTATAAGCCAGCCACTGCTCACCTGATCATCCTGACTTAACCGCATAAAGCCCGGTATTAGCTTAGCAAATTCGATTATGTTTTGTATCATTTGTGTAAGCTTCTCGGCACAGTCTAACCAGAGTTCCTCTTGGCCCAGATTTTTGTAATAGATAATGCGCGATAGGTCCTAGGACAGAGAGAGAGAGAGAGAGAGTGAAAATTAGTTGTACGACTTGGCCTAGACTGGGTCATAACCCACCTGTGGCTTTCGAAACATGTCATGCACCGCCTCCAGTTTGGTATTCGTGTTGGCATGCGCCTCCGCCAGCGTTTTGATCAGCACATCATTGATATCGCCGTCCGCTGAAAAGGATTTTACATCTTCTTCATTCAATATGGCAAACCAATTCACCAACTGTCCACCATCCACTCCCCGCCACTCACCATGACTAATAAATTCGGGATCGATCATTGTACTGCGCGGCTCGTATGTGGTGCTGTCCACATAGTCGGCCGATATATCATATTGCATGGTCTGCTGGGGCGTCACCGATGCCGAGTAGCCGTAGGGACTGCCGTAGCCCACCTCATTGTTTGAATAGCCGCCGCTGTAGCTAAGTGAGAAGAGAAGGTAAAGCGGGAAGAGAGAAGGAGAATAGAGCAGAGCACACGGATACATCAATATGGAAGATCATTCTCAGATCGCTCATACGGCACCTATTGTAGCTGTTGTGATGCAACTGATCGCTGCTCGACGGCGTCTGCGTATCGTACACGGAGCTATCCGGCGCCGCATCGCTCTGGGCGCGCATCTGGGCCCGGTGAAAGCGCACCTCATCCTCGACCTTTTCACGTTGCTTCTTGGACATTCTGCCGAATTTTACAGCTGCAAGAGATCGAAATGAAATGAGTGGGGGCAAGGGGCAAATGGTTAACACGGTTTTGGCTACCATCACGACTCATTCCCAGTTTTAGGCACTTTTGCAGTCTACAGTATTGACAGCGATTCCGATTCACACGATCCACCACACATTGCTTGTTGCGCGGACACTGATAGTTCACCACGGAGCTCTGAGAGCGACGAAAAAATCCCTTGCAGCCCTCACAGGTGATAACGCCGTAGTGCACGCCCGATGATTTGTCGCCGCAGACTTTGCATGGAATTATCTCAATTTGAGCTGCAAAACAGAGAAAAGAGAGAGGGGAAGTTGAAGATGGAATAATTACAGCACAGCAGAACTATTATGCCATATTTTGAAGCCCAGTTACAATGAGTCTGGCAGCACAATGCAACCACCTTAAGCCACTTGTCCGTCCACACACAATGCCAGACACACAGCAGGCAAACAGATGCTCACACACACACAACGCCAGCTGCTGGGATTCCCTTGCAATCCTTGCAACAAAGATGATGATGATGTAATTTCCTGGCGGGTAAATACAGCTTCGATCAACTCTGCTGACTACAGCCACAGAGCGAACTGGTTCTAGGCCAAAATTACATACACTAAGCTACATGCAATTAAAGGGGAACATTTTAAGGGGGGGAGGCGTTTTATAAACTGTTGCTGTGGGTCGGCATGGGCAGCAGAAAGGTTGCCGCTGGCAACTGAGTAATCATTTTATATATATAACGAAATCAGACAGATTTCTAGAGCTTATATTATTTGCTTTAAGTTATCCGAGCTGGGGTCGGCAATGATAGCAGTTAAGTTGCCACTATCAACTGAGATATACATTTGCTACTACAGAAAGCAGAGAGCTTTTTTAAGCTTATACTCGGCCGCTGCCGACTTACCAAGAAACAGGCAGAGAACAGTGAGCTTTAAAGCTCGTCATTCATAGTTTACAATAAGTTGGAAACAGGTTAGTAAGTGGCTTAGATCCGACTTGTAATTGCTTGTTTTTGGGCTACTTTTGCAATTCCGGTTCAATGCGGAGTTTTTGACCCCTAAAACTGAACTATTAATAATATTTTCTCGATTGATAAAACCCTGAACATTAACTTAAGCAGGAACACTTCTGTTTGGAATAAGGTTCGGCTCTAAAAACCGTTTAAACTACTTTTCGAGACGTTAATGTTAATTATACTCTGTACCGTAGGTACATAGAGTATTATAAGTTTGTGCAAAAGTATGTAACATCCAGAAGGAAGCATCTCCGACCCCATAAAGTATATATATTCTTGATCAGCATCAACAGCCGAGTCGATATAGCCATGTCCGTCTGTCCGTATGAACGCACAGATCTCAGAGATGGTAAGAGATAGAGGTTTGACGTGTATGGGACATATGCTTCTTATGTCTGCAGGCAGATCAAGTTTATTTTCAATTTTGGCCACGCCCCCTCCCGCCCCCGCAATTTAGAAAAAACGTCATATCTCCCACAGTTTTGAAGATAGATGGCTTGTTCCTTCTGGACATATTTAGTTATTAGAATAACTTATCGATCCGCCAAAGGAATGAAGAAGATCGGATGAACGGTTTTCGAGTTATGATCAAAAGACAGAATTTCTTGGTACAGAGTATGTTATAGTCGGGCTTGACCGACTTTCTTTCTTGTTTTATGATGATTTTCTTAACTTGGGTAATAAAATGAGGACTTATAAGAGGAGTAGGAGAAATTTGCTAGTTCCTTGAAAAGAAAATACATATTAAGAAACCCTGGGGACTTGACTAAATAAACCCTTGAACCTGAAACTTTTCTACTTTTAAGTGATTTCCCATAAAAAATGAACCTTTAATGACTGGCGGGTAAAATGTTTGTGCCAGGAATGCAAACTGTTTATAAACTGTGCCGAACCAAACTGTAATAGAACTTTAGTGAAACCTTAGCTGATAGGCCTAACCATTTCATTCGAAAATGCTGAACTTTTAAGAAGAAAAACGGTTCGGTTCAGTTTTAAGAGATGTAACAGGTGTAACTCTCAATTTTGGCAATTTTTATCGACGTGCTAAGAAAGATTTTAAGACTTGTGATGCCTTAAATCTTCAGTTTTGGCCTTCGAAACTTTCCATATATGGTCGTGGTTCTTTACGTTTGATTTGGTATAATGGACATATTTCAAACTGACTTCGTGTTCTTACCATCACACATTCTTGTTTCAAGAGCGGAAACTAGGCTGAATCATTGAACCGAACCAAAACCGCAGCTTAGTTAGCTCCAAAAACCGTTTAATGCAGCGAACCGGCGGTTCAGAAGCTGTGTGAACCACTGAACCGAACCTGTCCCTATTTCCAACATGTTTGCATCGCTGAATTAAATGGTATAAGATGCCATAGAACTTTGGAAAACTACGAAAATTGGCATTACAAAGTAAGAAATCTGAATGATTTTGACGTATAAATTAAATTCTGCTAAAATGTCTCACTGTTAAATTTGAAATGCGACCAATTGCCATTCAAAACTTGTTATCAAATAATTTGTGGGCCAGTGTAAAGAGAGCGAGAGAATTGAATCAAGTTGGCCGGTTGTCTGGCGGGGCTATTGTGTAATCTAGGCGCTTTTGCGTATTTACCCACGAGGATGAAAGATGCGCGCTGAACCGCACGAAGACAAACACAGACGGAGCAGCGGCTGCTGCTGCTGGTGCTGCTGCCGCTGTCGACGTTCGCATAATCAAAACACAGCACAGCTTGAAAAATGTGCCAAGCCGTTGGATAGAAATGTGTGACAGATGATGATGAGATGAGCGGACAACGGGAGTGAGTAACCAAAGAGGCACAGGCACAGGCACTGTCTGCCCGTCTGACTGTGTGAGTGAGTGAGTGACTGACTGAAATGTTTTTCAAGTGTCAATGAACTTTTCCAACACGGCAGTATCTCACAACGCACACACACACACACACACACACACGACTGCCCATAAACATTCTCAGTGAGTCAAGAAAAGAAAATAAAAACATGTTGAAAAGAAAGTTCTGCTCTTTGCTCTTCATGCTCTTAAGAGTGGGTGCTGCGCTCTTAAGACTAATTTCTCTTCTCCCACACACTCGTTCACTTGTTAAATGCAATTGCAGTTTAAGAGAGAGAGACAGTCAGTAAGAGAGTGAGAGAGAGAGAGAGCGCGCCGCCAGACAGATAAATTTGTTGTTTGTTATTGCTGGTTTTTCAAATGTGTGTCGTCACCAGTGGGTTGAGCTGTGGGGCGGGGAGCGGCACTTAAAGTGCTTTAAAGTTTTTAATGTTCTCAAGGAAAAGCTTTGTGGTTGAGCTGCTTTCCAAAAAGTGAACATACATAAATCTTTATCAACTATATAAGTAAGCACTTATGGGACAACACGCACACACACACACAGATAAGATGCAGGACTGGTGCACTTTATGGTTCATCTCTAACTGCTTTCAATTTGTATTTGGTTCTTGCCTAATTTGCCACACAAAACAACAGCTTTTGTATGGCTATTTAGCTTTCGGTGTGCAAATACCACGATCAAATATTTATTTAATTTGGAAAAAAGTATGTCATGAAATACATTTTATTGTTTTATTTGAGTTGGTATTCTGTGCGTGGAGAAAACAACTTTATGACACACTTTTTTCTTTTTGTCAAAACAAAGATAAATATTTAATGAAATTCTTACTTTTTTGTTAAGAAAGTTGTGAGGGGGCGGGAAGGTCTTTTGGGGGAAAAGTTTTAAGTACATTTTCTTCATTTTTAAGGCTTTAATAAATATTTAAGTGCAAAAGTCTCTTGGAACAGTCACTAAATGCAGCAATAATCTGCTCGTTTTTCATATGTGGGTAAATGAGAGTTGAAAATTCTTCAATTAAGCATTTCAATCATCAAAACTGTACAGTATTTTCCTTTTTACTCTTTCAAAGTCTTGCTTTTACCATAATCCTCTGGTTTTGAGTTCAAAAATTCGTTTTTTTGACTGCTCTATTGGAATTTATAGTATTAAAACTCAATCACATTATCGAATTTGCTTTTCTATTCATAAAAACGCGGCACCCATCTTCCAAAAATGTTTCTTCTCGCCAAATTTTGCCTACTTATATCTTAGACTTAGACAACAAGCTTGTTAAAGCCCCAAGAATCGATGTTTTATAGGAATTTGTTTGCCATTTCCATAAACGCGGCACCCATCTGGCTAAAAACTTCTTTTTAGTACTTTTAAGATGTTTTGATACGTTTTGTAGAATTTGTTCAATCACTTATTACAGAAAAATAAGTCATATTCATAGTTTATTGCATATCTTCGCCATATTTAAAATCGAGGCATCCATCTAGCACTTATATATAGCTTTGATAAGCTCATTAAGGCAGGGAATTATAAAAAACAAATGAAATGAACATAAAATTCCGAATTTTTCTCCACTTTAAAGAAAACACGGCACTCATCTTGCCGATTTTTTGGTACACTTAACACTCTCAGGGCTTAAAGTGGTCCCTTGCCATACAGGGCACCCTGTATGCACTGGAAAATGCTTATGATACATTGAGTCTGGTTGGTGCATCCTGACTAGCGCCTTAGATTGACCAAAGTCTCCTGTTACCAATCTGAACAGCACACTGGTCGGGTGTGAGGGGCGAGGACAATCGAAAGCTGCTGCTGAAGGTAATTTACTTTACTCCTTGCCGAGTCTGTAAAAGGGACTCTACCCTCAATGTTGGTTTGCAATGCGCAGCCAGCCACAATGTGAAAAGCCTAAAGGCTTGTTTTGAAGCACCCCAAGCATTAAAGACCTCAGCAGGACATTGAATTGTTCAATAAAAAGCGGAATTATTGTGCCGACAGGCCCTATCAGAAAGTAGCCCAAAAAACGAGCCCAAAAAAGCCCAAAATATGCCTTCTTAGCAGCTTTAAGCTCAAATTACCAAAAGTGCAGACCTGATAGACCATTTCCGAAAACAGATTCGTGTTGAGCACATGAAAAACTTGTAGAATCGCGAACAACTCTTTAGTTTGTGCTGCACTTTGTTGCCCAACAAAACTTAAAAAATGTTTGTTGTAGTTTTCTCATTTTTTTGTTTGCCTAATATCTAGTCTAGGAGGCCTTAGAATGTATAAAGTAAGATATCTGTTTCGAATTCGGTTTATTATGCATTAAACTTTGGGGCTGATCTAGCATCACAATCAGTATTGCCCTTTTATAAGGTTGGCAGAGAGATTGGTCAAAGTTCTTCTTGTGCTGAGGTCAGCGAAGCCTTTAAATTTGGTTTCATGAATGCCAACCAAAAAAGAAGTATAGTCCAAAAACTCGTTCGAGCACTCCTGTCCTCTTTTCTTTAATAAAAAACCAAATCATACAGCTGAACTGAATGCCATTGAATAAGTAAATATCACGCATACGCACCATTCGCCAGGCCACCAAACAAGTTGTAGTTAATGCCAAAAAAAAACAAAAAAACGCTACTACCTGCAGCTTGATATCTTGCCAACAAGTTTTTTACAGTCCTCGTCACATAAATTAATCGTTACTCAAAATACAACAAAAAAAAAACACACAATAAAATAAATTCTGAATGGGGCAACGCCAACAAGAAAAAAACGCTGAAATGTTTTGCATATATGCAATTTATTTGCATGCCTGCGGGCTTTCTCTTTGGGTGTGTGTGTGTGTGTGTTTGTGCATTGCTTTTGCTGGGTGCAGCAATAACCAGAAGTCAAAATTAATATGTTCTTCTTTATTGCAAATGCATGCACAAAAAATAAACAGCAGCAGAAAACGGGTGGAAAGATACATACGAAAATTAATATGCAACAACATGTGCGAAAAAAAAATAAACGGAAAAGAGAAAGAGGCGGGAGAGAGGTGCTGCTGCTGCAGCATATGATTTGCACTTTTTGGCACTGCGGCGAACGCCAAAGTCAAATTGCAACAACAACAACCGCAGCAACAGCAATAACAACAGAAACAGCCACAGAAAAAAGATATGGCAATGTTATAATACCACAAGAGACAGCCAGCGGCTAGCTGGGCAATGGCACATTGGTACCAAATTGCTAGGTAATTGTATTGTCAAAGAATATTCTAGTGGGAGAGCCAATTCTTACCAAAACTTAGCCAAAAACAGATGATTCTACTCATGGCAATGCTACTGACCAACAACTGTTCCTATTGCTGGCTTTTTTTTGAATCACTTAGCCCTTGGCTAGGTCAGCCTTCACTTTTGTCTTCCATCTCTTATGAGGATAAACACAGTAAGAATTAGGTTATTTGGATCATGCAGGGAATGAGAGCTATTGAAATGCTAGGCCAAATCAAGATACTATGGGCCACTTTTTAGCGAATTCTAGGAAAGTTGATTATTGTTGCTGAAAGATGTCATATATATAAAAATCCGTGAGGGTTTATGGAAGGTATGACAAAGTACGTCAAACCAATGCCAAACAAATACCATCTAAACAACTTTCATAAGGTATAAAGAAATACGTAATTGGGTATGAAAAGATCTCTGCCAACAAGCTCCAAATGCAGCCCTAGGCGAAATTCTGAGATACTTTTCAGATATATACAGTGAGACTTGGAGAACTGAAACTCTTAAAGCAGCTACTACATACTGCTTACTGGCAGTAGATATACCAAAGTGTATCAAAGTGGAGAGAGATCAGGGAAAGCAGGAACTTAAAGGCATACAAACGGTTTGAAGACGAAACCAAGCACAGAAACAGGGTTTTCATTCAAAGAACCAGCAACATGGCGCTGAATCTACAGAACTGGAACAGAACCACACTAAGACCTCGCTTTCATATCTTGCTCAGTCGGGGCACTACACATTAGCAGGAACAGGAGTAGAACTATAATAGGAGTTTTACGGGGTTATTAAACCATAGGACTTAAGGCAATCAGCATGCGTTTATCATAACTTTTGTCATAGTTGTGGAAATGTGAAGCAGAAAGAAAGCTTTTTTTTAGGAAATTCCTTGAAGAAATAGCTAAAGTGACCCCTGCAGAACTCAGCACGATGGTTTTAATAGAGACTTTATTTTCCCTTCCTTTTTATACCCTTGCAAAGGGTATTATAATTTTGCCCAGAAGCATAGAAATATTCATTTCCGACCCCATAAACTATATATATGCTTGATCAGGGTGACGAGCTGAGTTGATTGAGCTTTGTCCGTCTGTTTCTACGCGAACTAGTCTCTCAGTTTTAAAGCTATCGAGCTGAAATTTTGCACAGAGTCTTCTTTTTGCTGCACAATACTAATATGTCGGAACCGGCCGGTTTGGATGACTATATCTCATAGCTCCCATAGGAACAGTCGGTCGGAAAACTAGTTATAGTAAGAAAAACTTTTTTCTTTTCCATGGAAAGGCGTTCAAACTTTGCAGTCGTAGGTTTTCTTTGTTTTTTTATAATCCTATCAAGTTTTATTAGAATCGGACAACTATATGGTATAGCTGCCGTACAAAAGATAGGTCTGAAAAACAGTCTTAGTTAGAAAAACTTTTTTGTTTTTAATGGTAGCTTCCTGTAATTTTGTATTTGTTTGTTTCACATGCTTTCACATAATTTTACAAAATTTTGACCAAATCGGATGACTATATCATATAGCTCCCATACGAACGATCGGTCGGAAAATGGGAAAAAGAGTATTTTTTGAAGATATTTAAGCGAGCACTTGCAAGGGTTTGAAAACTTCGGTACAGCTTTCTCGTTTAGCCACTATATGGCATCAAAAAGGGGCCTCTAGGTGATGTCGACTTCAGCCTAAGTTCCTATGTAAATTACTTTAACTCCAATAGCTTCATTTGTCTGTTATTTGTTAGTTTATGAGAAATACTAGAAATTGATCTTAATTATTTTAGAGTCCGGTTCGATGCTTGCTTAAGCAAAGTCTACTAATTTTATTCAATCTATATGTAATATTTTATAGCAACTTAATTCTATGTTGAAAATGGCTAATTTTCTGTTCAATTTGGCTAAATGCTTGTTTACTATGGATCGACATCTATCCGTAGCGCCTTAGTGTCGCTCCATAACCTTCTGTATTGCCTCCTCGACAGTAGGATCAATTTGCCTAGCTAGAACTATCTTTCTCTTTAAGCTAAAAAGAATTCTGAAAATTGAATTTTCAGTTGGATTCTTTGTGTACGCTAAAACTTCTGTTGACAATGTTTCAGAAAATGTGTTTACACCTGATAAAAGTAGCCACATAGATGGCAAACTGCATGCAAAATAGGAGTAGAAGTGTCTAAGTAGTTCTCTTTACCTTAAGGTTTGGCTGACTTGTAGCAAGATATCAATCTTCGAGTGTTTTATCCATAGAAACATTAAAAGTTGTAAATATATATACAACACTTTTGGCCCCACAGTCGCTCACTAGTCAAAGCCACAGAGTTGGATAGCTCGAAGCCAAAATGAAACCAACAGCCAGAGCAGGGCAGAGCAGAGCAGAGCAGAGCAAAACCAACAACTGGCTGGCAGCGCTGTTGACGTAGCTGCCGCTGCTGCTGTTAGCTATTGCACAAGTTGTTCGCAACTCGGCACGAGCTGCTCAAACTGCTCGGCAATTCGCATTCGCAAAAAGCAGCTTCGTAAGTGGGTCAGCGAGCTGTAGGGTCAATGCACCAACGTGTGAGATGGTGAGAGAAGAAGAGAGAGAGACAGAGAGAGCGCGCGTTGTTTAACTGCACAAGCAAGAGAAGCTTTTCCGCTCCCCAGCTCTCTACCACTCTCTTCGCTTTGTGTTTGTGTTTTATTCTTTTGCCGCCAAGTTAATGCTAATAGAAAACCCGTTTCCAGCTTTCACAAGTGAAAGAGAGGAGGAGGTGGTGTTGGCGGTGGCGGTGGCGGTGGGCAGAGAAGAGGCGAGGCTTTTTAGCCGGCTGTGCGAAATGCCGTTAGGCCGAGAGCATTAGCATGTTTGTTGGCCACGTTATGTGACGCTTTCTTTTATTTCGTTTCTGGCTTTTGTTTGAATGAATTCTTAGTAATAATACATCATAATATACAATTTGACGCGCAGTTATGCTAACGGGTCGCATCTTTTTTATTTTTTTTGGCCACACTCCGTTGATGCTGAGGATGATTGTAATGTTTACATTTCGCACTGGGCTCTCTCTCCCGCTCGCATACAAACGTGACGCGTTCTTTCTTTTGTTGGCAACAAAAGAATTTCTCATATACAAATTTCTGGGCCCAAAGTTGATTGACCCACGAAAAACGCTGAAGAAGAAAACGGCAGCCAAAAAAAAAAGAACTTGCCGTTTTTGTCGACTCAATAAAATGATGTAATTTGTTTGCAACTCCTCAAACCCACCCCTCCCCCCCCCCCCCCCTCAAGCCGTTTAGTTTGCCATCCTGGTAGTAGTTCAGTTTCAGACTGAGTCTGTTGATTGTTGAACTGTTGATTTCACTTGCCCACATGACGTATGCGTAATTAATTATATTGTTTCTCAAAAATCACGTATACGCCTTCACGTGATGATGAAAGCCACACAGCCTGAGGGCAGTTGACTAAATTTACGTTGTTTTTTCATACTTTATTTTGCGCTCAAACATTTTGCCATGATTCATTTGCCAGAAATTTCTTTTGTAATTTAGTTAACAAATTTATGGAGAAGGAAGTTGAAATGTGATGGAAAGTTACAAAATCTGAGAGAAATCTGTATGTATGTGACATTTGCTGAGTTTAGAAGTATTTATCAAAGAAAACATTCCTATCCATCCGCTAAGGCCCATTCCCAGCATTACAACAATAGACTCGGGTAAACATTAGCTACATGTGTACCTACTTTAAGCATGTGTGAGTGTGCGTATGTGTGTGTGTGTGTGCATAGTTCCCCCCATATAAAAAAAAGTAGGCCCAGGCATTATTTATGCACGCTTCAAATGCACCAACGTCCACCGATGCAGGCAGCCAACATAAATGAAACTCAACTCAAAAAATAGAAATAGAAAAAAAAAAAGCACCTTGACAACCTCAAAAGCCACACACAAAGCACGTAAGTTGACTCTTTTAGTTGCAGTTTTTCTGCTGCTGCCTTTTTCTTCTTTTTGCGCAACAACTGCACTTAAATAGCCAATTATTTATGGTATTTAAGTGTTTTGACTATATTTTCCAGCCAAGAACTCAACAGTTTGGAAAACGATTTGCCCAAAACGAGATATTTCAAGTTGAGCCAGGCCAACAAAATCCGAACTTTGCCTCCAAACTGCCAGCAACAGCAACAAAAACAACAACAACTGGCTCCAGGCGCAAAACTTTGTCTGTGTCAGAGAATACAAAATTCTTAAAGAAAATCCATTCATTGTCGTGGTGGAAGCCACGTAAAGTGGAAAAACTGGTTTTTCCAACGCTAATTGATAGTTTTTCGTTGGTTTGGTTGTTTTTTTTTTTCTTCATTTTGGCATCAACAACAAAAATTGCATTAGCTACTGAAAAACAAAAACAAAAAAGACACAGAAACGGGTAATAAAAAAAGCATAAAACCAAACACTGCTGCTGCTGTCCGCCCCGTTGGCTGTACCAACGCCGCCGCCCATCGTTGCCATCATGCAAATTGTAATCACAAACATGGCAAAGTTGCAAACTTTGGTGGCAGCGGTACAGTGGGCACTCGTTGGGTTTTTTGTCAGAATTTGGCAAAGACTTGAAACTTTGGTGCCAGAAGTACCACAAATACCCAAAATACTAGCAAAAGAAATACCAAAAATATCAAAAATAGAAGAAATACTTAATAGTCAGGCCTGTTTCCGATTTCTATCGCTCGGAATTGGTAGAAGTTCTGATATCCAAGAATCGATGAGAACATTGTAAGCTTTCAGTCAACAAGACACTCGAATGAAGTTAAATGGATATTAAAAGATAAAAGTTTTGATCAAAATTGATAGAATTCGAGAACGTAAACTAACCTGCATGAAATAACATCTAATGGCTAATACGATCAGGGCTGCAAACCCAAAAATTTCGTGGATCTCCGGCTCGCGGGTTCGAACCAAAATTTATCAATGGTTCAGGTTCAGAATTTTGAGGTTCAAGGTTTTTGGGCCAAGGTTTTGGTTCGAACCTTGGTTCAGCCAAGCTTTATACATATTTATATAGTAATCGACCTAAAACCGACATAAACTGTTAGGGAATTGTCTCTATTTTGGGTTGGGATGGGATTTCACCATACTTTATATAAATAGAAACACTTTCATACAGCTCATGACCATCAAAGCAATGACAATGTGTTTCTACTTATATAATGTATTGTGACGAAATAAAAATTTCGAAGTTCTGGATACAGCCCTTAAAGTATACAATACAATTTCGTAGTCCACATATGAAAAGTGTTTCCACAGTAATGTGGATAATTCTATCAGGATAACAGAAGAAGTCACAGGTAAATAGTTCAAATCTATAATTGTTGTTAAACCGAACCGAAATTTTGGGTTCGGAACGGGTTCAGGTTCAGCTTTAATACCTTAAGAGGTTCGGTTCAAGGTTCGGTTCACAGTAATCTGAAAGTCGGAATTCCGGGTTCGAACCGGTTCGGTTCAAAACCGGTTTGCAGCTCTGAATACGATTACCCATTTAGTAATTTGATTACTAAATATGTGTAGATGGTAGGAACCTTCTAACTGTACCAAATAGCCCAAGCCAAAAGATAAGCGATAAGATAATGGGATGATATGAGATAAGCGAATGCATTCAAAATTAAATTTTGAATGCAAAACTAACCTAATATCTCGACTAACTCTCTTTTGTTCTATGCTTAGAAATTTTACTAATGTTATCTTATTGAGTATTATGAGTACCATTTATGCCAGGATCAGCTTGAATCACTTTAGACCAGGGTTTGGCATTGCGAGCTGAAACTGCAGTAGAAGTTGTGAGTCAAAAGAGTTCAGTGAAGCTCTTCTCTATTCAAATTTATCTCAGTTTTCAAGAGCGAAAAGTGGTTAGTTCTTAAAGTTTTCCTTTTCCTTTCTATTCCATGTAAATATATATTCGGTGTTTGGAGTTTAACACCTAACCCCAAAAATCACCGTTCTGTTCAGGTTTGCAGATATGATTTCTACTGATAAAAGTCTCTTAGGGGGTTTGTTACTTCAAACGAACCGCTTTTCGGGAACATACTTCATTTCACCAGTCCCTGTTTCCCGGTTTGCAGAATGTATCTAAGGCTGTACAAACACCAAGATTGGATTAGATCGTTTATATACGTACTGCCCTTATAGGTATAAGAAGAAAGCATCATGGTCCCTAAAAAGTGATCCAGAGACCTTAAGACCTTAATCTCAAATTTTGGTTTGTAATCAGTTTATTATAAATCAGTTATTACTCAATACTCAGCTTCATTTTGTTTCATATTTGGTCATAAAAAAAACAGCCAGTGGTCAATTTTGAAGTTTGAAACTAGCAACTACAAATATATTTTAGCTTAGGCCAAATATTTGTCTCAGCTGGGGCAAACAGTACAATTGATTTGTGTTCTGTGCCCCAATATAGTTATATGGATATAAGTAAAGTTAGCTACAGTATTCTCTAAAGCAAACCCCTTTACCTATAATACATATTTAACATAAGACATAGACCTTCGATTGGGTAAGTAGGTTGTGTACAAGCTACTATGTAAGAAAATGTCGAAAATTCTTAACCAAAGTGGGTGAAACGACCCGGAAAAGTTTCCAAGGGGGACTCTTTTTTTAAGTTTGTGCTAGGAACTTTCTTCAAAGGACTCAAACTCGTGTGTGAGCTACAACAAAGCGTTTGACAGTTCTTAAATGAAAGAAGTTGCTTTGAATTTGTAATGTTTGCATATTCATTCATTTTTAAGTAGAAACAGACACTTAATTTCTAAGCAAATATAGTAATAGGGGACTCGAATTTCACTAAGTAGTGATGTGGGACAGTAACAAGTTAAGGATCCAAGTGTGGGCTAGGAATTATAGTCGAATTCTGAAATGTCTTCAGTACGGTATTTACAGATTCGATCTCGAATGCGTGCCACTGCGTTTGCTGCATTCACAGTTTCAGCTTACATATTCTCAGTTGCCAGTGGCAGCTACTCTGCTCACATTGCCGAAGCCTGCTCTGAAAGCTGTTTCTAATCTTTGCCCTAGTATACGTACAAGACTTACTTTTTTAAGGCAACTCTCTTCACTTAACAGCTGAAAAATCTCATGAATTCATGGAAAGAAAACCACCAAAGCACAAGGACTTTGGCTGCCATTTTCATCGCCTAGTCTTGGGCCTTCACTGTATGTGTATCTATATGTATATACTACTGGCCGACAGCAGCAACAATAACAAGAAAAACAACAAAAAACAACAACAAAACATTCATTTTGTTTTTCCACTTTTTCGCTGTTGACTTCGGCAGTGCCTTCATCGTCTCCATCGTCTCCGTCGTCGGCGTCGTCGTCGTCGCTTCATCATGCAACTGTTCGCGGCGCACTAATATCCGTCCTTGGCTCGTCTGTTCAACTTTGTCCCAGTTTTTCGCATTTTGTTGGCGCGCTTTGCCTCTAACTTGGCGTTGCATTTTTGTGTGTAGTGGTATTAGTGTGTGCACACACACACACACACACACACACACACAGACAGCGCTGCTATTCGTCTATTCATTCGGCGACGCGACTGCTGTTTGTGTCTGCATTGTGGGGCACATGCAATCTTTTATTTGCTGCCTATATATATACACACAAACACACACACACACACACTCACACACAGGTATATGTATCTATGTGACAAGCTCACGCACAAAACGCTAAACTATGCGAAGAGTTGCATAGATAAGATACGCAGCTGCCCTGGGGGAACTGCATTAGAAGTGGAATCCGGGTGGGGGTTTTGGGTGGGGGGGGTGAGCGGAGTATGGGCATCACTCATGCATTGCATTTTGTGTCTGCTTTATAATTACTAGAATAATATTATAGCTTTTTGGTTGTTTTTTCTTTTCTGAATTTGTTGCTAGTGTATTTTCTGGCATAATAGAAGCGTTTGTCATTTTGGTTAATGTTTGTTTGTGTCATTTGAACGGATGTGAACATTATATGTATGTATGTATGTGAGTGTATCTACACAGCAAGCATTTATGTAACTGCAATTAACCCAATGAAACTGAAAGTTTGTTTTGGTCTAAAGGTTATCAATTGAAAAAAACTAAACATTTTAATTACTTTTGATAATTTTAAAGTTAGAAACTCTGAATGGTTCGAGTATTTGACAACACCTTAGTCTAGGTAGGCTGGTTTATTAACATTTCTGCTTGTAAAGTTGAGGTTTTTTGTTATGGTGAAGTTCATATATCCTTTTTGTAAGAAGGCGAGGCCAAGACGGACAGGTAGCTATCAAAAATGCTGTAAATAGCATAACAAAACGGCCAAAGGAGTGGTCGGCAATGTGAGCAGAAAAGTTGCCACTGGCAACTGAGAAAATATTTGTATAAAATATACACAAATAGGTCAGAAAGTTATTGAAAACTATTCTCCTTGGATTGGCCTTTTCTTTCTTTATTGTGCAACATGCAAAATGTCTTTTAATTAAGAAATTGCGGCCTATTTTAGGGAACTGAAGGGTCCTGTTGGCAGAAATGCTTGGTATGACAGAAATATTTTACAGCTTACTGCCAGTATTATCCCACATTTTGTTATTTCTAGTTTATTACTTATTATCACATTTCTTTTATTTTATTGTCTATGGAATAGCATTGAAGTTGTGGCCTTATGACACACATTCTGCGGTTAGTCTTATCTCATAATAGTTTATTTATAAATAATGTAAGAACTTACACTAGAACAACTGTAAGAACAGATAGCTTATACAGTTTACTTTTCCAGACTTTTGATGGACAGAGAAGCTAACTGAAAGTGATTGCCAAATTGTCAGACACTAAGTGACTAAGCCAGTTTACAAAAGTCAACTATGCCGTCTGGGTTATCTGGGCGATAAGTGTTGAATAGTTCATTGAACTTGCGGTGAATAATTATTCATATTTACATAGGCACACTTGGGAAAACATATTGACTTCTATTATTACTATTTCACAACAATTTCAACTAAGAACCAAAAATAAGTTTGGTCGTTTTTACCCCATATTTATCTAAACACACACAAAAAAACTAACTGGCATTTATCTTTCCTTAGTCCTAAGATCTCATATACAAAATCAAGAACTTGCCTGGCGAAAAGGGCTCTCTAAAGAGATGCCTTCCTGGCATTGGTTCATAAAGCGGTTCTTCGTTAGAGTCACTTTCAAAGGGAAAACCCTATCACATTTTACTCAATATAATTTACCAAAAACGGTTTGAGAACGGGCTTGCTCTTTAAAGAACGCAGGGACTTGATTTGAGTTAAGAGCGTTCAAAATTAAATTGGAATTGTCAGGAAATCAAACACAAAACTGTTCTGTACTCAGCGAACAACTAATGAAATGGCGTGTTAACCGATTGCGCCATCGCACACTGAGACAGAATGAAATGCTAACAACGCTGGTGTGCTTGGCTTTGGACGTGTCAAAGTCTGTAAGCGGGAGTTTCTGGGTGCACCAATTTCATTTGTGGTAAAATTTCAAATGTGGCAAGGGAATAACATGAAACAAAAAATCAAATAGGGTATCGCTTCATAGGTTTTTGAGGGGATGGGGCTGTCTTAAGAAGGGAAGGGGATAAAATCTAATAAAAATCCGAATGTGATATCGTTTCAAAGGCTTTTGGATGCTCTGATCTCATTTTTTGCAATGCTTTTACCGATCTGTGGTGAGCAAGCTGCCTTAAGAAGGGGGATAGGGTGTAAAATCTACTTAGAAATCAAAATAGGTATCGTTTCATAAGTTTTAGGGTGTTCCGATCTCATTCCTGGCAATATTTTACCTATCGGTGCGGAGGGATCTGACTTACAGTGAGGGAAAGGGGGTACAATTTAAAAAAAGTCGAATCAGGTATCGTTTTATAGGTTCTTGGGTGTTCCGACTTTATTTCTGGCAACTCAAAAAAGCATTTAATGCCGGTTTCCTTTGCAAAATCAAGAGTTTCCTACCACCACAAATTCAGTTACTTGGGATCAGCTTTCAAATATGCTGGAGCTAGCCTGAGCCGGTTTTGAACCGAACTCCAAATAACCAGCCTGGGCTTGTAACCTCCCAAACCTGAACCCGAACCTGACCCTCTATCTAACTTAATCTTCTCAGTTAGTAACCTCCCGAAAATGGACCCGAACAGGACCGTCTCTTCAAAGAGAATAGGTTCAAGTAATACTTTCAACTTGCTTAATATTTTGACAATCGGCTTATTACGATTTCGAAAAGAAAATAGGAAAGATCAGAAAAAAAAAACTTAACTCAAGCTGAAAAGTGGCAAAAAAATTCGCTTAGAAGAGGCCATCCTCTAATTTTAAAGGCCAGGCTGTTGTAGAAGTCTTTGTAGAGAACAAGTGGGAGATACCATTAATGAAAGTGAGCCATTCGATTGTAGATGCAAGTTTTAAAGAGCCTGGCAGCCTGGAAGTGTACTTCTGAACAAAAAGAGATTCAAAAATCTGTCAACTGTCTAAGAATCTGTGAATCAAACCTTGGATAAGCATAGTAAACGGTCCACGAACCGATCCCTAGACTTGACAAGTGGTTCGAAAGCTCCGAACGAATTTGACAGATTTGCACTACTGTGCAGAAGAAGTAACTGCTTACAGAGTAATAAGAAAAAATGGGTATATTAACAAAATCTAACGAAAGGGCACCACTTAAACCAATAATGTTAAGGCATCGGTTTTTGGAGAAACAACAGCCAATAAAAGTTCAATTTCTGAAGAATCCTTTTCGTACAGTGTAAATTCTCACAGAAACTTGTTGAGCAATTGGCAAAAACTTGTAAAATCCCATAAATTATCATCATAAAAAAAAAAACTAAAAATTTCAATGTGGTTTCTGCATTGTTTCTAGTACAAATGCGAATGAACTTTCTTTGGTCAACAACAACACAAATTGGTTTATTTGCTACTCGGCAGACAGTGCTGAATTTTACAAATATTTGCCTGTGCCACAAACGAAATATTCATACACAACATGGGAGCTATATATGGTTATAGGAAATTCCAGGCTAAAATCCAGAATTGTTGTTGCTTTTTCTTTTATTATTTAGATGAGTTATTGAGTGCCGGAATGGTAGGGGGGAGGGGGGAGGGAAGCGAACAAACGGCAGAAATTTATTGAAACATGTGTATAATATTACAAACATGTGTCAACTAGCGGGGGCAAATGAAACATTGTTAGAATCGGGAAATTCAAGTATAAAGTGCACAAAAGCTTTGGGGCAAGTCAAAGAGAAGAGGGTGGCTCGCTCACTAAATAATAATTTCAATATAACACAAAAAAAAAGCCATAGAAAGTCTTTCCTGGTGTGTGAAAGAAAGGCACAACAACAACAACAACAACTGAAACTCGCGGCTGATGTTGTAATGTGCGTGATGTGATGATGACGTCGACGTCGACTTACCCGCTCCCGCATAACACACGCACGCACTCACACTCCCCTGCTCTCACTCTCTCGCGCTCTGTCGCTCTCGCTTGGTGTTGCCTGTGTGCGTGTGTGTGTGTGTGTGCGGTGCGTGCGAGTTGAATGACCGCCGAAATTAAATTTTTTGTCGATTTTAGACTTTTACTATGTTGACGCTGATGATGATTGTGCTTGGGCTTTACTCTCACACACACACACACACACATTTACACATGAATCCACACTTTTGTAGCTTTATAGTTTATGTGTGTACCTCTCTCGAGTTTGTTAACAGCCCGCGGGAGCGTCGTCCGCGTTCGCACTATCGCCTCTTCAACAGAGACAGAGAGAGAGAGACGGAGGGGGGGCGGCTGTTGTGGGAGGGGCCCGTCTGTGTATGTGTGTGCCTAGACTACACAATCAGCTCAGCATTTCACTTCAGCAACGACAACTTTTTTCGGTCTTTCTTTCTTTCGGTGTTTTTTTTTTTTGAACACTTTTTCGCCTTGCACTGTTCCCCAAGGGCTGACTGGCCGCTTTCAACGTCTGTGGCTTTCGTTGTCAACTCTTTCGCTTTTAATTTCTACTTTTTGACCGCTGCCACTTTCTGTTTACGCCGCATTTCTTTCACTTTACGTACTATCTGTTTCAACTTTTTGGCAAAAGCAAAAAAGGAAATTTTCCTAAAGCAATGTTGATGTGCGGAAGTCGTAAAGGCAA